>CM075173.1:95905664-97299310 GCA_037576465.1 Parascaris univalens | reverse complement strand
TTCTGAAGCAGTCAACATGTATACTTTGAATTCATTTATTTTCTCAGCAGTTTTCTACTTTTATGTCGATTTAATGGCGTTAGGGCACCTTCCGCTTTCTTGGTTCTTTTCACCCTTTTTCTGGGCTCTACCTACTTTTGTGCTTTTAACCAAACATTTCTAGCCTTTCTTGGCTTCCTCCCAACACCTTTCCAACCTTATTTCTCATATTTTAGTTTTATATGAAATGCTTTCTCAACATTTTGAAGTCGACTATTTAATTTCCAAGCCTAATGCCCCTCTTTTGTAGTTTTTAAACGTTGGTTCCCCGTTTCAGTCCTATTTTTTTTCTTTTCCACTAGTTCCGTCCATTTCTATTCCTCCTGACTTTTTTTTTCTTTTCACTTAGGCTTTTCTCACTGTCTCTTCAACGTTTTATCGAGCTCATTCCCAATTTCGAGTACTTTCACGATATTTTCAAAAATTGCTTGACGTTGTCTGCATGATCCATTTCCTCGCAACTTCTTTGAGGTTCACTTTTTCGCATTCTTTTCAATTTCCTCTCTTCCTTCGTTTCCCACTTCTCTCCCGAATTTCCATCATCTCGTTTCGTCTTCTTTGAAATGCTTTTATTTTTTCCTACGATCTTCTACTCTTGTTACATTTTGCAGTTTTCTATTCCCTCTGAGAGATTCTTTATCATCACTTCCCTTTTCCGACTTTTTCCACTATCCCTCAATATCATGTGGCATTTTTCAGCCTCTCTTTCTTCTTCATTCTCTTGAAGAACTTCACAATTTCACTTTACGCAAGACATTTTCAAGTCTAGTTGTGGTCTTTCAGAGCTTCCGCTTCCATTCTTGATATTTTTCAGGACTGCCCCAATTCTCCTGGTATTTTCCGTTTCCTTGCAACGATCTCTAAATGCCTCTCTCTTACCGCCTTACGCGACTCCTATTACTTCAGCGTCATTGTTTTCTCATTTCGTTCATCTGTTCCCGAGGTCGCATCTTTTAATGCCTCCTCACTTTTTTCCCAACTCATTCTTCATTGTCATCCAAATTTTTCGACCTTTTCCACAGCGTTTTAAAACATTGTTTTTTTCTATTCTTTGCATCTTTCTGCATCCTTCCTAGCAGCATCAAGTTTATTGTGATCTCTCTTCACTTTTTTCTTGTGATTTCGCTAGCAATTCATTGTCTTATTCAGTTTTTTTCTATCCTCTTCACTGATTTTCGCATCATTTCTTAACCTCTTTCACATTTTATTCTTTTCTCATCGTTCACGTTCTTCCCGCCCACCCGTCCATATGCTGAAAGATTCTTTTCACAACGATTCTTCACCATGTTATATTATTTTCCCCATCTTCAACCGCGTATTTTTTTCGAAGTTTTTCAACAGTTTATTCTTTTTTTCAGCTGTGTTACGGCATCCTCATTTTTCCCATCTTTTTCCTAATCTTATCTGGACAACTTCATCTGCTTTCGTTCATTCTCCTCTCCACCTTATTACATTTCCTAATATTTGCTTCCATCGTCCTTAGCCGTTGTCCACATTTTCGACTATCTCGACCTGTTTTTCTTGTTTTTCCAACTTTTTAGCTACATTTTCGGCCTCCTATTCTTCCCTAACTTGCTTCAAGCTGTTGCAATCTCTCGCCTTCCATCAGTGTCTGTGAGTTTTACTAGTTTTCCAGGCCATATTTCTCATCTGGTCCTTTTCGAAATTATTTTCGTTTCGTTATTTTCCATCTCTGTGATTCCCTTCTCAGCATTCTCTAAGAATTTTTGCCGTTTTCCGCTGAAAAGTTGTGAGGTAGTCTTTTCGCAGTTTCTTCCGCAATTCTTTTTTCCTGCAACTTTCCCATCTTTTCGTTAGTGTCTTCCAAACTTATTCTGCAATCTTACAACTGCCTAGTCTCCCACTGAGCCTTGATTTCCCTTCTACTCTTTCTAAATTTAAATTTGATCGTGGACTTTAGGTTTTTCCTCTTTTAACGATCCTCCTGAAGTCTGTTAGCATTTTACAAGCTTATTTTCAATTTTCCACACTTTTAATGGTTTACAATATTGTTCAGTACGGCAGCAGTGTGCTGATTTTATTTTCGATATCAAAACGATGATGTACATATCAGAATACTTTCAAGGTGTAAAAGTTGTAACATGGACGGCAAGGTACTTGTTTATCTACTTGACACTGCAGTATGGCAGCTTGAATGGAGATGATTTGTAGCTTTTATATATCTAGGTAGATGTTTTCTTTACAGGATATGTTGTCAAAGTTGAAAGATTTGGGCAACATGTGTCTGCGTCCGTTTGGACTTTCCACTGACAGTTTCGAGTTAACGCCAAAACCGGATGGAGGATACTCGATCAGCATGAGGAAATGAGGTTACTCTTCCATCGTTTTATTTTCACCTGTTCTACTTTCATTTGCTTTTTCTTTTTTCTTTTTGCATCCGACGGCATTCGTTCAGCTGTGCTCGATAAAGCTCGTGAAAACAAGCCTCTAGGAAAAATCAACTGCAGACAATGGAAATCCACAGATTTTTGGGAAACGAAGTTCGAAAGTGAATCTGTTTATCTCTTGGCTAGGAATTGGGTGAGGTAATGGTCGTCAAAGCCACTGATAAAAAGGTTCCGACATAAGTATAATGTGGTCCATGCGATTCGCAGATGTAACTAATTGCCAGATCCCACAGGTAGTTGCGAGTGAGCGTGCTATGGCATGTGAAGACCTGTTGCAGCGCATTTGGTGGTCCTTGGTGCAGTTTCTTTTTTTTTTCAAGGCTTTTGCATTCTTGTCATTGTGTTGCTGCTGATTCTTTCTCTTGTGCCGCATATGTCGTTGGTAGTTGCAGACTTGCCTTTGGTTTACCTCAGTCATCCCTATAAAGCAAGCAGTCGATTCCGAATCCGTCCCAGTCTTAGGACAGCGAATAATTGAACGTTTTATTATTTGAATTACACAGACTAGTTGCTATATCGCAGCATGATCACTGCGGTTACCAGTTGTATTTGTCGATGAACTTCGGTATCCAGCGGTCGTAGAATTTGGGTGCTGCGTACTCTGGGTGGTGACGCCAGAGGTGCTCCTTCATCAATGTGTGATGCTCTGAATGCGCGAAAACCTCCTGAAATTGAATAACATTGTGTATACGATTTCGAAAATTCCATGACGAAGGGCAAATTCTTCTTGAGTAATCAGTCAACAGTGTGCTTTTACTTCCAGGAGAACAACTCGAGATAAACGGAGCGAATACACGGTATAATTCAACGGTCTTCACGTTCGCTCATGAATCCCCACGTTTCTTCGTTACTGTGCATGTACAGTAAACGTCTTTTTTCACTGATCGAGGTCTCTTCAATGGAGTTCTCCAGCTTAGGCACCTAAATACAAGTGATGGTAGTCGTGTCACGAAGAATGAATCTTATAAGGAAAAGGGAAGATGGAACTACATCGTGATTTTTCGGGAAATCTATAACATTGTAACAATAGACACAGTTTGCAACGTCAGAGTACAGCGCATCCAACTAGAGGAAAACATTGTCGTTCTATTGCTTAAACGGCTATAATAACGATCCGGATTAAGTGGAAAAGTAGCAAATTTGCCTACGTTATGCGGGACAGAGGGGACGATATCCGAGCAGCATGAACGTGACACCGATATGCAGTTTCCGGCACAGAAAGACGGCTAACGTCATGGGGGGTTTGGCATTGAAGTTCTAACCCAGCAGTGAATGGAGCGATTTGTGTAAAACGCAGCTGCTGCGTTTTACATAAATTTATGAATCCAGAAGATTCTGCGAGTTAAAAACTTGCCTTCCACTGCAGCCGCCTGTTTACGAATTGATGCCGTTGCAGTTGATTCCATCGTAGCGAGAGCAAAAGTACCCTGCTCCCTCCTTGCACCGTTGCTTGGAATAACACTTAAATTCCAAAAATTCGTAATTTTAGTTGTAATTAAGTGGCAGCTATGAAATCGGTGTTGGAAGGCAGGCCAGAGAATACTTCGTTACCGGAGCCAGACAGATGCTGCAGTGCTCTACAAAAAACGACGCTCGAGATGGGTTGAGAGATTCCGTGAACAATGGGAACAGCACCGCATTTCTGGAAAGTTCGCATAAGCACCAGCTCTTAATGTTGTTTTTATTGAGCCGCTTTGCACGAAACACGATGTGGCTTACATTCTCATCACTTCTGTATATTCGTTTCAGTTCAGTGTGTCATATCCTTCGTTTGCGGCGAAAAGAAGCTTTCAGTTAATCATTTCTGCGTAATGCACGGAACTGTTAACATTCTTGCTTTAAGGAAGAACAGTTTATTGAGGATCTCCAACGGGAAAAAAATCCTTTCATATATAAAGTGATATCAGCGTATTGCTCAAACATTTGCGAGATGTAAATGAGAGCAACACACCGTTTGGGTCGTTAGCAGGAGCATGCAAACATTTGGGCGGTTCCTTGGTGGTCCAAGGGCTTGAATATGCCGACGTGGCAAGAAACTGAGCACGCAAGAGAAGCTGTCACCACAGGTTTTAGCACTTCGTTCATCTGCCCAATCGTTCACATATGTTAGCAACGAAAAATAAAACATGCCAAATGGTGCACTTACATTTTAATAATCTCACCATCCACAACGATTCCCCGAAACTTTTTTTTGAGAACCGAATGGCACATAACAATAACGTTGGTGATGTGATATTTGATGTTGGTGGACACATGCGAAAATATGGGAAATAAAGTCAAAATGTGTAGTACACGTTAATTATATTCCTCCAACGTCTACTATTCTCTAGTAGAGGATGCTAAGGCACGACGTAGCCATAATGCCAACTTGCCAAAAACTTGTTGTAACTAAGATGAAACTTGTAAGTAAGGAAGTGATTGGCCCCTTTGCGCTCATACGTAATCACGACGAAGCGCAGATCCGACACTGTGCAGATAAACGAATGCCAAAGTTTGGAAAGGGCGGTCGGAGGAATCACTTCAGCACAGTGTATGTTCTAACAACCAATAATAAACCATTATTTATGAAGGTGAGGATGTCGTTCGTTATGTACCAACAGCGGACGCTTTCAGTGAGGAGACTTTTGCCATGTGCATCTTTCACGGTGCTCAGCAATTTGAGTACTCTAAACAAAAAAATGGGTGCACAGATTGTCCATTTAGTAAAAAGTTAGCTGCATTTTTCTTTGGAGATTGGAATTTACTTCAGCATACAAACACAAACGGCAGCAAATCCCCCATCCCTCTCTTTCTCGCAGATTTGCAAGCGGCGTTCACGTGCTAATAACAACAGCGCAACAAATTCGCAAGACGGATCTAATTCGCAACAACAACACTTCTGCACCCACAAAGTCGAAGATGCGAAGAAATTCGTCAGATATATTTTTCCTGTGGAATTGACTAAGACGAATTGCGTCATGCAAAGATGAAGAACGGCTTAGTGGTATCGATTCTTCAAAAGAAAACGTTCGACGGGATAATCGATGTGACTTTAGATCGTGTACACCGGATATTGGTGATTGAGATGATTGCATTTGACAGGTAAGAATGGAAAAGCCGAGAGAAAGGTAGATCGACAGTGGCAGTGAAAGATAAGAATTTGCTGCACTCCACAAATAAGACTTTCAGAAAGTACGATTAAATCGTTAAAACACGGATTACTGTGCCTGAACTGTAGTTTCATGTAGGCAGCGGTAATGCTTGAAGTATAGTAGTCGCAATTTGAGATTGGCAGGCCACGACTCACTTCAACAAGGATACCCTGGCTTTAACTACGGTCGTGAACGGAAATAGGATGCCATAATTTCCAGTCGCATTTGTCCAAGTGATTGAAGTTCAAAGAATTCGGTTCTGGAAAACCGCAGAGACGAAATCCACTGCCTCCTCTCTCTCCCCAATTCCGAAGATTTCAGTTTCCGCACTCAAGGGCATGAAACCATACACTTCCAGCGAATAGTTAGTAAACCAGTACACCCTCAACAGAAGAAACTTAACTTGCGGAAATAGGATGTATCGATTATTCACGCTGCGCAACGTTTTAGGTTTCGTCTTTTTCTTGCAAAAATGTGTCAGTGGTATCTGTAAAAGTTTGTATTTGGGCAAAAAATTGCAATTCGCACAGTGCGAAAAGAACCCCAGCTTCCTCTCGGATTCCTTGAACTGACGAAAAAGAAACCTATATAACACAATGTCTAGAGACTAATTTCAAAATTCTCTGTTCTTCTTCAAAATCTTGCGAAATAATACACATTCGCAATGACTGATTAAAACGAAACCCCCAAACCTAACTTATAGCTTCCCCAGCAGCAACACGACAAACTTCCTTCCCCGAGTTCCGCGCAATTCTGTTCGTTCCCTTCCCGACTTGTCCACACGTCTTCACCTAATGTGCGTTGCGTGATGCGTACTACGTGGTGTCTGCCTCTCAAAAGTGCAAACAGTGATTCCTACGTTCACGACATCAAACCGCAAATCACACTTTCACACTGCTGACACCGCCACCTCACCATCATCGCCGGTAGTCAAGTGGATTTTTGTGACAGCTTAGATGTTTGCGAGGTGATTTTAGAAGTGCTGTGCTGTTTCAAGCCTAAGCTTTTCCGATTCTGCAAAGTGAGCCAAGTGTTTTGTGACACTTATTTGCGATGCCACTGAATGCTGCTAATAATGTCGAGCGGAAACGTATTGCTGCGAGAAAACGAATCGTGTCCGATCATTTTTTATGAGAAACTTCACGATTGGCAAATGATAAAACAATAAAGAAAGAGCAGCAATACACTATTGGAACGATTACCTCACATACCAAATTTTTACAAAAAAGACGTGAGAGCGTAGCACTCCTCTTTCCTATTTTGTACAATTAAGTGTGCAAAAGTTGAGCGCATTCCAAATACAGCAACACAATATTAGGAACAATTCAAAGACGACAGAAGTGAGCGAAGAAATAAAATAAAATGAGAACGAAATATCGCTTCTTCGATAACGGCCGCTCATTCAACGTCGACATTTGCAATTTTATGATACAATAGAAGCAACTTTTTACGGTTTTTTGAGCAAATATTTCCCCACTGAGGAAGATCATATCGTGAACAAAGTGGAGGAAGGAATAGTGGGCGAACGAAGCCCCAAACAACACATCAAAATGAAAGCGTAAAACGGCGCCAAACAGCGGCCGTATTCATCACGTAGCCGTTCGTGTGCGTCAATCGACCGTTTTTTCCATTCATACCCTATAAACGTACTTTGCGGCAACTCGCACGCACACACACAATATGCACCTCACCCCTCGAATTAAGCAAGTGCAGGAGATGGAGTGTACTTCCAAAAGTCTTCTCTGCAATCATTCCCTACGACCCTGCCATAACGCCCACCTCGCATCTACAGGTAAACGTGCCTACAGCTATTCGGGATAAACATAAATGCGCTATAATTGGACAGCTTTTTTAAATGGCGAGGACCCCTTTAGCTTCAGCGATGCCACTGTGAGAGAGGAGAGCCCAACAAAACGACGTGTCCCTCCATCTTGGTCTACCGTATGACCGGAAGTAGACGCCTTTCTTAGTCTCTCCTCTTTCAACACCTAACACCGACCATTCAACGCACAATCGTCTTGTTTAACGGAGTTAACTCATTGCAGAGAAAGAGTTTTCGAATAAAAAACACAAATAGGCACAGCCGCCACGGATTTTCAACTTGGTTTGGTGCAAAACGAGCAGCAACTTCCAAGTGGATGCAGGGGCGCTTCAAAGAGGAACTGAGAAGGCATGCAAGGCGGCCCCTGAGGTGGGTGTGTGGTATACAACAGGTAGGCTCTGGCTGGCTCCTTCGAAGAGCAAGTTTTCACAGCGACGCTTCACAAGAGACTAAGGCACACCCAGTTGTCGGAAACATCACTCTCAAATCGATTGCGCGCTATGCTGTGGACCCCGAGTGAGTTTTGGTCGATTGACACACAACGTGCAGGCAGCGATAAACAACCAATGTAAACACTGATCACATTGAAACAGAGAGATGTCCTCGCACAATTCGTTATAGACGTCAGCAACACGAGAAGTCGTCACATTCCCCCATTCCCTAGGTAATAAAAAACCTGACGAGAACGGCGCAACACATTCATACAAACTGAAGTTCCAGTTGGCAAGAAGACAATTAAATCACCTACAGCCATAGAGGGATAATACGCAGTAAGTGCTTATGAGATGGTGTGTTGCTGTCGAATACCACTTGACAACACCGCCGATATGGCACTGTTCCATACCAACCACGCATTACCACCTAACAGTGCCTCCTATGGAACATGCTGCAAGCTCTTCACAGCGCAGGGACAGAATACGTTCACTGCACGCAGCGAAAGCACGCGTCACGCCTTTGTTCAGTCATCTCACGGTAGCCCACCGTATGGCTGTTGGAGAATCAAGCGAACCATCGCGACGTGTAGCATTCATGCTTAGCATGCAGGTGTAGGTTACTCAACTACCCATTGCCCCACCAAGTCAACGGAATCATAGAACGGACGAATCTGGGTGTCGGACAGTTCGTATGAGCGCGCACAAGAAACTGACGTCTGCACACAAGGATTACTTAGAGAGGGAGACATCTTCTGCCAATACCGGGACAGAATACGGCGGTCAATTCGTCCGGTCAGTGTCGGACACAAAAATACTGCAAGCTTTTTCTTGCGTGTCCCTTTAATACTTTCTGACGATCTGCAGTGCCAACGAATGGCCGAATAATAGCCAGCGCCATGCGACTGCCATTATATACAGAAATAGATACACCCTCGTACGGTCCGCGGAATCACGACGTCGAGCATCCGTGATAATTGAACCCCCACACTGCACAACCACCTCCACCACAACTACCGCAACTCACAGAGCGTTATTAGCCCACCGCCTCGCCCGACTACATCGTTGCGAGAGCAGTGACGAGGCAGGCGTGTGCGTGCCGCTTATAAGCGCCGAAAGCACAAGGCGGAGCGAACGCGCGTGTGGTGAGATCACGCGCTCTGCGTTCACGAGGAGCAACGAACGCACATGCGTCAACCTGAGACTAGAAATCAGAGCACGATTTCGTACGCCAAAAATCACATTGGTGTTAGGCAACAAGTGCCGGCGTATACTCGTCATAGGCGAACGAACCAAAAACCGTTTCACAGAAATAATAACTTCAACCTACGATCGTGGGAAGTTTATTGTGATCGTGGAAAACCGTCTGTGGGGATGCATTATCCAAACTTCCACACTTCAGAAGAACTATTACAACGTGGCCGTCAAAGCCATTCAACTTGTCATATGTGCACAAATTGATGCCACTCAGTGATACTGTTCCCGTCGCTGAAGATACTGTAATAGTCAGCATGGTCTCAATCCAATATTCGTCACTTGAACAAGTGATGTTCGCGAACAAGGCGGAAAAAGTTGGTATGCGCCGCACGTGGATTTGTTACAGCGTAGGAGAACGGCATTGTGTGGAAGCTATCGTCTCTTGCAGTCGTAGCGTTTATAGTGCTTAATACTGCAGTTACTGTTCTCAGTTTTGCATTAAATGCAGAATGTTTCGAAACTCGTTGCGGCACGAGCCAGTCAGTACACGATTAAGAGCAGGGGGAAAGCAGAGGAGATCTCTACAACGAATAAATGTGGTGGGAGGTAACTGTGGACACATCATCCAAATGACAGGATGATGCAATCCACGCTTACGTTCCCTTTCCATCCATTAATAGCCCATTGCTCTGCAACAGGCGTTGCGCTACTATCGCAAAAATAAACGCTGCACACCTATGAATCAACGCTTGCCCCACTCCTGCCTGCAATTTTTTGCTGCTCGTGCCCGAATGCAGCAAATAGCGTTCCCTCATCGGTGGCATATTGCGAAACGAGCGGACGTCGACTCAGAACTCACAGAAGCGACGAAATTATCGAGTTATGCGTCGCATTATGCGATTTTTCTTCCACATAGTGTGTCATGGGCTGTTGTCGCTGTTTCACCATTTCGATCACTAATACGAGGAACAGGAGTAGAGTATTTTGAGTTACTGACACGTGAATGCCAAGCTGAAATTGCCATGTGCTACTTTTTTCTCAAGTTATTTCCTGTGGCTTGTGGTCAATAAAGAAGTTGTCACATCCAACATTGTTTGCCACTTCGCTTGTCGCCGAACTGAACGTATCAACCACGGCATTATACCAGTGGCTATCAGAGGTTGAAGATCCGCATTACTTACGGAAGCACATTTTGATTCGTAACTAACGAACAAAATTTTTTCTGTTGTGTTAATTGAAACACGTCACCCACTACTGTAGGTATAAAGCAAAGTGGCATATCCGCTCGTTATTGCTTTGAATGTAAGCTTAAATGTATTAACATCGAGATGAATCAATTATTAGGTACAGGTATCGAAAGAACTTCATCACAAGTAATTGCAGTATGGTTGCACTGTGCATAGAAGCATTGAGCAGCACGAAGAAGATGTGAGGGTGGATACCTTGGGCATATGTACAATACCCAGGCTGCACTGCTTCGTTATGTCTCTATGCGATAGAGAGAAATTCTCCGATGAGGATTCCGCAACGAATATTTGTAATTACTACGATTACTCTTTTACAGTCCTCTTTCGCTATCCGTGCAGCTTCTTCCCTTGCGTTGTGCCTCTTCTGGTGATGTTTCATTTTGTCCTCATTTACGCGATAAATGCCCCGCATTATTTTCAGATTTCGCATTCCTGACAGTTTTTGGTGCACATTGTCTTCCACCACCTGCTGCGTTTGGGTGTTCACTAGCATTTCAGTAAAAAAAATTGATTGGGTGATGCATGTAAACAAATGAAGAACGGCGTGCTCCGCACCCAAACAAATGACGCAATGTGCACTTCATAAATACCTTGCATGTTGTTCGCGGCAGGTTCTTACGTCTTACCTGTCAGGTGACCCCGAAAGATTTTTGAACAACGAGGCGTGCGTTTTGCTGACGACAATCCCAACATGAATGCCGTAATGACACTCTCACTCCCGACATCCAACAACACTCGGTCGTTGATCTTCGGTTTCCTTGTTGTGACACTATACAGCACTTACCACTTGGCGTATAAATTACCGCGTTCTTTCGAGCAACATTGAATCAACACTGCGACGAAGCGTCTCCTATTACGCTCTTCGTTCGGATTACACTCAGCTAGGTAAAAAGTAATTGCTTTCTCTAACAAGAAAAGAGCTCCGAAACGTTTGAAGGACGAACAAAATGCCGTTCGATAACGGCTGGAAGCAATTGCGTGTACCAGTCTCCCTTCTGTCGTTTTACCTTTGAAGCTTGATGAGCTTCGTCCGGATATTCGATGGTTCTGAGCAGATCACATGTTCACACGATATTGTCACTGAGCTTACATGCCAAATGCCTGCAACAAAATACCACACTGCGGCCTGCAACGTCGCTCCAAATGGGACAGGCATTTTGCCACAGTAGCCTAATTCAAGGAGGCTCCTGCCACACTACTAGTCTTCATACCTCCAGTTTGGTGATTAACGACTGTTCTGATTAATGCTTGCCGTGAAAGTTTAGCTTGTATGGGTGAACGGCGCAATGAAGAAAACTTTATGCCGAATATGAGAATGATGTTGCGAGCTCATTTGAAGTGCGTAAGACTAACAGTTAAGTGGAACGATGAAATAAGTCAAAAGGAATGCAGTGGAAGCGAGTAAATGAAGTTGACATTGATTTCACTCCACCATCATAAACACCAAATACATTTAAATGTTCTCAGAATCACACAAAACGACCAAAGGTGTGATATGATTATGTGAAGCAATTTCCTTATGGAGTGAAAGGGATGGAAAAGATGAGGAAGAGATAGGAAGGTAGGGACGGGAAGGTCTAGGGAATGATGTTTGCATAAGGGCGATTTGCAGGTCACGTCATTATAATGCTGCAGAGCATCCACTTCATCAGGCTATATTAAACGGTGTTTGCTAAAGAAATTTGTATCCTTCTTCAAGCACCACTACTCTCTGTAACAAAACTTGGTATTGGACGTACTCATGAAAGAGGCTTTTTAAAAGGTTTCTGCTTGGGTGGTTCATCCGAGGACACTACTCAAAGATGAGTACGAAATAACATGTATATCGAAGTACAAATGCTCTGAAATAAATACTGCGCATACAGAATTGCAAATTTCATACACTATGAAGAGTTATTCGATTTCTGAAGCATTCATATACCAGATTCCCTAAATTTCCCAGAAGGCTGTTTAAATGGGGAAAGAAGAGGGCTCCATCTGGTAGAAATATAACTGCGGAGAGAAGCCCAGACTCAAGAAATGTCAGCACTGAATAAATGGATTATAAGAGAGCTTATAAGCGCCCAGAGCTGCTTTAGTTACGTCTCACTTCTGATCTACGACGTATTTGTTGATGCTTGCACGGAACGCATCCTTTAGAGAGGTTGGTTGCCAAGTAGTGCACTCGCCGAATATCCACTCACCGTGCTCATGTTGCCGTCTTCTTCATATCTCTGCGAAGGCGCACCTGCAATTGACATCACCTGCTTCGTCCGTCATATTTGGTGCAGTAAAAAACATTGGATGAGAAAGTCAAATTTCAGCAGTTGTATGTGCAAGAAGAGTAAGAATTCCTTTCGATGATCACTTTTGTTGTTGAAACGACGTTTTAATCACTATGGCATGAACTCAACGAAGTGAATCATGGCTTCTATAAAGAAGGGGTACGAACGTTTACTGTCGTTCTTGTAGAGTTGCCAGAGATCGCTTATCACCTCAGAAGCGACCATTTCGCCTGCATTATCACTGATCAAACGAAGCACCGTAACACCATCCTTCAAAAAAGTAACTCGAATGGGGATCAGGGCGCTAATTTTATTGGGGCGCTGCACCATAATAACAAATGTGTTTTTCTGTGGTGCACATGAAAGCCACTTTAACATGAGTCTGTTATAAAATGGCAACAACGAAGGAACTATGTGATAACAGGTTTGTTTCAACGCTAAAGCGTTGTCATTCGAACCGATCGCATGCAGAGTGCACGTGCAAACGGGTGGCGCCTAATTTTTGCGCTCATGCACTTCACCGTCATAAAAACTCGCTTATATAAGCGCGTATCCAGTTCAAGCAATTGTGGAAACAATGTGCCCATGAAGGGAATTTGTATATTTATAATCGTTTTTTATTTCGGCAAATTGGAAGCATCCTTACTGCTAAACATAAATCGATCAGAAAATGAGCACATTACCCATCGAAAACGAGTTTCATGGATTGCAGCAATGAAAAAAGCAAGTTAAAGTTGTTGAGTAATACCATCGAGACTGCCCTGTCAACGAAGTCCTCCAATTCTTCGGGTGTGTGTGCAATCCGTTTAAATGCCTGAAAAATATTTGTTGCGAAGTTCGTTTATAGCGAATTTCTATAAAAATTATTTCTTGACTATTCAGTCTAATCATATGCATAGAAAACAGTCGAATTTCCTTTCCTAATCATCCGTAGTTGATTTAAGTAAGTCGAAACGATAAACTTTTTCATAGCACAACAGGAAACGATAAAGTTGTTGCGAGAAGTTGAAAGCAAGAAGAACCAGATTATTGCCAATGAAGGTACGCGAGAAACCGGGCATAAAGCTGATCAGCGACCAGTAGATGAGGTTAAGGAATGTGAGAACACCGACAATCAGCAGCCAGAACCAAATGCCGAGAAAAATTTTCTCGTTGAACATGTTGATCATCAGCACACATTGAACCGTCTTCTTGTTGATGTTACCGATTTCACGAATGTTTATATCGCAAAACGTCACCTGAATACTGTTTGGTGTTTTATTATCGTGGTCTGCATTGAATGCATAAACTAGGGTTGAAAACGCAAAAACAGATATTTTACCAGTACGCCCTCGTTTGGCACTCATAATTTACAGTGCTTCCTTGCCTCCAAGGCTTTAGTACTTGCAGCCTCTCAAAACAGTGGCATGCTGAAAACAGCAGCATTTGCGGTGCTCTCGTATTCGAAGAGATCTTCACCTCAGCGATACAAGTGGGTTCTTATATCGTAAATTCGTTGGCAACTTCACCGACTCGATGCTACGACACGGCAGATCGGGAACTTAACGACGCTAATTCGATATACGGACATTGAAAGAGGGTGGAGCTTATATGATTGTTTTCAAGAAGGATGTATTACTCAAAAGAGCTTCGGAAGAGAAGAAGTATAGCATCTTAGAGCTTTTCTTTGAAATATATATCTGGATTAGTTATGCCTAAAGTGACGCAAATTGTTATTGATATTCACATTCCAATGGAAGGCAATTCACAGGGTTCATGGCTAATAGCAGTGTGAATGGCCAATGCCACCCTTTTCAAAATTCCCGAGATGAGCGAAACATTTTTATGGAAGAGCGAGAAAAGAGGGAAGCCTAACCCACTGGAATGAAGTTAGAGCAAAGCAAACGTGAGTTTCGATATGAGAAAAATGGAAGGTAAAAGCAACGACGGAGGAGAAAAAATTAAAAATCATTTGCTTTCGGGCATATCAATTCGAATTTCTGCTAATATTTTATCGTCAACGAGCTGGAAGAATATCTGCAGACCTTCACGAAAAGAAGACGGCATCTACCTCGCCACCTGAAAAGACCGTTTTATCGATAGGCAGCAACTTCGCGTGGCTCAAATTAAACACGAGGGATTCTGTATCAGCAAAGCAGAATTTTATATGTCACTATCATGTTCATTGGAAATGCTGATATGTAGCTACGTGCTGACAATGGCTGGCGCATCGAAGATACCATGGCTAAGAAAAGGGAACGTTGCACAAATGAGGTTCAAAATTGGAATTGGACTCGAAGAGTCAACGTTAAAACACACAGCGATCACGCTTTGCATTGCTTACCTGTTTCACAGTACGGGTGAGGTCACTGCATGCAACTTTGGAGAGTGACCCCTTATTTAAGTACCCACGTAAGAATAGATGAGAAAAGAGCTTACGCGAGGGAAATGTCCACTTTGCGACCACTCCCTGCCATGAAGAAGGTCGTTTAGAACTCCAATGCCCCAGAAGGTATATTGAGGACCAAGGAAATGATTCAATATCACAAACTGCGCTACGATGTTCACGAGGTTGAGCGCCTTACAAAAAATGTATAGATGCGTTACGTAAACTCGCCATATTAACGACACTGAAATGCACTGAAATTAAACAACGCGATGCCGCACTCGTATCGAAGGACTCAATCCGAACTGGCTGAGAGTTCCTCGTGATACCACTGTTCGTACGTGGCATGGCAGTTAATAAACGAGCATATCTTTGCTGCTGTTCACTCATATCAACTCCTGTTTAGGGACTGCGCATTTTAGTGGTAAAACTCTTCTTTCTGAACTGTTTTATGCATTGGAAGAACGAAGATTACAATTCATAAAGCACAAAAATTAAAACTAACCATCTAAGCTCTCATAAAAGTCAACAGTTCAGCCATAATAAGGTAGTTAAGACTTAATAAGATTGCTACGAGATACTGGACAAATACCTGCTGAACTGTAGCGAGATGCTCTCATACGATTGAAATTGACGACGAAGTTGATGTGGTGAGCAACAGGTGCTGCTGATTCCAAATCAGCATCTCCCTTCAAACATTTGTTGAATTGCGGAGTGAAACAACAGATGTAGATAGGAAGATTCGCGCTGTCATACTCTTTTCTAGAGGACATGAGAGTTCGTCAAAACCAGGGGTATTTAACTACGTAGCACGACTAATATTTTACTGGTCATAAAGCCGAAGTAAAGCCGAGGTCATGAACTGCTATCTAGTCACTGAAGTCTTGCATGGTCATGACTCCTTGCAATGATTCTATCTTCAGCAGAATACATATCAACGCAAATAATCTGTTCACACTTTTCCGACTGTAGGACTCAACTTATGCGGGAAACGGCATGAGTTGCTAGCGGAATAGCTCCTTCTGTGTAAACCCCACAGGCCCCTCCTCTGCCAAAAACGATGAGGGGAAACCTTTTTGTGTCCTCTTGCTGAAAAAGTCCTCTCTTCACCCCTTTGCCCACCCTTTGGTTTCGCCGGGTCTTTTTACTCGAGCGAAGGGATTTTCGGTCTAATTTAGAGGCATTAGACAGCGAGATTTTGAAGGAGTTTGCTCGAATTCCTTCAATCCTGGTGACAATTTTTGGAACGACATTTTTCTGCCTTAGTTTGATACTACATTGGAAAATTCGTAACGATCAACCTTTGGCGCACATGCCACGAACACAAAACATAAGCTGCACACTTTCATATGCTCTCACGTTTCTTAATCTTTAAATTTCATCGACGATTTTAGCCTTGCCTTGCTTCGACACTTACAGTTGATGGAAGGGCTATCGAAACAAAAACATGAAGACTTTAAAAGAAGCACGCTAGGCGCGTTGTGCTTCTTCACTTATATGAATCGGTCATTTCGAAACTCATACTGCCGATTCCTCCACCATCTCACTGTTTTTTCCGGACATTCTTTGCGTGTGCTAATCATGAAAGCTTACTTCTCACATCTTGTGTTATTGTATCGACTTGGCCTTGGCAATGGCCTCCGCTAACTCAGGTGCCAACTGCAACCGTTCTAGTCAGCATCATAATCGTTGTGAAATCATAACTCGGTTAGAAGGGGCATTAAAGTTTAAATTTCCTTAGAATAAGTCCGATTATCAGTCTGCCATCGCAGGCCTACCTGTTTTGCTCACAGTTAGTTCAAGGAGAAAATGGAGAAAGAAAAGGGGAACTTCTTGAGGTTCATCGCCAGAACAGCACCTTCTACTTGATGGTTCTTTCTCAACTCTTTTTCTCTCTGCTCAAATCTTCTCCCTCCAACTCTAATAGGTGATGTGAGGCAAACCACTTCCGACTATCTTCTACGCAATGCTTTATCCTAACAAAGATACGCACCACTTCGAATATCCTCTTTTCCCATTTCTCAGATACCCTTCTCAGATACCCTTTTTCCCCACTTTGAGACGTTAAAATGAGTGAATAAAATAAAAATTCTCAAATAAGCCTCCTTCAATAAAAAATATGGCGGATCAAAAATTTATTTTTCAGTTTGCAAACTGATTTCTGCCTCGAGATAAAAATCGGCTTAAGAACGCTGCGAGTGCTACGATGCCCGAGATTTAAGAACCATTTTGTACGCTATATATAGTACAGAACAGAACAAATGTCACTGGAATGCTAATGATTTAGAGAAGCGTATAGAATTAGAGAAGAAAAATAACCTCCATATCAATGAAATGTTTCTTTGAAAACAACAACTTTCTAAGATCATAGAAAATTTACTACTACCGATGGTTTCAGCAGAAGAAGCACAACACCAAAAGCATTCGCATGAAAAAAACACTTATAGACAAGCAACCTTCTTGAGAACCCTTTTCGGTCCTTCTCGCTTGGTCATATTTGCCGCTTGAGCCAGTGCAAAGATGTTGAGACCTGTATTGCATAACATTTGTCACAAAAAAGTGCAGTATACGCGACTGACATAACTTCCATCCTTGTGAACATACTAGACATCCACCCTACTCTTCATGTGAGCAATGAAAACGCAAAGGTGTATCCAAGTACCTCATGGAGTCGATCATCACCGAATGCGTGCGAATTAACCACGTTTCCGATTTTTTCAAGCAAATTTTGCATTCTACATGGATACTACAAACAAAAACCAAAAATGCATTGGTATTTCTTGCTTGCAGTCGTCGACGACAGTGCAGAGCGAAATTTTCGTTTTTTCAAGTAATGGTCATTAATGACAATGAGCTTAAATTCATCAAAATTTAAACTAAGTTTGATGCAGTCGTAGACGATTTGATATCACTGCTGCTAAAACTCGTCGGTTACGGATGGATATGACGACTCAGACAAGCAATAACCACCAATCTTATGCTTAATCAGGGTGGGGACCGCACAAATTCTAAGCGATCTGCAAATAATTAGCATAATACTGGAGAGTGGAAGGGATGAAAAAAATTCTGGCGACAGGATAAAATCTTCTCAGCAACAGCAAAGAAAAAATCAGGCAAAAGCCATATGGAATACTTCACCTTCTTTATATGTTTTCACAAACTTCCATAAAAGTCACTGACGCAACTCTGGCTCCGCACAATTATCCGTCAAACAGCTTCAACCGGAGAATCACATAATCTACGACGGACATTTTGAAAAAATCCTCCACCATAAAATTCTATTTTACAAAGATGCGATTCAATGCACGTACGTTTTTAAATCGTATAAACAATACTGATGAGCTGATTGCTTGGATAATTTATAAATTCATCCCCACTAGCTATCATCCACGTGAATTATTAACGCTTTTATGAATCCTTTAATTAGAGCCTCTTCTACATCTCATCGAGTGAAGTCATAAACCACCTATCTTGGTCCGATAAATTTCACAAATCGGCTGTTTATCCACATGCTCATTAGCTAGTATGAACTGCTATAAGCTTATCGAAAATTCCATTTGTGGCGCGCGTTATGGCAGCGTCGCATCCGTGCATATTTATCTGTCCGACTATCTCCTCGCTCTTCCAACCCAACCTGGGAACCATCGAAACCAGAGGTACCGGATTTTCTGAGCATAACACATTTTAATGAGCTCTAACTTTCAAGTTGATGCAACAACTTCAAAAAGAAATGTAATAGTTGCAAACGCTCAGATTCCGCCACCAACTTTTTCCTCATTGTTTACTTTTTCGCTCTCTGTTTATTAAAATTGGAATCGTCTATGGTCATTTTAGAGCGCCAATAAATTTCCACACGTACATTTTCGTTCGGCTTTGCTCATTTAGCAAAAATGGGCCTTTTCATAGAACTTTTGTGCAAGGGATGGGACAAGAAAAAGGGTGAGAATCACGACGAAAGAAATACCACAAGTTCGCAGCTCAGCAAACTAGCTGATCCGGTGAGCAAAAACGCAAAAGCCGGAATAGTGCCTGTTTTTCTTTCTAGCACATCTCCCCGCCTGTTTTTTCTTCCGGTTTGAGCAACTGGTTGCCGCAATTTGTTGAAATGCAAAATCCAGGCTCCTGGTTTTTTCCCTTCGTTTTTTATCGGGTTTGCGAAATTGTGCGCATAACCGCGCATTATGGGAACGTCATGTCGTGTGGGCATCTATATATGTCTGGCTGTCTGTGCGGTAATTTCAGCACTGAAATTACTACAGCTAGGACCAAAAAAGAAATTGTTGCCTATGGGTGATCTCGATATGAGCCTTCACTCTGATTCACCAGCTTCGAAATGAGCATGCAATTTCTAAGATGCGAAAAATTTCACATTGATGAGGTGCTCTTTCCCAAAAGGACCACGAAAAGGCAATCATTTCGTAGATTTGTATCAGCGCCTCGATTATTGCAAATGAATACTTTTATTACTTTTTATATCTGTAAGTTTTATTACTAACTACCTTCCGAGCCTCTGTGGCACTCTTCCCCACTTTTTTCGTCATCCTATCATGGGAAAGTTTGCTAAGAAATAGCATTTCTGATAAATAAAAAAGTGCAATTTGTATCTGAGAAACAGCTGTGCATTTGGAAGGGTTCTTTAACGTCTGAGGACGGAAAAAAAAGTGACAAAGTGCCACCGACGTTTGCTTCTCATAAATCCTTCGCTCTATACCAGGTAAAGAGTGAAGATATGAATTTATATAGTTTAAATCCAAAAGGGTTCGTCGCCTTCAGCTATCTGCCAGTTGTGAAGAAATGACCTCAGATCCGAATTGTTCTCCGGATTCGAGCCGTCTTTTTGCGACTGCAGATAAATCACTTTGAAGGGTGCGACGCGTGCCACTGACCTTCAAAACTGACAGTTCTCCATAAAAGGAAATATGAGGTTCGCCCCTAACATTCGAGACCTTTTCTTTCTTGTTTTGTTGCCGTTTTATATTAGATGAGTGCCTAGATGGCGAAGGAAGGAGACTGCGACCTCTTTTACATTGAATTTTTGGGCAGAAATATTTAAATGTGATTGAACTTGCGATGGGCACGTTACTGCTTCTAGTGCATCACCGATCTGGTCGTTTTTTTGCAATGCAGCAGTGTTCTTGACCAACTGCAGTTGCAAATGGAAAGCGTGACTTCGGTTGTTGTCTTGTGATAGGTAACGGAACTGCCCACTTTTGCTAGATCCAAGTGTTCTTCTGCTGCGTTTTCCTCTGCTGTTCCGTTTAGTCGTTCTCTTCGTAACTCTGTTCCTGATCAAAGTGGAAGGGGGAGGCGGAGATGGAAGAGAAAAGAGGGGATGAGAGGTGCACTGGTAAAGTCACTCCATTTTGTCCCGCTGTGGTGACTAGGTGACACGCATAAGCAAATTATGCAACCTTTTCGGCTCATTTTCATGGTAAATTCGAGGGAGTGGAGAGTGACGAGGCACAGCATTGCTTTGTATAGAAGACCGTTTGCTCAACAAGGTCATCGTCCACCGCATGCAACACTTGTGAGTTGCATCTGCTGCTGTGCCCATCCGTGCTTCTCTTCACATCTGCTTTTCTTTTTTCGTCGCATTCTTTTCTGCTCCAGTTCAATATAATAGGCTAACGGGTGGAGTCGTTTCATAGAAGAAAAAAGATTCCCTAGCACCGTTCTTTTTCTTTGCCGAACGGCAGCTATTGTCTCTTAATGGTACTTCTTCCTGAACCGCTTCCCAAACAAAATGTTGCATGGATCGGCAGTTATTTTTAAAATATCAATTGATCAGCCATAGTTCTTTGAATTATTGAAGCGCCATGTTCTCGTTGTCATTAGTCTATTTTTTCTTCGACAAGTCATTTCTGCGTTTACCAGTACCCATTGCTTTATTTTTTGTTATAAGTGACTTGACTGTTCATTCATGCCTTTATATCGGCAGCTTCTTTCTAGACAACTGCAGAGGAGCAGCCCAATCTCACCCACTTGGCAGGCCAGTACTGCCAGCATCGGACTGAACAAGCACGTATGTTGGGTACGTTGTTTTGAATATACTACTTGCATTTTAGCAGCTGGTTCATCCGAAAATGGGAGCGAGGAAGGTGCCAACTGGGTTGCAGGAAATTTGAGACCACACAGCAGCATTGTTTGGCAGTAATAAATTAGCGTTGCTGCATGCAGGGTAGCGAGGTCAAGAAAGCGCTACTTAGCCGTTCGAAAATGATGATGCTGTGTTGGTGTACTATTCCGAATAGAACGATGTGTCAGTATATAAGCATTATTTCGTCATAAACGAAGAGGTTCAACCTGTCTGCCAATTAAGAGTTTTCCACACAGTTCGTGGAATCATGAAAAGCAACGCCTGAAGCATGAGTATGAACGGCACCCATTGATAATAGTGAATCTCGCGGCTCTCTCTATCTGCATCGCCCTGAAAATATTTAACTGATTACTAACAATGCAACTAAAGCCGAGAATTCACATTTTTATAAAGGAATTATGGAGTTGAGCATATCAAGGATTATAGCTAAATAGATTCTTATGAACTTTAAAATAAGAAAACGAGAGAAAGTTGCGAATTACCGACGGAAGTTCCTCGTTTGTGGTGACAAAATATGTGTTTTCGACGAAGCAGTAATTTTCGATATATTGTTCCCATCCGCCCTTAATACAGAATCATCAGTACTATTGCATATTCGATCACTGTATTCCTCTCTAACGTCAGCATAAATGTTCCTTGAATCGTTTCGCACGGGTCTCATTCTTTGTTCTCATCTTTTTCGATATGCAAACGAGCGTTCACGGCATTGAATATGTCGTTTAAGGACAAAGCATGAAATACATCCTTCGAGGACTCGCCCACACTCAATTCCGCTTTTGCCTTTTTGCCAGCGAAGTCTTTTGGGGGACGGCTTTGAACGATTTCCACTCATATGGTAACTTCTTCCTTGATTTCAGTGTCTGTTGTCGAGCTGCGGTCTGCAGCTTGATTAGTTTTTTTTGCGTGTGCTAATTCACTGAGTTCCACAGCTTAGTCACTTAACAAGCCAATGCGGCAAGAACGTTGAGGCTGCAAGACCACAAGCGACATTGAATACCTTGAATTCCGCAGGTACCCAACATTGTAGAGGCTCGCCGACATACTGCTTTGCTGCAACGGTAATTGCACATAGGAAAAGGATGCTGTTTGTGACGAGATAATTGCATCGGTCAATCACATCGTCATCGTACGTTGGCTTCAGCTTATCCAAATATTTGCCTGAATGCTTGCAGAATTGTCGTTAGATTCTCGAAAGAAGGAAAACTTATCACAGTCGCTGCTTGGAACCATGTCATATGATGCAGCTTTCTGTAGCAGTCGAACACAAACGAATCTATGAAGATGCGCCATGCTTCTACAGTTCGTGGATATGATCCTACTCAGGCATTTCGTCACCATTACTCTGAGCAATGTGTATTGCTCATTTCCTGCTTGCGTCATGGGCGGAGTCATACAACAGTCTTATCTTTTCAGACGGCAAGCGGCTGTGAAAAAGATAGAAACGTGTCCGTCATACGACGTATTGTTAAGAGCCGTTCTTAAACATGGGGACCTCAGACTTTATTATTTTTTTGAATAGCACTCATAATTGAGCAATGAACTTACCACAGTTCGGAGTATTCAGATCACTGACGCGAAATCAAAGAAACTTTGTAACTATGACTACACGTAAATTTGCATATTCAATATGAAAAACGCGCTTGCATGATATGGTCTCGTAATCACATTACGCAAACAATATGGTAGATGACACTGCCCTGTCAAAGCCGAATTACAACAAAAAGTAGTAACTGCTTCAAATTTCATTATCGAAAACACGTATAAGGAAACTAGAGGGTTTAGAAGGGTTGTGGGGCATGTCCACTAGGCGGCTTTCAGTGCGATTGAACTGTGGATACTTCATACATGTCGTGGAAACGGTGAGGTAAAAATGGGTTGGGAAGCAGTAGCGGGATGATAAGGTTGGATGCACGATTCCATCGGTCGTGATGTTCCACTTACCTTGCCCACGAAGGCGCATGTCTAATGAACATCGTCAGCCGATTGTTGACCTGAACTATTGGATGTTGAAAAGATTTGCATCTTTGTATGACCGAACAGATTTAAGAGAAACTTTCAAGTACAAAGAAACGATGCCAACGAAGTGTTTAATCGCCCTGTGCTGCAGCTATGTTCACAACATAGAGAGCAGGGACCCTTTAAGCCACTTACCTAAATTGCCAATCATTTCGAATTCGAATACCAACGATAAACCTGAAAGTATACCAAATTCTCCATCAGATGAAATTTTGCGAGAAGCGGCAACGTTTTGTACGTCTTCGCCGTAAACGTCACACTTCAACATTACAACTTCGTTTCACACAACAAATATTTCTCCACCGCATATAACCAAAATGTAAATATTTACAATCCTATATTATAATTCTATTATTATCCTGGAAACACTGGACGTTCAAGACCTAAAATAATATACATCTAAAATAATAATGCATATGTTTGTATGAGATGCAGCTTTAAAACTGAAAAGAAAAGAAAATGCACCAGACGAAGTCTCGAAGAAAATTTACCAAAAATTGAAATTCCCGCTGAGCAGCAGCACTGTTTCGGTGCTCGGGGATCGCAGTGATATGTGCTGCAGACGGGATGGTTATTTCCCAGTGGGCATCTTTCTTTGAATAGTCAGTTAAGATTTCAAGATTCGAGTAATCCCATTCATAGTTGCTCGAAGCATTCAGAGGACACAGTGTTCACCGTGAACAATACTGAACACTTCGAATGATGGAGTTTTTATCGTTAATAAATTCAACGTAGATGTGGGAGGAATTGGAAGCATGCGTCCCTCCGAAATTCATACTTTTTAAACTTGCATGCAAATCTTACCTTTCCTCTTTTCCTTTCTACCCAAAACCGGACACGAAGAAAGCAAAATAATGCATAACTCTGAAATAAATTTTGTTGCTACGGTCGTCACTTGACGGTGATTCCAAACGAAGATGGCGCTCATCCGTCCTAACGTACAAGGCATCCTCACATTCACCTTCTTCTCAGTTTCCGAAAGAAGTTATGTCTTCGGCTTGAAATACTAATAACCAGCCCATTTCTTCTGGAAAACTGTTCATAAACTAGCATTACTCGCTATAGTAAACACCTTTGAATAAAAACAAATCGATCTGACAATTTCGAGGAAATAATTGAGGAATGTTTGACGCTCCTCAAAATTGCGTCAAATCTGTTATGTTATTGGAAATTTTCAATGAACGAATCTACAATATCAAAACTACATGAAAGTCGATTTTTTTGTCGACGAAGGAACAACTCATTAGCACGAACTCTGAAAATGAACTTTGAAAAGGCGCAAAAAACATCTCATATCTCAGAAAGCTGAGGATTTCGGCCTCGATTTAGAAATCATCAATTCAGGTGGTTAAATTGTTTAAGAAAAATTGTTTGATGCTTTCACTCCGACCGCATTAGGTAAACAGGCTGGTAATAAAAAATTAGAATCCTTGGAATGGTGCAAGTAACGACAAATAAACAGCAACTATATGGCTCAGTAAAAACGAAAAAGAATTACCTTAGGGGGGTTCTCGTCGAGCAAAAAACACCTGGAGGAAAACGCATCTCTTTAGTAATCAAGTTTAAGGCACAACCCTCAGCAAATTTGTTTCTTGGGACCGAAACTTAACAGTTGCAGAAAAAAATGCGACAGACTCCCCTAGCATCTCAAAGGAAACTGTCCAAAAATTTACTTAGACTTATTTTTGGATATGGTTACTTCAGATTTATTTGACGAATTGCACGGATGCATTCTTTTTAGCTTCACTGCGACCTCAGAGCAACAACCATTTTAGTCTTACATGGCTTCTCCTCTACTAATAAAATCCTGTCCAAAATCCTGATCGTTTCATCAGGATGCCTCTTCTCACTGGACCCGAGCAGGCACAAAAACAACGCTCGCAGAGCTAAGAACGCAATGCGACACCGACCAAATTTCGCCGAATCGCACAGCGAAAGTGTATTTTCCAGTGGCTTTTATGAGTAAATAGACAAATGTATCTTCTCTGAAAAGAAAATGCCATTGGAATGTGGATGCTGCATTCGAGAAGCGTTGATACGTGGAGTGAGCAATAGAAGATGAGAGCGTTTTCTCTCGAACTGTAAACTAAATTTTCAAAGCACGGTAGACGAGATTTGTGACTGAGACAGAGCAAACGACTAAGCCAACACGCATTCCGCACAGCGATCAGCCATTATGCAACAAGCTGGCTGGCTCCATTGGCATGATCCCCTATTCCATGGTCATGACAGTTCTGCGGCTAGATAAGCTATACAAATTAAATTCAATTCCCATTCTTTATTCAATAAACTGAAATCAATATTAAACTCTCATTTCCGCTGGTTTAGAACATGAAGTCCAGACTTCGTAAACCGAACATTTGCATCCTTCAAAGCACATATCTAAAACAAAAGTCACTACTTGTTCGGCTGTCACAAGTCGAGCGAGTATTTTCATGCATAACGCCTCTTACCAACTCTAGAAATGTGGATATGAGTCCCCATAAAAGTCAACAATGATGAGATTAATAGCAATAAAGATACGAATTTCATTCCCTTCCTTTTGTAATCAGCAACGACTTGCCATCACTAATATGTGCTCCTTCTTTTGCTTTGATTACTTTGCGGTCAATTTGAGCTTTTAATGGGATTACTGCATGGAATAAATGAATCAAACACAAAATCCGTGCTGGTCATCCCTTGACAGCCCATATGTTATATACAAGCACCGGTTAGTGAGACACAACAAATTATTCGAAGTCAGCGCATTTTATTCACAACAGCAAAAATCTATAAAGCGTGCAAAAGAAAATGGATAAGAGTTAAGTGCAAAAGAGAGTTGAATCATGCTCGAAAATTTATGAATAAGCATCAAGTACGGAATGCCGTAAGCATCTCGACATCAACAGAATGCGTGAAGCAAAAGATTAGTGATTCGACGAGGTGCAAATTTTCATTCCTCTGGCATACCGCAATCCTCCTGGAAGTCCTCCAAATAGCCAGCGTCCGACTCCTCACTTACTTCTGAAATATTTTATTTCTCAGTTGCGTGTCGTAACTCGTAAATAACAAACAGAGCAGTACAGAAGCAATGAATAACGATGGAAACAACAAGCGTTGCTTCCTACGTGAGAAACCTTTCCATTCTACGAAGCTCTGGAATAATAACAGCAAAACGGAGTATGTGTAGATCCAATAGTTCATGTCACATTCCAGTGGATAATTTTTGTCGAAGACTTTCGGTTTTTTTCGCAACCTACGAGTCATAGGCGTTCTATTCGCTGGAAAATGCAGATTTTACGTCCTCCTTTCCTACAATGACATGAAATACACGGAAACTCTATTCTTCTGTGGTTGATATTAAGTTAAACTTATTCAAAGCAACTTTTTGTGCAATATTTAACTAAACGATAAACACGTGAGGGGAAGAAATGCCACTGGCACCACCACTAATATTCAGCATCGAAACTGGCAGCAGCCATCTGGTGAACTGACACTGTGTTAAGGGTGCCAGATCTGATCAAAAATTAATAAAAACTGCAGTGCTAACGGCGTTCTCGAGCGATGATTCCCAAACAGGGAAGTGGTCAAATATTAAGAACAATGGTGGTAATTATTAAAGAAAATAATGATTACTAGTGATGGTACCAATAAGTAATACAAGACGTAATAATAACTGATGGTAGAGGTGTGGTAACGCAGTATATGTGTAAGCAGTGCTAGGTTTAACAACAAATGCCAGTGATAAAGTAGCAGTAGCTTAACCTTCTCCTTATTTACACTGTTACAAAACAACAAAATGAAGGATTTAAATCCTTGAAATCCTCGGTTCATATTCGATAACTAAGAGAGAAGTATCGTCGAAACATTCGCTTTCCTATCTTACTTGCTTCCATTCCCGCAATCCCAATAACGAATTATACACTGCAACATAGATAAGGCTCATTTGAGAGATAAAAGCTGAGAACTTCATTTCACCATACTCACTCACTGAAGGAAACGAATCAGTTGACAGTGCACATCGGGACAGTTGTGATCACCTTCGATTTTGAGCAGATTAAATGAGCTATCTTACTCTCTTTTAATGCTGCCTTTCCATCAAAGTCCACTTCCCCCGTATACAGCGACAAGGTTTTGATTGAAAAGTATGTGCAAGGAAAATCGCAAGGTTGGGTGTGTAGTGCGACTGTCCACTGATGAATAAGTGCTGAACCTGTGAACCTTGGTGTGTCTTCGTAAGCGTCCCATAATTTGACGACAATTTCAGCTACAGCCAGATCGCCACAGTTGTCGCTAATGAGCCTCAATACGGTTATGCCATCTTTTCGAAGCATCTGATTAGTGAAATCATCAATCTGCTGGTCGCTTATATTCTTTCTGTCGTTGAAATCCTGAAGACTATTCAGTGAGCAATCAAATACTGCAAATAAACAATCAGTATTTAATGAGCAAATATTGCAAGCAGCACAAGCATTTCAAAGGTAGAACAAATCCTATTTTCGTAAATGTTGGTGAAGAGAAATGGACGAAAAAGGCATAAACAACGCAACAATATGATGTCTAATGAATTTTGCAGGTGCATACTGAGCCCGATACATGAGGTTAGAACAACTAGACTATCGAGATCCCAGCCGTGACAAGTAAGTCTGCAGATTTAACATTTTCGCTTATCTTTCTTAAACGCCTAGCCGAATACCTATAATTTTCCGTTAAACTTCACCTAATCCACCCACCGCTCCTTCAATAAACCTTTCAGATAATCCCTTATCTGAAGTTCTCAGACAAAAAGTGACCCAATGTCCATGAAGCTTCTACCCGTTTTAGTGCAAATGTATATATATATCGTTGATGTACCTTGCGAAACTATGCTTATGGAATCATGAATACTTCAAAAGATGAGAAATATACAGGTGCAGCATCTCGTTTGAGACCCCATAACATTTTCAACAGCTGCACCTTGGCTCATAACTCAAATACACCCCTCTCTCCCGCACCTCAGTAACGTCGATCAAGAGCACTTCCCACAGCACTCAAACGTCGTCTGCCAATTGGCTTGCGTCATTTAGTCTACCCTTATAGTAACATTCATTTCGCCTCCACTCAAAGCCACAGAAGGAAAAGAAAAAAAAGAATACATGCACAGTATTGGAGTTCGAGGCTCTCAGATTTGTGCTTTTCCGAACTTCTGGACCCCGGAGGGAAATTTTTTGGGGGACGATGGTTGAAAAGAAGAGGTAGCTTGCTATCTGGATGTAGCTCCACACACCCATTGCGATTCTATTTGGTTTCTCAAAAAGACATCAAAAGTGATTCACGTCCTCATTCTTCCCTATCTTCGTAACACTCCTTCAGTTCCCGGGAATGTCAAATTTGCTAAATGTGAAAAAAAACATCTTACGAAGTACATCCTCCCCTCTTCTAATTCTAGATGAATCAGGGGCACTCTCATTCGTCTCCACTGATGAACGTATAATATTAAAGCACTCGAAAACATAGAGCCACAGGCAAGGAATTTAGCAAGGAGTGAGCTCCATTGGTTGAAAGAACTTGAACTTACGAGATACTTCCTGATGAAAGAGCGCGACTGTGATGATGACAGGCTCACAAATAGCCAATACAAGAAGTTGATGGAGGTCACGATGGCGACGAAGCAGAACCAGAACCACAGAAAGAGAAAGATCTTCTCAGCGAACATATTCACCATGAGAACGCATTGCACAGTCCAATTGTGCAAATTGCCCATCTCGCGCACCGTCACATCACACATGGTCACCTGAAATAGTCAACCTGCAACAATCTTTGAGTTGCGCCAATCTTCTCACCTGCTTTTTAATAATTCAAACTGATACACTTGCGAACCCGCACACAGATTCACATCTCAATATACACATTCAACTACTGCTAGAGGTATGAGAAGTAACGACTACACTGTCAAAGTTTTCGTAACCACAATCGGCACGTTAAAAGCGTCAACCAATTATACTTTGCCCGTGCTCCAAAATAACAACACAAACTTAAACGGGAAAAGCGCGCTGTCGTGACAGCGTGTCTATCTACCCATATCAAACTGACATGCGTTGAAACTGTGGTAAAGAAATTTGGTGAACCATGGACGGGCATCTAAACCGATTCTAATGCAGCACAGTGTACACAATAAATAACGTGGGTGCAAAATGTGGTACATAAGAAATTCTTGCCAGCGAAACACTTACAGACTCATTTACCACAAGCTAGTGCAAGTTCCAGTACTACAGAGATGCTCGTCATCTGAAGTTATCCATAGACTTTCTGATGGTTAAGAGAATTTAAAAACCTCGAAGAATTTTTCGATGTACTAAAGTGCGATATAAAAAAATCCCATAGCCACTGTAAGCTCCAACTCAGTGGGAATCGAAACCTAGTCGATGAGCAGTTTGGAAGAGTTTCTTTGAGAGGAATTCAGAGGAGCATCAGTTAAGATGTCCGTAAGTGCTTCGCATCCAACATCGGCTCTCAGTTCACCCTATCACGACTTATGCTGAATGTGGATAATCAACTCCAATCTTCGTAAAGAAGATATCAGATGGGAGGTGACGAGTTTTGCGACAGAAACTACAGAAATTGCTAAACTTTTTACTGTATGCTCTTTTAAAGTGCAAGGTGTTATCGAACACCACAATTCAAATCCCGCAAATAAACATCCGAATATTCTAAGTACGCATCAAATTTGATCGCATTACGCTAATTCATCCTCATATGTCCCAGGGCTTTTGCATTGTTACAGCCAAGCATTAATCGACTTCGTACACTCTATAAACCATTCGAGAGCTAAGCTCAGAAGCAAATAAAGCTTCCTCTGCCAGTGCTCTGTCATGAGGTATGAATTTACCCATCAACCAGTAACAGATCAAATTTCCGAAAATCAGAGTTAATTCTCGGTTGACATGATGCTAAACTTGCACGCTTCTTTTAAAAGCCACTCTACAAGTATAACAAGTCTCGCCTAGCAGAACTCATACAACGACATTCGCCCAAATCTTCTCGTGCACTAGATGAGCAACCTTACTACTCGCAACCAATTCCCAAGCAGTACCCGTCGCCGCAAAGAAGAAACGACTATTTCGTTGCCGAAGGCTATTTTCATCTCGGCAACACAAAGTGCGCCACACGAACGTCTTTCCTCTTGTGAATAAATGGAATTCGCAAAATAATTTTCAGAAATTCTCACGTAAATTTTCACACTAAGAGAATGAGATGATTCAAGCAGCGGAAAATTACACTCCTAAATAGAGCCTTTAACGTTGCTGCTGTGAAACGTTGGACTTCTTTCAGGATAAGCACTAACGCCTCCCATCATTCAGTCACAAGTGCATTCAAAGTGAAGCTGAGACTATCCATGCTCCAACGTAAGAACTGTAATCTCAAATCCGCTAAATCTTCTACTCAAAATGTTCTCCTGTTTGCAACGCCTTTTCACACAGCAGATGATACGAAGAAAACAGTGGCTCCTCTGGGGGAGATAACCTGCATGGAACAAATACTTCGTACGGTGACGCAAACAAGAGTCCTACGGCGGAATCTTAATCCTCTTAATTTTCCACAGTCCCCATATTTTTATTCGGAATTCGGGATTTCCTTTTCTTTTGATAACTGTGAACAGCGGGGTGGGGATTAATTTCTCCACTTCGTTCGCTAATTGCAGCCTTGCTCCCGTTGAAGTTTCTTAATTCCAAGTCTCCGTAACAATTTTTTTTCAGAGATTTTCGGAGTATCTGTGTGTACAGCTGTTTCATTTATGGTCGTAATGGAACAGCTATACAAATCGTCAACTGTTTCAGATGCATACATGATAAAAGGGTTACAATCTCGTAACCAAGGAAATTCAACTACTGCAAAACAAACCCGTGGGAAGTGACCACTGGTACTCCAGTCGCGGTTATGTAAGAGGTCGTTTACGATTCCGATTCCCCAGAATGTGTACTGCGGTCCCAGAAAAATGTTGAGTATAAGGAACTGCACGACCACGTTGACAAGCCAGAGAAACTTCACGAAGATATACAGTATGGTGACGTAAACGCCAAAGCGAACGCGTTTTGCTGCAACATCAGTTACGTGTGGGACCATCCCTCCCCCTTGTTAACCTCAAAGAGATTCCCTTTCATGGTATTCCATGCCACTAAGAACTTATATAGATCTCAAGCCAGAAGGCATGATGGCGGGAAGGAAGGAGGGAATGAAGCAACAGCAGAAAGAGGTGCTCCTCGCCAATATTCCACTCATTCAGTCAAGGGATTGTTCAGTGGTATCTTTGAAGGAGAAGGTTTCGCCGCTTACCCACATTCGCATTGAAATGACTGCGAGGAGGAGTGAAAAATGGGTGCTACGAAGGAAAGTCATTTCGGCGGCGAAGAAGAGGGGAGCTTTGCTAAAGGGCTGTCACGCTCCCAAATACAGATAAGAAAGAAAGGGTTTCCGTTGAGGGGAGGCATAGCGGATCTAGTCTCAAATAAAAGACATCCGAGGTGGAATTATTTGCTTCCAGGTCGTCATTTCTAGATATGCGGTTTTTCATGAGCACTGAAACGTGGATAATAAAAGAGCGAAAAACATGCAGTATTTACAGTAGAAATAAAAAGAAGTTCATGGCCTGTTGACTGATCGAATGAGATCATAAAGGTTGACGAGGATGGCGTTGCCGAATGAACAGTGATGAGTTATGAAGCAGGACAATTCGCTGACCAAAAGCACGTCTTGTTAAAGAGCACTTCCTCTTGCTTGTGAAATACACTCAAGTAAACCGGAAAACACTAGATTTACCATCCATAAAGTTTATTCAGCAGCCAAACAAACGATTACACGAAGACGCGGTTATTCTTCGAATCGCAGTCTGATTATTGAAGTCTTGCTATCAGTCATCGAATCGCATTCATTCTTTAGTGCCATTCGTTATGTTAGCCGGCTCATAAGCTGTCACACTCCCACGTACAGATTTTCATCGAGTGGACCATCCATTTGCAAATCTGATTACAAAAATGCTCGCGTCCTTTTCACAACTTCTCAACTAACCAAAGTTCCGATGATGGTGCCTACCTGTACGGTGGTTTTCCATAGTCGAATTTCCGATAAAAACAACAATAAAACAAACATTACCATACCAAAGCACAGTAGACTTCCATTATCCTTCGACTATACAACATTTAGAACTAAACAAGAAAAAGAGAAGCGCCACTGGAGAAGCCGGACGAGCAGAAAAAAACGAGAGGAATATCGATGTATATTCGCGCACTACATTCTCATACTTTCGAAGAAAGCAAAACTGCGCTTTGGCTGAACGACGTAATGGCAAATGCTGATGTATATGACGTCTTTGCAAACGTCGCGTCTACATAACGTTCAGCTTGCATTTTTCGTTGCTGGGGTACTAAATTCGGCGAAAATAAACAGATAACGATGAGTGTGAAATATATGAAGACGAGCAAAAGTTCGTCGAGTGCAAAACGACTGCAGCAATATCATTTGTTCAAAGTAAACAGTATAGCTTATTACGTACATAGATGGCCACTTTGTTGGGTCGTTGAATTTGTTTTCACGACAATAAATTAAAACTTTCGGAGGGACGTGGTAGAAACGATTTCCTCGATAGCCGAATTTCTCGGCCTTCCTTCTAAGTTTTCGACTTTCCTTCTTGTGAGGAGGATGCTCGAAATAGATTTGTTATAACTCCTGTTCTCCGGCAATTTTTGCTGTAATGGAAATGAGTACTCTCCAATCTTACCGGCTGCCAAAGTCACATGTTCCTCAAGACGATTTACCAACGGTGAATAATCCATTTCGTCGCTTTTCAGAACTTTCTTATCGCCATCTTTTTTTGTTACGAGGGCAGTGGGTATAAAAGCTGTTAGATTAATACCTGCAAGAGTGAAGTTCCTCATATTAAGGAGCGAATCTGCTGCCCTTCCCGTTAATGATTTCACCTGTACAAATGTTACTGTGAATGAACAATTTGGGTATTGTATTAAATAAGAATCGTCAACGCGATAGAAATCATTTCAATGACAATGGCAATTTAATACAAAGCTGAGCAAATAAATGCTTACTCACCCATCAATTGTCGTAGAATTTATCATTTCATTCATTCGAACTGTGCAAATAGAGAGAGTGAATTTTGAAGGCATTACTCATACACTGCTAATAAAAAGACTGACGATAATGACGCGCCCATGTGCAGTTAGTTACACATCTCAAAGCTGCATAACGACAAAGGGATCGTTGGTTCGAAGTCTACAGGAAGCAAGTTACGAAAATGGCCACGAAAAGATGGCACTAGTCTGACGACCATCATCTGGGAAAATACTTGAATGATGTGATGAAGAACATTAAGTGAATATGCATCATATCTTCGAATGTTTCATCTATTTTTCTATTTCACGACTTTTTGGAAAACCACCCAATCTCTCTGTGATTTCGAGGAAAAAATATGAATGCGGCGGTACTTTATAGACATTTAACGATTCGGCGTCATGAGGTGCAATAACACGTTTGACAGTCTTATAATGAATCGTTGAAGGATCAAATCGCAAAACCACAGTGACCTCGAAAATGATTGCTGTCTGCAGCCTAATAATCTGCTCACAAGCGCGGAATTAGAGAAACACCTCGTATCGCCGGACTTCGTTTGGAATCATTAATTGCTTTGATGCGTGGCAAAGACAGCCTCAAGGTGCGAAAGGAAAACTTGCATTACGGAAACCTACCGCTGCGATTGTTCAGCACTTTCCAAATAAGACGCGGGGCATAGCAAAATGCTGCTTGCATAGCTAAAATAAACGGGATCCATTGGTAGTAGGCAAGCTCCCTGCAAAAAAGCTCTTTGATATGCGCACTAATGGACCGTGCGTGAGTTTGAACTCGATTATGTGAGGATCGAACTTCACAGGTATTATGAAATTAATCATATATCCTTCCCAGAAATGTGGGCAGGTCCATAATACAGATATGATATTTAAGCTCTTGGTATCGAGTACGAAAAAAAACAATCATGGCTTTAGTGTAGAATGGATGGACTGACTACATTACGAAAGATGGTGAGAGCTGCACCAGTGCGAAGAAATTTGAGAACTTGAGGAGGACTCACTTAAAATTCCATTAATAAAAGTATAATAACGTAGCGTCATATTCTTCCTCGGTGAAGTGAAAAGAAATTATGGGAAAGTCTGAAAAAGCATTTTTGATCAGACTCAAATGAAAAGAGAAAGGAGAGTGAGGCGAAAACCCTGCGAATTGTTCCGATTACAGTCGGGTTATACATAAAAAACCTCGGCTGCAGGTGTGACTTCGACTGGTATTGAATTGTCTCCATCACAGGATACTTCACGACCCTATTCATTTTGTGGTGCTGACTGGAGAAAGGTTTACTGCGTGCATATTGATGAGTGCAAGCATTTTTCAAGCGGCACCAATGAAGACTAAGTCTTCTTAATGAATGTTTCTCCGGAGTAATGCAGCTCTTGTGAAAGATGCAGTTTCCCTATGAGTTCTTAAGTGAGTTGAGAAAAAAGTGCCTTTCTGCCTTTTCTTTCACATTTCATCCTATTTATCATCCTGTTTACTGGACAATTTCATTATGAACAGGTCGGAGAAACAATCCAGATTTATTCCTTTTTTTTCGCCGGATTTTCCACCTAACAAGCGTCCTTCAAACGAGCAATCTTAGAGCCACAATAAGCAAAGATGCAGTTCTGAGTAAACAAAAAACAACCGATTTTGAATGGCAAGCAACATTTTCTTTATATTCGACAAAGTGTTAAAAACACTAATGTCTTCGACGAACACCGAGCAACTCATCGTAGGCGATAGAAGCGGCCAAATGCATATCCACAGGCTTTTATGCCTTCATAGTTGATAAATTCAAATTCCCATCTCCACTTTTCCCTTTTTTGTGGCAGGTTTGACGGGAATAATTTATCCTTCTGCGTAGAACCTCTGTTGTGCATACCGCCTCCACGAAAACGTTCAACACAAACGTCTAAGTCATCCTCAGCTGTATGTAAGAATGTTCGAGAAACCAGGCCCTTAATGGCGGCAGTGTCTTGACGTCCCCAGGATAATTAATGCATCCCGTGGCGAATGTGAAAAATGTGCCCAGGCCATCTTAGTGGAGGGCTTCAAAATATGCAATAAAACCATGCGCGTTGCTCAGTTGCCATCATGATCGCACATGTAGCACTGTGCAGTCATTTGTTCCCTTCCTTCAAGCTAAACAAGTGTCATCTTCCCACGCGAGCTCCAAAGCAGCCACAACGACATCTCGTACGTCTCCTTGCACATAAATCTTCAAATGGGAACCTTATTCCAGTGTGTTTAATGCACCGGCTTAAAAATATGAGATAAATAAAGAACCTCCTTTCTCGTTCAGCACCATCATTCGGTAGATCTTCATCCATCCGTACGAAGTACGTATTCTCTATGAAGCAGTGATTCTCAATATAGACTTCCCAGCCACCCTGCAACTTCGCAGTATCCTTACATGAAATATTCCACAACACTCCACTTGATTTCGTACATTTTCCTGGGGAAAATACACCGCTTAAATTCTTCCGTATTATCATTTTTGAGGTGAAAGGCAACTCGCTTCACCATCAAATATTGCTTGAAAGATATTTGCAGAACCATATCGCTTGCGAGCATATATATCATCATGCAGCCAGTTCAACGCGAAAACTTCTATTTGTTCATCCTCTATGCCTTCATTTTTTTTTTCTATTTGGATCTCTCGTGATCCCAACTAATCAGTTTAGATTAAGGAGAAAGTCCATTATTCGATAATGTTGCAGAACCTGTGATGGAAGTCCTGATATGCTCATTAGCCCTTTATTTTCCTATCTTCCTTTCACAATTGATGGGCACCGCAACATCGTTCATGCAGTTTATTCCACTTCCGTTACCTTATTTGCATACGCTCCCTGTCTGTCTTTACTTGTACTCGAAGGCAGTTTCCTTTGTTTCCATATAAGTAAACATTATCCTCCTGTACTGTCCCAAGGATTATCTTGATTGCTCACCTTTTGTTTCAGTAGGCGTATAGTATGTCTTATACTCTTGTGATACCTGCATTTTCACTATCAATAACACAACACGAACAAATTAAATCTGAATGTGCGTCTGTCTCTTTTATCGCGCCGTTTAAATACACCAGCTTCGAGGACTCGCTTGCGTCTTCAGCGTAATTATTTCGCCAACAACTGCGAGAACAGAATCTCTGCATTGATACTTAGAAACAGAGGTTACCACGCTGAATAATATCTGAGCACGTCGATCAAAACTGCTCCATCTACTTATCGTTTCATAATCAGGTTATTCAAAATGTTGTCTACTGACATTGGCGATTAGGTGCGCTCACTGTCAGATCTGCATCAGAACGGAGAAATGCTTGTTCCTTTGAATCCGATTCTGCGGACTGAATGTTTCGTTTGGAATTTTTGTGCTTTCGTAATGTGATTTTACCCTCTTGTTTAGTATCCAGAACGCCAAAGTTTAAAAAACTGCTATTTTAGTATCCAGAACGCCAAAGTTCAAAAAACTGCTATAACCATTTTTCCTGACTGTCCAAATAACTCATAGTCCGTCTTCGTGGAACGTCTAATTACTCGTATTTATTGAGAATAGAAATCTGTCTGCCGAATTAAAGCCCAACCAGGCTGAAGCTGCTTTTCGTTGATCGAAACTAACAGCTTCACAAAATTGCAGAGATCTATTGCATTGTTATCAGTGACTGTGGTCATAGGGGCAATTGAATCTTGATTCGTTTTTTATTCATTCCCGTACCTTGAACTGCGCTGGTACCCAGCACTGTAGCGGTTTACCGATGTAATGTTTGCCAGTGAGGAGGATCGAGAAACTAAGCAAGAGTATATTCGTATACATATAGTTGATGCGGTCGACTGCATCCTCATCGTGTGTCGCGTGAAGTTTCGCCAGATATTGCGATAATAAGTGCAGCATCTTCACCTACTGCGTACTTCAAAATGTATTCGTAGGACAAAGGAACGAGTAATATCCGTTCCGTTAGTCCTGAAAATGGTATCATCTCACTTCTACTTTATTGCCTTAGTGCGGTGTATAGATAAACATTGAGGAATGAATAGCAATACAGATAAAAGAAAGCGATGCTCTAAAGTGAGCACCACCGATCACACTTCAGACAACGCGTCTCATTCGCTACAAGTCAAAGTAGAGAATAGTTCAGCGAGCACCGATCAAACACCGATATCGCAGTACAGTCGCAACAAGTAACGGAAACAATTCATTATCCACACGATGTTATGCGGAAACAACGACGAAATTTCAAAAAAGCTAGTAAGCCAAAGAAGCGGTGGCGTAATCTGCTCTTTTGTGCTTTCTACTTCCACAGAGGTAGAGAATACATTTTAGATAACATTATATATATAAGTAGAATGATCCCGTTTCCAATTAGTGCAGATGGCTCTTTTCCCGTCGTATCATTATAGCGCATAATGTTATCAAATATATAGGCAAAAAATTCACTATTATAAAATTCCTCCTATGCTGAAAAACTCGACAACTGTTGTGCACTGCGTTAAAGCTACAGCACTCAACGTAGCGAGTATGCTTCTCCAAAGACGTTCCCCTAGAGCCTTCCTGGGAAAACCAGCGAGGGTGCGGTGCCACAATAGTTGCTGTGGCTGCTATCAATGAGAAAAACAAATTGTTTGGTAGCATTCTTTTGCAATCGATCACTGGCAGAGATGTGGCCCTGCTGATGTGCTCATATTAAGTTGCTCAAGAAAGTGAGCCATTGCTAGCGGCAACATCTTTTTCTTGAAAAATGGGGAAAAAACTTATGTAGAAGAACTGTGAATTTTCCTCGACTTTTCAGAAAGTCAAAGAGTGCGCTGTAAAGTGTCAGCAAACAGAAAAATGTAAAACAGTTTGAGGGGGATGTTTCTGAGTGAGTTGGGATAAAAATGGTCGACGCATGAAACAAAAATCCCAGGAACAAATTCGTGCCCACACAGTCGAACGAGGGGTAAGATGCGAAGAGCGGTGCCCAGTTAAAACTCTTATTGGTCAGTGCAATGAACATGCGTGAAATATGATGATGCTCATACAGGTGATTATAAGGTATCCATCGGCAACGAATCCCAAGTATTTGGAAGTGTTTATGACCTTTATTCCTACCTTATGAAGCTATGTGCACCTGATCCGCCCCTATACCGTATCCACACATTGCTCTGTTGCAACAACGCCTAAGTTTGGATAGTCACTAATCCGGCAATGCATGGGGACCACCCAACCAGCAAATATAGTAACCAAGGAGGGCGCATAATGAATGCTGATTTTTGACTGTAGGCGGGTGCTAAAAAGTTGGGAGTTGGGGGGTGGAGCTGGATGAGCTTCGCTTCATGCACGCCCAATAACACTCTTGATACCGTAATCCGCAATCCACATCCATGTTTGTCTGCTTCGTTGTTGCATTTCGTTTACCGTAGAGTAGATGAACGTGGTGGGTTTTTACACTGCATACGATGGTCAAAGAAAGCGTAAGCGTGGGAATGAGCACCATGAAGGTTAGCCTGTAGTGCTTAGTTTTCTTTTGCCCTTTCAGTTATTAAACTCATCGCTTACCTCACTATTCAGCAGTATATCATAGATCTTCTAAATACACGGCAAAATTTGACATGCAAATTCATAGTGCTTTTCAGTGCCGATGCGAGAGGAGGCCGGGAAAAAACGCTTTACGCACAGCGGGCAATATGAACACCGCTGAACTAGTTTTTGTAAACAACTGATGATGGCGTTAGCATTGTAGAAAACGTTTTTTATGTATCAAAGCAAAAATTGCATAGTTTATTAGACTTTAGAAGTGCTGCAATGAAATGTGCGCTTGCTGGTTGGTCCGCACTTTCAAAGCTTTTTATGCAGCGTTGTGCCTGCCGCCGCTACATGTGTAGAAATCCATTTAGCAGTTCAAACTCTCGAACCGTTATACCAAATGCGGGCTACGCTCAACAAAATTTTTGCCCGTCCCAGCCATTACCGAGAATCGAAGCAGAACTGAAGTTAAGCTTATTCCACTTTCATTTACAGATGATTAATACCCACTTCCTAGCTCCACTTGGCTAAATATTTTTTTCCGTCACACTTGGTTCGAAGTCTTGTTTAACCCAGCTCCACTCAGTCACGTATTAAACTCCTCCCCTATCGTTCTGTCGGTTCCCGCCGGGATGGCGACTACGGCAAGGCTTGGCTCACATCTCACAGTGGCCTTGTATTCCAATTTAAAGTTATACTCTCATTTTCCGCACTGGCTAATCTTTAGCATCAATCATCGATATTTAATGACACCATAAACATTGCAAGTAGAATGCAGCTGCTCGACTGTATTTTAAAAACGAGTTTTTTGAATAAAAGTTTTTGCAGTCGCAGATTCTTGATATTTGGGCAACTGGTTGGGGTGATCGGTTGGAATACATATGCGCATATCGCATCAACCTTATGCTGTCTTTTCCCTTCTATTTGTTTCACGTGGAGTAAGAACATTACAGAAAATGTGAATATATCCAAAACGAGTTGGCAGACAAAGCCTTTTGATTCATTTATATGCTTACAAAACCGACCTGTTGGTCAATAAGATAGGAGACTGATGGCAGGCCTAATAATGAATGTTTTTCTGTATGATCATACAACCGCTCAAGCAGCAAGAAAAAAACCATTTTTCGGCCACACGATCACTTTTAGAACAAAATTATTTCGCGGGTTTTTTCATACACCTTTATGCGGTGATAACTGATACAGCCAGATATGATAATAAAATTAAATACGAGGATTCATCGTTGGTGCATATTAAATCAACGGATTCCAATGTTACGGCGATCTGGGCTGAGAAGTTGAAAGTGGCGCGCATATAGACACATGCAATTACATGAGGTCGCCATAAATAATCAGCTGAAGTGCATCGAAATCGACGAAATTCACATGAAAGAGAGCAACAGGTAAGGAGGAATAATATCGCAGTGATCGAACAGGTGAATCTAACGGATCAGGTGATAGAATGAAGGCGCGGAAGGCGCTGTATAGAAATGTAAGCCATTAACGAGCACAACAGACTCTATCGCTAAGCGTTGGCGTCTGATAACGCTGTTTATGTTGGCTTTGAAGAACACACTGGAGTGTTATGTGCTAATGCTGCCGTGGCTAAAAGCCACACATATTAGCGCCGTTGCAACGCATATCAGTAAAACAAGTAATGAACTCAAATTCTGAGCCTTCAAAAAATTCCGCATTATGCTCGATCGATCCTGCATGAAGCGATCGATGCGAAGTTAGAAAGAGTTCGATGTTTACTGCACATAATTTCTTTTAGCACTTTACAATTCTTTAATCTGTTATCACGTCTGACACACATGTGCACAGTTTGTAAGCACAAATACACGACGCCGTCGACTTACCGAGCTCTACAAATGCAAATTCGGATGACATCACTGAAGTGGACGAAAAAGCGTAACGTCTGACTCAATACGGGACCAACCCCTCAGAACAACTGGCTGTGCCGCGTAAAAAAAAACAGAGAGGCGTAGCAATGGAGCTGACACGATACGCGTTTTTGTTCCGCCAATCACACTAAACAATTCCAGAAATTGCAAATAAATGAATAAAATTTGTAGATCAGTGCAAATGCATTAACCATTTCAACTGCTGTGTAATCTCTAAAACACTCATTTTTTGAGATCTGAACGCTGCGAGGATAAATGGATCGATGCACGATGTATCGAATTTTTTAGGCGCCTTTCAGTGACTGTATAACCTCTTCGGATATCGATAAATCAACTCGAGTGTTGATATCAGTCATGCATCGATGTAAGTCGTACGCATCACATTTAAACTTCGACGGTTTTTAAACTGAAAGTGCCTCATGGAGAGAAGCGAACGAAATGATGACTGTAACTGGGAAACGAGAGAACATGCACATAAAAAACAAATGATGACATCTGTGGGATATGCTCCACTCCGGTACTATGAGAGATGCAATGTGTGCTCATGCACAAGTGTGTGTCTGTTTGCTGGTCCAGTATTTTAAAGTGAGGAATTAAGAGAACTAGAATTCCAAAAATTTGCCAAATGTAATACATACGAAAGTGGATCTTTCGTGTCCACATTTGAGGTGAATCTACTAAATTTAAAAGAAGATATAGATAAAAAAGAGGCACCAGATAATTATTTGATCTAGTTGTATTATTTGAGCTCAATGGCGAGACAATGATCATTTTAGGGGATAAATCCTAACGATCATGGTACTTAAAAAAACGCCATATTTAACATATTTTAGCATTAAAGAATTAATGAATAATTTATGAAAATGGCTGATAAATGAAATGCGAAAACGCAAATCACGCCGCTTTCTGTGACGGGATTCTTTCTCTTTGCCACCTCCATCACAGTTGATCTGCTCTTCACTGAAAAATGAGTCTAAATTAGGAATCGATCCTTATTTAAATGTAGTTCAGTGTCTGTGGAATGTAAATGAGTGTTTTGTCAATTTCTAGGCCTTGAACGTTTTCAAACGCAAAGCAGTTGGAAATACCTCGACCAGGCTGCAATCTCGATAGCTGTCAAGAAGCTTAATAACGCTCATTTATATATATAACGAAGGGTTGATAAGTTTGAAATACGTGGACGACAACCTTCGTTCCTCTTTTCTACAGACGTAATCGAGCAGTGAGAGTGTCCGCAAATTATCGGATTTCCAGGATGAGACAGCACCGCGATAATAAGCGAGCGATAGAAAAAGACTGAATATTTTAGAAATTACGAAGTTTAATGGAGATATTAAATTTTTTAGCGCTTTTTACGCTACTCGAACTAAATTAACACTGGCGAATGAACCAAATAGGGCCACTCATGATATCTTCATCACAGAAATTTTTGTGCCCTTAAAAAATAATTTTTAGGTGATTGTAAATTTGTAGGATGCAAAATTTAGACCAAAAATTGTGATCCATAAACAATTTTTCAGGCTCTTTAAAAGAGGCTCAAGTGGAATCGCAACAAGAAAAACAAGCAAAACTCAGCTCCTTGATCCAAGGCAAGCGAGCGATCTTATGCGTCATTAGCGCGCTTCCAATCTAACCTGTTGAAGGTAATGTAGCGAGAATTATGTTCCTAAAATATTGGGCACAAGTACAAACTTGTATAAATGTATTTTAAGGGGACAAAATGAAAGATGGGTATTGAGCTCAAGTGCAAACCGATAATATAATAATCTAATCAGGTTAATCTTCTGAGCACAGAATATGCGCTTCAAGCTGAATATGGTTTTATAGGAGATGTCACTGCTTGTTGACATATTTCGGTGGGTGTGATGAACTCATTGCAAGAAATGAAAGCGAGAATGATTCAGTATGGGAAGCATGTTTCACAATGGCAACTATGTTGAATGAGAACGTTTTGCGTACTTACCAAACATGGTAATTTCCGAACTGATGACACGACTCAAGGAAGCTGCTAACACGCATTTTCATTTAGACGATGATGAGCCTTATATATGAACATAGTGAAATGTGCGATGTTCTAAGGAGCACTGTGAAAGACGGCCTTAACCAACCATTTGTAGCAGAGTTGATGAAGCGCCAAAAGAGGAACATCAAACACACATGTAGACGGCAGCGTGAAATAGAAAACGGGGGCAGTGTTGGCGTCAGAATGACGTTGCTTCTACATACACGCAGTAAATGCAGAACGCATGCACAGCACCCTCAGCTGTGCTTGAGGCACCCGCTCGGCACATCCCATCCTACCGACACTTCAACACTCATCTTTTTGCCGACATCTTATTTTTTAAAACACCCATCAGAGATCTAGGAGCGTGTGAACGGATCGTATAGATGCTCGGTTCTCGGTTATCTAGAAGAACGATCATCGGCGAATAGCGTTCGCATATGAACAGCTTGCATCACTTGTCTCTCTATGCTTCTGGTATGGCAGTCGCATCCCTCCCGGAGAGTGGCTCTTATTCGATGTCTAAGTGAGCCACCGATATCACTAAATCGTTAAATAAACTTCACTAGGCGATGACCCATGCCTCGCTGACTACACGAGGGATAGTTTTACTTGTTTCACTAGTCACTGTGATTATTTCTTGAACTACGTAATCACTGATGCTGCCTTTCGTGGAGTCCGCGTTAGTCTTTTCAAAATACGTCCAAAACGATGTTGCCAACTAATAATGAATAATGAGATAGAATCGACTTGCAAACGAAGAATGCAACAGCTAATAATGCATATGCTATTAAAGGCATGAAGCTGTTAAAGCTTAAGGCCAAAATATATAGAAATAGAGATGTGGACTACCTCCAAAAGAGAAATTTTTAAACAGAAAACCGTCTAAGGCTGAATCATAGAGCTACTGAAATATGTTTGGATCCAAAGACCACAAATTTCATCGAAAATTTTACGTGTTCTGTTGCTTTAAGGAGACCCCCCATCATTGCTGCTATTTCCGGATTGCGTCGCAGTTGCATGAGTGTTGTAGTTGCGTCATGCATCATTATTATGAGCTTGCTCATTTCCTTCTACAACTGTTTTGTGGGACTTATACTTTTAAAGCCACTAGTATAATCTTCAAAGCTAGCTGAATTTGCCTGTCATTCGAAGCTTTCTTTCTTTTCCTTTCATAAGCTGCACTCTCCATAGCGTAAAGTTCTATTATGCTCAGTGAGCACGGTGCTACGATGGCTCTTTCCTCTAATTCCAGAGCCATGTCGGCATACCGTACGCTGTTCTTTCAACGCAGTTCTTGAGCTAGTGCATCCTGAATACCAATTGAGCACTCTGATTTTAAATTCTGATATAGGTGGCGATTTACTGCCCTTGTATAAAACAAGAAATGTTTGTAAACCGAGCTGTGCACCTTTAAATCAATGGGGTACGTCTTCAAAGGACGCACAAAAGCTCAAATATGAAGGGAAAAATCGAAATAGTAAACAACAAAGTGTGAAAGTTTGATAGTTTATTCCTCAGCTCTTCGCCAATAAAATGAAACTGTGAGCAGATGTGAGTGATGAAGCTGTGTCTCATAATGCTGCTAAGAAATAGTTGTGTGCGTGCAGGGCTTGATGAGGTTCCTCCTCATCCTGAAAAATAAAGAATCCTGTCATCGCCAAAGTTCTCGAAAATGGGTTTCGTCACATGCTGTTCTCTGCCGCTTCGAATGAATATGATTTCATATATCAAAAAGCTTGAAATTCCACAAAACGCTTTTGCTTTTTTTTAACTTTTTGCAACAAGGATTATTAGGCATAGAGCTTTTATTGGACGCTTTTCAAAATTATGATATGCGCAGTATGAAGTGTGGCAAATGGAAGTTCCTCGTATTTCATTGGGATCAAGTTGTAAACCACGTTACAGCATGTCGATGGCTCGTGACTTACTGCAATTGCACAAAATATATCATTCCTCTATTCCCGACCACTGCAACGCATTTACCCGCATATTATGACGTTTACTCAGCTCTTTTTGCTGTGTGCAACTCTCCCCCTATATGTATTGTCAGGTGATTTTTAAGTTCTGCATAAGCACTACGTTGCAGTTTCAAAGTGCTTCCTATGCTGAGCAAATCATAACTGCAAATGCTGTGGCATTTTTTCATGTGGGAAGTTGTACGAGAAATATTGGTCATCCACGACCCCTCCATTCGCTTCTCTACTTCCTGCTTTTCACAGCGCTTTTTAAGGATTACCATCGTCTCCTATCTGCCCACACATGTGTGTCTTTTTTAAGAAAGAAATCTTCCCAAAGGTTCTACCTTCTGTTAATTTTGTTCTTCTCATTCTACTGAATGCAAATATCACTTTTCACATACAGCCTGCTTAGGAAATGAGGCGTTTAACTAAGAAGTGCCGATGTTACATGTCACCGCTTGCCGCTATAAATCCATAGATTTTTTTATTAGTGATTGGTTCAAAGAATTCTTGGTCTTAAGCCTCCTTAATGACTGACCTGTAATTCAAAAAATGCATTCAATTTTCATGAACTTTTGTTCTCGGAAGAGCTTTTACTCGAGCGGCTTGTTAGCGAGAAAACATGAAACACACCGCACAACTATAAACTGAAGTCCCTCCAGTCTAATAGGAGCTATCTGATTTTTGTATGAACATTGTTGTATTTCTCCACTTCTAAGCACTCTGGTACTAGAAGTCGCTTGTTTTAATGAGATTTGTTACTTTTTTCACAGAGCTATCAAGCCTCACATCCGGGAACCCCTTCCAACAACCCTTCGTTTGATGTAGTTTGTACCACTGGGCTCTAAAAAGTCATTTATTATTGGAAATGAGGCGCTCTCTGAATAAAAAACAACCCTATTAGTTCATTGCTGCGAGCGTTTTTAGCAGTATATGACCCTTTCATCAACCACGCGGTTAATCGGAAAGTTATTGCTCCACTTCCACTGCAAAATACAAGCCGATGAAGGGCAGTGGAAAAGGGAGGCAGGAAAAGGAAAAGAAGAGGAAGGATGGAAAACGTACGAGAAAGACACTGTCCTTATAAACTTAAAAAAGAAAGGCTCGACATCCTTTTTTTTCAGCACCGAAGTAACTATACTCAAAAAAGTTAGCATAGAGGCACAGCTCCTGCATGAAAGAGACAGCGCAAATTGCGCAATCCCAGCAGTAACAAGAAAGTCGTGGAGCCACACAAAGAATGAGGTGCACGACCTTTGCAATTCGTACGATGGAAGTGCCCTGCGTTTGCTTTTTTCTTCATTTTTTCGATTAATAAAATACATCTTCGAAAGAAATTAAACGGCGGATTCGCAAAATGACTATTGTCCCTAAGTTGCCTCGTAATCACACATTGCGACCGTATGAATACTTCGCTTGCTCTCTGTCCTTCGGATGAAGGAGCCAATTGGAACGAAGAAGACATAGTGACTCCGGGGACTGAAAAACCGAGTTCATCTGTAATGTACGCAAAAAATCTTCCTCCTGCTCAGCGCAATTATTTTCCTCAGGGTGCCGACTTAAATATGCGTTTCTGCAGTGATAAAGTAAATGATTAACTCTGTGCTCGTTGGTGTTAAGGAAGAGTAAGCGAGCTTCCGAGAATCATCGTTTGGCAACACTCGTGATGGATCGTCTCGGCAAGCTGATCGAGTCGATAACGAAACCAAGATACGAAGAGGATTTCATCGACCGTCTCAACTATCGAGTCACCAGTTACATTCTACTGGCTGCTGCGTTCACGATTATTGCAAAGATAAGCGGCCTTCTCAAAGCATTCCATTTGTTGGAAATATCAGTTAATGAACTGAATAAAACTATTTCTTAAGTTGCATGCTCTTACTTGTATTACATGCTGTTCCCGTTTAGTCGATTTTCACCTGAAAACGAGTTGAAATAATTAACGTTCTAGGAATATGGTGGGAAACCGATTCAGTGTTGGCTGCCCGCAGAATTAGCTTCGCAGAAAGGATGGGAGCAATATGCCGAAGATTACTGCTTCGTTGAGAACACTTACTACGTTCCACTCGATCAGAAGATTCCGCAGAGCAGCAGACATCGAGCTGAACGCGAACTAACTTACTATCAGGTGAGTTTTTCACTGCAGCGAATCCACGAGGACACTGATTGCCTCTATTCGTGCACGTACCACAGGTGAATGATGTGCGGACAGGCAAGCACATGCCTAAATCAGGGAGGGCATGTTGTGATCAGCGGTTTCCTTCTATTAAGTAGATGTCACTTATGCAACTAGATTTCGTGAAGGTTCCATTGTTATAGTGTGCTTCAACAGCTCGAACCTCATGGGGGCACTATTGATGGGCCAGGAAAATCCGCCCTTGTCGTTTGTCATAACAAATGACAGTCATCTGGATTAACTCGTTCATAGGTATTCGTACGCTAAAATTCTCTCAAAATAACAGCCCCTTATGGGCACAAAAGGCTCTATAATGCGAAAGCAAAGCTTTAGTAGAACGAAAATGCATTGTTCAGTATTTTGATCAGAACACATGAAGAGTTTTTATGGCCTAAAATGTACCGTCATCGAAATGCTAAACAGCTAAACGACAGATTTTAATGATTGCTGCAGAAACGGAAAGGTACAATAGATGTCCTGAACGATGTGAATAATAACGATCGGTGAACATGAGTGCTACTTAATGTAATTGTGTGAATGAATGCTTCAGAGTTGCATAGAAAAGTGGATGCTTGCAGTGGGTGCCTTTCATGCTTATGATGCAAGCTCTTATGTTCACAGGACCACATGTATTCTGGCGTATGCTCAACTGGATGTCAGGTAAACGCTTGCAGAATGCTTCTTTTATTTTGCCTCGAAACTAGCACACATCATAATGAGTATATTTTGTCAGTAAAACACGCTAACTTCTTGGTCAATGCTACGGATTATGCAAATCTGAGCAAACTTATGGAAGTATGTTTATACAGAGATAGCATGTAATCATGCAAAGAACGTTGAATGGTGAAGTGGTTCAAAGAGAATGAATAGATATCGTTGAAGGAAAATTGTAGTGTTGTATATTGTATTGAGGCATTCAAACACGGGCTGTAATTACGATGGCAAGCATGGCGGCTCAAAAAAATCCAAGCACGAACGAGGTAAGCGAGGTCGTCGACGCGGTGGCTGCACATCTTGAGCGAGCACTTCATCATAGACACATCCACCAAGGTGTTACGCACAGCAATCCATTTGTCATCCTATTCAGGTTTGCGATATTCATGTGCAATTAATGAACTCTCCTACGGTTCAAACAGACTGTAAAAAATTGCCATTAGTGAGTGTGTTTGTGTTCCTCAAGCAGAACTATAAAAGCTAGCTGCTAAAGCAAGCAAGCAAGCATTAACGCAGGACGCAGAACAATGACTAGAATGGGCAGAGGTAAGCTGCTTTACTTCGCATTTTTGCTATTTTCCTTCATTTTCTCCTGTCATTCACAGCTGCTCTTGCCTTTCCGAAGAAGCGGTTAATACAAAATGTGTCTTTCAAATTTTTTGTTCATGAAAGCTACCTTTCTACGAGAAATGGCGATTCATGAGTGCTGAAATTTGTTCACACATGGACCCAAAATTCATATAAGAGAAAAGCCGGGAAGAAACTCGTTTCGTAACAATCGCCTTTAGGACTACAGCTCTGCGGGGTCAAACAAATCAGATGAGAGAAAGGGCGCAAAGGTATACGAAGTGTTACCAAAAAAGTGAAAGGTACTATTAAACAATCGGCGAGGCCTATTAAAAGATCCAAAATTACCCAATTTAATTTAGATCTCGCCTTCATTCCAAAATAGTGCCCCATCGCAATGATCTCACCTTTTTCGCTACTCCTCAAACACTCCTTTCAAGTCCTCATATCTAAACAATTCAAGCACATCCTGTGAACTGGCCATGATCTCCTCGGCCTTGTCCAACTGTTGCCGCTTGAGCTTCCGGTTTCATTTATTCAATAAGCACAACGAATAAATCACCTAATATTTGCCAAGATTTTCGGAAGATATGCAGTGGACTTCTAGTCGCGATCATGGAGACTTCTAGTCGCTCTCTAGTGGTGTCTGGTCTTTTTCGAAACGGGATTGCTTGACTCCCAGGATATGCTCCATCGTCACGAGCTTTCCAAAGTGTTTCAAGTTTTTCTTTCACACACTGTCTCAGCTTCATCCATTATTTCATATTCATTTTGTAACCTGTGCTGGGGTCACTGGACAGTACCAGGGCACTGTAACGGATTCGCATATGACAACGTTTCGGTATGAGCAATCCAGTGTGGCACACTACGGCGCAAAGGTCGAGAGTCAGTAACATGTCTCGCACGCCACTTTGCCTTGCGTTGTCTTGAATAGTAACGTTCACGGCGATGCGTATTTGCATGTGCACATGTAGGTTCACGGATAAAACGCTTGTGCAGACCTTCAAAAAAATGTATTTTTACCTAAGGTAGCAGCGAAAGCATCTTAAATCGCGCAACACTCATCCGCAGTGGTTGCAGCGACAGCTGTGTGGGGTCTACCTCAAAAGCCAACTTAGTGCTGTCCACTACAACTTTTCCATGCATATTTTCGAGGTATCGCTTTTGGAAAAGTTGCGCACTGATGATATAATTTGACAGCTACATCACCGTACGTTTCAGTGATCATATTCCCCTGTGCGTTCATCCCTGTGCTTTCAGCATTCCATCATACTTCGCTCTCCACTTGAACATTGCATCACCTTTTTCGCTTCTGAAGCTACTGTGTATTAATTACAGGCACTTTTTGCCATTGTTCTTTTTGATTCCTTTGGCTCACTTACCGTACATCTAGCTGTTTGCTCTCTTTCATGTATCTATTATCTCTGTTGCAGATTATTGACGAATTCGTATCTCAGCTGCGTCTACATTATGACGAAGATCCTGTTCATTGGCAATGCCCTCCTTCAGGTGATTCTCCAAACTTTCTCTCCTTGTTAGAGGCAACTGTGTTGCCGAACAGGGTGGTTGATTTAAGGAATTTCGTCAAATAATGTTCAAGGCATCAGCAAAAAATTATTGAATGAGATGGACATGAAAAGCGCTACCATTTTGAGAAAAACAAACGGGCATGGCGTAATGCTAGTCGCGTCATGCATTGATGATCTGCTAGAGTCCCACATTGCCTGAATATTTCAACTCTCCTATCCCCGTGGCAAATTTATTGCTATAATAGTGCGATCACGAGTCACGCCCACCGTCGAAGTCCAAGAACACTATGGTTTAAAAGATCCCTTGAGAATGGAATAAACCTAACTCTCTTTAGCACATGATCCTTTCCGCATACCTTGGCTCGAGCGGTTACGACTTGACGAAGGCATTGTTGGAGCAGCGTTCGTGGCAAACTACTGGACTATTTCCTCGTGTAACGATGTGCGACTTCAAGGTGAGCTTTGCATGTGTTAACCTGGAATTGTCTTCTTCTAACCTCAAAATGAGGTCGCATCCCTACTTCAGAAGTCTCACCATGATCAGGCGTTTGAAAAGCGTTAAACCCTTTTGGACCACCTCTTTCTCCATGCGTAATAGCAACTCATTTCCAGCAACCATTTTTCACATTTTATTTCAACTGTTCGTAAGATACAAATTGTAGAAGGAAAACTTGATAAAAAATGAATGAGAAGAATGTTAAAGCAGCGCGATAACAGTGTTAATAACAGAAGGTTTATTGTAAAAGAGTATTGACAAATGATTCGACTACAATAATCAGACGAAACGACGTCAAGCGGGGTTTGAAGTTTAAGATTTCTAGGTTCGAGACATTGGCCATCGCCACCATTTCACTATTCAGTGTGTCCTTATGGCGAATATGTTCAATGAGAAAATCTTCCTCGGCCTCTGGTGGTGGATTTTGATTCTGCTCACCACAACGTGTGTTAATTTCATGTACTGGATTTACGTGATGTCGTCACCATCGTCCAAATACGACTTCCTTGAAGGACTCATTACTCTTGGGGTAACGAAACTTCCTCATTATTTAGTTTCTACGCTTTAGCGAAATCCAGCGTCCATATGTATCAAGAATATGTGAATATCGAACGGCAACGTCACAAAGTGGTTCAGAGATTCAGAAAAAAAAAACGAGTTTGGAAAGCAGCTCGTCGTTGCTGGAAGATGCTGCATTTCAAAGGATAAATGTAATCCTGGAAAAGCTTTCCCATGTTCGTAGGAAAGCTCTTGCGCCATTCAGAAGCCGCGTGCGGGGGTAGAGTTGACTGTTAACACATTCAAAAGCTTCCCTGTCCTTTTTTTTTCTTATTGCTATTTCTTACTGCTGAAGTGTTCATAAGAGTTCTGCAATAATAATGATGAATAAACGGATCACAGTTACCTTAGCTGAGGTGTTGACAGAGATGGAATGCATTCAGCACGCCCGTACACAACTGACGCCTCGTCGAGTGGAGGCACTTGCACGTCAGCTCGGGGGCGATGGAATGCTCGTACTGCGTCTTATGGTGCAAAATGCAGGCGAAATCGTCACCAGCCTGGTCGTCGCTCGTCTCTACGATCTGTTCTCTGTTGGTCAGAAGTAAGCACTCACTTGTTATAACCACAATCGCCCTTTCAAAGGAGGATGGCTTCAAAGTTCCGATCAAAATGGACAAGAACGCAGCTAAAGAAATTATTTGCAACAACAAAGTACTGGACTCTGTGGAGTGGGTAATTGCATTAGTTTTATATTCATAGAGCGGCAGCAGTGATCCTTTGACGGTGCAAAATGTGAGGAATAGGTAAAGAGTGGGACGCTGGTGAGTAATGCTCTTCAGAGTGAAAGTAGAGACTCGCAAGGGCTTTTGCATGAAATTTCAGTATTCATTCACACATAAGCACATAAGCACTTCTTCAGTTAATATAATAAGGGATGAAATTGCAGAGGGATCAACGATATCCGCTGTGCTTCCGTGATGCCGACCCCCACCCTTGGCGTACCGAAGACGGAGCCCGGCGAAATAAAAACACCGTTCTCTTAACTGCGAAATGTATTCACAAAAAATGTGAAGTTAAGAAATGCATAATGTCCATCACACCAACCTCAAGCTTCAAATTGGCTTATAAGTGCACACTTCCAGTGAGTTACGTGTGTTATGCTGCTTAATAAGCCCCACGTGATGTTTTCTTTGAAGTTCTACTTCAAGTACGTGAGAGAGAACTTCCTCTCGAAACACATCTACAATAGCGGCAAGCTCGTCGCGTCTTCGACCACATTCTTCAACATTATTCTTTAAATTTGCTCATCTATGTGCCTTCATAACCACCAGTTATTTCTTTTGCTCAATAAAATCTGACTGTGTTGCAGGAACGCGACTATGAATTTTTCAACCATTGCTCATCATCCAAATACTATCGTTCTAGGCAGAAGGATTTGAACTGAGGCCTTTTGCTTTATTCACTTATAGAAGTTTTCTTTCTCAAACAAACAAACAAACGATGGAAAAAGAGAACTGATCGAATCAATGCATGAGTAGGACAACCAATAATACTTCGGCAAGATGCTTCATCCTCCCACTCTGCGTATTCAACAGCATTTCGAAACCAACGTTATAGAAAATTTGATGAAAACGGATAATCCACACAAAAATGAGGTTGAAGTAATCCGTTAATGAAGAAAGCGAAATCTGGAGAAGAACGAGACGGTAGATTAGTGTTTCAAAGTGCATCTCAGAAAAACGATTCGCACAATTTTGCAGCATATATCGAGATTAAATTTAATTCAGCAGTGTCCTAAGGTTTCCGGAATGCAAATCATCGACCTGGGTTTAATTAATCTATTTCGACTTCGAGAAATTATCCGTGAGTAGCCATAACAAAGCAACATTTTTGCACATGTTGGGCGATCGTCATATAAAGAACAAAATAAGGTGAGCATTTCTACGTGCAATATTTCGGAATGGAACGATGGTATACGGTGTGCACTTTACGGAAATACTGGATGCACCTGCGTCGAACGATTTGTGTGATATAATTGACGACCTTAAATTAAATAACAGTAATTTCTGAAGATTGAAAATTCCGGTGTAGAGTAGGAATAATGTTTGCTTCACCATCACCAATTGCACCACCAGCAGGTAATAACTGTAACGCATGCAGCTCTGGAAAGCACCTATGAGAGAAGTAGGTTCAGTTATGAACTAACGATCCTTCAATAAGCTTATGGATCACTCTGAATACCACGGTAGTCAGCAACAGTGTTGCAGCATTTCCTTACCTGAAAATATGCCACATCCAGCAGGCTGCTGCTCGACACTCTGTTTGCGGAAGTGGGACAGAGGTGATTCCGTATACCTAAGGCGAACACATGTTATATGCCAGAGAAACTAAATTAAATTTGATGAAGGAGAAAAACACAAAATGAGGGGGATGTAATGAGAAGAGAAAGAAAAAAGAAGAGGAAAATGATGAAATTGCTGAAGCGATGTCGCTGCGATTGCTTCGTGTAATACGGGACATTGATAATGCAAACATAAGATGTTTTGAGGCACACTTCAGGGATATTCGTGCTGTCGCACGCTGAAGTGCCGCTCTGAACTGATCAACAGGGCAGAGGTTGATTACTTCAGATGGATGATCACTCCAAACCGACACGACTCTCTAGTAAACGAACATTTTTGTGCATTAGTTCTGCTTTTTAATATGGGAAATTTTTGAGCTATCTTCACGAAGATGCGAGAGGATGTAAAGAAATTTGGAGGAATCAACGTCCGTCTCTGAAATGTTCTAGATAGAAACGAAGCATTCTTGAATCTCGAGCGGACCTCTTCTAGCTGTGAGAAATGTTTTTGATAAAGTCGTACCGAGTCGAGTCAGTCAGGCTTGAAATCTAAGCACTGCAGAGATTGTAAATAACCAAACAGTGAAGCAGCTGATGGAGAACGGAAGCTTCATATAATTTGTCGTGCTTTGTAACAATTGAGCACAAAGGCTTACAGCACTACTCCTCCATCGCCTTACTTTTAGAAACCTGATAATCCGCTTTCTACAACGATGCCGCAGTAAAACTTCTTCAGTACTGCATATGACTGAAACGCAAAAATTCAAAACTAAAAGCGTTTGCCCACACAGTAGCAAATAAAGGTCTACCCTTCCGATGATTGTTGTTTTTTCCCGCAGATGCTTGTTTCCTTCTAATTTCATAGCTTTCGCGACGTAAATATACTTTTCTAGTGGATCATAACGTTTACCTGTCAGCATTAAATCCTCCTCGTGTGGATTCCCTACCTGTAGCTGGCGTGACACAATACAATCTCGGCCGATCACGCTCTCCACGTTCGGGTTTATGTGAGGGCCTGAGAGAGATCGTTTCCTGCCGAAATGTGATCTCCACCCGCGAACATTTATTGAAGGTCATTCGCACACATAGAATCATTTTTGATTAGAAGAAACGTTTATTATTTCACTTATCTGATCTTTCGTTCAGTTTGTACGACACTTTTTGCTGAGACATTTCTCATCAGTTTGTCAGAGGACACATTTGTCGTAAGTGAGCCGTTGACCATCAAGTGCACCTCAGAGAGCACAATGAGGGATTCAAGAGCTTGTTACATTGGATGTCTTCAATTACGGACGAAGATATGCGGTGCTGTGATCAGGTGTGAAAGTCACTTTGTGTTCTGTCGATAATTGATGGATGTTTTTAGATTGGAAACGGTTACCGAAAGAGTTACGACCAAGGAAACGGCATTCAAAGACGTCGCATCCACCACTAAAGAAGAGCCGGCTTAGTAGAGGAGATGGGACGCAAGTTGTAGAAAGGTTAGCGGCCCTAGAGGCAAAAGAGGGTGATGCCGTCGAAGTAGAGGAACATGAAATGGAAGATGATGAAGAGGAAGGCCACAGTGAGACGGAAGAGGCTAATGAAAATGAGGATCACGTACGTAACAACAGCTTTTCTTTTACTTTCCATGTTCGATTTGAATGAACGAGCTGATGTGGCTAAATTCCTTTCCAGTGAAGAAGAAGCATTAAATTTCAGTTACGGTGAGGTTTAAAGTTGGAAGTTCAGTTAAAATTTCGGTGTGCTAGTTGCATTTGTTTCTCAAACATTCTGCACCACCTGCAACTTCGAAACAAACATTTTTCGCTGTAGACAGCGGCTTCGACAACACTTCTCGAATTGCTTGTGGTTGATTGTGTTCATATTCCGTTTTTGCGCTGTTAGTATTGTTTTAATTTTGAAGAGATTCGCAAGAGATCCGTTGTCGAGTCACTCGATTTTCAGTTGTCTTCTTCTGGCTAACTGAAATGCCGGTGCTAAGGTGTATGGCATGTAACAATATGAGCAGAGAGCAGCTGCGTCGAAGTAAGCAAGACTCGTCTCGCTGCGTTGATCCGACGATCTCATCCTTTCCCTAGTCCGTCATGGTGAAGGTGCAAATCGAATTGTGCAGGCAAGGGGAAGTGGTTCTTTTTATTTTCTGTAAAATGTGGGTTTTCGCTTTTCCACTTCTTTTCGTAGCATTTCGAGTCATTTTTGCAAAGGATGCATTCAATACAATAATTCTTCGCCATAAATGCGAGATTTCTTTATCATATTCGTTTGTAGTTTCCCACCTACTTCTAAGCAGATAATTAATTATTGCACCTTGAAGGTAGATGCTACTTCTCTTGTTTTATTTTTAATTTTGCTATTCGTGTAATATTCGGATTACGGGTGTTTTTAGTTTGTCAAATTATTTGGAAGTATTGGCATCTTTTTCAATGACATCGAGGTTACGCCACCTCTTGTATCGTCATCGTAGTGGAACGCCATACCATTCGTTGTTCGCGTTTTGCTCATTTCTTTCACGTTTTCTTCTTTAATTCGGCGATATTTGGGAGTCTCATGAACTGCGTAGTTTAAAAACCTTATAGCAATGTGTGGGGACGAGTAGTTCGGATGCCGGAGAGGTAAGTGGCGATGTATTTTTAAGAGAGGGTAGAGCGAGGTGCCAACTCGACTGCAGTATGTTTCAACAGCGAAATTCCCTCATCATTTTGCCCACACATATGAACTTCTGCACGGACTAGCTCAGAAGAGGTCTTGAGCGTTTCAGAATTTTCTAAATCATTACTTCATCTTCTTTTTTTTTCTGCTCAGCCCCTCATAACCTCCGAAATCCGCCAGTTCTCTCCCTCTTTCATCCCCTTTCTCGTATTAAGTTTGGCCAGAGCTAGAATCATCATAATCGTGCATTTTCTTCCTTTACGAATTCTGATTCAGGCTGCGAGATTTGTTCCCCTCTCTATGGCTAAATTCTAGATGTGCTTACGTATAGACGTCCACATTTTCCATCAGTAATTACGAATTTTGTCACAATGGCTTGTGCTCTGCTTATTTTCAGGTTTATCGCATTGTATCTTCGGTAGTTTTTCGCGAGTTGCAAAAAATCCACGTGAATAACTTATAGTTTGAATGTTTCTCAAAGGCAGTTTCATTTCTGTTCTCTTCTTCTTAAGTTGTGGTCTTTTAGATATACCCTAAAACACACACACACACAAGCATTTTGCATTAAGCTTGATGCAGTTTCTTTTTTTTTTTGGCAGGAAGTTCGTTGGTTATTCAAATCAGTTGGATAACGCATTACTTTAGTGTTTTTTGAAAGCTGATGCAGGAGTCAAATATACAGTTGATTTACAATGGCCTCTACTGTGCTGCCAAGATGCCGTAGTGATTTATGCATTATTTTATTGTATGATATAGAAGTTTTTCGTTCGCCTATGCTCGTTTTGATTAGTAGTTTAGTTATTCGTATCTTTACTCTCAAAGCCAATAATTATCGCATTGAAATCGACGGTTCAAATTTGTGGAATAAGTTTAGTCTGCTAAAAGAAGGCGTGCAGGAATTAAACCGAAAAGATGCGTCTTGCATTGCGACTACTCAGGCCTGCCGCCAATCAAAATATCTCATCGCCGAAACTATGGCAAGATCCAGTTTTCGGTTATTTCGAGACGCATGGGAAGATGAAGTTTCTTGCTGGAGAGGAGTACAACCTCACCGATGAGCAGAAGAAGGTTCCTTGCTGTTTTTTTATACTATATGGCTATGTGTAACGTTTCAATCGGCCATTTGCATCCGAATCGTTGCACAAGCGTTGTTATTTTGCGGTCGAAAACGTCATCACTTAAGTGGCTTAGCATTTCTCGAAAATAAAGATTAGTGCAGTTCTGCTCATAGCGGCCGGATTCGTAGTGTTTGCTAAGGAGCGACATTTAGTGGTAATTGACCTCGTTGGCTATTGTTAGGCAAAGAAAAAAACGGCAGTCTTTCTTAAGAAGAAGGTAGCGGGTGGGGGAATGGAGACAGAGATGCACTTCTTGTTTCATTGTAAATTTTTTGCTAAGGTTTATGCATTCAGTTATTTTTGATTTCAGAAAACATTTTCTCTTTAGGACCATGATTTGTTATAATTGATATCCGCTCGTACACTGCAAAGTAGACTGGAAGGAAAGGTGGTATGCCGTTGATGGTAGATGGCACCGGAATTTAGAGCATCTTAAAGAGCGTTGTGCCGGAACTTGCTTCACGAGTGACAGATGTTTGATGAATGGTCTTCTGCTTCAGTCATCCTTGTGTTCATATATCTTCACAGATCGCAAATTCACCCAGGCTTGTTCACAATCTTTCATTCATTTAGGCGGTCCTATGGCGGTATCGAGTGAAGGAAATCTTAAAAAAGGAGTACTTACGACGGGAGTATGACCCACACAATTTCAAATATAAGGTAACAGGCTGTCATTCAGTCATCGAATGAATTTTTGTATAGAATTCATCCATATCGATGAGGTATTCTTAAAAGTTTCTTTTTTTGGAACCCTATGAATTCGTCCAGATTCGGCAATTATTTATCGTACTGCCGTTTGCCTAACAAAGAAAATTTGCTTAGTAGCAGTTGCGAGACCGATGATAAATCGGTGCACGGTAACGTCTTTCTTGAGTTGCCATTCCAAGCATTGCTGCGTGCTCTCTTATGAAGTTTTTTGCAGAGGTGGCCTGAGAGAACTGTTCACTTATTTGCCACTCATATAGTTTCAGTTCATGAATGTTGCAATTCGAGGTTAATATTTAATGGTGACATTCCAACCCCAGGCAGGTTCGAGGATCAACTTTCTCTTCGTTGTGAGCCAATTGAGAGGGGTAGGGGAAGGAGTAATATTTCATTGAAATCAGTGAAGCCTTCAGTGTTTCATGGAAAATGTTTCAGGTTACTGTTTATTCAATATTAATAATCTTTCGACCTCTGCACCGGATTATAAAAATCCTGCATCATCTCTCATTAGCTGACTGCTCCCTTTCTTGTTTTGCCGAACACCATCCCTTGTTCCTCCTTTCTTATGTATACCACACCTGCTTGCTCATTAATTTCGCATTGTTTATAGGTAGAGGTTATTTGTATTTCGTTGAAGCACTTGATGAGGGTGATAATTGTTGCAGGCGGGAGTAGTCATCGATCCAGCGATGTTCCGTTGGTATGCGGCAGACATGACGCAAGCTGAATTCTTCAGATTCACACCTCGATCCGTTTTCTTGTACTGCGGCTCGCTGTTCCTTTTCTTCTATCTCTATTGCCGACTTATGTATTCTTCTGCTGTGAGTCATTCTTTATTCGATTCTCAAAAATTACTGCAACCTTTTCGGGATTCAGCCAGATCTCTTAAAGCGTTGTGAAGCAAAGTGGACTGCAACTCTCTTTTCGGCAAAAACGAGCACCGAAGTCAAAAGTAGGCAAAAGGCATATGGAGAGTGCTTCATTTATAACTTATGGATTGTGGTTCATCCCGAGTTTTTTCTTTCGCGTTGAAGTGACGCACTCCTACTTACTAAATGCGTGTTCATCCGTCGTCTCATGTGACTGTGACTTTTCAACGCTGTCGCCTTTTTTGGACCTTGACTCAATAAGTTCTTGACTCCGTCATGCAAGAGGTGAAGCACGCCGTGCACTCCACATTATAAGAGAGGGCTCCTTCGTAGTAGTCAGTTGCGCCTCATAGAAGATAAATCTTTTTACCAGTCGCGCCAAATATTTTTAGTAAAAAGTAACCATCCCTACGCGGTGTTCACATAATTTTGTTGAGGGAAGCACTTTATGAGTAAAAGTGCACCTTAAGCCATGCAAACGAACATAGGCAGCATAGATAAGAGTCTTCCATGTCGCATTCCAGATAGCGTAAACCCGTGATTTTGATACCCTCTCAGAGTTCAGCAGTTCTTTCAGTTCTTTGAGATGGGTGTTTGCGTTATGCTCCTCACAAATCTGGAGATCGAAGCTCCCGCAGTCCTCTTGCCTCCATCTTCCTCCCCATCCGAATGTAGCTCACTTTTCTCTGGCAGGTCGAAATATTACATACCTCGGTGATATATTGTTGCAGGGGATTGTGTTCTTAACCAGAGTCCTGAACTGCATGATTCAGAAGCTTGCCACCAAATATACTTAAGTCAGTAACGCGAGGATAAAGATTCTTGATTTTTTGCTGCCTTCCTCTCATTAAAACTTGTTGAATATGAGTGCTGCAAATGGCACAAAAGTGTTAGTTTCGCTCGTAATCCTTAGTGAGACTTAATTTTTCCTTGTTTTTTTGCTGTTCTAGGTGCGTCTCCTTCCTACTCCTCCTACGGGTTCACACAGAAATTGGCATTCATGCAATTCTTGCTTGGACCACTTTCATAAAATGAGTCACTCTTGTTCCTCTGTTCCGGGCTCTACGATACATACAGCTTGAAAGGCTGATGAATGCTGATAGTAAGGTGCTTGGGTTCTGGCATTTCTAGCTTTTTGTCGGCAGGTATTTTAGAGAGACGCGTAGTTTTTTAAGTATCCAAATGAATTTGTTAAAAGTTGCAATATATTTTGGGTATCTGAGCTGGATCTTATTCCATCATGTAGCTGCAGACCGACATGTTCGAAAGGTGCATTGCCTTCATTTTCCTGAGCATAGAAAGTTGATTCTTGCTACGTCCATTATGCTCCCTAGAGTTATTTTTCTATGGGCTGAACGACAATTACATGAGAATTTGCTGTTCTACAATTAAGTACATCATGAGTCTATTGTATTGTATAGTCTACTGTATTCTTGCTACGTCCTTTCACTGTTGACGAAGCTCTATGAGGCAGTTAAGTTGGTTTGGGTGAGGAACGCAATCGTAGAGGAGCGTGAGACATTTGAAAGTGCGGGCTAATGGTAATCCTGATTGCGACGATTCCCGCTGATGTATTTAAACGCAAAAGTGGATTAGAATAGGGAGTGCCTAACATTGGACGCATTTGCGAACCGTTGCAGAAAAGCAGGGGTCGTCTCGTTTCTTTCACGCATCTCAGTATGAAGCTGTATATTCACATCTGGCCTCACCGTATTTTTACAATTGCAATTTGAAAAAGAAGGGAAATGCGGTCCCAGCCATGGTCACACTTCCTCGCGGGGCTAGATTTCAATCGGATCCCTATATTCGGTTGTGGCATGCACAATTATTCCGTTATGGAAAGGGTGCCAGAATGATGCTCAGATAATAGAGCCGCTATGCAGGGAGTTTAAAGAGGTTTATATATTGCAGGAGAAATCAGCGGAGAAATGTTTAGACGGCGAGCTGCTGTGGTGGGACAGGCAGCAGGCTCGCACGTTGACCACTTGCGGCAGCGGGCATTTCGCACCTACTGTGGGCATCGACTTCTGATCTTCTTCATTGTATCGACTGGTTCGAAACGTATTTGCTAGACGTATAAAGAAATAAAGTTTTAGAACTTGAGCATACTTTGCATATCAACTGCTATAAGTGCAGCTTTCTGAGCAGGACATCTTTGGACATGAATAGAGGGGAAAGATTTGAGGGATGAAGGGAGAAATTGGATTAGGCCTCCTCATTGCCTTACCTCGACACCTTCGAGTAGAGGCTGGGGGAAGGTGGGTTGGGGAGGGAGAATGGTCAAGAAATTTGAAGGGTAGACGGAGTGGATAAGTTTGGTCTCCTCATCACTTTGCATTTGATTAGGTAGGACCGAATTAATAAATCGAACGAGTGGTACGAAAACCAGCTCTTCACAGGGGATACCAACCAGCTGCTTTTTGCGTGTCAGCTGTCTGTGATTTCTTTTGCGTTAAGAATGAAGTTTTTTTAATCGACACACGTCACAATATTTCCACCCGTTGGCTAAAGTGAGAGGCAGTCACTAGGAGATACTTTTGAATTGAAGATTGGAGAATGGGGAAACAAACGGCCTTCCCCATCACAGGAAGATCGAGGGCGACGAAGTGGGCTGACTTCCCTATTTATATGGTAGAGCTGCTCAAAATTCTTAATGTGCATGTTTCGCAGGTGCGCAATGGGAAAGCATGAACTTCCATCTATTGTTTCCACACCGGGTATACAGCTGCAGAACTTTTGATGCTGTAGGGTCTTAGGTGGTTTATGTGGAGGAGGAATGATACCACTGCCATCATTCCAGAACTAGCTTCCACGGTTCCTTAGAAGCAGAAATTGAGTGAGCCATGGAACTCTCCGGGATCTTGCAGAATAACGCATGGAGGCACTGTCGTTCAGTGTATGTTTCTCTCTGTCTACGAAATTCCGCCCATCCGGTACTCTGCTAGCCAAAAAATTGACGTGATATGCAACCCGAGGTAGCAAAACTTAGAAGTGGTTCCGTGTTCACCTTGACTTAAGACAGCATGTGTGCATCCCGGGTGCAAGCGAGTGCAGTCTTGGATGTACAAGGGACGCAGTATTCTGTACTAGTGACCTGTCTGCCTATGATAACTGCAATGGAAAGAAGCATGACTCTCTTCGCCCCCGTGAATGGGGTATGAAGGCAGTTTCATCCTTTCAAGGAAGAGAATGATAGAGTGCACACCAATTTTAAGTTGTACGCTGAAATAGGGCGTCTCTTTGTGTTCTGTTACAGGGCGCCAGATTGCGACGTAGTTTATTGCAATGTTTGAGCGTTACGAATAGAGATTGCAAAGTAATACAACGGCGAAGGCAAGCAACAAAAGCAGCAGTGAAATTCGCTTCAAACCCTCCACTGTACATCCCAAGTATAAGTTTCCGGATTCACACGTGAACTCTGAACATGCTCAAAAAGTAAAAAGTGCTACACACATGACAAGCACCATTGGTAAAACATGTGAGGCAGAACTGAATCATGTAGACGCGAAAGTTTTCGTTATGTCCTTGAGGAGCCAACTCCGGCGAAATCCGTGGACTGACATCAAGAAGTCCATTTTTCCTGAGATACTCTTGCAGTGGCCAACTCCATGTTAAAAAAGTCTCCGAAAATCCTTCATACAAAGTTTTTATTTGTTGGTTTTTAGATCGGTCTACTGAAAGTCAAGTTGGACACGGATATGAGTTACCAAAACGAAGCATCCACCAGCCCTCCAAAACGCGTGTTGCACATGAACCGAGGTATAGCTATAGCATTCTCTACTAGAAAAATAGCGCAATACATTCGCAGAGAAATAGCATCAAACGAACGTACGTCACAATACGACGACGAAACGATATAAAACTACTAAATTGCTTCATCACATTGTGGTCATCATTAGTGCTGAGTTCAGTGATAGGCTGAAGACATTGTTGATCAAGAGCAGCGGTCAAAAATATGAAAAGTAAGTGAGGGGAATCATCTATGCCAAGTATTTAGGATCGAAAGATGAAGAACGGATAAAGAACTCAGTAATAACTCTTCAGCTTCCCATGCGATGGGAACGAAGTTACAGGTAGCAAGCGCAGTTTCGATACCACAAATACAGTAGGGAACAAAAGTATCCGTACTGTCGCACTTACCAAAGAACAGTTCGCTACTAAGTAGCTAATACATGCAACAATACAACAATGCATACAACAAAACGAACAACACGAATAAAGCCTACAAAAACACAGAACAAACGACAACTAACAAACTAATTCATGAGCCGACTGGGAGAAACTACGCAGAAGAAGCGGGTGGGTCTGCAGCAAGAGCGACAACACCAAATAAAACGGTCTTGGCAAGGAGCCCGTTGCATTCGTGTTTCTCAATGCACAAGGTTAATCGTAACAACAACTTGTGGCACAAAGCTGCCCGTTAAACGCCTCGTCAGTCGTACCCTCTGAGAATCCCTCTTCACATGGGCTTCATCTAAACATGAGGTAACTCAGGGAACTTCTGCCTGAAACGATCGCCAAAAGCAGCCGAACCTGCCCAACAACGAAAGCAATAGAGGTTTTTCAAGAGATTATCATTCCACTCGTAAACGTCGGTTAGCTGAACGTGCAGCTGCTCTATTCTGCGACGATCGATCACCAAGTTCGAACTCACGCCGTAGTCAAGTACTCTGCAAAACACTCGTATAATCGAAGAGGATATCTGCACCGTCCAATATGTGTGTGACTGACCTACAAGCTTCGCTGCACTGGATGGTGTTGTGCTAGCCACCAAGCTTACATATTTAACGTCCCCACTGGCGACTTTTCCGTTCATTAACAAGGCGCTCAATTTCTTGAAATCTGCTGTTTCCACGGATGGTCTGGATGAAAATGAAGGCATATTGAAGCGTCACTGTAACTCTCAAATATTTCAGTTATTACAGAGGAATTTGAAATACCATATGAACGGGATGACGTCAGAGTTCTCGTCATCGTAACAATATAACACATGAAAGTTAAGTGCTGGGCAGCTTGAAGCGTCGCTCGATGGCCCAAAAGATCACCGGTAGGTGCTTACAGGTGACGTCTTTCGCTTCTACAATTCCGCTTTGTATGAGCGGCTTTCCTGGATTGAACATAACGACTTTGAGTCGCGTTAACACCTTTAACATGAAGCAGCATAGCAGATCTACCTTATGAATTGCCAACTAAAAACTGTCATCATATGAACTGTCAACTCGATTAACTAAAAAAATCCGGGATCAGATGTGGAAATGCTTTGCTCAATCGATAAGGTACGGAGTGCAAAGTGGAATCCATGTTCTCTTGCACGCACGTACTTACCGGTGATGCAGTATTATCAACTAGTGGGAGGGAGTGGGACCAGGTCTGGGAAGATTGGAGACGCCGGCTAGAGTGAAGATGGAATTGTGTTGAAACGTTGGAGAAAAGTTTCGGAGAAGGTAGCCATAGTGTGAAACTAACTCATATGTTTCAATATAAGACGTCTGTGTGGTGAAAATGTTCCGTCTTGCTGATGAACTGAGGCAATTTCAGGTAGGACGTCAATTGCGAAATTACCCACTCTAAACTTTATTTTTTTTTTCGTTTACAAGAGTAGATGAATTCTGCTCTCTGTTTCACACTTAAAATGCTTGATGGTGATGTGGTGATATGTTTTAGCTTGCATATTGGTTGCTCAGCGTTGGCTCCTCATCAGAAATACGAACAGAATTTGAAGCTATTTCTTGTTGGCCTAATTTGTACATTTTTGGCTTTGCTAATTAACCTGTCCAAGTTCTCCGTCAAAAATATTTAGGCCAATCGTGAGAATTTATAATTGTTGAGGGAAACGCAGTTTGAGATGTGGTGCTGTTTTTGGAAATGAGTCTATAGGTAAACCTGAAGGAGGTGCTTGGCAGTGGCGCTGTTCATAGGTACCGCTAACTGATTTTGATTTAAACATTGGGAGGATGCTTCTTTGCCGATCCGTTCTTCGGAAATTTTTGTCCATTCTTTTTAGGGGTCCTTTTTTTATATGTAAAAATGTGATGGGAATGCGACGTAGATCGAAAGTTTATTTCTTTACTGACAGAATCTGTGGAGTGTTTCGTTGGTGATTTTTATTTCTATGGCCGTTATGACTTGAACTTCGAAGTACGCATTCCATAATGACATAGATATCATCTCGGGTGATGTTATGAATGGATATGCCGAACTACGCTTTATGAATATGATTGCGAAACTTCACTTAAGCAATTTAGACGTTTTTATTCATTTTGCTAAGTAATCTTAAAAATGAGCGGAAGCGACGGTGATACTTTTGCAATAAGAGAAATTGAAATTAAGTTAGCAGCTCAGCTTATTTGGCTCTTGAAGTGATAATATTGAGATATGCTAATTCGACGTGTACTTTATTGCCGATACGTGAAACTACAAAGGCATTCATCACGCAGTCCTCAGGTAAAGGTTTTAAAGACTTAATAACAAGCAAGCAGCAGGAGGACGTGACATATGCGCCGAGAGCAGCCTTGACGCAACAAGGGCATTGAAAAATGATGAGATATTTCTAAAATAAAATAAGTTAGCCTTTTTGGCTCCAAAAGGAGATGTTTGATTTGATGTTTGCATATTCGACAACGTATCCTCTTGAAAATTGCCACAACGACAGATTTATAGGGAGTTTTTAATTACCGTTTTGTTTGAGGCGGTAAGAAACGGAAGGTTCTGATCAAGTCCCACCAAACGATGTTATGAGCTTCGAACAAGTTCAGCGAAGCATAGATTTTTTGACGTCGTTTATGTGAAAAACATGCGAGCGATAAGCACGGCTGGTGCAACGTCTAAGGGACAAAAAGTGGCTTCCTAGCTTGATATGTTTTACCCGTCAGAATGGATGCGTCCACTAAACAAACAGAGAAAACAAGGATTCTGCGATGAAGCAAGTGAAAAGTGGTCGCACCTGCCATGGATGAGGAGGTAAGTTGAGGATGGGTTAAAAGCGCATATTCCAGAAGCTGACCGCAGGTGCCACTGGTGGTGAACGTAACGAAATGAATCATTTACGGGTTTACTTACCGTCAAGGAAGTCATGAAGCTATGAATACTCAGTACTTCTTTCATGTCTCGTGTCTTTGATTTTCTACTTGGAAATAGAATCAGTTTTTTTCTGAGGCCGATTAAGCAATAAGAGACAAAATGTTTTCACCACAAATTCACTGTTTTGCAAGTTTCCTATAATGTAGTCAACTTCAAATACAAAGACGTTTCCTAAAAATTTTTCCGCGTTGATTTTTTATGTTATAGCTGAAACCAATTGCAGAATACAGTGTTTCTCGATTCCGTTCCCTTCATAATAATTGCAGACGCATCGCACTATCAAAGGAAAGAATAGATAGCAAAACTGCAGGAAATTAATAGGTCCAGACGAATGAGTGCATATTTTCGACAGTGTGGACACGGCTTAGCACTAACCTCGCCAGATGTTCGGAATCCTTCTGAGACGTTCTTACAGTTAAGGAGACAAGATTTGGCCAATAGATATCATCGTTGCACACACGTTTTGCTGCACTCAGATGCAGATCGACGCCCTCAAAAGCTTTCAGCATGCACAAATAGGCATACCATCGACTAAGGTCGATAACTGACAAACTCACCACCAGCTGAAAATGAATAAATATTCGGCGCCTGTTGCTGCACGTTAAACACTGTTCTCAAAGTGATAAAGTCGGAGCAGTTCACTACCAAATGACCAAATGTCCAAGTGTGATAAAAGGCAAAACCCAGCATTTCATTTTTCGCATTGCTTCTAACATCGGACTGACATGATGAGTTCTCGATTTATGGAATCGAATGCGTGTCGGGGATGTTAGATATCCAATAGAAAAATGCAAAACCACAATTGAGGATGCCGAAGCTACTGCTTATGGAGTGCTCTCCGGAGCAGTTTGCTCCATAGCCCATAAAGAGACGAACCATTTCGGCAATAGGTGCGTCGATGGTGGCACGAACGACGGATTTGCGGAAAGCGGCCATTGACTGACATAGGGCCGTCACGTCGGCGGAGCTCCAACTTTGGTCAACGATAAGCTCGATGCGATCACCTGAAGCGCCATTCGCAGCACAAAGCAGACGTATTGTGACGCGTGCCTTGCGGAAATTCTGCCACTCGCATCTCACATATCCAACCGTTTCCTGCAACCCACCGCTTTCGTTAGAAAAAGGAGGGGTTGAATTAGTCTTTCTTCAGTTCTTCGACAAAAAAAGTTTTTTTTCAACAACCTCGACTTTTACACGTCTCTTGTGTATGGGTGTCATCGCTAAGGCATTCCCGTATGCGTGTATTTATCTCTCAGATGACTCATCTCTAGACCATGAAGGCCCTGTCTATGAAATCCGATGCTGGAAGAAGTGTGCAGTGCAAGGTTTTTCCCTAGTTTTCCCTTGCTGATCCCTTTTTCCATGAGCTGTTAATGCATAAAAGGACCAACACATTTGCTAGCCTGCTTTGCTCTGCACATATATTATAAGTTCGTTCATATATTGTATATACAAACTGTAAAGGCTTCGCTGCTAACCTCCAGAGCAATGAAGAACCAGGGCAGCTGCAGAAACAATGTAATGCCTGCCATTGCTACATGTGCGTATTTATATAATAAATATAAGTATAACATAAATGTATATACGTATATAATGTATATGTATATATATATACGTATATATATATACATACATGCCATGGGCAGAAAAGAGATTAGGATTTCCATAGGATAACGCTTGGACCTTAAGTCAGCTTCCATGTGAAGACAAAAAGGATAGAAATGAACGGAGAATAACCGGAGAAGCGGAGAAATGCGTACAAGGAAGATTGATGCACGATATGTGCTTCTTTTAGCAGAATCTGTCACATCGGAATCTCAAAAAATCTTTGAAAAATTAAGATTGCGCATCAGCCATTTTCATATGCCGCCGACTGATCGCACACACTCTGAGATCAAAAACAGATTCCCAATAATCTCACACAGGCGGCCTTCAAACGAAACTGCGCATACAAATTTTTTACCCTCTATTACAGATAACCTCTACAGCCTAACCTAAATCAGAAGAAAGTGGTAGGAGACCGAAAAATGTCGTCCTTATGGATGTATCATGGCCGGCTTCACGATCCTGGAGTTGCAACTATCAGATACACAAGCTTATATGAGCACAAATATAATGTTGACTTAAGCAACTCTGTAGAAATTGTAAAAAGGTTGGAAAACCTGAATAAGACTAAAAGAGGAAAAAAAACTGCTAAGCCAATCTAATATCACACAATGAAATTTACAAAGGTGTTGGTAATGCGCCGATACAGTCTAAGCAACGAAAGAAGTAAATGCGTAATTACCCTATTTGAAGCAGGGATGAGCAACGTTGAGGTGCTGGCTCTTCCCTCCTCAATGCCCATTTTGCGCACCTCAATCTCTGTGACGTTCGAGATACGTCTGTCGACATAACCCTGTAAAGTCAACATCCCTGAACAAACTCAAAATGAATTAATTGAATCTGTTAAACTCTATTCAGCCAAGTGGACAAACAACGCAGAGTTCAGTATCACATTTCCCAGCATTTATTCTGCTAGGCTAAATAGCATTCAATACTAATTATCACTGTATTACCACTGACAAGCATTTATGCAGTGTACTGTAATGTGCTGATCTCTAAACTCAATGAATTCACTGTAATGAACAATTTAACTGACGGCAGTAGCGTAATGCTAATTTCGAGAGCAAACTCAAGTGAGCGTCAGCTGATATTCAAATTCTACAGTGAGTGCAATAGTATTCATGTTCAAGTGTTCAGTTCCATAACTCCAATAAATTCTCATTATTCCTCTCCAGATGGTTAACATAAGACATATGTCACCTGAAAACAAAGCAAAAGGGGAAAAAATGACAAAAACACCTTGAATGACTTAGAGACGCGTCTCCAAGAGCAAAGGTCAAGCGGAAGTGCGAAATCCAACACATGGAAGAGCAAGCTATCGGGAAGAGTCTGTTGCTTTCGTTGTGTTTTGTGCATTCCTTGAGAATGCATCTTAAAAAACTACATGAGGAACGCAACTTTTCAGCCACATTCTACAAAGCGAAAAAATAAGTATGGAATTCTGCGACTGATAAAATTCTTGGACTACGCTTAACTGAATGCACTATAAATCTATATAAGATAGCGGCACATATGACTGATTATGCTTCTCTATCTAGAAATAGAACCTAGGAGGTTTTTCATGTAATGGATTAATGCCGTCTCCTAGTTGAGTATATTTCTAACGTTCACAAATAAGCTCTTCAGGTGTTAAGTGCATTTCTAACAGAAAAGATTGTTTCGATAAGATGGTGACTTTGCTGTTTCATAGATGCCAAAATGGAACCATTTCTTGCAAAAGAATGGAACCGATATTTCATTCAAATATTCCACAAATATCCATAAATCTGAAATTCTACAGCGATACTCCTTAGGAGCCTTTGTGGACTTGAAGTTGCAGCATGCATTGTTGTCGTACTGGCGCGCATTGTTATGTGTCTTCTGTCTGTTGCCCAGCAGTGCAGCGGTATAACCTTTACAGCTCGCATTAGCTACGACATTTGGCAGCTATTATGTGCAACCACAGTGCAGCCGAATATATCGTCCTACGAGTTTGTTCATAAATTTTAGCAGTCCTCCTCCCCCAACCCCAATAATCTTCGTCTTTCACTCAGTTTTATTCCAGTCAATTAACAGCCTTATGAACTGCGAATACTGACTTGGTGAGTTTAGCCGATGAGAAATACATATCGGTCACTCCAACCTTTTTCTAGAATATTTCCCGTGCGTATTTACCTCTACGATAGGACATGAACGAAAACTGAACCGAATCACGTTGAAAGCGGAGGATCATCACCAAAAATAAATACACTAAAATCGAATCAAGCACTGCTCAAGACCTGAGCGTATTCGAAGCTCGGCCAAGCGATCTCACAGCTTCTCAAGAATTTACTGGTTAATAACCATCTCGCTTACAAAAGAAAGTTCATCACACTGAAGTGTGATATTCTTGTTTCGATGGAGTTAAAACGTGAAGAAATTTAAACAAAAATTCTCAATCGCTATGACGATTTATACAGGCGCTGAATAATCGCCGTTATATTTCTGGAAATTTTTCAGGATCAAAACTTCAAAGCTTTTTTGAAAGAAACCACAGATTTTCAAGCGCTGAGGGCTCGTGAGCTCGGATTGTAAGAGAGAAAATACTCGCTCATAAAACTGGTCAAAAGATCTCAAATCTTATATGAGAAGGCAAAAGCGAGCGAGTGAGTTCGAAGAACGAAAATACTTACTGCTTGAAGGTGAGCAATGCTGGATTTGATACGTCTCATAGAACGCAAACAACATATCAATCGAACGGGCATCGCGGCCACCGTTTTAAACTTCAGTGCTACACGATGAGGCATGCTAGCTTCTACCCAGTTGTTTGGAGGCTGTGAATAACTTGTCATGTAAAGAAGTAAATCAGTTTTCCACAGATTTCAACATGCTTGGCAGCAGCATTCTGAAAACTACCGATCGGCAGCAAAAATTCTATTTGAACGCCGCCAGTTTTTCGACGGAATGACGTTTCCAGACAGGTGGAAATAATTTCACATTTTTGTTACTAGGGGAGGGAATTCCAGATCTGCGGAACATTCTAGGACAATAAATGGTTTATAAGTGTCTCTTCTGGAAGCATTCTTTCAGTACTCGATTTGAAAAAAAAATGCAAAAAACCATAAGTGAGATTTATGAAAATTAATGGCAAAGTTCCCAAAGATATTGTGACGTTTGAGGAGAAGGTAAACTGGAGTACACATCGAATACTGCAGAAAATGCAATGTCAGGAAATGTATCTCCGATAATGATTACTCGCTGGGCAGTCTGTATACGGCTGTCGTCTAAGACATCATTTTCATTATATTATAAACTGCGTTGAAATTTGTAAAGCTGCGAAGAAAACTGCAATAACGCTCTCGTTCCTTTTGAGATATTCTTTTATATTCGACGCTTTTACGGCACTGAAGAAACTTCAGCCAATTAGGCCTTAATTAATTAAGACGTCGAAATCCCATTTTCGAATATTTTTTTCTAAAACAATGCCAGTGAAAGGTGGAAATAATTCTCGTCACTTCAACTAATAACTTGATGGTTATTTTAGTACAGTGGGTACAGACACCGAAAGTTGGTGAGAATATGGTAACCGGAGAGGCACTGACCATCACTCGGCTCGGATAAATGGAGAAATACTGGCACTAAGGTGCTTAGGAACTCGTAGAACCTGTTTCTGCCTCCCTACTTGAATACTATCGAACCAATTTACAAAAAGAAAGAAATTACAACGGATGAAAAATAAAGAATGAAATGTATAATTTCAACGATATCGATATATCGGCAGATTATAAAATGCTCGCATACATATAGCAGCAATTGTGTCGCTATCTCAGATTATATCCTTATATCGACCTTTGTTTTTGGCATCGTCGAAATGAAGATAACATTAGCAAAAAATTCGTGACTCCGAAATGACAGATAGCTGTTAGCTTAACTCTTTGATTGCTACTGCTCAAACCTGTACACACATTCACAACTCTCCACTTCTGCAGGTCTTCACTTCGGCTTCGAAAGTACGTTTTCGCGCAATTATGCTGTCCGGCCTAGATCTGGACCATCTTTTCATTTCCCCCTTCCCCCCTCCGAGGATATTTCGAATTTTGAAGTTTCCGAAGAAAAAAGTAACGCAATCAGATCGACGGTTGCGACCATCAAGAGTGACATAAATAAATGAGTGGGTAGTGCAGGCTGAAACTATGGAAACCTTTCAACAGCTTTCCATCCGAAATGTACTGTGTGTACGAGCGCAATGTCATCGCAAAGGTGTGATCTTTTTAAAGGTGCAATGAATGTGTTTATTTAAATCGCACTAAAGCTAGAAGATGATGAAATGCGATATAATGCAACTGCAACACTTACGGATAAGTGTGAAGAGGGATTCGAAGAATTAGTATATAAACTAATCATCGCTGTTCATATCACACAATAACGTCACACACAGATACAACGCGTTTCCGACCTTCCTCACTATTTCGAAGGGTCGCATGTGGCACAGTTGCATCATGACTGCCCATAAATTCGACTCAGTTGGTACTCCTTTGCAAAGATATTTGTCAAAATGAATCCCGAATACTGACAACAATAAACAAGAACTGAAATAACTAGCTAAAACTGTATGACCCCATGGACGACTCATCGAAGGCAAGTAATTCAAGAAAGAAATAACTGTCCACCGAAAATCCAGATGGATTTAAAATATAGATGACAATAAGAGAACATATAAGCATAATAATCTGTTTATTAAAGTGTACAGCATCGATGCTACATTAATGGAGAGAAATTCAGTCAACGGCCACAGTGGAAAATGATGAAAGATGCGCACTGAAATGACGGTCACGACTTGCGTACTGAGTGAGGTATGCATGTGATGGGTGTTCACTGCTCTCATGAGGATAACGTTAGATGATCAGCGCGTTTTGCTCCACGCTCGTCTCGTTCGCCATTCTTCGAGAACACTTTCGTTGATCGCATAGCATGATGGATATCGCTGATAACATTCGACCTGCTCATTGGATGCCTTTCTCCTAAAAGCACTTATCGGCAACGCGCACTTCACGAACCTCTTGCATTGTTTGGCGTTTATGATGCATCCTTCCTTTGATCGGTTTGCTGCCCAAATAGACGATATCTGTTATCGAGTTTCGAAGCGACGCCACTCGAGCACACTGCGTGCCGCAAGCTATCCAAAGATCTTTAAACGCCTTTAAATCCCAAGCATCTTGTCGTGTTGAACGACATAACGTTAATTAGACTATCTCATGCATAGCAATAACGTCTGCAATCCACAGTAATTATGTTCATTGTGACCGGTTGCCTTTGGTAGATTTCACTGTGTGCTATGATCTTTTTTCTAGTTGTTTATCGAAGCAATAGGTACTCCGCGTAATCGTCGATCTGCCCTCTCGCAACGCTGTCAATATGTTCTCGTGAATAAGCAAAAGTGGTTTGATCGTAAGCACAGGTCGTTACTGCATTAAGGCTTTTTTTCATATGATAATAGGCATAAAGTCAGCCTACACTTTGCTGCTGTTATCTTAATCCGCATCAGCTACGGGCGTCGACTGTCCAATTCTTTTATTCTCCTCTCCCCTTCCACAATCCGTGTTGCTTTCATTCAATATTCAATTTGTTTTAGTGGTTTTCTTTGCAAATTTTGAAATTGATGTCAGCTGCACTTCAAAGAACTGCAAAGAATTTTATCCTCGCATCTAATGTTATTAAGAACACACTTCATTACTCCACAATCTAGTTTTTCACTGCCATTACCACTTAAAAATATTCCTACGGCTCATGCGTAGATTGGATGCACGATGCGTCGCATTTTAAATGAGAGAATCACTAAACAAAAGCCATAGGCTGCAAAAAATGCCATCTTTTAATCGAAGGCATGTGGCCGCATGCGCAGCTATTCAAGCTGACAGGAGGAACCGACTTTGCAAATTTATAGTCCCACTCCCCTCCAAAAATTCCTGTCCTTTCCAATTGTTTTGTTCGAGAACGTCTCTTCACGCCCCTGCACTAATCGATCACGGAGTGGAAGATGAGGACTGTAGAGTCGATGTTTGTTCACAGAACAGCGCTACAAAGGCCCCCCTTTTCACGGTGCCTAGAAGGCATACAACACCCTTCATAGTTCCTTCCCCACTGGACCGCCGTTAATCAAAACTGCCATCCCGATGGCCGCTGGACATCGCCTGCACAAAGCTGAGGCAGCAAATGCCCTCTACTAAACACGCTCTCCCTGACCCTGCCCTCTCCCGTCCAATCGTTCGCAAACCAGTTAGTCGGGGAGGCGGTCCCTTCACACTATAACCGCTTTTTGACAGGATCTCTTGTGTGGGGTGTCCTTTGTTTGCCTATCCCGGGTGACTGGATTGTGCTGCCTCCCTGCTTCTTTTTTCCTGATTTCCGCAAGTTATCCTTCCTATCCCTTCCCCAACAGGCCAGACTAGCGCGTTCCGCAATCTCTGCGGGCCTAAAAATGTAAAGGAAAGTTGCTAGTGGATCATGCAGCGCGATCTGTATAAGGTCAAAAGCCATAAATGGGGATGAGGTAAGTTGCCAGCACGCTTACACAGCGAAACAAATATTATCTCTTGGAACAGTGGCTTTATTCCGTCTCTTTACAGTTCTGACTTATAGTGCGCTTTTTGCGATTTTTGATTTGTTCTGGATAGTTTGGACTGATATCGCGCCGCACTCACAAGTCTCTTTGCTGAAATCGGCTCGTCGGGTATCACTTTGCAAAGTGTTGATCCAAGTTGTACCGGTAGCCCTTCATCACAAAGTTGTCGCAAGCAGTGCACTATGTTAGGCGTTTCGTTCAGTTCGCACCAACCCATCTCCTAAAATGCCACTTTTTTCAAGTTTCGGAAACAATGCAAAGAAACAAATAGCCGATAAGAGAATTCATGTAACCCTTATATGCCGACACATTCTTTCGGCCTTCAAAATATCACTGTCGTGATCCTCATCAACCTTGCTCGCCTATCACCCTTTCACGTCTATGTGCGACAAGCATCACGTCCTCTTGTCTTTGAAAAAAAAAAAAAAAAAATGCTCTTTCTTCTTTTTGGGCAAGATTTCGCGATTAAAATGGTTCCGGGCAAGATCAGTGCTGTTCACTAATTGGCACGATGTCACTAATTACTGCCAATTAACTTCAAAATTCTCTCTTGAATTCAGTGGGTCACGGATTAGGCACAAACTTATTGGCAAAACGAGAAGCACGTCTTTAACCATATCTGGCAAATTCATATGTCTAGACATAGGCAGAATATATTTTATAAATGCAAACAGCAACCAGCATCAAAAAAGTACTCATCCGACGATTATAGAGTGTGCACTCCACTTATTTTTTTAGGCGATTTGCTATGTGTGAACGTACCACCGAGCAGAAGTATTCGGGTTTGAGAAGATTTTTGGCTGCGTTGACTGCGAACATAAACGCATCATTGGAAAAGGCGACGCACTGCAAGTATCATCTCATTTCACTGATCTTTGGAGTGAATAGAAAAACAGCGATATCATTTAATCTCCAAAATCAACGGCAGTGATATTACTTAGATTAATTTGAGTAAGTGTAATGGAATTTCTCTTGAACTGCCCAGTCAAAAATTAGTTCTCCTATTTCTTACCTCAGTGTAGTCGACACCATTAGGAAAGAAGCCACCCGGAGATGGAGAGTTTGGTGGGAAGGTTATGCACAACTCCGCACAGATATTATGAATGAACGAAGTGTTCAACCAGGCGAGTGCATCCTTCACTGCTTTCTTATCGAGTAAAAATCGATGCTGAAAGAAGGAATTCTGTTACACTCGAAATGCAGCGCTTATTTTCCGCACAGTCTCTTTAGTAAGGGGATTTTTTGCGACATTCAAGTGAAGAAATCGTCTTGCTGGGAGAATCCAAGCACCAATCTAAATCACCAAAACAACACGTCAGTTTATCAATAACTTCTATCAGCGCGTTTTTCGAGAGCACGGGACACGAGAATTGCAGGTTTGTGGAAAGTTCATGAAGTCGACTGCCCCAGTTCGGTTGAGTTTGAAGCTGCCTAACAGGAACTGGGCGCCTTTCAAACTTCATTTAGAAATGTATCAAAGGGTAATAAAAAATTGTCCAATCACTGTAGGACGGCATTATGGCAAGTACCGAAACCCTGTTTATGAGAAACTTTCGGCCGTAGAGGCATTAAAGCCTTCTCGGTTTGTGTGGTTTTACCAAGAAAAAAAGCAAAAAAAAAACAAAAACTCACCCCTTCTCCGGTCCGACGCTCCAGCATACTGCCTGGGCATAGATATGTGAAAAGATAATCGGGCGTCCGGCCCATTTCATTCACGGTTGGTTAAAACATAAAATCGTCCCAATTGTGTTATAGAATGCGCACATAACTTCACTAGACGTGTGGGGATTTACACGAGATCGTAGCATAAACAAAATGGTCTTGAGTGAAGACCACCTCAAGTACTGTACGCCGAAAACTAGTGGACGTTGACGGCAGTCTTGTCCTATCGCGCTAACGAAGTATTACCATTTTTCAACTTCGCAGAAAGACATGTTGCATCAAAACGCCTTGTCGGCTTGTACGCACCAAGTAAAAGATATCTTCACCTGTAAGGATGTTAGAGAAGCCATGCATGCACCACATTTGATACATTCGCTGCCTTCGGAGACACGGGCCACTGAAATTGAAAACGTTATCTTCACAGAGGGTATACTTGAGTTTGCAATCATCTTCAGTTAGCACTTAATGTTGATTGGATCGACGAAATTTGCTTTAGCGGTAGCATGAAACCCGTCAACGCATAGCGGATCTTGCTCACCTCATCCCAAGAAACGTGTAAAACGGAAGGCCTTCTTATTAGAGTATACAAAGTTTTGAGGAGAACAATGAACTGGCAAAAGAGACATGCCATTGGAGCAATGTAATCTATCCGCCGCAACGATTGATATCATAAATTAATTTCACTAGCATGTTCGTTCGTCTGCTTTGGCAAACACTCCAGATGGAAACTTTGACACCCAAATGCACAGATCACATCGATCCAACTTCCTGTTAGAAGTGTCCTGCATTATCTCACTGCAACATCTTTTTGCTGTGCTGCAAGCCGAGATCACTTCGGAAAGAAAAATGGGTTTGTTCAGTCACGTCTCGAGGTTACTTCAAAGATCTCCAAAGTATAGGAAATCTTCAGTCCTCCCACCCCACCCTCCTTTCCATCTCTCGAGCAATCGGTTGTGCTGATCAAAAATGGAGGCAACTGAAATGTTATGATCCTGCGAACGATTTCTCTGTGGCTGTCTCTACTGGCTTTGCTTCGATGCCTTCCCTGTGTATTCAGGCTAAGCTTAACGTACGTCCCAGCTGCTTTCAACGTACACGATGTTGGTCTTCTGATGCAAATATTTCGTGGTAAAGATTTTCATCGCCTAAGCAGTGGTGCCTCCTTCAGTCAAAAAAAACCCCTAACTTAAAAAGGAGTAAATACAGACAGACGATATTCTCTGCAATATGCATTAACCGCGACCCAAAATCATGTACTCTAATTGCGACTTACTCAACGAGCTTGCACGCGGATGAACAGCATATATGCTCAAACAGAAAATTGCACTCAAAAGTGGAAGATAGGTCACAAACGTTTCTCATCTACATGTGCAGCTTTTAAAGACGGCATCAGTTTGAATGATGTTCTTCGCTCTTGCATTCAGCTGCATACCTCGGGTGGCGTAATTTTTATGGCAGGAAGGTAAAATCGCTGAGCAAAACGTTTGCGTTCGCGGGAAACGAGCAAACACCAGTCGATGTAGTTGCTCCTCCTCTTCCTGCAAAATGATCGCTTATTGACTCATGAGAAATTATGTTGAATAGGCAATATTTTAAAAGAGTTAATACATTCGATCTTATAAATGAATTGCGACATATCAAAAGTTTGATTCTCTTCTATCCAAGAGTTACTGACACGATATAAGCAGGCATAAAGTTTGTACAACGATATGCGCCATCTCGGGTGTGAAGAGTGCTGGTTATCATTTCAACGAAAACGGCAACGTGTTGCGTCGCATGAGAGATGAATGAAGGGTTAGGCTTTCTAATCGTGTATGCAGTCCTCAAAATGCGAGCTGAATTGTATTGCGCGAATGACGATAAACCGCAAATTATGCCCGAAATGGTGAGAAATTTCTAGCAATAATCTTTTAGCTTGTTTCTTTAAATGAATGCCTTTGCAAAGTTCTCAACAATTCCTCTCTAATTTAAAAGTTTCCGTACTTTGTGAGATCCTATCGACAATATAGAAATGCTCCGAGAGGTGCAAAATAAAACCACCTCGTCAGTGCCATGAAACGCATCGCTCTACGTAAACGTCTCATGTCACACCCAATGCAAACCTTTTAATTTTATACGCGAGTTTGCATGAGGACATCTGAGACGTTGCACTGAGGACTATGAGCATACAATACTCTTCAATGAGAGCGACTTCTACGCAGTCAGGGCGTTTAATGCAGGTTGAGATGGCTAATTCGCAGTGGTTACTGTTACAAGGCGTAACAGAGTGCAGAGTACCTGCAAATTTCCAGTTGAAGCATATCTCGACCTTTGGAATAAAGTGAACTGCACCTTGCATACGCAAGGCATTTCTCGTTGATTTGTCTCTATTCTCTCAACCTCTTAAAAGTACGGCGTTTCCGTCGACTGCGATGTTGCAACACCTGTGTTTGACAAGCAGAAGATGCGAAAAGTGGGAGGGAAATAGAACGCATGACCAGCTTACACTGAAAAGAAGACGATTTGGCGTAAAAATCATCGTTTCCAATTTGCCGAACATCTGATCGCAGATTGGACAGAGTGCTGTGGCATGATTAGCAAGCAAAAGCGCCGCAAAACCCCACAACTGATCATTGGTTACTGTATGGAGGCCTTTGAATTTGGGACCGTTACACACGGCTTCGTCTCGATTGAGGTGATCCTGAAAATCGATTCAATCTCTCAGAACAAAAATTACTTTTCTTAGGGTAAGAGAAAATAGCACTGTTGGTGAAAAACAATGGGATGGTCAGCACTGTGCGGCTACCGGAAACCTTGCCAAAAACCTAGCCATAAATCTACAAAGGAGAATTGCCTTCGTCCTTTTAATGCATCACTTTCCTTCTTAAACTCAACCCCGAAATCACGAAAATCTGGCGCAACGCTGGCGTGCACTTCATTGAAAATTTTCCAGTAATCCAAACACTATGAGCAGTTAAAGTGAACGGAAATTATAGCGGTCATAAAAGAAAAAAAGTATTATACTCTAATGAAAATGATCGATTCAACAACGCGAAGAGCTTTGTTAAACCCATTACTGTGTAGAATGACAATGAAAAGCGATGATATGAAGGCGATAAGGCGTTGGAAGTGATCAAAAACACCACAGAACTCTGCAGCAACTAACTTGTCTGCTTGTGCTTCACTTATCGCTATGAAATAAGTTGAGATGATACAGTAAGGAACAGACGAGGACAGCGTCCGCGAGTAGATCGCGTTAAGTTACGCGCCATGTGTGACACTAAGTAAGCATTTTATAACATTACAGCGTCCCACTGACTACCTGTCTCATTGGCGCTTCAACATCACAGCTAATGCTTCTTGGGTCTTCAGAACACAGCGTCATTGCGAAGGGCGAGACGAACTGCCACTCTTGCCCCCTCCTCCCCGTTTCCGTTTGGCTTGAGTTGCAATTATCTTTTTAGCTCGTGGGCGACAGAATGTAAAAATTCGAAGTGGCTCGTTCGAAAGTCATAGCGTTTTAATTTATCCCTCCCTTATACTGTTTTGACATGTGTTCGTTCAGTTCTTTAAATAAGCGTGCAGAAATTCACGTTGTTTTTAATATCTTCGTTGCAGCGGTACAGTTTCCTCTAGGGATCGTTGCGCTTATGCTCCGGAAATTTTTTATTTCCTTGCCAAAATCTTCAGAAGACAGCTTGATTTCACGTGAGCATCTTTTTCCACTTTTTTTCTGCGGCGTAGTGAATATGGACGTTGTATGAGGTGTTCTTGCCTCAAGAAACTAATTCTTGGGTGAACTGCTGGATTGTAGCAGTTAATTTTGCGCGGCTCATTCGTGCTGCGCAGTCTTGCAGATATTGCAAAAAAGCTAAATGAAGGTCTTTGATTGCAAATGTTCCAATATGTAAGCGTCAAAGAGTGCGATTGCATACGTGAAGCTTATTTATCCATGTGACATAAGGATCTGAGTTTGCTTCGATGCGAAACAAACTTGGGACGGATATTTTCCTGGATGCGGCTCGTCCGATCACCTTAGATGTTCGTTCTGCCGTCATAGATGATGAAATTGTTGCTTGCCTAAATAGAAAGCACTTGTTCGTGGAACACAAATCGCCAACGCCAAGGATGTCGGCGTGATTTTGATCCTTTTGTTGTTAGTGCCAAACGCTTTGTGTTTAAATTTAGCGAAGTGGAAAAAAAGCTGATTAGGTTGGGCGAAATGGGTTTTTTAAGCAATTCCGCCGATCAGACTGGTCGCTTTTGTAAGCTTCGGCAAAACAATATATTACTTACATATATGTCAAGCGGTTCTGCAAGAAGACAGGAGTTTACCTATGAAATCATTTTACACCCCTACGAGTTTGCACCTTCTTTGAAAACAGAAAAAGATTCAAATAATGACCCCACCTGTCCTCCTCTCTCACACATGCACATAGTTCTGTGAGTTTTGACGTTTTTGTATGCAGCCCCGTACTTCGTCGTTTTATCTATATAATATTTTATGAGTCTGAATTACGCAACGAACTGCAGACAGGCACGAAGGTGCAGCACGTAGACGCGTCATTATGAGCTTATGCAAGAATTTGAGAAAGGCATCGAAGAGGATTTACGGAGAGGATTGCAACAGTGGAGTTAAGGAATAAAGTGCTTTTCGTGATTCAAAGTGAGCATTAGTGACTTCCAAGAGGTTTGCAGAAAGTAATTTCCATTCCAGTAGCCTTATATATTTCTGTAGTAATCGTTTCAAAGAGCGGAAACGAAATGTGGTTAGTAAAAGAACAGCGTGTTGTTTTCTACAGAATCCTACTAATCAAAACAACGTTATACGACAACTCATTCGAACATTAGTGAACTCAAATTTGCAGCTAAAACTGAGATTTCATCGAGTGAAAATTCAATAAAAGCTGTTACGGTGGGAACATAGTTGCATTCGGTTGCGGACATGACGCCGCTTTCTCACTAGCTGCAAAACGTCCACCCACATAACGCCGAGACGGTTTTATCGAGTTGAATTCAGTGAGGATTGCGCGTTGCCGCTCATGATCTTCATTAACGAGCTGAACTGCCACCGCACGCAGTACGTGCCGCGCTCTTTCCAATTCTGATGCACACTGCTCGCTCTGAAATGACACAGAGTCGTTCTTATCGCTGTTGTTCGGTAATGCCATTGTTCTTATAATCGCCTATCACATTCCCATCAGCTCTACAACGGCGTAGCGCGGCGTGGTGGTGGTGCATCACTTATATGAGAGGGGAAGAAAACGTACATTAGATATGTGCTGATATCAGACAGATGCAGATGAAAGGAAGATTAGCTCTTCTCAGCTTTTCGGATAAGTATACTCCCACCGCCGGTTTGTTTAATGCGAATTGCTTTGTGATTTTAAAAACTTTAAAGCGTGGAGTACTGAATATAAACTAGACAAGCTGATATGTTGAGACGGAAAACAATGAAGAGAGGAATCGGCTGTTTACTATTGATATCTTTTCTTCGGTGGTCACCTACCTGCCAGACGTCAGTAAACTGCAAATTTGAAACTTTCAAGTATGCATTCTTAGTGTACAAGACAAGGTCATATCTGGCTCATATGCATGTATTTGTGTTCGTATGTCTGCCTATCTGTCTAACCAGTAGATTCAAGTCAAAAACGACTGAAGTTAGGTTGAAGAATTAAATATGTCATATATGCCATAGCAGAGCCTCCCCATATCGAAATCCAGACTCACTTGTCGACTTCGGAAGAATTTACATACAGCTTAAAAGTGCCCAGAGTTTGCACGCATTTCTTAGTCAGGTTAAACTTTACACTAAGGGATATGAATTCGTTTTCGCGGGTTTGTACAAACAAATCAGATTTGAACGAGTTCAGGGTTTCAGGTGCGTGTTTCAACTTGAGTTTTAAATTTATCACGAACTTAAATAATACCGTGAAGAAGTGCCCATTGCAAAGTGCAACAAACACGCAGAAATGAAGCAGTTTCGTCGTTCTAAAGGTTGGCATCGTATGCAGTACGATACCGGACAAACGGAATAAGTTTGTTGGCACAGATAGTCGCAAGTGGATGGACGAAGCTGATGAAAATCAACTTGCTTCTTACGAGAGGGATCGAGCTGACTTAGCCTTCAACGGCCAACGCTGCTGAAACGCTGATGTAGAAATGAAGGTTTGGTCAGATATGGTAGTTGGTGAAACGCATCGACGGTAGACTTGAAGAAACAGTTATGGCCACAGTGATTAAATAACTCTGCAGAAGTGAACAGACGGAGTTGCTTAAGTGGGTTGAAGAAATGGAAGCGAAAATTAAAGGCTTGCGTGCAGGTTTGCTTCGAGCTCTTTTATCAATGATAGCATGCTCATCTTTATCAGTTTTAAGTCTTGTCAAGGGCATAGTAAGCGAGGTGACGCCATAATTTCTGCAGAATCGCTTCCGAGGAAGTGCTTAGCTGTAATTTACTCCCTCCAGTAAATAACGCTGTTTTAAATGCTGAATGTTCCGGCTCCCCAAGTTTGTGTTATATTCGTTCTGGCAGTTTCAGTCAAACACTGAACTTTCTGAGGATGTTTTTAACTGCTTTGATTGCAAATTTAACATTTCATCCATCAAAACCACCTCAGTAAGCAATGCAATTTTCATTTTGAAGCAGTATATATAGCGTTGCTAAAGGCTATGAAATCACTCAAGTCCAATGTTCTTACACTTTGTTTTTGCATCCTCGGTGTACCCGTCATGCTCGTTTTTTGCTTCCATCGGCTCCCTTCTTAGGTGACTGATGAAGTTGAAGGTCTTGATTCCACTCTAGCGCATCTGTTGTAAAACGTTTAGAGTTTACAATCATTGTGTCGCAACATAGCGTCTCATATTAATGAATATTTTCACGAGAGATGAATCTCACAACAGGTAAAATCCCAGTTGCGAGATTCATCTCTCGTGTCCTCCCTCTTCCCATTCCCCAGAAAAGGCCGTAAATGGAGGCAAAGATAATAATTAGTAGGCTACAGGTTACTCAGCGCAATCGGGGAAGGAGATGACATGTAGATACACGTGAGGCTTCATCACTCTCAGTCAAGGGGTTTGCGTAATCTGAAATAAAGCGTAACCTGCTAGGGATGAGACCATAGAGTGATGCTTTCCGAGCATTTAAAGGGCACTGGATACATCAAAATAAGACAGTACCTGAAAAAAATGAATGCAATCATGCAACAGGTGGTATGTTCATGTTATCGACCTAAGTGATGTAGGTAGTCTCACTCGATCCATACGTTCGGCTGCAAAGCTGGCATCCGGAGCCCCGAAAACGAGCGTTCAAAAAACGTCATCCGGAACGCTCGAAAACGTTTGGAGACACTCGAAATTTGAGGCCTCCAAAGGATCGTTTGAAGCTTTTCATTACCCAAAATGCATTGAATTCACAGTCACTTATAGATGACCCACTGAGCGTCCACTCGCATCTGCAATACAAGTCATACAGTAAGCGTTCTGTTGCAACGTTCCCACCGAAAAAACCTTTCATGTTTGCAACGGTAAACCTTTGCTGGGAAATGTCTTTCTCGTCGATACATGTAGCAGATTTTCCAGCTGTCAGTTGCGTTCGTTTTCGGCACTTGTGATTTAGAAGCAACAAAAGACCGCTCATTGTCGTTTCATACTGCGCTGTTCATTACGCCCGATAACCTCAGCACTCATAGCTGTATCTTCCAGCGTTCCGCCAATTTTGCAGGAATACGTGAGATTTTTTCCTGAACCCTAGAAAGGAGGTCAATTTTGGATCTCGAAACTACAGAATATCTCCGATTGTGAGCGACACTTCGGTTGTCTTAATGATCGGGAGCCCTCCAGTCGGACTAGGAAATGTTCGACGCCCCCTAATTTCGAAGCTTCCGAGAGATTTGCGGCTTAATGAATGGGATTTTTTCAACAGCCAACGCAGGCTGTGTCTTTGGCGGTGTGTTAAAAAAAACGTCTAGAACCATTTCTTGGTTAGGGTATCAAGCGGAAAAAAACCCTCTAACCAAAGTTGTTCTTTACGGAGAGCACCGAGCAGAGGACACACTCAGCACTGCTGCAGAGGAGGGGTTGTCGAGATTTTCAAGGGCAAAATTGGAGAGCATTTTTTTCTCCTTGGTCTCCATTCGTTGATATGCTATATTTACGGTTTCTAACAACGTACTTCGAAATCTGCGCTTCACCGTTTCATTATTAAGTAGCGGAAAATGAGTTGAAGTAAGCGATGTGATCCGGAAATTTTCTGTCAAGATATTCTAGCTGAAAACGACTGCCTATGAAAGATGTCAGTCGCTGTAACGATTAAAAATTCTCGCCTGGAAAGCAATTTCCTGGGGAGTAACCCTCTTCTGGCGCCCTTCTCCCTCCCATCCTTGCTTATCTCTTGCGCACACAGCAACATACGTGCTGTATAATTTGCTCTGGACAAAACCAGAAAAGTAATGGATCGAGTGGGACTTCGTTCCCGTGTGACTATGCTGAACGAGTGATTTTGCGGTTGCACTATGTGCTGTCGACAAAAAGTCGTCCTTCATGCATAGAACGTGCTGGCGCGATATGTTGCCCTTTTTGCTGTGAGCGTCTACTGCCACTTTCCAGGTGCACAAAGGAACAGCACCTTTTCGCTTTTTTTGATCTCAGTTCTTTGTTGTTCAAATGAAGAAGATCCGTTCCTTTGGAGTTCTTGTGCCATCGCGAAGCGAATCTCCTAATTCTGAGTGAAGAAATAAAATAATGAGACAGCCACCATAAAGAATGCAATAAATTTTCATTGCATTTTTTCTCACCTTATCTTCTCTCTCTTCATGCCTTGCCCACTCTTCAGACAGACAGCACGCTTACTCTTTCCATTCCACTTTTACCTCCTAAGTAAAAATCTCTTCCTGCGGGAGTAGACGTGTATGCTGGGTAACTTTTTCTCGTTCACTGTCGAATTTATTTCTGCTTACGCGGGATTTTAAAGCGTAGTATAAGAAGGGAAAATTGATACATGAAAACAAAAAATGGTGTATGTCTCTTATCTCCCTCTTCATGAAATTAATCATTGCACATTCCATTGACGTCGAACTGATGTAGTCTCGCGCTAATAGAGAACGGTGCGCGCAGTTTCAAAATCGTCAGCTCATCGTGCGACGTTTGAAACCTACAGTCTCCAAAAATTCTAGTATTTGGAAAGTTGAATATTCTGCGTGCGGGTCACATCTTAAAAATAAGATGTTGAGGAGATCCGGATGTATCTGGCAAACGATGTAGTCATCTCCTCCTTCAGAAGTGGGGAAACTCTTAGTTCACTTAAGAGCCGAAATTCTCGATTTATTATGACCTTTTTTAAGCTGAAAAAAGCTCGCATACAGTGTAATAGCGACGTGAACACGTTAAATACGCATACAAAATTACTAATGAGCCGAGCTAGACGATAAGTAAGACAAGGGCATTTGGGATATGTGCTCCTCTCCCTTTGTCCTCTCCACTCTTTCCACCACTCGCATGCATCGGGAAAAGGAACGACCATGGTGGGATTACCGTCTGCAAATACTCGTATGCAGAAAACTTTTAAAGATTCACTGGAAATTTATGGTTGTTAGTTTGCGACACACAGTTTTAACCTTTTAAATTTCAGACCACTCTTAAAATGTCGAGAATTTCCAGTTTTTAAGAGCAACGTATTTTCATAGTGAGGAATTCTGGAAGGATTTCGATAAAAGGTTTAGCCGTGCTTTGTCTCAGCTCTTTTTCGCATTGTTCCACTTGAACGCGCAGTAATACTATTTTGCTCGAGTTTGCAGTAATGGTGACTAAAGTTAAACATATCGTGCTAGCACAGTGCATCTGCAGCAGCAGGTATCGATGATGAGTCATACGCATTTGTTATTTGCGAGTGCGCTTCGTTGGCGAATTCTTTGCGTTGTTCTGCGATAACTTTTTTTAGAGGGTCTTCATCGCGGTCACAGCAATCTTTATTTCTTCGCCCTTGAGTCGCGCGCAAATTGCTCGTTGTTTCGCATCGATGTTTCTTCCGTTCCGAACGATGTGCTTGCCCTTGTTATTCTCTCTCGCAAAAATGTTTCCCCTTTAGGAAGTGCGAGAAGCACTCGTTTGCAAAGGTCTCTCAGTAAAGTCGCAGTTGCATTCCAAAATTCTGTAATCACACTGAGTCGATATTCCCGCTCAAAAGTTCACAGCATTTTGAAGTTCACAGCAATTCCCGTCGATTCCCTCCATTTTGAATTTATTGCTTGCACAATCAAATCCTGAAGAGCATAGTTATTTCTAACGTATCGAGCGGTGCTGCAGTCTAACATCGTCTCGTTGTTCGTTCCTTCAGGTAGTGTTTACGAAAAATGCACACTTTTTGAGAGTTTTCATTCGCCATTTATTAAATCTAAACTCCTACTTGAAAGCATCTGGTTTGCACAGCCTACGACTGTCGAGGATGTATTTTGGCTTGCACCTGTACCGCTGAATGTTGAACGAGTTTTGAGGTCAAGGCTGTTTTCATTTGCTGCAAGCTGTATTGGATGATGTCACTATTTCCCCACTTTGTTGGAAGTTTGTGAGCGTGATGCCGTTCTGGGCTCATTCCGATTCCCTCTTAATGAGCACTGCAGTTCTTCTTTGTAAATGATTTATTTGCAATCATTTGCTATACACATTGCCGTAGCCCTCATTTTTTGACATTTTTACGTTGTTTTTATGCTGTTGACGTCTTCCCTCTTGCGAATATTTTGTGCAATGTAAGGCTGTCTGGTTTTCATGCTTTTTGTGTCTAGTTTATCGATATGATATGAAACGTGTCTGCAAGAGGTGGAAATACCGGGTTCGCCATCCTGTGCTAGACCACGGAAACTGGTCCAGAATCTCGATTCGGCTCCTTGGCCTAAATTTCCCTGTAAAACCTAAGTGCTTCGAACTTTATTCTTTATTACATGAACGACGGCTCTTCTACTTGGTCTCTTTGTGTGCGAGTGAGTTGCTTGCAGGTCGTTGCGATTCCCTCGCGCTATGCGTTGTCGTCTTTACGATGATAATCAACAGCCTCCATTACCATCTTATAAAGTAGCTTTAAAGTATGCTGCACTTTGACGTTGCTTTTTTGTTTCACATTTTTCGATTAATGGCATATTTCTCACATCTTCATGGAATTTAGAGCGATGTGCTGTCAGCTGACTTCTTGTTGAGTATTTGTCACAAACTCGTTTTATGAGCATCCGATTTGATCATTCATTTTTATGGTGCAGATTTACAATATGAGAAGAATAGTTCATCTACAACACGTTGGGAAGTTCTTTCGAACGGAAATGTATGGCATGTAATAATTAAATTCATTCGAAACGTTTATTTCACCAAAACACTACACTATCTTTTAAATCGAAATTAGTCGATAATTGTAGGAAACAATTTTGCTCCTCTATATGACACAAGTTTTTTATGTGAATTGCAAAAAATTCCTTTCCAGCACATTTCAGAATGTTTCGTGCTAAAAGGCTTCGAGAAGAGTTAGGGCTTCCTTTCAGTTATATTCCAATCGTTTCATGGACATTCCAGTTATCCAGTTTTAGCTTGTGAGCCGTTCTTGGGAATAGTTTTCACTCCACGTTTATCTCCCTCCTATACAATTGACCTGGGACTCACATGGAGCTGGAATGAAATATTTCACTGTGCAAACCTCACTTGAACCTGCTTCGCACCACTTGAATTGTCCGTTACCTCAAGTTTGATGTGGCTCAGCCTTGCCAAGCCTCACATCTCTCAATTCCAGTGCTGCTTGATATCAGTGCTTCTTCCAGCGTAAAAGAGGTTCCCTAAAATTCCCCCATTTTCGTAAAATTATTTTTCATGAAAATTCCAGGAATAAAACTGCAGATAATTCATTCATCTATGAAGATTTGATTTCGCATTTAACACTTTTCTGGATGTCACGATACCTGCCGTTTTTGATAGTGGAGTGCTAGAACCTCTAATTGTAGTGGGCGTGTGTAATCGGATAGTAAATCCTCTAAATATGCATTGATTCAGGGCTACCGTCTGTGCCTCGACTCAGTTGAGGGATATCGGAATGATAGTATTAGGATGAGGGGAGTGAAGAACGAAGTGAAACCATCATTTCGGTGAAACCAACTGTGCAGTTTGGCATAATGCCGAAGGGTCATATTCACTGAACTGCTATCTCTCACAGAGATGAAATGCTATGCTAAAGCGGTGTGTTGGTATTTCAACGCAGCAACCGTGTTGCGGTCAAAAGTCTTCTGGGTGTGGGTTGTGTTAGTTGGAAAGCGGCGTGTGTGGTCGGTGAAAGGAGGACATGTTAAAAGTGCTTCGACGTAATAGCGGAGCCGGAATCGTTGTGTTGGACGAAGAGGCGTGGCCACTGCTCCATTTCCAGTTTGCATTTTCCTCAGTGTCTTTTGAAATGCACATTCGTAAGCCGGCAGAATTTTTTAAATTAGAGGCCACTTTCGTTGAAGGAAGACATCAGTTGTGCGCATCAGACGGGCCACCTGTTCAATGAAATATTTGGATTTTAAATCTTTCTGCCATGAGATGAAGTAATCGTTTCGTCGTATGTTTGTTTTTCTTTGTTCTTTGTAAAATTGAACGTATATTTCAGAAGCGACTTTATTGATTGATATTACTCATCGAGAGATTTACCACTAAGTAAATGACAAATATTTTATCGTAAGATTTTTAGTGTTTTCCGCATCGATTAACGAACTGTTCATTAGATTTTGCTAGCGAAGGTGGAAAATCAACTTTATGAGGGGAAAAGTAACTAATTTGTTTCGAAAATTGTTCATTTCGATATCGAAGTCGTTCGCATTTTTAGAAGAATAAATTGTTTGCGAGAGGAATTGTTGTTTCTTCGTGTGATGCATATGCAAAAATGAGCGTTCATTGATTGCAGCGTCCCTAACGAGAAGAGGTTAATGCGTAGCCGCTGCCAATACAACGGAGAGATTCTCACCTCCTCATTATGAAAGTGGAAGTTTATTTAGATTCGAGATCTTTTGACGAGGCAATTATTCGATGCGAATGAAAATGGATACGAACAAAAAATATGTAATTATAAGTTGTGAGTGCGCTCATAATATCACATCAGGTTGTCAACAACTTTAGGGGAACACTTCAGTGCTCTACATTTATCGTTCCAAATATCTGATGGCATCTTCAGGAAATTAATAACAGAATCCCTAAATAATGGGTTCCTACTTAGCATTGCAAACCTCACTTGCTGTAATATTTGTTGCAAGCAGTTTGTATTGTAGTGGAAAGTGTTGATGAACATCTGATTTACGATTGGCAGTTCATTGGTGTCTAACCGACGCCTTAGAGAGGTTTTACGACCCTATGGGAGCAAACGAGACAATGTTCGAATGGCGATGAGTATTTTAATGCGAACATGGCACACCGACGCAGCGTATTCGTTCTTATAACGTTCGAGTTTGAGCTGTTTGTTAGGGTTGTTATGTGCAACAATTAGGTGTGTTGAATGTCGCAATTTTTTGTCGTGGCACAATATTTTCGACTTATGAAACGGATGGAATGGAGAGCGGAGGAGGGTATGGTTATGATTTTTCACGAAAGATGACGGGGAGAGAAGAAAGATGAACTATAAAACGTGAGCAAGAGAGGAAGTAAGTTAAAAAGATTTATATCAGCGGGTTAATGACAAAGCGGTGATAACTGAAAGATATGAAAACAAGGGTGAAAGTCGATGAATGATAGATGATATGTGACAGTGCAGCGTTACACTTTGCAGTCGTAATGCTTCATTCAGTATCTGCTCGCGTCTACTTCAATTTTTCTGCGTTCTGATTACGGTCGTTCCATCACTGCTGCGATTTGTACCAATTTTGTAGAGTCAGTAATCCTAATCTTCATTATTGACGAATCCATAGTTTCATCTTATTCTTCTCCACTGCTCTTATTCTGCCCTTTTATAAAAAATACTTGGTTCTATGGTATTACCCACTTCCTTCATGTGTATCCTACTCTCTACGCTTCATTAATCGAATGTGCTATCTCACTCTGGAACGCTGACATTCTGCACGTCTCTTAATTGCGTATAACATTTTTCGAATTTTGGAGCCATCCGTTTTTTCATCCTCCAGCTTTCGTTACATATTCATTCGAACAGGTACAACAAATGGCTATAAGAATCAGAGTGAATGTATAAAAATGAAATTTAGGTGTTAATCCTTGCGAATGTAACGTATTGAAAGACGCTTCAGTTGCATTAACTGGAGGCAAGTGCACGGATGGTTCTGCAAAGAAATTCACGTTTATCAGATGCATTCATAGACGGGCACACTCATCTATTGCGCTTGATTGACCGAGCAGCGTGAGAGAAGGGTGCAGCCGAATGGATGCTAATTAAACGTGCTCATAAAGGGACTCAGAGATGGCGATAATTAACACTGCTCTGAAAGTCCAGCATTCAACCCCCATTGTCTAAAAATGTTCGAGTTGGATCAGCTCATCTCGCCTAAAAGCTCTTTCGTGGCACTTTCGAGTGCCACCTTTCAAAAAAATCGCGTCTAACATTATTTGGCTATATTACAGAATCTTGGATGATATACTGCGACCACTTTTATTGGATAGATCTCCTCCTGTTTGCTACAGATACGACGGTTTTTTTCATTTCTTCTTGCAGGACAGTGCATTCAGCCCTCATTAGATTCGCAAGATTAGTATTCTACAAAGCTGTAATACAGTGGTAGAACAGGCTAAATATGCCGGTGTATAATATTCACTGTAAGTAACGTGTAGGAGTTGGTTGCGAATGTGATACAAAAACGCTTCTATCAGCATATGTTATCCCTTGTTTGTACCACCTTTTCAAATAGATGAGATGAACAAGCCGATCAGTCGCTTACTCGTTTTATTATATGCCTGATGTGTTGATTATCAGTAAGTCAGTAAGTCTACTATAACGGCATTATATTTCACCTTTCAGAAAAGCCGGGAGTTTGATTGTCCCCACAGTCGCTTGATGCAGACTTCCCCCTGCCCCTCCCTCCGTTCGAATACAGCCGGTTTGCTAAAAGTTGGAAATTTGTTTGTCCCAGCAAGACAGTGTTGAAGAATTGACTGTTGATAAATGCGCAGTTTATAATTTTCTGCGAAGAAACCAGCTTTTCAATTTAGTATGTTCCATACGTCGTCGGTCAATAGTTGCAGCTCGCTAATCACTAAAATAGACTCAAAAATTCTGTGTTTTATCTCATGCGCACCTCATAATGACTCTGCCAACATCAATCCACTCACTTTGGGAATACCTGCAGATGCGTCAAGAAGCCATGAAATTCTGTTGAATCCAAGCAGAAGGATGATTCTTTAGGAGAGTATGGAAGGGCACTAAAATGAACTGGTTATTTAAAACGGTATATTATTGAAAATTGTTCCAGATGTTTAGTGTATGATGTGTTCAAGGCGACAGCAGTAGCAGGTTTATTAGTTCACTGCAGCAAGAGGTGAAGGTGAACAAACTCGGCAACAAGTTCGTTTTAAAAAGGAGACCGGAATGACTAGTCGAGTCGTCTATGATGATGTGCGGAAAGGAAAGTGTGGAAAGTTGCGACACTTCAGTGAGTTCATTCCGGCACTAGTGGATTCAACTAAGACCATTATTTTTGGATTCGTTTTGTCGGATGAATTCTGCTGTAGACAGTGCATTTCCGTGCAAACTTCCCAATGTCTTTATCCGTTTGTTTTACGCAAGAACAAATGTCTGTCCATCTGACATGATTTGCTTCGTTATCCAGCCGAAGTGTGAGCAGCTTTTTTGTTCATTTCTTCATCTCGATCACTCGCCTAGGGACATTGCTAATAATCTCGCTTAGTGATGCTTTCGTGTATGATTCATATATCTTCGCTTTAGAATTTCCGTCTTTTTTCATTACTTCTTTTATGCGTCTTTGATTTGAGGGCGCAATTTTTGAAAATCTCTTGTCAAGAGGTTTATAGTTTCTGTGTTGTGTATTTCACTTCCTCGCAACTACTTCACAGATGAAGCACTCATCTGCTGAGATATATTTTTAGGCATTTTTATTACGGGCAAGTAATTTTGCACGAATTAATTTTGCTCTTACCAGTTAAACTTAACGTCCAAAAAAAGCTTACCTTTCAGGTAATCAGTCTCTACGCACCTGCACCACTTTATTAGCTCATAATCTTTAACGGTCACGAAATGCCACATCAAATGGCACCTTACCGTTCGACGCCCAATTTCTGCATTTTCAGATGGCACAGAATTCCGAGCTCCTTGTAACGAGCCCTTTTCGTCTAACTCTTCTATGTCTCTTCTAGAGGTACTTACCGACACATTGTGGTGTGGATATGTACCAAATAATGACTGTGGACTTATACCGTTTGTGTCCAAAACAACGGCAAAGCAGGTAGACAGCAGTTAGAAGTTCATCCGAAAAATTGCTTGAAGTGAAATCAAATGCATTTGCCCAAGGAAACATTCCATGTGAAAAAAAAGCAGCCAGCAACAAGTACTTCACTTGACATAAAAAGTGGTTGTATTGTGAAGAAGGAGTGCATGTGGAAGTGTGAAAACATTAGAATATAATCACGATGCATATGATATGAGCACGGCGTAAGTTTCGAACGTACGGATTCGATCCCGATTAATAATCGGCACTGCCAACTTTTGGATACTCTTTCGTCCTATAGATCTATTGCACTGTTTGTGGCATTTGGTCCAAGACTGCAGATGACGTTTCACGCAATTCGCTGGAGCGTTAGCATCACACTGAACTGACACTCGCCATATGGCTGGCGCTATTGCTAATGCGACACCCGTCTTTATGTATGCTCATGTTTTGTGTGCGCGCGCGTATGTGTGTGTATGTGTATGTGTTTTGTGACGCGGCGCATCAATAGATGCGTTGCTAGCCGAAACCCGCCTAAGTTACTGCTCAGGCACCGAACGTTTTTGTGGAGCGGATGTTCCGAAGATGCTCACATAAGTCCTGACAGCTTTACTGATGTAAGCTCTCCATTGCTTCCAACTTTTAAAAGCGTTGAGCAAGTACCCATGTGCGTCCCTTTTTCGTTAGTCATCATTGCTCGAACGACGGGTAGAAATTTTCATTGTTGAGGAATGCGCTCGCTAATAATGCCCTAGTGATGGCATTGGTTTTCGTATTCATAGAGGGAACGTGAGAATGGTGCCAGCGTGTTGTTTCATCCAGAGGGGAGGAGTAGTGGCATTCTGTCTTTCTTCTTACAGAAAAAAATTGTCCTATTTACCGTTTATGTCATAAACTTCCCTCCGTTTCTTTTTCCCAGAATTATAGGTTCTATACGAATAGTACCGACACCGCCTTCCTTTCGAGGATCTTCTGTACTTCGCACTGTTTCCGCTTAATGTAGCGACAATAGCTGTACTTGGTGTCATCGCTGGCAGGCTGTGTGACAAGTTCACATGTTCGACGAATTGTTGACCCTCAAAAAATTTCCCATCCCTCAAACTGCCAGAGTGCAGTTGTCCTGAAGTTATAAGGAATGTTTTCTTAACACTGCCGGAAGTTTGAAGTGACGTTCAGCGTAATATAACGCCGCAGTTAGGAGACCTCTTTCTCCGTTCGTTGGAAAGTTAATTCAGTGTGTGTTGTCATCGTTTGGAAGGTTAGGTTTGTAAGTGGTCATAGGTGCGTAAATGTTTCTGCCAAAAGTTAATGCTCCGACGCTTTTCGGGTAATTTTTTCCCCTAACTTAAGTGCCAACATTTGAAAAACAATTTTTAGATAGTAGTTTTTTTTTTTTTTTTCACAGAATGCTGTCGATAATCTTTCCATTACTTGACCTTTCATGGCCTTATTTTTAGGCGTCTTTGCTCAGGAAAGAAAATAGCGCATGTTATTTCAAACTGTCTGTCCGCATATGTCATCTGGAGTTCTGATGCATTGAATCGAGTAGAATTTATATTGTGTGTGTCTAGGCACATTCTGAAGAATTTATCCCCTTAAAGTTGCCCTTACTGCGACACTTTCGAGGTACCTTTTAATTACCATGTCGCCTTTACAAGTCACACATTTCCAACTCATAGCAACTTTCCTACGTCGTGTTTTTTTTTCTGCCTTCGAGACTCTGGGGTTTCAATTAGAACGTTTTGTTTAAAGTTCCGCTGAAATGCCTGCAAATGTTGGAGTTGCTTCGTGGTAACACTCTTCATGTTGGTTTGGTTTGTGGATTGGTAATGAAACTCTGAGGCTGCGACCTATTACGGCTAGATGAGAGGTTTGCCTTTAGGATTTCTCGTGGAAGAAGGGGAGAAGGACGTCACGGAGGAAGTTCGACAGTGTTGCCAGAAGGTTAACGTGTGATCAAATTTAAAAAATGCTAGGCTGCAAGAATTCTAGGTTGATAAATTCCTAAGAAGGTGCCGTACGCTCGAAAAGTTCGATGTTGATGGATTATCTGGATCGCTCGTGAGCACATTCTTTTGCAACAAGAGCAGACTGGCACTTATGTAATGTCCGTAAATTTTTTCGTAACCCGCCGGCATCTAAACGTCATCAAATCGCGTTGTGTTTACGCTGGCAGCAGTAGAACGCGACCAGTAATTCTCATGTATAAAAATGTGGGTCCATATAAGTTTATTCGAAGTTAAATCTCTTTGTTGCTGCAGTTCTACCCAGAAGAAGGTGGATGATTATGACTGCAAACGACTTTTAATGTGAAATTTCTGCAGACTACCAGTTTTTTCTTGGTTAAACCAAAAAATCAGGCAATCTTTCAGAGGCTACGGAATGCCGTGAGAGAGATAATGATGGATATTAAGTTCGATTTTTGGTTTATTAGAGAGAGGCGGGAGTTGAAATTTCAACGCGATCTGAAAACATTCGTAAATATACGAGCGAAAGGAGTCAACAGTTTGAAAAAAAGACAAATGAGTCGAAAGGATAGCATTGAGCTGATATCCGTTCCCTATTCTGTGCTTCATTTCGCAGTCGGCTTTTATCAAAGTGCGAACACTTCTAGCTTTGCAACATACCCTTGGCTTACTGTTCAACTTGAAAGTAAAAGAGTAGAGAGTGGGCTGCTTAGGGGCTTCAATCAGTAATGACTTTACGCCGTATGAGTAACTATCAGTAATTTCATGTTTATGCTTCGTAATCTTCGTGAATTTTGAAAGCGGAACTGTGCGCACTTTCTATTTTTTAGAGCGCTAGCAAGAGCAGTTTGCATTCTCCAACTTTTCAGGGAATGACTCGCTGAGGGTTTCCAATGATGCAACCGCCTTTCGGACGTTGGCAAGGTTTTTAAGTTACGAATTTGCACATTTGAGATGGCGATGACAAGGGAATTTGTTCCTTGGAAGTAGGAGCAATAAACTTTCTTTTAATGGTATATTTTTGCAGCATTGATCAGATTTTCTCTACCTACATTGTTTGTTGTGTTGCCGCATCCGGTAGCTAAATTACATAGCGCACTCCTGCGTATCGATCAAGAGATGAACTTTTAGTACATCCTTTCAGATGCTGTTTTTGTTTACGGTGGATAATTTGCAAAATGTACACATCGTTGCTGACCGGTTGGAGTGCGTCCGGGTTGTTTAGTGACGCGATGGCTGCCTCATCAATATTGTCAATGTTCGTTTTGCATCGACTCGAACAAATATTGTATAACTGTTTCGCTTGCTGTGCTACTCAATTTTTTTTCATGGACGTTGTTGTTGTTTAAAGCGCAGCGCGTTTGTACTTTTTGTTTCAAATGTTGCAAAGTTGGATGAATTCCCGATCAATGGGAGGCTGCCAACTTTCCAGCTGTGACATAAAAGGGAGGAGGTGGGTGCATTGTTCGTTTTTCAAAGTGATTTCGACCTTCTGCTCAAGCGAAACGCAGCAAATCGTCGCTCTTACAGCCTCTGAATTTCCGACCGTTAGCAACCGTGAACAGATTTCGGCAGAACGCAGACGATACCTGCCAGCCGGCCGCAATACCAGTGTAGAGAGTACATCACGAAAAACATGTATTTGTTTGTAGCTCGCGCATTTTTTTGTCGGAACAGTGGAAATTTCTAGGAATGGTTTACTGAAGGCGTATGGTGATACATCACATTGACCTTGGTGATTCTTTACCTGTATTTTTTGAGCTCCATCTGAAGGTTTTATTCATTCGTCCAATGAAACCACCAGATGAGCTGGTTCTGATTTAAAATTCTTGCTTGACCGAAGTAGATGAAAATGCTTTATTGAAATTTAAATGTCGTGGCGATTGCTATTGTAAGTGATTGCATCAGCCCTCTGACCATTTATGTGAAGTTTGTTGTCTGCAAAACTCTTTTTGATTTATCTTGCGGTACGCTTCTGTTCTTAATTCACTCATTTTGAAAAATAGACATCTAATGTTGGCTTTTTTATACGTAATAAATAATGTGGGATATGCAGAGGCAATTTTTATGATTCCCCTCCTCTTTCAGGTTTTATTAATAATTAAATCAAGTTGCACATTGCTGCAGTCAGCTTTGCCTTGACTCTCATTTCAGTCTTTTAGTCCAGGCTTTCAGCTATTGTTGAAGGCTAACGCGTATTAACGATGCTTTTTGCAACACGTGACAAAGGCGCTTTTTGCAATTCGTTGTGAAAGTGCACACTCTAGGATGTTTAGACTTCCCGCTCGTTGTGTTACAGCGCCAGCGGTGATGGAAACACCATAGTTTCTGCAAAACTCTTACAGAATTTGTCTGCACCAATCGCTTTAATCAACAGAAGTGGATGACCAGCTGCCAAAGATCCATTTTCGCATATTTGGTCAGCGGCCGACGGGTGCTCCATAATAGACTGGTCGGATTGGTCCGCCTGTCAACTTTTACATATTCGTGAAATATGCAATGAACTTTGTGCTAGCCTGAAAGCATTGAAGCGCAACACCTACGGGAACGTTGCATATTGTGGTGACACTGTTTACTCGATATGCTTCATCCTTCAGTAAGTCTCTTTTTATGAGAAAATGCTATCGTTGTGTTGGACGGATGTAATCAAATGGCTCGTGTGGTCGTGGACGTTTCATCTATTTGCCGAGGGTGTTTGCATGTAGCACGTGAATTTGACAGTGAAGTACAACTCCCGGAGCTCTTTGATATTAGTTTCAAGGAATGAAAGAAAGGCGGATATAGTAGGCACCTTCCATTCTTTATTTGTGCATCAAATCAAACGAGCCTAAAAATGCCTATCTCCTAATCGGTCATTGGAGGCCTTTCTTCCACGTCGTAATTTCCAGCACTCTTCAGAAAAAAGTTGTTTTACAGAGACGCTTTGGTAGAGGAGAAGAGGATTCTTTTTCTCACCTGCAGTCTTAATCTGTGCATAGATTGATGGAAGATTCCGACTCTCTTGTTCTTTTCAGTGGTGCTCGAAAATCGATCGCAACATCATTGCATCTAAATGGTGATGAGAAGGGCGAGTGGTTGTTTGCTGTATAAGTTTGGTCTATTGGCAGCTATACTGATTTCTATAGTTCTTTCTCAGCTAAATGTTTCTTAACTGATGACGTTATCAAAAATGAGAGGACCAAGACTTGGATTGAAATTTGCGCCCATCTTAGTGTTGATCGATTCAATGAATTCCAAGCAGATTTCGAGGTGAATTTAAATAAAGGTGAACACCAGTACCAATTTCCGTTTTGTGTGTTTACGTCTGTTATATCTCGGTGTGTCTTTTTATAAATTTACACTGTTTAGGTGTTTAATCAGCGCTTATCCGTTTGGTCGATGGCATAACTAGCACGCCATCCACCTTCCTTGTTTCCAGTGGTGATGGGTTCGGCAAGCTACGATAGGTATAGCTTTGGTAGAGCTCAAAATTCGGAGTTCCATTCACCAAAGGAGTCAAGTCCTCTCGGCATGGTCGCACGAAACCTTGCAGGAGCGGTGACAGAGTAGAGGCCTAAGAAATAGGTGTTACGTGAACGGCAACCGGAAAGGCTAGACAAGAGATAGGAGAACGCGAGTTATGAACTGCTTGTTTAAACAAAAATTTATGACGTTCTATGGGTTCATTATTGCAGTATGTGGTCCCATCTTGAAACGACAGGATGCGTGAGAGCCCTTGCTATCGCGAAAGTTCTCTTTTGCACTGAAATGGCGAAGATATTGCGGCGAATAAAGTCATTTTTCACCTGCAGCAGTTTTTGAAGGCAAGCGTAACGAGAAGTTCGGAGTTCGGCTCCACAAAAGTGGCCGCAGTATAGAAGTGATTTTAGTTGCATCTTCATAGTAATATAACGTTCATATTAACAGGTCCATCTGATGCACCAAGTCCCGCTAAGAACAGAGAAACGGGAGAGCGGTGTTCGTAAAATCGGTATTTACACAGTACTGCAGCATTTTTACTGCTGTGATTGCACTAGTATTTCCCTAGAAAGGAAAGCTGATCTGCGATCGAAAGCTACTTCTAGTGAGACTTCGGGACAGCATCAGAGATCGTTGACTGAGGGTTACAAATTCCACCACAACTCAGGAACAGAAACCTGTGGGGTTCCTCTTGTCAGTTGTCAGGATTTCTCTACGGCTGTCCTGCTGATGATAATCTGAACGACCTGGAAATCTTCACAAATGAAAATGGTTCTGTTCTTTTAGTGCAACAGAGGTTACAGCACAGTAGTTTTTAGTGCCGGTATAATTTTTTTTATGTCACGTAATAATACCTAGAGCAACGTTAGTTACTATTACATCTTGTACTGTGCTGTAATAGTTTCAATTTTACTTATTATGTCAGTGCATGAAGTTCGGTATTATAATAGTAGCATTTTTAGTAGCGCAATAACAGTAATAAATAATACCACTAACTAATATCAATTTTGAAGTGATGCCATTAGCAGTGGTAAGGAACACCTAGGTTAGTAAATGTTGGTAATACTGCTTATAGCTACTAGTAGTTAGTTGTAGAGCTATTTACGAGAGAACTTAAATCTAAACCTCAATTTATAGTACCGCAGCAGATGGTGGTGCCATTAATTGTTACTAGTACTGGCGATCATTCTCTTGCTCTACTCACTCTCCAGCTAATACTGGTATTGCCTGCAGCAATAACTGGCTTTAATATTCAAAGTGTTGGTGCTGTTTACTCACTCAAGCTATTAGAAATCCTTCAAGTCGTCGGAGAACCCCGATTCAAAGTTGGATTAGGTGGTTAGTTATTAATGGCCTTCGAAAGTTTTAGGTGTTCCAGATTCGAAAATTAGGTTAGCATGTCATCAAACGACCATGACAGCACCCTGAAACACCAGCGACATTAAGGACGCTTGATTGGAGTTGGATCAAGGGTTCATCATGTACACCATCCCAGATTTGGAAACGCATCATATGAGGGTTACACTATCGGAAACAATAGATCCTTCGCGGGTGTTATCGAGTGAAAACTGATGAAGAAAAGGAATCTACTTTTGACAGTTGTGAAGCCGAAAGAATCGTTGTCAAGTAATGCCACCCTTTTGAATCCGATTTCGCCTAGACCAGCCAGTCACCTCCGGAATCGATCCCGGAGGTGACTTCTGCAGCCACTTCTCACTGTATGTTTCGTAGCACCCTAAGTTTTGTTCGCCTAATTATTTCTTCAATTGAGCAATTTCTCGGATGGGTCTGCCATATTTTCATGTTGTTTAATTGGTCACTCGATGATCGAGCTGCTTGACGGACTGAATGTAATAACTGATTTATACAAAATGGCAATTCTAAGGAGCTAAAAAATATAAAGTAATTTTAGTTGCAATTATGGCGTCTGCTTTCTGAAAGGGGAGCTGTTCAAAGCAACCCTCTTTGGGTCCCAAAGGCCAGCATCAAATAACGCCCTTCTCTTTTTTCCGCCTGTGTTCTCCAGTCTTCATTTTCTACAAACCATGTACTCATTTAATTAGCTGATGCTGCAAGCCTATAGAGGAAGTATTATGGTAGAAGAGGGAGAGGAATGAGGTTTTTTATCCATAGAAGATAGGGTGAAGTTCTGATATATCAGGGGTGGGGAAGGAGTGGAATCTTCTGTGATTGGAATTCTGAATGCCTCTCTCTCGCGTCCTTATAAGTTCGACCGAATTAACATCTGCCGTCTCAAACTGGTTTTTGTCTCTTGCACGCAAATATAATGTGCAGTGTTGGCATTCGAGGCTTCCAGATTTAATGGTTTCCAGGTGAAAAATTTCGGATGGCAGAGGCGAGCGGTGTTTAGAGCGCCACCCATACTGCTTATGTGAAACACATCTCTTTACCTTTGTCCTTTCTCGTATGTGGTGAATCCACATCGATGCGGCCTCATCACAATTAACAGAGGTGGTTCTGAGATTCCGAGTCGTAGATTTCAATTAATACTGCAAACTGGACGCTATTCACGCTTTTGCCTTGTACCAAAGTGGTCGCAGCTATTTGGGAATATTATCATAATGAAAAAAAAAAAAAACGAAAAATGGAACTAATGGCTAGAAGGATAATTTCTAGAGAGCGTTTGTGAGCTGAAGTATGAAGGGAGAGGGTTTAACTCTTATTCAGGTAGTGCTAAATAGGAATTATTCATTTCTGGCAGGTCTGAGCAGGGTAATTCCAGTTCCATAACCATCTTTCGGCTTTATGGAAATCCGACTTGGCTGGCTGTGTAACGAGTCCCACTCAGTTGGTTATATTGACAACAAGTAGTAGCCTTAAAGTTCAGGAACCTCTGAATACTTATACTGGTTTCGGCCCCGGGAAGATTTAGTCTCACAGTAGATGAGGTTCGGGATCCCCAAAGCTCTGTGACCTCGAAAAATGTTTTAGAGACTTTTAAAATTGTGAGTCTGAACGCTAACGAGTGTTCTTCCCGGTTAAGTGAAACCACGTCTGTTAAGTAGTTGCTGAAAATGACACACGCAAGTAACCAGCAGTGAGTATGCGAAAACGGTGGTAATAAGCGGAAAAAGAATGTATTTAAAGTGACGCCAACATTTAACGTGGATCACAATGGGAGGTGCTAGGGTACCGCTTGACAGGTTATGTCGCTACGTTGAGAGTTTGATGACTGAGGAAATACCTCAACTTGATCCCTTTTACGTTTGCGCAAAGCTGCCTGCCCATCTGTATTTGAGGGCAGTGGAGGTGAGTGGGCTGTCGTAATTGTTCAACATGCTTTAGAGTGGCCCTGTCGTGCTGATTATCTCTGTATATGTATTGTCTGGCAAACGTTGTATTTCTCTCGTTTTCCCTCGCGCGGAAATGAAGTGTTGGCGAGATTTGATTTTTGTTTATGGATCATTGTCGACGTTGCTATGGCTGCAGTGCGCAGTGCATGTTTTTAGGCGTTTGCGATGTTGAACTTTTTATGCACTACGCTTGTTTGCGATGATTCTGCGCAAATAATGATCCTTTCGTATTGCTTTGAGCGGAAGCGCTATGCTTCCATTATGCAGATGTGATCCTTCTTAGGGCTTGTCGTCAGCGATGGCGACCATTCGACGCATTCGACCAACGTGTGCAGTTGCTTTTCGTGGGGAGTGCAAGATGATCTTTCCGAGGCAGACGAGCTTCCGCATCTTTATGCTGAAGAACCCACGATCGTAATCGTACACGGGACCATCTCGTCTGTCTCTTCTTTCTGATTTCTTCCTTTATAGTCTGCTATTAAAACTTGATTATCATGTGCTTAAAAGACTTCGGGCATATTTAGTAGAGTTCATTTATGATCTTCAATGAAAAGGTGCGCCACTTGCCCGAGAGGTAAAGATGCCTGTGATATATCCTTATGATTTTTCATATCGAGACTTGTCACCACTTTTATGCCCGAGTTTTCCGTCGATTCTCTTTTGTAAGAGGACGTAACTTCGTTTTTCCGCCCATATCGTTGCTGCCATTTGCGCCTTACAGTATTTCTGCCATGAGCACCCAACCAGCTGTTGCGCAATAACATGGAGTACACGAGCGCTATCATAGCACAAGTGCTGTCTGGCTGAAGCATCGGTGATGCGCGCTCTCTCAGCCCCACTTTCGCCGTTGTGCAAGTGACCAAGCCGACGATTTTATGCTGTTTTGAGTTACTGTCCTTGTAATATTATCCAGTTTTGATATTCGTCTCATCATACTGATTAGGGTAGCATACCGCAAGGAAGTAACTAATATTCCTTTCTTAAAAAAGCAAAGCATCGTGTTCAAGTATGATCGTCGTTTTCCACTCATTTTCTGCAGATTTTCCTTTTTCACTCCTCATCTTTGTATTTTATGCAATTCCCATGTGGTAGTTTCAAATGTTTCGTGCTATCGGGGTGAGGACATTAAGCTTCGTCTAGATCAGGGAGTGGAGAGGATTGCGGTGAGTTCAGATGAGTGCATATTCAACCTGCCATTTTAATAATTTATTCTAAATGACGCTTGTAAGGATTTCGGGGCGTGTTTTGCTCCCCGTGCCTTCGATTTGTCCCTGAAAGGCTTGCAGGTTCTTTCTCTTCTGAGGCTCGACTGGCAGCAAGACAATAGGTTAAGATGTTTTATACTAAGCCCGATTAAATCAGCAAAGTAAGACGGAGCGAATAGCCCAACAACAAGGGGGAGTCACTCCGACATCACTTTGGCACGAAAGTGCCACCTCAGCGCGGACGGAACTCCTCACACATGAGGCACTTCACGGCCGAACTGCGCAAGGCTATAGTCCGAACCGACCGCCAAAAGAACAACGCCTGACTTGCAAAGCTAGAAGCACACTAATGTGCTGTAATTAAACATGCTGTCCTTTTGTAAGGACCGATTCTTGTATCAAGGGTTTAGAGAGTTTTCTTAATCCCATGTTCCTCCCTTCTCTGCTGTACCCAAAAGCAGTTGATCCGCCATTTATTGATCACCTATTACACGCTTTGCTACCTATAATATCCCTGTTTGTAGCCTGTTCAATTTGTGCTTAGCGAAACATTTCTTGGGTACTTTCTCACAGCCCGACCTGCTTATTACTAACAGACCTTCAAGCAGAGAACACAGGAAGTCGTAATGGCGGTTGCTGCACTTCATTCCAGATCAATGGCTACTGGTAGGGAAATAAATGAAATGAAGTAGATAATCTTAATTCAGGACACCTAAGAAGTTTTCTCGAGTTATCGCAATTGATCGTTGCAGTGACACAAGAAGAACGTCAGTATTTCTGGAATTGGTTGTATGTAGTTCGATTTGCTACTAAGGCCGCCTGAGCTGGTGCGGCTTGATCGGTGACACCGGCTGTCGCTTAGTGCCAACATGTGCAGCGTGCTTGTTGTGCATAAATTGCTTCTCGATGTGCAGCATCGCTGTGAGCGTCGTTGCCCACTTTCATGCCTCGCTCACAGTCTATCGATTCGGCCTCGTCCTGCTGGCGGCTTACTCCCTTATTGCCACAGTGTTTCCTTTGCTCGACAATCGCAGTTTTCCTCCAGCCTTCTGCTTACAATCGTGCTCTCTTCGTCACCTCCCCTTCTACTGCCATTGAAGCCTCCTCTTCGAATTGCCTTCTTTGCCGTTGAACTCTGATGATGTAACGTACAGACTTTCCTTTGTCTATTTTTCTATCTTAAAGAATTCTATTTTTTTATTGCTCTTTAGCAGATATGCATTCCTGTTATTTTTGATACCACTGCAGGGCATGTGTTACTGTTATTACGGGAAAGTATTTTTGGGTATGTATTATTGTTGTTAAGTATAACTTTTAGCATTCTCCATTTGCCATCTGAATTGTTGGCGTCACTTTGCGCATTTTCGTAAGTGTATTGGCGGATGGTCTTGTTTTTCTAGCCTCATTTGCGATTTGTTAACTTCTTTTTGATTATTGCAACTGACGCTTAAATGTGCTATGAAGATTCCCACGTCCACTTTCAACGAGTTGGATGTGGGGCACACAACCTTTTTGTTCACCTTAGGACTTTCAAACAGTTGGTTCCACAGAGCTGCATGTTATTAACACATTTTCTTAACATATTTGTAAGCAATCGGTTTGCCAGATGAAACGCAAAGACCAGAATTCATTTTTACTTCTTATATATTCATAAATTGGCTATGCAAGAAATGATAGCTTGCACATATATTCCAACTTGTTCCCTATCTCCAGGTTTCAACTTCACACTCAAAGCTAAAGTTACTTAATTTCATTGATGTAATATATACGCCGTGAAATCTTATAACGTATTTCACGTTGATCCGTTAACTTCGAAAAGAAATGTGTTCTGTAAATGTAGGAAAATATTCGCGTACATTTTTAACGGGTTCGATTTTTGCGACTTCCTTTTGCGTTGTTGAAGAAGGCAGCTAACAGTTTGCAACTGATACCATATATCGATTTTTTAAGCGAGAAACTTCACATATAGGTCATAGGAAACGATGCATCGTTGATGTCGGTCGTCTCCTTTGAGAAATGTCGAAACTCATTAAGCGAGAGCGGCCCTCATGCACATCGAACGCTTTTTATGTTAATCAGTATAAGTTCAACGGCGTGTTTCGCATTATTACTGGAGCTCGAACTGTGGAAAAGTAATGATCGCTTTTACACAGTATCGGTCGTAGGTTAGAGGTAGAATGGAGAGAGGGTGCGAGGCAGACGTGAAAAAGGTGGGGTTGAGAGAAAGGAGAAGACAAACAAATTAGGGCAGAAGGAACAATGTGCCCGGCGGCGTCTGTGCTAAACAATGTTGCAGTAAATCTTTTCTTATCTTCCTCAAGTCGTTTATACAGAAAGTGACAGGTGACCCAAAATTAGAGTTGCTTAAATGCCTTCTTTTCATCTCGGTCGTTTTCAATATAAATTCCAAATATTTTCGAGTGCATTAGGGCATTCGAAGTTATTTGAAATTTGCACCGAAGCGTGTATCGTGTATATCGATGATAGGTGGAGAGCTATAGGAGAAGATCGCCTTAGTATCGAAATCACCAAAACATATGATTGTAAATGAAAATGATTTGTAATATAAGCGAGAAGCGTACATAAATTGGAGTGGTTTTTCTCTTTGAAAGCATTACGTAGAAATGTTTTGTAAAATTGAAAGAACTGCAGCAATGTTCGAGAGCAGTTATCATGAAACCTTCTTTTTTGTGCCGTTCATCTAAGAAAGCCGTGTTATAATTTTCCTATAGAAATATGATAAGCCAAATAAGATTACTTTAAAATTTAACCGATTCGATCATTCTCTCAAATCTTTCACTAAATATTCGTATCTCACTTGCGCGTCTTTGGCATAACAACGGCGGAAGAGTAACAGTACAGTTAAGGCACGATAAATGGAGAGAGATCGAAGTTCAACTTATAGTTTAGCGTCTGTAGCAATTTTGGTGTGAATGTCAATCGACTGTTGAATGTATCAAATCGCAAGATTCGAAAGAGTGACCTAAATAAGTGCGAACTTTCCAGGTGTGCAAAAAATGACACAAAAATAAGTGAATGAGAAATGGAAGCAAGAGAAATTAGTGTGCAAAAATAAATGAGTTTCTGCTATTCTCGGTGTCGCTGTTTTGATTATTAGCCTGATCGATCGGATGCTTGCCTATCGTCATTGTCTACTCGTCATCGCATTTCGCGGAAGTGGATATTGGATGTTGCTCAACGATAATCTCACCGTTTGTTAATTGTGCAACGAATTTTTGTCCGATAAATATTCTACTGAAGAGGAAATTCTCGTAAGAATGTTCGAATGGTGGCACTGTTTTCATCAACTCTCTTTGTTTCCTTCGTTTGCGCTGTGTGAAAATGTAGTTACTTTCGTGTGCTTTTGCTTTGTTGACTGCTCACTTAAAGCACTATCAAGTGGTTTGCTTTAAAGTCATCAAGTGAAAGTGCTTTGTGCGCAAATTTTATCAAGCTATTTTTGGAATTACACTTTTAGACAGCCTCCTAAGTATTTGAGCACACTGAAAGGCTATTCGCTTTTTAAGTTTCATTCCTGGAGGGAACTTCTCAAATGGAGTAATAATTATTCACTCAGTTTCGAAACGTGGCAAGAAAGTTGAGGTAGCTATAGACAGGAAGTCGCCAACCCACCGACTACTTATGTGCAGGATATCACAAGTGATTGTTACATGTAAAAACTTGTCCCAGTAATTGATATCCCGCACACTCGTTTCTCTCTACCCTATAAAAATTGTGTACTTAGGTATTCGTTCAAATGAGTAAGCCAAGGTTACAAACGTTTCAAATTCACAACATCAAAGCGCATCTGTTTTTGGTGTGTCAGTGGATATAAGATCAAAATGAAAGTGCAAAGGAAGAGAAACGCATAGAGCAGTAAGAATGAACACAGAATGTCAGTTCAGAAGATATGGCTTAGTTTAGAGCGGGAATTTTCGGAGAACCAAAGTCTGTAATGACCCTCATTTTTTCTCTTTCTTGTTGAATCGCATAGTGATTTTGCTTGCTCTCCACTGCTAGTCTGAACGCTTTGCAGACAAATGATGCATAATATAATATGCAGATTAGATTATGATAAATAATATATCGGGGACCAAATGTAAAGATGACCGCTGAAAGGGGAAAATCAATAGGAAATGACTGGAACACGAAAGGCATGTGTGAACGTCATCGAATCTAAAGCGCATGGTGGAAATTCATTGATGATTCGCACAGGGATGCAGGAAATTAATATGAAATTAAGTCAAGGAAACTAATTTTTGAAGTTAACAGGTTCAAAGCCTCATTCTTTCTGAATCTGTGCATACGGATCAAACGCCAATTTATCCTATCCACGCCGTTCCTAATAACACATTTTCGTATCACCGCTCAATCGTTGGCTAATTCAACTCGAAAATGGCAGGAGTGCCGATCTTGGGACGGCGGGATGCGTGCGTGTCGCTCACTCTCACTTTGTGGAGAGCGGTGGCGCGCTTGATGAGTGGAGGAGTGGTGTGTGGGTATACAAGAACTTAAGTTTATACCAAGCCAAACGAATTCGAGGGAGTTATTATCGGTAAGAGGTGCTATTTGATAATGAATTATGAAACTGTGGAATAGTGTTGGGCGTTGAAAAATTTGTGTGTGTTGAACGAAGTTAGTGCGCCTTATTGCGATATATTTCCTGAATCCTCCTTTAGCGAATACAAGCCTCATCAGTCCCATCTTTATGTTATCTATTTTTTGCAACTTTATTTCTTGCAAAATCTCGATGATTTTCTATAAGGTCTTCATGTCGCGTTTCTTTCTTTCATTTGACGCTGTTGAAGGAGCGAATTGACTTACTACCGATGTCGCGGTTTACCTTTATCATTCGTACCATTCAAAGGGTTATTTGCATTAATATGCGAATTTTCGTAGAAGTTGAAACAGTTACAGATTAATTCAGTCATTTTACCAGCTCGAAGTCTAAGTGAAGTAGTCCCAATCCATTTACATACTCGTCGTTCATTTTTCGCTCTTAAAAATTAGTTAGTTTTTATTCTCGATCGTTCGACATTTGCGACTTTTCTTCTTCCTCTCTCAATCTTAGTCAGTACATCTCTCACAGCAGTCTGAGACTTGCATCAGTGGTGTGCTGAGATCTGTAGAATTGGCAACTTGCTTGCTTAACGTAAGAGTGATAGCCGGTGAGCGTTATGAGTTACTTGGCATTAAAATCAGCGCCGTGCTACATGCTATCATTTTCTTCGTAGGATGTTTTTGGTTTTGTGAAATGCACTGTGCAAGTGTGATGTCGGTGTTTCTGTGCTTATATATGTATGTGCCGTCCGAAATTTTTGTCAGTGCCAGTAATTCGGCAGAACATATTCTTATAATAGTCTCTGTGTGAATTTTTTTAACCGTTACATCAGTCATCTCCATCATTGCACCATAATATTCTTGGTGCAAATACTGAATCTAAACCCACTTTTGACAGTAACAATGGCATGAATGTACAGCTCATGTAGTTGCTATTAACAGTTTGAACTAGACTGATAAGATTCCACTAACATCTTCTGCTAACGTATACGTCATTCACAGACAAATTGGGGTCTTATACGCAAAACGCCGTGGCATACACCCTGTGCTTCGTTGAGAAAGTCCGTCCTCATGACAATTTTGGACATCGTAGTACTTAAAAATTCGCACTCAGTTTCTCATATCTGCCATCCCCTCTCCCCTTCCTTTCAGTGGAGCGAACCCTATTTGAATGCGTTAAGCCATTTGAAGTGTGATGTATGTCAGTGACCATACTGAAGGTTTCTATGGGCGGTTGCTAAAGACGCAATGCGATAGTGAAGTGCATTTGCCATGCATGCTTGTTGTGAATGCAGCGCTATTTTTAGAAGTTTATTTGGCAATCGCCATGTCAAATGAACTGCTATCCAGGAGATGTGAAGAAGTCGCTCTGTTGCCATAGTGATGTTGTTTCTAGTACGATATTCTTTAGTATCGTTTAAATCAGCCTGTTTTCGTTCACTTCCAGGATGACTTCGCTCTGTTATAGTTCTTTTATCGTTGTCCTCCTTTCTCTAATCTTCACCTTTCCTTAAAATCAATTTCCTTTCGAAATATCTGCCATAAATACTTATTTCTGATTTGGAGTGCTGCTGTTACCTCTCGAATTTCACATACCTCCACGACACTTTTCGCTCACCGAAAACTTTTCTATGCTTATTCAACACAAAATCATACTTGTTATATATTACTTGGGTCGAGTTTAGTAGCAGTGGCCTAAGCTTTCGCGTCGATGTGTTGCACCAAACTTGAAAACCTTTCAGGTTTATAACTTTGCTGTTGCAGTTGAAACATGCAACAACCTATTCCATTCGGATTCAACCTTAATTTTCAGCTCACTAGAGGTTTATAAATTGGGCGTATGAATATCTACTTGAGGTTGTTAATTAATGGCCCTTAATTTTAGAATCTGAATCGTCCTGACTTGTTAGAAGCGTTCTCCATTATTGTTCCATTCCGTTGCTTTACATTTTTTTTAGCCCCTCTGTCATCGTGCGGAGATTATGAGCGACAAGGAAACGTTTTGCTCCGCTGATAACAGCACTTACTGCTCGATCGGATCGACCTCAAAATCTGCATCTGCAGCGTTGAATCGACGAAAATTTTCGCCCTCGTTGTCGTTCTGTAATTTGCGATATTTAGCGGTCTTTAAAATAGACGCGCACATTTGAATGTGACGTACTGAATGATACGTTCGGAATATTTCAGTTTTTCTTCGTATCACGTTTTGTTTTGGAAGATATCGTCAAGTTTACTGCGTATACTGAAATGTAAAATTTAAGGGATTTCGCCCGCTTTGTCTGAAGCCTGAAATTGAGATTAAAAGGCTGAATTCGAGTGCGGCTTTTCATAACGTGAAAATTTTCAGCTTTTTTTTGGCTCACCAGTTTGGACGGTGTTTTCTCAGTAGGAGTAGTTAGTGGGTAGTAAAGATCGCTGTCAGTTGTTGGCTGTCGGTATTCTGTGGGCTTCTTTTGGATGGGTTGATATCCCCTGCTCGCTGATATTCTGTTTGCAACTTAACACGGTAAATAATAAAGTAATGCTAGTTAAAATAAGCAACGGGAACGACTGTCAGCGATTGACGTAAGCGTATGAAGCATTCCCTATGACTGTTGTCGATTGTTAGCACTCTGCGAGTAAAGCTACCAAACGGTTCATCTTTTTACGCTCTTAGTGTTTACTGTATGACGCATTATGAGCGGTAGACACGTGCAGCGTACTTCTAGTCTTTTATCTGTGGTATTCATTTAGACCGGATGCAATTGCCCCTCATATTGACATAGACAGTGCGATATTTGAGTTTAATTCGATTGAATCACATTCAAAAAATACTATAAAATAGGGCAATTTATGCGTTTGCTTTCATTTTTCAGCAATTCTGTCGAATTTCCTCATCAAAAAACTCGAATATTTGCAGATAAATTCCTGCTCATTGTCTCACTTATATCTCAGAATAATTTAAAATATTTAAGGTTTATGGGTACCTCTATTTTCCTTCATATGCATCGTTTACCTAAAAGAAGCGGAAATGGTTTTGTTGAAGTCTTTGATGTACCTCAAGATTTGAAAATTGTATTCTTGAATGGCGCAGGAATAAAATTATATCGTCTTTGCTATTTCCAATTAGCATTTCGTCAAGTAAGATAGCGATCGTGCTCGGTTTCCTCACAGTGGCGCCGACGAAGTGACGGAAGCTTCGTTCAGGTAAGCGCCGTCGGTTTTATTGTTAGCAGGACGGTGGTGCCGACCGACGACAATCAAGCAGGCTTTTAAAGCGTGAGAAGCCGTCTATGGATACTCGTGCGGCACTACACACCGTAATCCATGTGCCTGAAATGGAGACTACGACGGTATACTTACTGCAAGTGCTGTTTCTTTGGGCAGGGCATTCCTTGAGGGAAGCTTTCATGAATGCGCTTATTTAGAGCCATCGCGTGTGCATCATTTCCTCTCAAGGCATGCAGTTCAGTGCTGGGACGTCGATCGGGGATGTGCTTACTTTGTGTCTTTTAGTATCGGGCAGGTGCTATCCACATTCTTACCGCCTGTGTTTCTTTGCAGCATAACCGTGTGTCATTCTTTCCTTTCCCAATGAATAAATGTTCCTTTCCAGCAACAGAGCAAACCCTTATTTGCAATGTGTGTAATAATAGCAAAAGGAAGTAGGCACCAGCGGATAGATCCAGAAACTTGATGTGGTGAATGAAATGGAACGAGAATGTGATAGTAGGAGAACGTATTTGTGGGCAATCAAACGTGCACCTTAAATGAATGAATTGTACATGCTCTTTTTAGTGAATCCTTAAGTTCAGCTCGTTTTTCACCAGACCAGCCTGCTGTTATTGCTGACCATTTACTGCCTGGGAGCAGTTTACAGCGCTAATCTCTTTCAGTTCTGTTCAGTAGGTTCTTATGTTCTGTGCTAATGTCTTCCCATAATGTCGCCACTGTTCCTTCGCTTCCTTTTTCTTTCTGTCCTAACTTCCCGTTACATTTTCTCTCAGTAACCTTGTGCCATTCCTTTCCACCTAAAGAGTTTGTGCTCAGCGCGAACGTACGAGAGGCAGTAACGTCTCTTTGGCTGCTCTGAGTCGCCGACCTGCGAACTTGTTATTATTGGCAGTGTGAGAGTTCGTTGGGCGCAGATTGTCATACACGGGAAGCGAATCCTCTTCATATTTTTTATCGGTTGTCACGTCTTTCGAACAACGCTGCATTGTTGAATGCCTTATCGGCCACATGATCGTGGATGCAGGCATATGCATCGCTTTTTCAGCTCTCAGCAGTTCGATGCTCCCACCTGACCCTCTCAAAGTCGCTTGTTGCCACATCTTCGCTACTTTTTTTCTGATAAAAATTGAATTTTACTAAAAGCAGGATCACACAGAGGGAAAATCTACTTGAATTAATGATTCGAGTATGAGATGTCAAAGGTTTTATCTCTCTCCGTCACTCTCTTTAAGATTGCATAGATCAGGCGTCTACGATGGGTTTTCTGAGAGCAACATGTAGTTGAATCTTGTATGAAAGAGCATCTTTTGACATGTGTTCGAGGAATCGATAGGAGGCTTCTTTTATTCTGCACATTGAAATGTCGCTGCATCAACTATAATAGAATGATGCATGAGCAGTAGCGTCACAAAGTAGACATTGAAATTTGCTTGCAAACTGTTGTACGCTTAAGTGCTGCGAGTTGGGGCTACCGCAAGAAGGCTCTTTCGTCTGATGCTGTCAGTTATATCCTCGCAGAGGCGAGGGAGCTTCTCACGCCGATGTGAATCTCTGAGCGGAATTCCCGCACTCTGGAAATTTCGCAGCGGGACGAGAGGCTTTCGGAAAACGGGATAACGCAATAGCCTTTCCGGGGACGAAGAAGTGGGAACCATTTTACGAGATTTTTTTCGCACTTTTCGTGCTGTTATGTTTTATCATGTTCATATGAACCTAAAACCGAAACCATTTTTCAAAAGTAGCTTTCCGGCATATCATTTACTGCCCTGGCATATCGCTCATACATGAGTTGATGTTAAATTTTAAAGGTGTGTTTGTGTCAGACATATTGGCCTGTATAGATCATTGTAACTTGTGAAGGGGTCTTTAAAAACTGGTTGCTGATGAACGGGGTTAGCTTCAGGGATGATGTACAAAGCAAGAGTGATTAAAATGCATTTATGCGGAAAGGAGGTAGGGCACTCATCCTAGGATCCTACCTGTTACGAGAATGGCACTAAATGAAGGCGAATCCGAGACCGCTAGCGAGATGCAGTGCTATAGAAGGTAATTTCTGGACGTAATACATCGTACTTCTGCTTGTGTATTATCGTGACTTAGAGTTCAGCTCAGTAAGACATAAGAGAGCACACTGAATGGGATTTTCCCGGCAGTGAGAGCTTGGACTCGATTAACTGTGTTACTGCATAATTTATGTAGTTTTTGGCCCCATAGAGCAGTGCAATTTAGCTTCAGAAACTCTCGAGACAATGAAGCATGACGTTATGTAGTTTCCGAGATTTCTAAAAGAGCTACGTAAATTGCAGTAGTTTAAAAAGTGATAGTGAGCTGATAGCATTTGTTCTCAAAATTGCTACTGCTTATTGCTCTTTCTGCAGTGCTGATCAAACGTTGCTTCTTGTTGCTTCCAGTTCGAAACACAAATGAGCTGCTTGCCGTCTGCGTACGTAAGTACTCTTCCAGAGCGCTTTTTCTTGATCGAAAAGGATGGAAAGCCTGCCTGCAAAGGGAGTGAGGATAAGTCGATACCTTGTCCGACTGTGACAGCGATGGTTTTTTCATGAGGTGGTGTGCTATTTATAGAGGTGTCTTCATGCTGTGCCTCGTCGGATAACTTTTCACTAAGCCGGAGATGTTTTCCTCGATTCGGAACGTGTTTGCCGTCGGCTTAGGGACGGCATATGGCCTAACGGCCTTCTGAGTTTTCTTTTTATCAGTGTTAATTTATTTGCGAAGTTCATTTCTTTCACGATTTCTGTTGATTAGGTCCGTTTTGAAATGTTTATGCGAGAAGCTTGATGAAGACGCTGCTTTTTCGGCGCCGTGCAGCATCGAGTTGTGTGCAAAGACAATGTTCCCCCAACCAAACAACAGAGATATAGACGAGTAATTAGGCGCATTTTTCGCGTTGCCGTTATCTTTGTACCTGACGATCATATTCGCAAGTTCCCATTTCTTGGAATATTTTCCTGCTGAAGTGATATAGTTAAGGAGAGAGCAGAATTTTTGCATGAGCTGATTTTTCCACGACTTCGGTGCTGTTTTCGTAGCCCTATAAAACTTAACTATTTTGTTTGAGTGCATATGGGCGAAGAATGTCTTTGCAAAGTGTCGGCATCGAGTTGTCCCGTTCCATCCTTTGCTGCTTTTTTTCTCTTTTCCGTTTACGTTCATCATATTCATCATATCCAGGTATCCTCTCTTGCAGCAAATTGTTTTTTCTCTACTAACACCTGTGTGTTATTTTTTCCGTCATGATGTTTGTTCGAACACGGTGCATGACATAGTCTGCTCGTGTTCTTGCGAGTTGAGAAGACAATGCCCGCCTTTTAAAATCTATCATAGACATGAGAAAACCCTCAGGTCTTCTGTGGCAGGAGACTTGGTTGCAGAAAATCCCCTACGAGACAAGAAGCTTTTGGGGGCGAAGGCCCCATGATCCCAAATTTACGAGTCATTTTACGCAGAGGAATGAGTGGTCGTAAACTCAAAAAACAATCTTTTACGTTTGCGTAAGCATTACCTACACACCGCAGTAAGCAAAATAGGAGAACAGTACAGCAGTGAGCGTGCAAAAATGGCGCTTGCAGAAATAGGTTAGAGCAAATTGCACATGGGTAAAATCACCATCACTTATCATTACCTATAATCTTTAGCTGCTTTCTAAACTCGAATTTCAGAGAAATCTCTTGACAAGGTGCAAATTTCCGTCCTCTATCATGACACCTTATGTTAGGAATTCCGTTAAGAAGGCCAGCGATTATTGACTTTTGTGACTTCTAACGTTTTCGTTTTCCTGAATTTCAGCCTAAAATCACTTTCGGAACTTCCTAGAAATGGAAACCTATCTATCGCCGACTTCATCGAAAATACACCTTTGCTTCTTGTCTAATCTGAAAAAGAAAACCTCTCACTGTGAGGTTTTTCAGCAGTTTCATTCTTACAGGCAATGAAAGTTAAGTCTAAGGTTATTGAGGTGTTTAAGAATTGTTTTATGCACCAATCGTTATGCGCAGTGATGATTTTTTCAGATGCATTATAATAAACGATAAGAAATGTTGTGTTAATACATTTTCCCTTCCGAGTTTCTGCTTGTTCTTTTGGGCGCATGACTCGATATTCATGTTAAACGCTCTTGAATGCAGTGCGGTATGGTTGATGCAACACTACAACGTTTCGATGCTTTACTTTGAGCTTTCGAGTGCATCGCAATGCAATTCAGTTTCTCCACTCTGTTTTCCCGATTGCTTTCTTACCTTCTTTTCTTTTCGGACATTTCTGGCTGAGTACGGATTTGCTTCGCCTTTATTGTATCAACGATAAACTTCTACACAAAGGTTGAGTTTTGCAGCACACTCTCGAAAGTTACAAAAAGCGTTGGAGGGCCGTTGGCTGTAAGAGATCGCTCAAGGGCGTCTGCTGGAATATCACTAAGGCAAGGTAGCTTCTCGAGTCCGCAAACGTCGTCGACTTCGTCCGAACGCGGTTTTCGATCCAATTCAGGTGATTTTCCTTCATCTAGTCCTCTCTCATTTCAGTCTAATAAGACATGAAAATTGTCGTCTCAGTAGAAATATAACGACTTTCATAAGAAAGCATATTGGCACCTCATTGTTTTTTCTTGTTTTGTTGTTTGTTTGTTCAAGATATGACAGAGGATCCCTAGGATTACGAGCGAGTCTTAGCGTTATGTGTTCAAGCGCAAATACAATTCATAGCATCTGCATTGACTTGTCTTAGCCAAATTGCTATGAGGCTTTCTCTGATTTTTGTTCCGACGGAAACCCTCGCCCTCATCTTCAGCAGTTCCATCGGAGCTATTTCTTTTCTAAGAGTTTTTGAAATGCACTCTTACAACTGTACAGATTGCAGTATATTGTATACCCTCAGATGATCACATCCTATATAAGCGATCCTGATGGTCTAAAATATGAATGCATACTATTTTCTGTTCCATTTTTTGTTGGCCGCTCTTCTGCGGAGTAAAACATCTCTTGTCACTCACTCCGGCCCGCTTTTCCACCTGAATTTCAGAGCTCTAGTAATTACTGCATTTTTCTTCGCAACACCATGACGAATTTATTTCCTCATGTGCCTAGAATCGCGAGTGAGTCACCTGTCCAACCAACTGAGAGACGCATCATTTTAAGGATTATAAATCGCCTTAAGCTTATTTACAGTTTTTTCGGCGAACTTTCCAAAAATCCACCTTTTTCTTTTCTCCAAAGGCATGCAGAAAATCGGTGTTTCAGTAAAGTTCCTTGTTTCTGCTAGAACTCAAAGTTTTCTTCTGTATTTGCTGAAGATATTCCACATGTGACAGAATTTCCTCGTATGGGGTCATCACGACCTTTCATCTCGAATCATTAAAATGAGAATGAAGTTTTATTTAAAAATTTGGATTTAGAAGAAAATTGGAGAGAAACTTTAGCATAAATGAAAGTCTACTTCCTTGAGGAAGGGAAATTCCAGAAAATTTTCTGAGAAATCGAAAAATTGATTGCGTTTTTCTCTCACTGTTCACTTAAATTGTTTCTGTTTTTCACTTCAGTGTCAATGCTGATTCAAATGTACGTGCATGGGGTCCTTTATGAATAGCGGAGGTATTTAGTCTGGTCGTTGCGCTGCTGTGTGCTGTCGAGTAGCAGCAGTTTAGTGCTGTTTATTGTTTCGTAAACTGTTTCCTTTTCGATATAAAAATGCAATGCAAAAGGGAGTTGGAAGCGCGAAAAAGAAAGTGAATTTGAGGAAGAAGGGAGGATGCAAATATCGAGAAATGCATCAGAGGTGGAGCAGTGGGGTATGTAAGGGGACGTCCTGCAATATTTGTCGGCTGCGAGCTGTTGCATCGCGGTGAAGTTGCGGTTGGCTGTACTCTTGTAGGTGAGAACTGAGCGAGGACGTTTAAAGTGTTTGAGGGGAGAGGCATATGCAGCGGATGGTTGTCACATCTGGAGGGACGTGGAAGGCAGCCTTGTTTCTGTCGTCTCCTTCAGTGCGCAGGATGAGTCATAGCTGCTGCTGATGCAAGGCGCCTTTCGTCCCATCGCGCCATGTGGGAAAGTTTTCAAGACCACATTGTGATATAGAAAACAGAGGAAGGGGCAAGTGCCGAAAGATGAAATTTTGGATGATCGCCAGCCACTGAAATTTGGAAATGTTGTATAGATTAAGCCTTTATCAGTTCAGCAGCAGCAATATCTTCCTCCATTGCTTCAGAAATCGCTAAACAGAGTTTGCTTCATTTGCTTGGCATTAGTTATAAGTTAACCTAAATGCGATGGTTCCGTTCATCGCAGTGTAAGAGATTGACAGAAAAAAGAAGTGTGACAATTGCTAGTATGCAACAATTGCTAACCGTTGTATGGTCAAAGGCATGATAACTTTTTGCACCAACGAGAAGGTCCCAAAGCCCTAACTTAATTTAGGGTCACATTTCCTATTAAGTAACTGGCGCCATCGGACCAAAATGCAAATGCTAACGGAAGGAACACATGAAGTATGAATGTCGTCAAATGAATTCTAAAAATGCTCAAACCTTTACAACGAATGTGGGCCCTCGAACAAAAAAATGAAAGTGATTCTCTAAACTGCATTGTCTCCAACGTCGAAATGCCGAAATTATTTCTTTCGAAACATCAGTGGTTTTTTATAATTGGGCGGGCAGCACCTCATTCCTAAGAAACATTTGGTGCCCCGATTCAGGGAGAATAATATTTTTGCTATTTGCACAATAAAATCTGTTACTTCCACTTCAGAGTTTGCCCATCTTATGCTGAGAAAAGCTAAAAGTTGGTATGTCCTTGCAAAACTTTAACATTTCTGCCCTTATATGTAGCATTGTGATGTGAAAATTTGATATTTTCATGCCATATTTTCGGTACTGAATTCTGAGACATCGCAGAAATTGACATTTCCCCTGTAAATCATAAAATTCTGTGCTAGAATTTGACATTCCCTTACTGAAATGTGACCTTTTCTTGTCATTTGGCAGTTTTGTGCAAAACATTAACATGTTAGTTTTAAATTCTGGCACTTCCGTGCATCGAAACCTTTGATCATGAAACTAAGCTGTATTCCGAGAAGTTTAAAGGAAATCGTCGAAATTAAGTCAAAAATCGAGCCAACTTCCGAATATCATCCTTGCTATGGCGCCGATTGTCCACAAGAACAAAGCAACCATAAATCTCTGCATTCATTCACACTTGAGTATGTATAGTCAACATAATGCCCATCTGCCAAATCATCTCGAAAGTTGAAAAAATGGATTACACCACTCTTGCACACTGTTGGCTGAATCTCAAGGTCATTGGCTTGAAGAGTTGTTGAACTTTCAAACTTTCAAAGAGAAAGCTGTCGGTCAATTGTTGACCTGTAGCGAGGTCATATTTTAAAAAATGTTGAGCAAAACATCCAAATATGGGATACTCTTCAATACGGCTTATCCATAAATGAAGTGGTGTGTGTAGTCCATGCATTAAATCAGAGTGTATACAGATCCTTCACATTATATATTTCTTCGCTGTTGAAATATATGGACATCGCATCTTATAATTCGTTTCATTTCCTCAGCGTAAAGCTGCAACCATCAGAGATGAGGGCGCAGAAGTCAAATATTGACTATTTGCAATATTTACATTATATAACAGTCATGTGAAACTATACGCAACGAAAAGCTGTTGCATTGGATATAGCGTGATAAGGCATTATCAAATACTGTAGAAGCGTTTGCTTGCCTATAGTCACTGATAATGAATGTCACATATGACTCATGCGAAGTATACATAACTTTGTAGTGGTCTTTTATCATTTCAGTGTAATGATCAGCAAACAAAAGCGAGTGTTGCAGATTCGAAACCACATAATCACACTATTGCAGTTAATTGAAGCAATGAGGTTATGTTGTGCCAATAGTGCAGCATTGTTTAAGAATGGTTGCTTAGTTGGCATCAGCAACAATAGGAAACGGTGACTAAATGAATGCGGCCGGTCTGCATTATCAAATGAACGTGCAAAATATGAAGGAGTAACGCTAAACTATAGTTACAGATCGAACAATAATGACGGCCTCATCGCAGATTCAGAAGGTGATTGGTGAGCCGCAATCGTTTATGAATCACGAGATGGAAACGCGGAGTGCTCCAACCACCCCAATCACGTCGCGGTTCACCGCCAGCAATACCGACGGTGTGCTTTCGCAGACGCTGACTTTAATATGACGTAGTGTTGAATGCATGTCGATGCATACATTCAACTTGCCTTTGTCACTCATGCGTCTTGTAACTGTCTACATTCTTGTAGTTTTAGAGCATACTTTTATAAGTGTCTATGGAACGGCAAGCGACTGTAGTTCTTGCATTTTTGTACAGACTAGACATTACGAAGTGTCGCTTGTTGCCTGTTATTCACCTTTTCTTATTTTCTATAATAGTGAATGGAAATTTTAAGCAGTATCAGCAAAGTTCTGAGTGCCTCTGAAAGCAAAGATTTCGCCAGCGTTTGCACTCTATGATATCGATTTACTACGTACGTTTTCTGAGGAAACAAACGCTATGCGTTTTTCTTTTTGTGTTACCTGCTAGATCGTGAGACGACCTAAATTAAAAAGACTTTTTTGCAGCTGCTTAAGGTCGTGACTGTATCTTAGGTCTTCTATGTTAGTAATAATTACCCCGCTTGAGAAGCCGCAGCGTTTTTTGAACGCCATGAAGGATGTGTCATTAATGTGCGTTTTCAGGAATGCAGCAAGCTCGATGAACTTGAATATTCTGAGGCAGTTACTAATTAACTAGCTAAATAAAAGTCCGTTTATTACAGGATCAGCTTCACCAGATACGGCAGCCTCGACGCCGACGGCCACACCTTCGCGCCTTAATGCCAACGTGCGACATTTTGTACCCGAGCAAATACGAGCCATCGACAGTCTCTATAGGGGACTGTTCGCCTGTTTCAAACCAATGTGGACTTATTTTGGTCGATCGACCGATTCTTTGTAAGTATTGGATATCTATCACCTTTTAGGGTATTACTAGACGTTACGTTTTTGCAGGCGCAGTAGGTCACCATGGCTAACACTGACATGGTTTATTGTTGTCTTTTCTCGTTCTTCATCCGCTATTCTTTGTTTTCACCGTGTTTTCTTCACTCATCTCCACCTACCTTTTTGCACTGATTCTTTATTGGCTTCTGATAGTGTTGCAGTAATTGAATCTTTTCGTGGAAGCAATTTGAAGTTTTAGGTTTTTGAAGTTGAGCAGATCTGCTAGCGAAGTTCAGTTTCTTGCTCCTGTTTACCTCGAGCTTCCAATTTGTCGATCATGTTGCAAATCCTTTTCTGTCGTTTAGATTTTTTCACTATACTTAAGTGAACGTCAGTTTTAAGCTATCCTGAGGAAGTATTTTTGGAAGTGAAGTTGATTTTTTTCGTAATGATAATTATTTGGGTGCCATTCTGCATATTGCTTACGTTAACTCTGATGTTGCCATGGTTTTTCCTTTTTTTAAAGGGCAGAAAGTTTTCGCCTAATAGATCTTTGTTTAGAGGGAAGGAAAGGGGAGGAAGAGGTGAAGAAGAAGCTTTTCTCACTTTGGTTTTATTGCAGCGATTAGAACCGACCGTATCAGTATTTAGCGTTGTCAAGGCAGATGTTAAGGCATGTGCGCGTCGACGTCCTGTTTGCATGCAGAAGTAGGACTCCATCATTCATATGAATGGCCCTCCACTTTTGCATTTTTCTATCGCCCATAGAAAAAATGTGGTCAAACCTACCGAAAATATTTGCAATTCATTTTGCTTCTCTTCATTATCTTATCAGCATCTATCGGTATTTGAGGAATTTGTCGTACGGCCTTGAACGGGAAGGAATTTTTTCCGTCATCCGGCTTTTGTCTCACTAAAGAGTAAATATGAAAGATGGCCGCTTTTCTATTTTATCGTTTTTTTACTTTCAACAGTGTTCCTTTTGCGTCACGCTGTATACTTTCGAAGAAATAACTAATCGAGCATTATAAAGCACTTTATACACAGTTCCATGGGGTTTCAGTGAGCCTACAGCACATCAACAGAAACGGTCATCACTACAATGAAAAAATTGCAGTCCTGTAAAAAATAATCTCAAATTCATTTCAGATTCCTTTAAGAATTCTTTTGCTGTGGAAAGTATAAAATGATGTTTATCTAAAAGACCTTCTCTCTTGAAGAAAATAAATGAATTATTGGAATTGTTAAGTTATAGCTTCTGTCGGCTGTGATTTACTTCGCAGTCATAAGACTCATTTAGAGGATGAATTATTCCCCCTCCCCCACCCCCCCCCCCCCCCCAAAAAATTTGAAATAGCCTCAGGTTTATTTTTCGACGATATATGGTGGATGAGGACGCATTTATAAACTCATTCTTGTAATCCAAGTATGAAAAGTCCAATAAAGGCGCACGGAATTAATGACTGGAAAGAGATTGCGCATGAAATGGGAAAGATTTGTGGGTCACAAAAAAAAGCTGAGAAAAAGTCGGGAGGGAATACAGTATGGAGGTAAAAAAGCTCTACGGAATGATTATATATAGGAGAGAGAAAGAGAATTGTTGGGCGATCTGTATGGATGCATGTTGTCTTTTTTTTGTGATATGAAGGTATTGTTTGTCAGTGTCACATAGAAGGCTATAAATTAGTATGAATGTTGCGCCGAGTGCATGGAATGTTGGGGTTTCTAAAATCGGCGCAAGGGAAACATGGGAAGGGGATCAACAGTGCAGAGCCCCACACAAGCTGTTTAAAGAATTCACGTTGAGTAGTTCATGTCTCCTCAGAAAGTATGCAGTGATTCCAGTCTTCAATTTTGTTTAGTGGTGCGAATGGATTGCATACATCTGAAGTCCAAATATTTCGCTCTAAAGTTGACAGACTGAAAAATTGCGCATAAAGAGCGATTCGAGTTAAATAAGAAAATCTTAAATTTGAGTAACCTGATTGAAGACTCCTGGCTACAGAGATGAAAAGCTTTATAAACGCGTGGCAGAGTTTACAGATGCTGAGGGAGTGGCACAAGATTGTTTGTCAAGTAACTACGTTAGTGACTTTGACCGAGTACGTTCCGCAAGTTGTTTGAGTCGCACGGATATTGCGCAGTGTAGCTAAAACGTTGAAAATTACGCTGATAGCCTCGAAAGACAAGGAACCATATAGGTCAATAATTCTCCTGTTTCTGGATCTGATGCAAAATGTCTAATTTGGTGGAACAGATGCAGAATGTTCAAGGTAAGGAAAAAGGTGAAGAAAAGTATTGCTAAGATGTCAAAACTTCAAAACTAACTGAAGAAATTTAAAAGGAGATAAAATATTCTTGAATGCAGTCGACTTGATCAAAGTATTGTGCACTTGTTTATCCATCTATAGGAAAATGGTGTTGAAATGTAGACTTTTAATTTCATCTTGGCTGCAGTAATGAAGAAAGGTGGAGAACGTTTGCTTAGAACGTTTTTATTGGATGGGCTGAGTATTGCTCATTGTGGTAAGCGGTTGATGCTGATATTGGGTGGCAGCATGTATGAGCTATGATTGTTATGGACCATATAATCATCGAAATTAACATCTTCTTACGTAAGGCAATGCAAGGTCACGAACTCAAACTCACTCAAATAGGGAAGGGGTTCAGAAGGGGCGTTTAGGTGAATTCTTCCATTAACAGCGTTGACCACACTTACTGAACTCCTCATTGAAGTTTAATCACGTCGGAAATCATGTGATTTAAATCGTTTAGAGCTTTACTTGAGTTGAGCAGCGATCCTTCAGTCAAATGATCGATTTGTTCTGTTCATTTTCTGGAGTATCTTCTGGGGGGAATTTGAAGTCAGACTGCATTGGACCACAGCATTCTTTTATTGAGGGTCATTATGATGGAGATGCGTTCCGGCATTGAGGCCTGAGTAGGGTGCATGTTTTCAAGTGAAGATACTTCTGATGCAATTATGAGCCACTGCTACTTCTTTCAACTGTTAGAGATGGGGAGATTTCAAGGTGGAGATAATGGCTGTCTCATGTGAGCATTTCCCTTTGTTCCTCGTCAAGAAATCGTTGAGAGCCATTCGCATTTGTGAAAATGTCAGTGGAGAGCATTGTTTGTAATTTTTAGATCAAGTGGCATGACGAAGTCGACACTAACTTACTCGGACGACGAATGGGAGATTCCATTCGAGTCGATAACTAACCTGGAATGGCTCGGCTCGGGCTCTCAGGGTGCTGTCTTCATGGGCAAGCTCAATGGGAAAGTGGTTGCTGTGAAGAAGGTGAAGGACAAGGAGGAAACTAACATTAAACATTTGCAACATCTCAACCATCAGAATGTCATCAAGTTTCAGTAGGTTTTATTTCGTGCATCTCGCCGAGAGGATGTGAAAAATGCCTAAATAGAAAGCAGCTCAGCTGCGCAAATTGGCCGGATTCATCAGTAACTCACTGAGATGTGTGCATGTCGACTAATGGTTTCCCTCTGTAATTATTACTCCATCTTCTATAACCAAAGTTATTCGGCGATGCAACAATTCAATCTCGTTTCGCTTTGCATATATCACCAATGCTGAACGGCTTCCATTATTAACCTGCTACTAATGAGAAATGCTTCTGAAGGGAGATGGAAGTTCCCAAATACTGATAATATATAATTTCCTTTTGCAATTACTAAGTTTTTGATTAAATCGGTGCCGTTCATCGGTTTATCGATATCAGTAAAAAATCTTCCCTCACATCAAGACGCGCTGTTCTTTGTTGTAGTTTTCTTCTCTTAGTCAATATCATGCGTTTAGAGAGCTTAGTTTGTTCACCAGTAATATAAAGTTAACATTTTTTTGGGAAAAGATTTCAGATTCTGAGACACCGTGGTACCTTTATCTTAAAGCCACGCTAAGTTATGTTTCAAAATGTGATATTTTATACTTGGCTTTTTACAAATCACGAGGTCGATGTTGGTATCACGTTTGGCAACCGAAGGGAAGGAACTTTCTTTCCGAGACCCCAAAGGAGTGAGCCGCAAGTGGAGAAATAACTGTTTAGGGGGTTCAGAATTCTTCTCCTCGGTTCACGCTGAAAATTCCAGGTTAAGCTTACCGCTGAAACAAATCACCGTTTCAAAGAACCGTGATGACAATACAACGTACGATTGTACGCTTTCATCTCGTTTCCATGACGCAGTGGAAAATCAAATATGACATTGATTATTACATTCGCAAATATTGAGACGACGAAAGTAAACGAAAATTTGCTGCGAATGATACCATTTAAATGGGCAAATCAGTGAGCGACCTCTGATGTCACGATAATCAAATGTGTAAATAAACAAGCAGATGGGCTGTCCAAATTTGGCAAATAATATGCTGGTGTGCATAAGACATTTCACAAGGGATCGCCTTAAGTTGGAGTGAGATCTAGACTATGACTTTCAAATGTGAGGCCTGCAGAATTGGCAAACCATCTCTGAGGAATGCCTTTCCGTCGTTTTGTGGATATCTTCATGCAGATGTACGTGTGGAAACTTGATGTTTGTTTGCATTAATGTGAGTGCGAGTGACAGCGATTATTGAGAATGCCATTGGAGATTCCCGCAACTCGTTTCTTTAAATTTCACCCTATCCTGTATATGCAGAAGATTTCCTATTGCACAGAAAACATTTTGCGGATGATTAAGTTAGCTTTCTTCATTGTAAGCGATATTTTGTGAATGTTTTTCGTTGATCAAAATAAAAGTGCGGAAATAAGAGCTGGAAATATTCCCACTTAGACTTGCAAAACGTTATGGTCATACTGGTGGGAAAGCGTGTCAAGATGGGCACAATATGTGCTTCAGGACTATTGCAGAAATGCGTTAGCGCGGAATCATTTTTGCGCTGCGACTGGTGGCAGTAGATTTTCTGTGAATGGAGTGCAAAATTTTTTGCACCCATGTAACCCTCCGAGTTGATGGGTCGACCCGAAATTGGTGGAGGACTTTATTGGATAGCACCTAACGGTCCAGTTGCTCTAGATAGAATAGACAGACATAGACAGATATGCCCGCAGATGGGCGCACCGGTAAGACATCTTGATGTGCAGACTGCAAGAATGCGCGGCAATGCGGTTATGGGGAGAAATATTTTCTGTGCGCAAAACATATTAACCCGTTGCGAAGCCACCTTTGCTACCACTCAAACTTCTCGTTCTTATGAACCTCCAAAGTCCGGCAAGAATCCTTAAATATTGGGTGTAAAATCAGCGATTGCGGAGTCCATCAACTAATAAGTAAGGTAATAGGAAGAACTTTAAATATGCAAGTTTTTTGGGTCAGAAATTCTCATGGGGAGGATCCGGCCAAGATGCTTCAAAGGATTTTGTGGACAGGAATGCACAAAGCTACCTGCAGAGTAACAGAGGCCATAGTGCATTTTCCGTTGTGCAGAAATACACCAGAATTGGAGGTGATTACATGCGCATATAGTCAGGAGGCGTTGCAGAGCAAAATGATTGAGCGAACTATACGCCTAACATCAGAGGCGGAACAACGCAAAACGTGCTTTACACAAAACAGTGGAAGACGCTGCCTGTAGAGTAAACGTGAAGCTTTAATGCCGCATTTGTAAAAAGCTGTATTTCCTCTCATTGTAAGTTCGAATATGACGATGTGGGGAAGATCGTCACCGAGGCTCATTTTGGGGTTTAACAAAGCGGATAAACTTACAAAGTACGCGATGGAGATTTGCGAAGAAATGGTTGTTCTTCGTTTTTTTTTTTTTTTTGAGATGGCGTGGGCTGGAAGAGAAAAAGATAACAGTGCGAGGAGCAATAAAGAATTCCTCGAGAGCGAGAAACTGAGCAAGAAAAACCAAAGAAAATAGCAAACCTCACTACTATTCAATGCAGACATTCAATATTAGTGGAGTGAATATTTACGGTGGATAAGTAGCACACGACGAAATATCCCTGAATCGGAGGTGGAATTTCGGCAAACAGCGATTGCGATTTCAATGGGATGGTGCAGAGCAGAGTGGAAACCATCAACATATCAGCGCTTGTTATGAATGCAATCAAGACAGTGCATCCGTTGACGGTGTAAGAGCTGCACATCGAAAGTCGTCTGGATTGAATTAGGTGGTAGGGTGAAACTTCATGCGCCTTTACACTGTGATCACCCCCGTTGCACAATTCGTGACTGACAAGTGCAGCAGTGAGGGTCGTATTCGTGCAGCAGCATAGAGTGGGAGGTGATCGAGTCTCGACGTCCGGTAGACATGCAGCCGAATTGTCTTAGTGATAAATATATTATTTGGCAAACTTCGGACTGGATCGAACGATTTTCAAATAGCGCGTAAAGTCGATCAGGTCCGTTGTACAGTTGAAGGTATTTTAGCATATTATGCAATGACTGGTGGGGATGCACGGTTGTGTGGCAAACGTTGCTCGTCTTCTGCATAAGTGTTTCTTGCACGCGGCTTTCTTAGGCAGCATTTGATGATCTACCTCAATGGAGGTTAGCTGCGCACTTGTCTCGACAATTCCGCTAATAATGACCGCAACGATCTTCGCGAATCCGACTCCCCATATCTAATTTAATAACTGCAACTGCGTTCAAATCAATGGTAAACTTAGCAACAATATCCCCCCACGATTGAGATTAAGACATGCTGAATTGCGCATTTGTTGTGTTTGTTTATTCTCGAGCCGTTACAGGCTGCTAACGCTTTCACGCCAACTCACAACAATAGTTTTTGAAGTAAATAATATATGCTGCAGATTCGCTTTATTTTCATGTGTTGCTGCTTCGGCCACATCGGGTTATTGTTCCGAATAAGCATTGCATTAAGGCTTCACCGGTGTGAACTCAGATGTTGGTCAGCCGAAACCTCTATATATGGTGGGATTGTATGTTTGGATGCTGCTCTTTCCCGGCAATTGCATGGGAGTTGCACACATCAATTTAATATTTGGGCCATTTTACTGGGATAAGATTTTCCTTTGAAATGTTCGTAGATGGATGAACCTCTTCCGTCTAAATTTTTGAAGGCAAAAATAGTCGCCACTCTAAGGAACATCTACGAGCGGTCCTTGCATCTTCCATAGAAAACTAAAAGAGCTCCCATATGTGCTTTGTGATAGATGCAACAGCCAATCTCATGGAATGTAGTTTTTCAGGGGAGTTTGTACACAAGCGCCTTGCTACTGCGTTGTAATGGAGTATTGTGGACAGGGACAGCTCTATGAAGTAATCAAAAGTGGACGACAGGTTTCCAAGAATCAGTTTGCCGAATGGGCAAGGCAAATAGCTGATGGCATGAACTACCTGCACCAGAAGCGCATCATCCATCGCGACCTCAAATCACCTAAGTGAGTCTTGCGTTTTTTCTACCGTCACCCCAGTTCAGTGCACCACCTTGGCGGTGTGCCGCCGTAACTCTGGTCCCATCTTATTGCATGCCACAGAGTTGCAGTTCAGTTATTTCGGCTGAACAGATGGGCGATGCTTCTTCTGTTCTCTCTTTAGTTAAACTTGAATTGCTGCGGCTGGCCTGGATACCAGATATCTTGAGTTGTTGCCCTAAGTCGGCAATAGAACGAAATTTCGAAGAGATCTATGACAGAGAGTGGTGCTCGACCAAACTGAAGCTTTCGCTTGTTGAAGTGCAAAGTAGACCTGCTGAATTTAATCAGATCATCTCTTCTGCAGACCGTTCTGTTGCCATTTGGCGTTTAAGAATTTGCTTTGAAGGTGAGCGGTTTGTTTGATGGATGTAAGGAAAGTTGAAAGTCATTGTGCGTTCTTGTGGAAAGTGCGTGGTAAATACGTCAGATTTGTATGCTAAGATGATCATGATCACTAAGGCGGAGGTAAATTGATCGTTGTCCAGCATATAGAATAATCTCGCATGGAAACACAGGCATTAAGTTGGGCAGTACTGCTTAGTTGGTGAGTGCATGACAGCAGAATGTCGTGAATTCGGTTTAGCAGTCATATGCACGCTGAATTTTGTTTTTAAGGGAGAGGGTCGAAGAAGATGGATGGATTATTTTTTACTTCTATATGGTGTATTGCGATTTCAGTATCTTGGTGGATAACAATGACATCCTGAAGATTTGTGATTTCGGAACATCACACCAGTGGGATAAACAGAAAAGTACAGTGATGTCGTTTTGTGGAACGCCTGCTTGGATGGCCCCCGAAATCATCAAAAAGGAACCCAGCTCTGAAAAGGTATCATTTCATAAGCCTTTCGCTCTTTCACTCCAACTTTTCCACTTACATCCCTGTATATTGATATTAGACAGAGAGCCCACCAGAATGAGCCTAATCCAATGAGTTCCCTTTTACCCAAATTCAAAAAAAAAAAATCTCCAATTTTCTCGGAAGTTTTATAGCCTCACGGCTCACCTTCAGCCTTCTCCACATTCCAAAGGTAAACCATTATGACCATCCAAAACATACAACATTGTGGCACACATTACTGTAGTCACTCATATGTTTTGGAGTTAACGATAACGCTTCTGCAGGTAGATATATGGAGTTTCGGAGTTGTATTATGGGAGTTGCTCACTCAAGAGGTTCCCTACAAAGATGTCGACTCAATGGCGATCATATGGGGCGTCGGCTCGAGGTAACACTCTGTACCAAATATAGAGCATATATCGGGTTGTGTTGGCCGTATTTGTTTATGTGCAGCTTTGATGTTCACAGCATTATTAAAAGCGCACCGCTGAGTGTTGGCCACCCGGTAGCTAATGAAATCGCCTTCTACCGCTTTACTGCTAAGCCTGCACCGAATATGATAATTCGCATTTTCCCAGTTGTTTCTTAAAGTTTTTCTCCACGTTTCGTAAGCGACGGAAATGGTTCATCATGAACTCACTTAGATTTATGAGTGCATCCACTTCGTTTTCAAATTTGGTGGACGGGCAAATGGGTATCATGCAAGCCTTCAAGTACCAGTTTCGTAGCGTGGTCTAAGATGTGAACGTATTTTTGTAGGTGATGTCATTTGAATAATGTTGAATACAGTCGCAGATCAGCTATCAGAGACGCTTTGCTGACTAGTTAATGTGAACAAACCGAGCTTATTTGACACATTTGCTATCATATTTTATTACGCTCAGCTGTCTGAGCACTTGGTGATGATGTTTGTTTATTTTCTGTAACTCCTCATTATTCCGCTCGTTTTGCGTATTCACGTTGAGTCACTTTGGCGGCTGTAATTGTTTTTCTTGATTCATGCTTATATGTTTCTTTATATCAGATCACAAGAATGAATGCTTATGTTTCAGCAACCTCACTTTGCCAATCCCTGATACAGCACCTGAAGGTATGAAATTGTTGCTGAGGCAGTGTTGGAGCATCAAACCAAGAAATCGTCCCTCTTTCCTCCACATCCTCACTCATATTGCCGTTTTCAAGGTTTGTTCCACTCTCTTCGTTTCGCTTAATTTTCTTCTGTCGCATATGGAATTCGTTTAAGCGATTGTGTTTAGAATGTCATAGTCAGTCAGGTAAGCAGTGCCATGCGCGTCTATGGGGAAATCGCATATTTCCATGCCGTCCTGCTTCTGAGCAACTCGTCATCTTGTCTCACTTCTCACCTTCCTCCTCTCTCCTCTCCTCTCCCTCCATTCCTCCTCTACTTGTTTGCTCCCTTCTCTTATTTCTATATCTCCTAATGATCAGTCATTTCACACTTATCGTTGCTCTATCTTCGCAAGTTTCCTGTCCTCTTTTCGGCGCTCACTTGCATTTTAAACTTTCCTCTGTTGCAAATGCCCGCAGAAAATTGGGTTGGTTTGCAGCGTGGATAATGTAGCGAGAATGGTTAATCTCACATTTTCACTAGGTAATGACGGACGGAAGTCGTATTACGTTTAAGATGCTTGAAATATTCATTTGTTTACATGGGACTGCCGAAGGGGTCCGATTTTTAAAGCAACGCTTGCTAGACGGCGCGGATCATTTGTAATGGAACGCTTTGAAGACCGATTCTTTCTTGGATGCCCTCCACAAAATTTAAAGGTTATATCGTTCGCCGGAATTATTGATTGGTTTGATCGTCTAATGTTTGAAGTGCATAAAATTCAAACATAACGTTCCTAAGGTCACTTGCAGTCAGAGGTAGCGGATATGAGTGAAGCCGAGTGGACTCAAAAGAAGGCATCATGGAAGGCATATGTTATCGAGTACATGAAGGGAATACGCCAAGAGAAGCCGATTGGACAACAACAAAAGGAGGCACTTAATGGTTGGTTGTAATCATTCTTCGAAATATCGTCACCCGTCGATTGTCGTTCGTTTGTTGACAGTTTATTTCGACACATGCAAGAATGGATTCCCTCGTTGTTGTTGCATTATTACTCCTGAAGGCTCGATACCAGTTAAGTGATTTGTTGAAAAGTTGGATCTGTTTATCGGCAGGATGGAGTGAATGAAGAATCCGAGAGGTGGTGTTTTGTGTGCATAATGTCCAGGAAAAAATAAAGAAATCATTGAATCTTTTCGCATAAGTTGTGTCCACTGAGCCGATACCCTTAAAGGAAGTAGAAGAGTATTTTAGAATTTCGTACATTTTGAATAAATGCTGTGGCAAGATGCTTCAGCAGAAAGCAAAGTGGCATTTGTGGTAGGTGTCTATCACAGGTACACTGCTTATTTAGAAGTGTCCACTATTATTGCGTTAAGAAATGAAGTAGAAGAAGAAGGAGTGAGAAGAATAAAGGTAAAGCAGTGCAAGAAAGCGTTCGTCGATTTGTTGTGGTGATTGATGTGGGCGGTCGGCTGTTCTAGCCATTAGACTTTCAGAACGTGAATTGCTGCGAAAGCGTCGCGAGGAGCTAAAGCATGCGCAGGACATCCGTGAAATGTATGAGGACAAGATGCGGCGTGCAAGCAAGATGTATTCCAAGTTAACGTTCTGCCTGAATGAGCTAGCCGAGCGTGAACAGGTTTGTCGTCGTTCATATTTGATCCCAAATGTCTCTGCTTCGTACGTGTTATTTTTCAATCTTGAAAATGCTTTCCTTTATCCAGTTGAGGAAAGCTTGTTTATCTACAAGGACTTGGCAATCGTCAGTGCTTAAGTGCTTGGGCTGTGCAACAGAATGCTCTGCTGATTACTTTCTTCAACCCTTTCGGTTCACTTCTGTGCTCAGAAAAGTATTTTTTGGCATTTCGATTTTATTTTGTAAAGGAACTTGTTTTGTAACCAGAATAAGATTTGCTTCAGTGAGCATAGATTGCCTTGTTAACAATAAATGACGTGGTAGAATAGAAAAACGATTTGAACGCTTAACATAGTCGTAAAATCTTTCATAGTTTATTTTGAATTCTGCTAACTGCGATGGTAGAAAGTCGAAATGGGCAGTCGACGAATGTTAGATTTGTGGAGATTTTATTGAAGTTGACGATTGATGCTTTATAGGACCTCTTGGAGCGGGAGCGACAGCTTCATGAGCGCGAGCGTCTGAGTGTGGTGCGAATGAGAGCCGCATCAAATGCCGGATCGGTGAAGGTACTTCCTGGTGGCACAAAAATACAGAAGAGCATGGCAGTACGTGCAACACCTGAGCTCATCAGCGGATGCATAAATGGAGGAAAACAAAAGTTCGTCTTCTGCTTTCGTACAAGAATATTCTTGTGCAGCTTGGTCGTTTAGATAGGTTGATCCCTACACGCGGAAGCGAAGCGATGCTGTAATGGTGAGAGTCCCATTTCCTAAGATAAGTGCTAGAATCAGCGTGCATTTATTGGAAAGGCGAGCAAGTTCCGACACTTATTCACTTTTCTCCGTCTTTGCTTTTTAGTCTTTATATCATAACAACATGTCAGCCTTATTTTCTTTTATTTCTATCCTGCAGTTCACACCTCTTCGTCTTCGTTTCATGAATGCTTCATCGACTCACCGTTTTTTATGACACTCTAAGGGGTCGTTGCAGTGCATGTGAGTCATTTAGAGAATCGAAGTGTCATTTGCTTTCTGCAGTGTGTATCCGTTCGTGACGAATCGTGCCACGCTATGCTATCAAGAACCGGAGGATATGTCTTCGTCTGAAGATGACTGTCGCAGTGATGCGGTTTACAGAAATTCGCCGGCGAGATGTTCTGCTACCAGCATCGGGTAATCATTTTTTTTTTCTTTCGCGGTCTCTTTTCCACTTCATCTCATTTTAACAGCCAAATATGATTAATTCGGATGTTCACCTAATTTTATTTGTTGTCGTCCCAGCATGATTCTCGACCAAAGGTCTACGTATTTCGATTCTGTTAACACGATTTGAATGGAGCTCTGTTGATAAGCACGTCTTGGAGATTACAAGTTCTTCACAACAAGGGATGTTCATCTTTTCAAGAGGTTCGCTGTGTCGTGCTGATTATTTCCACGACAAATGACAATTAGATGTTGTGCTTTCTGAGCGAGTTGTTACACATATAAAGTGCTGTTCTCTACAGATGAACTCTTTCCGAACGTTGCTTTCATAGCGATAGGAAAGCAAATCAGATTTGATTCTTATATTTTACTCTTGGAAGGATTGATAGAAGCGAAACACTGTTTCCTGAAACATGCGTTGTTTATCGTTCTTTCTCCTCCTCACCACTCTCCTTCTTCACCTCATCTTTTTTGAATAAAAGTGGAGGAAGACCAGTTCAACAAAGTTGTCTTATTAAGAGAACAGCGCCCCATCTGTATAGAATCATTTTTCCTGTAGAAGACGGTCCTTAACTACCGGTGAATTTGTGGGAAGTTTTGTTGAATCGATCTGCGCATGACTGTACTAAGTTCGTGCGCACGAAATGAATGGTAGCTTCAATTATTTGATTGCGGGTAGTCTTTAGATGTGAATGTAAAGCGTGCAGCAGTAAAGGGCCGACTAGTTGATTGACCTCTGAGGTTGCAACGTAGAAATTTAAGTAAGAATTGATCCATTGGCGTGGATGATGGCATAACAGGTAGTGGTAGCGTGGGAAGGATTTCAAGGCATCTGAATAGAAGCAGTAACTTTGGGCGCACGTGAATTGCCAGTGCAAGTGCGGCTTGATTGAGAACATCATGAAATGCTGTTGAAAAATTTTGTTGTATGTCATACGGAAACGGTTCTATTGAATTGCAGCTCAAGTGGCTTCCCTTCCTCGCAATCTGTGGCGAATACGTTCAGTCGACAAAGCTCAGCACGCAGCTCTTCCGGTCAAAATCGTCGTTCGAGCAGAGCCTCTCCAGCTCATTTGGCCACCTCAAGCTCAGGTTTGCAAGTAGAGCAACTACTGCATATCATCATTCGTGTTTGTGATTGCAGAAGCTTTGTTGAATTAATGCGGCTATCTCTGTGTTTATTTGTGCGAGCGCTTTTGAGAAGCTGTTAATGATCAGTGATCGATTTATTGAGTGTGTTTACTGGAAACCATAGTATGTTTGCATTAGTGGCCAAAGTGTAGACAGTGATGCCTACCTTTAAGAGCCTCTTGAGGGTGATATCATTATCCTGTCCGTTGGAGGACCTATGGAAAATACATTTTTGGACCCGACAAGAATCACATTGCCACTAGGATCCTAGAATGCCTCGCTTTTCGGTGGTCTCCTTCGTTCAAGAGTCACGAATTTTCGGACTATGCACTTTAATATCTGTTGAGGTGCGTCAAGCTTACTCTCCCCACTGTTTGATGCAATGTTTCGCAGTTGAGTGTTTTGAAGAAAGTGGAAAAGTTGTAATGGTCTGCGAGTGAGGATTTTGGGATTTTATGGTTTTTGCATCACACTGCTGTGGTGCTTACGTTAAACTGAGTGGTGAAATGAAATATGTTAAATTGAAGAAGGCACTGATTGACAGAAGTTGCATTGTTGTTATGACAAGAATTAGTGACGAGGTGGAGGTTTGTCGTGTGCGATTTTAATCGTTTGTTGATATCTACGACGCTTTACGGGGTTACTATGTAGCACGAGCCACAAGCATTGCGTCAGCGGTCTGAGCTCGATCCTTGAATCCTTCTCTTCCTTTTCCGTTGTTTTGGAAGTGTGATGTTGCTTAGCTGAGAATATAACGTACATCTTCTATAGTACTCCTCGTTGATGTCTGAATAGGAAATTTACTGCATTGTCAACCTTCATTATGTGCTGATTTAAGAGCGCAACTTCTCCCGGGATTCTTCTGCACGTTACTCCACGGGCTCATACAACTGTGCAACAGATATACATCGTGGTTCACCGGCACGTAATTCGGCTTTTTCGGAAATTTCCAATGATTCCGGATTCCACAATCTTTGTGACATCGACCTCGCCCCATGCGCATCAGCAACTGGCGTACAGTACGAATGCAGCTGCTGTGGACAACCGGTTAGCCACACCGTCGATCATGCTAGTGGAAACATTGTAGGGATAAAGATAAGTTGTGAGCGAGGGTAATCTAATAGAGGGTTTCAAGAGATGACTAGAGGGTTTGACTTTCAGATGCTTTGACATTTGTTGCTATATTTTCAGAATTGTGTTCTTGTTAGGATGGCCTTTATATTTATTCTTTCTTCCTCTGCCAATATTCCAGTGTTTGAGGTGTGTCCTGCAAATTTGTATCGAAATGCAGAAGGTCGCTGGTCTGACGGCCGATTGGCCGCCACACAACGAAGGAAGAATCGCAAAAGCTCAGTTGGATTCCACCGTGATTCGCCGCAGAGAGCTACACCTGGTTCGTTCTTTGCACTTCACTTTATATATATACGCATTTGACGATATACAATTAGGGCAATATGTGTGTGGTTTTGTGTGTCTTCTTTATTGTATTCGAGCACCTAAATTGTTACGCTGTGCTGTTAAACGGAAGCACTCCTTATTACTAAATATTGGAACTGTTTTTGTTGAACTCATCACTTTAGCATTTTCTTCCTTTCTTCATTCCCTTATCTGCTTGTTTTCTTCGAACCATTTTTCCTGTTCCCCAGCTGCTAAAAAAAGGTGATGGAATTGCTTTGCGAACGTATTGCTGAGGTATTAAATTTCCGGAGGAATGCTATTGCAGTTCGCAGCAAAGATAAACGCTCGTCGTTTCCTCGCTCGCGACATTCGGCGGTTGAGCCTGATACGTCGAATAATCTCTTTCCGGAATTCATACCGCGACATTGCGACGTCGATTTCGATTCTGCTAACCGAAATCAAAGGTTTTTTTTTAAAATATGTTTGCTCTCGTTCATGACCTACGTTTCTCTTTCATAACCGCTTTGAGCTGCATTTATGCAGTGCGAAGTGCATTGTGTGGTATATTTATGATTTCTTTTTTAATGCTGTAGTTTTTCATTTATTGCTGAACACCGCAATAATGAACCCGCATTTTAGGATCAGCCTTAATCCGGATGTTGTTTTATCATCTACTTTGGAGCTCTCTCCGCCGTCGGTACGTGTTTTTTAATTTGAGATGTTTCCTAGTTTGGAGGAAGTGAGTACTGAATAAGTGCATTAATCGCATCAGGGGCTTCTGTATGCGTATTGATCACTTTATTTGGCTCACTTTTTACTCATTTAATGATCAATTTCAAGTGATCTAAAGTCAGCTGTTTTTGCTGCTTACTTTTTAAACAAACTTCGTAAACGGAAGTACGGATGGAACTGGTGTAAGATCTCTTGGGAAGGGAGTGAGGAGGGAGGGGACTTCCGGTGAAGAATATTGCTTTTCGGTGAAGTAATCGACGTTTCCTTTATGTAGGAAAGAAAATTAACGGGGAGTGGTAGGTTTCAAAATTCAAATGTAATTTTGGCGTTGTAGTGTTGGCGTTTGCGCGGAAGGTATTAATGAGTGTTTATGATCGTGTTTCGCACCTTTTCAGCTTCGTCAATCACCAAGCTATCAGGAAGCGCTGCGACATGAACCTTCGTTAATGGCTAAAACACAGCCAGTGTACCCGCAACCAGAGAGTGAAGGGGCACGTCAAAGGGACTCACTCCATGATCAGAACAACCCAATGAAGGCTGCATCGGATGCTTCTGGTGAGGAAAGCTCAGAGGAGAAAGATCATGACAATGGGTACGTTTAGCGCTGGATTTTCCCTCCACTTCCTCCTTGAGATGGGAGTGGAGGACTGTTTGGACTTGCTTCCGTTATCCCAAGCGTTGGTGCTGTCAGTTTTAGCCGTTTTCGATTCAGAACTGTGCTCGGTGTTGACTGCTTATAGCCTATAAGCGAAACCTAAATTGCTTGCGAACTCTTATTTGAGCGAAAGCTCTTTGTAGTCATAGAGAAAATGTGTTATCAATATAATGCGGACATGTGCAAGAGCGTTAACGATCCAGTGCTAGCCACAAGTTAATCGTTCACAAATGAGGTAAGGCAGGTCTTTTTGGCTACTTTCGAAGATTTATATCTTATCGACAAGTTTATCATCGGCGACAGATGTGGGACTCGGAATGAATATCAGTAATCGCCTAGCTAGGAATATTCTTGTTTAGCGTAGGAATTTCAGGAACGGCCTAGCGAGGAGTATTGAAATAAATTTCTTTTTAGAAATATACTTGATTCTTCCCTCGATTCACCGAGAGCAAATTTTGCTTTTCGACGATTCAAGAATGTACAGACGAGTGGCGAGGATAGTGAAAGGTGAGGAGAGCTTCATTAGCGTATACTCCATACGAGACAACATAAAAGCTCATCGAATGGCTATAATATTAAATTCGCGCAACACACATAATTCTCTCCTCTCGTCTTGTTCTTACGCACCTAGCGACGAGTGATTAATAATACGCGAAAGTAAAGAAGAATTCAATTCTAGGTCAACATATTTGCATCTATTGTTTTGTGGTTTATTGTTTACTTACTATTGTGTAAAAGTCAATGGCACACAGCCGAATTGAGAAGCACTTAGATCAGCAAACTTGAAAAACAGCAATCATGTTTCACTTCAAATAGTCACAAAAAACATGCGTATTTTTTGCAGAAAAGAGGATGGGAAAACAAGACATCAAGGTGGTGGTGAAATGAAAAAATGTATTGTGTATTTGAAGCAATCCTGGTTTTTGTGGATTCAGGGCTCGTTGACAAATAACATAAAGTATCTATGACCTCGACGTTATGAGGTTGTTGAGTTATCATATGCAATGAAAGGAGGTTATCGTAGAGGGTTATGCTGATCATATTTCAAGTGGATTTCAGTGGAAATATTTTAGTGGAATCTGTTCAGTTTTTTGTTTCTCTCATTTTCTTTCCTTCCTCTCCTCTCCACCACGTTTTCGTCCTCCCATTTCATCCTTTCACGTGCATATGAACTATTGATCGAAACGAAATATTTTAGATCAAATCGGTTGTTGATAACATCCTCGTCGACGATGGAATCTTCTTTGGAACGAAGCCTAGAAATGGCGGCCATTCATTCGGATGGTCTTTCGGATAAGGAGCGACAAGTGCGCGCAGTAAAGAACAGCATCAAAACCCATCGCAGGACTGCCAGCGTACGTTCTTGTCTACGTCATAAGTAGCTTTAAGCCACCCTATACTTCCCGCTGTTGTTAAAGAGTGAAAACTAAATGAATCACAAGTCATGCGTGTTGCGACAGTGCTAGCTTAGGGATTCTGTACTCATCGTCTTGGTCGGTTGCTCCTCGTCCCACTTTCAGGTAACAGTGTAATCTGCTGCCAAGAGAAACCATATTTTTTCGTATCTTTCAATGACGTCAGGTACAAGTTGAATTGCAGTAGGAAATGAGGAGGAGCCTCCAATAATTCTCAGCTAGACGGTAACGAAGTTTGCAATTGTTTGAAGTTCTTCCGGATCGATTGTTTTGTATATTCATTTCATCGTTTGATGGGCGATGTACTTGAATAGAAATCTAAGGCCTAACAAAAAATGTTGTTTCTTTCTTGCAGAATCCATTATCAATTCCGTCAGTAGTGTGCGAAACGAGCACAGAGAGCGAAGGCGAGGCGGTCTACTGCTGACTTCGTGTTAGTTATTTGACAACTGCTTTGGAACGTTGAAACTTCTTCTTCCATCGTTTCTTCCGATGAATGTTGGTTCAGTGCCAGTAATGAACAATACATGTGAATATGCATCTGAGGAATATTCTTCTGAAAATAGATTGCCCATGAAAGACAAATAGAAGTTTTTGATGAGTAGTTTATTGTGATAGAGTGCCGTCACCACATTTAAAATCGATTCTGCTATCCAAGAAACTTCCAATCGTTCAGCAGCCATGTTTTTAATTTCTTCTTTTATTGCACTCATTGCTGCTTCATTTGTTTACTTTTTTTTGTAATGCATATACCCACTGGAAATTTTTCAGAGAACAAGCTCCAATAGGCGGATGTAAAACGATGTTCACAACACCCGAGCGTATTTCATAGAAAAGGCGTCGTGTTCTAGTTGTCTGTGATCGATTTGTTCACTTGTTAAGATCTCGTTATTTTACCACTTGCTTATCTGTTTTCTTCAATATCTCTTAAAACTTCTACTGAATCTACAACACGTCGCTGTGATCGTAACATGAAAGCCCTTCGAGATAACAGCGATACAGACGAGATGGAAAGGGAGGAGAGGAGTGAACGACGGTGAGAGAGGTGGGGAATGGGAGATGCTTACAGGATTATGTGGATAAAGTTTCGTCTTATCTGGAGGATGCTGCTGCGGTCTTGCGTTTTTTTTTTCTTCTAGGTTCACAGTGTACCACATTTTAGCGGGTATTGCATTGCGATGATAGAAGTGTGAGGCGGCTTTCGCTGTTCGTTTCATAGTCGAAATCTAGTATAAGACTTGTCTCTTATTTTTGCTTGAAGTTGTTTTTGTTTCGAATAAAGATTTTGTTTTGTTGCAGGTTTCCCTCCTTAGGGTATGGGTTTGAACCATTCTCATTTTCGATATCGTTGGTGGATTAGGTTTCATTTGAGAGCATACACGGAGGTTGGAGACAGTCATTGAGTCATCAAGCATGTGTCGTTGGAGACTGCTGAGTTCTTCGATCCATACCTCGCTCATCGAATAAACTCGCATTAGAAATCGCTAAAAAAAAAATTTTTTTATATGAAGTTTGTTTGGAGGAAGGGGAATGTTGTTTCGACTATCGGGAAGTTGTGTTATCGAAATCGTTTTGCATTTGTTTGCCTAAAGTTTAAGCATTTAGGTTTCATACTTAGCACTCTGTTGGGATATTGGATTTCTTTTCGCCGCTATTACGTACTGCTCAATTCAAGTAATTTCTCGAGTATTTTGGCACACCTTCGGGGTTTTTCGTAAATTTTTAATAGGTCGGAGTATTGCTATGTAATATATATATACTACTGTTTACGTATTTATATGCCTTAATAAAATACGCATGTAGCTGTTTTTCTGTTGCACGTCGTCATCCCATACTCGTGCGGTGGCTTGAACTTTCATCGAAAATTTTGCAGGTGGAATTAAACTTGAGAAATTCGAAAGGTAATCGAGGGGAATTCGAAATGGGATCTTAGCCCGCAGATATTCAAATTGTGCCAATCCTTAAGTTTCATTCGGCATTAGAGGTCGGGACGTTAATGCTCCAGTCAGTGGTGGCTGAGACTAAGCTTTTTGAAGTTGATTCGAGCATTACGATAAACAAATACGGATGGGTTTTAGTGACGGGTAGTAGTAGTCCCCAGTGCGGTTTAAATAGAGGTGCAGTGGGGTGCACAGTTGACCGGTGTATCTTTCCCGATTGCTGGGATGGTTGTAACTGCCCAAGGATGGATGAGACTGTTAACGGAAGCATGTTGTTCATTATACGTGGAAGCTCACCTATTGTTTGGAGCAAACACTTCGTTCCACACCAAAATTAGTCGCAAAAGAACCATCTCGGGAGTTTTATTTATCGCTTTTCCATATCGATAAATGGACGCGTGAATTGTTTGCTGTTTTTTCCCGTTCATGCTTTCGAAGATGTGAAGAACGCGTCGGGAAGCGTCGTCGTCTATTTAGTGCAGTAAATCTAGATAGTGAACGTTTTTAAGCAAAGTGAAACAATTTCTCGCCAATATCTAAGAGATCATAATTCTTTTCTCTTAATGATGTGATAAAGAAGATTGCAATGAAGCGGTGAAATATATGAATAAGAAATTCGCATATATCAAAGGTATAAAAATGAAGTGTGCGTTGAGAGTATATCACAAAATAGCATTTCGCTAAAGAGCGATTAACCACGAAGACCACCCAAGATTATTTGCGACGGAAGTCGTCGGACCGGTGAGCTGCAATATTGTCATGCAAAGAAATAAATATTAAAAGCGGTGAGACGAATTGTGCGATATAGAAATATCAAAGGAATATTAAAGAGATATCAACATTCAACTGTCTAATTACAAAAAAAAAAAAAAAGTGCTTCAATCATATATTTCTGCTTTAATAAACGTTTTACTTTTAATGTGATCTCATTTTACAAAAAAAAAAAAGGATATGATGGGATCTTTTTTTTTTTTTTTGCAGCTAAAAGTGATCGTCGTTCCGTTTGTCGAAGAGAGGATACGTTTCTTTAGATGATTCGATATCGTCCGCGTTCTTTTTTCGTTTCCGTTTTCAACGCATCTATAATTTATTCATTCAACGAATAAAATCCTCTAAAATGAAATTGTTAAATATTGCACATTCATTTCACTGAAGGGGTGATTTATGGTGCTTCATTGATTGTGGAGTAACAATTGAGAGATCACTCAGAAATGTCGTATAAAAGTGTTCTAATGCAAATAAATTAGTACATCTCTAAATTTCCGCATTTCGAAGTATCACATCAATTGATGGGAAATCACTATTTGCTTTTGATATGAAGCATTTACGAGAAAAAATAAACGCATGAACATATATATCAATAATATTGTTATGTATATTTGTTTAACGATCTGAAGATTATATGTGAATGCTGAAGCGAATCCAGAGAAGAGCGTTTTCCCAAATCGCAAAATAGAAAACGGAAAGCGTGTGCGGTGCGGTGCGGATGGGTGGGCTAACGTGAGGGGAAGTTACGACGACGCTCGAGCGCAGAGATCGGCCCATAGGGGAGAAGAGTGCGGCTGGTTTTTTCGCCTCATTCGTCGGCGCTGTAGGGTCTCATTTCGTTGTTGCGAGGTTGTACACACGATTGCAACTCTTTCAAGCCTTTCGTTTTATCGTAATCTAATTCATCGTTTGCGACCTTTGTTTCAGTCTTTTCCGGCATTTTACTCACTTGGCTTGCTTCTACCGATCTTGTCTTGCTCATACCTAATATCCGTCAAGTTTACTTCTCTTACTACCTTCTCCTCCTTTTTTTTCCTCACCACTCCTACCTTTCAACAACTTCCATACCATTTAGTTTCCCACTCATCGTCGTTATACTATTTCATCGCTATCTAACATTTTGCTTACTTCCCTCGAAATTCTCTTTACGAAACTGGTTAACTTCCCGCGAGTGTATCGCTGAATAATTATATGCACATCGGTTTTCATGGAACTTGGCATTCGGTTGTCGTTTTTTTTTTTCGAATAAACGCTCATCGAGAAATTTACGATTGCCATATGCACTCCGAACTCGCTCCATTTTGAGAATTTTTGACAGTTAAAACCATAAGACTTTTCAACTCAAAGAACCACTAGTTCATGAAGGGATTTCAGTACAACGCAGCGATTCGCTATGTTACTTTCTATTTATTGAAAAGAAAGCTATTAGAAGGTTCGGTTAGGATCTCTTTTCCAGAAACGATGTAACTTCGGTTCGTGAATCTCGATAGAGAGGTGCAAATATCTCGAGTATTAGAGTGGAAATTTTGTCCACCGATGTATTAATTGTGATGATACCTCGACGGCTCCGATCCGATTTCATAGTCCATCTCATTTCGTAACAGCGATTCCATAGTACCAATGCAACCACTGAAATTTAGAAGAAATTTCAGCTATGGGTATCGACGATAAAAGGCCCATATGGTATGGTTGGATGAATTGAGATGGCTGAGTCATCAACTTCAAATACGGCTGCAGAGTGGGACGACGTGTCGAACTTGCTTGGAGAATTGAGCGATAGTGACAGTGATGGGGAGACGAAAAGCAATGATTCAAAAAAGGACATCACAAAAGTGGAGAGCATCACTCGGCCTGCAACGTCTTCCGATATCAGCCAGGTTAATATCCTTATTTTCTGTTTAGAGTAAACTCACGTCGTATCCATCTATGCGTTACTGTGCGAGGCGGATTGGTTACATCGTTGTGCTTGTCGTCCGATGTTTCTTTACATGTGCAATAGTAGCAGATACTTCTCACAAGGCATGACTGGCGACTGCCTCTAGATGTACACATTCTTCGGCGTTTTTAGCTGGTGAGAAGAGAAGAGTGATCAGATCATGATGTGCTCCTAAGCTGTCGCGGTCACTGGCATTGGCTGTGCATGACACGGAGCTTATATTATAGAGAGGGCTTGTGAAATTTCCTGCCAGTTATTGTTGGAGAAAACATAGTTGAGATGAGACCTTATAAAGGTCTTTTCTCGAACGGGGACAGGGGGAGGGGAGAAGGACAGCAGCCTGTATGTCTCTATAGATCTGAGAATGTGCACACATGCATATCTGTAGGCGTGTATTTATTCTTGTGCGTGTAAATGTGTGTGGATAAGTGCTCTTCTACAGCTTAGTTTTTAGGTGATATTTCTTTGGAAGTCTCAAAATTCGCGGCGTTTTCCTTAATCTAGTCTGTCTGTTAGTCAGCTCACTAATCTTACGGCGGTGAAAGGGAGAAAAATCAGCTTCATGACCTATGAATAGACAACTGTGTGAGAAATGAGGGCACTTTCGGTGTTACAGTGCACACTTCCTCCAGACGCACATGCCTGTATCGGTATTTCAAAGAGCTTTGGAAGTTTTTCTGATAGCAGCTTTGCCTTCACTATGCTCTTATGAAAGTAGTAAATGTTAGGTATACAGTTCGATGCAAGGTCAGGTGACTGCAAATTTCCTCCCGTTGCATGCGCAAGAAAAGTACCGATCCTAGTAGTAAAGGAAGGAATCAAAATAAAACGCGTGTTAGTAAAGGATCGTTGTGGTATTATAATCTTATAAACCTGACTGCTTATGCATATGTTCCATGCTCATATATGGTTATATCGGTACACCCACCATCTTCCCATGTCCTTACGCAGTCATTAGAGATGCCCGTTCTGGTACCGAACTGCCTAAAGCTGAATGAACGGCAGTTGGATGCTTGAAGTTGACGTCAACGATTGCATGTTCAAAGTTAGGTGCAGATGGTTTTTGCCGTGCATGTCAACCTACGTGCATAGGGACGGCGGAAGAGGGGGTCGTGTTGTCTTCTAAGAGGAGCAGAAAGTAAGTAATGAAAATGTGGGCGTTTCATTTTTCAACAGTAGTTTGGACAGGTTTTTCGTTCATATGCATATCTCTGGAAACAAATGGAAACATTTGGATGAGCCGTTACTGAAGCACTTAAATTTCCTCTGATTTCTCTCGTCATCGGCAATGTCGATCTGCGTTCATCCTCTCAGAGGCAGTTAACTTGTGTACGGCGAGACCCTATTTTGATGATATGAGATGGTAAGGGAGGCACTCAGCAGAATGATTGGGACGTTATACTGAACATGAGAACAGCGAAACAGATTTGCTCCGTCCCGCAAGTCGGATGAATTGAAGTAATTTTTCTGTGGCCTTCTTAATGGTACCTTCACCCCTGGCTTTTTTACCTATCATGGAAGGTGAAAGCTATTTTCGATGCATTGTTCATCCCATTGCGGCCATTCTGGAAATCGTGCTCCAGTTCGCAGCCTCTAAAAAGTGCACGTTGTATCTTGCCTTTGTAGAGCCCTCGAAGGTGGTTCCCATCCTATTCATTTATTTTATTTTTCTTGCAGTCATTAAAGAGCTTTAAAGTGATGTATTTTCACAGCTGAATTGGTTCATATAACCAAAAAAAAAAAATCGGAAAAACGCAATGGAACATTCGTAGTGGACGTAATTAAAAGAAGACTTTATATACATACAGCCATAGGTATGAAGTGACACGAAGTCGGAACTCTATTCTTCGAGCGCTTATCATATTTATTGAGTAGCTCGTCATTGCTATACGAAGAGGCCGCATTTTGGAAGCGTTATCCGAGTTTTGAGTCGTTTGTGAGAAATTTCAGGCAAAAAGGAGTGCTAACGAAGAAGGGAGAAATGTGCAACGTCCATCCAGCAAGCGAATTAAACTCGAAGAGACTTCGAAGTTCACACTCTCTTCTGAATTGTTGGACGATCCCCTCTTCGGCTTAGTTAGCGGCTTTTATGTCTTCCGTTCAAAATTTCATTCTGAATGCAGAAAAAATTTTTTCTGTTTCAGACTGCAAGAAATCATGTTGCTCTCTCTTTTTTTCAGGCGTTGTTAAAGACTTCAAAAGTTTGCGGATTTGTTGTTTCGAAGTAGTGCTTATGAAAACTTAAGAGATTGCTTGGGAATAATTTCGTTTCCACCGTTCACTTCGCTCTTTCGTTACTCGTCTGCAAAAAAGTTTTTAGTGTTGTATCTGATTGGGTTTCTTTAAAGTTGGAACCTTCGGATCTCTCAGCGGTCGCTTCAACTTCAAGGAAGGCGAGCACAAACGCAGCCAAGGGAACGCTGAATGTGAAGAAGGAGTCGGGCGTTCGCTTTGCAGACGACGTAAGGGATAACGAGAGGCTCACCGAACTCGAACAGGTATTTATTTACAGAAGCAGTTGTGCCAAGTTGGAATTCGCTGAGACGGTAGCCCTTGGTAAATGTTTTACGAGAAGTGCACGGGCATACTTAGATCGTCGGCAGAGATTGGCTCCGCCATAAAAGCAGAATGCTGCGTGGGGTTACTTTTTATCAGATGTTCACCAACAATATGAATTGAAATGGACGGTTTACGGCCTTTAGATGGGCAAAAAGGTCCATTTGAAAGTTGTATTTAGAAGCGTCATGGAAAGCTGTATCGGGCAAAAGCCAAGTGATCCCCTCCTTATGAAATTGCCGATCAGCTGTTTCGTAACAATACAGCCGAATAATTTCTTTTTCCATTCTTCTCACCATTCGCATATGTTTAATCATATGTTACATGTATCAATATCCGGTTTTTATTTGACAGTACCTTCCGTTGTTGACCAGTTAACTGATAGAAGAACGGTCTTTATTGACACAGATAAGTGGAAAATGGGTTGGATGGAAGTCGGAGGGAATTGCTACTGTTGTAGTAAATTGCTGAAGTGACTACATTTATTCCGCTGACCTATATTCTAATTAGGTTTCCCCTCTTACGTACCTTTAGAGATACAAACGCGATAAACATATTTCGTGTGCTCATGCTAATCGAACGTCCTAACTCAAGTGCTTTATGCCTGTGTTCTTTGCACCACGCCTTCTGAGGTCAAAACCTTTTGCCCACTGTGAGAGAGCTATTTCTAAAAGTAAATAAAAATGACGTTGGAATACAAAGATTGCAAATCGTGCATAGGCAGTCCGCCACCCTCCATACTGAGGACCGGGAGGGAGGGGGATTGTGGATTATCTGCTCGGATACTTCGAGGGTTTTTGTGAAAAAGAGAAGTAAAAGGGTGAAAAATAAAAGTGCTGGAGATGCGATTGATGACAGTTTCTTAACAGTAAAAACCGCGGAGGTACGAAAAAACGATATGGAATGTGGTAATGATGAAGTCTCACGTGGCAGACTTGCAACTTGCAGCGGTTCTTTTGTTCACCTATTTATTTGTTTCCCTTTTTTGTTAATACGTTTATTGATATATTTGTTCTTCTCCTTTATAACTTAAAAGAATTCGAATGTTCATTAGAGTACATCCACTGGAGTTTGGAGAGGAGGTGTCGTTGAGCCGTCTATCTAGAGACCTGAAGTAGATGAGCCGATTGAGGATCAAAGGACGCAAGTGCGGTAGCGTCATTGGACACGTAGAGCACGGAGATTCATAGGGCACCATTACGCAAATGCCTCTCGCTGCAGCTCACGCTCATCATAGTGTCTCGTTAGTAGGAGCATAAATCGCGTTGCCACCTTTATCTGTAAGTGCATTAATAAATGTAGTTTGATCGTAAATGTGGGATATAGTTTAGAGTGGCGTTTCGAATGTCGAAATGTGGTCTATGACTTATGATTTGTTGCAAGGCGGTCGCTTTGGGATTGTCTATAGATTTCGAGTGGCAGGGTTTGGTCGGTTGAACGCCGCAGGTTGATCACCGATCGTATAGGATATTTAATGTGAACAAAAGTGATATAACAAATGAAAAAAAAGCAGAATGCGAAGTGGGCTAACGGCCCCTTCTTGTCCTATCCGCTTCGAGCTTTTTCCTTTTCTTCTTTCCACGTCTTCATGGACGATACGGATGTGTTCTTTTCCCATCCTTTGTGTTCATTTTTTCACTCATTTTCTTATGTCATGTCGCTTGCGGAATCTTTTAAGCAGGACTTTTGGTGACCTTTTGCCGGCATAATGGTGCCTTTTTTAGCGTTTTCATTGAAGCCAACAAAACGATTGAAACAGTAATATCTTGATAGCGTCGAGTGATTCGCTTTAAATTAGCAGTGTAACAATTCTTTTACACTCTTTCGTCGTTGAAGTACTACAATTTCATATAGATCGACTGGAACCTTCGTTATTCGTCCAATTCATTCATATTCTCTAGTTTCTTGTAAGACGAGTGCTTCTTTTGGCAATGATCGCAGATCCATTCCTTCATCCCGACAAAAGCTTCGCTTGGAAACGCGTGCAAATTCCATCCTGACAGCACTTTTCTTTTAGTTGTTTTTTGCTCTCTTCGGCCCGTAACATCTATCGAGGTCAGTGATGAGAAGTTATCACCATGATCCATTTCAACATTGATAGGGCGGATGCAGACGCTCCGACGTGTTAAGCTCGTTCTTCCCACCACTGCCCGTAAATGAAACTGTATGATCTGTGAACCCGCTTACCTCTCGGGTTAGGTGCGATTCAAGTCGTAATCTCAATATGGTCTCCAACAAGTCGACTGCTTGCTACCAATTTTCGGCATCTCAGGCTTTAGAATATGTGATATGGTTCGAATATTTTTCCTCATACTATATCTCAATTGGGGTCCAGCAGTAAACCTTTGATAGTGCAAATTTGCACAAAAAACCTAACGACATAAAACAGTCAGTGGCACTAGACGAACACCATTATTCGTTAAAATGATGCGTCTGCGGGAGAATCTTGTTTGTTTCCAAGGAAGCCTTGGTTTCCGTTTGGGAATAGCAGAGCGGGGATAGGCAGCCCGTTTACTTGTGAGATTGAGTGTTTTTTTAAGATGGTGGTCGAGTTATTACTAGAGAATGCGAATTAAAGGGCAAAACGAGTGTTGCAGATGTGATTACGGCAAAGTCGAATTTTTGGCTAATTCATGGTGCTTGGCCTGGAAATTGGGTGTGGGGAAGGTTCTGGTGGTATCTGGTGATAAACAAGCCAACATATTCGTTGATATCATTGGCGGCGGTTATTTTGAGTCAGATAAAGAGTTGGTGCCCTGTATTTGTTTGCAGTGCCCCTCAGATGATGCGAGTGTAAGTGGTCAGTCGAGGAACGGCGAAGAGGAACACGACGAAGTGATGCCTTCGTCAACACTCAATGAGCACGATGAACTGCTTCGGCAGAAAATGCAGTGCGTTGATGTTTATTGAAATTATGTCACTTACTTTTGCAGTACAGTAGTTTTTGTAGGTTTGCTTCTTTGTTCAGCAGAGGAGGGGGGAAAGGAATAAACGGCTTAGGCTTCCATCAAACATCTTCCAATATAGGGAATGTATTTGAGCTTTTTATAGCTATCGATATGCTTGGAGGGAGAGTTTAGATGGCTTCATCCCTTTCCGGTTCTCCGATGGCATTATGCACTTTCGTTGTAGGCTTTCTCTATTAACTTATTGATTGTTTTCTATGGTATGGTTCACTTTTAAGAATTTTGAGGCAGTTCTGCGGGTAGTATTGTAGCTCATGTTGACTTATTCCGATGCCTACAATTTTTTATTGTTAACTGGTGCTGGTCTCCATTTGCAAACCACTGCCAGTGATACTTTTGCTGGTGTTGTTTCTCGGTAACAAAACAATTGCACCATTAGATTTGACGAAGCATTACGTATACGCGATAGTTTGCCACTTTGATGGGAAACATGCAGAGGTTATCGTTTCCATTTATGTTTCGAGGGTTTATGGACGTAATTTCGTAAACAGCAGGGATAGTCGGGTTGAATGCAAGAGGAGGAGAGGGGGAGTGGGCAAGGAAACAGTGGAAACTCTGAGTCATCGAAAGTTTCTTGAACGTGATTTATTATCGTTGCTTCTTCAGGCAACTAGCAGCCTGTAATAGACGTCGTTATTTTTAAGTGCTATTAAAAAAAATTCAAAAGATCAGGTCCTTTCCCTAAGGAAACAGCAATATATCAAAGTCTTCCTTTGTTAATGTGGTTGCATCAACGACGGAAAATAAAGAAGTCAATGGATGTTCGAGTCTATAGTTTACCATTAGTATCTGAGAGTAGCGCGCGAATAATAATGTCAGTGGTCAGTAGTATGAGAGAGCAGATGAGAAACAATCAGCTGTACATACATGCTGAAAAAAAGAGGTAGAAGCATCCAGAAAACATTGGCATAATCAGAGGCCGATGACATTCACAGTAGCAGGCTAGGATGAGGTCCATAGTATGGAAAATATAAGCGAACTGAGGTTCTGAAAAGAACCAGCGATCGAAGAATTCAGCCACTTTACACTGAGGTGGACTTGAAACTGCTTAAGGGGAGTGGCTGACAGGATTGAGTTTAGGACAAATCATCCCACTGCACGCAGATGCAGATTGCATGTTGAAGCCTTCTCAGTTCAGTGGCGACACATTGCATCTTGAGACACTCCGAGCTTAGGCGACATCACGCTTAGAAAGCATTGGGCGTGAGGCGCTATCCTCCGAATTCATCTGATTAAATTTGCATCCGAGATAGTGGAAATCCGATTCTCCCATAATCGCATTTATCTGTAATGCAGCTCTTTTAAGAGCTCTGAGGTAGAGGGTATCGGGATCAAGCTGAGACGTATTCAAACTCAAAGACTGGGTTTACATAGTGGCACCTTTCTCTTCGGAAGACCTTGAACCAACACTTCTTAGTTTAGTGCATTTAAGTCCATCATTTGAAACTCTCTTCAAAACAGCATGTCTTCAAAGAACCATTCCGTCGTCAGTCCCGGCCCTCCTACTTCCTTTTCCTGTCGTCCTCCTCCCCTCCTCGTCCCGATTCATCTGTAGGTCGACAGGACCTTTCCTTATTTTTTGCCTGAAAGATGTTGTGGATGTTGCCGATTACGGTTTGTAGACTTGCGTTTTTGAATGGAGCACTTGATGATGTTTGGAATGACATTTGCAGAGTTTTGGTGGCCAATTTTTCGCAGGAGCAGTTGGCGCGCTACGAGTGCTTCCGACGTTCATCTTTCCCAAAAAGCACTATTCGACGGGTTTGCAACCATTTCCTTCATTCATATTCTTCGATCGTTTTGCTGCTTTACTGTGCTCTACACTCGCCGAGGTGTACCAGTGGAATGTTAGCTTGCATTTGCTCTCTACTTTCCTGTTTATCGTGGTTCCGTTTCGACAGCACGTTAATCACCGCGAAGGGACGTGTTGAAGCTTCTTTATCAACTACTTATGTGTACTGAAGTTTATTTGTGTTCGACAGAGAGAATCTAAATATCTAACTTTAAAGCATGCATTATGGGTTGAGTTTTCGTTACATTAGCGCTTAAGTGAATATGTGTAATTTGAGACATTTACAAATTTTCCACTGTGTGGACCAGGTAGTGCAGCGAGTCATTTTTTGTTTTTATTTGATTTTGAGGCTAAGTAGTGGATGATCCCTTTCTACGCAAAGGAAAATAGGCCTTCGTTATCAGAGTCCTCGCGCTCTCATTTCAGTTTGCAGGCAAATTTCTGTATGGGTCGCCGAGTTTTTTTGCATGCCCATCTCTAAAGTTTGCGCATTGTCTAATAACATCCAGAAAGAATCTTTTTTGTTGAAAAAACTGGAAAATCCTCATTTTCATAGTTACTGTCGGTCGTATTTGCTCTGGAATTTAAGCAGATTCATCACTGATGCTGTTATAAGATGGGAATTAAGGCGTCATCCTATATTCCAGCAACGTTTTCTAATTCTCAATTATTTTGCATTGTCATTCCGGTTTTTTTTTTCGCAGACCTGCAATGCTTTTGCAAGTGAGGAGTCTTCATATGCGATGGCAATTCCTTCCCACCTCTCATACTTCGAAGTTAAGCGTTATGGAAGTGCCTATTTCAGCTGATTCAGCAGTTCACCGGAGTGACACCTGGCCAGAACGTCGTGATCGCTGTGGCGGGCTTAGCGAAAGTGTTTGCTGGTGAACTGGTGGAAGAAGGCTGGTTTCCATAATTTTGTTCCTTTATACATTGCGTCATGGTTGTATTGAAACGTTGACGTTCTTATAAGGAGGTGAATTTTCAAAAGGAGTACGAATTAGAGTCATTCTTATTGATTGCTTCTCAGAAGGGTTATCTAGAGTGGATAGTGTTAAATTAGAGTTTATCGTCGTTCGAAGAGCGGAGTTCGTTGTAAGGGTGCTTTGAATTACTTCTTGTGACAGTTTTCGAGTTGTGTGTCCTGGCGACGAATATTACTGCGGTACTCGACGACTGCTGTTTGGCATCTGTGGAGGATGACGAGAAGGGCAGCTTGTAGCGTGGCGTTGGCATGGTTCATAAATGCGAATCGCGCGTTGGAGTTCGTTTGGTGGTAGTGGGATTGAAGGGATGAGACGACGCTGGTTCGGTTCTAAAAGTCGGAAGTGACGAGCGAATCAGCGCATTTGGGCCTGATTGTCATTTCCACTGTGAGTAGTGAGTGGAAGTTGTTTGCAGCGTTGGACATACAGCTAAGAATGAGCGAGAATAACGAACCTCTGAAGCCGCATCATCTTGAAATGGCCTATGAAAGCCTCAGACAGAAGGGGAAGTTGTTTCCGCCAAAAGGCTCTCGTCGAAACCCATTTCTGTAGTGATTGTGGTCTTTCCACTTTCACTTCTTTTTTTCGTTTTGCTCGACTTCTATTAATTATCATCGAATTGATTCATTTTTACTACATTTTTTTAGCAACTTGAATGTAACGTAAGTGACATTTTACAGAGGGAAATATGTATATGTTTTGAAAAGAGGATTATTTTAAACTTCAGTGGTTTTTTCCACGAAATTCTGCTCCATTTCTAGGAAATTCTACAGAATAGTCTTGTTTATTTCGCTCGAAATTCTGTGAGAACTTTCGAACGAATTTTAAGCTTCTACACAGATTTCTCATTAGACCGTAGAAGTTTACACTTCGCAAGTTCGTCAACTTGAAAATCTCGACTTCCTAACTCTCTGTTGTATTTAATCTCAAGTTCTTTTAAAATTTGCATTCTTTTATGAGTGCGAGCGCTATATTCAAACGTCGCATTATGGAATCGTCTAGAAAGTGAAATAGTTTGTACTGACGACGAATATGATCGCTGCATATGAAGGAATTTCACCGTGAATTGGCTCGAAATAATTTAAGGAGAGCTTCGTCTGTGTCGGCAGTTTGCAGCCTGTTCAGTAAAAGTGATGCAGTTGCAACTCCAACAGTCTAGTCGAAATTCTTTGCAGAATCTAACGGTCTGCGAACTATTACGAGCAGCGTTTCTGATAAATTGATTAATGTTGTGGCTGTTGTGACTATTACGTGGCTATGAAATGTCTATAACGAGCGCTGTAGAGATTAGAGGCAGAGAAGAATTGCTTCAGCGAAGAATAGAAGGGAGAGGGAGGGCAAAACTGTAAAAATAGCGCATATCGCATATGTTTTTATTCGTTGCATATATTCGTTTTTAAAGGTCTAATTCCCTCTATTGGATGCTTCCAATGTTTGACCACCGCATTTAATTGCTCTGTTTGCTACTGCTCAGAGATCATCTGTGCAGAGTTGTACTTCGATGTTGTTTTTGACTTTCTTGTAGTACCATTGTTTTCTCAGGCGTAAATGTTATTGATTTTGGGTGTGATCCTAATATCTCGTGATGTGCGGTAGCGTTTTTTCACTTCTCTTCTATTGAACGTTTTATGCTTATCGAGATCTTGAGGTACGTCATTTGTTGCCTATGTTTTATGATTTATCTCCACATAATCGTACTATTTTCAGATGAAGTATTGTTATGGCGCTGTTTCATTTCACTATTGATGACCTGTGTACTCATGATGTTTTAATATTTCATTTATTTGAATTGCAATAAAAAGCAATTTGTGGAATTATTTTGCAATTTTAGCTACTGCAAAAGCTCGCCGCTTAGAATTGCTAGCAATTTTGAAATAATTGCGGTAGCGAAGCATCCGCATTAGCACTTCAGCGGCAGCACTCAATGTTGGCACAAAGTTTCACTCGCCGAATGATCCCATTTGCTGAAGAAGGATTACCGAGGGGGGACGGCATGAGAAGGGAGAAAGTTTATATCCTCTTATTTCCATTCTGAATTTATCTTATGTGCACGTTAAACGATGATCTTTTTCGGTGATCTGCAGTTGTACAACCTGTAACTTGAGTGGGAATGAGGAGACTATCAAGCCTGCTATTTGGAGTCATTGAAGTCGCAATGGCTATGCAGTCGTCTGCAGCTGGATTCTGTGGTGCTGAGAATGGTGCAACATTTCAGTGCCCGACTGTTGCGTTATCTGATTGCGCTCGCAGTCGTCCACTGCATGTACGTGTCTAACCTCGACCCTATATATCTCTCATCGAACGCTCACACAACAATTTCGGCACGCTCGGGGTTATGTCGTCTAATGTCTGTGAGTAGTGGCTGTTAGTGCGGTGCTCCAGAAACGTTTTTCGGAAGTTTCGCAGTCGGTTGATTAGAAGGAGAGGCAATTCATGTTTATATATTCCTCCCGAAATAAATCCCTACCGTCATATTGTGTATCGTTTCCAAAGTTATATCCCATCGTCAAAGAAAATATCTGTGATAATGATCTGTTTAATACTTCAGAGAGAAGTCCTTGCGTCTCATTCTTTCATTTGACGTTTCTTGCGGTGCATACAAACTTTTCGTAGAGTAATGCTTGCGATTGGATTTAGTAGGCTAGATGTTATGCCTGGAACAATTGAACAGTCTTGTAAAATTGGAACAGTGCTTGCTTTTTGCTGTTGGAAAGTTTATGGAACAGACTGACTCTTATCAACCAGGAGAATGTCACGTACGCCAATGCTGATAGTGTATCAGTTGCGTTTCCATTGAGGCGTTGAAGTTCGACGATGATGAAAGTATCAGTGAACTGACGTAGCGTTGGAGACGGTCGCATTCATGTTTGATATCAATCATCAAGGGCATAGTTTACCAACATTTCGCTGAACTCATTTTTACCGGAAAATTGCTCGATCAGTTTATTACCCACCGAGAATGAAACACTTCGACCGCCTTTCCTCAGTGTATTCTTCCCAGCACAGTGCTTATGACCAGTTAGGTTTCCGTACTAGTCTAGAGGTAGGCTTTTCCGAATTACATGTACTTCATCAGTCAAGCAGGTTTAACAAGTTCGAAACCCTGTTGCTATTTTGGAACTCTTATTTACAATTGGAGCCAAGCCGTTGCCAGGGCACTTTCTTCTTGCACAGTCGCTAAAATTTTCAGGGGTTTTATTCGGCGATAATAAACATTTGCATTAGGTGTCAATTGAGCGGCCCTTTCATCCACGCAGTCAACTCGCATCCACATTCCTGGACCGTCGCTGAACGTTTCCGAATGATCTAACTCTTGTTTCTCTGTAACACGATGATGCAACGTGCTTCTAAAAGGCAAAAGGTTGAAAGCATTTGTCCATAAGATCGGGCAGCTGCAGCCATTTTCAGAACTTCAATTAATTTCGAACGTATCTGAGGGAATAGGAGTCGCAAAAATTCACAACGTGGCATGCCATGGCTTTTTATAGCACTTACGCATTTTTTATAATATCGACGCAGCTGTCACGAAGCCTGCATCGCAATATAGTGCATGTATGTGAGAGTTGTGTAGTGAAGGGTGCTTTGGCGTAAACGAATCGCACACCTATGGAAACGATGTTGCGGCGTGACAGCCGTTTCAAAAATTCGTATACAAAGACGGAATGCGATTTTTACTTCATATTCGTGGCAGCCGTACACTTTGTATGCATCTCGAATTGCATTCAGTCTCCTTGCAGATGACGTCCTACAATTACCTTATTGCCGGAAGATTCGGCCCTTTGGGTGCCAACCTTGTGAGCACAATACTTGAGACCGAGCCACAGTCTGAAGTGACTGTACTGGATTGCCCTTTGGCTCTTCAAGATGCTATTCCAGTCGTTGATACTGTCTGCACTTCTCGACTGCATCGTGTGAATGGCGATATTGCAAACGAGAAGTTGCTCGTCAAGCTTTTCGAAGAACGAAATGTTAGTGATAAGCATCAGCGCCGATTTTCTTTGCCAGAGATATTTCAGCAAGCTTGGGGATGGTGTAAGGCTTGGCCAGCTGAAGTCATATATATATATTCTTAGGCATTCTTAAACGGTAATCTTAGGCGCTTGCAAATAGCCTTTTGCTGCTTTTGTAAGCGGATATTGACCTATAAGATGCCCACAAATAAACTTTACATCCGGGAATGCAGTTGCCGTCTAAACGCAGAGATTGCAGTGCCATGCACTTTTGTTAACGCAGCTCGTTTGAAAAGTGCACTTTTCAGGGACCCAGGAGCTCCACGAAAGGGAGCAGCAGAGTATAGATGATGATAGATGTCTCTTCAAAGCGGAGGGGCAAATTTCACGGTTTTGGAGCTTTCAAAACGGTTGGAGATATGCGTCATTCTCTAACGATGGCAAATATGAAACTGTGGGTCTGGTAGATAGCAAAGCGTTTTTTGAATTGTTTCGAGTAAGCTCACGGTGAAAAGAGAGGACGCGAAAATGCTAACCGTTGTGATGTATATGGCATACTTAAAGAAAAATTTCTAGTTGTAATCATTTGTCCCATTAATAAGAAGTAAGTTCTCGTGCTTAGATGCTGTGGAATAGCAACCTCCGAGAGCATTCCAGATTGACGTTGCATTCTTGGCGACGATGCGCAGTCGAATTTCTTCGGACGTAGATACTGTGCAAGAGGCACGGTGCAACTTCATTGGCACCACCCACTTCCTCGAGGCATTGCGTTCGTTTCCCAAACTTCGATGTTTCGTCTATGTGAGTTCTGAAAATGTGAGTTAAACCGTCCTTGTTTTGATACTAATGAATGCTGTTCGCATTACCACCACTCGTCCAGAGGAATGTAGCGCATTTCGTGAAATGATTTATCCCATGCACCCCCTCATCCACAACTGTGGCGTGATTACGTGTAATATGCTTCCGCAGAAGTCACTATTACTTAGCAGGTATGTTGCATTAAATTGTTAGCAAGTACTCGGTCGCCTATTCCTTCATTCAAGCTACCTTCGTTTCCAGTAGACTATCGCAGTGTTGAGTGGCTGTGAAGCTTGGAACATTGCTTGAATATCTCTCAGGTGAAATGAATGTGGATGAAATTGAATGACTTGAAATGCTTTCTAGCATCTTCGTTCTGATTTCATAAGCAGGATTTAAAGGTCATATACGCTGGATGAAGAGTATGTTTAAGGCCGCTAGCGTAGAGAATGCGGTATTGAACTGTTTTCCTAAGGCCCACTTCGGCGCAGGTGCACGGGAAATACGTTTATAGCTTTGCTACTGAAGGCATCCATTAAGACTGTCATTGTTGCCAATTGGCAGAATGCAGATATGGCTCATGAATTCGATGGCACCCGAAGGGAATTTTATTTTACTTTTATGTTGTTATTATCGTACTAGAATGAGATTAGTATGAGTCGGGACAACTAACGACGAAGGCCACCATATGTCCGGTAAGAGATTTATCTTCTGTGATTGGCATACCTGTATTCTTCCCCTACCACATTGTCTCCTATCAACCAGCCAGATGCCATCAACGTTATTTGCTTTTATATTTCACTTGTCGCACTCAGCTTTTGATAGGTAACATTGCCATAAGGCAGCAGCGACGGCTGTATGTAAACTTTGCAACTTTTCAAACAAAAGCATTGTGCATATGTTTGTGCGAAGACGCATGATGTTTCTTCTTTCTTTTGCATTCCACCTATAAAACGCTTGGTCCGGAGCTGTACTTTGTACACATTACGAGCGTACTTATCTGGATTTTGCGGATACGAGATGGGCGCTGTTCGGGAACCAAGGTGGAGGGTTGTGGATCCATAAAGTGCTTTTTAGGTCACACGGAATACCAGAGGGGAGCGGCAGATTGTACTGATCTGGGCTGCGTTACAAACACATTGCTCCAGTGCTTTGCATGATAACATTTGTGTTGTACTTAGGTTTATGGGTCATCACCACAAAAGGTGGAAACAGCGTCGCTGAAACCGGTGAACTCGGAGGCGGCGAGTCAAGGTAGTTGTGAAGCAATGCTGAATGCCTACTTTATTAGCTATGGTATCCCCGTCGTTATTGCTCGCCTGTCTTCGCTGATATGTGGACCAACCGCGGACTCAACCAATCCTATAGGTACTTTTATTCAAGGTTTTTCTCATTGTTTCTTTCCTCTTTTTTTCTTATCCTCCAGTTTTCCTACAATTGACTAAAAATATGGAAGGGATTGAATTCATTTCAAGTTGAACATTTCCATATTTCGTTCTTCCATATTCCGTTTGCTACTTTGAAAAGGTTGAGCAGAAATTGCAATCGGCCTCTCATCTGAAGTTTTGCATCGTCTTTTTTATGACATGAAAGACTGATTCTTTTTTTTTCGGATTTCATCCTGAATCCACAGTTTTTCATTCGCATATATAAAGTAGGTTTGCTGATGTTGTTAGTTTTTTCGCCAAACTGCGTTAAATGGGGACACCGTCTGGCACCATAAGCCAGAGGGTATGGGATAGTGGTTAAACAGCGGCATGCTGGTTATGTTTTCAAAAATTGTCCTCTTCCGATCGATCCCGTCTGCTCTTCATTATAGAGAAATGTCTTTGAAAAGGCCTGACAAAGCAGTAGCACTTTTTTCATTTTCTGCAAGTCCTTGCTTTTGATCGCTTATTGCAAAAAAAACCGCAAAAATTAGAATTAATTAGAGTTATATTTGTATATTAGCATATAATTAAAACTGTATGATTTCTATATAAATTGAATGTGATGAATTAATTAGACGCGGACAGATTATTAAAGGATCAAATATTGTAACGACAGACGCATCTCCGAAGAGTGTGATTGATGTGCGTGATGCGGTATCCGGATTGCTCGCATGCGCGAAGAAAGGAAAACCCGGAGAGATCTATAATATTGGAGGGGATCGCGAAGTGACTACTGAACAAATAAGAGAGCTTATTGCGAAGGTGTGTGATTTCAGTGAGTATTTTATGCGTAGCGTTGAATGCTTTATAGCTGAAGTTTAATTGGATTTAATTATCAGAATGGTTTTAAATAGCTTTGATGCGTTGATTTCATCCCTTCTATGCCAGTCATATGACCGTTTTTAGGCATAAGGTAAGTTGAATGTGTTTGGTGGTAGTAGTGTAATCATTTCAGGAGCAGTGAACTGCGAGGTCGAGATTTTCTTAGTGAATTGCTGATGCCCTTCATGTTTATGAGAGCTTTCAGCAAAAAATTCTATTCGGCTTCGTAGAGATAAGCACAGTGCGCTTTTTTCTTTCCCACCTAATCACTGTTGCCATTTGAGTTACTCGCACTCTTTTTTTTTGTTGTTTTCTTGGTGATTTTTGCTAGAACGCTCTTCCGCTATTAAACATTGTATTTCTTTAAGCTTAAATCGGACGGTGCAGCTTCCGAATGCGATTTGCCACTTGCCTCGATGGACTCCACAAAGGCACATAAGGAGCTCGCTTGGCACCCACGAGTGCCCCTTCTTAAAGGTTTTTCATTCGTTGTAGTGACTTCGAGAATGGCTGGAAAGCCGCTAAAATATATCTTCTTGTATGGAGTCACAGGCAGAACGATATATGAATTTTGTCATTTATTTGAGATTCTCGAAGGCCCTACTTTCTTTTTTTATTTTGCATCTGTGCGAAAAACCAGTTGGAGGTCTTGTTGTGCACCTATGGATGCGGGTGGTATGTTAGTAGGAAGCAATTTCTGGATTGTTTGCACCGGGTTTAACTTATGTTGAGCACGTTTCTTGTTACTGGTCACTACCTGCAATCCTTACCGTAGCTCGTGGAATTTCTCAATGCCTCTTGCAGCGTTCGCATTCTGACTGTGCCGGTCAGTCATTTCACTCGTTCCGTACATGCGTTCATCCATTGCTTAGCAGACTCTTGCCTCACTTTTAAGTGACTTCACATTGTGCATCAATGTTTGCATTTGTGCAGAACGCTTTCCTCTCATCGTCTATTCGTTGTGGTCACTCATGAGCATATTTGAGCCATTGATGCTTATTCTAAATACAGCGATACTTTAGGTTGAGCGAAATCTCGGTTAGAAATGATGTATTTTGTCATCTGAATTAATTTGAATTATGTGATCGATGTGGAGAGAATGCATTTGACAATTATTCGGTTAATTATATGTGTTATGTGGGCGGCTAAATTTCGTCAGTTTCCATTCGGTGTTGTAATAATTCATTCATTTCACTTCTATACATTTTGTCACCCTATCAGCACGCACAAATAGCATATTCATTATGCCTATTGAGGGCGCATATTAAAAAAAAGAACCCAGAAAGTATGCGAGCCACTGTTTTGTTATTTTCGAACATTGCTGCAATCAGTCGATTGGCAGCCGAATTTGCAAAAAGTGCATGTCCTGCCGGCTGTCAGTGCAGATTTTGCGCTTTATTGGAGGTCTCAAAGTGTAAATTGACGCCAATATTTGAGGTGAAGGACGGTGAGTGAGCAGAGTTGGTTCACATATTGTATGTACTGAATGAAGATCAGTTATTGTAGCGCTGAAAGACTCACTGCATTATTACGCCATCCAATCAAACGGTGAGGTCTATCACCGAGGTGAGTTGAAAGTGCTTATTTATGGTGGCCGAGGATGGATTGGAGGACAGTTGGTTGCCTTGCTTAAGGAGAGGGTATGTTTTTATAAAATTCCGGTGTCATGTCGTTTCTTCACTGCTGCTCGTAGGTTTGCTTTTTTTCGGTTTATTCGATTTTTTGCAACGGCTGATCATTTCAGAATTCTAACATTATTGTTGTGAATCTTGTGCGTATAGTTGTGGTTATTGGGCAAGTGTACAATCGCTGAAAAGATCATCGTCATAACGCCGTTGCATATCAATGGAGCCATTTAGCACGCTGTTTCAACTTGACTGTTTGGAATAAATCGCTTTAATCAGCACAGCAAAATACACTGGAAGACGCTGATCTTCTTGAAGTGCATTAAAATAGGATAGTTTTATGGGCTGCATCCATTTTTTTAGTATATTGCGTATTGGTGCTTAGCTTAGCAATTTGGGAGGAGGAAAATAGAAGTAAAGAATGCAACGTCGAAGTTGAAAATGATGAGCCTGCATAGTGCCATTAGGAAAAAGCCTCTGGATATATCTCTGTTTGGTTCAGGTTTTTTTTTTGTGCCCATTCGGCGATTCGAATAAATAAATCAGCTTTCAAGAAGTCAAACCATCGTTTATTTCTTAAGACCATTTTTTTTCCGTAAAAATGATCCACATATACTTCATGGAAATTGCCGCAATAATCTTTGAGTGAAATGGCGGCTATGTTCTGAAATGTAATCTGATCTCGTGCGAGCATGCCACCTAACAAATAGATCGCCTCCATGACACTGCGCTCTCGACATCTCGATATTTTGTTGAAGTCGAGAAATGTAAAGTGTTCCTCCGCGTTTGTTATATGCTTATCACGAGTGGATATCGACTTGAAAAGATTGTCGTCACTATGTTGATGCAATAAACTGGGAATATCGCACTCGTTGTTGTAGCAATGGAAAAGATGTGACATCTTTCTCTTGTGGGTTTTGCTTGAAAATCACTGCAGAATCACATCGTTACATCGGTTGTTTTGGGATTGCAGAAGTTAACTTTGAATTGAAATGCTTTATTTTATGATTCTTATCTTATAGTGCTGTATTGTTGAGGAAATCAAATACGTCCTTGGCAAGAGACGTCCAGGAACAGACTCCGACGAGGCAGTGCTTAACGAAATCATCGATGTAGCACCAAGTCATGTTGTGAGCACAGTCGGACGCACTCACGGTCCTGGTAGGTTTAACGCTCTTTTCCCTCTTGCCTCTTTGAAATGAAAGATCTCCGTTGTGTGATATATGGATTAAAAAAGTAGCACATAACGAGCGAAATTCACTGTATTAAGATGTTCAGAACGTTGCAGGCCATTGAGTAGACGTGTTCGGCAAAGTCACCGAGCCTATGTTTTTTTTTGTTCATCGCTGTGCAGATTTCAGTTGACAGTATTTTGCGGCTTGAAAATTTTTCAAATGCATCAACTTGTTCTTTTCATGGATGAGACTTAGAGCTCACTCATTTGATCACCTATCGTCCCGTAGTGAATAGAATATCGCCTAGAGGTGTCTCCACCTCATTTATTCACAACTGAAACATTTGAGGCGTTTATGGAATAGCGGAAGTTCCAAAAACGTTCTCATATCGATGTGCTTTAAACTAAATGAGCCTCATTGAAGTTCATATAGAGAGTTTATTTTGCTTTATTTTGAATGTGGACTCTTCTGTTATTTGATTTTGAGCCTCCTATTTGTGCTATACATCCGGCAAAGTGAAATGTTGTAGTTGGCGAGAAGTTGGCGCTCGCTATTTCAGTGATAAAAGTGCCTATGAGAGATCACTATCAGCAAGTTAAGGTCACTGTTTTTTTCTGCACACACGCCTACGGTTGCTTTATTTCTATGTCATCGTGCAGTTGGATATGTTTTGTAACTCGTAGAGCGGAAATTCTGGTCTTTATTTTTTAGGTGGTTTGTGTCTTCATGGACGAGATTGAGAATATTTGTCAAAGAGGCTGCGCCTTATCTTATAAAAAAACAATCACATATGATATCCAATTGATGTGTTTAAGGCGTTAACAGCATTGCGTATTTGGAAGGAAGTCCTGAAAGGCTATATGAAAACGTACGTGATAACCTCTATGCACCATGTGTATTAGCGAGCATCTGTGATCGATTACGTATACACTTCACTTATGTTGGAACGAGTTCCATTTTCCGCAGCGACAACGCGCACTTATCTGGTGGCAAAGGGTATTCGGTGAGTTTTCCCTGCCACTTCTGAGAAACAAGTATTTGCAGCATCTTTTTTAGAAAATGAAACAGTCGATTCTTCATTGTTTAATCATTTTATAGTGCTGCTGCAACGGTTGGTCGATGGTTAGCTTAATCGATGGTATGCTCGTGTTGATTCTTTTATTAACGTGATGTTTCAATGCAAGGCATCCTCATGAGTCACTATCGCACACGATTGCTTTGACGCTTGGCGGCAGTCATAGCAGTATCGCTGTTTGTAGCACCGACTAATGAGGAATTCGTCATGAAATGAATGTTATGTTTGCTGGGTGAACGTCATTAGTAAGATCTAAGGAAAATCAGTCCTATTTTATTTGCAGCAATGAAGAGAGGACTGTTGCAGCGATTCTGATGTCAAGGAGGAATGGAGGAAAAGGCAAAATGAAGTAGGATTAGAGAGAATGGAAGGACTTTCTTTCCTCTTCGCCACATCGCTGTAAGGGTATTTGGGTTCCTCTTCATCCATTTGGATAGAATGCAATCCGAGGTTAAGAATATCGAAAAACAGTTTCTTATAAAGAGGGCAACTTAAGAAAGCATGTGAGTTTGCGCTACACAAGCACTTATCGAAACAGTAACTGCATTGTGTGCATGGTCAATCATTTGGGTGCAAATTAGCGTCGCACCGGTCGGGCGGCTCTTTTTTAGAAAAGTTTTTGTTCGGATGGAAAAAGGCCTGGTTTCTTCCAGGTGATATGTTAATGAGACTGAACAAGTTAGTTGCAGTTTGTTGCGTTGTGAAAAAAAGTGTTCTGGAAGAAACATTCTACCGGGAGAAGCAGCCCTTTGAAGACTTTTGTTATGATAACAATGTGATCTCCTATAGGTGAGGTGCAAACATTTTGTAGCTTAAAATGAGGTTTAATTGAGAGCTGTTTGTCGCCGATTTAATGAAAAGTGAGTAAAGCTAAGAGAAAGGGAAGTCATATGTGGCAGACGTTGTGTGGAAAGGTCTGAAATTGAGGCAGCGGGAGAGGGGAACGGAACGGGCACTGGCGTTAGAGCAGGGGCTGAGTGGAGCACAGTGAATTTCAGGAGAATGACTATGGCAACTACTCAGGGACGAGCTATACGGCGGTCAAAGGACGCACGGATTGGCTTATGCGCTACTACACGACCACGTTGAATGTTCGTATGGGATTGCCTGTGAACTATGAGCTAGACTGGCGAAATTTAGTTGCCAGGGTTCGTTTAGACTTTTTCCAGTCGCAACTGCTGCTTTTCTGTATGTGGGCCCTTCGATGCGCAAAAAGAAGGGTTGGGGTTCTTTAATGGTTATATTTCTGTCCTGTGATACTGAAAACTGATAGGGGGAGCGGAAATTTTCGAAAGATATGTAATGGACCGATTTTTCTTGGGTTAAAGCGAACAAAGTGGTAGTCTCCTGTCGAAATTTTATTTAAATTATCGAAAATTTGGCATTGATTGAGAATTCAAATTTTGCTAGGGCTGCAGAAATGTGGACTCTATTCAGAAACATAGAATTTTTATGTCGAACAAATTGTTAAACAACTTTTGTTAAAACTATCCGTTTGTTTAATTCAGAAAGTTGTTCTTTATTTGGTATGAAGTGGTTCGGCCAGCTACAGTTCTCTTGATAAACGGCACAATACAATGTTTCGAAGCATCGTTCATCCTTGATCACTTGCTAGGGCTGGCATGTTGATGTCCGCAGCAGATACTGAGAACAGACAAAGAGGAAAGTTCCCCTAGTTTCATTTGTCCTAGTGGGTTATTGACGATATGTTGCTAAAGAAACGGGTGTCACCATTCTTGGCTAATTCGCCGTCGTTTGTTTTAGTTCTCTGCTTTGTATCCGCAGTTTTAGTCGCTTCGAAGGTCTCGATTCCTTTAACTTGCTAGCGTTCTTACTTTTTATGATCTTCATTGTCATTTTTGTTGCTTAAATGAGGTTAAGATAAGTGATTCAGCGTATTTATTCGATGGGAATTATCTTCGATCTTGCAGGTGATCGGTTCCTCTCGAGTGCCGGATATCCCAATTTCCGTCACAGTTCTTCCCGATTGTCTTCCAGTTATGCTTGATCTGATGATTAATTGCCATCGTGGTACAATTAATTTGGTAAATCCTGGTCCAATTCGTTGTTCGCAGATTATCGAACTATATCGCAAAGTTGTTTCTAATCACCTTTGCGAAACTTCAAACTCAGAGGTTAGAATAGTTTTCGCTCTGACAGGCTTTGTGGACAAACGGGTCGCTTTAGCAGTTTTATTTTGACGCTTTCATTTGTTTAATTTACGAGGTTTCATCACCTCCCCCTTCTCATTCCCCATCTATTATGTGATTTGAATCACGTATAAGCAGCCTCATAGTTCTTTCTTAGTTGAAGAAAGTCACTCGTGTTTTGGCTTCTTTGGTTCTGAATCAGTAAAGACGAGCCATCTGGGTTTAGACCAGCCGATATTCGAAGTAGACCAACCGGGATCATGACACTTTCAGAATCAGGATTGTTATTGTTTTTCAAGACTTGATTTCTTCCATCATGTCGCCGTTATATAAGTGATGAGAAATGATCTCTTTTTGTCCATCATATCTGAAGTTTTAGTCCCCCTATACCTGGGGGGTGGACGTATTCCTTCGAAAGTGTAATAGTGATGGTTCTCAGACATATTAGGTGCAAAATCATTCTCTATGAAAGCAAATGTGCGCTGTTTCGCTTATTTATGCTCTGAATAATGAAGCAGCTGAGAGAGACATATGTTAGGAATGATAGCTTAAATGAAGCGCGCTAATGAGTGCTTATTAGGTTTTCAGGCTGTACTTGAAGGTATGCTGTATCTTTGCACAGAAGTTGTTAGCGGTAAAGGGCGAATTCAGCGAGGCAGCCTTTCTGCTCAAAAAAAAAAATCAACGTGCTTTTCAGTTCCCTCTTGCGAAAGATATTCCCTGCGTTTGTGCACTGGTCATTTTGATGTTTGCTAATGAATCAGAGTGCATTCGAAAGCTGTCAACAAATGATCTTGTAAAAGCGCATAAGTGAATCCTTTCAGGCGAAGCCGTCGAACATCAAATGAATCTATCATCTTTAGTGAGGTCGCAGCGCTGAGTGGTCGAGGTGCGCTAAAAGCTGGATAATGCCATTTGATCTCGCTGAATGCAAAGTGCAATTCAGGACCGGTTTTTTTGGCTTTTTAGGCAGTCTTATATAGGTAACGCGCAGGTAGTTTCTGTTTATCGCCCGATACGGTTACAGATTCTTTGACGGTGAAGTGAATGCAGTGTAGCCTAATATGAGTTGGTCTATTCAGAACGGAGTTCTGTGCTCATATACTCAATGCGTTCTCGACACAAGCGAGCTGCAGCGACTCTATCCAAGCTTGCGAACAGCGATCGAAGGCATCAAACAGTCCGTAGTGGAGGTGGCTGCCGCTCAAGAAGGTGAGCACACCATTCAGCACGTCTGATCATTGTGCATTCTCATATACTATTATCAAATAAACGCATGCTCTTTGTGATCGCATCTCTCACGAACCTTGATCGCACCTCTGCTTATCGTTTTTTTTTTTTTTTGAAACCATCTCGACGCGTTCACTCCACTCGCTTGTGCATACACGAAGCAAGGAGCACAGTATTCAGCCGTTATACCTAGTAATAACAATGCAGTGATGCTCAACGACCGAGCACCGACTGACAGTGAGTAGGTTATTTACGTCATCTGCACTCACTGTGGTCGAAATTCTAAATATAGACAATATTCTACGGCCCGTACGCTGCTCATATCTGCTTGCGGGAATGGTAATGAATCACACATTGTTCGAAGCAGGCACAAGGGACGTGAAAGAAAGAGGACTGAACTTCGCCACAAATATAATATATGTCAATTTTGAGGGAGAAGACAGCGTCCTAACGTATTCATCGCTGTCATGAGAGCAAAGGGGATTCCGAGTTTCGTGAGCAGGGAAGGGTGTGGTCACTGAGAGGTGGACGGAAGGGACCAGTGACTACTGCTCGAAACAGCGTATTTCACAATTTTCAATGGGGAAGAATGATACAGAAAGTATAATAGTAAATGACCGTTGCTATAAAACAGATAGCTCCACCTTTCCAGTGAAGAATGTAGGAAATAGGTCGCCACATAATTACACGAGTCGCCAACAGTAAAAGCACATCCGGCGGCTTAAGGTAGCCGACTGTGGCTCGGTTTCGCTCTTTTACCTTGCAGCTGAACAAAGAAGTTTGTAAGTTCAATATTTACAAATGGGTAAACCTGTATTATGTCCATTTGTTATTCGTGCATTCGCTTTTTTGGCTGTGTTTATGTGCTGTTTGTCTCTGTCTGATAGCTGTGCTGGTTGTATTTCTTGCCCATTAATGGGACATGAGCCAAAATGTGCCCTTTTAATGTCAGGTTTTTGTTGAGTTAACTTGGAACCCTTCAAAGGTTTATCCTTAATTTATTGAAGAACAAATTTTAGTTAACGAATTGAAGAAACGGCCGATACTGTGAAGCATCAACTGTTAATTTCGAGTGTTTTCCTTGGAGTAGTGCTCCTGGTCAATTTATGTTGCATCTGCTAGGCCTTTAATGTTGCATCTGTTAAAGGGGCTTCTGCCGGATGCTATGCTCGCCAGTTGCCTCATATTGTCCGTTGGAGTTTCTGGGAGGTGGTATGGTCGTCTACTGCAGCTGCATCGGATGCATAGAATCGTTGTTTTTATTTTTATTTTTACTTCGTACATTTGATATTGTTTGGGAAATGCAAAGTTTCTGCATCGCGAAGATTTCTCATTTTCGCGAGTTTCAGAAAGTCTGGATTTGCTGTGTACTTCGCTCTATGTATAAATTAAAACACCAATTCCCTTTGCAGCGGCACGCAAATAAATGTTCGATGGCGTGCGTCTGTCGACAGAATCGTTGACTCGAACTGGGAAGGGTAACGGCTGTATAAAGCGTCTGAGTGTCATTCATGCACAGCTTGTTTCGTTCGTCGCTAACTTCCGATGACAGCAGTCAGTAATGAATTTGCGTCGATGCGTACTTCATGCTTCAGTTCTGCAGTATATTTGCTAGTGCACAGTTGCAGAATCATTGCTGCAACAGAAGTGCCACCGGATAAGGTCACTCGTAACGTTCAATGTTTATGATAATTTGCACGTTTTTATTGCAACGAGTTGATGATTGTTTGATTGTGTCATACTGCAACGAGTTAAATGCAAATGTTAGAGTCGAAGTGATGCTTTCTCCGATGTGATATACAAAAAGAGCGTCTTCGAGGTGGGCATTCTCAACAGTGTTATGATATTCGCAACTCGTTAATAAAACCTTCGTGCGTTTCATATTCGACATTGTTTTACGCGCTTCTTTGAGCTTCTTTGATCGCTCACTGTCGTTTTAGTTATGTGCATGCGTGGTCTCATAGTGCTGAAGCCGTTTTGAGGAATAAAGTATTTCTCGAAATATCTTTGGAATAAGCAAGAAACCTATTGTGCTCCGCTTGCACGGAGTCTGCCTTCACAAAATATGATAATGGGGAGCAGTGCTTTATTGTCGTAGATGATGGTTAAAGTAATTGATGAAAACGAACTTCTTTCATGACGGATCGAATGTGGCTTTTCGAGGCCTGTTAGCGACTCCGATTGCCGACTTCAAAAGTGCAAGGAAATCGATAGATTATATAGAGGTGTTGAAGGTTCATCACTTTTAAAATACAGCTTGGAGCAACATTCGAACCTAAAACTTCCTTTTGGCATGTAATTGTTTAATAGAAATTTCCGTGAGAACATATTTGGAACACTTGACATCAGGTAATTAAACCCTCTGCATAAAAAATCTCATTGCTTCATGAGTATTTCCGAACTGAATTTTTTGAAAACCTATATCGATTTGAGTAAAATGTGAGCAGACCAAAGAAAAGAAGTTGCAATCCTAAATTAGCACAGAAAGCGTTTTGTCGTATACTAGCCAAGCAGAGAACGCTTGATGTAGTGCTGTTTGTGTAACGGCACGTTCTAATATCAAATGTCGGATCTTCAAATTCACTTAAGTTTATACACATTGTTACGGGACGGTACCGGGGGACATATAGACTATCAGCCGTTTGGCATTATCGTGATATCCCAGTCCCTTTTCTGCGGCACAGGTCTGTCTACGAAGGACTTGGATGCCTGCATGCATACGTGCATGCGACAAAGTAGAATGTTCACATGTGTGCCGTTGGCCAAATACCCAAAATTGACGAAAAAAATTGTTCTTAAATGGAGTGTAGACAAAAAGATAAAAAACGCCATATATTTCATTTACAGTTTTGAGGATTCGAGATACAATAATTTCAACTGTAGTCGTTGATAAAGTAGCAGCATTGTTGGAAAAGAATTGGTTGAAGTGAGTGAAAATTCCCTGATAATAATGCTAAGCTTTCCAAAGTACCGAGTAATCAACAGATGTATTTGAAACTCGAGTAAAACATTAGGTCGATTAAGCAAACAGCTGCGAATACTTAAAGATCTTCTGCAGAAATCCCGCAGATAATATATAATTTACGGTTCTTATGTCAACGAAAAACAGCCCATGATTGAAGGCGACAGAAACTTTCGAAAAACTAGCTCAGTTGAAAATACCTTCGAAAACTATTGAGTCCATGGCCGGCAACTGAAGAAGCTGAAGCTGCTGAAATTAAAAACAAACCTAAAATAAATTCATTTCGCGTATGATTAAGTCGACCCTCGAGTATGAAAAGTTCCATTGCACCGTGAAAAATCACTTAAGAACAGTTTCTGTCAAGAACTTTTAAGCACAAGCGCAAACCAATTTAATTTTTGGAGCTATTCACACCTACAGCTAGCGATAGGGCATCAGATCAGTCGGCGGCTAGCGAACGTATTTCGGCAACATATCAACAATTCAAATTTGCAAAATGAATACTCATTTGGAACTGTTGCAGTAAACTTTCGCACTAATTAATTTCATTACGCTGATCATACATTTTCGATCTCTTCCGTAAATCTTCTTGGTAATCCATATTCTGTATTTGGTTTCATTTGATTATATCTCCGCTATACCAATGGAGTTTTTCATTTCGTTTCAAATGACGCTAATCTGCACATAACACAGTTGTTTAGGTGCAAGTAAAAGCCGGAAAGTAATCACTTCCATTTGAAAGAACTCATTTGAATTTTGGTGTGCTACTCAATTTCCGGTTTTGAAAGAGTCTTCTTCAGTGCATATGTTGCACTTTCGCTTTATTTTAAACCGAATGTCTTAAAATATCTTAGCTTTTCTGATTTAATCTTGATGCACCTTTCTTCTGACTCTATTATATCTCCTTGCTGCCTTTCATCCTCATTTTTTAAGTTGAGAAATATTTTAAACTAGAGAGGGGATGAGTTTCGCACGCGATCCGTCTATCGAACATAACCTTTGGGTACGTATTGATAGGGTGGTAGTAAGTGCATACCGCAGAGGCATTTCCCCGTGCTGAGTTGCAAATAATACAAATCTGAGGTCGCAACGACTGGATCATTTATTACTCCAAATGCCGCAGCAGCTTTAGGCACTTGACATTAAGCTGCTATAAAGTGCGTGTAAATGATGGGCGTTTATAGAACCAGTCGGCTGTCGTGTAGATGGCCAAGGGCGTCTGCCTAACTCATTTCAGATCGGTTCTGTTATAGGCTGTTCAAACGCTGTATCGTAATTGATGTTGCGTAAGGAAACAGGCATATGACATTTGTGTCGTGCTAGGCAGCGCCTCCTTGCGTGCAGATATTGATTCAACGCCTCAGGCGTCTCACCACCGTTGCACTTGGGGCCTTTTCCCCTCCCCTTTCTTTTAAAGCGCGGCTGCCGCGAGCTGCGTTCTTGTCGCTTCTTTAAGCCTTCCATATTGTATCTGTTTAGGCTCATTCCAAAAACTCGATGAAAATGTTTCTTTAATGATACAGTACAAGTATCGGAATGAAATTGCCACCATTTGCAAACGTCCAGTCTCCTTTTTATATCTCATTTAGAATGTCTTTAATGGAACATTAGTTGCTTTTTTTGAGCTAGTTTTCTTTGCGTGGACCGCTGAAATGTCGTCAACAGCGATTTCCGTTACACTCAGTCGATCGAAGACGAATTGTACGATATCGTTTGTTTTGTGCGGATGAAGACGGAGGGGAAGGTGGAGGTCAAAGCAGGGGAGCATATCAAATCATACTAAATCTTCGTGAATCTATGTGCTCGATGAGAGAGAACTAATGTGGGTTTATATCACTATGGCGACCGTACTTTTCCACCTCTTCAATAAGTGCCTCATCATTCGAGTACTTTTCCTTGAAGCATTTCGTGCAGATAAATATGTCACCATGTTCCCTCTTTTTTAAACTGCCACTAGTTTGCTACTGCTCATATTTCTCAATGCCCTTAGTGCAAATTGTTCTGTTCTATTGCTCCATCTTTTTTTGCCTCTTTATTTTGATTTAGTGCTCTTTTTCGAAGTTCTTAACTCAATTTGCACCAGTTTTTTAAATTTGCCCATAGTTTCTGGCTATGTAAATGAAATGAAAGAAGTGAAAATATCTCATCTGTTTTGTTAGGCGAGCCAATTCAATTAAACGTATAGCGCAGGGCCGATTGGCCGAAGAATATAGATTGCCATTAGAAAGGTGCTTTTTCTAAAGCAGAATCGATGAGGCTTTGAAATCATTTAAATCGAAAGATCTCAATGAACGTACTTTTCCGTTTTCATATTAAAGCGCCTAATTTAATCATTCATGCGTAGAGAATCCACTCTTTTCATCCATCTCCATTTCAGTTAGTCCTTTCAGCAGTATAATCGCTCGTTTGTTCGATCTTCGCCATTCTTCGTCCTTTATTTAGAGCCTCTCAAAAATATCTTCATTCAGTTTGGTAACGACATGGACAAAGTCCATTTGTTTGCTCACCGTTGGCTTCAACGAAAAGGAAATGTAAGAACATTTGTATTCACTTAAGTTCATTCTAGTCGAATCATCACTTGTCGACTTCTGAAAATATCGATGGATTTTACGTGAATTTTAATATTCACCTCAAAACAAGTTGTTGGGTTCCGCTCACGAAAGTACTCCCAAAACTTCGTTAGGGTTACATCAGTTTCCCACGAATTGAAATTTATTTTTGCCAAAAATGCTTTCTTCTAAAGTTTTTCATGGAGTACTGCGATAGTGAGCTTTCTTGTGTTACCGTGGTGTCTTTCATATAGTTAGCAAATGTGAGGGCGCTTGTTCATTCTTCGTTTAAGGGGTCAATCATTTGCGGTAATATGAGACAAAGTTTCGAAATATGAAAATCTCTTAATGCTTTGCAAGCTTACAATTTCACTAGGTGAGAAAATGCTCTTCTCTCCCGAGCAGCTGTTCGGGCTCCTGTTGAACCGTGCTCATTGAAGATGTTCACATATGATGTTTAATTTCTTCAGCTTCTCTTAGCTTTTTTTTCCTTTTTTTTACTGCAGACAGGTTAGCCAACATCGATTTCAGTGCTTTCATGCGTATTTCTCCCAAATTGTCGAAGTAAAATGTCGAAATTTTAAACCTTAGCGTCGACTCATCGACGGGAAATGATACCGTCACACTTTTGTTTGTATCACACTTTGGCGTTACAACTGGTTGATTATTCCGCCCTCTTTTCTACTGCGTTCTACTTCGAAAAAGCAATGGAAATAGCGGTGGGAATTTATGATTGCGCATCAAATTCGCAGGAGATCAGAAAAGCAAAGTTTTTTATCATCAGTTTCTGATTTTCATAAATTCCGGCAGAAATCTGCTAGCCGCATCGAGATTTCTGGAAAATGGGAGTTTAAGTGCTCGTGTGTACTTTTATGCATCTGCAGTACTTTTATGCTATCAGGCGCGATTGGCAGCTGACGAGTTTTCTTACCTCTTATTCTTCTTAGGAGAGGCGGGAGCTTATACATTTTTTTCCTCACAGCCAGTAAACTTTCTGGCCCGAATGAGGTTCTAGTATCTTTATGACAATTCCTCCATTGCATATAATAATTTCTTCATAATATAGAAGAAAATTCATAGCTTTATGCATATGACGGTCGGCTTCGTATTTTTGAACTGTCACACTCGTTGCTTTTTCCACATACATCACATTCTGTGTCGATCTATTTAAAGTCATTTGTGTATGACACATTGCCTGGAAATTTCAGTCTGTTATGCGCAGTAGTTAATAATTTCCTTGTGAATGCCCTTTTCCCTGCGATATGTTTTTCCGTCACCTCCAAAAAAGTCTTGCCTAGTCTTTGTGCGTCTTCTTGTCTATATGCTCGTTGGCAGTGTTTTTATTACTCGTTGATAGGCTGCGCACTTTCTAATTTTCGAGTCAGTGTTAAGGCTGCTTGTCGAAATCGATATCGCGTAAAAATATTACGTATGTATAGTTTGTGTTAGTATCGCCTAATAAATTTGAAGCCACATGAGCAGCACACTGCATAGAAAGAAGTATCTATGATGAATTTTCGTTAGTCTACAAAGAGGCGGTTTGCCTCTTGTTCTCTTTTTTATCCGCCACACACTGGCTCAGAAATCACGTTTACAATATTCAGCTATCGGACTATGCCAGCCAGCCACATGACATGCAGCACTCTGTCTGCACTTCCCCTCATATAGTGCATATTTGATTGGTGCTAATTAACGCTTCTTAAGAGATTTTTTCCTCATGAATGCAGCGCAAAAAAAGAAGAATTGAGCGAAAGTTTCAACTGCGCAGAAAGTATCTCCTTCGTGTACATCCAACTTTTGTAGAGCCGGAAGAGATTGAGGGAAATGGAATTAGCAGCCACCGTTAAGAAATATTTTTAATCACTTTATGCTGTAAAACAAATCCCGAGCGATACTAAGGAATTAATAAGCGGTCCTATTGGTTTGTTTTAGCGCATAGAAAATGTAGGAGTGATGCTGTGCGGAGATGCGTTTCCACCTTCAACTTGATGCATTCACTCAAGCAGAAGCTAAAAAAGAGTTGTGTTTGATGATTTATTTATTCACAGCTCACTATCAGTCTAGACGACTCGATATCGCTTCTTCGCACAGGTTTACTGCGTCGATCAGAGCAAAAAAAAGGAGTTATTACCAAATCCAAAGCATTGTGTAAAATGGATGGACTGACGAAGTTTATTTTTGAAGCGCTCGCATTTAACGCATTCAAAGAGGGGAACATTTTTAAAGCATCTTTTATACGCTGAATGAATTTAAAAGCGTAAAAATTTCTATGGAAAGAAGGATTTTCAGCACTCGAAGGTAATATTGCAAGCTTCTATAATATGGAATTGTAGCTGTAAATGCTGAATAAGGTAAATTGTCCACTGATATTTCTTTAGTGACTTCGCAGCTCTCTAATTCATGTTCTTATGGCATACTTTCAAATTCGGGCAGTTTTAATGTGTTCAACTTGCTTTGAATGATTAGCATTTAATGAATCGAAACTACTGCCGCTAAACATCGATGAACGCCTCGTAGCATCTGCAGTGGTGGCAGCGTTATCTCTCCATCATTGTTACCATTGAATTATTATGCAAATGTTTGAATTTGTCTGTGCAAGATGCGAGGAAGCGAAATTAGTAAAATGTGGCTTTTATTTGTGGAGTTTGTTCCGTTCACGAAGGTAGATAAGCTTGTTTGTTTGCATAGAAAGAAAACTGTGAACTTCTGCAGAAATGATGCGGTTGTTTATGGATATATTTGAAGAGAATCGCTCGTTTCCGCTTGAAGAGAATCACTTCGATTTGAAATTTTGCGTTTCATTCATTTGTCCCACTTGTCGATTTTTCTTCGTCATCAACGCTGTAGTATTTCTAAACGCAAAAGTATATCCAATTAGTCTACCTGATATGATTTTCGATTAGTATACCAAGGATCCTCATTAATGCCATTTAGCGTTGAGAGTAATCAACCACGTGTGATAGCGCAAGTGCTCGGCACTACGATCTCTTCGAAACTGCGAATAGTTCCTAGGAGAGCGACCGCCGAAATTTTTTCATAGTCTTATGGTTTCCGCTTTGATCCGTATTCAGTGTTTCCTTGAGTCTTTTCGAAGTGATCGTATAATGGGGGAGACTATCGGTTAAATTCTTCAGTGTCTCTCTCTCCGCTGCTTCTCCTTCCAAAAAAAAAAACTGCCACATCAGCATTACTTTTCAGAAGACTGGGAAAAATTCCACCGAGGGAGGAGAGGAAAGTTTCAAATAAACTGCAGTGCTGAGTTGATTTCCGACTTCAGTTTGCTCTGCAGCGTTGCAGCTTCGTTTCAGTGGGGAAAGCTGTTAGAGACTAACGTAGAGTTAGAGTCCAGTCTCCAGTGAAAGGTAATATCGCAATTCGCTTTTCAGTTCAGAGCTAAATTTGCGATCTCTGTAAATACTAATATTCCATTTGCAATTCAGCTGCTCTTTCCTGATGTTGTAGCGAAATGTCTCCTTTTGCAACGCTGCACTGAGAAATCGCCGGTGAAATGCTGTATTCTGGCTTAGCTAACAGGCGTTTGGAGGAATTAAGCTGCTCTAAAGCGTGGAGATATGCGAAATTTCGCATCGTTTCATTCGATCAGTGTGGGCGGTTATCTTATAGTTACAATAGTTTTTACACTTACAGTCAAGCTCATACAGTTTTAACATGGTACTGGGAGTTGTGTGATATTTCACCTTTTCAGGTATATTGTCCCTTTGGCTCGTCTAGTCGTCCATTCCTCTTGAGTATGTGCATCTCATGTCGACATGCGATCAAGTAAACCTCGAGACGACACAGGTATAAGGGTGAACAGTTTATCACGCTTATATAATAAAGTGCACACGGATGGCGCTCCGATCATCGACACGAACCCGTAGTCGCATCCGGCAAAATCGACGCTGCCGCCGATTTCTTCACTCACTCCGACGGCCACGCGTACGCCCATTTGGCCTTAGGAACAACCTAGCAGCTGTAATGAATACATGCGCACATTAACACCTTTGTGTATATTTCCCGTGTCCTGCCTTAGGGTGTCCTCAACATACGTGTTGAACATCATATGATTGTCTCTATATGCTATGACCCTCCTTGACGTACTTTGCACTAGGCCACTGTTCCTGCTTGGTCTATAGCCGACTGTCTACCCTACAGTGTTTTCGATTTTCCAGCGCAGATCTTGCCCTTCATCGACGTATCTTGCCTAAGCACAAAGAAAGAACATCCGCTACAACTCGTTGACGGATAACGTTGACCATTCGTCGTACACATTTCCCGTATCCACTTAATTTTTTCATAACATGACGGTTCTGTTGAAATCTTATAAATCGCTTCTTGCGTGCTGCCACAAAAATGTCAACAGCGAAAGTGCCATGTGTAGAAAGCGTCAATGTATCGTAGGTGGCTCTTCATACTGTATCGTCAAGCAGCAGTGCGTTAGGCGGCACTGAAATCAGCTGTATACTGGCCCTAGCGGCATTGTTTCTTAGAACATTAGCCATTTTTGGGTATGAAAAAAATTGAGTTGAACTATTCGCATGTTGCCGTAAACCCGTTTAAATTAACACTTTAGTTTTTTGCATCCACTTTTTCGACACCGATGATTTATAATTTCGAATGCTCTCTTGCTGTGGTCCACCAGATTTTAGAAAAAAAAACTACTTTTCCTAATGTAACTCTAATATAACTCTGCTGCGGTAATTCCCTATATAAATTTATGAGAGGCTTTATATAACGCTCGAAAGTGTTAGTTGATGTATGAGGCATGTTTTCACTATCAGACCCTGAATTCAATCCCAAGACTTGTACACTTTAGCTTGCTTGAGAGGGTACCTAAATTTGAGGGGAGACAGAACCTGAAGGACATTTGTGCCGAATGTGTAAATGCGAGAAACGCAGATTTCGACCGAGGAGTGAAAGTGGAAAGAATTCATGTGAAGGTGCTTCATGAATGTGCTATTACTACAGTCCAGCAAAATCTTGGGCACAGGAGGGAAAGGTATTCAGGCACATATTCAGTGGATTTATTCGCTCTTTTTCTATAGACGCTTGACCTCGTTGTTGTTATTATGCCTTACGTTACGCCGACATTACATTCTGCCTCCTTTCCCTTCGGTACGTTAGTAATCGTCGTTAGCTGTCGTCATGTGATTGCTTTTTGTGTGCCTAGTGCTTTAACTGGTGTAAATGATGTCTAAGATGCAATGAATGCTCCTAGGAATTGCACAGCAGTGTGCGAAATAGTGGCAAAAGGATCCTTATTATTAGCTGGTCTGTCGATCGAGCTGTGTTCCGTTACGAGTCGCTGCAAAAGACGGTTACAATTTGTCGTCAACATTTGGACCTCAATGTTTGATCAGTTCCGATTGTATATAACCTCTCTCATTAAGAAACAACTCCGCTTTCAGATGGAACAGGCATCGCAGCCAACGCAGGCAAGGGGCAAACAGCGAATGCTGCCATCGTTGTTGCAATTGCCAACGGTATGTGTGGGCAGTGGTCAACGGACGGCACCCATTAAACAGGCATTATCCATCGAAACACGTTCCTTAAGTGATGCAATAAGTGCACTGGCTACCTCATCGCCCATCATGAGCCTCTCTACCAGCATGCCCGTTGTTAGTTCTTATTTTACTTCATCTTTTAGTATGCGTCTCTTGGTAATAATTTCGCTCTGAATTGAGTATGGCCAAGCGCCAAGTGAGTCTATATTTCTACGGTAGGTCACAAGATGGCCATTATGCTAACAATTCCACTGATGACAGCTCAGGGCGCTAATAATAATAATGGATGCATAGAATCGCAGTTGTTGTCTTTACAGCAGTTTTATTTTGTGAGGTAAATTGTGTTCAGATGAATAGGTACGCGAGTAAACTTTGATGGCTGTCATCGCTTAAAAAGGGCAGAAAAGTTATGCGGGTATTTTATGTGAGGTGGTGGAGGGAGAAGCGAACGACCGATCTCGCTGATTGCCATGTGCTAATTTTACTCTCGAATGATGCCAACAAACGTATGCGAACGCACAAAACGATTTTGTTATGTGCAATTCACAGTGCAATAGTTGCATAAATGGGACTAAAAATCCGCCTCTTTCAATATCGCGCGCTATTGGATCGCAAAAGTTACCATGAAAATTCGACAGCTCCTTAACGAGCGATAAAAAGTAAAAATTAGCACAATCACAAGCTTTAGCGGGTAACATGGCCATAACGAGTTGAAATGGGAATAGCAGCTGCCGCTTGCCATAGAACAGGGCTAATTCGACGACACATTTTGGCTATTTATGGCATTTATGCGCGGAACAAAAAATACTAGAACTTACTATCGTTTAAAACATCTGTTTGAAAACAGGTTAATTGCTTCCTTAAAATATGAATTTTTAGGTGCTCTTTACTTTGAGCTCTGTCATGAGATTGGGGACTCAAGTAACTGTTGCTAACGTCGCAATGTAGAATTTATGAAGTGTCCGTACGCATAATTCGTTGATTGCGTTTCACCTGCGCTTCTGTTGTTCGAAGAAATCGCACTTCCTTCCGCATAAAGGAGGGACGAATGTGAGTGCGTTGATGACTGTGATCGTGTCTGTTCTAATCTATAATATCAGCACCCCGTTATAGTAAAAATTTTTACTTTCACCTACATTGATCTTGGTGTATTGGTATATGAAACGCAGTAAAGTGAGCAGAATGAAGCGGTTTATATGGTATGCGTTTTTCATTTTTGTTGTGAGTTTATATGTATACCGATGCTGATGGAAATAATTGAGCAGGAGAATCCTCTGATGATGCGTATGTCGACTGATGGCGCAGCGAGTGCGATATTGCACGAGCGTTGGTTTACTTATCGCCACGAGCGGACGTCCAGCTCGAGCAGTGACTCAGGCGTTGCTATTCAGTTTAGTCCGCCACTGCACATACGTATGTTTGCACTTTTTTTGCTTCTCCTATATTAAAGGACCACGCTTTGCCGGTCATATAGGAAACTTGTATCTTGCGAGCAGTTACCTGTCAATTGTTGCTTATTTTGTTGATACCTTTGCAAACATACGACAACTTTTGTTTCTTGCAGTTTTGCAAAAAAATGTGCCCCGCACTCCACAACAGTGCTTCTCATATTAGACTAGAGGTCCACAGGAATAGACTACAGAGCTGCTTAATGAAGTGCATGGGGAGCCATGCACAGCAGCTGAACGTGTCGGGAAATTCACGCAGCAGTGTTCACAAGGCTGTGCGACCCTTCCACTTTCCGGATGCACCTCTCTGAAAGTATACAACGTTCTAACTTGCGGACTTGCGGAACCGATATTTGTTGTAACCCATCGTCGCAATGAAGTCTCATTCTGCAAGCATCTGCAACATAAATACTCTTAAACGCGTTTCTTTTGACGATATTGGTAGATGCAAAAGTAGTACCCTAGCATGCTATAGGTAAGTATTTGTGACACATGACATGAGTGTTCTTGGTGTGTGTTTTCCGCACTGTTTGGCATTGTAAAAATGGTTCGAACTGCAGCTTTACATAATAGAAACTTATTAACGGACAAGTGTCCACATGGAAATGTTTTAGCAGCTTAGATGTCCTTTAAGCAGACAGTACACTATTCTTAATAGCACGAATGCAATGTAGGGCTTCAGTGCCTCATGGTGAAGGTGCTTATGGCAAATCCTTTTGTGTCAGAAGTATTCCGGGTGTAAATGTTATGTGGCTGGATCCCCGATGACGCAGACTTTTCACTTCATATGTCTTTACGGCTTCAATATCGCACGACGAAAGCTTCATAGGAGCAAACGGCTGGTACCGTGATACCATCTTGCAGGTGCTTTATACTTCTTCGCGACAGCAGAGTATTTGTGTTGCCAGAATTCCATGGCATAGATCATCGTTGCAGAAGTGTCTGACAGTGCAGTCCTTCGTTGTGTGGGTGTCCAGTGACGCAAACATCTTAATCACAGTGCCCCATTCCTGAAGTTTTCGATTGGCAGATGAATGAAGTCTCAGAGGCCTAGTTTCTCATGAATGGTGTTTCTTTATGGCGCAAATGTGTCATGGCGTAACTGCGTGGGTGATATGATATTTGATGACACGGATCTACTTGATGCATCTGCCCCATAGCGTGAGATTCGTCTTTTGCACGCTGAGATTTGTTGACACCTAAGAAGCGAGCCTTTCCTCGTAAGACGTACACGTTTGCACACCACTTCCTCCGCGCCTTCCTTACCCTCCACAGATCTTCCAGGAATCCGCTCTACGCCATAAGCCGTGCGAGCGGCTTGTGCGGTCAAAATGTCTCGTAAGATACCTCGCTTTGGTAGATTTCATGTGCAAGACTAGTGCAGAGATCAGAGGCAGTCAGTAGGAAGAACGAAAACAATTTTCAGATATGCGCCCTTTCAAAATTTCTCATCTATTCTGGCTACACGAGTTCCTGACATCTTACACTTCATAACCCCTTTTTGATAGAAGACTTCCTTTGAATGTTCATCTTTAGCTTTGTCAAGTCCTAAGGTAAAGAATGTCGTCACCATCTTAAGTCTTAAGCTTAAATCTTTGCAAAGTGAAGAATTTCAGTGCATTTGCTGTGAGTCTCGTTTGCAGTCAGTTCCACATATTATTTCACTGCTGAGGAATATTCATGCAGGCGTTCATTGGTGATGTTGTAGAGCGAGCTGCTACTTCACAGGCCGCATTGTGCATTTCTCCGCCTGGGCTCAGTCCACTCAACGTGACGGACAGCGCATTTTCAACTCCAACGCCATCATCTCGACACTCGACTAACCGCTTCACGTTTGACCATGTTCCCAGTCCTGCTAGACAGCCAAGTAAGTGTTCAGCGTTCATTTGATGCGCACGTATGGAAGATAACGCTCATCTAAGTCTCAGAGCATCCCGATTCCCGATTGCAGCGCTCAGAATTTCTGTTCATCTCGGTGCAGGTTTCTGGTTGGAGGAGCATCGGCACAAGAGCTCCTCGCTTATATGTTTCCGAAGGTAAATTGATGTCAAGACGTGCTGGTGGGTTTGATTTGCGGTTCTAAGGAACCAGACTGTGTAATAACGCAAGTTTTTATTTTTCCTCGTATTTTTAAATGTGTAGGGTCGATTTTAATGGAATCAGTCGTCTGGCATTAGAGCAGCACCAGAATGAAGCGAGATAACAGTGTCCATCTTCACGGTTATTTTAAAGCGTTTGATGCTTCTGTAATTGGTACTCAATATAACAGTAGTATTTTCCACTTTTGTTTTGAGTTCCAACAGCTTTAGCAGCTTTCTTGCAGACACAAATGGGCACTCCCCGCTCAGCATACCTTATTCACCTTCAAACTATTCAGACCTTAATATTCTTGATTTTGATCGGATCTCTGCTTTCTACTACTATGTGCTCCTTTTTTCCATCGTTCGAGATAAATTCGGCCAGATTTCTTACGCCGATATATGATGCCCCAATGCTGTGTTCTGAATTCCAAAGTCGACAAAAATCGTCAACGCATTTCACCTTCAACATCTGCTGCCACCGAAACTGTCGTGGCTGTTTCTGGTTTTATCAGAAATGCATTGCGGCTCATCGCGTCATCTCGTTTTTGCTACAGCTTCGATTTTCGTTTCCTTGCGTATTTCACATTTCTCCGAAGTTCCACATAGATAGTGCTCCACACTTAAGTGTGGGAAGAGGGCTTAGTTCAGTATGGTTCTTCCATATTCACTGCCTTAGGTGTGTTATCTGGGATAATTCGTTGGAGGACGACTAAGTATAGGAAGGCATGAAATCAATTCAGTGCTGATGAGAGTGTTTGCCCCATGTGACGCACTTAACGAAGCACGCTGCCTGTTTTTAAAATATTTTACGATTATTCAACTGTTGTTTCTTTCATCACACTTGCCTACCTGGAAGGGGGAAGAAAGAGGAAGGAGCGAGACGGAAAGGGTAAATTTCTCCGCTCAACAAGGTCCCTCCTCAACCTTTTCTGGTCACTATTTTCAAATTTGTGACAACGTGATGAATTAAAAACTCTTAAAAAGATTTACGCCAAGGTATTGCAGGTGATATTCCATATTGCAGAGGAAACTCACCCACACAGTGAACTTGATGTTCGTTAGCATTTGTTTTAATGTTATCCTGTTACTGTTTTTGCATTTCTGCTTCCGAATCGTGCGGATCAAACAAAGGTGCAGTGGAATTCTTTGTCACTAATTGCTTCCCCACGTTTCTGCATGAGTACCTTTTAGCTTCAGTGAATTATGTTGTGGTGAATCGACTGCGACCATACACTTTCGGACTGCCCTCCCTCTTTACTCGTTTAGGAATAAACTGTGAGTAGCGAGAGCTTCAAGATATTTATGACTATCTTGCGATAAACAAGTACTAGAAACTGCCATAAAAATCTCCCGGAAGCATAAACAACCGTCGCCACTAATGGCTTCGTAACTTTGATCAAAGCTTATCATTGCGGCTCAATGAGAATGCAATTTCACCTCCCAAATTTCAGTTTCCCTAGAAAGAAGTGAGATCTGGCTTCATCCCAATTAGTGAGCCGCAGAGTTTCACTGAAGTAGTCATCCACAAATTTCAGTTAAAAATTTTAGTCAATAAATGTGGGCTGCTAAGGTTCCCGAGATTGTTAAAGGGGCTAGTCTGAACTAGAACGGTACCCAGCCGCAGCCTTCTTCTCTTTCAATTTCTTTGTATATATGAACTATTGGGTGAACCATTTTTGGCAGTTTTCGATTTATCTGGATAGGACTTATATGAACTACAGCGATACCTTCAATCAGCTCTCAGTGAAGCGCTGTTATTGTGACTGTATATAGTGCCACTCTGATTGTCTTCCCATAAGAAAAGACCCTTTGTAGCGAGCAGGCCGCAACGACTAGCAAGTGCATTTGAAGTGCCAGCGTTGTGCTCGGATAATACGTCTCTCGAGGAGAGGCTTAGGAAAGTCCGAGCTGAGCCCGATGCCATTGACAATGAGGAAAGCTGTGGACAACGAAGTGTCGAGGTTAGTTGCTGCAGGTACTTGAAAAGGACGACCAAAAATTCGTCTGAAGATTTCAAAAAGTCTCGTTGTAACATCCACTTTGAAAATATCGTCAAAAAAGACAAAGCTTTGAAATGGTCCATAATAACACCGTCTTCACGCTTATTTTAAAATCTCTGTTGATAATTTTATCAGATTGCCTTCTGCTGCCATTTCTAAAAAAATTCACTGATGGTTGATACTAACAAAAGCGTTTCATATGAGTCATAATTTGTATTGACGTTTTATTGTTGCTAAATTCCCGTGTGGAACGTTGATAGCCTCATAGCGTTTCAGGTCTATAATTTCAAGCAATTGATTTGTATATAATAATCTCCGAGTATATCGTCGAAGTGTATTATCGGTTAGGTGGTAGAAGTCCACAACAAAATGCCCTCGCCGAAATGCAACGACAAATATTTCCACCGTCTTTTTGTTCGATTTTCCTAAAAATGTGGAAGCTATTTTGCTGTTTCCAAAAGTTCACAACACCCTTCTCATCTAGGCATGCGTAGGTTCATAGTCGTCGATAATGGCATCGGCTAGGTCAGTCGCTTTTATTCGACTCTTTTGGAAAATGGCAGCGTTTAAGAAATCCAGATTATTGGAACCCTTTGGATATGAGGTGCTGTTTTTTTTTGTCGAGGAACCCCGAAATAGTTACTTCCATTCTCCTCTGGAACTTTCAAAATCTGGTGTGCTCAATTTCTTCCGGAGATTTCAGAGACCCACAGCAGTCAGGCCTTTCCAGGATTCCTTGAAATCGAGAATCTCCGACCTTGTGCTGGAATTTTCAAAATTGGAGGGACTGGAACGCTCAAGTTTAATCGGCATTTTTCCAAGCTTCGCGGAGTCGAATGATGACCAGTTACAGGATATTTTAGGCGAGTACGCCATTGCTTATTCACAAAAAATCGCTGCCTATCGCTTCGCACATCGAATATGCAAGTCTTCTTCATCACGTAAGTTCGTTGATTCGATTGTTTCTTGTTATCGTGCTAAAAGCAGCATCGGTAGGCTCATTATTGTGCCATTATGCAAGAGCGTGTTGCTCAGCCTCACTGTTGTTTCCTTTGTTGTGCTTCGGTGCTGTATTTTTTAAATGTGGGCATTTGCGGCACGATCTCTGTGCTTATCAAACGCCGATGAAGCATCAAAGTGCCTTAGATGGTGTGATGCAACACCTAGCTCCATTTAGAATGGCAGTGCTTGAAGACGTCATAGTTAATTTCTAAACCAAGCTTAATTCGACTGCGGATATACTTCAGCCTTTTTAAATGCTTTGCAAGGCGATCCGTGACCGTTGCTCTGAAAAGCTGGTCGTGCAGGCTTGTTGCCGAGTTTTCAATTTCTTCAATTTTCGGGATCCGTGTTCGGCGATTATTCTACTTATGACTAGAATTTTTACCAAACTCCTAACACATTGTGTCCAAACCTCACTATCTGCGAACCCTCGAGTGCCTGTGCGCGTTTATGTATTTGCATCTTCGAAGTGAATTTTCGTAGGACATTGTCATCTGCCATGTGCATTGACCTACTGAAAAGGGAAGAAGCAAGGGACTAAAAACGAATTGCTTCATAGTGTCATTCTTCTTTCGGGAATTTTGGCCCCATCTACTGAATCTTCAAGCTTAGAATAGAAGATATGCCATGGCCTAATTAAAAAGTTGGCTCCGTACGATTGAGTGCCGTACACGTCGGTTACGTTGCTCTTAAGCTCCGCATTTGTTCACTAACCCACTCGCAACAATGATACATAATATATTTCAATGATACACTCACATAATATATTTCATTCGAATGTCACAACTTATAATATTCCGCAGTTTCAAATTAGCAATTAATCTAGCACGTAAAATAAACTCCAGTGGGAATGTAGCGGATTGCCTAACTTCAGGAAGCAAATGTGGATTGCAAAAAGAAATTATCTTTGGCAAATAGAGCCCAGCAGCTTCTGTAAGCAAAGAATTTGGAAAGCTCATAAGACGCCGAGTTGAGTTGGGAAGTGCGCAGCGATTTTTGGTGCGATATTTGCTTGCTGTCTAAAGTGTAAATTTTGTTGCAATCAGCTAAGTGAATTGCCACTTTAGAATGTGTAGCAGGAAATCAAGGCTTTCTCCACGTATTTGTTTCTAAAGTAAAGATGTGGTAAGTGAAAATATCAGTAAGAAGATAATTAATGCTGATGAATACGAAGTTTGCGGTGGTGTGGCAGACTTACTCCATCAACGAATAGTTATGTGTCTTCTTCAGAAATGTGCAGTTGGCGTAGATGCCGCAAACAAGTATTTGTCTACAGCCCTCTTTTTGTAATCATTTCGAGATGCCAGATTGTGTGTAGACTGCTTCAGTTTCTAGATGCTTGTTCGAGAAATTTCAACACGGCAGCAGACGAATGCGACAAGCCCTCAGCAGATGATACCAACACCACTGGTCTGTGTTGACGATTGCTCGCCGAAATCATCGGCTGTTGAGTTAGTGAACGTTCTGCGGTCGCCGTCACTCCATCTGCAGAGCTCGTCATTAGCGTCGTCCTCATGTAGCGTAAGCGTCCCGTCGAGCAGTCTTCTCTCCGTTTCACCTAGCTCACATCCCTCGTCTTCATCGCCTCTTTCCGGCTCCGATGAGCCAAGCTCTTCAGTGTTCAGTGAAGATTCTGATGATCTCAAACGGCAATATCTATGTCGTTTTTGCCACAAGGACTTCAGACGACCTGATATACTCTCAAGGTCCATCGAGTCTCGTACTGTTTAACTCTTCTATTTAATTTACATGTATTTTAAAGTGTGCTGAGTTGGTTGTGCTTTTTTTGTGCCGCGGTTTCATAAATGTCCCATGAAAATCATAAGAAAATGATGTCAGTTTACAAACGAAATGGGTGAAGAGGGTAATGAAGGGTAAGGATTTTTAGTTCAACGATTCAACGAAGGAAGTGACTGTTGAGTATGCCAATTTGTATGATATGTGCACCTCTTATCAGTGATGCTCACTTCAGGCATTTGCGACGTCACACTGGAGAAAAACCGTTCAAATGTGAAGTGTGCTTGCGGTACTTTAGTCGGTCGGATCATTTGAAGACTCATCGAAGAACACATACGGATGAAAAGCCCTACCAGTGCCCATTATGCGTATATGCTGCGGTAGGTTATTCATCACACACATAGTCTAGCATGTCCGGCGGATGCTCGTACAACAGGAAACTGCACACTTTGTGCAGCAAGCCAAGTAACCATATTTCACTAACCACCTAGATCGCTTAGGAACTTTCGGCCAATTCAGATGGTTTTGTGGTAGTACTTCTCTATCCAGGACGGTGATACGAAATGCTTTTTTGTTGTCATAAACATCCTCGTTTCATAACTTGCGCTACTGACAATCTCTATAGACATAAACTGTCCTTTATTTTTTGTGTCTAGATTGTCCAACTTTGGTCTCTGCGGTTGGCGAATTATCCAGTTATAATCCTCTCTTTGATTGCCGTAATTCTGGTGGACTCCAGTTCGTTAGGTTCAGGCATAAAACTACAGGTTAGTTCACAAGCGTTGGCAGTTCATTTTCACGCAACTCCATCACGATTAGCTGTGGCGGGATTGAGGTAGATCCAGTTTAGGGCAAAGGGCAGAAGCCGACAACCGTCTGTAAATGCCGATATGCAAGGGTATAGGCGAGACATAAGTAGTTTATGGAGGAGCTTCACGGGCTCGAAACAAGAATAAGACCTAAGACGTCCAAGCGGGCCGAATCTCGACTTACATAGTCCCTATATATCACCTGAGGCAGTACAAGCGCACATAAGTGACGTAAAGAATAATAAATGGGAATCGACCAAACCAGCAAATTTAGTAACTGCATCGTTAGATTTCAAGCAGATGTCTTAGGGTGGCTCCTCGGTGCCATACCCAACAAGCTCTTAGCTGTCTGAGTGTGATGCCGTTTACTATTTTCTCTGGTAATAGGTTCCACTATTTCTATCTATGCTGAAAGGGTTGGTCTGCCACGTCGGAAATGGTGCGCTGCTAAGTGGACGAAATTAAACGAAATCTCGCGGCACACTGTTTGGGCACAGAAAGGGGAAATCCAGTGAGGAACAGAAATTCTAGCTGTATTAGGACCAGATTTTCAGCGCTATGAGAAAGAGAAATTTGAGATACAGCGGGATCACTGGGGAGATCCTGCTCTGCTTTTAATGCTTAAAGTCAGAAATTTTCAAATCAAGTCAAGCAAATCAGCTCCAAAAATCATAAGCTGAGATTACTGAGGCAAGGCCACAATTTATTTTTGAGCAGAGGAAACCACTGAAAGAATCGGAAATTCCCTAACAGATGTGAGCTAAAGAAGTTGGAAATTTTCGCGCTAAGGCATTTCAGGTTGGCCAGTGGCAATATTAAGCTCGAGATTCGCAAATATGTTCAAACTATTTTTATACTGGACGGAGAAAATACGCCCATACTTCTTCCATTCTGTTACTTGAGTTCGAACGCCTCTTATGAAAATACAAGAGAAATGCGACATTAGAGACAGTTTCAGTGAAATTTAATTGTTGAGACTGAGAGATCGGTAATTATCACATCTCTGATGTAAATCTCAACATGCTTCAAAATGCGATGAACCTCAGGTGACTAAGCAGCAAAATTACTTCACACCAATCTGAGTGCGGTGCATCAATTATGGTGATTTGCGATGAAATCATTACCGCTAAACAATTGTGCACGGTGAACATGAGAGTTGTTGTTTTAGGATTGCTAGCAGCAATATTTTTAGCGTCGACGAGACGTGCTTACCCGACATATGAGCACACGCCATCACACGAAGGCAAAACAATGCACGCATCAACGCCATCGTGAGGTGCGACGATGTGCAAGTGATGGTGATGCATTGCAAGTGTCACGCGGTGAGAGCAGAAGTGAAGTAGGTGACCAGCGTGTTCCCTTCAACGGTGACGACAAAATAACCGGAAAGAATCGTCGTTTGATGCGCACTCTTGAATGTCTCGACAGGGTTACCTCTCATCCACGATGCACCAACACGTTGACTGGAGGCTGTACAGCACATTTGGTTGATACAACAATGATGACAATGTTTTCACGGAACGAGTTCTCCGAGCAGAAGGTCGAGCTGATCAACAAGCAGACCAGCAGCGATCTGTGCTATGTTGACGATGAATGCAGCCACGGGCACGAAGCAAAGTGCAAAGACGAACGCCTGGTGAAAAGCCTGCAGCACGAACGCCTGGTGAAAAGCCTGCAGCACGATTCACCAATGTCTGCTTGATTTTGTTATCTTCTGAATTGTCGTTATGAGAACTGAAAATGAATTTACAGCTCTAGTTCCTCTCACAATAACATATTCAAAAGGCGGTACGAAGGAGCGCCTTGTCCTCATCTACAGTTCTGTCATTTTCCTGCAAATAATACTCGGGTGCATTTCATGGTTTCTTGAGCGCCGACAATGTGGTTGCCGCGAGGCATGAGGATCTCATGCCGTTTCCAGTGAGCATGAGACTCAGACAACGTTTATTTCCATGATATTTTGCTTTGATGTCTTTACGGCAAAAGTTTGCGGAAGGTGCAGAATGATTTGAGGGCTGTTCTGAAATATTTCGAAGAAATTTCGATGAAATATTTCGAAGAAACTTTTGTTAGCTCAGAGAAACTGTTAACGACCTGTTGCACCATATTTGCCTAATGAAAGGTGGCCAATGTGTGCATGTACTTTCTGGCGGATTTCCTGCAACAACCTGTACAGTTTCGTTATTAGTTTCCCTGTTTCTTCTACTACCTGCTCTCCCTATGCTGTTGAGCAATGTTCTGTCATGAAGACGATACCAGTTTATATAACACCACTGCTTTACAACTAGACATTAAAAGACAGAAATTGTGACACCAGACACCATGCTTTCGTCATATGGAAGAAAATGCTCGCAAGCTATTGTTCCAAGTGATTGTTCTATATTCATAGTTTTGCCAAATTCACACCCGTGTACAGGCGAAATTCTGCGACCAACCTCAAATTTCTAAAATGCTGGCTTTATTTCGTCGCTTCCAAATTGAGGCATACTTACCTTTTCTAATTGGGCTTTTTTTCTTTTGGGCCTTTCCATGAGCAGCAAAATTTGTAGCATGTCGCGTGAACAGCAAAATTTCGGACCCAACATTTCGTCATCTGATGGCCATTTAGCAAAGACAGGTTGAAGCTGTAGTATCAAACTTGAAATCTGAAACCTTGCTGGATTCACCATCAGTTCCTACGTTTCTTTAGATTTGTTAGGAACCCTCTCAAGTCAATGAGCATTTTGTCTCATTTGTTGTTATGATGCTCCAGAACAATTTAGGTTGAAGGACTTGCTTTCATAGCAAGAAGCGACAGACGGAGGAAGTGGAATGAAATGATTTCTTGGTTTTTAACCTTGACATAGAACCATACTACAAGGCACTGCTGAAATCGGAATCAAAAAGCACTTCTTGATGAAATCTTCCCCGTAGAAGAAATGGATAGGGAGATGGATGATGCTGGCATACGCCTCAGATGCACCGTTATTCCTGGTGTTGAGTTCATCTTTCCATTCACTGCACATTTCAGCTTCGGTCGGTTAACTGTATTTGAATTGCCCGCAAGCAGCCAGAGGTCCTTGTTTTTGGTTCCGACCCCCTTGGCCGCTACACCGCTGTCCTCCGCCAAATCTCTCCCTTCATCATGTACAGTTTGTAGTTGTACCATTTCCCCTGCATGGCCACTGAAGTGTTGAATAATTTCTATTCAGTTTCGCTTGCTTGCCATTTGTTCGCCATGTCCCCGCATCGGCATTTCATAGAAGAACTGATAGAGATATTGATGTTGGTACTCCTTGCCACTAGACGCTATTCGGTCCTTCTCTTCAAAGCCATGGAATCTGCTCTAAACAATGGCTTTTTAAATCTTTCAAAATTTCCCAACCACTTCTTCGCCACTGCTCTGCTCCTCGAAAGTCTCGAGGATGGCCATAAATCATGTGTCAACCCATAACATATATTTTGTCGTTGTACTCTGTTGATAAATTATGTGCAACCAAAGCTCTATTCACCAGTGCTTTTCATACAAGTGCGTGTTCATCGTTCATGCATGGAGTTCTGATAAAAACTACATCTACCTAAATTCCTTCGGGCCTAATGGTTAGTCGCTGTCCGCACTGCCGAGACCTCGCGCGGACGTCGACTCGTACAGATGTTGAGATACCAGTGGCAAAACTTCTCCGTAAACACAAGTTTTCTCTGAGTACCGTTATTATTTGCTTCAGACATCCACTTCACGTTCTTAGAGCGCTTCTGCCCATCCGTTCGTGAACAGATAAAAAAGTGAATTAGCATACCACAAACAGAATACAACGGTTCAGCAAACGTTTTTTTCAATATAGAACCTCGTGCCAGATTGCCGCCAGTATCTGAATTTATGCTCTGCAACAGAATGGGAATCGATGATGACTTCTTCCCACACTCGCCATAAAAATACAACATATCAGTGAAGAAGAGAGACAACGACAACATGTGAAAAAGCGACTAAACTACATTACTGCCGTATGACTCGGTATGCCCTTTCAAGTTTAACCTTATGAACTTAAAGGTAACTGCTAGCAAAGATAAAGAAACAGAACGCACGACAGTGAAACCGTTAGATAAGAAAAAGCATCGATTACTGGTTGATCTCCTCCATCCTACTGCTCCACATTTCACTCCTTCACTTCCACATCAACCCAAAAACTTCTGAGAAGACATGAAAATATGGAACGTCTGTCACTCGACTACATCTCACTGCGAAACTTGGAAATAAAAAGATGTTCGGTTTGTTCGACGAACTAAACGAGCTATAAGTGGAGAATGCATAAAAACTGAAAGCATAAAACCAAGGACTAAAGCTATAGAGCACCAAAAATAACAACAGTTCAATGTGAACAATACATGAAAGACAATGACGCAAAAACAATAACTTCTGCACCGGACAAATTTGACACAGCAAGCAATGTTATGGTGCGCTTACATGTTTAATATTAGCCTGCTTGTACATACATGGCCTTGCGGAACCTCTAGAAGGCACCATCTTCATCGAGATTGTCGTCCGAGCCAACATCACCGTAATTCTCACCGTTATCGAAATAAGTATGAATGTAGTCGTTATCCTCCTCTAAGTAGTCGTCATCTGAAGGCGCCTCCTGCAACGCATCCATCGTACGCTGTTTTTTCACCTATTGTACTGAACGAAGAAAAGTGAAACTATGTTTAAACGAAGTTTACTTACGCTCAGTATTTAGATGAGACGATGCAGCCCAGCTCACTGCAGATGAGTATTCTACAGATAGAATACAAGAGGGAGAGGGTTACTTGGGGAAGGCGTATCAGTGGAGCTCTCCTGAGCTCACCAACCACGGACCTGTCCCTGATCGTCAGAACCGTCCAAATGGCGAGCCTTCGCTAGGGAAGAGTTCGCTGATTTGCCTAGCCCCGCCTTCCATTTCCGATGATGCATGCAATGTTCCCTTTTTCCCATTGATCGTTTTCGGTGATGAATGCAACATGCCCTTTTTCCCAGTGAATGTTTAGTCTTTATCTCCCAGATTCCGTTGGGTGTATTATCGTTTGCACGATGTCTTTCATCGTTTCTGATCGTCATGGGCGCTGCTGAGGCGGTTAATCTTTTTGCTACACGTTGGCTGCAATGAGCCGCGATGACGCATCTCGCGTTTCGCGACACTCCCGCGGCCCTTAACGTTAGTGGGAGGCATCATATCGGCTCGAAACTGCGTATTTCTATCAGAGGTTCGGTCCCTTGGGACGAGGCTAGGTTCGCGCTTCGTTCCTGGCGTCGACACCGTACACAGCAGCATCGTGCTGCGCATAATAGATACTCTGGACAGAGGAATATTGCTGCAGCTGCGCACCCCACTGCTAGTACAGCCGCGATCACTCCTCCGACGATCCATCGCCAGCGGAAGGCGACGTCCTCGAGTTCTCTTGCTAGCGCTGCGGATGACTTTTGGAATGCATCGCTGGCCGCTTCGATGATTTCTTCCGCGTCATCTCTAATGGCGTCGGCCGTAGACTTTCCCTGTTCTTCTGCGGATCTTCCCCAGGCTTGTGGATTCTTGTCGGTCATGCCCAGCACCCACTGAAGCCTTTCTTCAGAAATATCTGTAAATGGTGGCGCGTCGAAGACTGGTTCCTTTTCTTCGGTTACTAGCGCCCATTCTTTAGTGATTTCACGGTTCTGCTTCGTTTTGACTTCTCTGCAACTAAGTTCTTCTGACACTGCTTTGATTTAGCGTGACCTCAGATGCACGAATAGGATCTTGTCCTTGTATCGTACCGGGAGATCTCGATAGCACTTGCCTTGAACTTCGTGGTTCGCGAAAACTTGAGAAACTCCCAGCTTTTTGCACGGGAACACTTTCAACAAGTCTCCGATATTTTCTGCGGCGATATCCATCTGTCTGAGGAGTACTCGCGCTGCAGTAGTTGGATCCGTCCTGCTGAGAGCTCCAATGAGTCAAAGCATACGATTATGCTGTTCGCAAATTCTGTGTCGAATCTCTTGAGTTATTCGTTGTTCCCGTTCACTGGGGCTATTCCATAAAAACTGCAGCTTAGCATTCACGGAGGCATCACTCTTCTTGTTGATTTTTTCTGGCAATTCTTCAACGAACAATATTCTTCCACTGAGGATTCGATTTGATGTCTCTCTGAGGGGTTGCTCCTCGGGGCTGAATTCTATGACTACTCCGTTTTTCATTACTTCGGCTCTCCGAAACTTGCACACGGTGTCTAGGTTCGTATTATCCTGCGTCTTCTTGCTTCTGACGAATACTGCTTGCATTGTTGGAATCGTGACAAACTGGATATTTGAGCGTTCGCCTTCCCCAGCGTTCTATATGGACACCGATCAGCCAATTCGGACGGATCCCACAGAATTGTTTCCATGGCTGTGATGCATTTTCCCACAGTTTTATTGCATCCCGATGTGCGACTCAAACCGTCGTAGAACTTGATCACTCCTTGTTCCATACGATAATTAGTGGTTGTATGACATCGTTTTCCGATCCAGCCCTAGCTATATTCAGTCGGCTGTTTAGAAGACCATCGGTTTGCGTCGATTTGCTCGAGGCGGATGCCGTTGAGCTGTTGTGACCGCCGCATTTCCATGCATTGTGACGCCGTCACGTTCTGGACCGCTGTTTCATCACGCGTAACTGCTAGACTCCATCGAAGGAAGCACTTTTTGCAGACGATGCGCAATACCTTCGCACAGAAGGTAGCGTTTACCGCGATGAACGCTCCGCTCAATACTTCTACGATTTGCGAGAAGCTGTGCATTTCCTCACGGACCTCTTTGCAATTTAGTTTATCTGGTATCTTCACGTACAGGCCGTGGCCATATTTTGCGCATACGTGAAACTGTAAGTTCGTCGGGACGCTGCTTGTCAGTGCAAAGGTGGCGAATAGTGGTGGTTTTAGGCTTGGTTCTGCTTTTTTCCTCTTCCTCCGTTTCTTTTGCCTGCAGATTCTGGTCTGCCAGGTGTTTCACAAATTCTTTGCTTTTTGTTGTCGGTAGCGTCTCCCTTTCTTCTTCCCACACTTTAAGAGGGTACAACATGCTCACTGGCCTCTTTAGCACGTGACCGTTCAGCATTTTGACGTCGACCGCTTTCATTTTCCCTCCGTGGTTCTTGTGCAATTTCTCAACTTTGCCTAGCTTCCATTCCGCTCTGGGTAGACCCTCCTCGGCGACTATGACAATTTCGTTTTCCAGGGGTGCGCGGTCCGTCAGTCGGGAGGGCTGCTGGTGTTCCATGCAGTGCCGTTCTCTTAGGCTCATCAGGTAGTCATGGGTCCAGATTTTCCAGAAGCGTTCTAGGCTGCTGATTGTTGCCTTCCATAGATCGAACAGTTTGTCGCGTCTGTCTGCTGCGTGCTGCAGGCCTTTATCATGTTCGGGACTCTGCCCTTGTGCTGCTATATCATAGCAGCACAAGGGCAGAGTCCCGAAGATGATCGCCTGTGGTCGGAGGAAGTCGACTGGCCTTAAAATCCTTTCGGGGGCGGAGTTTACATAAGTGAGTGGTCGGCTATTCACTATAGCTTTGCATTCTGCTACCAGCGTTTTGAATTCTTCCTTGTCCAAGAGCCTTCTCCCAACTGCTTTGCGGAACGCAGTTTTGGTCAGCCCGACTAGCCTTTCATAAACTCCTCCTTACCATGGTGCAAAGGGGGGTAATGAAACGCCAAGTTATAGGTGCAGCAAGGGTGTTTTGAATAGCTTGTTTAACCAGCTGGAACTGTGGCGCGTTGTCAGCACTACACTTGTAGGGTAGCCGTTTCTGGCGATGAATCTTCTCAAGACGTGCAAGAACTGCTTTGCTGACAAGTTTTTTGTTACTTCCAAATGAATGGCTCTAGTCGCTAGACGAGTGAAGAGGGCTATCCATCTTTTGCAAGGGCCAGTAAGGTCGCGTACGGTTATAGGTCCCATGTAGTCGAGGCCGACGTTTTAGAAGGCTCGCATTGCCCATATCCTTTCTTTTGGCAATGGGGGAAGGTTGGAAGCCTAAATGGCTTTGCGTTCCATCTACGACACGCCATGCAGTGTCGTCGTAATATGCGCTTGACCGTTGCCCTTCCCTGAGGGATCCAGTAGCGTTTCCTTACGTCGGCCAATGTTTGTGACACTCCAGCATGTCCGGACTCCTTGTGTCGAGCTAATACGATCACTCTGGTGAGGGTTGATGATTTCGGGAGGAGAATAGGATGAACTGTTTCTTCTGGTAGCGCTGCATGTTCCAGCCTTCCTAAACATCTCATAATTCCTTGTTCATCCTTATACAAGTTGGCGTCAGTATTTCTCTCGAATTCTTCGCTTATCTTAGTTTGTTCTTGTATGATAAGAATGAGCTCTGCCCAGTCTAGTTCACCAGCTGTGGCGGGTCCCTCGAGTTCGACGGTTTCCCATAACGTTCGTCCGAGACGAATTTGGGTACTCCTTAGCATACGCTTGATCGCTCTGAGTACCTGAACTGTCGTTCGTTTGAGCTTATTGAGAGTGCTGAATCTTTCACATTCAAATACGTCAGCCACCGCTGGTGTGCTTGGGATAATTACCAGGGCCACTGGGTTATGTGGAACTGTCCATACAGGCCAATACCGGCTTTCTTGCTGGAAAAATGAAAATCCTTCCCACCATTGACTGCATTGCCTAAGCTCCGCAATTGCGAGACCACGTGTTGCCAAGTCCGCGGGGTTATTACCGCTGTCAACATAGCGGAACTGTGCAGGGTTTCGGCGTATTTCGGCGAGTCGATTGTCGACGAAACGGTCCACAGTGGTGGCCGCCGCTATCCAGTGCAAGGTCGCCTGAGAATCGCTCCAAAGGAACGTGGGTGCGCGTGTGCTTCAACTGCCCTTTTACGAAGTTCAGCAACCTGCTTCCAATCAACGCTGCCATTAATTCGAGGCGAGGAATGGTAATGCCATGTATTGGGGCCACTCTACTCTTGGACATCAGCAACGAGTTTTCGTAACGGTCCTGGCTGTAGGAGCAGAGGTACGCCACCGCGGAATACGCGCTTGTAGAGGCGTCCACGAAGACATGGATTTCGGCGCACCTGTCCAGCTCAGCCGTTAGTTTTCGATCCAATCTGAGCGACTGCCCTTGAAAGCGCTCAAGTAGGGCTGCCGCAGTTTGGCGGTCCGTGTTGTCGAATGGCTGATCCCAGTCGTATTCCTTTTTCCACAAATGTTGGAGGAACAGTTTCAACGGTAGTGTGGCAGGCGTAAACAGCCCTAAGGGGTCATAGAACTCCGCTGTATATGCGAGAAACTGTCGTTTGGTTGCGGGCCAGTTGTCACACTTCTTCGTGTTAAAGACCATCGTATCTTCTTGAAGGTCCCAGCAATGTTGCACTTTGCTGCACTGAGTCTGAGTCCTCATTTAAGGCTGAAAGAACTTCCCGACTGTTGCTTCGGAATTCTCGAAGATTCATATCAGCTTCTTTGAACACGCTCTTCGCTTCTTGACCCTTCTCAATCGCTGCAGGTATTTGATATGCGGTCAAGAACACATTGCCCACATAGATGTTGTCTTGTATCTCCTCTCGAATCTCAGTCGTTTTCCTTTGGAGGTGATACTGAATAGTAGCGTTCAGTAGGAAAGGTGAGGAAATCACGCCGAAAGGTACTCGAGTGAATCTGAACACTCTAAGGTTCGTCGGGCTGACTGGTGCTGTCACATCTTTGACCCAAATGAAGCGTGCTGCGTCTCGTTGGTCGTGATGTAGACCTATCTATAGAAAGGCTTTCTCGACATCCGCCGTTATGAATATTGGCGCTAGTCGGACTGGGAGTAAAACTCCACAGAGGTTTGCTAGGAGTAGTGGTCCTCTGAGTAGCACATCATTTAATGAGTGCCCTTCTTTCCGCGTTTTCGCGTCATACACGATTTTGATTTTTGTCGTAGCCTTGCCTGGCCTAACAACAGCCTGGTGAGGCATGTAGTACACTGGGCCTTCGGGCTGTGTATTTGTACGTCTTCAATTATCCCCGTCTTTAACTGCTCGTCGAACGTCTTCTCGTAAGCACGCAGCAGCTCGGGATCTTTTTGGAGGCGTTTGAGCGATGTTTTCAGACGATCCATACAAAGGCCGAAGTTGCAGTCGAGTTTGCCTCCATCCTCCTTCCATGGCCAGCTACAATAGTAGCGCCCATCTTTGAAGGTAATGCTTCCGTTGAACCTTTTCATGGTGAGCTCATCATCCGTTTGTAAAGGCCTACTCCTACAAGTTCCAGCGACCAGAACTTTTCCAGCTCGTCCTTTGCACTAGCCACGTTGCAACAGCAGCGGTTTGCAGGCTTGATCTTTGAAAAGGTACCGTGCCGATTACTGAGTCCCTGTCCGCTGATCATGTCACCTAGACAGGTGCGTATCAAATGAAATCCGGACGGTGACTTTGTTGAGGCACTTCCTCTGAAGATTTCGTTGAAATAATCGGCACCCACGAGGATCTGCGACTTGAGTGTAACCGTCGGTAGCGTAATGTTCCGCGTTGAACGGATGCGCCGTAACGTTTTTTCCGTTAGCTTGGCGACTGCAATTTCGCTAACCAGTGTTGGCACCGAGTTCGCGAACATCGTGAAGAACCGTCCATCAGTGCGCTTCATTTTTAGTTTGACGCGCGCAGACGTGCAGTGGGTAATGTGCGTCCCACCAAATCCGTCAACAATCAACGGTTCCTTGTGTGTTACTTCGATGCCCAATTGCTGGACTATTTCTTCCGTGATGAATGAGCGTTCGCTCCCAACATCGGATAGCATGGGCACTTTGATCGTTTTTGTGTGTGGTGCGTCGCCTCTAACCTCCACGAAGGTAGCTAGGAGTAATACCGTTTTGTCTCGCTCTTGCTGTTCGGGTGTCGCAATCGCCGCCACCGTGCGAATCGTCTGAGTGTGGGTTTCTCTGACAGGATTCTCCTCTTTCCCCTGTTGCGATCGATTCCACGTTTTACAGAGTGCCGTAAGATGTCCCTTGCGCTTGCAATGGTAGCATACATTTCGTGTACAATCGTTTTGATTATGACCCTTTCCGAGCCACTTGAAACAAAGGCGTAACTGCCGAGCGCGGTCAAACCGCTCCTTCAAAGTGGTAAAGCGTGGACAAATATCCGCCCAATGTGGTTCACTACAAAACGCGCATACCTGTCGAGTAAGATCGTGCCGTCTGCCCTTCCCCTTGATCTGTCGTTTCGCTACTGCGGGTAGTGCAGAAGTGTAATGTAAACTTTCCTCTTGTTTTACACCCCCCAGATTTCTTTGTTCTCGCCTTCCTACCTGCTTTTGAACTTGCCGACCCTCATGAGTCGGTTTCCCTATAGTCACCGTTCGCATATTCTCCCTGATGCGCACTATAGCTTGAAGTATGTCCCTCAATTTTTGAACGCTCCAGGCTGCATCGGCTTCTTTAGCTTGTTCGACTTCCAACAGCGCCCAACGCGGTAGACGTTTTTCAATGCAAAGCTCGGTTTGCGAGTTGTCGATGTTTTCTCCCTGTTGCTCCAGCTGTTGTAGAATGCGCTCGACGCTCGCAACGCATTCCTTGAAGTCCTTTGTGGGAGTTGCTGCGTCATGTAGTTCCGCGTAGAGTGACTTCAACACCAATTCGGATCTCCCAAATCGTTGCTGGAGCGTTGTTTTAACAGCTTCGTAATTTTGGGGCGCTACTGTGAATCCACCTACTGCTTCTAGCGTTTACCTTCTAGAAAGGATAGCACATAAGAAAGCTTCTCAATTTCTGAGAGTGGTTGCGAATCAACTACATGCAGGAATGTGGCCCAGAATCGTGGACATTTGCGATGCTGTCCATCAAATTTCGCAATCTGCAATCTTGGCAGCTGCACTGCGTTCATGGACATCTGCTGCTGCGGTTGCTGGGCAGGCGTGCTGTTTCCTGTGAGGACGCTGCCAGCTGGCGAAGTGGGTGGAGCTATGTGGAGTTCAAGATTCAACTTGGCAGTGACCAGGTCATCATATGCATTTTTAGCCTCACCGATTACAATGAGAAAATTATCTGGCGTCTCTGCCAGAGTTTGGTAAATTGAAGCTTCATCCGCTTTCTCAGCAGCCGCGCGTAGCTGCTTTATGTATTCTAGCCAAACACTATGATCAGCCTCGACCTCGGAAATGTGACGTTCTAGTCTTCGAATTGCTGCCTCCACTTGCAAAAGCGCAGTTTTGAACGCTGCTTGCGGGTCTGCTTGTGCAGCAAGCACACCCAAGTCAGGAAAATTTATGTCTTTTATGACTGCCTTTAGTAAGTTAGCCTTCACTCGAATGGAGGCTTGGTACGCAGCAGATGCCATATTTACTTATGGTTACGCTCTGGCCTGAGCCCCCATGTACTGAACGAAGAAAAGTGAAACTGTGTTTAAACGAAGTTTACTTACGTTCAGTATTTAGATGAGACGATGCAGCCCAGCTCACTGCAGATGAGTATTGTACAGATAGAATACAAGAGGGAGAGGGTTACTTGGGGAAGGCGTATCAGTGGAGCTCTCCTGAGCTCACCAACCAGGGACCTGTCCCTGGTCGTCAGAACCGTCCAAATGGCGAGCCTTTGCTAGGGAAGAGTTCGCTGATTTGCCTAGCCCCGCCTTCCATTTCTGATGATGCATGCAATGTTCCCTTTTTCCCATTGATCGTTTTCGGTGATGAATGCAATATGCCCTTTTTCCCATTGAATGTTTAGTCTTTATCTCCCAGATTCCGCTGGGTGTATTATCGTTTGCACGATGTCTTTCATCGTTTCTGATCGTCATGGGCGCCGCTGAGGCGGTTAATCTTTTTGCTACACGTTGGCTGCAATGAGCCGCGATGACGCATCTCGCGTTTCTCGACACCTATGTTATTGTAATATGAAGTTGAAAATGAGTTGCACCGATCAAAATCGCGGCAAAACAGCTCTAGCCCAAGACGGACAATGATCGGCAGCTGCAGATGGGTAAGCGGGAGCAATGGCGAGAGAAAGCCGATGGGTGGAAGGACACGGCGGAAACTTTCATATTACTACTGCTCCACATCACTCATTATTAAGCATTCTGAAACAATCCGTCATCAGTAATAACGCTAACACTAAGAAGCGCTAAAGGAGGATGAACTTTTTTTGTGTAGATATGATTGGTGAACACTATCCGATACTAATTTTTGGCATTTTAGATCTCGAAAATTTTATACCAGCTACCATGTTTTTATGTAAGTGGTTCATAGCAAGTGTTCCCCCTTCCCCTTCCCCCCAACTTCCAATTTTGAGGAGACCCCTAGCCCTCTACATATCACGGTTATAACCGGTTATGCGACCTCTACACGGGGTTTGCTGCCAGTCACACTCCTCACCTCTCTTACAAGATTTTGTCACTTCGGTTCGGCTCCTGACGACTCCAGTTCAGTTCTCAATTTCAAATTCATTTTCACGGTTCATTTCGAGTTTTTCTAATGCACAACAAGGCTTCCATCTAAATCATTTCAAGCAGATTAGCCAAACAATAATGAACTTCACACTGTCAATAAAAACGCAGTAAGTCAACTTTTTGATGAGCAGTGCTATGATGAAACTACTGTTAATAAAAACGGCCTGCTATTTTATATAAACTCGTCGAGAGCAGCTATACATAGTTCACAGTACGAATTGCATGCAGCAGTTCTGTAAACGACCGAGTTACAATGAAGAAACCTCAGAGCAAGAAAAAAAGAATGAAAAAAATGGAAAATGCAGTTCCTTCCAGATAGTCTTCAGTAAAGTCACTCAGTCCCTTATAATTTTATTTCTTTCTGTCTGTAACTGATACTTCTTTTATCTCCTCATCTCTTAATCCTTAACTCCACGGCTTATTTCATCTAAACATACGTCTACACTCGCAAATTTATGCCTTTCGTTGTAGCGATCGACGGTCTGTGCGGATTCAAACGTCAACGTCAAACTGATAATGCCCGAAACTTGCCCGGCTTCGATAGTGCTCTCTTCTCAACTTTCCTCGTAATCTTTTCTACCTTCGAATTTCATATGCCCATTTTCATGCTCCTTTCATCTTTTGTGTTTGGTTCCTGCTTCACTTACATCCGATATTTGCCTTCGCCTTCTTGTTCACGAGCTTTCAGTTTTCTCTATGAGCGTGGTAATGACTGATCAGCATGTGTCATCTTGCAACTACTTTTGTAATTCTTTGCGTTTTTATCACCATTGGCTACCCTATTTAAGAGCTGTGGTGTTTAACTGCTACGAACAAACACTGAGAAATGACGCCGTTGCCAAATATGGAAACATAAAAGAAAAGCTGTTGTTACGTACCTGATCCTCATTTTCATTAGCCTCTTCCGCCTCACTGTGACCTTCTTCTTCATCATCTTCCGTTTCATGTTCCTCTACTTCGACGGCATCACCCTCTTTTGCCTCTAGGGCCGCTAACCTTTCTACAACTTGCGTCCCATCTCCTCTACTAAGCCGGCTCTTCTTTAGTGGTGGATGCGACGTCTTTGAATGCCGTTTCCTTGGTCGTAACTCTTTCGGTAACCGTTTCCAATCTAAAAACATCCATCAATTATCGACAGAACACAAAGTGACTTTCACACCTGATCACAGCACCGCATATCTTCGTCGGTAATTGAAGACATCCAATGTAACAAGCTCTCGAATCCCTCATTGTGCTCTCTGATGTGCACTTGATGGTCAACGGCTCACTTACGACAAATGTGTCCTCTGATAAACTGATGAGAAATGTCTCAGCAAAAAGTGTCGTACAAACTGAACGAAAGATTAGATAAGTGAACTGATTGACCTTTCTCGTACTCACATATGAACAACTAGGTGTAAAGGTACCAAACTGCTTATTCACCTCATATATGGGCAAGTTCTCCTCACTTCCTACGTTCAAGCACCATAACTAATTGGAACATATTATTAGGTGACATTGTACAACATTAGTGGCGCTTCGAAATAACATTTTTTTTCTCTGACTGGTTACCCTGGCATCTGCAGTACTCCCTTCTCCTCTATACAATGACGGCCTATACGTATCTGCAAGATCTGCAAATTTCTGACTACTTAAAAGCAATCTGAACAGGGGAATAAGTGCAAACGCGTAAACAAAGAAAGCAGTAAATGAATACTGCTCCAGGATTTCACAAGAAAGTAGGGAGGGCGAGATTTGCGCGCAGAAGACTCAGAGTGAGCTCAGCGAAACCCTGGACAGCAGTCGCAGCATCTCAGCGGGTACTTATGACCACGTGGGTGAAAAAAGACAGGAAAGACCACAGGTTCTTCAAGCCAGCTAAAGGATTTTAGGCGAGTTAAGTAATGCAGAAGTTTTAATCATGCCTGCACATAACGCAGGTCTACTTCCACGAATGCCTTACGTTGCTTAAAATAAGTTTTGCACAAACTGTCTCCATGTGCTATTGTGTCCCCAGTGAAGTGATTTTCATTGGAGACGGAAAATCTTCGTCAAGAAGGAGAAATGGATAATTTGGCTGGGCAGGCTCCGAGAGAAAATCTGAAAGGTGATTTGCAGGCAGAATCGTGTTGAGAGGTAGTATGACGAAGTGAAAAAATCCATAGAAGTTGGACAGCAATTTGCTCTAAAGAAAAGACTCCGTTAAAGAGTAATTTCATAGTTCATAGTAACGGCAACTTTCAACAGGAAAACCGAAAAGAAAAGTTGGGTACACTACAAAAGTAAATGTTTGCGCTGGCAAATGAGATAGGGAAGTTCATAATCGCCGAATAAACTGGAGACGCACTTCTAAAGAAATAGAGAAGGGCTGAGAATGTGAGATAGGGACCAAATAAAAGGTCATTTTCATACAACCAACAATGAGGGAGAGTTTGTGGGTGCCCTTACAACAAATCCTGAGTCCAGGAAGAATCATGCTGTTCTAGCGAAAAGCTTCGGCTGGTCTCGAAGGACAGTAGTTATGAAAGCAAGCCGTGTTTATGGAGGCTATCCAGCAACATCCGCCTTAAAAAAGTGCAGGATCACTAACCTGGTATCAAAGCTTCCTTTTCGATATCACGATACTTATCGGTGTAGCGCCGCACATCACGTTTGCTATCTTGTTCCATATAAAACGGAGAGTCATGGAATCGTGTCAGCAACTCCTGTTTCAGATCGACCATGTATTGCTGCTCATCCGACATTTTTATTCGTTGCGGTACGTGTGGCATTGGCTGTAAAAGAACTCTGATCGGATATGTTCTGTTCCATATAGTGGTACAACCAACTTACAATTTCTAAAATGAATTCATAAAGTCCAGTGCATACGAATTAGGCCACCTCGTTCACTAAGTTCAATGCGATCTACTGTCTTTCGCAAGACATGTCCTTGCAATAGGGCCACTTCAGTTATGCTAGATGCACACTGCAATCGTCCTAAACAAAACTAGCAAGGAAAGCAAACTTTGCCCAGGTTATGATGGGTCTGACGGCTGGGAAAAAAACTAATCTAGCACGCTGGCCAAGACAAATTTTCGTCCACGATGAACTGCGCGCACACTGTGTAGTCCTGCTCGGTGAATTCTAAAATATGACCTCTTTATTCCCCTGGCACATCAAGTTCCTGTTTTTAGGGGCAGACAAAACATGTTCATAACTTCAAGATGAATAACTCAAACTTCTTCACTGGACTCCTGCATCTGCCGAAAATTTGATACCTTGATGATAAATGGAAAGAAAACGAGGTGATTTATCGGCTGCTCTTATACACGTCACAGAGATAAGAAGACAGTACCGGAAAAAGAGGAGGCGCCTCAGTGATGATTGCCGTAAATGCATTCATCTCATTTCGAGCGATTCCGAGTGCGTTTGCGACCGCCCGAATCCCAGCGGTCGCTGCCGCTCGTGCCCCTCCTCGGCCACCGCGTGACATCTTCGGCCCGGATTTCGGCAAGCAATTGCCCACAGGCGCTGTGGTCCAATATGTGTCGAATTAAACCTGCTGACAGCATACACATATTACCAATCACTGCAACACTAATCGTCGATCATGAAATACGTTTTAAAGTCGTCCTAAAGTCGTCAGCGTCCAGCTACTATTCACCAGAACAGACACATATTTTCTTTCGTAGCTTCAGCTCCACCTGTGTTTTCTGCGTTTATATAAGTGAATTTAAGCGCATCAGGCACTGAATGGGGGGTGGAATAGCTAGCTCTTTCTTCATGAGGAGAAGCGTGCCTTCTTCACAATTCGGTACGTAAGTACCGCCTGCCATCAAGCCTTTAAAGCCAACAGTTGCAAGAGAAATCGGCAATCTGTATACGATGAGCAAATATAGTGGCGAGGATAATGCACGGTTTAGCATAGTTATGCTACTAGAAGAAGCTTCATCTCGATGGGATCTTATTTAACAGATTGCAGCGATCCGTGTAAAATGGACCGCATTTGCATTTTCCACCTCTGCAGCACGTCTATAAAAGTGAAGTCTTTGACTCGAATCTTAATAAGCTGAAATCTAATTTCGACTTTTAAAAGACTGTTACATTTATGCGGAAGTGTGTGTAGAAAAGATAGGGCTGAAGTGCTACATAAAGCGCTATTTGTGCTTTTAAGCGGTTTGATTTCTGACTATTGCTACTGCGACTGTTCCATAGACGATCTCCAACGTAAGATGATTACAAATCGGTTAACTTTTAATTTTTGGAACTGATATAAGAGGTTTCAAACGTTCCATTTTTATCTGTATGCGTTGACTTCGCATAATTCCTTCCGCTCCCTTGTGTACAGCCAAAAGTTGAAAGGCCTCTCCTAATTCCCTCCTCCAATTGTGATCCCCTTTTCTCGAAAGGTTCCACGCATATTCTTGCACATTTTACCGACGTCGATCAGAATACCTCTCACTTCATAGCGGCTGTACCTTACAGCTAGATGTCGACCAACAAAACCCTGGATTCAAGTCTGCTACATAATCACTGAACGTTGAAAGTCAGCAGTCCAACAATAAAAGTCGCCTTTCTAATTAATCCCCACCTTCCAATTCAATCTCGGGACCTCGCCGCTCTCTCTCGTCTATAGATAGGCTTATCTCATATCCTGAATAAAGACAACATGGGTTACTCTTCGGTAACGCGTAAGATTGTTCGGCAAACGCGTGAACTTTCGCGAAACTCCGACTGCGGGTGAAGAAGACCTGAGAAGACTTTCAAACATCGTCATTACCGTAAAAAAGCGAACACTGGTTACCTAATGGAGCGAACACTAACCTCTAGCTGCCAGTACTTAGGGGAATGGAATAGTCGAAGAATCTCGGATCCAATCAAGGTTCATGAATTTGTTTTACCTGTAAACGATGATGTGGTTGCGATCTATGCGATGGCGTTGCAACTTTGCACGAAAGCAAACAGCTCCTGAGAGCCTCTCAGCGTCGCATAACTTTTCTCGGAGGTTCCCTTCCTTAAAGGCATGCTGCATAAAGCAGTAAGATTCCCTCATCGAAACCTGTTGCATAATGCGATCATGCAATCAAGAAGGACACCACAATTCCGCCAGCGTAACTACATATTTGGGCAAACGGCATGTAGCATGATGGCACCAAAGTGCGAGGATATTAATTACTGTTAAAGAACAAGATGCACTGTCTACACAACGCTAATGCCTAGGTCCTAAAATGGTGGTCATTTAATAGCGACGTAACTGCATCTGTCCCCACTAAAATGACCATATCAACACTCGCTCACGTATACACTGAAGGCTAGTGGTGTGAGGCTTTGACAGACTCCTTTGGACTAATGGAGGGAAGCTCTCGTAGACAACAAAACAAAGTTCATTTCCATCACGGATATCATTGGTGTCCACTCTAAATTATACAAATGTTAATGCAAAAGGCAGCAAGAAAAAGGCGAGCATCGATGCCGCCTACCTCAAGCATCCTCACTATGGTTACTCGAAAAGGTGAAATGCGCACTCGATGCCATTGCGCATGCAACAGTTGACGCACTTCAATCGCTGGCTCCTGCAGCACAAATGCTGCTCATCAACAACGCGCATGCTGACCAACGTCCTACGGTCGCATCCGTCCTGAGAAATGCTGAAGTCGTTCCAGACGTTCCGGAACAGAGATAAGTGGATTTTGCTATAGAATCTTGGTCGTTCCTTACAACACTACTCCAACATAATATGACCTGACAACCACAGTCGCGTTCTCAATGATCATTCCCTCCCCATCTCAAATTCCAATGAAACATACCGTATTAATCGACCTTAGCGCCCTTGAAGAAGTTGATATGAAGGAAAAAATGTGGGATTATTTCTAATCAATGAGGTCAATGGACGCTAAATCAACGGAGTCGCGACATGAGTATGAACGCTTGAAGAAACCTCCAGATGGTTAAACTTCGATCTGAAACTTACTAGAATGACAGAAGTTGGCGATTCGTGAGTGACACCTATACTGGCCGATTCCAACAAACAAGCTGACCCGTATGCTGGCTTGTATCTTCACCTCTTCGACAGAGAAAAGATCGATCAATGGAGCCGGTCCGACCGCTCCATATTTCATGGCCATATTGATTCAGGCAATGGATGATGCCAAATTACACTAATTGATCGCCGTCTAGCTAAACTTATCTCAAAGGAAGGCCGATGATCAGAAATGATGCGGACGCACCAGCCGCCCTGATCGAATTTCTCATGATGGCAAATTAATGACGTGTCGCGCTCATCCCGCCATACAGCTACCACCGAGCTAGGCGAACGACACTAACTTAGAGCACACTGCATTAAAAAAAGCATTTATCAAGCATTGCTACTGATTCCCCGTAATTTTTTTTTGTGGAATCTCCAGCTCCTGGTTGAAATTCGGATAAAAGGCCTGATGTGAACCCTGCTCCCTTCGAGCAGAAATCACGGGATCATTAGTAAATGTGGTTCATTGCTCTTACAAACAATTTCGGCACGAAAGTGCCCCTTGTAATCTGCGTGAAGTGAATCCTCGGAAGTTCCTTCCAGACCTCAAAAACGAAGCTCCATTTTTACTTCCGACTCCTTTTTAACAGGACTCTAAGAAATCTGCATCCCAAGCCCTCCTCTAATTATGGTTCTTTATTCGTCGTATACTTGCCGGGAATCACTTCGTTGGCGGAATCGAAATATTCAGTTGTGAGCAAGTGGCGCTTGCGTTGCATCCGAGGATAAATATGGGCCAGTTTGCTGACGATACGTTATATCCGGTGGTGATTCACGATAGTGCATAGGAATGGTTGAAACTGTTGGAATATCAGAATATTTTGAAGAAGAACGACCGGGTCCTTTAGCAGTTTTTTCGCGTCTCCACGTTTTTGTTGCCCCTCGCGCATTTGTTCTCACGTCGTCACCGCAGTCGTTACGATCCTATGGGAAGAAGGTTCAGCGAAACAATCGTTATAGATGATACGAAACTTTCTAATGGGATTGTTTGGGTTTCTTTTTTTTAATGCACAATTATAGAGCTAATCATTTTTAAGCGCCGTTTGGACGGACGAGACTAAGTTAGCTTCCTGAAGTAGTTCTGCTGATCTGATTCATTCTGCGGTCATAGCCTCACCTCACTTATAAGTGGGAAAGAAGTTCTCTGAGAACGTCAGTTAAAAGCGCGTGTGCGATGGTCTTGGTCGGTTGCGGACGGTGGTGGCAGGGAGATTGCATATGCGATGGCAGATGCTTTTCTGGATTGTTGTATCCGGAGTTCAGGAATCAGCATTGTTGATTTGCTCTCATGTCCTCTTCCACTGGTTTGCCAGCACCACCTCAAATCTCAGCTGCGTCGGTATATCTTTTGTGGTATTGGGTGAAGGAGAGCTTGTTCTTCATTCTTCGTCGCAGTGTATCGCCGCTTGCCTGCTTTCATCGTTCGGTCGTTTTGCGTGCACAGTCAGTCGTTATTTTTTTGCTTAGTACTTTTGGGTTTATGTTGTGTTTATAGGCTATTCAATGGATGCATCTTTCAACGCGTCGAAACGGTACAGCGATAAGTGCAAGTGGATTTGCATATATCCTCTATATTTGAATGCAAGGAAGACGATCGCTCACGGCCGTCGCATCAGTAAGCAAAAGGTGGAGTCGGCACTACCGCTTCGTAACAATATACTGCTCAATCGGCAGTTGCCGTTGCAAGCGAAAACAGGATGAATGTTGCGATTGCATAGCGCGACACGTAGAAAAACAAAAATTAGATGGTGAGTACGTGGTAAGCAAGAAGGGGGAGGAAGGATGGTGGGTGGTTGAGGGAGAACTGAACAATCGCTAACAACATTGATTTGACTGTGCGCTAAAAGGCTTGACCCGAAAAGTACCTTCAGTAAAGCGGGTGGCTTTCATAAAAGATGTTAATCCATGTTTCCTACCGAGTAACGCTAATGGTGGAGATCGGTTTCCGTCTTGCGTAAAAGTGCCGGTGGCTTGCTCAGGGTGGGCGCGAATGAGATTGAAGACTGTACAGGGTAGCCATAAAACTTTAATGAACGCTTTAGTTTTAATGCTTACAAATCAACAGGACAACCCTCTCACTGCTGATTGTAGGCTGCCCACAGTAGTGGTGAGGCGCCAAATGATATATTTCGATGTGAAAACAACCAATTCCATAAGTTTTTACCTGGAAATTCGTTTTCGGATCATATCGCACCGTTTGTACCACAAAGATCGCCTATGCAAATTACCCGCCTTGATCACGTATCCAGCGTATGCAGATATTCACATCGAACGAGGGTGAGTTTAACGGCACTTTAGATCAGATCCACCAAATTTCATCCTATAGTTTTTGCGATTCACAGGTTGAGAATATGAAGTGGTTAGACGAAATGGTATGTGAGTTCGAGCAGAAGTGAAATCAGTATTGTTGTAGGCATCTTTTTTTCCTTATGGTGAAGTCGATTAACAGGAACACTACCCAGTTTTGTATTCCTGCCATCTGATAGATAACAGGCTCTCGTTTGATGCGTGATTTTGTTTCGTTTCCCGGATTTATTTCTTGGCAGTCATTTTATCACACTTGAGATTCTCAGAGACCTAACTGTCAAAGTGACACTGTTGTTGTAATTCGGTGCTAAGCAAATTCTAGTTCGTATTGGGCGTTCCGTTGGATTTGCACGTTCGCTTTCCAGGCGGTCGACTCGCCCACATCACAAGAAATTTACGACGTTTTGTCAAATACTGGCTTCAAGGTGCAACTTGAGGTTGGTACTTTCTTTTTTTCCCTCTTTCTTGGAAGCGCTTTCCTTTCGACTGCTTCGGGAAAATTTTTTAATCCTATAGAAGAATTAAGCTACCCTATGTGATGGTCATAGTGGTATTTTATTTATCGGATAGAGTTCAGTAGAACATTTCAGACTTCCAAGGGTGCGACGTTTATTGGAAGAATTAGAGGGGCAGAGATTTCCAAAAAATAGAAGCATTGTGGTGTCAGTTGATTTGAGAGGGTAGATATCAAAATAATAAGACGAATAGCACTCGTTATTTGCATTCTTCGTCTATAGGCAGTTCTCGGAGAAGGTTTGCCTTGAAGAGTATTTTGAATTTTTTTGAATAAAGGATTGTCATCGTTTAGAGCAATTGAGCAGAAAATATTGAGCCCAAACTAAATTGGCGTTGAACTTCCATCGTTTTAGTTCAGAGGTTATACATTAATCTTAAGAGCGTCCTCTCACAAACGGTTATTGAGCGTTAGTAAATCAGAGTGTTTTGCCTGAGTGGTATGATGCTTTTATCTTTTCTTCATCTCACTATTGAATTTTATTCATTACTGATCTCAGGCATTTTTCTAGCAGTCGTTAATTGATCCATACTTATTGATAATTTAGGGAACAAAAAATGGAGAAATGGAAAAAAGAGGTGTTGAAAAGACGGGTCTAGATTTCCGAATACTGCACATCAGATGATCCATGCAGTGGCCTATTTTCTGTCTCTCTGTGGTACGACCGCAGAAGGAGAGCCGCTCTCTGTGAAAATAGAAAGTTGTGAAAGATGTGAAACAGTATATGGCGAGATGCAACCTATGCTGGACGTTAAAAGGGACTTTTGTTTTCAAAAATGCATTAATGAAGACATGTCGTTGGTGTCTTCTTAAAACCGTTTGTTTTTTCATCAGATTTTGTTTCTCATTTTATGGTTTTATTGGAAATGTTGCTTATCACTCTCTTTCCCCTTTCTTTCGGTTTGGGAAGCAGTTGGGAAAACATTTCAAAAAAGAGGGAGCTGAAAAAGAAAATGATTTCAGCGAGAAACATCAGCGTATAAGATTGAACGTTTAGCTAATTTAGTAATTTAACCGTGGTCGTTAGTCAGCCAATAATTCAACCAGAAATAATTCAGTTGGCTAAAAAACATTTTCTCGAAGTGAAATAGTTTGACGCCAAAATTGAGGTCTTTATTCATTCACAAAGGAATTCAAAACTCATGTATTCACTGAAAACAAAAATGAGATGAGGCGAAGAGAGGGTGCACAACTTGGGTGATTTCCCTCACTGCGTCAGTTCTTTTAGTAGCGTTGTGGCTTTGGAGCAGTTGTTGTTATATGGGAACGGGAAAATTTCCGCCACTGCATATCATTAGGGCGTAAGAGCGGTTCTAGTCTCTAATTAGGTGGTCTCCGTTGTGTATAGAATGAATTTTGCATCCTGCCTCTTTTGTTATACTCATAGTTATATGGGCGGATCCATGACTTAAATTGCCCTCCTTTGCAATGAAAAGAGGAAAGCGTCCCGCTCATCCCGTCCGCACCCCTGGGGCAAATTTCATGAAACGCTTCTCTTTCTGCATTAATATTGAGAGCGGAAAAGTTTAGCCAGTTTTAGGGCAGCAGAAGACTGTGGCTAAGTAGACAAAGTTTCCCATCTGTTTTATTGGATCGTTTTGCTCGAGTAATTAGTACGGCAGTTGTTTATTTAGGCCTTTTTTCGACTATGTATTTGCTGAAAAATTTCTTTGCTGAAATTTGCTGAAATCATTGCATTTCTTCAGCATTATCTATTTCATTTGCTGAAAAAAAAGCGGATCACGAAAGCGCTAATTCCTCGTTCGTTGTTGAATAATCGGTTGAAATACCATAAGGTCGGAGGCGAATTGAGGGTGCAAGTTGGTTGTATTTGTAGCTTTCGTGAGTTTACTTAAGACGGTAACTTTTGGTATAACTACGTGGTAATTGAAGATTGAGCTAGATTCTCGCGGGGGTCCACATTTCCTTTTACCGGCTTAACACAAAAAGGTTCAAATTAGTACTAAGTTGCTGACTACGTTTTAATTTAGGCAAGGCAATGTGTCAGTACAAAAACCACAACATATTTGTTGGAGGCTAGGAAGCAGATGTTTTTTGCAGCACTTAAACGATCGTTGCCGAGAAAAAGAGTTCATAAAATAATACCGATAAAGATACCAAATTGAATATTGGGGGCATTTTCCACATAGAAATCTTGCTTCTGCTTTCTTCTTGCGGAGCCGTATTCACCTTACCCTGATCTCATTCCATAGGGTCAAAAGCTATTCGATGACCACTGAAAATTCGGTTTGCAAACGGGTGCCAATTCCGACATTCCGCTTATTAAGAAAATGCTGCGACACTTAGCCGTCGTGGATGGTTTCATCAGCGGTGTTTTTTTGCTTAGCTTCCATCACCTCCGATGTGTATATGAACGCAGTAGGTATAAGGAGCGTATAACGGCCGCAATCGAATTGGCACTTTCACTTAGGCTCAGAACTGAAAGATGCCATTGTTTGTTCGGTGTCGTTTGAGTCTGATCGAGATTTAGATGGCAGCCAGTAAGTAGTTGTATAGTCTTTTTCTTTGCAGTGCTGCTGATAATGGTAGACTTGAAACGAGTTATACTAAACGTTTTTCATTATATACCTTCATTTTGTCATCATCAGCACGTAGGGAAGATTGCGATAGAGCGAAGGTGCGTTCTTTTGCCGAAAACAGTTGATTCGCCGAAACAATTTGCGGTGAAGGGGATTGCATTCTTTTATTAACTTTAATGTTGGAATACGAGCCTCGATTGCCTCAGCAAAAGCTCATAGAACAAATTGCTGATCATTGTTTATGTGCTCCATTTTTGTGAATTTGATGTGAATGAATGCGACGTTTGCAGAAGGACAAGATGCATCCACTCGAGCCCAATAGAGACCCCAATGCCAAGGGACGTGTGCGTGTGCAGCTGCACAACGATGACGGCACACCATTCAACGAAAAATTTCCAACGAGTCGGTTACTGTTTAGCAGGTTTCATGTGGGGATTTGGTTTTTTTTCATAGAATGGATGCATCTTTGTAGACTTACTTTGCTACATAGGGCTTAGCAATAATACCGTTGAATGCTGATTGCTGAGATAAGTTGCCTTGCTGTGTGAATTTGGGGAATCTGCTTCGGTCTATTCCTATAGCATATGATCCCTCCTTAAGATTATTGCCGCTGTAGTAGTAATAGTATTTCAGGAACGTCGCAAACGTTGACAGGTTGACCTATTGCTGCAAATCATTCGGCTTGATTGTGGAAACATTATAGTCATCTTCGTATAGTCTGGGTAGCTGGCTGTTGCTGCGAAGTTTTACAGTTATGAGTGAACGAGACAGGTAGATGTGATTTCAGAGATGTCGGTAATGTTGTACGTGTGCGAAATGATACCGAAGTTGAAAAATCGGCAAGGTGGTGGCGGGTCGGGACCACAGACAACAGCACCGGGTGTGAAGACGAGCAGGAAGAACAAGAAGCGATAGTCAGTTTGGTCCTTTGACGATAATGCCATGATCGTTTTATTTGGCCTGTAGCTAAAATTCTAAATAGAGGATAATGGATTCTTTCCAATGATATATATTCCCAAGAACACATTTCTTAAGATTTCAAGGAGTTTAAATCAGATGAATGTATCTTTCTTGAAAAATGTGTCGGCGCCATTAATAGAGAGGGGTTTCCCCTTCCCACATGGCCATATGTGTCATTTGGCTGTCCCTGCCTGTATTGGGCGATGTGTTTTCATTGGAGGAGGATTAGTTAATGGTTAAATGATCATTCTGTCGTCTCTTAATGTAGCGATGAGTTCATAGAAGGACCGCTGTCGTCGTGCAATTTTATCAGTTTAAGCCACTTTCATAGTTCCAGTCGGTGGGTTGTGAATCGTTTTAGTAAGCTTGTTACTGGAAATGTCGGACCAAGTGGACAGATTTTAGCAGTACGCTAATAAAGCGTTGCCGATGTGATCTGTCATCTTTCTCCCATCTCATTTTGCTGTTTATTCTTATGCGATTGTCTCGTGATCGTCTGGCGCAATCATAATTCCTTTCCTGTTGCTTGTGTCGTATGTTGAACTACTTCTGAAACCAGAAATATCCTAATAAGTCCATCTACCATTTTGCGTAGGGGAGCCAGAAGCGCACATACAAACTGGACGGTCACTTTATGGAATTTATGATGATTGCTGTTTGTGAGGTGTTCGTTTTGCATGCTTGTGACAAACGTCAGACTCCGTGCACAAACATTGCCCACGCTGTGTTTACCCATCGAAGTCCTGTGACTGATTTTTGTTTCAGTGTTGTTGACGTCCGTCCGCCAACAGTTCCCCATTGTTTTCGCCCATCTCGCTTCTTGGAGCTTCTCTTTTTTATTCCTAATATTTCTGCTAAAGTACAAAATGTTTGTACACTGTTTCTGAATACTGGATTTGCTATACCATTTCTAATCACGTTCGCCACCTTGTGATGCCACTGAAGAATTAATAAATGGAGGACAAAATCTCGGTGTCACATCGGACATTCGTGGATGAGTAATTAACGAGTGCTCTTAAGCTAAAAGAAAGGCTTTCTGTGTCAATGTCCATGATTAGTTTCGGTCACTCACGTGAATGGTTTAATTCGTGAAATGTTTCTGCTCAAGTTGCCAAATGTTGTCTGTTTATTAATCATGTGCTTCGTGTTTTTTTAGTATTTTTTTCCAGTACCTCTCTTCTGGCAAATCTTTCTCTTTGTCTCCGATCATTTTTTATCTTAAGCTTATTCCCACTATGATTCTTATTGTTGTTTCTAAAATACAGATTTCTAAAATATTAGCTGGCCGATTTTCACCATCGTACAGTGTACCGTAAGGCCTACAATGTGCTGCATGGGTTTACTCCTCAGTGCCTTTGAATTTGTCACCGTAAGCGGCACCTGAAGATACTATGACGGGGGTATTGCCAATGGGTCCTACGTTTGATGTTACGTGTAATGAGGCAAACAAAGACTCAGAAGTTTACTGCGACTGACGGCTTCACAGCGGCGAGAGCAGCAGCTGCTGTATGTATCGAGTGCAAACGATGGGGGAGACGATTTTCCCGAGCATTGAAAGAACAACGGTAGACTGGGGGAGGAGGGGGGTGGGAGATAGAAAGACGGAAAGAATGCAGCTGCAACAGTTGTCTTCAAACTGGATCATAGTTCCTGAGTAGTTATATCGAACCAGCATTGCGAGCGAACTGTTTGGATCAGTCGAAGCCGGTGAAGCCATGTCCAACCAGTGAGTCGAAGGCCCTTTTGTCGAAACCAGTGAATCCGCGACTGTTGAGACTATCGAAGGTGCGCTTATCAAAGCCAGTAAATCCAGCGCCTGTCAACGAATCGAATGCTCTAAAAGTGTTTCAAAACAAATAAACTGAAAATTGTTTAGGTCTGTGGCCTGGCTGTATAATATTTTACGCACTTTGCTTTTTGTCGCCGTCTAATTTCTCTTTTTACTCACATCGTATTCAGCTTCTTCGTGTGCCCATATTTTAGGCCGCTTGCTTACATTCGTCTTCATTGGGGCCGGATTCTATGTATGACTCCTTAGAAATTGTTTAAACTCGACTTCGTTTACAAGAGTTACCGGATTTAACCGAAGCTCGTCTTGTCTTTCTCAACAGAAGATTAAGCCGCTATTTCCGCAGTGTCACCTTGAAGACAGCTCTTCCGTTTTTTATTTACAGTTTGCCTTAAATCTGTAGACGCTGTGCATACTTTCAAGGTTCTGGATCTTGAACGTCTCGTATCCTTAATTCCTTCACGCTGTGTGTGAACTGCTTAACTTTCCATGTATTGGCCGCTCCTGACGTGGTTTATTAAATTTTGCTTAACATTAATTACTCATGTCTTGACAAATTTTCTCAGCCTATGTTGAATCACCTGTTGGATATTAAGCAAATGAACATCACTTTCAGGCCTGAACTCTCAACAAGGTTCTACCACCTGGCTAAAGATTTCACTTACATAGTGATTGGAGTTCCACCCATTCTCTTTTCTGCCATTCACATAGGAAAATATGGTTACAAACCCATGCACAAAAAAGTGCATTAAAGCAGCTGTACGTACACTTGAGCTACCTCTCTGGACGCAGATGAAGAAATTTTTTTATTTGAGGATAACTGTCGTCCTCGGTCTAAATCGCTTGCTACTACCCTGATATGGAGTAAGTTTACGAAATTGTCGCCATTTCAGGATGGTAGTAATATGGCTTTTTCTATAAAGCAAAAGAAACCTTTTATCAAAGTGAGTGAATCCCCGATTGGCGGAGCTGTCCAGTGAACGTTTGTCAAAACCGGTAAAACCGGAGCCAGTTAAAGAGTCGAAAGCACGCTTGTCAAATCCTGTGAACCCCGCTCCCGTCAACGAATCGAACGCCCGTTTCTCTGCATTTCCTGCTATCCGAACCACCATCGGCGCACCATTCTTTAACAAAGTCACTGCTGTATTCATTCGCATGGACGTTGAACACAGCGTCTTTTTGGCCATAAAAGTGAAGGATTCGTTCATTCTTTGCGGACTTCAGCTGAATTGAATTTCGTCGAAAATGTATTTTCTGCAGGCCGCTGCTCAAAAAGAACCATTTCCTCAAAGTCAACAGTTTCCTCGTGATTTCTGGATTGCGTTCTTGAAATCAGACGCATTTAAAACTCGAGCAGAGGCCACACTCGAAAATTCCATCATTTCATAGAAGCCTACAGTAATGGGATTGATTCATAAAATGCGTTGCCTACTTTCCGAACGGACTTAGAAACATCGAAGAGATTTTTAGCGATGGGAGAGAATGAAATTTTTTAAAACACGGTTGAGAATGAGCAGCATTACACTTCCTTCCTAGAAATAATTCTTCTTTTTCTTGGAACCGGTCACTGGCGGGAATCTCTATTTACAGAATTTCGGATGCATCCTCAAGTTTGTGAGGAAGGGGGGAAGGGCAAAGGGAAGGTATGATTATCAGCTCATAAATATTTCCAATAACCCATATGACGAAGAGAATTGCAACTTGTAACTTCCGAAAACTTTGAATCGTAGAGATATTTCCAGGAAGAGTCAAGATCGTTTTTTAGAAATCAATAATTTTTATATCTCAGTTTCTCCGAATGTTCTGACGAAATGAAAGATGAGAAAAGACTTCTGAATTAAAACAGTTCTCTAGAACGATCGCTTCAAAACAGAACGCAGCGATAGAATGAAAAAATGTTGCTCACCGCCGTGTCCTCAATATGTGCTTACTTGTGATGAAACTCCAAGTATTTGTGTGTGAGTGGGAGTTCCTTTTGCGAAATGAAACCGATATTGTAGCAAAACGCGGACATAAAAATATCTCATTAACTATTTGGGGTGTTTTCTTTGATGGTGATTTTGCAGCCGTTGGTGTTCATGGCATTCATTGAGTGCACTAGTTTAAGTGAAGAACACTGATAGTGGATTTTTTGGAAAACGTTTGCTAAGAGTTGCATAAAATATAATAATGGAAGATGTCCGATCCATAAAAACAGCGAACGCCCACAGTATATCATTGGATTCAAAGTATTTGCATCATACGTGAAACGCTTCACATTGCATTCCTTTTATTCAGCTGTTTATACATAACTACCTTTACAAGTTGTGCATATATCTCGTTTATATAAAGAAAGCGATAGGCGCAAAAAAAGGCCAAAATGGACGTGAGGTATTTTCTCGCTATAGCTGAAGCGACGTTGAGGCTGGAAGTTGTTGTTCTTATATTAAACGAACCAAGCCATCGCTCATTTCAACACATCAGCGTGTTTATAGAGCAAAGATATAAAATTGGATCTTTATTATTAGTTCCGATTTGTTCGGCAGTTGAAATTTTCAAAAGCGCTTCACTTTACTTGTGAAGTTGCTAACTGCTGTACTTCAAGGAATTCATTTTTTCGAACATCTGCTATGTGCTCATGCATTCTCCTTCATTGTAATGTTGGTTCCAATGCGAATAAAGCACGTTGTAGCACTTCCCACCAAGACTCGCTCGTGCATCATCACTAATTGCATATGCTTTTAGTGTATTTAACATTTGATGGCTTTTTTTGTATATTGACTGCTTGTTGTCTGTTCAAGAAAGGGTTGTGTTGCTATTTTCTTTCGCATGGGAAGGTTTAGTTACCTCTTTCAGTATTCGAGTGTTAAGCATTCTAAAACTGTGAAGGATTGCTTTCAGATGTTTCAGATATTCCCCTACCTCCTCCTCCCCCGAAAAAGCTAGTCATTTCCTCAAAAAGCCCGCCGAATATTCGTTGGTGTAGAAAAAAAGGCTCAAAAAATCCCGATCCTATCCCATACCAAATCCCAAAAATCCCGTAAAATCCCATTAAGGGAATTAATGGTGAATAGGTCGTGCGGTATCTGTGCATCGTCAGCGCTTATAGCGGAGACTGATTTACAAATTATTGAAATCAGGTATATCTGTAACCAAATAAGTCGGAGTTGAAGGTGTTAGACGAGCCACATGCATGCATCTGCGAGCATACATAATAATCCTTATGTAGTTTGGGAAATGCAAATTTTCAAAATGGATAATGAGGTGAGGCAAAAGCACATAAGCTTAGAAAAAAACGGATGACTTGAGGGTCGAATTGACTAAGGGCTCGATCGATTCTGCACAGCGACGAAATTCCATAATCGCTGAAAACACAGCAGAAATTAAATGCTGAGAAATCTTGTGCGTGAAAATTTTGGAGAAAATCTATGCATTTTTAGTATCAACCGACGTATTAGATTTGGCCTGCCCTAAAATGATCGGTATAAACAATGTTTGTAAAAAGCGAATAAGGAGGTATTTAGAGAAATATATTGGCTAAAAAGAACGGTTTTATGGGAAACGGCCCATAATATCGCTCCAAGTGATCGATTATTTTTATCGTCTCCAAATTTCTTCGCAAATCCTTACGCTTTTGGTGGAAGTAAATTAATTCTTAAATGCAAACGAGATAACCAACTTCGATTGTTCCTGTTGTTCTATTACTTTATCAGAGAGCAGCTTGAAGCGAACTGAATTGCCCCTACATCCTTTCCACCATTTTGAAAGGAGCTAAAAAAACGCGCCCATGCGAATGAGTGCACAATGGGAAAGGAAGTCTTACAAAATAATGTCCATGAATATGGCACACTCGAATGAATCTAGGAGCGCTCAACAATTACCCACTAGCGTTCCGATTTTTTACAGTGATGTAAATTTGCTTCGAAGGAGAATATTGGTCAGCCAAATTTGAGACTAAAAACTGCTAAGTGAGCGCACAAAACGTGTCCTGAAACAAATCTCCTTTCCCCACGGTTACGTCCAACAACTGAAATTCACCACAGCTAAATTTTAAGCTTGAAATTTTCTGCTTAGATCGTTTAGAGATCGCCGAAGTCTTTTTCAAAATAAACAACGAAATGTTTCCATATTCAGTTGAATCCGTTCTGTTTAGTAGGCGCAGTAAGCACTGCGTAGCTGTTAACATCTCCGTCTCTTTATTTGTCTTCTGCCCGCCTCACCTATCATATCAGTCCCTCATTAGGTTATATATATAAACTGCAGAATGCGAAAAAAGCTTAAATTCTATACTCGCTCTTATGCATTTTTCCTCAGCAATTCTTCTTTATGAACTACGATGCTGTATGAGCGCTGAATTATTGCAATTATAATTATTCAGTGTGCGTTATGTTCTCGAACACTGATCGGATTTCCTTGGTTTTCGACGGTGATTCGAATTCAGATAACAATAAAGCATCACCGCAAGTAAATATTTCAATGTCTAAGGGAATTGTTATGTGTGCTTCCCATATCAGTCATGGAAATGAGTATAAAACGATTTGTTGCTTCAAGAGTGTGCGAGGCATCTAAACTAGTTAGGAAAATGGCCGCAATGTTGCTTTTTCCATGAGAAAGAACCCTCTTGGGAGTGTCTACGAGACCGATTTATGTGCCATGGATCATAAAACAAGGCTAACGGAACGCCGAGGCGGTGTGTAATAAGGAAGATTAAATAAATGAGCAGACTAATCATTCTCGCACGCACAAACACCTCTACGCATGAAAGTGATTTGCCAAGCCACCTCCAGCGGTCTCAGTTCTTGACATTTGCTCCGTTTGAATAATTTCCCATCCCATCTTCGAGAACACGCGAAAATAGTCCTTCTCCTCTAAAAAATGTCATTCGAGTAATCTAACGAACGCAAATCAATAAACACCATTAAAATCTAAGAACATGGAGTAGCCCACATCCTATTAGAATATATTTGCTGAACACAGAAAAGCAGATTTATCGAGCATTTGCATAAAATAGCTTGCAATTCAGTTCCTGACCACAAAAAATCTCTTCTCAAATACTCCTTAGCCAAAAAGTTGCAGTATTAACTGTCGTATGGGGAAATAAGAGTTGAAGGCACTCACTCGGTGAAACATAACAAATGAGGTTCACTGATTCTCGTTCGCATTAAATATGTTGCAAAGGAGCTTAAAATAGCGTTGCTTAAAGATGGCTCGGTGTTTTCCATGCTGCTGAACTAAAATTAATAAACAGTGCGAGAAAAACGGAAATCTCTACGCCCGCTGAAGTATTCAACGTCTCCCGACTTAATGCAGCTAGTAGTAACGACCGTGAATAAGGTGGCCGAGGATTCTAAAGCTCTAAATCCCGATGCTCCATGACTGATGCATTTTCTCAGCTCATAGCTCATGTACTCATAGATTATTCTTTCGCTGACGTCCTTACAGTTGGTTGGTCTCTCTGGTCTATGAGACGCTGCAGGGTGTGAGACTCGGCTTGGCCCACGCAATTTTACGATTCTTAAAACACCCGTAAATCATCCCATTTTGTTTCGAGAACAATAAATGGCATATAGAAGGGTGTATCGAAGGTGTGAAGAAGAAAGGAAAAATGATGTCAATAAGAACCCGAAAGGGCGTGCGAATTGGTGAATGGTAAAGATAAGCTGCACCTATAAATTCGGTGCATTAAACAGCTCTAAAATAAGAAGCGGAAGTCCTAAACGATGTTTTTTGCATAACGCGTTCCGAAATATTGGCAATTATTTTTTAATGTTTCACAGTGAGCAACGAATAGGTCGTGCTATTACAAAATTGTATCTCTACAAAGTTATTATCTCAGGTAGAGGGAGCTTAAGTGTTGAGCTATGTCCTACGCTATTTGTGCACTGAATTCCTCTATCAATGCAACCACAACCATAGCATGAGCTCATATCATGCATATTATATTTGTTACCGCATTTTAAACGCAGTTACTTATGTACTCATAGATTATTCTTTCGCTGACGTCCTTACAGTTGGTTGGTCTCTCTGGTCAATGCGGTAACAAATATAATATGCATGATATGAGCTCATGCTATGGTTGTGGTTGCATTGATTGAGAAATTCAGTGCACAAATAGCGTAGGACATATATATATATGTCCTACCTTATATATACGTCCTATATATATATGCTTATTTATTTATTTATATTTACATTTATATTTATCTGTTTACTTAATTCCTATTTATATATTTATATACTTATATCAGTTTATGCAGACAGCAGAAAAACGTACAATGAATGTAACGTTACTATTTGCGATACGCTGCAAATATAACACTCGATTATACAGAACAATTAATGCTTCACAAATGATGAACAGAATTCCGGACTTGCAAACAGTGAAAATGACTATGGTCATAGCCCACCTATGTGTCGGTAAAGACGAGTACTGCCTTCTACGCCGTCGAGTAATCAAGGGGTCATGAATCGTAGCCTAGAGCAACTCATCGGGAGTCTAGAGCAACTCATCAGCCCTATTATGAAATCAGCAACCGCAATTAAACTCTTTAAAAATGCGACTGAACGAACTGTTACTCTGAATCGATGCAGGAAAGCCATGGCAAAAAGACTTGACCGTTTTTTGGAACGCTTTTTGCTATAAACAAAACTACCATTATAGCATAACTTCTCTAAGCATTTTCCTAATTTTTATGGAAAAAATGCACTTAATGGTTATCGTTTCTGCAAAACTTACGCCCACGTATGCAGGTAGTTATTTGTCAGCCGACTAACTCCAACTCATCAGTTTCACGGATATATAAACACCTGACTGAAGATGACCAACGTTTGCAGTGAGCGAACTTTGTGAACACACTGCAGAGTAAGATTCAGATAACTGTTCTATATGCATGTCATCGGTAGAGCTCAAAAATAAACATTTCCCAAAAAATCCACTTCTTAAGCAATTAGACAGTGGATTTGTACGAACTACGGAATTATCGAAAAAAAGTGCATACGTGCCAGCATCCCTGCGCACTTTCCCACCTTTACTTTTTTTTTTCTGGCCTAATCATAGCAAAGAAAAGTCATTCCAAAGAGCTTACATCAACCGATGGCAAATCTAAAGCAACGTGAGACAACTTAAATGCCCCCAACATAATTATCATCCAGCCCTCTAAACGACTTAATGGCGCAGTTTCCTTTGCAGCGAAATGGCCGTATAGGCGGCCTCTACAATGGCTGATATTTCATCAAGATGGCAAAAAACTGCTTGAAAAATTGTTTCCACTATCCAGATCACTAAAATCAATCAGTGCGACGAGGATCATTTCGTACGACATGTTTGATGCTCTGAAAATGCTGATTCTCCTTTTGTTTGTTAAAGGATTAAACCACTTTCGACCAACGTCGGAACTGAGTGTTAAGTATTATTTAAGTAAATTTTCCTCGTCCATGTAAAGCAATGGGATACCATTATACTTATGATAGTCTGTGTGGTACTAAGAGTAGCATATGCAGACAATAGGCAAGTGCACATCAAAGAAATATGTCGCCTTCAAATGTCGCCTGCCGCCTTCAAATTTCCATCCAAGCACTGATAAAAACGTAAAACCTCTCACCACGAAGGAATGTGGAGTGCTGACAGTTTTTTCCAGGGTTACTGAAAACTTCGGTAGGTTCCAATTTTGCACAGCGACGACTCTGCCAGGACATTCGGTCATGATGGAACGCAAAATCTCCTGCTTCAAATTAAATCAAGATTCTACGTCTGTATACCTCCTCACACAGCTGCACAACGAATGTCAAAGCAACCACGTAGCAAATCGCCTGTTTCACACAATGCGCGAAAAGCTATGCAAGTCAATATGGAACAAAAGACCTATGAGCTACTTGTTCCCACCCTCCTTCCCTCCCTAGAATGATCCTTTGCTTTGAAGAAGTTAACAGCCTGTATTATTGTCTCAAAGCAACCAACTCCTCTGTTTTCTCCGTGTAGACGCGTGCCTCAAACCCTATCACTGACCCTATATCCTCACGCGCAGGTCGTGTATGAAGTACGCATTCCCCGTCCCTCCCGCTCCTATAAGATGGGGAATTCGCCTCTCTTACATTCGCCTCTAGAGAGCAGGATATTCTACATGAACTGCATAAGAGAAAACGTAAATCGCAGCACAAACCGTCTGAATGATGGAACCGCCAAGAGAACGATCGGAATGGAGATCAATTCAAGCCGTATAGAAGTCTGGGAAAAGCTGCTCGAATGTAATGGTCGACTGCCCAGAAAAGCTTAGAAATAAAAACTTACAAGTGCGATGACCAACGAAAGAAGGAGAACGACCGTGAAGCAAGCTGACATTTCACAGTGTGCCATGAAGAATGGCAGTATAAATGAGACAGCTTCAACGGCTTGGAAGCTAGGCGAATATGGGCGTGGCTTTAGTGCCCGACCGATCCAAATGCAAAAACACTTCTAGCTGAATAAAGTGACGAGAACCTGCGTACAGGGAGATGAAAACACGCCACACTAGATTTAAGTAAAAACATAATGACCTCAAGAATCAATCACCTAGAGCGAAAATGAATCGTAGTAAGCAGATACACTGTAAAGAGGCGAAGTTTCTGCACTAATTCCACTCATCTCGCATCGGATGTGTGGTATTTCTTTATTCTCCCCATTTATCAGGTACAAAAGAGCCAGATAAAGTCTTACTCTTACTGACTGAAAAAATCACACCTGCCAACTTTCAACTGCTGCTGCATTGTAACTGAGCGGCTGATTAACAGATCTTCCTTTTCCCTTCTTCAACAACGAACTTAAAGATACAAGGAAAGGAAGGGCGGTAAGAACGCAAATTTATACGAAAAAAAATTCGTTCGTATGTGATTATGCCATGGAAGAAGCGATACTGTTTCAAAATTCTGCTAAAACGAAGACGGCATATTCTCTCCAACCATTCCGAATCCAATATTTGCGATGGAGCCCTCTTGAATAACATGTCCCCAGCCAGCCTCGAGGGAGTTTCAACTCAACTCAGTTCACAAAAACCCTTCCGTGTTGTCTTAAGCGTCTACTTCTTTCATCATATAATTCAATCTACTAATTAATTCATCGACAGCTATGCCTGCATTAGAAAAGACTAAATATGTATGTTCAATTTGGCTACTTTTTATTACAGCTGGTGATACGGCTTCAAACGGAGGATAGACAAAAAAACAGAAGGCACTCGTCGTATGAAAATCAGTCGGAAGTTCGCGGAAACGTTCATTTCTTGTGGTCGCAACACTCTAGGGATTTATTACAGAGCTCGAAGTTTTATCTCGGCATTCAGGCGACGCGTCATTGTGTCGACTGTTTCCAGTTGCTGACGAGGAATTTCTTCCAGGTCTTTACGTGAATATCATACCCAATTGTCGTTAGCGCATAATCCACCACTTCAATACGATCCACTACAGCCAACTCCGCATTCTCCTCGAAAGGACCATTCCAAACGTCTATGACGTCTGCTTTTTGCACCTGAAACCGTCCCACTGGAATCTACTTGATGTAAAATAATTAAAGCAGAAAAATAAGTCCTCACTCTTCCGTGCTGTTAGCATACCCTTTCACTATAAAACTTCCTTAATAATAGTCCATTTTATATTGGCGAATAGTTTACTCTTATCCATACTTTCTAATTTTCGCAGTCCACCGCCCTAAAAATTGCCAATAGAAAGCATGAGAACTCAGTGCACAAGACGATAGCAACAATCGCGAAACTGTGCCAAAATAAAATGGATGAGAAGTGACAAACGAAAAGCCGAAAGCAGTTGCTTAGAGAACAAATGAAAAGGTACAAAACTGACTCCTTTCAGTGCAATCTCGAAAGTTCCCATCGGTAAGGATGAAGCCGCAACTTAGAGTGCGCATTTATTGGCAAAAGCACAGAACCATATTAAGAACTAATTTTCTCTTTCATCAGAGCAAACTTAAATAATATTATAACTTCGCTACATAAAATGCTATTGACAGTGATAGACTCGACGCATATAAGAACAACAGTGAACAGTCACGATTCCTCTCGAGCTCCAAAGTACAGAAATATAACTCTTCGCTCCCGGCCAACTACATCGTTGCCATCATAAAACTAGTGCTCGATCAAGTCACTAAATTAGACACTAATGAAATACTGACCACCCACGAGGTGCAACTTGCAATCATTGTATCGTGTGAAAGGTGACGTTGACCTGCTTACACGATAGTGGAAGAAGCAACAATCGGTTAAAAATCGAGACAAGTGGGGACGACGCATGGCAGAGAAGTTGGCAGGATATGACGCTTCACAGTTTCGTTCATCAAAATTACCACGAATTATCATTTAATAAGATGTACTGCAAAATTAATAAAAGGAAAGACAATTATGCGCACAAATGGTGACCGTGAAAAACATCGTTGGCACTGTTTTTCGTCACTCTTTCCGAGGCATAGGTCTCCGTTGCACTCTCATCCGCATACCACAAAAAGGGCAGTTGTATTGGATATCTAATACCTAACTGCTTAAAACTATAAAATATCCACAGTAACGCACTGATGTTTTAAACAACGCAATTGTCTACGATAAGAGATTTGTTTTCCGCGCTCTGATCACTGTAAAATGAAAACTCGATCGCCTCCACAACATCTGCGCACTTTCAAGGAACAAATTTAATTTGAAATCGATGGAGGAGCTTGAAAATTGCCAAATTGAGGCCCTCATCTTGTGATGCAAACACGATGTATGCCAAACCTCGTACCTTCAATTTTAGTGCTTTTCGATCTGAAACCGAGTGATATACAGATACGCAGAGTAAATACAAAGAGATAAATATGCACAGGCATGTCTTCGTTATAACACATTCTGCAAACATATATCGGCAGAGGTATATAAAACGGAAAATTCCCATCTAAAGGTTTTACGAAAGAAACTACGATCTTATTACGAAAGGCGATTCTGCTGTAACGGCATTGATCGAAGCAACAATGGCTTTGCATCCACAATAATCTTGTTTAAGCCATTCAAACGGATTACACTATTCTGAAGTGGAAGAAGTATTCAAAGTCAAAGTCAGCTTTTGTCAATTCGACGAGTACCTCAAATACCAATGAGCAGCTAAACTCAATAAAGAAAATCTGAATAACGATGATAGCAGTTGATCCATCGCATATACGCTGCGATATTGAAGCTTCTGATGGTTTTCATTTATTTTCACTGGCTATAATTAGACTGCTTTCCCGTACAATTAAATCGAAAATTATCCTCAACAAGCATACAACCAGAGCGCAACAGTAAAATGTGGAAGATGAAAACCGCCGTCAGCATTTTTAGCAACGAGCATAGAACTGCGAAGAAAGGGAAGAGAGAGCGATGAGACGGATTTACAATCGGAGGCTCAAGTTTTCGCTGATTATAGCCGACTGCCGTTGGATATTCAAGAATGTGTTCAACGAAAACATGGCTTGTTTATCACCATCGCACTTGCTAACTTAAACACATAGATGCTAATTGCACAGTTGCATTAAACAAGTCATGAGCTAAAATGGACAAAACTAGACTTTGTCAAATCGTCTCAACTAAAATTGATTATTGGAAGAAAAATCCAGAACAAAAGCGGCCTTTGGTTGCACTAAAGATTTAGGGGTAGTTTATGTGAAATTAAGCTAGACTTGAGCTCCACAAAGGGCTTATGCCTTCGTTACGGTGCGCCGCATTTGTTTGTAGTGCAAAAAGTTTCTTTCAAGTGGCCATATGTCTGGATGTTTTATCTTTATCAATTTTCACCAAAGATGGTAATATGAAAGATGCAATAATGAAAGAGTCTGTGGACAACAGCTGCGTATGCAGCTGACACTAAATTTATACGCAAACGCTGTCAATGGGGAATTGAAAGTAAGTTCAACGCGAGCTGCAAATAAACTATGATAGATGTTAACCCTGCGTGCGCCACATGAAACGCAAATTTTTCCATTCAACACTACTTCTTGACGAGAATGCGGCTACAGTATCAACATGAGATGTGGGGAAATAACCGGGTAGCGCCTTAAAGAAATACTAGTAAGACACACTGCTTTCGGACTCTAGCTAAACGACCTCTTTTACTTTTACTGCACAGCGTCATTGAAACAATCATAAAGCTGGCGATGTACTTCACCGAACGAGACAACGGCGGCAATTCACTTGAGGATTTATCTGAGATGAAAACACATATATAGAGTTGGCAACAAATCAATTCATAACCTCAATATGCACCTATGCCTCTGTATTGCTTTCGAATAAAATACAACGAACACAAAATAACAAAAGTGGTGCACTCGAAACTTCAAAAAGTGACCAAGTGACGGAAAGATTCACAGAAAATGAAAGATTTTGCCTCATAAACATTTCATCATTAATTCGTCTCCTTAGGGAATTTCAACGTCTTAAACACCTTTCTTGTGATGCGACTAGATGCTCTCACCGCATTCGTTCATATCCACTGACGTGAGAAAAAAGAACCCCAGTTTCACAGGTCAACGAACTACCTCAGAGCTTTATGAAAATAGAAACGATCGGCTTCTATTCAAGTAATTGTGGCATATCAGCATCGTGAAATACGCCAACCTGTTGCCTCTTTCGCAAATGTTGTGGAAATTCCTGGTTGAAAACAGCCAAAACACTTAATATCAGTGAGTGAAATCATTCGCAGTCTGTCTCGTCTTGGATATTACGGTGCTTCTCCGAACAAATTACAGAGCGAACGTGGAGTGTGAAGTGACATAGAGGAATATCACTACAATAATACTAATATGACAACTCACGTTGTAAGCTTTTTTTGTAACCGCCGATTCGTTGACAAGAACTTTTCCGCTGAGGACGAGTTTTTCTACTTGCCTGAAATTAAAAAATGCCATTAAACTGTGGATATGCCCACAGATCAAGGTTAAAGTTGCAAGTCCACGACCCAGTAGAAATTACGTGAAATGGTGCTCAGTTGTCGCTAGTCTTTGACAAGAACCCCGATGTCCCATAAACTGACTAAGTCATACTTCATCCTACTAAATTCTCGGACGCAGATGGAAATTCCCTCCTCCAATACCCATGAAACTGCATAGGCGGATGGAAATAACTCATAACATCCACCAAATTGGATAAAATTTGATTAGTTGCTAATGAGCGAGGAGGTGTTTACATATTTTCAAGGGATGCGTGGTTGAGCTTATTCAGGCAGAAGAGGCTCACACCAAGAGCATATATCGATACTGATGGACTGCAGTATCAGCACAACGGAACAAGCCGGTTTACTCTACAAAAACCTCCTCGTTGAAGTTGATGCTCGCGATAAGATCAAATGCTTGTGAACCCGCAAAATGCACATGAACTGGTCCCCAGCCTCAGACGCTTTGCCGAGTGATGCTTCTTTCCAACCTCGCCCTCTAACAGCATTCCAATTCAATACTCATCAGTGTCATTCAAAAGCTCTCGTCAAAAGCCCCTGACAGCACCTTGTCTCCGCTCCGCACAGTAACTTTTACAGGGCTTGAGGTGCTCAACGATGAAACAGGCGGTAGTGAGGTACCTTCTTAGTGTTTCAAACATATCCCATCAACAAGTATTCGCATACTCTCTTCCAATTTCCGAGCATTATAAATGCACCTGATTCTTGGATGCAGTGTCCTAACAGGATCTGATTCGTCTTTTCCAATGGCATTTTGCTTTCGACAGGTTCGGATGAAAAATGATCTTTGTCACCCGTTAAGGACGTTCTTGGCGCCCTCCATTTTTCTCAATTTCCTCCCCTCTCAAAATGGTGGTAAGGATGTGTTTATTTAGTTATCGGACAAAGTGCTTGAGCAGGTTCAATAAACAATGACGGATACATGGTTGTACCGAGCTTTACTGTCACAGCCGACAATCGTTTAAACATCTACCATCTCAATATCTCTTCATGACGATTTGTAGAAGATTACGATCAAACTTATTTGCACTATAAAATGCCGAAAACTCACTGATAATAAGCGGAATACTCCCTTATGTGCTCAATAAAGTTTCGACCAACAGGAACAAGCAAATGCTGCCGGCAGTTTATTAAAGCTCTACTTCATCGCTAAAACAGCGGCTTTACATCAGTGACAAAAAGCAACGATGCCTGCTTGTGCTGCAACCGTTCCGGCTGACAATCTTGCAATACTAAAGATGATAATCACCAAAATATCTGTCAAGAACCGGCTATGTCCAGTCTTCCCTGAATTCAAAAATGACCCTTGCACATCAATGCGCTTTCATTTCGTTGAGGCACAAAATCTGCATCCTCAACAAACGGCTCTTGAAGGGTATGCTTCGATTTTAAATTGTTCCGATTCTCGGAACACTACAAAAAATGTGAAAGCTGTGCCATATATTCGTGGGAACAATGCCTTTCGCTGACCAATATCAATAATTGCGTAAATTTAGCTAATATCCTCAGCGATCTGCTTAACGTAATTTTAAAATCGAGCGACGTGTCCGATGCACTTTCCACCACAGTAATTTCGTCACAATTAATCAAGAGGCAAGTCAACGACGGTCGACAAATGAAACGTTTCACGTTCGCTGGGTTTCTTTATAGGAGCCCAATTATCCCACAGTAGTTAGGAAATAGGCTAATAGCAAAAGTTATACCAATAATTAGTGGAATGGAAACAACAACGAGGCACTTCCGACCCTATTCACAAGTGGCTGTCATCCTATTTAAGACATATTTGAAATGCAGACAAATCAAAGAGAATTTCATCCTCATGACTGACTGCTCCAACCAGCTAAACATCAAACCTACACCATAATCATCAAAACATGCTGTGTTGGCATGCCCATATGTATCGCTATAGCGTAAGGTTGTGCACACTTCATTGTTTTTACTTTATAGATTACACTTGGTCCTAGTTCGGCTGATCGGTGAATTTCAACGCTCTAATGCTAACCATAATTGCTAATTCGTGCTGTTTAATCATAGAGTGCACTTCCATAATCACCAAATCATTAAGTATATAAGTACCCCTCAATCTATTTCCGAATGTGACAACCATGTTCGTTCTATTAATTTTACTTCATATTTTCTTCCCCATTCCACTTTTTGCGTCCTTATTTTACTAGAAGCGCTCACTATTGGCGCTGCTTACGGCCATACACCAAATTTGTCCCCTTTATTTAATTTCTTATTACACGCTAGTGTTTCTACAAATAATTCTTCATGCATTTTCCATTTAGGCGGTACATACTTGATGTAATCAATTAGACCGCTGCTAGCCTTGTAATTCGCTTTTCAGCAAACGCCATCTCGCAACTGCAACGTCAAATGTTTTTCGTGAACCGATATATTACAGCACGATCAAGGAGGTAGTAATCAGTGTACACAGATAACAGCAAAGACAAAACACTAGACCTTCCAGCACTGGAAAACGTGCACAGTGTTTCCATTCATTACTAGACGCACCTGGGTAGTGCTAACAACAATGAGGCCAACATGCAAAGTGCCATTAAGCACGTTCACTACTGTAGCTTTATGCAAGAGTTTTTTGTGTGACTCTTTCCAGTCTGCGCCCAGTGCTGCGTCGACGCTTCGTTTTTAAGTGATAGCAATCACGGCGTCATACTGCGCACAGTTTCCAGCTTCGTAAAGAATGAAGCATGGACGATGTCTTAAGGTGCTACACGGTACTCGGTTTCGCTTATAACACTGCTGTAAGCACATAAAAGTTGAAACTGCTAAGAACCAAAAATACATCACACACCTCTGCTTTGAGCTCCTCATACAACAATTTCACCTCATCAGTGAAGTGATCGTATGATAGCGCGATTGTCATGCTTTATTTAAAATTTATGAGATGCCTTCATTATGGAAAATTTTTATGATTCTTGCATTATGCAAAATTAATGCCCCATTCACTGATGCATTCAGTGAACAAAATTCCCCATTCATGATAGGATCGTTCAACATAAACACCTCTATAGACCGTTCGACAGTCCTCAAACGCGAAAATTCAGACATTTCTTAGTTAAGCAATTCACCTCATTAACCATATCTGCACTAACGTTCAACTCACCGTTTCTCCGAATCACATTCACTCTAAAAATATCGCTACAGTCAGATTAAAAAGCCTCCTTCCTCAAAAAAGCACCCCAACTTTCAATTGTGGGCCTTCCTTTATGGACGAAAATTGTGTCGAAAACTTAAAACTACAATTTGAACTTGACTTCGGATAAACAAAATGAACCACTGATACAACAGTGCATATTCAGTAAAGCTCACACACATCGTTAATACAGATGGAAACATTCTGAAGTTCGGCAATGTTCAAGGTGGACTTTAAATAAACTAAAATCCAAAAACAGCGGATGCTAACATCAACAAAAGTGGCGAGAGTGAATCACAGGCAGATAACACGCCTGCGCTCATTTGCACTGCTTCCAAGATACAAGGACGCCTTATAAAAGTGGCATGCGGTTGTTTTCTACTTTGAGCCACCAGGAGGGAAGCGCTTATATAGGAAATATTCAAATGAGACATGAAAATGTGAACGCCACTGCCGCCAATAATACGAGCGAAATGAGCAACAAATGCTCGGAATGAGACTCTGCTGCCGACGTCATATTCCTGGCTAAGATATAAGACATATTTTTATGCATAGTATATGGATGAAAACTTCAGATTATTATGAAGCAATAGTTGTATCTATTGTTGCATAAATTTTCCATCACATCGTCTTGATGCACTTCCCAAGTACGGCTGATTTGTTTCGCTGATTCTTAGAGCCCCAGGTGCACAGAGTTTCGTCGGTTTTTTCTTCTTTTTTCTGCTAACTACGTCAGAAAAATCCAACCCTGAGCAGTTGTAAACGGTTTTGCCCGTTGCATGCAGGAAGTTATTACGTCTGCTGAAAACTGCTACCCAGATGCTTAGGCGGAATAGATGAAAATAGACATCCTCATCCACTCAATGCTTGGACTTGCAACCATTCAAAATCCTAAAGCAACCGCTTCAACCCTCAGATTTTAGGTCTGCAACTTTCACAATTGTCCAAATCACTGCAGACTAACAACAATTACTCTCTCCTTTTGGAAACTCTACAGCCCTTCCCCGTAGTTAACGAAAAAGTGCCATCAAGAAATCCTGCATCTTAAATGGTAAAAAAGGAATAGGTTAAACTATTCTTCAATGCGCTATCGAATACGCTATCGGTCTTCAATTTTCACAGCTCAAAAAATCACCGACAAAAGATCGTTCAATATTTAATAATCATCTTGGTTGCCGTATTTGAATGTAGGCAAAGGAAGCGACACGAAGCGCTGAACATACGGCACGATCCGCACTACTCACAGTTCCCTGAAAATGCATGTTCGAGCCACTACCTGCTGGCTTGCCAGAATCCACTTCTTGGGGTCGACACTGATACACGCAAACCTGACAACCAAAGATGGCTCCATTATACTCATAGACAATTACCAGGGTCCATAGCGTGGACAGTAGTTCCCAAAAAAAGCATGGAAGTAAAAAACTGATGTATTGAAGAGTGCAAAACTAACGAGCTGCTTCTGCCAGTGGCCCTATTGATCACTGTGTCAAGCCGTCTGCTTCCAGTCTTAAGCGTTTTTAGTTTATAGTCTTTCGGGAGACCGTCATCTGCTGTACTCGATCCCCAATCGCCTCCTCTTCTCGAACTATAGCACCGTGCCACTGGGCAAGCCGATGCAGAGGAACAATGAGACTGCGCTATGCAACCCTGTTTCACAATCGGCAGCATCTTAGACACATTCCCCTGCATCCACGCACTAGTGAGAAGCAGCAACCTCATCTAGAAACCAACAATTTATAGACAAAGTACAACCAAGCCGAACAATAAACGTTCCTAACCCCGAGAAGGCGCTCTCTGATATCGTCAGCATTGCAGCGCCCTATCAAAGTTCACAGTTCACTTGTACCTGTGCATTCAAAAAAACAATGGGCAGTAGGGAATATCTTCTTTCAAAAATTTCCTAATATCACATCTGCAATAGCTCAGCCAGAATATCTGCACGCGTGTTCAGATATCTGATTGATCTTCGATTAAGCTTTTTTTGAAAGGGACAACGGTGCAATTCAATTTTCTTGGCAGCTTATTTAATGCCCCATCCCCACCACCGAAGACGAAGATCATCCTCATGCGATAGAAAGCTGAATTCTCTCAACGTCTCCTTGCAAGTTCTTGCTGATGTTTCTCATCGTTGCAAAAGCCTTGATTTTGTAGAGAGCGAACTTCTGTCGTCTCTCACTATTCATCGCAGCCCAATCAGTTGATCTGTTCAGAAAGCCGCATAAGACAGTGCTGTCTCTTCCAGTTTTGAACACCTCGTCGTTTGTTCTTTAAAAACTGATCCTCATATCGACGCGAAAGTAAACTTAGCTTAGAAATGAAGGAAACGCATTACGGAAGTTCGTTACAACAGAGGACGTTTACAACCTCGCTCCCAGCAACAACCGACTGCACGGATATTCAAGTGGAATGAATGAATGACTAATAATATATCATCCCTATAAAGAAGCTCTCAAAGAAAAATTACTCCACATTTCGCACTCTGTAAAAAGTACAACAAAGTCTGCTTGCGCGAGCAATATGCATCACACTTTCATATATTGATAGCTTATATGGAATTCGACAAACCAAAGCGAAAGAAGCGCTGCTACGATCACAATTGCGTAGTTTTATGAATCTCTACTCATTGCAAGCGCAATTGCATGTGGTCCCCTGAAAACCTTTGAATTTGCCGTCAGAATGCAACCAACAACCATCTATCTCTTCTTTTATTTGCACGCAATTATCGCTAATTACAAAAGACGGACATTGTTGGAAGGAACTGCTTCTTAGGGCGCATATCCTAACCGCATCCGTGGGGACCTCCTCGGTAAAGGAAAATATGGGTACTAATCATCACTGAGCTGGAGATTTAGCCGATGTCTACTTTTACAGTACCGCTTAAATACAGTATTTGCTTTTCTGTTTATTCCTGCTGCGAATGTCCACTCTTTATTTCCAGCTAGTGCTCTTTTGAATGCGATGTCAGATTGTGCTCGAAGTGATTGCTTCACCGCGAAAGACGGGCGTTTTGGGAATTGCCTAGAAGCAGAAAGATTGGCATGTAAGTTGCCTTGCTTAAGCGACTCCTCGTTGGCTTGAAGATGGCACGGAAACTGCGGTGCGATTAAGGGACAGGAAATATTCAGCAAAAGTTTAGTTCCAATCGAACTGACGTGAATGACCTGCACTGTTTTGCCAGGTATCTATGTCGAAAGCCGATCCTATCGACTCCTTTTACTTTGAACTATCCGCCGCTCCCACTTTAAAGCAGCATCGATTCGTCGTAGCGTCTTTGAAGCATCTGCTAAGACCCATAACCGACAAGCCATCGTTACCCCCAATACCTCTACTACAATGCAGACGACAGCATGAAGGAGACAAACGAAACCTTCTTCCTTTTTTTAGGAATCGCATTTTCCTAACACACAACTAAAAGCGTTTTAAATCGCATACAATGAACATATGTGCTGAAATGTTTTCAAGTGGGCCAATTGAATGCTATGAATGCAAACTGAAAAATTCATAGAGCGCCCTTTTCAACGAAGGATTTATTTGAGGCAGGAATGGACAATGACCTGCACTGAGTCGACAAATGCGAGCGAAAACGATCACTGAAACCTATTGCTATAACTTCATCCACCACAGCCTTACTCTTAACAAAGCTGTTTCCGGGATATTTTATAAAGTTTGAATCCACCAGCCTCTTCTTTTCCGCACATCACATGCACACAAAAGATGGGCAACTATTGTGGGATTTGCAAGAGAGAGCAAGGAAACTTCTTGCAATGCCAACGTAGCGTTGGCAATCTCTTATGGTGAGAACGACCTTTTCCATATCGAATTATGTGACCTCTCATCAAGGTCTACTCGGATTTGCGAAATAATTTACGTGCACATAATCCTCAACTTCGCTGCACGATCAGAACACCTCGAAAGTGGAAGTGAACGAGAGATAAAACGCACAGACACTTTACCAAGAGATAAAACGCACAGAAAGTGCAGTATGAGCATCGACGTGATTAGCGACACTGATGTGGATGCAAATGCGTGTTTGAAACGAATCTTTTATTCCCGTTAAAGGGAAAGACACAGGCTATACGGCATATTGCCATGACTTGTTTGCATCAACTAACTGACCAAAGTCCGCATTAGAGTACATTTAAATGCTGCTTTTCTATGATTTTTACAGATGAACCATCGAACGAGCCATTGAGCAAGACGGCAATCACCTCAACACCAATCACGCTGCTCAACGAATTGTTGCAATAAAGTAAGCAAGGCAGTACGTACCTTACTGAAAGCATCCCGATAAACATTTGACAAAGCTCACACCAAATTCGTCAATAAGCTGAGCAGAACTCAATTCCCTGAACGATGATGAATTCGCGTTTCAGTATGGACTCAATTACTGTACTACTAAATGGGCTGACTTTAAGCTTTCCCACACGCAACTGTGTCTATCGACAGGCGTTGGCGTAACGTGGCGTAACGCAAGAGAGGCCATCGAAACAGGCGTTTCAGCCATACATGAGAACCCCATACATTCCACATTTCAGGAAGGAAACTCCACTAAAATTTAGGACCATTATATTATGAATGCACATTTTTCAATGCCACTAACTTGTGTCAAATACTCGTATAGCAAATCAATTCCGCATTTTTCTAGAAATCCTTTTTGAAACCGCGAAACCTAATGATATACGTTCACGTCTAGTGATTCAGAATACTCCATAAATGATTTTATCTAACAATAAGATTTCTGATATTTGTGTGCAAGCTCCGAAATCTCTAAATTTTCTCTACCTCCTAGAGTTAGTCTTCTTCTTCCTCTCAGGACAAATTAAAGGAAGAGGCAGGAAGGCGACTCCGATACCGTTTAAACACGATACAATGGAAATGATTCCCAACAGTCCATCATCATCCGATCATCCATTGTATATTTCAAGTAGGCACCTGACAGGTTCCAGGAAAAGTATGTGGCAGAAAGTGGAGAACAATGGTGTCATTCACTGAAAGAAAAAACAATTTCACTGTCCCATGCTGACGACTATCATCCAGCTAACACTACCAGCAAGATTTAAAATAACTGGTGCATACATGCAGTGAATTTCTTGTGCCCATAAATTTAGCGGTACAACAGAAAATCACACGAATCTGGAGGTGACAGTTGTGTAAACAAAGAAAACAACGGAGATTCAGGGAAGGTAGGATATCAGCTTTCCGTTATTCAAATACTTCTTCATCCACAGCTCCACTGTAACCTTTTCGCCAGCAGTTATTGCTGCCACTGTGTCGTCCGAGAGTCCTTGTGGAACACGAACTCGTATCTTACCACTCTTGCCGAAGGGACCCTCAATAGTGCCCCTCTCTCCTGTAGACAACTTCACCACCATTGATAAAAATGCGTCAACATCGGATTCCTTCCTGAACAGTGACGTACAAATCACGCTGGTCCTGTCTCCTTCGATCCGAGCCACGCATCCCGAGCGATGTTTGCGGCGGAACCTACACACCTCACCACCGCTGCTCAATACCCTCAGGATGTTACCGTAAAACGCGAACCGACACCCCTTACCTTGCATGTCTAGCTTTGCTGCCATATAAAAGCTGCCTTCTCTAGCATATATAGGGTGATCCAGTTTAATTAAAACAGCTGTGACACGCTCGTCCAGACTTGAGAGTTGTTCGAATTCCTCTTCGTCATCCTCGACCAAGAACTGACAAGTTGTCATAACCGTTTCGAAACCAATTGAAACATGAATTTTGGAACGATCCGAAAGTTCACATTTAAATTGGGAAATCAGTGTGATGCTAGCCAACGCAACCTGTACGGCATCAAGTGCAGCCGGCTGGAAGATCACCGTGCGATCAATGTCTTTAGTAGGGATATCCTGAAAGAGTACGCCGACGCGTTCTCCCATGGATGCACATTTTATATCCTCCTTCCACCGCTGCATTCCTTTCACTTTGCGCTTCTCCTTCAATGATGGAATCACCACTTCCATTCCAACACTGAAATTTGTTTAGAATCAACCCAAATTCACACATTTTTTCTTCTCCTTTTCGTCGAAGTGGCATGGAAACGGGAGGAATGACTAACTACGAGCACACAAATTCGACAGAACAGGAAGCCAGGCGAAGTCCCGAGAAATGGTAATGCGGTTAGTTCGTAGCTGATCTGTCGCACTGCCTCAAAGAGACCTTTTCTTTCGAAATGAAAGTCACTCAGCAACACAACCTCACGTCGCCCTCAACCTCAAGTTATGATTTTTCTCACTATCATATTTCGACTATTATATGCAAAAACTTTTGCAAAAATACTTGCTTGAAGAAATTGAATAGCACCTAGTCCAAAAACCTAATGTTAGTTCATTAACGCAAGCGTATGCTGTAGTGAATATACGCATTTCTCGAAAGTTCGCTTCTTCGCCGAAATCTATATAAAATTCCAGAGGAAGTCGGATACTGTCGAGATTCCCTCATTCCTGAGTGAGGGCCTTACAACCTCCTCTTTATGGTGACAGAATATATGAGATTTAGGGGCATACTTTCGCTTGCTCTCATTTACGAACGCACATGGACATTATGGTGAATAGCTTGGATCCTTTCTATCATTAAAAAATTCGAAGAACTGGCAATAATTTCGCAGCAAATACAATGGTGTTGAGGCTGCTCAAATTTGCATGCCGCAAAAATGAACGAATATTAGTGCTGCATTAAGAGACGAAAAATGACTCTTTTGTTTGCATATTCTCGAGGGAAGCTTTCTTATCAACCACTGCCCTAATTAGTGGAAAAATCTGAGCCAAAAGCAGTCGATCATGCAGCAGTATTCAGTTCAACTCATATTACCATAAAGTGAATGCTAAATGTCATTAAAGAAACCACAGACTCATAATGAAAAATGATAAACGAGATGTGCGACTCGCTCCACGCATAGATTTCATCAGGGATCGAAAAGAGAGCAATGGAAAACGAGGATCTGTAACCTATACGCCAGAATAACACTCGAACATCATCACCCTCACAACTTCTGACATCTCTGTGGCATAAATTATCCCATGAACGGCACTCCCGATGATCAGTTGAATATTTGGGCAAGAAGCGCTAAGTGGCCACAGGAAATAGCAAAGGTCCCAATGAAATGTGATGGATACGAAAACAGTGAATGGAAGATCGACCTGTTGTCACAAGAGTATCTAAGAGCGCATGTGTAAGAACTACGACAGCCCGACGGGTATTGAACGAGAGAATAATGTGCGATAATCTTTTAAATGTGCATAACTTTAATATCCTCAATAAAGGAAACCAACTAGAATGAACGACGTTCTGAAATTATCTCAGAAATCAAGTAGCGAAATCTCTGTAAACATTCAAGTTAATTGGGAGCCTCTCATCTGTGAGATAAATTCCTCGAAGATAATCGAACTTTGATGACAGAAAATACTTGAAAAGAATAGTCCTCCCTATTGAAAACAACGGTCGTTAAACTTAAAGAAAAATGACCCCGCTTCGATGAAACTTTTCCACACGCAAGCAATTTATCAATTAAATTGTTCAAAAAAAGGCTTATTTTCAGAGGATCGAAGTGCTAAGCAATAATACTGTATCCTGCCGAAAGTTTGGCTACAAATAAAACTTCGTCGGTCTTTCCCTCCTCCTCCTCCTCTCTTTCTTCTACAAAATAATCGTGGAAAGCGAAAATATTTCGAAGGTTCCATCCTGTGTAATACGACAATTTCTTAGGTTAACCTTGACGCAGGATCCTATGCACTTCGATCATAAACAGTAGACGGTTTGGACAAAATTTAAGCGGATTATTCAACTCTTCCACATTCTTCTAACTTGACACTTCTTTTCTTCGATCTTTCTCCCTCTCGCAAGAGAGTTCCACATGAAGAATAAGTCGCAACAATGAATCGACAACGAAAATAACATTACCTACAACACCCATCGACGACGGTACCCGTCATGACGGTTCCCTTGCCTTTAATTGGGAAGCAATGGTCAACGCTCATAACGAAACGCCCTGAAGAGATCCGCTTCGGTTCATACAGATTGCACCTGAGTGTCTCAATCAAAGCTTTCGCCGATTCGGAAGCTTTCGAACCGACTAATGAAACCGGAACAATTGGTGACTGTGAGGGAATTCCGAAGTACTTAAGCACCTTACGCATTCGTTTCCGAATAGATTCCAGTTCTTCATTACTGACGAGATCAATCTGAAGTACTTCTGACTCATCTTCGACTCGGAACAGCAATAAAACAACCAAACGAAGCTAATAAAAGGACGAATAAATGCGAATGGGGCATTTTGTAGCTCTATTATAGACAGCCAAAAAAGACAATGGAGCAAAACACTGCTGCACTCACCGTCGCATCTATCAGTGAAACTTCACTGTCGTTCATTCCATTTCAAAGCACAAAGCATTCGTTCATCAAACAACCCCAACGATTTTATGAATGAGAGAATTAGACATCTTCTGTTCTAAACGCAAAAGGAGAGAGGTGGACAAGGAGACTTGAACCATATAAGAATAGGCAGGATTACTTTGTTCAGCACGATGATGACATGCTGCGGACAAAGGATCGAGACAAGCAAAAGATGTTCAGCAGTTTGTGGTTGCACTCCCTTCTGCGCGTCCACCACAACAATTGCCATATCGAAAACGCTCGACGCCGATAAAACCGCCCTTAAATATGGCATCGTCACTCATCTAGCACACGCTTGATGCGCTTGCTCGCTGAAAACAGTTCTTCTACCATAACCATACAATAACCGCCGCACCTCCGATTGCTTATACAAGTGGATGCCATCAAAAGCGTATACATTCCATTTATTGCTATTGAGCGAAATAGAATGATGCGGTCAAAATAAAACACCGTCTCTCCTGAATGTGTAAACAACACACAACATTTTATAAAAAAGTCTCTAAACAACATGTGAACAAATATGTAAACCACATCATTTTTTGTTAAGACTAGACCTCTCTACAAGATGATACAACAACACAAAGAACTAACCCAATGAGTGACGCATGACCCGGGCAGTCAATAAGCGCCACTGTATATCCATCGACGTCCAGCGACGAGAATCCCAAGTCGATGGTATTCGCTCTAAGATTTTGTGCCTTCGCATGCTTATCGAACGCTGCGGTGGATGCAGTAGAGGAAATCACGCGTGCAAGCGTTGTCTTGCCGCAGTCAACGTGTCCCAGAATGCCAATGTTCAAGCACACTTTGCTGGCGCAACCCTTCCGAACATCTTAAGAGCAGTTTAACACTTCGCGGTTCACGAAAAAGGTCGTTCGGCCAGACAACAGCTATCAACAATCATTTTACCGATCGCTTATACAAATTTCCTTTTAATAGTTGGCAGTCTGATGCAAATGTCAAAACAATTCATGGTGAAATGAAAAATTGGCGAATAGAGTGTCAGCGATACGTTCAACGCGTTTAGGATACGACCATTACCGAGAGATTGCGAGCATGCTGCCCCATCTACTTGGCCATTGCTTTTGCGTTGCGGATAAGCAGTTTCGCCATTCTCTGCAGCTGTGTCATCATCGATCGCCAGTGTTTCGAGAAGGACGTTGGTTGCCATCCGATTATGCAATTCGTCCACTCCAGTCTCTTCTGAGATAACTGGTTCGTCGTCCCTCTGGTTCATCTGTTCTGTTCACGAACAAAAAATTAAGCATTATCAATGCAACAGCGAATTTAGGCAATTTCTCACTATGTACCTCCACACAATGGATTTCGACTATACCAGCGATTTCACATATCGTTCTTCAAAGAAATATCTGCATTACATTAGTGCTTCAAGATGAAGTTTTGAGACACGACAATTAACCCAAAAATGAAAGTGGGCTGTAACCTCCAAAGAAATTGCTTTCGTGGCAGTGCCATAATGTCGAGAACTCGGTGCTTCACCAATGAACAGTGTGAACTCCCAAGCTACAAAGTGGAGTCTGCAAACAAAAGGAAACGACAAAATGCCTTGTATTAAGTCTGATGCTTTCATCAGTTGCTCGCAGAAGCAGAACGAATGACTGATAAGCCCATAACGCCCACTCTTAGAATGTTCAGCAGCGCTTGATCTCACTTCAAACTGCATTGTTGCTGAAATGAACTTGGAAACCACTGTTTGCAACATGCTTCTTCATTCTGTACCACTGCTTGCAACTTGCTTCTTTACCCTTCACCTTTCTTGTTGACCGACCCAAGTAATCAGCCAGTACCACCAACCTACCAACCTCTTAAAACCTTTTTCGGATTAACGACCACACCTAATCACCTTCAGTGTCCTGGGTTTCATAGCAAATATTCCGAGAGCTCTTGCGTTCAGAAACGACGAATAACAAATTGATGCTGCTGTGCAGAAAAATTGTTCCACTTCCGTAGGCACTGCACTTATCTGTAGTTTCTATGATGTTTTGTAAAATTCGACCAGCCGAAGAGGTCTGAACATTTCACTTCCAATAATTGGCCTTCACTTGGCTCAAAGTTAGCTCTGCACCAATCTAACGATACTATTTTGCAAAACCGCAAATCACTGCCTGAACGACCTAGGCGACAGAAAACTGAACGGCCGAATCACAAAGAGCGCCTGTAAGCGCAAATGCACTATTGGTATCCCGAACACCATCGGCCGACATTTATAGAATTATGCGGTCATCATGACAACAGCAGTAAATATCGTCGACTGGCGAATATCATATCTTTAGAACCATTGGGTGCAAATAAATGAAACGACAGTGTATTTCCTACTGGATGTCAAACAACAGAAAGCAACATAAAACAGCGATAGCACGAATGACTGCACAAGGAGCGCCGCAATAAGATATAAAGTGAATAAACACTCCCTCGGAAAAACGGTCGTCCAACAAAAACAAAACCGTTGTGCACCTGAGTTTTTTATTGGGGACACATTAACAAGGCAAAACAAGGTGATCATTTTACTATCACAGACTCATTGTCCGTCTCGTCAAGCTTCTTCAACATTCTTCCTCGTCATCCTGCAAAATGGACATAAAAAAGCAGCGAAGTGCCAACATAATACTCTTGAAAACGTAAGATCCCTTGCGGGATCGATGTGAGCAGCGTTGCCTCCTCCTCCTCCTTTCAACCTCCTTTAAGCGTAACAAGCGGTGAGGCACCGAATACAGGTGCCTCTATCTACACTCAATGCCAAAGGTCTAGAAATTACTCCCGGTAGACGGCTCCAATTCTAACGTTCTTTCCATGCACCTTCTAAAGGCACAAGTGTTCTCAAGCACAAGATACATCAGACTGCTAACTTACTTCGACGTCGCTCAGCTGAAGCCATTTGGATTCTTCGTTTGCCAGTTCCATAGGTCGGCGCACATCTTTTCTAGTCCGAATTGACATTTCCAGCCAAGTTTTTCTGCCGCCAGAGAAGGGTCACAGTAGACGGACGCAACATCGCCAGGTCTTGGAACACCGATCTTGGTCGGCACCTGAAATGCAACGATACACACTTCCGCGACAGCGATATCAACTAGCAGCAGCCGTTGAAATGACGTGCGTATTAAGCAAATAAGAAAATATTAGCGCGCTACAATAAAATCATGTAGAACTGAGAACCGAAGTGGCACTGCAACCATGCATTCCGACGTCGAATTGCTCTTAGACCCCCCACAGGCTCGTCTCCTATGAGATGGAACAACCAACATTCGGGGCAAACAACCACAGAAACTAAGAATTTGGTGCCGCAACAACGTAGCAATGACGCTCTGTCTCTTAACTACTAGACAGAGCATAGTTCAAAAATTAAGACATAAAAAAGAATGCAGAATGGGAGCAAGTGCTATTAGGAATTAAATCGATGGGAAAGATGGCAGAGGAAATTGAAACAGAGACAAGAGAGTGAATGTGAACGTTACGGTCTGATGTTTGAAACTGCTATGACTAGCTTTGCATACCATGCAATATCACTGTTCTAATGCTAATAATTTAAGAGCGAAAATACAACGAAAGAGAAGCATCGTCACTGTAGATCTAGATTCACACCTGGTGAGAGTCTCTCGCAATATGCCGCTTGTGGCAGTCACAGCTTTGCAAAGTGCTCTTAGTTTAATGATGAAGCACCATCCCGCATTCTATAAAAAAACCTCACGCTGAACCACTTCATCAAATACCTTACCTCACACTCTAATCATTCTACTGCATAGCCAAAGAGTTGTTGCAGCTCCAAAAGTGAGCCCTGGAAGACGGACGTTCAATTACACATAAGAACGAATTCTACAACAATAAATGAAATCGATCATATGATGTGAATATCGAAAAATAACAACGGCTTGAGCAAAACTTCTCTAACCGACAGATATTAAACACAAAAAAAATTTTTGAAAGACCACTGATGTATACGCAGCACCACGACTTAGACGCTCAGTACTAACGAAGCACAGAGACCATGATTTGATTCATTAGTGATTTTCGTATAACCTCACATAGTAGCAGGCACGCATATTCAGTTTCTCAAAAAGGATGAAAGAAGAGAGGAAGAAGCAGGGAAGAGAAGGCAACTAAGTTGGGTTTTTTCAAGTCAACACTTCGCAAAACATGGTGTCGTGAAGAAAGAATGACAGCAATGCAGATCTGAGCACTTCAAGCAACGTTTGAGCCAATGATTATGACCGCGCTTCAGGATCAGGAAAACAGGAAATTCTATGGAAAAACATTTCCTTTAAGAATCTCAGACTAATTTTTTTCGATCTTCTGCGACCGATGGCTGAATCTGTTTCATTCCTGAACGCCCGCTACCTGTCGAAGGTGACCTGAATAAGCCTCCTAAAAACATGTGTAAGAATGCAACTGTGGAAGTAGACAGAAGAAGCTAAAGAAAAAACAACAACGAAGGGCATATTTAGCCAGAAACAAAAAAGAGGCAAGGTTCACTGAGTCTGTGTCCATACTCACTAATATTTTTAATCCGGAATGCAAGTTCATACTACAACGCTGCATCAAGTTCGATATATTCAACCCCTGCCCTCGAGCCCGCATAACATCAACACAGCATTCTGATTTTATGGCATTCTAAGGTCCAAAAGAAAATTCATGAAAAATTATTCAGAAGACCGGATATACTACTAAAGTAGGACCTACAAAACTCGAATCAAGGACTTGCACGAGAGAGGTGCCCTCGAATAAATGATAACGGATATTTCATCAACGAATAATATACCTCCCGTATGAGCTATCACTGCGCAGTTATCTGCTTACGCAAATGTTTCCGAATACAATTAAAAAAAAGTATATACGTGACGCGTATTTTTCTACAACCACATCTACCACTAACTACTGCATAAGTGCTATACATATACAGATTTTCGATCGGTTACTGGAAGTAAGATAGTCATGAAACTTAGATTTGCAGACTCCTTGGTAACAAGGATGTTAGCGATTACGCAAACAAAATTTGAGCAGCATAAGCAACCGAAAGAATAAAGAAATAGTGGTCGTGTTGAATACTCGACAGGAAAATATAAGATCACCCCAGTTCATGATGCTGAAAGACAAGTGCGCCATTCTCATCTAAAAGAATCGGATTTGGACGTCACTTTCGAAAACAATGTCGATGTTGCCATTCCTCCTTCTAACTTAGAAAGGAACGACAAAGGCAAAATGCTAAGACGCAAACCCATTACTTCGCATCTTCATGAAACCGATAAACAGAAAACCAAGCTATGCTGAAGTCCATTAAACTCAGGATAACGACATAGAAGATTGAAGAACTGAACATCTTACCTCTTAAAGCGTTTCAACCGGATGTTGAACTAAACCTAATAAACACACCTTTTTCCCGGAAACACTTTCGAGGGCATGCACCATTTCCAACACCGAGTAGCCTCTGCCGGTACCAAGGTTGTATACTTCGCAGCCGAGATTCCCCATCTTTTGGATTCGATCGAACGCCGCCACATGCCCTCGTGCTAAATCCACCACGTGGATGTAGTCACGCACTCCAGTTCCTGAAACCACTACGACATCAAAAATAACGCTAAAATTTGTATTTAGAAAATCAGTTCTTAGAATTTAGCAGCTTAGGAACTATAAATGTCTACTGATAAGGAGTGCTTTATAATGAGCAAAACATCAACATGATGGCCGTAAATGCAACTGTTGTAAAATTTGGCATTGGCACAGCTATCTCATTCAAAATGAGTTAACGGAGTTGAAAAGCTCACCATCCAAGGTGGGGAATTTGTCGCCATAGACCACAAGGTGTGGTAATCTACCTATGGCCACTTGACTTACGAAAGGCATCAGGTTATTCGGAATTCCTTTCGGATCTTCGCCGATCATTCCACTTGGATGAGCGCCCACTGGATTGAAATAACGTAGCAAAATTATATTCCAACCCTGAAAACGAGAAAAAGATGCTAAGCAAACTTTCACGTGGCAATGCAAAATCGCCACCCGTTTGATCAACAAAACAGCTTTTGAGTAGGTAAACAGCAACCTCACCGAAAGGCAACAAGAGCAACATGCAGCTGAATGTGTTATAGTAATGGGCATATAGACAGTGTGTCGCTAAAGGCAACAGCAACAATCATGATTGCCCTCTGGAATGTGGGAAGGATAGAGAGAAAGGTTAGGCCACCATTCCCCTTCGATCCTTTTCGGCTTTTGAGCAATAAAATATGAGCAACAATTGGAGTTGATTTGTTCGAAAACGAAAGACCTGTCACTCGACTATCGTTTCAGCTGTTGCATACTCGTACCTTTCTGTTTATTACCGTGTTCCCTACGTAGATTTTCATTTATCTTGGTGAATGTGTAAAAGGACGACCCTGGCAACAGTGCCTATTAGCAGCCTCAACCGATCTACTCACAAAAAATGGGAAAGCTGGACGGCTTATATGTGGGGTGTGGTGCCACGGCATGAGCACAACTGGGGGCAAGAACAAGGAAGGAAGGAGAGAGAGGAGAGGGAAGGGGACTGCGGGGAATGGAAGCATGTAATCACCAACTCTGCACAAACCGCATACTCATCTCCCTTTTTGCTAGCAAATAAATAAGCTTCGTCCATGTCCACTCTACGCACCAAACAATGGGGTCGTATCTCTGAACAACAATGAATGAAATAAACCTCCAGTGAAATAAACCTGACCGATAAAACTTATCAAATCAGCACGTCTCTTTCCAAATTTTCAAAGGAAAGGAAGCCCTTATAAATTCTCAGCGTTAGAAAACATCGGATATTTATGACCGAAGTAAACAAGCTATGTGAGAGGGTCCAAGTTTAAGTTGGGGGAGAGACCACAAAAGGCCGAAAATATCTCATGAAACTATTCCCTAAAAACGCTTTCACTCATAAGACAACAAATTCATTTTCCTAGACATTGTGGTTTAAAATACAATGAAAATGAGCTGCACACCACCTATAATGGCCTTGCGTTCTTTTTTGGGAGCAGACATTAAGAAACATTCCAATTTTCTCGCCTTCTACTTTCTTTCATTTGAGCAACTCACTGAAACGGCACTCTCAATAGGAAAACCTGGATAGCTGTCTCAATTAGCAATTCCTGCAACTAACATTAAAATAAACACGCACCTTCTCAGCTTTGGACAAATCCATAAGCATCTGCTCGATCATGTACTTGGTCTGCCCATAGGGATTCGTTATACCATGCCCAACAGGATCCTTTTCTGTGATCGGTAGATGTTGAGGTGGTCCATAAACCGTTGCACTACTCGAAAAGACGAAATTCTTAACACCATACTTCCGACATAACTGAAACCCGCGGTTGCTCCATAAACAATATATTATAAGAGACGAATAATCTTTAAAAATAGTCTGTAAATGTTGCCACTATCTCAGTTATCCGGAAAACGCATAGCTGAGGAATAAGGGCATACTGACAGAGTGATCGGGGATTTTTTTTTTTTTTTGCATTTCAATTGGGACACTGAGACTATATTGATTATCCTTTGGAAGAGAACTACGATTTAGGAAAAACATCTGAAGCATTGTTTGACATAAGGCATTCCTTCCAAAAAACGTAGACCCCTTTGCAGTTTTAATGTATCCAATTTTAATTTCTCAAAAGAACAGATGTACTCTGCAAATGCACATCCTTTTCTGACTAAGTTCAGAGTTCTAATTGATAATATTTTCTCCCACGATCGCATTAATCCTTCGACGACAATTGTCAAAATGTGATCATATCAAAGAAGCAATTAGATGCCTCTAAATTGAACAGTACACAAATCCAAGAGAAGATTTCATTATATGATGGGTAAATCACCGAAATAACTCAAAAATGGTGGATGTTTTCCTGAGGAGGACGTTAAAAACAAGAATCTCTGAATCAGCAAACCTGTTGTATTCATCCTACCCTTCCCCTTTCATCCTTTTCCACTCCCTGTCATACCCTCTTCGTTAAAGAAGTTTATGATTGCTGATTCGTTTCGAAGTATTACTTCCTAGTGTTTTTCGTTTTGATTTTTCAGTTCGAGCCGTGTCGACATTCGATAACTGTAGGCAGCCATTCAAGCTAAGAATCAAACGTTGCTTTTACTTCAGAAGAAAAATAGGATCCCAAAATATCGAACGTTTAGAAAATACCTGCAGCAAGACCAAAGATGCGCATAAATTGTTGCGATAATACTCCAGTGGTTTCTCTACTGATTCGCCCACTGCTTTAAGGCCTGCTAAGTGCACAACGCCATCTAGTTGGAACTGCAAACAACAGCGAATTGAGACAGCGATGAAACGTCACCGGACGGCAAAACCTCCAAAATATCAAACGCTACCTTATCAACCGACAAATAAATAATCATATGCTAGGCATTTTCAGTTGTTAAGTGAAAACCGATGATATGACATAAACTCGAACAAGAGATGAGAATAAGATCAGAAATCTCGGTGTTCAACGACATAATCGCTGAGACCTTCTCCTCCCCGCCTCAACAAACCAACAGGGAGTGGCACAAAACTATGATTACTGCGGGCAATATACGAGAGTTAATGCACTACAATGCGAACCAACAACAACAACACTACCGATTAGACAAAAATGCGAAAAGGTCAAAAATGAGTCACTTCCTATTTTTATATACCTAAAAAAAAAACTTCAGTTCTACTCCAGAACAATACTACTAGAAGTGAGATGTTTAACGTATAGTAAAGGTAGCCAATAAGCAAATATACCTTTCTGAAAACTGCCTCCATTTGCTCTTCATTGCAACAATCGGCGAAAATAAATGGTACTTCTTTGCCGACAATTTGTGAGACTCGCTTTAAGCTAATTGCATTCCCATCGGTATCTATAGTGGAAAAAAAAAGAATTCGTCAATAAAATAAGCTTTATAATTGGCATCTTATAGCTTTGAGTGCATCTCTATAGCGTATCGAGAGAATAGTGCAACAAACGAACGAAAAAAGGAATTCAGAAGACGCAACTCTTCTTTTTCGATTATTCACTTATTTCTATATAGACAAAAAATATATTTAGTACACTAAAGTGCCAATTTATGGGAGGGAGGGGGACATTTATGGAATAAATAAGTTTTTTTTTTTTTGAGACCGCATAACTGCACCTATCAACGATACGTTCTCTAATGCATATGATTTCATCAAAAGTGGAGAATATCATGCAAGAAAAGTGCTAAGATTGTGATCACCTCTTGGTTCTTCTCTTCATTCAGATTTTTACTCTTCTTGCAAATGTGGTGAGTTACTGGTGCATTACATTAATGCCAGCAAACATTGCAAATGACACAATTTCGGCATAGCACCATTCGGAAAATCGACGAGAATTCTGTGGATGCATTGGTTATCGACTCAACAATTATTCAATAGGAAATGATTTCTTAAGTTTAAATGAAATAAACGGGCCGACGCATATGTTCAAGTAATGGATAGAACGATAAAAGAGATGTTCAACCGAAGTGAATATCAAAGGATGAAAATTCGCACAACAGCAGCGTAAGTAACTTACTCTCTCGGTTGCCATAAAACCCACAAAACTTTAAATAAATCCCACTTATCCTATAAGGGATATCTATTATCCAAAAAACCACTCATCTGCACGATTCTAATATAAAGACATTTTAAAAAAATCTGTAGAGAGAACGAAACGAAGTGGAAATTCTACGGAGTGCTCGACCGTCGCCCAGCGACGCCATCGAACTCTCCAACGCTAGGCAACGAAAAGAAACCTCTCACTTCGAAAACCCGCTCGCTACTGCTTAGCATGTCGTTGGCAATCTCCACCATCATCTCAACCTTCAAAATGAACGCCTTTGCTGCCGCACACAACTCTTTTCTAACCGATGCATGTGATCGAATCAATACCGAGCAAACGCTCTAGCCCTGACGTCACTACAGATCCTTTACTGCCACCTAACAGCAATAAATACTTATAGCGGTCTTTAATTGTAATCGATGATACTGCAACTGATCTTTGATCCGTTTGCTTGAAGAGTACTATATCTGAGTAATTCGTTGTAATCACCAATTTTTTAAAGAAGCAAATAGGGGCAAAGTTGAGCAAATCAGAGGCAACCTTGCACTGAGTTCGAGAAGTTATCAATACAAACGATTTCATAGCCAGCTTCGACCAGTTCGACTGCGACGTGGCTTCCGATAAAACCAGCGGCACCAGTGAGAAGTATCTTCATATTGGGCCTGCAGAACAACACTCTAACTACTGGCTGCTGTTCCCCTCGAATATAGAGACGTGACAGCCGATGACAATGGCCTCAAAAATAGTATTGCTACACGCGCTGGACTGGAGAGCAAAAGCCGTCCTAGCTTTGCCGGAAGAACTTAAAGGATAGCGATTCAGCATCCACGCAAAAGGTAATGTTTTCTCAGCTTTGAATCAATCGTTTACACGCCGGACACAATTCATATTTCAATGCTGTAAGCTGAAAGGCTAAACCACCCAAGCCTATTTTGTGAGAATAACTGCGCACTGAGACATTTGATATTTTGGATTCTCGCGAAAATACTTCGCTTTGAAATGATCCTTGTAGAATATGTCAGGTAATCGCTTGTAATGAGGCTCAAACTAGTATAAAGAAGCGAAAAACTTACTAGGCCTTCATCCGCAATTTTCTGATTTTCGACAAAATCACAGGAAACGAAAAGTTTTTCTTTCATCGGCGAACGGAAAAGAATTCTTTGCAGAAAAAAAAAAGCCTTGAAATAGTCTCAGCCTTGCTCTGGCTGCTGGTAACCTTTCCACTAGAAGCTGAGGAGGGAAAATCTAGAACAAGTTGAACAGCCCTTCAAGTGAGCTGTATATTGTGACTGAGACGAGAAATAGAGCTTCCCGTAGCAGCGAACGGCGAGCGTACAATACAACTTCCACTACGGCACGCAACCTTTTGGCGTGGGCGTTGTTTGCGGGCAGTGGTCGCCAAATAAAATCCATATGGAAGGACTGCACGTCGGCAATTATCCTCAAGTGGCAGTGTATCACCGGAGCGGAAAATACGTTCGAGATGTTCGACTTTCGAGTGCTCACCGCTCGATAATGCAGACGCTATTGCCTTATCTATTAGCCGTCGACTGGGTTAAATAGATTTTGCACCTCACGAATAAAAGAAATCACTGTCCACTCGGGCAGTATTTGCACTCGAACACACACTACGCATTCCCCCAACTGATAAGATCACTGATACTTCGGGATGATATCGCCGTTTGTGCATATCACCTGACGGATGGACGATAAGAGAACTGAGGAACGTTGACCTCACAAATTGAGGAACAAAGAACATTCAATAAAGATAAGTTATCCCTTCGCAATACCAATCCGAAAAAAACAGAGTGCACTTCGAGAAAGCACTCGAAAAGTACTACAGCGCTTTGAAAGATCTTTTGAGTGAGCGCATTTATAGGCTAATTTGTTGATGGTTCCAACAAGAGAATAGTAACACTACAACAATGAGATAAAATCGTTAAAAACTACTTAGGAGAATCGACCTTATCAGCGATTTGATTCTGCAGCTGCGGTCGACCAACTAACACCTCAAAATGGCTGTGAAATTTGTCAACGTTAACCGATGAGTGCGTAACAAAGAAATGTGTAATCATATCTCTAACCGTTACTTATAGCCTAAAATCAACTATTAATAAGGATCTCAGCAGTAAGCCAAGAATGCACTGTTAAGTAGTTTGTCATTCTTTCGTTTCGATGAACAATCCATCAACTTCAACGAGAGGAATGGGAAAACAGACCATGACAGCCTCCATGGTGCGCTCAGCGATTTCGCATGAAAATGAGTCCACAACGTTAGTAAACTAGTGGCAACCGTTAAATATATGACTATATGGGCATATTCACAGGATCGAGCTCATCACGAATTACAAACGGATGTGCATTGATACTAATATGCTATCAGCGGCCCTTTTTCTGGTCTAAATTTACATTCTGCTTCAAGGAAACAATCCTTGTTAAAATGAAAACTTCACTCCACAAGCAAGCGCCGAATGCATTTCTCCGAATATGTGGCTTCTCTAACTCTGCATTTAAATTCTCCGCCTTTCCGGTAATGAGCACCGATAAAAACGAGTTATTTAACTCGTTGTTTCTGTAATGAGCTTCCAGTAATGAGCTTTTTGTTTCTGTTGCTTCTGCCAGAGTTTAGCAGTATAGGTCGACAACCTCTGGATAATCACATTCTACACTTCCTCTCTCAACACTTCTCATCACCTATACAACACCTGTGTCCTTTATGATGCCATTTCGTCTTAATCATTATCTCCATTAAGGCCAATATATTCATCTTGTTTTCGGTTCTCTTAAATGCAATACACCCAAGAAATCAGCCTTCATTAAAAAACAGAAAAAAAACACCACAGCTTCAAATAAAATTATCACGATTCACAGTGGTAACACAAATCTACTCTGTCGATCATCCGATGAGGCAGCAGGTAGGGAGAATTTAAATTCGAAACCTTTCGACGTCATCTCCGCATTCCCGAAAAGGTGAGAAAGAAACGAAATCCAACTTTGGCAGAGCGAACGGAAGTGAGACTTCACAATGAATTCAACGACGACTCGCTAGAAAATGTTGGGAAATTTCGCTTCTCACGAATTTCGACAAGACGCTAAATTTCCCTCTATTATTATCGAAAGAAAATGGGATCAAATCGAATGTGTGCCAAAGAAGTCGGAGGCTTTTTGTATTCATTCAACTTTGTTGCCGTTCCTCATTACGCCAATAGAAACGATTCACAAAGTAATATACTTCATAGACGTTTTCCTAAATAGTCGACGTTCCCATAATATTCTCAAGGAAAAATTGATTGCAAAAGATGATATGTAGAACGATTTGACAGAAAAATATGACAGCATATCACATATGAGACTCATTGATTAAATCAGACAAAGGAAGAAAACGATCAATAGCAACTAAACTGAAGAAAAGAGGTCATTTTCTCATGTTCGATGCATCCGCCGTATCTCATTGTTGTAGCTTTCTTAATCGGCGAACTGTGAAGCTATGAGAAAGACATTGAGGCAAACACATATACATATCACATCATGAGCTTCGAAAAAAATAAAGAAATAATGCTCCTTAGTAAACGAATCTAATTGCAGCCACATCTGTGCACAAGAAGAGAGATTTTTCTCTTTAAGTGAATATATATGAGCAAGTAAAAGCTGGTGGTGATCACATCGATGTTTGCTCAGTGGACATGTGAAGGTAATCGAGAAATTGAGAATTAATTACAATTAAGTGAATAAATCAAAGCGCATTTCAAGAAAACATCCGAGCATTCTCATTTTCCTCTTCCATCAGCTAACCAATCGGTGCAATTCAGTTGGCATTGTGTATTTGTGGCCATTAAAGTGATAACACAACCGAATGAATATCTTAAGCAACGACACATTACAAGCAAATGTTTCTTGTTCTTTTAATATCACAAAATAGAACGTACATAGGAATGCTCACACGTTTTTCCTAAGACACTTTGTGGAACCTTTCATGAGACAATGAGAGTGCTCTCATCGGAAAACAACCAAGACGAAAACAGATCAACACGGCGCTCCCCGATATTTTATCAAATAAAACAACAACATTGAAAATATAAAGGAAAATAGATAACCTGACAGTCAACTAAGCACATGCTAAGCCCACCTCCGGCATATCGACTAAAAACTAACACGGATCATACCACAACCGAAAACTTTCAAACAATGTGTGCGCACTGGTACCGCTATACGCACCAAAATGTGAGTTCCAGGATCATTACTGCAAATAAAAATGCAATGTAGTTCTACTTCACTGATAAACCATTCAGTAATACTGTTACGTCTACAAATCATCTACGACTGCGAGTCCTATCACCTGTAGAATTTATGTTCGTGGAACATCACGAAAAATATATCGATAAAGTCTCATCTCAGAAGCACTTGTACAGAGCAATAAGCGAGGCGATAAGCGACAGAGTTGTCGTCTGTGTGGAGGTGAGACGACCTGCCCATAGGACGCCGAATGGAAGTGACGCAAATCCACTTATGAAATCAGACACGTATCCCAAAAACGTCAGCTTCTCATCATCGAACTGCACATCACTTTTGTTGGTCATGTTACGCAAAAGCCGAAACATGCCAGCTGCCAATGCACCCAACCATAAATATAAGCAGTACCGGAACAGACGGGCTGCATCTAGCGATAGAAGCTTTGCATCAGCGAGCCATGCCAGCAGTTCAACCACTCCAAATATCGTATAGGCAATCGTCACTGCCACCTATCGATAAAATCAACTATGAATGGGACAAAGCAAAAAACGAGCGCCGAATAATATAGCCAGGATTTCGAGATAGAGGCATATTTGATGGAAAGGCGAAGAAAAATTTGCACGAAGAGCCAAAATGAGGTCTTCAGAAAACACTACAGGAAAAGAGACTAAACACTGGGAAAATTTCCACCTTTAAATACACTCACGTGGGACGAAAAAATACAATCTTTTTGAGTCACAAAACCTCGATATTAATAATTCAAACATTTCTGTCCACAAGCGATTTGTCAGACAACAAATGCCCTAGTTAGTGCAAGTTTCTTGGATAAATTCATAGCCGCTACACTCGCCTCAAGGAAATTGGACAAGAAACCCCTCCTGCTCATTGGTACCATGACATACATTCGCTTTTGCATTTCCTTCCACGGTCCCAGTGTATAAAAATGTACGGTCGTTTCAAGCTTGCTATTGCGATGACAAATCCGGCATGGATTGATGCTTTAAAAGTGTGTTGCATCGAATTAAGGAAGTAGGGCAATAACTCTCCCCACGAAAGCACTACCCTTCGAGGCAGCCAAGTCGGCACTTATTTTCACAGGGGTACACTGAAAACTTCTAACCGCATCGCTCTTTCGCGATATGCAGTAGCGAAGTCCATGAGGATTCCATACTTACATCATCAAAACATGATTCTTTTCATTTGCCGGGTCATTGAAAAATCACGAGGGGTTCTCAAATAATTCTAATTTCTCTAGAATCTTCCTCGAAAGTGCTCAGCATTTTTGGAATTAGAAACCAAAAGGCCAGAAAACAATGCAGTAGATATTTACAATGCCAAGGAGCCGCATACGGTCACCATGTAAGGGCGATAAGGAGAGAGGAGGGAGGACGCGATCGAATTCAGTGCCTAAATTGCTCATTTTCTAAAAAAGAGATGTTTTTGGTCCATCAGATCTCAAAACACTACGAAAACTGGCAGCGATCTGATAACCTCCAAGTTCGGATATATTGCTCCCAAACGGCGCTGCAAATAACGCGTATCCAGCTCAGCTTCTTCTCCAATCACAGCTCAATCTGTCCCAAAATAAAACTGAACAATGCGAGGTTTTTAATCAACACATCGTTCCCTCTCTTAGAAACAAACTGTGCACATGTCTTTAAAAATATCGAGTTGCAGTCGACGCAGCCTCATCTATCTCAGAGAAAAGACATGGCAGGTGCAAGTTAGTTGAAGTCAGCCAACCTGAAGCAAGAAATCCACGAAATCTGTCCTGCTTGCACGCGTAAGTTGAACGGCTGCATTGATCATGGCAGCAAGGTTGAACTGTCTGAAGACAAGTCGCGCAGCACTGAGCTGCTTCGCGAGTGCCAACAGATGTTGTCCTTTGGCCTAAATGCTAGTTTAGAATTGCACACTTGTGTGCCCCTTGCACTATCTACGATGCAATCACGTCAAGTTATTTCAATGCAACTGATAGTCCCTTTCGCTGCCACTAGAAAAGAACGCTATCAATTCCCAATTTGCAACATCACAGACATTGAAACGTCCCAAAAAATTCCTTTCTTGACGGAATATTTGAGTGACGACCTCATCTAAAAAAAAGAATTTTGAAATTGCGCTATCTCATCTATAGTACTTCTCCTCAAGCCCCTTACAGCAGTGACAGTCATCTCAGTGAGTCTAAAGACATCCGATCCCTACTCCGCCATTACAAAACTATTTCAGGAACTGCCTGTGGTCTTCATTTATTCACATTCTCTCAACGTTTGCAGCTGCTAACCAAACAAACCTTTAATGGATGAACCCTTTCGATGGAAAAATATGCGGGACTCGCATATTTAAACTGCAGATCTGCACCAATATCGAATAAAATTTGTAGCACATCACAAATAGAAGATTAGATGTTGGAGATGGTCAAATGAAAAAACAACGACAGAAAGAACGACATGGGACACTGCTGCAAGCGGTCTATACTGTCTCAGGGTTATTTATTATAAAAACAACAAAGAAGCTTAAAGGTAACACGGTCTTTAAGTAACGTTCCAGTATCCGATGCGTTTGGATATCGTACTATATTCACATTAAAGAAAAATTCCATCAAAAGTCGTTCGATAACCTATGCACTCAAGTTTCGTTGAATATTATTCCACCGATCATTTCGCCTCATGCACCCGCGTCGTTTTATGAGCCTATAAAAGTCACTTCTAATCCCACATGCAATAAAAACTTCGCACTTAACGCTTCTCTCTTCCTCTGAAGAAAACTTCTCTGATCAAAATTAAACATCGCCGATGATGAAGATTTTCTTTCTGCTGGCGTTTATTGTGTAAATTCAAATGAATTATTCGGACGAACATTAGGCACCTTTCATCTTGTCTGATATGTGATCATGTCGATCGTTATAAAATGCGCACATTATATTTCACGTTTTTTTTATTCACCTAATTAAATAAAACCGACAGCATTCCCCTTCATTGGTCCTGAATGACGCCTGAAAGGTGGAACTTAGATTATTGAAAGGTAGATTGAAAGTAAACATCGAAGAAGCAAACTGGTTAAATTTTACTCGATCTTTTAAGTGATTCGCAGAGAGAAGAAGAATGAAGTGCAGTGTGCGAAGAGATTTGTCACGTCCCGAATACTGCGAAAGAACACGTGTGAGTCGATCGAGCCATGACACCATCGTGGACTCGTTCCACAGTAACGCTTCTTTAAAAGCACGCGTCCAACAAGCGTGACACGGCGCACTACCACAGGATCGACATCGTTCAGGCGAACAGATACTCAACGAGTATCATTTAAGGGATCTGAACAAAAACCGTTTAAGCGCTCAATGTGATTCCCGTTTCGCTTACGGGAAAAAGAAAGCAATGAAAGTTAGCAACGCGAGGAAAGGCACCGGCAGAGAAAATAAACGAAGGAATTCAGCAACCTACAAAAATAATACAGCAAACGAAAACGAGTTTGCTCCGAACGAAAACACTGAAATTCGCCATTTGAATGTGAACTGTGTCTTCACTATCTGGACTTGAAGATGCCCACACCGAAATAATAGTAAAGTTTTCAGCGTGAAATATTTGGATACAAGACGTTCGAGAACGACACTGTGGGTTGCGATGAAGAATAAATTCAAGCTGCAATAACCTATGAGTTGCTGCCTATACATGTCCACCCCTCTCTCCTTCTCGGCCATTACTTTTCAAATGGCACAACTACCAACCTACATGCTTTCCATATCGAGGTCATGGGATTAAAGAAACGAGTAAGTAAATAACATCCCCTTTTCATGGATAGAAAAGGAAAAATTCACTGCGTTTAAAACCGTCTCGTTTATTTTTGAAGTATAAACTGCTCTTAAGGTTAGGTACTTTGCGACATTTGACCGCTACATTTCCTGCTGTGCGTAATTCCTTACTGTGTGAATTAAATGCCTCCGTCAATTCAAGACGAATAGCGTTGTTGGGAATATTCCCTTCTACAAACAAATTCGTTTTGCAGACGGCGGAAGGCAAACCAGACAAAAACGCCAAATGGAGGAGAAGCACACTCAACTCAAGCATTCGCTAAGAAATTCATCTAAGCATTCTTCCACTATGTAACAAAACAGAGTGTCAGATTGTGGTAAAAAACAGTGCTTCTTTCGTAGATCCAAAACAAAGGCTTGCAAAGTGCACACAGTGCTAGAGATATCGAATTTAGCGCTTGCTAAAGGCTAAGAAGCAGAACTTTAGTAATTTCTGATCTTTTGTGAAGGATTTAAGATATGCTAGATGGCATAAACTACTGCGATATGGCATTCAATTCTCTGGTGGATTCCTAGTCGAGGATTAATTCCTGGACTTCTTCGTTGTGATCCCGTTCAGACAAAGTAGCTCCCATCCAGAGCTCTTCGACATCTTCCCCAGAATTTATGCCGCTATGATAGATCGTTCTTCGATAAGAACTTCATCCTCCTGCCCACATCATACAACCGAAAACAACAGTCTGCTGACATCAGCTGAGGGTTCCAATGAGAAATGTAGAGGAGGCACAAGCTGGAGTTTCGGCAAAGCGCACAGACGCTGTCGGGTTTGATAAAGAAGTGTTGACTGAAGACGATATGAGCACTCGATTTACTTCATCAAAATAAAGTCGCCGCCCTCAGGAACTCATTAGCACATGCATGTATAGGCCACTGGAGTACATGCACGTGTCAGACGTTTTTATCATCGACATGAAAAGAGAACGCCTCGCATTTGAACATATCTTTAACATAAACAAAAGATGCAATCTCAATTCGAGATCTGTTGCTCGAGATCCCCTCTTCGAAAATCCGACAACTGTAGCCGTCCGTTCACCGGCTCCAGCTTACATTCGTCCATTCAGCCGCGAACTCGAGCTAAATGCCGTCTCGTGGCTTTGTTGCCTTTTGGCCCTTTCGCTGCCCGTTCTTTAGTTTCCTTTAGCGTCCACTTGCTTTCGCGTTGCCGCGACATACAAAGAGCTCTTGTTTCTTTTATAGTGAGTACACGCATCCGGCGATCCTTCGTGCTAAATTTCACACTCGCCTCGCGTTTACGTGACAAATGCAACGCCCCATAAGATTCGTAAGTTGTGCTGATTAAATAAGCGATGAAGTTGCGTTAAACAAAACACAAACATTTAGAAGGACAAACCTAATTCTATCCTCCCACCAAAATGAAAAACTTTCTGTTGCGATGATAACATCACACAACATATCAGCTGAGTATATCACTCTCTCTGGTAATATTACAGGTCATCTGAGCTCTTTCCTCTGATAAGACTCGTTACTCGAACCATGAAATTGCTTAAATAACAGAAACAAACATTTCATTTCAATGTGGCAGTCAGTATAACCACTGGCTCACTACATCATACAGACTTCATTAAAAAATCACAACTGAGGAAGTCGAAGAAACGAAACCATTGCACTGATGACAAAAAGTAACGACGTAACCCCAATGACTACGCATAAGCTCGTCTGCAAGCCGACCCACTTTTCAACGGAAACAAATCAAAAACTGACACTGCACCAACTGAGACTTCAAATTCAGCCCTACCATTCGTCAGCAGCACCCATATGATGGATCTTCAGCCCTATCATTCGTCAGCAGAACCCGTATGATGAACCACTCATAAATTGGTTATCAAGCGAGTACGGCATCAACGATATTCATTAAGCGGAAACGACCGATCAACGAATCAACACGCGATAAAATTAAACTTCATTTGAGAACAATGAGTATAAGTGCGTAGCGAAAACCTCAATAAGACATAACAGTTAACCATAACTGATAAATGGGATTGTTTACACGTAGAGGGTAATTCACAAGAAATGGAGCTAGCGCATACAAGTGCCGCACATCTACACACCTCCCGCAAAGAGTCCGAAAAATTGCAAATTGCTGCAGATCAGAAAATTAGTTTTGTATAGCAAAGTTCGTAAAGATCCGAAGAGTTGAAATATGACAGCGACCATCAGTCTCGATAGAATAACGCATGTGGGCCATTAATTAATGCATTCGAATGAAGCTGATACTTCGCTGGTTACACTTAGGTGGAAAGAAATAATGACATCATCATTGCTGAAATCATTTTTCCTCACCACATAGCCAACCCTTACGAAAACTGACGTGCAGAATCTTAATAGGTCGCAAAACGCTATGCAATTCAAAAAGTCGACATTAGCGAAAACAAGCTTCCAAAATCCTTGCACCTCTTTACAAACTCATACCTAACTTCACCTACTCTGGTACTCCTCTGTACTTCCCAAAATTCACGGTATGCTGTTTTCACTGATAAGGTGTTAGATCTATATCTTACATTAGAACTTTTTTTATATATTAGGAATGAATATACGTTCCTCATAGGAATCGAGCTCAGTTCGGGTAATTATAGCGAATAAATTCTGCAGCTTCAGCTTTACTGCACGCTTCTTTGCAGGAATGTGTAAAGCATTTAAAACTGGACGAACAGCAACGCCTATTAGCCAACAAATGTCCCTTAATTCATGAACTCTTCAACAGAAACTCGTCAACACGAATTCGGATGATCAATTCGGTTCACAACGAACAAACAAACAGATGTCATCAACCAAAAACCTACAAGACATAACAACGGAGAGGATAACACGATAAACCTCTCGTCACATCCGCGAATCAAAAGGTGTTTTATGGTCCGCGTTTCAATGCTGTAAACATGAAGGAAAACATTCCAAATGACTATAAGAAGAGATCTGACTAGCCGATGACGACATCCAATAAAGATAAGTCGGATTTGCTGAAACACAGCAAAAACTTCCGCACTACTTTAAAACATCCACTACAAGAGGAAGAGTGACGGGGATGTGACCACTCGAATATTGTACAGTGTGGACAACAAATCGCCAACGCAATAGACGGATACTGTTGCAACGTTTAAAATGCGTTGCAAAAAGAGTCGCAGCATGAGACGGTAGGAACATCCAACAATCATCAACATCCGCGCCACTTCCAGCTTCAACCAAACCTTAACACATCTGCACTGCGCAAACTCTCCCTCTGCTAACCATATTTCTTGCCTTCATTTCATTCCAGAAAAAAATACACTTCCCCACAACTTCTAATACAGCCATCAACTTCTGATCGTAGTCTACTTTTCACGTATATTCTTGACGAACCTAAACCTGCATCATCCACCATCTCTCTCCTTCCCCCGCATCAAATTTCCTCACTCATAAGAAATTTAACTATACAGTGCTAGCTTCAAAACTTAACTTTAACTTTAACTGTACAATTCAACTATACACTTTCCTAAACTCATAAAAATCTTTTGGGAACTGCTGCCAGTCGACCCCACTTCACCTATCAATGGAAGCAGAAATTAGCGCCGATTGCTCATAATAGGCTTTCGATGAGCGTATCACGAAGCTGACCAGTGATCGCAGAAGGTGCGCCGTGGTCTCGATCACCAAGTTTGAAGATAGACTCGACGACGGAGAGCTCGGCACTAGTCGTATCGAGCCCAGTGATCGCAACCCAGTCATTAACGCACAAGCCAGCGCCAATCAATTCTGACCCTCTAGAAAGTTTTTTATAGAAATGAAGTCCTGCATTAAATAAGCTGATGGTACAGTCTTCCGAGTTGTACTTGCCTGGGCAAAAAAGTAAAGTAATGTGAACTGCAAAAACTGTAAGTGAGAGACCGCTTCAGGGACTGAGAAACCTCAACATAACGGTAATCAGCAAAATAAAGACGAAAAAGTAAATAGCTAGCGCAAAGAGATAAGATTTATGGTAAAATAATAGCGATCCGAATGACCTTCAAGTCGGAAACACTTATCCTACCACCTTCATTTCGTCTGCAGAAGTCCTGCTCATTTAAAGAAGTCATCAGCGTCTCCACCTCTATTTAACCAATTTCCCCTATTTAAAACGCTTAGAAGCTTTTAGTTCGGTTTCTGTAATGGTAGAAAGCAAACCGCCCCCGACTGTTGTGATCTCTCAATTTTCAAAGGACGCCTCAAATTTACAAGCCGTTTTCAAGGAGAAATGCATGACTTCACCTTGATTCGCTTATCGCTGCCAACCTCCTCCTTCTCTCTCCATCAAACTCACTCCTTCCGCTCCCCTTCTTTCGAGCAACTTTTACACGCCATCCCGTTTACCGGTGATACCAATTCGTCCGGAACATCTTTATGTATCGACGCATAATCAAAGCTGTCTTGCAGCATTTATGTAACGATTGCTGTATGTCACACTACTGCCAACCTCAGGTGATCATTTCATGTGCCTCGCACTAAGTTCTCTCCTAGCTCACGCTGATGTTCCACTGCTGCAAGCTTTGACTGCAATTATTTCACGTTGTGTCTGAAAATATGAACTAACTAAATTTTTCATCTTACTGTGCGGAGTAATAAAGCGCTGCCACCACTTATAGAGCAATATTATTTCATGGAGTTCAACCAGGTGAATAATACCGCACATAATAAAGCTAAAGTAGGGCAACGAAGACACCTGGCAGAAAACATTTGCCATGCACAACAAAACTTGAATATCTGAATTATGTTATTTTATTGCACTGTTCGACGGCACCTTTCCTTAACCATAATTAAAAAGAGTGGAAGAAATAGGTATTTCATTGTTGAATATTTTCGCAACTTACTTACTTTATGATGCTAGAAGTAAATTTTTAACCTGTTCACTGTGCCCGCAACAACCGGAACTTGCAAGAGCGCAGCAACTTCCCGCTGAGTCTCTGTCGGCGTCTTCGCAGCGACGAGTGCACCAAGTGAGTTCAATGCCGCGTACGAACCAACCTCAAACCATCAGCATATAAGACAAAAGAAGTCCAGAAATTAGTGACGCAGAGTGAACAGTAAGGTTACGTAAACTACCAATAGCATGAATGAAGGAAATTAGAGTCGGTAAAGAAGAGGGCGCCTTAAAAACCACGTTCGCGTGAACATCACGTTCATGACCGTTTCAATAAATCACAGCGAATCGAAAGTCGAAAAAGGTTGCATAAGTGAAATGCAATAGAAAAGCATCAAGAGGGCTTACAGACTGTTGGATATGGCAGAGATACGTGAAGAATGAACTGACCTATTCCCTTCGAGAACAAAATGCCTTGTTAAAGCTACTATACACTTATAGGTATATAAGGAAAGAAGCACTCACTAAAGCGTGCTGTGCGAGACTCACTCGAAACACTTCAACCTTTAGAACGTCCACCAGAGCCTTAAAAAACATTTCTTTTAATGAAGTGGGCGAACACACAAATATACTGCTGGAGTGTTTGCTTACAATCGCAGGTTTAAAAAAGAAATAAACGAACAAACGCCCAATACGACAGAAGTGAAACATCGCAAAACAGTTGAAAATGGAAAAAAAATTATGAAAAAAAGTGTTTCAAAGATATAACAAAGAATGAAATCAGTAAATCTAAAAATATCTGAAAGACCAACGAACGAACCTACTCGATGAAGTAATTAAAAATTGCACCGATTTTTCCCCGTCCATAATGAGAATTAGCAAAATGCGGATTGCTTTACGTTTCTGCTATGTGAAATGGCAAATGAGTTGCTAGTTGCCTCAATGAAAAGTGAATGGAAAATCGTAAGGCTATCAGCCACTCTGTCAAAGGCAATCGAATGTGACTGTTTGAAGCGATCTTCATTCATTTTCCACTCTTGGTGACACCGTCGAAAGCAAGAAAAATGGCAGGGATAAACAGCAATCGTAGACACTCGACTTAAGTCACGATATACCTGAGTTATGGCAACTGCCATCAGCTTGGCTGTAGACGCAAGAAACGTATTAAAAAAACCTCTCCTAAAGCTTCCTTTGTTTTTCGTGCCTTTGAAAGTTCGCTGTTTGTGCTATTTACAGGTGATTCTTAGTCGCTTCTCGATGAATGGAAATATCGCGATATAAAAACGACAAACGCATCATTCGTGACGTTCACGCACAACAAAACTTATGCCGACAACACACAAGAAACCGGACTCAGTGCTGAATAGCGCACGGTGATTTAAATATTTTCCATCTATTGCTGCATCGTTCACTACAACTTCCCTCTATAGTTTGTTTCAGTGTGTTGCAGAAAGCAGCGAACTCGTCCTCAATGAGTGTCGTCCTTAGCAGCGAACTCGTCCTCAATGAGTGCAGTGGACACGAGAGGAAGGAGGTGGAAGAGAGATACACGGCAACGGATGGGAGCTTCAAAATGAGAACTGCATGTGAAAGCTTTCTTCGAAAGAAAAAATGAGCATTAAAAAGACATAGTAAGGACCTTTTGTGACATAAAATATTTCTCTTCCAGGCCCGCAAGATTAAAAATCAAATACGCTTACAGTCAATCTCTGAAACCTCACCGAAATATTACCATCAGCAAAAAAAAAAGAAACCATCACTCGCATTCGCCGTCTCCAATTGAAGCTTTCAACCAAATTCCCCCATCCATCCATTTCTAGAGTTCAAGTGCCATTTTTTAACATGTGTATAACAAACATCATTATGTGTACCTGTTCAGTTTCTGCACTAATTTCGGCATGTACAATCGCCACATGATCGTTGCAAGCAATAACGTTTCCTAGTGCCGATAGCCTCTCATCGATTCTCCTTACCTGAACCGAATCCGGAAGGCTGAAAATAGTTGCCCACCTATACAGCAGCATGATCAGATTGCCAAAGGCTACGAAACAATATCCTCAGAAGAAGGAAACGGACGGATCTCCAGCAAAATAAGTATCTACCTCGTGATAGCTTTCCGGAATGGACTGTTTTGAAATTGGGGCAATGATGTGAAAAGAAATCCGGAAAGGTTAAACGCTGATTCCAATGGTAAGAATTTCATCGAAGAGGAAAGGATAAGCATCAGCGCACTGGGGTGCAAAATTTATCCAGTATTATTCAACAACTTTTATATTAGAAAAAAGAAGGACGTGAGAAACCGTTACCTGTTCCTTATGTGCTGCAACTCTTGGTCTGTGGTCGCATTTGGCACAAGCAAGCCGTGTCTGTTGCCCACAGTTATGCGACCGACAATGCGTGTGCCCGCGATTGAGCAATGAATTACTGGGATAACATCCGCCAGTTCGCCTTCCACTACACTGAAATATACTTTCTCACAGTATATCCCGTCTGGTATAGTCTTCATATCCTGTAACTTGCACTCCAGCATACACCTATTCATCTGTGCGTTGGCAACAAAATTTAAGCGTCTATGCAAATCTCTCGTCCACTATCGAATTTAGGTGCGTAGGTAGGAAGCAGGGGAAAGCTCGACAATGCCAGTAACTGGGAAAAAACTTGGCATTTTGTCCTGTTGCAAAGTGACCTATGACCCGCACTATCTTTGTCAGAAACAATAGCCGAAAGAAATACACACAAGTAATTAAACCGCCAGATCGATGACTGTGCTTTAACTACCTGTAAAAGTTTTCCGATGCGCCGATGCCGACCAGACAATAGGCATTGGTGAGTTTACAGAAGACACCAACATCGTTACTCGCTTCAAATTGACATCGCAGCGCCATCGTTACGCTCAATACGCTGCAATAAAACAAGACTGCAACAATACTTCACAGTTTACTACCACAGCATTACGAGCACTTCGCAGTAATATCAATTATTAGCCGTGCATAAACTACGGAGAGATGAAAGCACGCTTGTGGAGGAAATAACTGCAACTAGCAACGGAACAACACACTAGAAACATAACGTAATCATACTTGAAAAGGACACGCAGCACGCCACACTAATAGAGAGACGGGATTTGCAGCGACGGAGAAACTAATGCACACCAGGGTCTGTCTAGCTGGTGGTTTTTTTTCGCTGGGTCCGAATTCTGCTAAGCAACTGCGTATGAAGGTAAGTGAATGAATGCAACCATGAGCATTTGTGCCGTGTGCCTCGACCCGTGGAGCAACTACCAGTGCCGCAAACGCGTGAGGACGCAATCGAGCGTGGCGGAAATGTCCCACAATGAGAGACGGAAAATCTATCCCCTCCTTTCCTTCCCTAAGGCGAGCAAGCAAGGTAAAGCAAAGGCACAAAACACAGCAATGAACACCATCGATAACCAAGTTCGGCACCGCACCTTGCACCTTCATTTAAAAACTTCTCCATACGACAGAATTCTGGAAATAGTTCACATATTGAAAAATCGAGTAGCGCACGACCATATCGATACTACCTGGCCACTGATAAGCAAGCACGTCTGAGAGAGCACACAAGTGGCCCCGTGGTCAACGGGTCACAATCAAAGCACCCCCTTTGGGCTTGTTCTCATGCTCCCATCCATCCAGAACTGCACAGCGACAAATGAAAACAACTGCCTGATTCCGGCAATTTCATGAAACTGAGGATAATTTGGAAATGATGTAATGTGAGCGAATATCTATGAACGGACGTCCTTCGAAACCGGAAATTTAGTGATCGCAAATTCTGCATCAATCTAAGCTTAAAGAAAAGCGCAGGATATATAGTCCCACTATAGGCCGCAAGATTTCATCTTTTTGAAGCACCTTCGGGAACATGAGCATTTTACTGCCTTAGCCATATTTTACTCCTTAGTGATTCCAAGAGGCTCATTGAAATTAAGACACTGTCGATCGACTCCCAATTAGGTGTGGTGCACATTCCGAGTGAAAGTAGAAACGGAACTGCATTAACACGGACCTCACACAAATAAATCCTTAATTTCTCCGGATCTATATGAAAGATATGAAGTAAAGTCGAATCGATTTATCGGTACGCAGTATGATCGACCCGAAATAATGGGCATTTCAAAAGTACGCCCACCATAGCCAACCTCACCATAAGTGTTTGTACCTATGAACGTGCGAAAAATGTCTTCAAACTTGAGGAATGATATCGTTGATATGTCGGGGTTTGAAAGGATCTCAAGATGAAGTCTGGTGACGATTTCAGCATTTCGAGGAAGCAAAAGAATAAGCCTTACGGGCAAATCTCAAACTTTAAAACATCAAAAAGCACTTCACTCCCCACCCTACCGCTCTCCTTCCCTACATATAGGAATCGTCGATTTCACCCCAGCACAAACTTCATGCATCCAACAACACATGCAAGAACAATACTAGTAGTCTACAACAACTTCGTATCCAACTACCGAATGCTTAGCCACCATTTACCAATATATTTCGCTGGAGGATTCTATTCACCGACTGCCGTTGAAGCGAGTAAACTGGAAGGAAAACAGTGGTTGGGAATCGAACTGGTTGGGGACGTCGATGGAATTAGTTTCTGGTTTTCTGGAGATACGATTTTGAGGTCTCCAATTTCCCATCAGCTTTTGTAGAGATTAATGGAAGGTGTCAGGCAATCTACTGAAATACCAAATGAGACGGATTGTATCAGCGCGCATTTAAAGTATGTCTCATAATTGCACAACAGCGTAAATGCGCAGCGATGAGTAGTTTCTTTTATTGCGAAGAATTGCACGAAATTTGGCAACAGCGCACGTAATCACCACGACTAGTGGCAGGAACTATGGCACATCACTGCAAAGGTGTAAGTTGTTAGATGATAGTGGTCGCCAATGTCCTTTCATTTCACAACCCCGCAGACCGTTTACCGGCACTGTCGCGACTTTTTCCGCATCTCTTCCAACCCGAAAATTGTCACGGAGCTCAACGTCGGAGCCCGAGTCGTACATCCACGGCAGCGCATCGTTATGTAGTTCATTTGAAGACCTCTCACATATTAAGCCCAGAATAAAAGTGGAAGGCTATGGATTAATGAAAACATGATTAATGAACCTTTCGTGTGAAATCATATTTGATATGCAAGATTCTAGTGTCACTTTTCGTCGGAAGCTGTCGTATGAATTCTAGTTCGAGCTAGGCAGTTATGTCTGTACGGCACGTCCCATCCACTTTAGTGAATTTCAAACGAAGCTAATCACAAGGTAACCACAGGAATATTCATGTAGAACAAGGAACGCTTAAAATGGAGATTATTCGAGCTGTAAATTCAAATTCGAAGGGATGACTGCACGCGAACATAAACGTACAAGAAGAGAACTGCAACGGAAGGGTTGTGGTGATGCCTCCATTGCGCACAGACAACATCGCCGATAACACCACAACATCGACGAATTGGCTAAGAGCAACGACCGCAATGCTACCCATGGGCACGCCGAAATGTTATCTTTACTACTGTCTCTACCTGCAATTTGATCCCATAGATAAGCGATTCGTTCGTTGCTGACGTTGGTGTTCTTTGAATCTGGATGTTCGAAGTACCAAAGAGGCCAGAATGGAAGGATCCGGGACGTGTTTAGCCCACTAAAAAATTTCAGCGCTGGGGGGATTTCGAGCGATCAGCTAGCTGATCGTTTGCCTTGTATACGACTGCCGTTCTGCATTACTTACCCGCACTATCTGACTACCCAAATAAGAGCACTTGTATACGTATATGACAACAAGTCCGTGGAAAGCTTAGGCCAAAATACCGAGCAGCGTAATATGAGCTTAAGTTGAAGGCGGAAGAATTCTGGAGCTTGAAATTCGGCACTTGAAGTCTGCAGTCACACTGTGTTAATTCCAAGGAAACAACGAAAAATGCGACGCTTTGCTCTCTCGGCAAATACTCAAAAAGGCGAAACATGATAAGGTTCGGCACGCATGAAGAGGGACCAATGAAAGTGGTGTGCGGTGTGAGTATGGAACTGTAAAGTCGAGTAGACGTCTCATTTTTTCGCATCCCACTGTTCCGGCATTCCCAAGTTTAGTTTGACGAACCGGTATCCGGTAAGCCAAACTATCTTTCACAAGCAAGATAGCTTCATTGTGAAGTATTTCTGTTTGGTGAACATAAAACAACGGAACCCGATATTAACGTTAGTACCTGGCGTTATTATCAAAACACGGTTCTATCCCTCCATTTCTGACGGGAGGAGAGGAAATCACACTTCGTTGCCTGCGTTAAGTCTGATCTTTTCCGCACCTTTAATGCTGCTTTTTTCCTTAACACATTGTTCTCTCTCATGTTGTCATCTTAGCGCTCCAATTAAAAACACCTGTCATTTACAAAGGCGCTACGAGCTCCCGAAGATGTGGGATCTCCATTCCGTCTCACTGCTCCCGCAATTTGTCGCTTCTATTCAAGGGACAAGTCTCTAAATGAAACACTTTGTGAGGTAAAGCCGTCACAGAAAACATTTCCGCCTTCATTGGAGAAAAGATTTATTTTAAACACTAATGTTCTGTTTATAAAAGCCGTCGAGAAGAACCGCTCTGCTTTAATGGAAGGTACTGGCAGAGATACACGTGCTGTCAGCGTTTTCTGCGCTTCAGCAAACCCCCACCACCATCATCGGTTATCGCAGCATCCACAACGTATGTATTTGTGCTTGTTGGCCTGTTTCTCAGGATCACTCCAATTCGGTAAATAAATACTGAAGCGAAAGTCATACAACTTTGCGGGTTTAGTCTGCTCTACTCTCGTGGGCACCCAAATACTCAATTTCTGAGGGACCGCTTAACTTCGAAAAAACCGCATAAGCGCATCTAGCATGTCCGGAACACATAACAAAAACAAGCCTTTCATGAAAGATGCATGCATACAAGCGGCTGCTAAATTACCGCAATGTTGAACCCGCTCTATATTTTGTTGGTCAGCGCCTCCACCTAATCACAAGCCTATACGACTTGTAGGAAATTAATGCATAGTCGACAGCGGAGCTGCACCTGGTGAATTATGGAATTGCCCGTAGCTATGAAAGGGCGGAGGTCGGAAAGGGTGGAATGGAAAGAGGACGGGATAGCTGCGACAGCAGACAGCAACCTGCAAACCTCATTCGTCCACTCCACCCCATACATAGATTTTTTTGTCCCGCACATTTTTATATTCGTCTTGCATAAATGGGATAAACTTCTTCAAACGATAGCTTTGTTGACGAACGATCGCAATGTTCGACTCGATAATCTTTAACTAAGGAGACTCCGCAATTTCCAAGCCACTCACCTCGCGAAGATATGCTGGAAACGATGGGTGCTCTCACGCATGGAGCTCCCTCTCAAACTGCACGAGCTTTTAAACCACTTCAAGGATCAGCGCATCAGTGTATTCAAGTGCGGACTCAGTGTTTGTTTCTTCGCAGTGAAATAATGCTAGTCTTCTTCAGCGGAAGTAGAGAAGAGGACAGAATGGCAGCTAAAAATTCCCTTTATGACGGCTGCGCTCAATTTGGCTATCCTTTTCTTAGAGAAAAAGCCTCGTACATCCTCGTCGTTGTCAGAGATGCCTCATGAAAGTGCAACTCTTTGCAAAATCCCAGAATTGAGCAAGCTAGTGCAAGGTCACAGAACTAACATTTCCATCAAAAGTGGACAAATGTGCAGCTCACACTCAAGTTCTAGTTGCGTCGGGAAGAAAGCAAAGGTTATATGCCTCGACTTCTTGGACTTTAAGGGATGATGAAGAACGTTCCTTATATTTAAGCTCATGTCAGTGCATGGACAGCAGCTGACAAAGACAAGCATAACTGTATTGTCGAGCCTGTGACCAGCAGCATTTCGATATGCGAGAGAGAAGACAAAGCCATATTGACAACCTGTTTGTTCCGAGACTGATGCCAAATCTGCGCAGAGGTGCCGAATAAATTTTAGTTCTGGCTGATTGCATCAGTATATTGACCATCTCCAAATGCTCGTGTCGACGCTAAACTAGGAGATGAGGCGGAGAGGTTGGATAACTGAACATGCATTAGCTGAAAGTGGCAGGAGAAATTTCAGCTGTCGAGTATGCCGCTCTGCGTGCTAAGGCGGTTGAAGATTGCTGGGGAAGTGCCTTTCAACAGACCGTACCTACGGCAATACCACTTCACGCAACCACTTTTAGACGAAAACTTTCCTGTAACCTTATGTGCCAGAGTACGCCCTCATTGTGTGTAGGTAATATGGTCGTTTTTCCAATTCTTCAGGTCACCACAATACGGTCACCCAATACATCGCAGATTCTCCTCGTCCTTCCGACCAAGCCCGTTCCCGTACACCATTAAATCCTTGAGTGAAAGGACTGGAGTTAGAGGTTTTCCAGTCCTTCTGATTTTTGCGATCAAGAATCAATAGAGGGCCAAAGATAATTACTAATTTCACAAAAAAACACAAACATGGGAGATTACACCCAGAGGGAATCAGAATAATGGCTTCCAGAATGCATTCAGTGGTAGAAAAAGGAGCATAAATTATGCATATCGTGGAACACTTAAGCAGAATGATCAGCTTAAATAAAGAAATCCAAAGAGCAAAATGTCGAGCATAAAATACTGCTCGAGGAAAAGCGAACGAAGGATTCATCGCTATGGACTGTATGACGTCCGTTCCCTTAGGGTGTCTTCTCTTATTCAGTGATAGGAACACATTTCATATGCTCATATAGAATGCATTGCATATTGTTCCACTGCAGGAGTTTTTATTCGTGAACACGTTCCGATGAACGAAATGAACAGCGATCACCTTTGCTGGTAGCCGGTGAAAACATACTCCAACAATGTACGCCCGAACGGAGCGATCGAAATTAATTACGCGAGCGGCCACTTTAGCCACATACTTTCCTTATCTGATACCCACGAAACACCAATCTGAATCGTTCGAGCTAAGCACTACCGTCTAAAACTGAGACGAGCTAGGAATCAATAAAAGAAATAAACTTTCTAAGGAGCCAAGAGCTGGTTAACTGTACCAGAAAAGGCAACATTATCACTATGCAAATAAGTGTAGAATGAGCAGAATATATACGCACCATATGCGCTTACAATTATAGCGATACAAAGAAGCGATGATGATTCATCTGTAGATGATAGGAGCAATTAGCAAAGAGCAACGACGATATATTTACACCCCACGATAGTTGCTCGTCTTATCCTGACAGCCTTCTGCTGTTCACCGTTGTGCCATCTTTGTTTGCGATATTTCTTCAACGGTGATATTTCATTGTTTGAATTCGACTAGGAAATCAAATGAGAGGATAACGTCTAGTAAAGCAATAAACACGACGAAATGTGTATCAAAGGACCGACTTCACTAAAGAGGTCTTGTCTTTCAAGAAAACACCTCAACGACAACTGAAGCAGTCGCTGGAGAGATGTATAACTGTCCAATATGTGCTCATGAAAGCATCTATATAATGGGTTGATTACTATATACCAACATGTCGATGTGAACGCGTGACTTCCGGTGTGCCTATTTATGGGAAATCTTATTCTCTATCACAAAGAAAGTTGAAAAATTAGTGAACACACACCGTTAAGCATACAAACCTAGGCGATAGACTTTGGTAGCGAGAAAAGAATGCAAAATGAAAACGACTGGTTTTGGTGAAGACAGCAGATCGACCTCCTGCAAATAAACCTCTTTAGTTAAATGCAAATGAGCGACTGCTGATGCTGAAGCTTCCAAATAATCACTAATGGAGATAAAAAGTGATACAAGCAATGCTGAAAACTCCCTCTAAAAGCGTTCCTATAACTCTATCATCCCAAATCAATTAAGGTATTCTTTGCAGAAAACAACGCAATTTTAATTGACTTAACAGCAACAAGCCTTTCTCCGCTTCAGAAAAAAGGCTTCAAAAACAGATGGTTGCTCTTGTTTGGTGTTATAAGACTTCTCGAAGCTTCTTTTTGAGTTGCGGTGCTGGGATATACCAAAATAACCCACCTGCTCTCCAGCCGGTGGCCCGAAATCGATCCAAAGGAAGCGTTGCCCATCGTCGCCAGTGGCGCGTATGGCCTCGAATGGATACTGCCAGCGGACATGACCTCCCTGTCCGATCAGACTAATACCCTTATCTAGTTGCAGCACCAGCTCGCACTGCTCGTCATGCCATGCACACGCTGAAATTTACTGAAGTAAAAACCTAGGCGTTCAGTGAATTCCTGAAAGCTACGAATGGATCTGCAAGTACGAAAGCTAGGTCCGAAGTATCCCCCTCTTAGGCTACTGAGTGAAGGTCACCTCCCGAGCAAAGCAAAAGACGCAAGCTCCGATCCATGGACATTGGGTTACATGACGTTTAGATGATTTGCTAATAACTGTATACGCCCACTAACGCAATTAGAAATATATATATATATATATATATATATATATATATGTGTAATAAGAACGTTCAGCTGGATGCATAAATCCACTGAAGCGGACAAAACTGACCAAAATGTAAGAAATCAAAGAGAGAGATCAGAAATACGCTTTCAAAACAATGAAAACACTCACGGCAAGACACCTGTCCTGTCTCTGCGCAGGCTTCATAGGTGCATGTGACAATGCTTTTCACCCATGCCGCCAGTTCGCGGTGAGTTTCAACGCGAAATATATGAGACCGCACACCCTGCTGCGTGCCAGTTCTTGTCGTGAACGAAATTATGTCCGAGAGACCCGTTATCACTGGTGCCGTCCTAGAAAGCAATCACGAACTACTCATACGCTGTGCACAAATGCATAAATCAAACACATAAAAAAACACCCTCCTCATAGAGAGGAAGAAAGGAAGTATTTTGGAGAAATTTTCTGAATGTTTCCGACAGCAAAATTTTTCGAGGAGGCCCATTTTCCCTCCGAAAGGGGCGCTGCAGAAACTGACCATCTTCAACCTCATCATGACGCAATCAACAGTGAACACAACGTTAAAGCTTTCCTGAGCATCCATCGTCGAAATGAACTTCACACAACAATTTCTACAACAAGCAGTCACTCTATTTGCACATGAATCACGCTGAATAAACTGCTTTTTATGAGTAACCATCAATGTGCTCGTGTTCTGCACGAGTGCTAACCGCATATTGATGACCCTATCGAATTGCGACCTTGGAAAATAATCTGAGCCCTTCAAAGTTCCAGAAATGAGTCAGTTTGTACCTCCTGATGCAATGCAATGAGAACCACCAGCAAAGATTATGGAATTAAGCTGCTTACTTCCCATTCCTCGGAAAAAAACACCTCAGTGAGTTGAAGTTTTACAAATACTGAAAATCACAAACTACGGGAAACTCTTTGGAGGTACCGAACTGCTTTCCATCCGGCAAAGGTTGAGGCTTACTCTCTCCAACTGCCCGCCATCAGTGTCTGTGTTAAATTGCTGTGCTCTGTATAAACAATGCAAAAAAATAGCAAGCCTGGACGTAGTCTGAACAACCCGAGTAGCGATGAGCGGTCGTGTAACACGCGGGCATGCCCATTCCGATTTCAACATCGGTACCGCATCGTAGAATAAGAGATCATTCAGAGTCAACGCCGCGAACAGCGGTTTCCAGCTCATCATACCACTTTCGTTCACTACCTCCAAAAGCACGTTCAGAAAGCAGAAACACCTCAGCGCCTGAACTCTTTCAAGCATAACCTGTCACAATGACCTCATGTGAAGCATGAGTTCTACAAAACAAGAAACGCGGTAACTTCAGTCAAATGGTCGAGATGATCCAAATAGAATAGATCAAATAATTCGTGGTTGTCTCTACCCAGCAAAGCAATATTGACAACGACCGCAGACCAGTGTAGCCCAAAAGTTCTCACGATCATCACATGAACACCTACTTAAGGTGTTCACGGCAAATCAATGAAGCAATTTGAATTTTTACTCTATATACTTACACATTCAGCAGTAGAAAGAAAGAAGTACACTTAACCGAACCTACCGACTCCTCATCTTCTTATTTTGGGAAATGCAGCTAAATGTGAACTCCTTGCTTGATACATGAATTCTGGGAACCATAAAGGATTTTTAAAGGTAATTAGAAAGTTCCATTAAGCTTAACAAACTACGACTGCCATTCAGTAGTATTATTTTCTTCTTCTTCGTACTACATCCTCTTACGAAGCTCGAAATTAGCTTGAAAATTTTTCACTCCTCCCCAGAGAAAACATTGCAGTGAAGATACGCAAATCGATAATGCTTATCAACACCTCACTTATACTTCCGTAAAGCTTGCAAGGTCACTCAACACATTCGAAACTTGCTCCCAATTACTCGTAAAACAACGACTCATCCAATTTTATGCAACACATTTAGATTACTTATTCCTTAAGCACGAGGAACAGATATTTACTTTTCTTAATCTCATTTTAAATCGGTTTTTCGGAAATCAAGCGCAGTCTCCCAGTCCCTGGAAAGTTTGAAAATTCGCAAAAATGTTCACCTGCTCGGCCACCCAACCCATTCGACGAACTTGTGGACTCTGGCCTAGCATCAAATTGACCTGTGCAAGCGCCTGCGTTAACAATGCGCAAGCACATCCATGGATGCTCTCGAACCACGCATCTGCTTCTGCCGAATTATTGCACCTACAAAAATGGCAAGACAGGTGAGACAGCACTGAACACAGCAGGTCTCCTCTGAGGCTGAATATGCCGAAACAAAATATCTTAGCAACTCATTTTGAAGACGAAATATGTCAATTTTGGAGCGGGGAGCATACTTCATTCGACAAAGTTCACGACAATACCTAAATGTAATGACGTATCTGCCGGAGGGTGATCTCATCTCGAACATTCGATTCTCGACGTCTTCGTGCTGCAAGCTCGTCCTTGTCACGTATGCCAACTTCAAAGCGATACTTCGTATTCGGTCCCGAATTTCATCGTCCCACTGAATCCTCTCCACTATGTTGTCTCGGCGCATGCACATATCCCGCATAAACTGCACTGCAAAACGCTCATTACTAAAAAACAGTTATGCATAATACGCTTTATCCCTTGAACAAAACGCAACAGGTTAACTGTGCAATGGCCACCGGTGAGTCGAAACCTCCCCCTTTCTCTAAAACCGCAACGGCCAACCTATCGAACCCGCTTTTTGAATACACCATTTTAAATTAAACAATTCATCACGGATCGTAAGAGGATAATTTCGTATCTTCTGGTACCCAGAAGTGTCTCTTTTTCTAACCTTACTTCTGAACGAGCCGAAACATCGCTTAAATATAGGGCATACCATGCAAATCCACTACTCGGCCCGCCTTCTTGAGCGCTCTGACGGCCTCGTCGTGTGAAGCATCACACAGTGATTCCCCGTTAACTGCCACTATCGCATCACCGACAAACAGTTGACCGGTTAGATCAGCAGCCATCCCCTTGAAAATCTTGCTGAAAACAAAACAAATTTTATGACTACCTCCATGCAAATCTCTTTCTTCCGAAAAAAAAAAACAATCTTGTGAAATGCGACGGAGGCAGAAACCGATGGAATCAGAATCACGAAAAATGAAGTCTTATATTCGAATAAGTTTGACTAGAAGCTGTGACGCTTTCGATGACTAGAAAGTCTCATACGAAAGCCTCTCGTAGAGCAGTGATCTCTTCATCGTACAATTAGGGTTCAATCGCTGAGGCATAAAAAGGTGAAAGAGAATCGAGCCAATCTTCCAAGTGAAGGTCTGTGAAAAAACGAGAGAAGCAACGCGTAAATAGCTAAAGCGAAAAGAAGTACACTCGCAGAATCTATCTGCTCGACACGAGATTCATCGAAATGCATACGGCATTCACGATCAACGTGATCCCATAGAAATCCGTGGAGGTCCCGTAGAAATCCTTCAATTTCTCAAGTGTAATAATAAACTTGCAGTAATTTCCTAGTCTGATGCTTGTTTTTCTGCTCTTTTATAATAGCAAAAAGAGGACGAACTCGGAGAGATTCAATTCGGTGAGCACAATTCTATCGGGCTCACTTCATCTTAGAACATCACAAGCAGAACGCGAACATCGTTCGTTTGCTATGGAGAACGTTCGATTTTAAAAGCCAGTTGGGGACTTCGCTCACACAAAAGTTATCTTCGTTCCATTTCATAGTTGGAATAACAAAGGCAACTGCAAAGTAATATTTTCACAATGACACAATAGTGAAAAAATAACCTGATAAGGATGGGCATATTATTATCACGACCACCCTTGATACTAATGCCCAATCCATTACCGTCGTGTTTCACTACGCGTACTGTACGCGTCTCAGCACTCACTCCATGATCGCCATCTGAATTTGCGGTCAACGTCAGCGCCGTTTCATCGAGTGTTGCGCACAATTTATGCCACTCGCCGTCGATAAGAACGTCGAGAAATGAACCCCTCACCGACGCCATAAAGAGTCCATCCACCTGTGGCCACCCACCTGCAGAATGCTCCTTTCACCTGCATATTCACTAGCAGTGTTCGACCGCTGAAGGAACTTTCAACATACACTCTTTCACATTCACTACCTCACCTCATCATGCCACGATTAAGCTAAAAGCGTAGCGCTTTTGGTACCCGCCGTTAAACACAGGTTGACGGTCAGGTGATTCCGGCCGGCTGTGCACCTAATGGACGATTTTTTTAGGGTACATCCGAGGCAAAATACGCAACGTAAGCAATAAAAAGCTCATATCACAGGAACAGCAGCATCAGTGGATTACCTTGAATGGCAATACGTACGGCTGTGTAACATTAGACTGTTGAGACATGAGATCGACTACGGGATACTCCTCAAATCGAATTTTTGCAACAGAAGATAAGGAAGAACATCTCTTCTCCTAGGAGAGAGAAGCATATATCCTACTGCTCTCAGATCTGAGGTGGTTAGGACCGTGGCCGTTGGTTAAACTGCAGTTGCGCATGCAACAAACTCGAACATCACAATCGTGAGTGCAGACACGACAAGGGTATGAACGGGCCAAGATGGTTGTGTGACATCACTTCCAGTGCACTTCTGTATTGTTACCCGGAATGCAAAACTTCTTTTGTTTAACAACACCTGGTCTCCTTTTGTTTAATGTTGGTAGGGTGGCAGCTCCACCTGGATAGATCGACAACTGTCACATTCACAGCAACAACACCACAACACGACAGTTACGACGGCGACATTAGCCACTCTTCGTACACAGACAACAATGTTCAACAAATCGTCGCAACCACACCCCACCCCTCCCTCCTCCCCCACCTCATTACTGCTGCTCAACACCCAACAATTCACACAAATCTAAATTTATCTCGATCCCGGAAAAATTGGGAAAGCACCGACTTTGAATGCAATCGCGACGTAACGCCAACAGTTGTTTGCAGCTGTCTAGCGTCATTTCCGCTAACGAATATCACAAAGTGAACGCAGAAGGATTTCCGTCGGTCAGCATTTCCCATCGTTCTTGATGCATGGAAACAAGTATTTCCTGTAACTCACCTGAACGCCGGATAAATATTCACAGGCGGTTCACAGCTCAGGCACCAGTCACATGCGGTTTTGCAAAACTTTAGCATTGATCCTTCATGAATGGCACCTAAACCACCATATGTGCCGTCAACAACTCTCACCTCCTCTATCAGGATAGTTAAAATACACCTCAGGTGGGTCGAGCACATCATTTTATGGTTTATATCAGAACTCGCATATTTCAAACACACCTGCCACTAAAATTTCTTATATTATCTATCAAAAGCGGTTGATGGAAAAGAACGTTTTGCGCTTGCAGAGAGTTTCCACTAAGCTTCCCTCAGTGTTTCGATATTCCATAATTTAATGATTTCACCTCAATGTTGTCGAATCAAGCAAACGTAGGAACCGCTCTTTTATTATATACCGTTCACGATGATACGGATCGACGCTTTGCATGTTGACTTTTTCCAAGAATGTCTCCTCGTTCAAAGCGATCCCTCATGCGCTCAAGTCTTGTGACATTCGTGGCTATTATGCACAACTCGCTCTTTGCTTTTTTCTTAATAAACACACCTTTTAATTTTTACTGACAGTGACGACATCAATGAACTTGCCACTTTTTTAAATTGAAAGAGAAGAGGGCGTTGATGGAATTTGTGGAATGATGCGCAATTAGGCAGAATTAGTTTCAATCGCACTAAGATGCAGTGCGACCTAATGTTCGCTTTATTTTCCACCTAGTTCATGTACGATCTTCTCAACTATAAAACGCTAGCGTGGAAACCAATCTACTGATTATGAGCACATATTAACTATTAGTGCACCTCACTAGGCTTACGCCCTTGAAGTGTTCATTCATATCCACAAAGAGAATGGGCGTTCACTCAACTGACTACAACAAAACGCTAAATTATCGCACGTCACTCGTCAGAGTGTCGAATCGCCTCAAAGCCGATGTGGTACATAAATAAATCGAATTCACAACAAAGTATCATTTATGCATGGATGCATACAGAACGCATTTTACAAGCAATGCATTCGATGCCAATAAAACGATAATCAATAGTGAATAAAATGCATCAAACTCTGCATATCTGACGACGAGCAATTGCACATCACCGAGCTGAGCACGTTGTGTCGGAGATTAGACGTTCATCTCAGCTCATATCATCTGCACGGCTCAACGTTTAGATCACGACACAATACGGACATCACACCAATAATGTACAGCAATACTACTGGCCTATCCTAGCGAAACTTTATCATCAGAACCCTAGACAGAAGAGCCATCAAAAAGCTACAGCAAGCATTTAATCCCTCACATTCTAGATGGATTTTTCTGATGATAGCCGTAAGATATTCCCCCATAAAGGCGATTCGATTTGTATATCTCACATTCAGTTGGCTAAAATATTTGAATATTTTATTAAGAAATGAACAAGAGAAGGCGGAGTACTCGATATTAAACGAGGGGAAACCAGTCGTTAAACTTCAACCTTCGAAGAGTGCCGCATAAATTTTCCAGAAACAACTTTTTAATACATGGTTGTAATAACGCACGTCTCTTTTATGAAAGTAAACACCCTTCGGCAATGTGATTAATGACTTTCGCAGCTTCTGATGATTACCGAAAAAGGCAAAAAATAAGAATCGTTCTCCGACTAATAGTATCGTCAATACCAATTCTTTCCACATATGACAAGTGGAATCGAACAATTCCCTTGGCATGTTCCCCCTCACCCAAACAAGCGATAATAAAATGCACCGGTCGATTGATAAGATGTTTCAATGTTGCAACAGAGTTTCAATATGATAAAGCATACCGATCGGTGATGTTCGAAAAGAACGTTAACGAGCGATAATTTGCACTTCTCATGAAGCGCCAATAAGAATTATGAGGAGTGCGGCGATGACAAGAGCAAGCAGCACGAAAATGCTCACAAGCGTTGTTGTCAAGCACTGCGCCTGGAAGTTCGCTCTCTCAGGTCGTATCTGGCAACTGTGGTTCTGACTACATCATCTTGAAGAAACACTACATTCCTGACCTAGAACGCTCCTCCTAACTCTCTTCCTCTCTCTCCCTTACCTCCTCTTCCTGTCTATTCCACATTATTTATCATTAACTACTTTTTCATATCAAAGTAAGGTAAGACTTCGTAATAAGCACGACATTAACGCCGAATTAGCAGTTCGTAAGGCAAGATTTTCATCCAGTTTGGTGTTCTGGTACAGGGCACAAAATTTTCAAAAAACCTGTTAAATAAATAGCCCCAGGATGGACTAAAATATTGTCCAAGCTGATGGTGAAATTAATAACAGCTGCCCTTCGAACAACAACTCTGGCCTATTCGAAGAAATAAAGAATTTTTGTGCACTATATTGACGATTTATCACAGTTGCGAAGAATTTAGCACCTAACAAAAGCGCCAAGTAATTCAGCAGTAATCTGGAAAAAGCGATATCACACTGCTCAAGTAAGAGGAGAAGTCTAAAAAACAACCTTTTGATCTTCTTTGCCTCGAGTGATTACACGCACCGTCTCACCTCGGAGTTGGCCAGCCGAATTCATCTCGAATGATATGGCAGCTGCTTGACGGCGCCTTCTTAGTGCGATCACCTAAATAACGTATTCAGCCCTAGAAATCAATGGCAAGTTTATCAAAAAATTATGGTAGTATGTATGAATCGTATTTCAAACATGTTTTTTAATTTCCACGGTTGAGCACCTAAATGCGAGCACATAGTTTGATCCTCATTGTGAGGTGATACCGTTTCAACCAGGTTCATCCCTTGCTGCACAATCAGTCAACGAAAGTGGAAATATACTTTAGCATTTAGTTTTATTCATTTCTGATCTGCATATATATTTAGGTGGTCCTTGAAAAACTTTCAGAAGTGTTTACTACTGCTGCGTAGTTCACTAAAAATAACGGCTAAGTGGATCAACTCCATCTGAACACGCAAATTTCGTTGGTGTGGGAAATAAATGAGTGAGTGACCAGGAGAATTTTTATTAAACAGGTCCTAGCATGCCACTGATAAAAATGAATTAAAATGCAGTTGAACAATAAATGAATGTATGATATCCCTTGACTTTATTGTTTCAGAGGTCGCCTAGAAATTTTATAACTATGCAAACTAACAATCGCTTTCAGCAACCGAAACTTTAACAAATTAGCGCTCATTTTACTAGCTAGTGGATACATCAACGAATATAAACCAGCATTCAGTCGATATCGATTAATTCAAATGAATTTTCGTTCGAATTGAAATTTCGGACCAACAGGGACTAAATATCGGTGTCGACGAAACAGTGGGACGACGCAGTATCCATAAAAAGCGCCGAAATGACGACTATATAATAGCAACTCAGTGGTGCGATGAAAACGACAGTGCAATAGTACATCATATGAAACGAACAAGACTGTTGCCTCGCCAATTAGACACCATCACTTACCTCCATTGTTACAAGAAACAGGATAACGATAAGAATATATATGATGACCAGCAAAATCGCCCACCCACGATCGCTCCATACGTGGAAAAATATGGCGGCAATGAGAACTGAGAGTGCTAAAAATAAAATGTATCACTATTATTAGATTTCAAGGCAGTTCAAGCTTAATGAACAATTTAATGGTGCACTGAAAAATGAAAACGTTTAGGCTTCTCTCTGACGACTGATCAAACCTGAAGCACCGCCCGTCCATCCAGAACCATCGCTAATTTTTAGCCGACAACAAGTTTGACATCATGTTTGATATACACATATCATTTCCGTTAGAAGGATAGGATAATTTCTTGAGTAAAGTAATACCAGCAAGAGCGAATGCAAATAAGCCAGCTAATCTGTGCAACCAGTTAAAAATAGGTCGCGCTTTCGCATCTGGTGCGCATCGAAGTAAAGCACCCAACGGCTGTGCTACTGCAAGACCAACCGATATTGCACCGATCTGAAATCAATAAGAATCGTTTCGTTTCAATAAGAACCCACTTTAGCGAAAATGAAGGAAACAGAGAAAAAATAAACAGGTGTAATTGGGGGGAAGTAAGGCCGAATCTTGTAGCTGCAAGAAAAGAATAGTCTACAGATTCTATTTGAGCTTCCCTGTGGCAACAACATCTTTTGAAAAGTTGAAAAAAATATGGTAAAAATGAACTCAGAATGCTCATGAACTCTTCTAACAGATAGCGATATCGTTCGCAAAAACCCATTTGAACTCTTCCGCATCGGACGTTTGATGTTCCCTACTGTGAGAAAGTGTATATTCACATCAGATCCTCTTCAATTGCAGAAAAATTTATCCTCTCCTAAATGTCATTTACGATAATTTATTAACAGATTCTCGTGAGAAATATGAGAGAAATCACTCCCATTATCCCTTAGTACTCTATCAAATTCAACGCAGTGAATTATTGGCTGACTATTCCGATTGTTTATCTCCTCAATGTTAGCGCATTAAGATCTTTTGTAGCCGGTTTTATTCATTCTTCAACGTTATTCGAAGCTGCCTAATAATTTCAAATTTCAGCCCACATGAAAAGACTTTTAATAAAAGACAATAAAGGTAGAGGACATTTTCCATCGAAGTCGATGACACTTACCTCAACGGCTAAATTAACAAGAGATACCTGCAATTTCCGTCAGTACAGCACTATGCGCAATTGTTTGTTAGGATCTCTTATGATAATGCAAATATTGCAAACAAATCTTCCTTTAGTCAAATGAATTTAACATGAATTTAGCCATTCACAACGGAATTCTCATCGGTGTTAACCATCGCAATTACGGTACTCTCGTCTCCAATTTTTAACTAGAATACAAAGGAAAATGTCAAACCGTTGCGATATTTTAAGGCAAAATGAGCCAATATACCATATTACCCACCTCCCATATATGATTAATATTATTCGCTTTATTTGAACGCTCGGAAGCAAATCTCAAAAAGAATGCATTATAATTTCTAATTACATGGCTACTTCAATATCGGACAAAATGATATTTTATATAATTTCTGATATGTACAGCAAAGGAAAACGAACCAATGAATGCACCGCACCAGGCGAAGTGTTTTTAAATTCAGAGCGTCCAACAGCCGGACCTGTCCATCGCCATCCCTTCCCGATAAACGCAAATAACACAGCGAATAGCATGGCAACCACACCGAGAACATTCAGTGTGCGATGGATCTGAAAGGCTAACGGTGCACTTTCACCACAGGCGAATCATGCTGTCGCATAGGAACTTAGCTGAAACTCCGATTACCTACAAAATTGCACTGATCGATCTTGAAAGCATCGAATGATAAAATTCTCAACCGGCAATCATTCACCACCCACCATGTGAAATAAGCGATGAATGGAAATCGAACCGATGAATTGACTTAAAAGGCCGAATTTAAAGCGATATCGATAATTATAAACACTGTTTCACCGTTTGGTTCTTACGATCAAGACCATACCGCATTAGTCACTTATACGTGAGCTCTTCTTGCTTCCGAATGTTGCAACTGGCTTAGACTGTGAGCGAAAACAAAGAGAGAGGTATGTGAACTTGATGAGCAAAAAACAGAACAAAGGTAACAAACCAAGGCGGTCACTGTTGGTCACTTTTACAAACTACGCACGATGAGATTTCATAAAATAACACAAAATATGCTTTACTCGGAGGCTTATCAACTAGCTGAATCTTCTCTTATCCTCACTTGTTCTATTACTTCCTGCATCAACGCTCAAGATTGCTTAACGACCTTTCATCTCGTCAGGTCCTCTGCTGGTCACTCTTCACCTACTGGTTATGACATTATATATGCCAACGTCTCTGCTGAAGCCTTTGCATGTGCCTGCATTTCAATAAGCAAATTTTTGTACAATATGAAGAAATCGGTTTGAGTTTAATGTAGACTACAATTCGGCAAAAAAAATGCTCTTGGAAGGAGCTTTGCGTGCAAACGTACTTCTCCATTAAATGCCGTGATTACGCGTATCATCAGGATTTTAGCTGAAATTTGAATGGTCCCCTCGAAAGAAAGAAAGAGTGCAACTGGATTCTCATCAGAACGTTGATATTCCCACAACAACTTAAACAGAGAACAATGAAAGCGATACCGGTTTAGGGCATTTGCAATCTTCAATCTCCTAAGAACCCTTATAGGGTCCTCGGTCCCTTATAAAAGCTACAACAAGTTGCGGAGGGCGCATATCGGACACTCAAAATCTAATGGAAGATATAAGGAGTTGTTGAAAAATCCGATCCAGTTTTGCCGCAGAAATCGTGAACCAGAACAATGAGCGCGTCGCAGCTTCCAGGTGCCAAAGACTCCAGGACAAACATAAGCTTTATTAATCACTAATAGCGCACACAGTGACCTAACGTATATCTCCACTACAAGGTAGCAGGCAACAATAATGCAAGGCCATTTTCCAGAGTTTGGTTGTCGATGGTTAAAGCATCTAATGGAAAGGCTAGAACAGACTAATAACGGAAGGGTTACTTTGATAATAATGTGGTTCATACAGCTGCGTCACACAGTGCGTTCAAATACCTCATAAATCATATGCTAAGTTCCCCTCCCATAATGGCTTTCCAATCAACTTTATTAACGAGTATATGCAGGCTTAGATGCGATCTTCCTAAATCGCCTCATTCCATAACAACCATTTTGTAACCCGCATTCTATAGCTAAGGAAAAACCCGTAACATTGTACAACATAGATGTAATTTGCGTCCACATGTGGAGCTGTTTTTAATCTAAATATCTCCATTTCATAGCCATAACCTACTCTATTTTAAAAACTTACGCACCTCCCCTGATTATATGAGTTAACCTGTTACTGACGTACTCAAATAAAAACACTCTTGCACTAGCTCTCTTGTAGCTACGTTGCACGGTGCAACAAATCACGCTGAAAATGCTCGCTTCCTCCATATATATTTGATGCAACAGCAGCCGTGAAAGGACGTTACTTTCCTAGCAGGAACCCCTAGGTGCCAAATACGAACAGCCGTTGCACATGTCCCAGTTCCGACCGCTATTAAACCGGATTAGTGACATGTGAATGCGCAGACTCGCAACATTCTTCGCCGGAAATGCGCTAAGAATAATTTACTACGGAAATGAGATATCCAGTTAATCTGTCGGCTGGACCAGGATTTCATCCAAAGTGCTGCTTCGTTTAACGAAGTATGGAAATATTATTGGTCAAAAGACCTACATGAAACCAGATGCGCAATCCGAACGGAGATTTAGTTGGTAAGAAGTTACGCAAATATCGGGCTGATACGATAGCCGTTGCGATAAAGAAGAACCACGCACCCAACATTACCATTCCTTCAAACAGTCAACATTATCACAGAGATACATCAATTAGCGAATTCGTCTACTCCACATTTGAAGTAATTTAGTTTGATAATTTATTCCACATCTCAGAAAATCTGACGACAAAATGCCATCGATTCTGAAACGTTGGTAGTAACCATCTTTTACTATTTTACTTACACACATTCGAAACAGTACATGAGTAGAAATATTCAACCACCTTTTTATATAATCAGCGACAACTACATTTCTCGACTCAAGTTTGTCACATATGAATTGGCAACCTAGTGAATTCCAGCTTGTATAATGCTGCATCAACGAGCACAACTAATGTTACGTGGCCCCAGAGACATTGAGTCGACAATGCTAGAAGAAAACTTGTAATTTTCCAGTGATCAAAAAGCGATATTAAATGCAAGAATATGACGAACCGTGGATGTGAACAAAGAAACGTCTCGTCTTTTTGGAAAACACTGAGTCTCTGGCCTCATCTGTTTTGATCGCTTCCACGGGTTCACTGCCAAACACTGCTACATTGAATTTGCCAGCAGCAACCATAGGGAAGTCATCGGAGCTTGTATCGAGTGAATGCACGGCGAGAGCTGCAAGCTCAGCTTGATGAGAACACTCTTCTTCATAAGCTTCTATTCTCGATGCAGTCAACTATATCCTTCGCCCTTAACATTTGCTTCACTAACTCATAAGTTCGGCTGCTAAGCGACATGCACCTTTGCACTTTTCTACATTAAATGGGCCAAACTTACACCATTAACCAACAAACAGCAACGTATTTTAATTGATATATTTTCGACTGTGTCATCAGTGAAACATTTCACTGCCAGTCAGATATCAACGAAATTACTCAACTCACCGAAAAAATTGCTACCCTTTCCTGAACTATAGAGCAATAACTTTTCAGAAAGCAACTCATATTCATACGAACAAAAAGCAGAACAGATCGAGTTATTACTCCCACATCTCTCGTTCTCCTATTAAATTACGGAACAGACAGAAACATAAATACATATTTATTGTTAAATGAGCGATTCTTCCAGGCTCTAGATCACTAAACTATGACTTTCGCCTTTAGAATGCAATATTGAAGACAACGTGCTTTTTGGATCCTTCGTTATACCATGAGCGAGAAGAATGCTGTACGTGTCGTTAAGGTTTGCAAAACGTTCCCCATCTCCGACAATCCGCTGCCGAAATTTGCAGTATATTTTTCCATTATTGCGACTTGCCTCGATGAGCTCCACGTTTTTCTCTTCCTTTACCTGCAATCTCGAATCTACTGCAACATCAGGCAAAGCAGTTGAAACGCTCAGTTCTGCTCAACTGAAAAATAACTGAAGGAAATCTAATATTTTGCACTTCAAACACCAGTAACTTTGAATAAAAAAGATGAAGTACTCCAGGCTAAGCCACCTAAAGCTGTAGACAGCAGTGGTATTTTTATCCTATCTTCTTCAGATATACGCAACCCTTATTATCATAATCTTTGCAGATGAGTTTAATGATACGTACAAACCTGCTATGTTTGTGGCTAAGCTTGCCGTTCCGCAGCAAGCGAGCCAGCCCTCCTCCTAATGCAGTAGGCTAGACGCAGCACTAACCATGGGGGTCGAACCTATTCTGCCTTCAAAGTCAATCCATCCACTTCTACCCCTCTTCCCTTCACCGATAAAGAGACCGGTCGACATCAAATACTAAGCCATCTGTCCAGTTAGTGAGATTAAGATCTCATATCATGCAAGTATATGTCTGCCACAGATCATCATTTTTACTCTTTAAGTTATCGTTCAAACGAGATTATCACAATAACCTGTGAAATGCCCGTTTTTCTCTCAGGAATCCATATTCCTACCATTCGCCAACTCATGCTGAATCATAGATAAAGCTATTTGCTCGATCGTTCTACGAAAGCGGCAAACCTGACAATACCACTGACACTTCAAAGTGCTGACAAGATTACTGTGGCTGCTCGTTATAGCTTTATGCAAGTATATTTATATTTCTGTGATAGCATATATATTATTCATCATTCTGGTAAGTCGCAACTAAAAATCTCTCCCACTTTACGGAGTACATACTGGCGTTTCCATAGCTCGACACCTCATTTATAGGTTATTAAATGTTAGCATTCCAAAACTGCATCGTTTCATTTCAAGGAATGAAGAACTCTACGCTCACATATTACAACTTGTGTGAACTCACCACGTAGGGGAGCGAATATTGCCTGTGCGCTCATTACTTGTATACTGCGCCATCTAGTGATGACTAAGTTAATGACAGAAGAAGATGTTACGGATCCATCTTTAATTTTAAGTATCACACTCTATTCTATTTTCGTATATTTTCACTTAAGCCGTTATACACACCTCAACTTGAAAGAAAAAAAAGAAAGAGATATATCGTTATGTACAAACTTATTTGTGTGACCGACAATGCTGAACGCTCTACCAATCAACGCTATACACTCATATAGCAACATTTAATGTCATATGACCAATTTCCGAGTTTTCCCACTTACTTCATGACATCTGAAGCGGAGTATCATGTAATGAAATGGCTTAGAAAGCTGTCATAAAAGACTATGAATGCGACTGTTCAAAGGATGAGTCTCATCAAAAAGGACGAAACAACGCACTTGCTCGGTCTTGTTGAGAGGTGTGTTCGATTTGCCATCGTTATAGGATAAATGCACCTCAGCGATATCCGCATCGTTGAAAGCGCAATGCGTTACGGGCTCCTCTCCCTCAACGATGCATTTTATAGCTTCATTCATATCGAAACAAGGCTTGCACGTTGAAAGATGTACGATTTCTTAATGATTACTTGTTCACAATGGAATGCGACTCCCTACCATTGCCCTAAATCACAAAACGGAAAGTAACAGGTTTCCTTCTCTGTCACAACTTCCGTACCTTCTTTACAAATTGTGCCGCTGCACTGCACAATTCCACGAAACCCATAAATCATCAAGCAAATTGCTATCTGCTTCATTCCCGAAAGTTGGAAGCATAATCCTTCATACAAAAAGCAGTTAGATGCGACAGATCCTACGCGCAGCTTAACACACTACGCGTGAGCTGAATAGAAATATAGCATTGCATTACAAAAATTAATAAACGACGTGGATAAGTGTCGCCGATATTTGATGGGATCTTCTCAGTGATCATAATTTAGAAAATATTCCAAGGAACAATTACGTCAGATAGAATTATTTTTTTACTTCAGTTAAAGTGAATACCATGAGGTCATCTTTGGAGAATCCAACGGCAATATAATTCGATGATGGATCCGAAACAACGCTGAAAATTTCCATAGTAACCCATGCATCATTTTCCGGAGCAAAGCTGAATATCTCCCGACAAATGTTGTGATGCTGGCAGCTTACCGGATTAAACAAGCATCCCTGAAATTTTCAACACCTGACTGTGCATGAGTGGACTACTTGGCCTTTTGCCTACATTCATGGTCCAGCTTCGGCTTTCCCCATAAGCGCCAAATTGGAAAGTTTTCACTTACACTTTTTTCACGGCAGCTAACATTTTTAAAAAAGGTGACAGGAAGCGAGTGAAAGAGTCCGCCATGGAGTTTTCAGTTACAATCGGTTGAATGTTCTCAGTAGGTTGCTCCGAATCCGCACTACTGGCCATATCTCCACACAGTAACTACCAGGACCCGGTTTTCACCATCCACATGCCTAATCAAACGAATGTTCAACAAACACAGTTGATGAAAACTTCAAAGAAAATCAGAAAACTTATACCGGGCTATAGTCAAACTATCAGTTAGAAAGTAATTTCGAAAGCGTTTTTTGTGATATTTTTTGTGACAGCCTTTTCCAATCTGCAGCCGTATGGCTATAGTCAGTTTAAAATGATTTGCTTCGAATTGTGTTTTTTCAGTGTCCCGATATTGTAACAGTTCCAAAATATGATTGTGAAGAGTTAAGTCACTACATATACTTCTTTGCTTTGGTGGGCAGTTACGAAGTAATTCCGTACACAGAGAATGTCTTTTTGAAAAGGCGATAGCTTGAATAATGGGCTGTAAATAGTCACAGTGGACTTTTTAGAACGGTAGAAGAAAAAACTTTCAGTTTCGGGCGACCAGCCGAAGCAATCGTTGCACCCATTAACCCAACATTAATAAAATCAAAGATGATAATCCACAATACAGGTGTAGAGAATGGCTAACTTTGAAACCAGCTTTAATGGGAAAATGTGTAGGGAGCCCCCTTTTAGCTTGGAAAGTTTTTGTGATCACCAATCACAGTAAAGATAGTAATTGCAGTCATTTGGGTAGTGCTACAAGAAACGTTGAAATTATGAGTGCATCTGCAAGCTCTCCTTTAGAAATGTCTCCTCTATTTGCAAAATGAAACATTATTGCACTTCACTGGACAACGCTGCCTGACTTGAGGAATCGCTTGCTTCATGAAACGCTTTCAGTGAGCATCTTCTTCACATTCACATAGCGATTCTCTTCGTAATCAGGCAGTTAGTGGCCACATGCACAATAGCATGATTGTGATTCAGAAGTGCGATTGCCAGCTGAACGTTGAGTGGTACATACTTCGCAGCGGTGCACTGATTATCCAGCAAACAATTTCACCAAAATCAGAATTGAACAGCCAGTTTCTGGGGCCCCTTCCATTACTTGCTAATTTTTCATTAATGTGCACAACGTACGAAACTAGTACATCCTGTATAAAAAGCCGGCGAAACGAAATAAAACTCCTCAAGAGGCAATAAACAAGGTTTTTCCGGTCCCTGAACAATCTAATCCAAATTCGATGCGATCAAGACGACATCTGATATGATTCAGGCAGAACAACCCAACACTTAAGAGGAGAAAAAAAACCTCAAAAAGGCGGCGCGTTAATGACAGCACATAAATTCCGCGTTATTCGCTTCTGGTGCTGCAATAATGCAGTGTGTAGGGGGCACGGGTTCTTCTCAACTTCGATGATCGAAGATGACGAACTTTTCTTTCCAAAACAATTACTTTTAAGAATAAAAAAAGTTTTAGAAGTTGTCAACCTCTACGATACGGCCGTTTCATAACTCAGCCTTAACATATGACATCAGCATAGGTCCATCTTATAGATGGATCGAGAGGGCGAGGAGGAACCAAGAGAGAGCCAGCCGCAAACTTTGGTACCCCCAGTTGACACTGTTGAGCGTGAAAAATGGCATTTTCAAGGATCGGAATGTAATCGGACGGTAAATAAACAACAAACAAGAATAGCCTGTAAAGAGTGCTAGAAACAGCGAAGAGGCTCCGCAGAAACCTCAAGTTATCAACTGTCCATTCTTTTTTACCGACTTAACAAATCAAAATCCACAATTCGACATTAATTAAACGGAACAAGAAAAAAATATTAATTATAAACATTGTCCTGTGCAATGTTATCGATAAAATTTCAACTTCATAATATTAAATGATCTCCGCAAAAGAGGTCAGTTTTCTTTTTCGAATTTGCTTCAACGATCAATGGTAAAAGCCCTTTTCGGGAAAATAAAAACATCCACGTCATGAAATTTGACTTGGAAAAAGTCGAAATCTTTTGAAAACTGGAGACGGAAAACGTATGTAGTTTGGCAAAAACTGCCGCTTTGGCAAAAAATTCCTTTAGATATTTCTTGTCACATACACGCGCAGCCTGAATTCTTCAATAAATGTCTGAAGGCATCAAAAAATTCAATAAAAATCCATTCATTGATAATCTACCTTTCGCTCTCGACTCACGCAAAATGGAAACAGCTGATTTAAAGGAACCTATGCAAAAGGTGAGAAATCTGCAAGCGATAGGATTTGTCGTCGAAGGGCTACATAAAGAGGTGGCAATTCAGTGCTATGTATGTGTGTTCTTTCCATTTCTCTGTGTTAAGAGAGGACCTGCCAAGTGCAGGAGGCTACAAATTAGTGATGACATCTCACCGACTGCATATATGTTGCAGTTTTTAAAACTGGTATGGAAGAAACAGGCTTCACCTAAAGAATGTGAAGAGGACCCACATCCCGTGGATGCTGTCGATGAATGTGTCGTTGAATTGCTTCAGAAAGTACGAAATGTCTGAAGCTTAGCTTGGAATATGCAGGTTAAACAATGCGCAGGTAGTTTAAGCCGCAACTTGTAAATCCCCTGGGCGGCCACCTACCAGTGAAACCCGTTGCAGAGGTGTCGAAGAATTTACCTTAGCATTATGCCGTAAAATCATTTCAGATTAAAAAATTTATGGGAAAAGTGCTTAAAAAGGATTAAATAATTTTTTTAGGGGGGAATATGGAATTGCTCGAGACATTTCTCAATTGGGCTTGTGCAGCGCTCAATTATGTCATTAGTTTCTAGCCAACACGACCTTTGGAGTGCGCTTTAGGTTTGGAAAATTCTGGCAAACGTGCATTCACCTATTTTGAAGACGAGCATTTATATATGAGATAAATGAGGGAATAAGTTTTGCGGAATTCAGCCACATGCAATCACGCATGTGCTCACTTTCCGGTCTTGCTAGCGCTGCATTTCAACAAAACGTGCAAAGGGGCGACTGATAGCGATCTGCATGGAACAGTGCCAACGTGCAGTGCGAGCTGTAAAAAAATGCCGTATCGACTGAAACAGAGAACCACCCATGAATACCTAACTCTCTTCCAAAAGCAGCGAGGGGCAAAGGAGAGAGGCAGCGACTGGAACTGTTTTCTTCCAGAAGAAAAAGTTAAGGAGACACTGTGGCAAGGTTGCTCGTGAAGATGGAAAAAGCTGACCAAAGACTTATTGTTGATGCCCACTTATGCTAAACTCCCGTCTTCCTACTTTCCTCTCAAACACATCAACCCTTCACTTCCACATAACACATGGCAGTCCAAGAAATCGGAAGTATGGACTTTTTTTGATTAATTCGGATATAAAAACGATTTGTTGCTACTTTGCAATGTGTTGCGATATATGTCGATCGAGTGGGACATGGCAGCTTTCGTGCTTTCGTATTTTTTTTCCTTTAACAGACTTCAAGCAAGGATCAAATTTTCAACTTCGTCAAAAGCCGTGCCAAAAACTACGAGACGCAACGCAATAAGACCCTGCTGAGCTGAAGATAGCTATAAACTCTCCTCCTCTCCGAAGCTGCTGAAAGATATGAAGATCGGAATGTTCCATCTGATGTAAATATGGCAGTGGATATTCTGCTAGACCACGATAGGCTTCCCTTCAAACTTTAAAATTTATTGAGACTGATATGCTACTGTTATTCAGTGCGCTTTCACGGCAATCTAAACAGTAGATATATGTTTACAAATGTTGACAGCAAAATCTGTCGAAGGCAAAACTTGTGAAGGCACGTGCAATGGTTCCCACCACTTGATGCATGCAAATTGCATAATCGATTCAACAGAACACCTTTTTCGTTCCGCATTCGGATGCATCGAATTGAGCGCACGACGGTCGTGACAGAAGCAACACGGCCACAATCCAAGCCGTTGTCACATAGCCACGCATCTCTCTCCGCAACTCGTTTGGATGTGACTGGAACGGCTAATTTAATGGCCGACAACCTAACAACAAAGGATGGAAGCAGCGATCATTTAAAATGGTTGAGGTACCGAGCAGATAAATTAGTAAATAAAGCAACAAATAAAGAAGTCATAATTTGCATCTTTGATCATCAACTGCATACCACATAAAGTAGCATCTGAAATATACTGTATATGGCAGCAACTTAAATACAGCTGTATGCCCAAATTTATATTTTTCAATAAAGATGAATTCTTCAGCAGCTGTCGCAAAACTGAAAAGTGATACAAGCGGGGTCGAACCAGCTTCGCTTAAGTCGGTCTGAAGTTCAGAATGAACACGACTGGGCAAACATAATTGCAAAAGAAGACCACATGAGCTGTAACGATATGCGCTTTTGCATTCCGCTCATCTAGCCAGTTGTTTTCACATGCTGCCAAAAAATGCAAGACATGCGAAATAATGCCTTCATATCTTAAACCACGCAACTGCCAGCACAATTACCCACGTGGGCTTTGTTTTCTTGCGCCATGAAGAGTATACAACGAATGCTAATTTTCCCACCTCCAGATACAGTTAATTTCATCTAAATTTGACAGGTTAACGTGAATGATGATGAAGAAATATGTAACTTCGACCCCAGTGTTTCCCAAGCTCAAACACTAGAGGAGATAGGAAGACACGCATACGAGCATACATACATTGCGCAGACACGACCTGCATTTACCACTAGCTAATTATGTGTAAAAGTTTATGGGCGGTACTTCTGGGCACTATTATCAAATCAAATACATACACTGCAATAGCTTCATAATTCTGAAATATTTTAAAGGTTTTAGTATTTAATGGGCCTAATAAAATCCGTATCCCAAAGAGCCGCTCTGAACCAAAATATGCCCGTTGTTTCGAGTAGGCAAACGAAACGATTATATATTAAGAAGAGCTACCAGCGAGACTTAGATGTGACGACCGTGTTGAAGGCACTTCCTTATTGCACTTCGCTTTCATTGAGGATAAATTAACGGTTTTGTGACCCTATCAACACATCCACTGATCCATAGCGGAGTTTGAAATCATTAATTTAAGACTCATCGCTTAATTTCATGGAGGCATTCGTATCTTAAACTGTTACGTATGAAGTCAGTAGTCAATGATATGCATCGAACGGTTTCACATCACCTAAATTTGCATGCAGTACTAAATAATGGGCCCGTCTTGGGAATGAAACAGCCATCGTATGCACTGCATTAAGGCGGAAAAGATGATGCAGTTTGGAAAGCCGCCAAGCAAGTCTCTTTGCTCTTCTTCTGATGGGTATAGTGACATTAAAAACGCTATCCAAGGTCGTGCCATCGTTATGGCATGTTGTCCGCGAGAACGATTTCTGCGGTCTCTGTGACGCAGACACAAAGATAATCATATACGCATAGACACAGAGAGAATCAGCAACTAATTTGTTCATGCAACGAATTCCGAACAGCACAAATATCATAGGGAGCACGTTTCCACATGAAAAATTTATACCGCAATGCAGCACCTTGTTAAATCTTCATTGGCAGCATTTTTGCGTGTAGCAGTCTGTGGCCTCGAAATATATCGCTGGTGGGAGGAAATGGATTTTAATTTTTGAAACGAAATGAAGCCGCTCGAGAACGACATCGCATTTTGTGAAAAGTGACGCTCCATATAACTCGTTAGACGTTGCCTCGTGGTTTGAGATACATTTTCTATATATATAGACCTGGCCAAAAAGAAAACACCAAAAAACAATACTGCAAAAAAACGATCGAAAACGAAGTACATTTTAAAAAGCGAAGACGATATTTAACGTTTTTTTTGTGTAAACGATGAGCAGAGTAAGTGCTGAGGAAAACTGAAAAAAGCAATTACAATGGTAGCCTCAAGTTGAGACGTCCATCCGGCGTCTCAAAAACCTGAAACGACGACTCTTGCCACTCGCCGTACAAGGACGACTCGCTGCCAAATCTGATTTCTCCTCAAACAGTTCGCTAAATTTCACCTACGAAACGCCACGCATAGAACATTAGGCACTTTTCTCAAATATGCAAAAGATTTTCAAGTAAGCTATGCATAATTGAGTGTATCATCACATGATACACTCATATATAAAATTACGGAAACAAAACTTTCCGGTCCCGTGGTGAAAAAATAGTGTACAGCAGCCGATATGAGGTGATTTTCTACGGGCAATCGAAAAAAGAGTCGCTTCGGACAGATGGAAGCTCAGATCCCACTAAGAGAGTCATGCCTCACACATCCGAACGCAATGAACTCAAGTGAGATTTCATACAGATATGTTCAGAAGCATCCTAAAAATGGCAGCGATATGTTATTGAAAAAAGTTTTTTTTTGTCTACATTGATGGAAATACTCCGGATACATTTCAACGTGTCAAAATATCCATCTGCTGTACTGGGTTGCTGACAGCGGAGAGCAAAAGCTGCAGTGACACGGCACTGTCTTCATGGAGATGGAGTACTATAAAAATAAAGATAAGGTTGATATCACGATTGCTGCAGAATGCTCAGATGGTCAAGGTACTTTACCACCCTCGTTTTCGTGACGACCTTTGGAGCAAATTCAGTGCTAACACGAAGACACTCTATAACTTTCAACCGAAAATTCAAGAAACCTCAGGCTAACTTTCGAAGTTGAAGAAAAACACCGCAGTTCTAACTACATATGAAATTCCACTGCATTGTGGACTATTGGCAGTGCTGATGCCACGAAACGTTTTGATAGTTTTGCTGACACGCATCTAAGTGTTCTCAGTGCATTGGGCATGCCAGTCGGCAGTAGCTCCAGACGTGTCCTCTGCCCAAAGCTACTGTGCTCTTCGAAGATCGTCGCATAACGAAATTCCCTAGCAGTGATCGTTTTCCCATATGCAGCTGTGCCGACAGTGTTCGTCATGTTAGGATACATCAAAACTTATCCTATTTCCTGTGTATTGAATTTGTTAGAAAACGTTCGTCTACATTTTCGTTACCTTGAAGGGACTCACTCAACTACACCGATCGCACTATTGAAAATTGAAAATTTACAGACATCGGCTTCGACATCTCCGTGGTCGGAAACATGAGCTAGCGAATCGAAAAAGAGCCACCTCAGCTGCGTCTTCCGGGTAAACCAAAATGAATCAGAGGAATCGGAAGTCTCATCGGGCTCCAGTGCAGTAACCGTTTTAACATCTTTGCGCGGCTGACAAATACCCCAGACTGTTGACGACATCGGGAGTAATCGCAGGCAACGGCAGCAACACGTCCGACATGCTCCATGATAACTCACAGGGAGCCCCAACGATCGACTTTTGGTCTACACCGCCTTGTGCCTCGATGGTGGCCAAATCTGACTGCTGCTACACAATTGTGCGGAGGCTATATTACAACACAACAGAACGAGAGCGCTGCTCCAATAATTTTTATCTTTTTCAATCGACTGCATATATAGGTGCGAGCACTTCTGTAACGCATCTACACTGATTATTTCGCAGCCTATATGGATTTGTATAGAAAGCATTTTACTAATATCTTTTGTCTGTGACCCAGTCATACGAAAGGCGTCCAGCTCTGCTCTAAATAATGACATAAAAGCAGTCACAGCTATCTCTTGAATGTTCCAGCTGAGCACAAACATGCCAATATGTGCTTAATTTCACGAGTTTGCCAAATCTGTCACTCAAGTTTAGAACAGACCATCACTTCTCCCTCCTCCAAAGTGAGCGAAAAAACCCTTAAAAATGGAAAATAATCGTTGCTGTAGCTCTTGCTACGATGGTTAGAGAGAATTCATGATCCGTTCCCATCAAAACGGGCTAAGAAGAGAAAACGATGGCAAAAAATGCACAAAATACTCGACTCTCAGTGTAGCGAAAACGAGCGGCACGTTTTTCATGGGGATGACTCGATGGTAGTAATCAGTGCAAGCAAATGAGGAAAACGTTTTCAAATATTTTGAAGGCAAAGGAAACCACAGCCAAAAAGGGATGTAAAAAAAGAGTGAAAACGCATATCGGGAAAGCATGTCTCCGGTGTCATCGCTAAAGCGCTGTGCATCCTGCAGACTATGTTGGTAATCGACAAGGTGTGAAACACAGTGGTTGATAAGTAAGCTGGAAATGCACTAACACTTCCCGTAAACCAATAGATAAAGAATAAATCAATCCACTGGTAAGGCAGAGTAACACAATTTTAGCGCTTAACTGTGGAGACTTACAATAAAGCTGGTCTCATCTATTTCGTCTGCAAATGATTACCATGCGATTACCTGCCAAGTTTCAGCATCGTATCATCACTGAAAGTGAGCTCGCATAGCTGTATTAAATTATCTAATTCTTAGTCATTCACAACAAGTTTAAGAAGTGCAGTTGTGGATTTGGTTTTCAAAGACACATCTGTTGAATTCAACGATAATTTTGGTACTAACTGCCGATAATTCTAATAGTGCCTGATATCCCACCTCCAAAGAAATAAGCGTGAATGATAAAGCGCCAAAAAGTCATACTTGACAAAACGACAGTCAAAATTTCCAGGAGATACTTGCACCTCTGATGTGATGCAACTCGAATACAAAATAGGTGCCGAAAACGGCCCAGTAAGTTGGAATAGCGCGAAATCCGGCCTTCTGAAGCCCAGGCTTCCTCAAATTCCAAGCACAGGTCTAAATATAAACTTAAACCGAAACACAAGCTAAATCTAAGTCCACCTATAAACTTAAGCATTATGCAGGAGCGTGGCTAAACGAAAGTCGGCATTCGAGTCAAATTATCGCGCAGATATCCTCCAAGTTTCTCTCGCATCAGTGTATTACACGTAAACAGACGTAAGAACATAGAAGCACATATACGACCATAACGATGTTACAAATGTGCACTTTGCAAATGTAAATCTGTGAAAGCCGGTAAGAAGCCGCTTCGATCAGAGACTGATAGAAAAATGCATTCATAGAGGAAAGTCTCCGAAAGAAAACTCGTGAAAATGGTCATCAGATGGTCAATTGATGCATATTTCCGTGTTTACGTGGTTTCCCGCATATAGTCCTGACAAGCAACAGCCATTTTGGTCGCATTAAGAAAGCATGATTTTAACGATCCCTTACTGGTGAAAGTCGTCGGTGAAAATTTGAAATTTTTAGCAACGTTATAAATTGTTTGTTCGGATCTGTAGTCTTTTAGGGCATTTTTTGCGGTTCTATATAGAACCTGGCATATCTGACGTGGAGTGTAGTAGGGTAGGAACAAAGAAGTCAGCACTACTCTAGAAACGTGGAGAAGAGAGGTCATGAGCAAACGATAAAAGCATCAACGCCGCAAACCGTTTAGTACGCAGTTTGCATTAAGCATTTTGGCGCAGAGTAACAAGAAGGGAAACATGTTGGTTGGCAAGGCACTTCGAACGCCCCTCCTCTGTCACAAACGCTGCTAGCGGCACAGAAACCGGATTCCCACGCGCCATGAAACTTGTCCCCTAGAAGCAAATATAATTGTTGTTCGGATGTACCGAATTTCACGCCTCTTTATTGCACTTCAACCACACTATATCCAACTATTTGTTTAATCATTCCCATGCCTACTAGATATTGAATGACGACTATGTATACACCGTACATCCTCCAGCTGGACCTCCCAGAACATAGTCCCTGCTACAGTCCCTCTCATTTCAGTAAGCTCTTTCTTAATGTGCACTTGACGTGGATAATGAGAATGCACTGCAAGTAAGCAACTCGAGAATACAGCACGCGTCATACGAAAAATTGCCATTATTTCGCAAGAATATTTTCCACATATTACAACCCTGAATACACGTTCACACTTAACACAAGTCGCTCGTCGATCATCCTTTCGTCCTCTCGTGCAGCAGAAGGACTTGAGAATCTTAGTCCAAGCTTCGATAACTTCCGCAAAAATATGGAAAATTTGACGGCAGTGGCACTCTGGCGATATATATATATATATATACAGTTTTACATAGCTCACGATTAAATCCGTTGACTATTATGCACCAGAAGCTTATTCCATTGTATGATGAAAAATCCACGCTCCCTTCCGCCCAAGCTTGTCTGCACAGCTGTAAATTTCATTTCCTGACTTCACGTTCTGCAGAATCTATGAGGGACTTCATAACGTCGCAGCATCTGTAACACTTTTTTGAGTGCGTGTTCATCTAAAGCCATTTCTGTCGCCGCTAACTGCTATGAGTAATCTTTGGTGTATTTCATCTCCCGTTATGTTAGACGTCTGACGATACGTGCTGTTTTGCTTGTCTGTCTCCCTACTACACGTCTGATGCTGAAATTCCCCAAACAAAGCCGACAAAAATAGTTAGCTGAACACGAAGACCGATATTGAAGAGTCCAAAGACCGCATGCAATGGCCGATACAAACATCGCCGAGAACTAATGTGAAGAAGGCGGATGCCATATACAAGGATACTGCAGATGTCGTTCAGGTCTTGCAGTAGCCTCGAAGAACAAAATTTACAAACGAAGATAAACATCGAGATTACACATTCTCTATGAATTACAGTATCGAGCGAAGTCCTCAGCGCAATGGTTCCATGATGAGATTCGTGCCGCAACGGGCAGAGTCAATATGTCATGTTCCCACACAAACATAATTCCCATTGAAACTTGTGTTCACCACGCTTTCTTAAGCAGAATCTCGAAAACCGACCCGCCAATATCAATGGGTACCCCCCACACGAGTTCGGCCTTCTCTAAGTATGGACAAGAAGTGCCTGATGTGAGTAGTGTTTAGTGGTGCTAGCAGTGAACCTCGTCGCGTTAGCGTGGATGCTTGCGTGGATCTGAATCCGGACGATGAAGACTGGAATTGTTCCTAGTCAGTTTCGAAAATCGACAGCCAAATCATAACATTTGCAATGCGACATTTTCAGCTCAAGTTCAACATCACAATGACGAACCTTAAGCAGGAAGCCTTAAGCAAAACGCCTTCTTCTAGGACAACTTATGCTGAAGGTCGACATATTTCAACCCGAGTCCCCCCATCATTCACAGCGTTTTGCGCATTGCTCTTCAGCACATGGCATCACTGACACATGATCGTTGCCCATTAAAAATGAGTTGCTTGGGGACTTTTTTCTCCCACTTACAATAGTGAACGTTCCGCGTCCGCTTCTCAGCGGTTGCGAATTCAGTAAACGAGCGTTCTTCCTTCCTTAAAAATTATATCTCTCATGCCATGCTATAAGGAAAAATTCGTAAATTCCTGTCACCCCACCCTTCCCCCTTCGAAATAAAATGCACGGACGACACTTATTTCGCAAGGAGCAAGGACGACAGTTATTTCGCAAGGATTTGACGTAGGGATTGCGAAATTTTATTATGTTAGTGAGACATTTGCACCATTGCAAAAATATTTTTTATAGCTATTACACGAGTTGGAGGGAGTAATTCGTTAGGGGAAATATGCTGGATGAAATTAGTGGTATTTGGTATGTTAACTGTGGGCAGGTTGACTGCGTAACTGTGTGCAATCAGAGGCATTCTTCGTTTCGTATTTCCCAATGCTGAAAACACATCCCTCAAATATTGCTATTAACATATAGAGATGCTGCTTATGATCACATTCATGTTACCCCATTTCCATATTCCATATCGTCATCGCAAAAGACCGTTTGTTTAATTCTGCTTTCAGTGTTCTTGAAAACTCCAACTCTTGAGACCTAATTATTCAAATTGGAGGACAAAATATTTCTCAAAACGTCTTTCAAGCGGTATTCGATGTGATGATATGATTCCGATGAATATACCGCCGAAGACAGCATATATCCCAAAATGTTCATAAATTTCTTACCCATAAATGGAATGAGAACGCTTTTTGTAGAAAATCTTTCCGCATAAATTAGAGAAGCAACGAGGAACATTCCGTCTTTATTCGTGTCTCAGAATTCCCTTCCATTAAATAATTAATGCTCTCGCATATATGTTTTGAATCGTAGCCGAATGGAAGCCAACGAAAGATGAAGTGAGAGAGAAAATATGCTTAGAAATACTGAAACGAATATCCCATGTCATTCAGTATCTCACCCACAACTTCCCACATGCTTTGCAGATTAAACACAAACTGTATTGGTAATGAGCGCCTGCAGCTGCGGACTTATCCCCAATGTATAGTCCCCAACGCCCAATTCACTTATCAGCGAGATGCCGCTATGCGAACAAATGCTACAAAAATTGCATCTTAAAATCTGTGAAGAAAGGCAGTCTTTAGTTTTAATTTTATTTCAGAACGTTATGTAGGCGCAGTTAGAGCTAAAGAGCTTCTATCGAGCCAACAATCTCCACTACATTTTTAGAAAAACGGTGGCGCTTAAAATAACGTCAAGGTCATGAACGGATATTAAGAGCGACCCTCTCTTGCATACGTTCACTTGTCGATGAGCTCGAACAGCGTACTCTGTGCTTCTCCTACATTGGCTCTGCGTTCTCGCTTTTACTCTCAGGAAATCATCGGTTATCTGACGGTGCACTATGCTTTCTAAACGGATTCATTGCGTCGGCTAAGAATTGTTCAGTGTTGCAATTTCGAACGTGTTTCGATATAATCGAGTAGTGCGCCCACACACTAAATATGTGGAGGTATTATAAGCATTATAATTACTCAAGTTCTTAGTGATTATATATGTATATATATATATATATATATATATATATATATATATATATCGTTCCAAACGGTGCTGTTAAAGGCCACATTTTGGGGTGGGCCTGCCCTGCACTGAACGCCGAAGAGCCAGTTCACTGTCTGTCTGCACTTCGCCATCCTCGAATAGTTAGTGCTTTGCATGAGAGAGCAGGAAACAATTTAAGAAGTGGAGGCGACTTTCATACTTGTTTTTGGCGCTGAGATTGTTGTTGAAGTTTCATTTCCTAAAAGTTGTAAACGTTTCGATTTATGAGTATTTCTGCACACTTCATCCGAGGTATAGGTCGAGCCAGGGGTACTCTCTCTAGCAGATAGTGTGGTATGCTGTGATACATTTCATATCAGACACAGAGGGAATGTCACCTCCAAGCGATGCCTGCGGGTGGTTTTTTGCAGTGGAATACCAAGAAGTGGCTAATGTATAAAATAGTATGCGCGCTTACTATCATTATGTGCTATATTTAACTGCTTTTAATTCAAAGTGACTCACGTACTGCGTTATAGAGGATATTTTAAAATGTGACGTATTATGTCCCATACCAGGCCGACATGTGGATGCGCTGGACGAGTAGGCTTCACCGAAAAGCAACTCTTAAAAGACATCTGCACAATACAGTCCTCCTGTCATTGCTTTCTCTGAAAGGAATATATGGCGGCAACTTCATACTGCATTCGGCTCTTGCAATATGCGCACAATGATTTTCGAATAAAAGCAAAACGCTGATAGAAAGGTCACCAGAAGCAGTTGTAAAAGCACCCTCATTTGGAAGAAACTGAGTGTGTCGGCATCTGTAAAAGACATCCCTCTGGATTAGTTGCCTTTTGGGTTGTTGAATTATACAGAGATGTAGACGCACTTTTGTGAAAGAGATTCTGATAACGACGAGAGCGCCACGAACGATGGGATTCGTCGTGCACGCGGCCATGAGAAAAATACATATGCAGATCTTCGACTCAAGCCATATAGCAGCTTGTGCCTCTTCTGCACCGTCGAATGTGATGACGAGAACAAGCTGCCAAAGTAGGAGGCATCGTCGACTTTTCCAGCCATCTGTTTGAAAGACTGCGGGAATAATAGCCTTTCCTTTCAAATGAGTTAGAAATTCAATCTCCTTGTTTTCTTTATCAAGATTAACTTTAAGATGTAATAACTTAGCGGTCGATCATTTTCTCAAAGGAAGTTTTTGCTGTAACGGTGACTTAAGAAGTCAGCAAACACATTTAATTCCCACCATTTCTGGACCACATTCAGTGACATGTTCGGTATAGAGAACGTTTCGTCCCGATATCGTCTCGAAGTTTACTCGATAGGTGTGAAAATCCCCATCGCTAGACTGGCCAAGGAGAGCTAACCCTTAAAAAGACTGCTTTTCGTGCTGCCAGTGCTGCGAGCACGACGAAAATGAGGTAGCCAGCACAGCCGACATTCCATGAAGTGATCATGAAGTTTGTAAGGAAAATAGAATTTGATAAGAATTAGAATTTACTTGTCTCTTCATATTCCTCTCCAGCATATCCCGCCCAGTACAAAAAAAGGTGAGGGACAGGTGTGAATGTGCGCATAAATTTTTGCTAGTAAACTCCCAGAATCCATCTGCGTGTGCGATAAACTCCCGTATATCCAGATAGACGTTTGGCTACGCCGCGCGTATGGTGTAGCGTGGCGAAACTGGGACCATCATGCGGATCCTGCCACTACACACCGGTCGCTTCATCCGCTAAACATGCCAACCATTCAGCAGGCATCCCACAACCAGCGATATCCAGGTATCAACCGACAAACTCTAAAGAAGGCTAGTACTGGAGTTCCCTACACTTGCAAATGTAAATGGGATAAAGAGAGGCTCTTTGGAATCAAAACCACTAAAGAGCCCCCTAAACGGTCTCCCACTTAGCAAATCACCACCAAAAGCAATCCATCAGTTCGTCTGCTTTCTACAATGGAACAGCGGAAATGAAAAAGCTATGACCTGACTGCAGCTACGGCACACCTAATACGATGAAATTTCCACGCACAGGATGTCTGCAACTGCAACTGTTCTCTCCTTAAAATTGATGCCATAGCTGTAGTGCAATTCGTGATTTCAGTTTTGCTCTCACTACATGCACAATGTGGTGTCTTGGTGGACACCCATACATTCTCAGCTCGTACAGGAAGATGAAGAGCGGTTGAGTCAGCCTGTGGAATGCGGCCCGTCGTCGTGGTTACAACCTATTTCAATGCATGATGAACAGTCACGTAGGGATCCCTCAGCAGAGGATTTATGAACTCTCCTAAGGGTGCTAGCTAGCTGCTACTGAACCTGAAAGCAGTTAACGTGTTGCAAAATCACGGCAGAAGTTACAACATCTTACTCAGCACAAGAAAAAATAGCACTGTTGAGTAAAAATCTGTACTTATCAAGTGAACCAGAATAGAAAGTTCACACAGTGAAAAAGTGACATACAGAGAGGAAGGACAACTTAAGTTGAATACCGATACCCCTTGGAGACTCCTCAGTAAGCACCTAATATGCACACATTCAAAACCTTTCGAAAGCTATCGAAAACGATGTAGGGAAGGTGACCGGAAATATGAGAAGCGGATGAGTACGGCAACGTTTCGCATCCTGCTACGAGTGCCCCTATGTGTTCGCCTGCCATATAACTATCGAGTTTTCGAACTTGCTTCACGAATCAGTAACGCTCAAAAATTGCGCATGTGGGACCAAGTGCTTTGGAGATGTTTTCATCTGCAATTAAACTACCTCCATCGATTTGTGTGATTATGTGTGTGAAGATTACCTGATCACCGTTGACTACGATGCTTCCGAAACATATAAGGTGGTCAGTTTCTGATCTCAAAATACATATCTGTGCATATTATTAACTGCTTACAAGTGTTATGAAAATTGCAAAGATTAGAAGCACATATGAAAGTAACAAAAAGTAACGCATGCTTTATCGATCAACCGTCCACGATTTTTGTAACCCATAAGAACGCTTTTCACAACTGAGATTGTACCTCAAGCTGCCTTTTACAAAAATCAAATGACCTTTGAGACTAGCGTCCATCATGCGTTCGAACACTGCAGTGTAGTTCAGCTTGAGGTCAGCTTCAGAGAGGTGTCGCAATAAGTTAGAGTATTGGCATGAAACCCGCAAACAGCAGCCTGAAGCAATCATCAGAGAGGTAAGAACGCAGCATTCCCAAATGAACAAAATCACTTAGAAGCATAACAACGACACACAAGTGCATCAATAGATGTTAAACTAACAAAACGTCAGCTAATTGATGGACGATCCCTCACTTGTGGTCGCACAGGAACAATAAACCAACCTCGTTTAAGATATGTCGACAACTATCAGAGCTCATAATTAAGCATACAATGGAAACAGATAAATTTGGGATTTAGAAAAAGAAAGATTAAAGGTATGCAACAAGGAGTTACATGAACTGCTTGCGGGCGCACTTGTCCTAGACCTTCTTGATGGCATCACGCAGAAGTGTGGATTCGAAAAACTCGCAGAAACGAGATAATGATCGCCATCAGTGCGTCCTAAATTGTTCGCTACGCACTCAGCAGTCAACAAGTATTCTTTAGTTATGAAAATAAGTTCTCTTTCCCACATTCAAAGACCTCCAATTACTTCCCAACCGCCAGGATAGAAAACGGTCATTTTCAAAGAGAAAACCACCTATACCATCCCCCTCCCCCCCCCCCCCCCGCTCCTCCCCGGTCCAAAGTGGAAAAAGTGCCCATTGCTTAATCGTGCGCCATGAATGACTCTTAAGAGCGTAGCTCGGATCACTTTTCGATCACTCGGTCAGTCATTTTCCAGAAAAATCGCGTCTCACACATCGCATCGCTTCATATACAGCAATAATGAGCAGACATTTTCAACAAAAAGAAGAAAAACACTGGCATTTGTGGAGACTGAATTGATGACGTATCGGTCATACGTACCATGAATCCCACATACAATACAGGCCCACTTCTCTAACGCATTCGTCTCAATTCAGGGCTGTCATAAAGCGGTCGTCAAATTAAAAAAGCCACAAATCTCCGCCCTCGATTAACGGATCCTTCGGAAATTTTAAATTATTACAAGGCTACTCATTACCTTAGAAAAACGAGGGAACCTACAAATCCGGACTTATGACTACAGTTCCACGGTATAAAGAAACTTGGAGGACTGAAGTTACACCTGTGCGTCATTGGGATATCGGCAAAAAAGGAAAAAGCAACTGAAATAAAGCAGCACTTGTTGTCCCTTCATGCCACACCAACTCCTAGCAACCGACTACCACTGAACGGCATATCGAAATTTTTGAGGAAGTTTTTATGTTTCTCCAATATCCATGTGAAATTTTAGAGGAAGGAGAGAGGAAACGACTCGAGTTGTGACTGAATCCAAGAAATGAATCCAGGCTATGGAAAAAAGTCGTTTTGCATGATGTGGTCAAACTCGCAACATCAGGCTGCGTTTTCACCGCGCTACATCAATTTCATCGCTCGTCCCTTTCGGCCCCTCCATCACAGGTGGACCCTGAGAAAGGCTCATAAACCTAACACGTTTCACCACTAGAGTTCCACAACCGCTTGGTCGAACAACAAGAACTGCGCCCAATATCATCTTACCAGGGTTCATGCTATCTGTCAATGAATGTAAATTCTGCGTTAGAAAAGAGAGAGAAACGCGATCAAAGAAACGAAGCAGCCTTTTGCATAAACAATGCACAACGCTGACATCCAATGACGGGTCAAATCGTGCTCGGGGAAGCACCTCAAAGAAAGTGAAAAACAGACTCTGCAAGCGTATACAATATTCAACGAATGTGCAAGGCAAACGCGGAATTACTTAAGAAATGGTTTGACTATCAACGACCTATTGCGAATAGGCGTTACGTGAGCGCATCTTTTGCAAATTACTTCGAATCAATATTCTCAGTTACATAAAAATTCCTTTACTGGATATTCTACCACCATGAACTTGAGAAAAAAAACCACCTGAAGTGACGAATAAAAAAGAGTGTGATGTGAGATCCACCATAAAAATAAACCAATCATACAAAAGATCCGCCAAAAACTTTATGAATGAGACCCTGTGAAATTTTTCCAGTGTCAGTTTTTTGAGTTCAAGATTACGCGCCTAGACGGAATACTTCGTCGACCACCATTACAGTTCCGAAGCAAATGAAAAACCTTTTATTGCCGAGAAGAAAAATAAATTAATTTTTATACAAAAAAGGAGGCGAAAAACTAAAATACATTCAACCGGTACAAGTACCATACAAATAATATCACAAAAGTGATGTGAACAAAGCTCCGGATTATCCAAAGCCAGTGTAGGAAAAAACAGAAATTATCACAAGAGAAAAAGATTAAGTGAATTATACCGGAATTCGTTGACTCACAGGAACAATGAATCATGCACTGAAATAAAACAGGCAAATAAAAACACTCAAATACCTACAGGCCCCTATCGGTGGAAGCCGAAATTTATGGTTCAATGCCTTCAAACGATCGAAGAGGTCTTGCAACAGTCACTAAAACCTCACTATCCGTGAAAAAAATAATAATCCCTAATAGCAAATCCATTTAAATCAAATGAATTTCAAGATTTTCGCACAAATTTCCGTCGACAGTCCAAGCAAATCTAAAAGCAACTTAAAGGTCACAGAAAAGATCTGACGAGAAAAACGACCAGCTGTACCGCCAAAGTGCATCGGTGCGATGCATGTTACGGAAGTTGCGCATATGCACCCTTAAACCCGTTGTGACATTAATGCAATTACAATAATATGTTGATTCTGAGGAAATGGTACAGAACAACAGCAAAACTATACACTGCAATCAAGAAAGCCCATCGTTATAGATCCGCCTGTGCTGCTTCTACGAAGTGCTCTCAACAGCACAAAGACAAAAAATCAAGTCTAGTACAACGAGGCGGAGAAAAGAAACCCACTTGAGCGTCCCATGCTCACTTGCTCGCTACAATATCAGTTGGTTCGAACTCAGACTCAGCCTCTGAGCTTGATTCGTCGATGATAAGCGAAGTCTGTGCTGGTAATGGCGTATAGCTGAAAAAACTCCATCAACACTGCAGTTACTATCCCCGAACATTCAACAGATAATGGATTCTATGAGAAGGTAAATCTAGCGAGACGAACGCATCGAACAGACGAAGCAACAACAGTGAAATAAATTTCTTTTTGAGCACGACTGAAAGGAACATTTTCCAAATTTCAATGATTTTTTAGGGCAATTTGGCACTTGCGATCGGAAAATGCACAGCACCTATACTTATGAAAAGACCGTTCGCTAACGGAAAAACCGTTTATTTCTCATCAGACCTGCTATATTCCTACAAGTTCTCTTTATTCACTGCAATCAACGCGTCTTCATCACTTGCGCCCATGGCCAGGTGAAGATTCCGAATGTGGATGTTGCGGTGGTTACTGCTTTATAGTCAAACTAAGGACGCTACAATTTCTCCTCAACTAATCGTTTCGATATCATCAACACATGCAGCAAGATGTTACACGGCAGCGGTGCCACACTCGGTATTTCACTTCACGGTTGAATGTAACTCAAATACAAGCTGTAATACCTACGCCATCTTCTACCATATAAATTCTCCAGATTGTATTACTGATAGACTGTTCGTGGGGGTCGAAAAATGTGAGCGCCTGAGGCTTGTTTTCTATTCTCTGCGTAGTGTGGATGCTGGAATGGAACTTGCTTAAGTAACCAGTATCAAGTTTGCCGAAGCTTGCGACCGATGCTTCAGCACGCAATGATTTGAGTACACACAATGCAACTAACCGCAATAAGCCAAAGCCAAGCATCCACTCATGCAGCGTTCTGTGGCTTCCTGGACTATTTTCATCACTATTTCGCTAATGATCATTTAAACGAAGTCGAATTTGCACCGCAATGCATCTCAAAATTGAATTCATATTATCGCTGCACTAAGTATTCCATGAATGCGAAGCTCATTCACTGCTATGTGGGGAAATATTCGATGTTTTTACAAGAGTTCGGCATTTACTCATCTCCTCATAGATTCTCTCATCATGACATATTAAACGTTGAAAAATTGCTTAATAACGGAATCCTAAACAACTGTAGCACCATATTTTTGGGCACAGTTATGATAGGAAATAGCAAGAGTTAAAACAAACTCAATGCTGCTTCTTGAGGTCGTGCTCCAAATTCCGCTTGTGTACACTTTCAGCACGACGCCAAACACACAACAGATTGCAATTAACACAACCGAAAACAGGAAAAATGAGCGCAGCTCAGAATGGTGTCTTCGAGTTCGCTCGCTTGCACTCAATGCACAATTTTCTGAAACAACATAAAAAAAGAAATCAGAAATAAGCTGTGTTTTAAATCAAAGTATTCGACTTCCCTTTCATCTTTCTAGTTCTCGCTGTAAGTTCTTAAGCCTTTAGTGAGAAGCAGTAAACCTCATTCGGTACTTTCATAGAGCGAAGCAGCCGATAAAGATGAAATGACGAATATACTCTTAAATTTTTTCATCGAAATTAAAAACTCAACGACGTCAATCACAATCTTTCACAAAATTTTACTTCGTCGCCTTGCTACTAGCGACATAAATAATCTCTTTCGAACTGTAAGATGCTCGTGGAACACTGCAATAATTTCTGTTCGACCGAATTTGGAAAAGAAACGCAACACTAACAACACCAAGTTATGGAGCAGTACGGAATGTGCACTGTGGAATCGCAAATAAGCAACCGTCACTTCTGCAAAATGCAAACGCCTTCAAACTGTCTCACATCTTAGCATTGCAAGCAACCTTGAAGTAACAAGATATAAAGGCAAAGCTGCCTCATAATTACTAGTGCTCTTTTTGACGCGCATTATGACACTGTCCTTTCAAGTAATCCACTGAAATGTCTAAAAATAAAGAATGAAATTCCCTTGCTCTGGTAGCGACGTAATGCCCATATAACAACTATATTTTTCACTCAGCAATAAGTCAGCTTCCCATTTTCGTGACATTCCATCCCAAAAACTTCTACGGACCGTGTAATATGTCAAAAGCAAAAAATTCTGAACACATTTTCCACCCTCACTATTGGTGCAACAATTACAATCTTTACAGCTACTCGATCGAACACTTAACAACAGAAAATGTAGCAACTGGTGTTTTCATCAATGCAGTGAGACAAACCACAATGATTCTCCATTGGATCTTGATTATCGGTACAGCAAGGCCTACAGTAGCCCACCGAGAGATTACTGTAGTTCGGGGCACAAGAATCGCACTGCAGTGGGCCAGGGCCATGGCACGAACTGCAGGCATCATCGCATATTGTGCACATGAGATTTGGTGCTTCGTAATAACCAACTGAACAGATGTTCTTCTTCAGTACACATCGCGCTTGAATCGCTATCGTATCTGAAACAGAAAACCTAATTAATCCTATTAGGCATAAATAGAGGCATAGAAGCAAAACAACTTGTCTGAGGAACTGCTAACGAAACAAAGTCATTGATGTGGTCACGACATCCTGATAGCGAATCTGAACTTGAGATCTGTAGCAGAGAGAGATTAATGCACCGCTGAATATGAAGTCACATACTCTTTTTATTTATGATAATCACATCTAAGCCATCCCTTGATGCATTTTCTTTGTTTCAGAAAAACGGCTTTATACATATTCAAAAAGCAATGGTATGGCCATCCTTCCTCAGCAAATACGACCGCCGCAAACAAAATGACGTCGACGCCTGTGCAATCCTTTACCAGCCGATCGTCGATGCTGTTTTAGATGCACCGAAATAAAAGATCACTTGAGACAGAAGATAGAAGATGGATGAAATGAGTCAACAATAGTTATAAGAATTAGAAACATCCGAATACTCACAGTCAGCTTCAAGGTTCTCGGGACACGTGTCTACACACTGGCCATGGTCGAGATGTGCATAGTGATCGACATCGATGAGCAATTTTGCACCAGGACACGTTTGACATTGTTCGGCCTTGATGCAACTCTTGCAGTTGGGGCTACACGAACGACACTTATCTCCCTCGACGAAGAATCCCTCATCGCAACGTGAAACACATCTGCAATAGGCATCATCGTTTCTATTACTTCAGATGATAAATCGTACAAATCCTCTTGCTTGTTTACATGAAATGCGACTGCCAACGGAAATCCACTCATCCGGCTTGACAAATGAAGTCATTTCAGAAGGAAACAATTCGCATCCATGCGAACACTTATAGGCTTTTATCAATCTCTCTGCAAATCCGAAAACGAAGAACTAAATAAGGAGAAACTAAAGGGCCGAAGAAAAATAAAAAAGGAAACATGGGGCGACGAATTAGACTTGTTTACGTAGATTACGTGTCGCAGTAACTTACTTGAATCCAGCGCGGTTCCTCAGTGACTGGGTGAGATGCTTGCACGCGAAACAACTGACTGCCGAACGAGATTCGCTGCATCCGATACATTCAGGATGACAATCCGGCGCCGAACGTAGATCACCAAAACTGATTGTATCAGGATGTGGCTCACTCTGAAAACATTATTTATCTGCTCTCTGCAAATGTATGCATTAAAAGCAGCGAATTCTTATTTGTTTTTTCATTTGTGAGTAGAAACCGCCCACCGTAATGGGAGGCACGGAAATTAGGAGTGCTTGAGTTTCGTGCTTTGAAGATTTGTAGCGAATGTAAAAAGACAGATATAATTGTAAGCCAGAATTTGTTTAAAAGTATACTCCTTCCACCCATATTCACAGCAATCATGTATTTCTTTACTTCCGAAATGATCGAGCGACCTCTTGAAAAGCAAAATTCAGTGCCCTTTCATGCCACTACAGAAAAAACAGTACATTCGGCCGTTTGGCCAATTCGGCCGTCTTTCGGTTAGGCTACTGGAAGCTTTTGTCTAAATCCGCTTCTCTTCAAATATAAACCATATACTTATGCAGAAACAGATCATCGCGCTATATTTTAATGGGTGAGGTTTCAGAGCACGATAGGCATAACTTTCTTGAACAGACATGAGTATGAAGTTCGCTGCTGTCTGTCCATCAAAGACCTTTAAGGAAGCTTAATTCAATTTGCTCTTTCCGAATCAGCTCAGCATTTTTCAAGGTGTCTTGATATGAGAAGTGCAAGTGCTCACTCATAAATACAATATGTTACAGTGTGAAGCAATACAGCAAATAGTTAAAAAAATGCATTCAACGCAAGCTGTTACAAACAAACTGTTCGTGATTACAGACCAATTCAACGCAGACCCTTTGATCAAAATTATCCGGTGTAATTATACATCCCGTATACGTATCCGTGCATTGTAACTCATCAATTTTACATAGCATACTGCATAAAATTAAAAAAAAAAAACTATCAGCGATATGGAGATGTTAGTGACGAGCTCACAAATATTGGTTGACACAGCATGTAATATACGAAACGGGCGTCAAACGCCTAGTCAGTGGGTTTAGCTTAGTTCATTATTCGTTAGATTACTGCAGATGTGAAAATACTTGAACAGGCTAGCGGAAATGAAGCAGCAGCCATTGCAGAAGTGAAGCTCTTTTAGAATAGACACTTGCAATCAATAGTACACAACGGACATCAACCTGTTAGGGCTTCACTAACATATAGGCGAATACGTCCACACGTCTTTATGAAATGCAGCACAAGAAACTCAATCACGATGACCAGATTACCAACCAGCATTGAACTTCTCAGCAAAGGACGTGGAAATGAGACTGCAGATCTCTTCTGCGGAATAAACAGCGATCTCCATATATACGACTGCTTTCTCCAGTCTTTTACGTCTATGCCCTAAACGAAATCAGCGCTACACTTCTAGCCCATTGTGTTCTACGTTACTTAGATCATTCTCTTCAGACTAATAAACACTGATGTGATCTCGTCAGTGAACAATACAATAAAAAGAGTATGGACAATATCGTCCAACGCAATGTCAATGTTAAGACTCATATAAATACACTAAATTCTTCCTCTTTATTTTTGGCAAACCCATAAGCCAGTTCTTTTCACAAACATAAAACATACCTTATCATGAATTGCTTTCTCAACATCGAACCACTTAAAACCTCCAGTGATCCGACTATTGAAGAATTTATTGACAGGTCTCATTTCCAACTTTCTTCACGTTTGCAGAATGATGGACAATAGGACGAGCAAATTTTGATCTAACACCTGCTGAACTATTTGTATGTATCGATTAAGTTGAAAAAACCGGAGAGAGAGGTAGGATGAAAGCATGGAATCTGAAAACGAAAAGGGAAGCTAACGTTTTAGCTACAAAATTTTCCTCATGGTTAGCAAATAAACGTGAACTTCAACGTTTGCAGATGTACACACAAGTTCTATTTCGTTTCAAATACGCTTCTGAACTCTCTTCTTAGTCACTCAAGTACCTTCATCATTTGATAGATCCATAACTGATCCCCTTTCATCCGTTCATCAATTCAAACGGACACCACAGTTCTCATGTCAATCACCACAATATAATTTCACGCAACAGTCTCACTTATCGGAATTTGGAAACCGCAAAGAGCCGCCATTCTGATATTTCTGCTACCAACTAAACGGAACAGTTAACTGCTGATCGCAGCCTACACTCCAATATACCACGGTTGCCGATTCAGTTTTGATAGCATCAATCAACAGTACGGCTCTCCAAACAAAAAAGGCTCTTCCTCATCACCGCCTTAATTTTTTAACGTCGCAGTTCAATCCCCAAACGATGCATTAAGTTTGAGAATGTGAATAAAGCTAATGCGTACACCCATGAAATGGATTGAACTCAGAATAAAAAAGGCAGTTTCCTGTTTGCTAGTCTTGGAACCTCCTGAATTCTACGGTTCTGCCCACCTCCCTCCTTCATGACTCCCTTCACCAACCACTACCCATCGGAACTTGCTCGTTGTTGCCGTTGTTGCCAGCGACGATAAGCAAGGTACCTCGTAGTATATTCGAGTTGTAGGATGCGAACAACACGTCACATTAATGTGGATAGAATTTATTTGTGGCACCCACAACACACAAGCCAAAATGTGAAAAACAACATAAACTGCAAAACATGATGGCCCGCTTAGCTAGAAATAACGCAATTCGTGCGGAAATACATTTGCAACCGAAAACGACACATGCAACAATGCCCTCTTGTCTGCCTCGTACCCTTCCCACTATCCCAGCACTGCAGCTCACATGAAAAATCGCTTCTTTTATAATTTGTGCTTCCAATATCGCGTGCTATCACAAAGCACAACACGAGCAATTCAGCATTCACCTATTAATAAGAGGGCTGCAATTTCGATAAATGGCGGAATTCTCCATAAATTACGACCGAAATTGAAACATTTCGCTTGTTACACCGGTGTGCAGAAACAATATCTTCTAATTTATCTATAAAATCTCCCCCCTATAAAATGTCAGCTGAAACTCAACCGCTTTTTTGTGCATGGATCAAATCGGAACGGTAAACGAACACACTGTCTCGCTGATCGGAATTCATAAATGGTTTTAACAAGCCATTCGCCCGCATCCAAGGATAACAGTTTTCTAAAACACTCAGTCAGTTTCGAAAAAACAATCCTTAAGCGCCACTTCAATTTTATGCGGGTTATTAAGAGCAAAGAAGGGGATACGTTGACAAAAAATTAGTTCACAAGAAACCTGTTCGATTAGAGCCGTACTCAATTCCTTTACTGAAAAAGAAGAAAATGCACCCAAAGTTACTCATCACAGTAACAGAAGTAGCGACTCTCTGAGAATTTCCCTTAAATGCATATCGTTCTTTAAAATTTCAGTGTTTCAAGGCGACCTTAACCAATGAATTTTTCATGTTGCAGAAACATTTTTTTATAAGGCTTCCGTACTACGATCAAAATACGTGTAAAACTCTAACACCAAACATGATGTGACGCATGAAGAAATGTGAGAAGTCCGTCAAAAATTCCATAGCGCATTGGTGACAACATGGCAGAAACGACAGCAGGTGCAAGAAAGTTTCCTACAACTCGTAACGGTAAGTATTACCTTCGGCAACAAGTTATATCAAAGATCGCCCGTTTGCCTAAACCAAGAGTATCTGCTGCTGAGCCCCACGAGCCATAAAAGTACACATATTTTGCGGATTGTTTAACAGGTTTGAGGCAGGAGAGTAACAGATCAAAAAAGAAAGGCACATATGTAAGAAAAAACGAATGTATATGGCAAGCAAAATATGATATAAAAGAGGCGAAGAGTGCGAAGTGACCTGATGAAAGAACGAATAATGCATCAGAGGACCTAAGCAAGGCTCAACGCTCATACCAGCCTGCGTATGCAAAATGCGCAAGGTCAGCAAACTCGTATTGTCATACTAGCAGCATCTAATGCAAAATTTTCCAATATCACTTCTCTACAGAAAACACAACCAAAACTTGAAATAGGTTGGAATGAAGTTCTGCTTTAGACAACAGCTCACAGTGATCGGTCGCGTAAACCTTTCTTTCCACCCATCCCCTCAACTGTTAACAAGCTCGACGAACTTTCAGAAAACCTAAACATTTCAGAAAATGAAATACACCCAAGAAAAACCAGAAGATGCCAGCATAGCAGCATAAAATTGACCGAATACTTGTCCAGAAGTGACTAAAGTCAATAACCTGCACCCTGAAATGCCGTATGTGAATGTGACTACAACGTATACGTGTCGAATGAAACAACCCATTTAAATGGTGCCTAGCCACGCCTGTTTTGTACATCATATAAGTCTGCCGACCACAGAGACCAATTTCGCCTAAGTAATGCCAAATTATTCGAAATAAACAGGCATCGACCTATCAAAATGCAAAAAAACGGCCTCCTAGCAGATGTCCGCAGAACAAGACACAACAGCAACACAATATGAACTGGTGCCTAGTGGAGCAAACAACAGCCCCCATAAAGAAAACGATGACTGTAACATCAGGCAACAATCAGGCAGTAGGTAAATGCAACAAACGAGAATGGATAAAGTCAAATGTACTCATAACATCAAAGGGAATAACCACTGTTAGAGGAAAGCACTTCAAGAACTAGAAGGAAGATCGAAGGCCACCTTTGACTTGAATTCTACAGCGTTTTAATGAGATTAAAAATACAAAAACGATAAAGCTGATCGAGCGTTTGTTAAGTAATGGAGAGTGGCCATAAACGCCCTCCCAACGATGCGTTCACAGCTTTTATGAGGCTGCTTTCAAACCTGTTAAAGCACTTCAAAAACTTCTGATAAAGCAGAACTATGTACAGCCGTTTTAAACCTATAATGAACAAAATCAATGTAAAATCTCCGTCGACCGGTATTCTACTAAGGAAAGGGAGCACATTAATGGAGGGTTCAAATACGACTGAATGAACGGGCGAACCTAGTCACAACGGTATTTGGTTAGGCAATGAATACATAAGTTAGATAGAGAGAGTCGTCAATTTCTGTAATAATATTTGAAAGCACATTACGTGTCGGAAACTACAGCTGATGCGCTCTCCTATGGAAATATCACAGCCCACAATTCTAAACCTAGAGGTATGCAATGCGAGTCACTGTGCTGATGTGCATATGCATGGCTAATCAGTGCAATACACTCTAAGTAAAACAGCATAAGCATTCAACTGACTGGCAGATGTGAGCAACGATCATCCAAAACACTGTGTGCGGTTAGCTGTTGGCCTCGGTGGATACGGGAGGCGCCAACTCACAGCTGCTTGGCATGATACTCGATGCACGTCTGCATGCGAACATCGCCACTACGGCGATTAGTAACAACACGCTCACTTGTAGCACAACCAGCACGAGCGGTAGTGAAATCTGCAGATCGTTTCACACTTTGTCTTGAAGTTCCTTTTGACTTAATGAGTGCGCTAGTCGATAAGATATATTGGTACTCATTTAGGGATCATGGCGAGTGGAACTGACTATGAAAAAGAATACTCAACTAAATACATAGCGGAAATGAAAAACGACAAAAAATTATATGGAGGGCTGTGCGGCTTTATATGAGATTAAAAGCACTCTCAGCAATCGACACTTGATATGAGTAAACGAATTCTCGACTATTTCCGCCCCTCATCAATAAACCTTGTCAGCATTTACGACTCACGTGCGACGGTTTTTATGGCTCTTAAACTATCTCAAACGCACTTCCAAGTAGCGTTCCAAAGTGATCTGCATGAGCTTAAAAAGCGCTAGAAAAGGCATTGCAACTGTCACCTTCCTCTATTCTGTAAGCAATGTTAACTATAGTTTGATTCCAATAACAGTTACGTACACAAAACTTCCAGAAACTTTTTTAAAATGAGTTCCAAGCAATAGATCACGATATCTAATGAAATATCTAACAACGAAGAGCATCCATGCAGAATGATGAAGTGCTAAAATTTGTAAAATCAATGGTAAGCATTCCTTCAACACTTCTCAATAAGCTTTCGTTCTTGATTAAATCACTTATCAGCTTATCATTATCAGCCTCAAGCATACAGTGGGGTAGCCTCGTCTAGACGAAAAGAGAAATTCTTTTGAAACCCATCAATCACTCCTATTACAAATCATTTATTGTCTTTCACTAAACGAATCCCAAAATAAGTCCAAATGTGTAACGAAGCTAATGATTATAAAATGTTATTTAAGCTTTCATTCCTTGATACATATTTAAAAAGTGCAAAAATCTGCAAAACAAACTCTAAGCCACTTTTTAAAGAAACCTCTCTCAGGCTCCCCAGTCGAGCGTGACAAACCCTAGATCAGAAAGTTTTACACGGAGGAACCGCTGTCGCAGTTAAAATTAGTACGAATCAAAACTAGTATAATATAAGACACCCCGCACATATAGAGTGCGATTATGTCTACACCAATGATTCCCAAAGCAATGAGTTAGTGTGCGAGACGAAAGCCGAACATGCTGCAAAGTGACAAACCCAAGCGATTCTCAATATCGAAATGCGATGCCACCATAAAGCTTAAAATCATTAAAAAACATACTCAGAAATAAAAGGAACCTGAGTGCATTCCATTCAGTAAACAAACTGTTTTGACAAATCCGGTGCGATCGATAAAATTAACGTTTACATGGGACGAATACATGAACCGTCCTCTCCCATCATGCGTCCCAATGGGCAAATTTCACACTCGTGACGTTAGCGAAGCAATGTGTGCTCGGTCGCGCAGTTCCCTGCATAGAGGACTACGCTTTCTATTTCTTCTGTTGCTCAAGGTGGGGGGGGGGGGGGGGGGGGGCGTAAATTTGAGAAAGGTTATTAATTCGTATTCAATTTTGAAATGACACATTGCGTTCATAAAACGTCTTCTTCCAAGGCTCTCTATTAAAACGCAGGTCCTCCATTGTTAGCAAAGATTTTTGGGCCGGTTTTTTAGGCCTCTACAAGGCGTTCTGCCAAAAAAAAAAACGCAGTTCATGCTCTTTAAAGCCGACTCTTAGGCAGAAAAGAATCATACAGTAGAATCCACTCAGTCATTAAGCTCTAAAATAGCGAAAATCCAGAATGAACAAGGCCACTCAATACACAGTTACCAGAACAGTGTTTAAACCACGATGAGAGCGACAGCGATCGGAAGGGGATTGGAAAAGGGGATGAGGGACTGTGAGTATGAGGGAATGAACCGTCTCAACCATGAACGAAATGTCCAGAACAACTAGGAACCGTAACCGAGCCGAGCACTCCACTGCCTTTCTTCTCATTCAATCTTTCAACTTTGCATGTTTTTCGCTTTGAATGTTTTCAGAGGTGTGCTCCTCAGTTCCTACCGCCGTCTTGCACTGCTTAGTGAATTTATATTTTTAGTTTTAGAGGTGAACCTTCATGATGTGTCTTCCAAATTGACGTTCTTCATAAAAAGTGCTCTTTAAAATATTAATCATAAAAAACAGCGTGTTTATCTTTTTACTTGGAAAACTTTCAAAATATGATTCGCAAATAATCTTAGCATGTACATAAATTTAATAATCAGGACTCGAGGCGGTTCCAACACGTTTGCATTTGGCATTTGTTGAGGGGAATCCTAGAAAACTCCAACTGCTTTGCACAAGAGCTTTTAAACGCCTGACGAGGACGGACGGTTATCCTCTTCTACTAATGCTAACTACAAATCATCGCCATTTACAGACAACAAATCAGTGCTGAAAAAAGTGGAAACTGCGCGAGTTGCATCCAACCAGAAGAACGTTCGCAACAGCTTCCTTGTCTATAATCTCTCCAAGAAAGAAAAACCCCCTTTACAAACACTCCTCCTATATACAATATGACAGCTGGGTACAAATATCTATAACAGACTATGAAAAGTGCAGAGTGCATAGGACAGCCTAGGTGCACATAACAAGCGCTCCACTTCACATCACATACACCCACACTATCCCAACACATGGTTTTCAGCAGATGGTGAATAACCAACCACTCCATGGGCACTCCCACTGTACTAACAAAAACCACGCAGAGGCATGCTGTGATGACAAGAGTGCGCCGATACCCCTCCTCCTGCCTGTCCCGATCCATCGTTGCTGTCATTCCAAAGCGTTGCTATCAAACTCACAATGAAAGTTTTATGTCACTGTTAGCAGTTGTCTCATAGTTCCATTTGGATGTGAGTTTTATGCACAACAGCGACATAAAAGCAAACAAAAACACATGCAGAAATGCAATAAAAGAAAAATATATATTCGAATAGCCCCAAATGAATGCTGCTGCATGCTTATATAAGCCTATCCAGTTCGCGAGAATGCTTACCGCAATATCACAGGGTACGGAGGTGCGAATTGATCGACAAAAACTCTCCCATCCTCTTCCCTCCTTCCACCAATCCCACCGTTCTCATCCATATTTTCATTTTCATTTAAATCCGCTACGGTGCGAAGGAGGACGATTCAGACGATGCTAAAATAGCCCATTCTGTAGACGAAACGACCCAAAATGCGATGGAAGCAATCCAATCAACCAAGGCCAACAGCCCAAACCACAGCTGTTAACAAAGCGCATTTGTTCGAGCTGCACAAAAAGTGCAAACGTCACGATCGAAAGACATCCATAAATACAATGGGAAAGACACAGGATATCATCGGCTGCATATTTGCTGCATACGCTTAGCGTAAACGATTCAAATCTTTCCACTGACCCTAATCAAACTATAGATATACTTTAAATTTAAATAAATCAAACTTCTTATCTGAGTCATATAAATGAAATAAAAAGACGACTTTTCTTGGCCTGAGTCGAACCGTAAACTAAAAGAAGGAATCAAACCTGCAGTAAAAGAATATAGGTGGAACACTAGTTTTCATGGCAGCAGTTTTCACAGTTACGCATACACAAGCTTTCAGCACTCAAAAGACATTGAACGAAACAGGAACGTCACACGTTGGACAGTACGATGGTTAAAGAGGACGACAAGACAACAGTCGGGTGAGCAAATAAATGCTGTCTGAAGTTAGCCGCGAACGGAAACATTCACAGTGACCAGTGGACTGCAGCTCGCATCCTACGTGAAGGCGATCTCGCTTATTCCCTTCATCCATTTCAGAACCTGAACAAATACAAATAAGCATCAACGACGTCTGGATTCAAAAATGACCGCGACGAAGCAACTACTCAAAATGAAGAAGATCGCAGGAGAGTGATTCGGAGCGAGCCATTATGCAGTCAGATTTCTTCGATCGGAGCACTACTGCAACTGCTACATGAAAACATCTTATCTGGGAAAACTAAGCGGTAAGTACACTACGGAAATGTCCATCTCAGTTTTGCAAGATTAAAAATTCTTCGGAGCGAGAACCAGAGAAAAAACCGCAGTTTTCAGCAGCTTCTGGGTTCTGCCTCTTCCTTATAAATCCTACTCCTAAAAAACGCCCACAATCGTTTCGGAATTCTCAATCGTAGAGCACGCCAAGCTGGTATCCGTTTCTGTAAAGGGAAACTTTAAATGCCGAAATCTACGTAGGTTTGCCCAGCGAATTAGTGATGAGTTGTTTAAGGCGAGAAGGAAAACACAGCTGCATGATTTTATGCAGCCCGAGTTCTGAGCAAGATAATAACAGGAAGACATAGTGGCCCGCTCAAAGTGACATTAAGTATGACCCCACCGACCTTCCAATGTATGGCCCGCTTAGGACCGGTGCTGTTTACGGCTATACTTCTCCAATTCGCATTTCTCAATTCTTATGCCGCCTTATATTCATTAAAAAAAACCAAACAGCCAAACGTTCGCTAAACACTTACAGCACTTCCAGGAAACCATTCAATGCTGATGACAATGTAAGCGAAATGATGAAGATGACGGGCAAGAGCTGTTAAACAATACCAAAAAATACCCGCACTCTTCAACAGCATTTTAGTAGTGAACTCGAACTATCTGAGAATAGTGCAGAGGATAAAAGAACGGCAAAAAAAAAGAAATGATTTAGGAAGTGTACACGAGCAATGCCGTCAAATTTCGAGTAATCCGACGAGGAAACACTCAAATCAGGAATAGCTTGTTGACGAAGAAATTCCAGAGGTTGCGTTTCTGTGTGGAGGAAGATGTAGTGGTGGGCAGAGAAACACTTTGAAAATAGCGAGAGAAAAGCAAAAAAAAACTGTGCTGCGTTAAGGAATGCGCCACACAGAACTCTTGAAATGTTGAGGTGCTACTACAGCTCGAAATGGATGGCGATGGAGATGAGATTTTCTATGGAGACGAAGAGTTACAAACTCAAGCATGTACTGCGTCTTCTAGAGTATGCCATTTCATCGAATACATCCGACCAATTGGCTTAAAAACATCACTCTTTTGTTCAACATCGAGAAGACTAAATAGCCTCCCAGTATTTAAAAGCATGATCCAGCTGAACATCTTATCGCCTCCTATCATCTGAATGCGCAAATTTCGACTCTAAAATTCGCCAAAACATCAAGAACTCGCATCGTGCTGGCAATAAATCTTCACAGGATCCTACTGCAAATAATGGAATTACGTAATATGCAGTGCAATCTTTTCGCTTTCGCGACCACTGTTCTCCACAATTCGCTATTGTTCTTAAAGGCCTATATAACTCTACGTTCATCTGAGGTGTTCTCTTTCGCGATGTTCCAAATGCTCTGCGTATTTCGTGTATCACTGAGACTAGAACATACAGAGACTTCTATGGTATTTGCCAACACCTCGAACATTCAACACACCCAGCAGTCGAGTCACATTAACGTTAGTAAAAAGCAGATCGTTTCGACAGTTACTTTCGGTGTCAACATCGCTGTCGAAATTTGCAAATTGAAGGAAGAAAATCAAATGAAACACTCATATTTGTGAAGTACCGAGGAAAACTTTTCGACAGCGATCAGATCAGGTTGGTCACGTTTCTCCACAACCGCTTAAGAAGCTGCAGTCAATCAACGCCTAATTCTATAAACTTTAACGAACTCTCAAGATGGGAATGAATGATCCCACTCGATGGTGGTGCAGAGGACGATAACGACTTCATGAAGAAGATACGAAAGAATGGTGGAAACAGTGAAACGAATTAAAAACGCTTATAATAGATAAGAGACAGAAAATTCTTCAAGAACGAATAGATGCGCCACAGAAGAAGACATTAAAAAGAAATCGCATGAAAGACCAAGAGAACGAGCTTGTCTGGGTCAAAAATGTCAATGTAAAGCCAGTGGTTAACTAGAAAACTTAGATTTAAAGAAAACGAAGTAACTTAAACAGACCGATGAGCAATGAGAGCCTCGATTAGCATAAGCTCTTTTTAAGCACCCTGTAATCGCAAATAAACGATATGGGAACACTTCAGGCGGTCAGCCTAAGTAATTGTGTGAGGAGATACATATTGATTTAGAAAGCAATAAAAGAAAGTAAAAGTACCCACTTGCCCGGAAAACACTAGAAATGATTTTCATAAACAACCGGTCCTTACGGCCTTTCAACAACAGAAAGCGTAACCGATATGGAACGGCATAAAACATTCACGAAAAAACTCATACTTCATCCATTTTTGTCAAATTTCTACGGTTTAATTGAACGTATCCTGGCAGTTTTGACAAAGAATTTGTTACCAGCATTTAAATAAATTGCGATGTGATGTTGCATCAGAGTGATGGGAATTCCATCCTTGCCAACGTTCACGGCAATGCGACTGAAAACCCTCAGTACATTCAATGATGACTCCACATTAATTCCAGCGACTCCGATGCGCCTCATTGGTCTTTTTGAAAGAAAAAGAAAGATCTGTTGGAGGAAAGTGTGACCAACCAGAGGAAACAAAAGTATCGAAAAGACATGATAGGGATAGGAAAGCAAAACGACACATAAGGCCGAGTTGAGTCGGCGGCGCACATGTTTCGATGATGCGACTTTTTATAAATAAGCTATAAGTTAATGAAGAAAGTTCATTACCGATACTGTGAGAACGGTGATGAGACAATCAGCCCAATCCCTACTAAAACCTCATGCGAAATTATTGCTATCTTCACTTCGTTTCAATCTCGAAAAGCAACTGAAGTCATCATGCTAGATAGGGCACACTAATCCAACTCCAAAATACCAATCCGCTGAAAAAAGTCGTCCAGATGTGTTTACATATCGAAGCGCTAAAGGAACACTTCGGAAAAACAGATAGCTTCAACTGAGGATGAAAGTGAATGTTACGGCTGAAAAATGGTCGCACTAGAGTGTCATATGATTAACGCAATCATTTAATGTTCACAGTCGTCACGAACACGACTCGATTAACAACGCTGCTGAATTTGTCTAAAACGCCTATCCAATTTCTCGACTATACTTAGATAAGTGAAGCTTCCAATATGTCGTCTCACGCATCTTCAACCTGGGACATGTCGGGTTCATGACAGTGATAAAAGTTAGCGAAAGACCCAACTCCACTGAACTGAGAAAAAGAAACAAGAATAACGAGGAAGGAGAAATGCGAAAAATACATATGAAATTATGAAGAGAGAAGGAAAAACAAAAGAGGTGCTACGCAATGCCTTAACTGTGTCAGAAATACACAGCCGATGAGGCGACGTGGACAATAGAAACAACAGACTCAAATATGCACATAAGCAGAGAGAAAGTCAACCGGCTGCCGCGTAGAAGAGAACGACGCATGAATTATGCACAGATGCATAGCACATGCCAACAAATGGGTGATATGGTGCGCATGCATTGGTTACATACCGCAACACATATCAACGCATCGATCCCCATCGCTAGGGTAGGATGCGCCATTGTTGCCTAGGACCGTACCGATTATTCGTGCGAGCGTGCCAGTGCTGTCGCGTATGTGACTTCATCCAACCTGTATTCTCCAGTCGGTAGTTGGGCGGATGCCAGCTAGCCCCACGCCAGCCTGATGGACGCCAGTTGGCTTGGCGCGCATGCTGAATAAGGTACTCGAGTGAGCAGATAACCCCCCGAAAAAATCTGTGCGCTAACAAGCAACTGCTTCGAGAGCAAAAAACAGTGCACTACAACTTGCAGAAGAAGTGCTTCGCAATAACGAAAGCAAAAAGTGATCGAGAATACTGAGATGAAGCGAGAGAAAAAATGCTCTCTACTGGATGTTGCAAATGGGCAGTGGCTACTGTCGATTCGAATCGGCGACAGATAACGAAGGCAATTTCGAAATAACGTAACCTAACTTTTAAATGAGGCTATCAGTGCTGTGCTACAGTTCACTCCACATCTAATTAACACTCACACCACCGCCACCACCATCACTACGATTAGTGCAGCGTAAAGTGCACGAGTGCGGTGAACGCAGTGTTACTGCCAATATGTGCACGCGTTGTGTTCTGCACCTGTGAAGTGATGCGTTCGGTTGCCCGGCCCAACAGAGTCTGCGAAGGGCTGCCCGAAGCCGGCGATCCTGGCGGATGACGTGGATCAGTCGGCTGTGCCGGATCTGCGGTCCCATAAAGCAGCAACGACCAGTCATGAAAGGTACCTACAATGAGAGCAACACTTTTCACCTTACGGCTCCATGTGTGAATGCAATATTTTGCAAATGCCCTAGCATTACTCCTGTATAGTGTGTGAAACTATTTGTTCATTTATTTGTCTCATCATTTCACTAGTTTTGAGTTACAAACACAAACACCAAACATCATAGTCAACACTGAACGAAAACAATTCAAAGAATAAGACTACGTACGCCTATCGACAGAAACGAACTAATCAGTATTTAGTGATACACCGTAACCTACGTGGAACAGTTCCATGACAAGTATCTCCTAGCTAGAATGAAAGGGGAGTTTAGTAAGATGTGCTTAAACACTGAAGACAACATGTCAGGAAGCTGTATATATCATGCTGCACAGAATTTTTAATTAAAGACATGGGTCAAGGTGAACGAAATGCTGAAGCGGAGAGATGAAAGAGGAGGATTATGATGGTACTAGAGATTGAGAAAAAATGGGGGAGGTAGCAAGCGTTTAGCGAATGCGCAGACTATGTCACTTAAACGTCAGAGTCAACTGTAGAGCAGAACTTCACTTGGTCCGATTAAATAGACTGCATTTCCAGCGCATTTCATTAAATTTGTGTTACTGGACTTTTTACTGTTACCCTCCCCCCCACATTTTATTCCTTCCTGCTGTTGGCAAATTCCAGACTTCCTTTATCTAAGATTCACTGATATTAAACAATAGAACAAAAAAGGCAAGTTTTTGGACAAGAATAATTTACTTTAGAAGCGAAAGGAGAGATGGATAATTGTTGGTCAATTTATGAAGTGAGAGAAAAAATTATTGCGAAATAAGCGGGAGTAGCCGCTGATTGCTCAATTCAATGCTATCGGAATTTTGCAACTACAGCAAAACCACAGAGAAAACCACAGCTGAGCCTAGTGACCCCCAAAAAAACATTGTATTTAGGAAATACCTCCGATATTCTTATTTACGCTGACCGATTCGACCATCAATGTCCAGGTACCACGCGGATCCTCTCCCCACATTTGCACCGATAGGAACGGCCACTTGTGGAAGCCGTTCGCATTGTAATCCTAGAAACGAATAATCTCTGTTTGACGTTAACAAGTCGCTTCATACTTTCCATATAAACTAAGAACAGAAAGGAACAGCAGTGAAAACTTACATCATCCAAAATAGAAGGACAATCATGTAAATACAGTTTTTTAAAACAAAAACAGAAAATGGAGAGCGGTTGACAACGGAAAAACGCTTCGAAGAGGGCAACTTTGATAACATTTTGGCAGATCAGCACAGCACATTTACCCATTTGACCATGTGCCTGTGAATGGACTCATTTCTCAACACATCGACTTTTACTTTAGAAAGAGAGATGGGACCTCGTAGAGATGGAACTCGTGCGGGTGAAGCCAATTCTGCGATTACAAGAGTTCTCTGCTTTACTGATTAGGCTGATGATATTTGTCCTAAGTCTTTCATTTGATATATTAGTACTTCCTGACCGAATAAAAAATTCATGCTGAGCAGTTGAATTTTTGGAGTGACGTGAGGCAGTCCTTCTGTATCTAAAGAAACTTCACCAACGTAGCTGCCATTTCTTGGCGCATGGCGGAAATGGATGGCGACTGCGAAGCAGCCAAGCTTTCCTTTCTGTGCTCATACCCCTTCAACTACACTGCTGCATTGGATGGTTCTGTAAAGCAAACCTGAGTAGATAATGTTATGAGGCGTTTTATAGCAACAAAAAAACAACATAAAAACTTGAATATAGTTCCGGCTCTTAAGGAGTGAAATAAATGAGTATGATTAGCTAACCTGAGGCCGGGGAGGCAGCAAGACTGAAGTTGTGCCTCTAGGAGAAAACAAGGTGAGCTTGAGGTCGCCGCGCTTCCCAAAACGAATGGTGGCCAGCACCTGAACGTGCTCCAAATAGAGCACTGGAGTTCCCGACTCGCATCCACCCACCTCCAGTGAAAAGTTCATTCGAAAATTACCCGTCAAAGGTCGTGGACTGGAAGTATTCTGTTGGTATACTGAAGTGACAATAACGTATATAATCACCGGTATACATGATAGCAAAATTACTACAGTTATGAAGTGATAAGGCGAAATTCTGACGACTTATATCAGATGAACTCAAAGGTGAAAAGAAAATCGAATTTTGATGAATAATATCATAAGGTAAATCCACTGCATATTCGATCTCAAATACGGATAGAGAACCTGTGCACTTGAGTTTTCACTGCTGAAAACTTAACGACGAAACTCACTAAACGAGTTGCTTTAGCCTGTCCGATAGGGTTTGGTCTGCAGTGTAAAAAGAGATTAGTTACAGCGTTCGGAAAATGAAGAAGATTCACCTTGGTTTTTCTAGCTTATATTCGTAAGTACACATATGCTGTTCTGGTACGGTCACCCATGTTCTAGCAAGCTTCACAAGTGCACCAGCATCCATGAGTCCATAACCAAATTTATTGCTGATATGACGACCCACACCGTTTATCGACCAGCCAGCGTTGTTCAGAAGCGGTGTCGGATTAGCAGTACGAAGGACGACGTGCTGCATGTCGCGCCAAGTTAAATTCGGGCTGAATCAAATCCACTTTCACTAACCTGTCAGACGTACGTCGAGCTGAGGAAAGTGACGTTCAAAAATGAAAAGACCAAATAGAAAACGAGTTGAAAATTGCGAATGAATTGTGCTCTGGAAGGAGAAAGAACGGTGATGAGGAAGAATCGTCACATTCTGCGTCAAATGCTGCATATTAATAGGACACAAAACCCGATAAAGTTTTCTACTAAACAAGTGCCAATGAACAAACTAAGCTATAAGTTTAAGCGCGAAAAGAAACGACGATAGAATTGTTTACGCACGACTATAAAACATCACTTTGAGGCAAAATAATCCATTCAATTGCATTATGTCAAGAAAAAACGATTAGTAATGCTGTCTAAAGAGTTCGTTATGTGTTTTCATCATTCTTGTTCTGATGGAAGTTTCTTTATTCGGAACGAAGAGTCAGTCGGTCGCCCATTTCAGAATGGGTTCCAATTCGAGAAATCTCAGTAAACCTACTAAAGCTTGCAGTTAACTAGCATATGTCCGATATGAACAAAAATCCTTCCTATTGCTAAATAACAGAATTATTAAATTGCTAAATAACAAAATTCAAGATTGCTATATTTTGCCAAATTTAAGAACAGAACTGCTAAATAACGGACAACTCAAATAAAAGTATAGCTAATTAAATTTAAGAAAGAAAGCAATAAAAAAGATAAATTTTTTAATGGAGAGTTCCTGCCTAGTAGACGGCCAATAATCATCCATTTCAAGCATCTCTCTTATTTAGCTACGCACAATAACAACTGCCAAATTACTTAGATCAATGGACGCCACCGCTGACGACATTATTCAGCATTGCTTTGAAGGCAGGCGACTCCACACTTCTAATGGTTCATCTCGTACAACTGATGGCAAATTCTTTCCAGAGCAAAGATTGTTCTCTTCAAACACCCATTGTACCCAATTTTCGTTGGAAGAGCAGGCAAACGTTGTTAAACGATCGCTGATGCACAACCAATCAAGCTTTGAGGTCGAAACTGCATATCTTCTCAAAACGTGGGTTAAAATGTTAAAACGTCAAAAAGTGGACGCCGATGGCATTGAACTTACTTGGCTTCTAAAGCAAGAGCAATAATGCCAGCAGCTAGAGGCGCACTTGCACTTGTACCCGTATGTGAACGTGTGCATCCGTGTGGTACGTCGACTGTCACCTTCAATTATTATATCATAGCGCTGCTCGTGTATTATAGCAATTCTTGTCTAGGTAATTCACAGAGCCACTACAAAGGCATTCAGCGCAGCGGATTCACTTAGACTAGTTCAACGGAACAAGCAATAAGTGAATTAGTCATCTATGCAACTGCTTCAACCAGTCGTCACTGCCCATTCAAAAACCCAAAAATGACCAGAGATCAATGCTTGTGTGCCATTAGCACAGCATGTTTACCACTCATTTTGCAAGCGGCTCTTCATTCGCCTCAAACAAAATCACGAACAAAACCTAGAACTTGAGGGAAATGCAGTACATAACAAAAAATAGAAGCTCACAATAGCAGGTTGGTTCATATTGGCACTGCTATACGTTGTCGCAATGCTCGATGGGCATTCCTCAAGGTACCATGGCCTTCGATTGTCAAAAGTTGCTGAGCTAATGCTCAAGGTGTATACGGATGTCGTGTATCCATCTGCTGAGCAGCTGTCTTGCCTACAAGATGAAATTTATCGAGTAGGGCTTAATTCTCAAACTTTACCAAGAGGACTGAGCTTTCTGGACTGGCGGGAACAATAAAAAGAGCGATAGTCAAATAAACTAGCTCATAAATTGTCTCCCATCGGTGAACATCATAAACTGAAAGTGCCCATGCGCATTATAGCTCATAGCAAACTGACAGGTATCAGTATAAAAGTGATGCATGTCTGTTTGTCTTAAGCAATTTTTCCGCTAATAGCGACATTTTATTTCTTTCCAAAAATTAGTTCAATACTCGGGATTTTCGTCTGAATGAATACATGCAAATTTATATTCACAGGATTAGGAAAATTACCCAGAGAGCAAAAATGTATCGGCTCATCAATTTTTTGGGAAGCAGGCTAATTTTTTTGGGTGCTTCTCTTGTTTGGAGAATAGAAAAATGACTAAGGCGAAGTGAGCGTTTTGAGTCAAAATTTGCATGTTATTAAATTTTAGAAGCTAGATGGCTGAAGATAATAAATTATGGAGGAGAAATAAGCACAATGAGCAGAAAAACTTCAAAAACATGACGAGTAGCAAACGAATATTTGAACAACGAGAAAGCATGACACACAGAGAAAGCACGCACCACTAATGAAAGACAGGAAAGAAAAGGCTACCTTGAACCACCGTTGCCACTGGCCCACACGAAGATATTGCCTTTACCATGACGGCCTTGCTTGATACCTCGATAGAAAGCCTCGCGAGCTAACGGACCAGGACCATCAAACGTTTTACCGTCATCCTCAGGTCCCCAACTTGCCGAGTAAATATCGATGTGATCTTGGTTCAGAGATAAACTTGCTGCTTCCACGCTGAAAGATAGAACGGAAATGCCCAAAGATGCATTGTCGACACTAAACGACCTTGCATTTATGTGCTATAAGCCAACCAAAAAATGAACTCGGTGACTGGCCAAAAATAAGTGCTTTCCGAAAAGATATCTTTAGAATATCATCGATGAAAGAATAAACAATCGCAAAAAAGTGGAAAACTATCTGCTATTTAAAGCAGATGCAGAGCGAAAAAGAGAGGGCGACAACTCCAAATTCAAGATAAATGAAAACCCAAACATGTAAATGCTGTAGGGACCATTATTTTGGTTAACTATTGCAGTGAACGTAGAGTGACCATCCGCAGCTTTACTCGAGCATCATAGGAAACATTTCTTGCAGCATACTCTCACCTATCACTGACAGGTCCATCTAGCATCCGGACGCCGCCAATATTGGCATGAAAGGCAACACCTACACCGCAGTAATCGTTACCCGCTACTGCTGCCACTTCACCAGCACATCGAGTACCATGCCTGAAATAGCGAACACGCACTTCGCTCCTCAAAATTCAAATCTCCCTCTCATGAAAGCGTTTTATCTGCAAAGCGGCAATTTCTTCCATAAAATTTAAACCCGTCTTCGAATTCAAGAATTTTTTTCCTACAAACAGCCCAAAGCCTTCTTCATCAGACTACATGATAGATAAAATTTCAGTTTTCGAATACTGCCAAGAAGACGGTTTACGCGAACACTGGCAATCAAATAGCGACTGCAATCTAATCATCTGTTATGTGGATTAACGAAATATGCCAATTAAACGTATAACAAAGAAAAAACATTTGTGACAGTCACCGCAGCCAAAATGCAAAAGTGTGCTATTAAAAATTCACATTAAAACTGCATTCTTTTCGATAAAAACGCTTTTCATGTCACCACGAGCCTTTGGATCATCACTGAAAAAGAAGTTTCGTCTAACAATAACTTTGACCTCGCAAGTTTTGAAAGAACGAACTTATTATCTCCATTATCTTGTGGTGTTGGATCATCATCGTGGTCGTTGATATCAGTGCTGGCTAAGGGATCATAGTTGATGGCCAAGTCGATATGGTCTTTCTGGATGCCATCATCGAGGATTGATATCGATACATTACGACCTGCATAGCCAAGCAACCAAGCCTGCCGCACGTTCATATCGAATCCTCCTACTGCACCACCCACCTAAAACAAATTAAATGTCCCATACCTGCATGTGTGATTCCATCTAAACCTAATTTGTATTATTTTAAAGAAGTACTACATCAATTTTTGACAGCATGCGGAACCAGAATACATAAGAAAATCCAAATAGTACTGAAAGTATGAAAAACAAAAGGTAGAGCAATCGAAAAGGAACAGAAAAACAAGAAATATCAGCCAGAGACTTATACACATCCGTGCAATCGGAGAAAAAAAGCCAGAGAAAATCCGATGCAACTCTACTCCAATGAAATGCAGTTGCTTTCATGCCAGTATATTTTCGTAATCGATAAAAAAATGCTTCCTCTGCGAGAGATTACCGTGACGGATCACGATAGAAATAGGAAGAATGCATTCATTATCAGAGTTCATTGATACACCGCTGCATTTACTCTGTTCGAGTGTATCACTATGCCTTCGCCTTAAAATCGGTGCAGCGCAGCTCAACAATATCAGTTAACAATCTCCAGTCGGTGTTACATATAACAAAGTTAAACAACGAAAACCACCTACCAGATACCACTGCTCCTTGTAGAGTGGATCTCTCCATGGCAAAATGGGTATCTCTCTAGGCGTTGTGAACTCTGCGACACTTTGCACAGGATCCCGTTCTCCCCTTCTTACATCCGAGTGAATAAAATCCCGTTTTACACGACGCCTGCATATTTTAGTAACTTGTCATCTAAGATGCTATAAAAAATTTCATCTACCCTACACGACAATACTTGCATTCGGTAGTACGTATGTGGGAACTTTTTTGATCGCAAAACATCATTCATATTCTAACAAACGTGTATGTAATTCACTAATTCAAGGCTGAAAAATCACTGAGAGAATGCTGCGAGGCGGAACACCCCATCTGTACACACCAGCTTTCTTATCTTTTTCATTCCCCAATTCGTCCGTCTTAGTCCCCAAAGCTCAGCAGAGGAGGTAAATTTAATGGCTAAGTAACTGCTGGCTCTTACTGAAAACTTCAAAGCACCCAACGTGTAATATGCTAGATGGGCTTTGCTTGCATCGGCAAAGTGTTTCGAGCATCTCCTTTTAACTGCACAATAAAATGATCGAAAAAAAGCGAGTACTGAAGTTTGCCTTCCCTGCTCAAATTCATTTACGGATTACGAAGAAGAGCGAACCTAGGCCTCTGTTCATCGGCCCATTCAACAGCCGGATGGTCCTTCAACTTCGATATGACCTCACGCTTCCGCCTCCGCGAACGTTTACTTGTGTCATGGAGAAAATAGTGTGAGTCGAGGAAAGGTTTCCCCTTAAAAGCAGCAACACATTCACCACATAGCACTCTGGATGGACAATATCGTACATAATAAACACCTTGTCAAAATGCTCACTGACAAAGAGAACATCTCTTATAAAACCCACCTCCCCAGCATCGCTAGAAAGCAATCATAATATCGTAAAATTCAGGACCCAATAAACCATCGAAGAAACTGCCATCCAAAGTTCCCATTAAAGAGTGTGAAAATTGAAATTTGATGTTAAGCAATCTGATTTGACTGCTCTTTAAAAAAATTAAGTCCTCACTGATCGATTTTAGGGGAATATAAGACCGCAATCCGAGGTATTAAAAAAATGAACTGAAAATTTAAGAACATGTTGAATGCTCGGATTATGCACTGAGATGGCCCAGTGCAAAAAGTGACTCCACGTGAACGGCACATTTTCAAAAACGGTACTCGCTAACAATGAAAACTTCTGGAAAAGAAGAAGAAATCGAATGTCGGCGATTAGGAATGCAAATAAACTCAGCATTTCGGTGAGTGTCATATCCACTTATACAGCGAAGTTCCCTTCAGGAAAGAAAACTTCAATTACAGTGATGCCAGAAAATTGCAACGCGCACCTACTCCTGCAAATCGCTTTCAGTCGTCAAACTGTGACTCCAAAGAAAAGCATACTGCAAGTTTGTTCTTTCTTCCCAATTCCCTTCAAAAATCTCCCACCCTCTCGCAAGCCGACATTAATTCCCTCTTCCGTTTTTCACCACCATTCTTTCTGCGAAACTGTTCCTTACTGCGCCCTCCAAACCGATAGAAGCGCTCTATTCGCAGGGCGCTAGCTTCATCCATAATCCTCAAAAGATGGCCATCCTACGATCACTATTTACAGACCCGAAATGTTTACATACAATTCAAAAAAGTGACGCAACAACAACCGCAAGACGTACCCTAACTTCCATCCCGTGTTCGGCTGCGATCCGCCTTGCCAATTCATCATCCCGCCGTGCCAACCTGATTACTGTATGAATGGGTTCCGGACAACTACCATCTTCCTCGTTGCAAATCGAGTCGTGCTCAATAGAAGTGGAGCTTCGAACAAAACAAAAAATTAACAACGATATCCTTGCCAGGTGCCAAAATAATCTGAAAAAAAAAAGACGAATATCTCAGCTTACAAAGAAATATGCAATGAAGATTAAACAGATTTAAACAGCTTCAACATGAAATAACGCGTATCTAACAGTCGGGAAATTCTGCGTGCAAAGTGATATGAAGCGTTCAGTATCCTGAAAAGTATCTACTATAATGATCACGATTTCAAGAAGACGATGCTCGCTTGTTGAAATATCCCATGACGCTCAAACTTCAAAATGCATCAACTGGACAAGAAATGAAGTATTAGGCGGTCGAACTTATTATTTACCTTTAGAGAGAAAAACTCTGCAAATGAGCGAAAAACTTTCATGAAACAAAAAGTAGCCTTTAGTTTGAAATTAGGATTTCTTTTCTAGACAGCATCTACCCGATAAAATCACTCGCCAACCACTTCAGAGGTAAAACGGCATACTGCAGTAGTATTCACAAGTGATGCGCAACTCAGTAATTGAAAAAAAAAGTCGATCTTAATGCCTAAAAATGTCCGTTCGCACGAACAGCATGGAGCTCGAAGTGCAGTGGAACTAAACAGAAGTGATGCTCATATATAAAGCTGAGTCCCTCAAACGCACATCAACAACCCTTCATTGCCATTAACAGCAATAAAATTTCACATAAATCGATTTGTACACAGCTCTGATTTTCGGTTGCACTCTGCCCTCCAATTGCACCTATTTTATTTATAAACTTATGAAATTCTGGAAATGTTTAGAATCTTGGCACCAATGCCGAAGAAAACGAGAGCTTCTACAGCAACGAGGAAACAAACCGTTTTGGCGACATGGCACGAACAACAACCTCCATCACTACGGATTGATGGCTGCTAGATAAAAAAGCGAGCAGTTGTGAATAGCGTCGCACACAGCCAAACTGCTACTATGAGTCGAAGATATCTGAAGTTCAAATCAGTGCAGCGATCTCGAGCGGCTCATTCTGAGCTTCGAAGCCGTCCTCTCGCAACTCTATTCCGCAACTGGAATCCACTTCGAGATGACAATTCGTTAATATGCCAGACGTAGCACGCTCGCAGAAAAGAGCGCAGCCGTCGGTCGTCAATCGAGTTTTTAAAAAACGGAAATGAAATCAGCTGCTACCACACGTCCGAATATGCCTCAGAATTCTTCGAACAGTGGATGAGCGACAATTAGTTGAGACTTGACGACAACGGCAACTGCGCTCCTTCTAAACGGCCTGCAATAAAATCCATTAACCGGCAAATGTTTGTGACCGGTTCACAACCAGCAGACGAAATAGTAAGACAGATATGAGAAAAACCTTATACGATGGATGTTAAAACTCGAGAGGCTCTTAAATGCAACACAGACAACACACTTGCCATGCTTAACGGATAAATAACAACCTAAACTTAAAACCTTTTGCCTTTATTTAAAGAATCAACTGAGGAAAATTCACTCATTCAATTCTTATGGCTCAAAAATGGAACAACATTTCAGCAAGAAGAATGCGTATAATCTGAAAGATACATTGTACTTCGTGGAATATCTTGCGTCGGCCTTATACGACGCTACAGCAGTGTGGATGAGATGGTGGCGGTAACTTAAGAAATCACTGAAAACAGCTGATCTGTTTTCCAAACCTACTTTGGCATTAACAGAAATGAAAAGGATTCACGAGACCAATCCTTCTTCGCAACTCCACCACCTCCGCAACAAAGTTGTGGATGAGTTGCTTCAATATGTTCATTATTAAACGTGCGATATCGCCTCCTGGACATGAACGTTCAAATCAGCCATTACCAGAGTTCAGTTGTGCAAGTTGCTCTAAGTAGAACGAATCGAAGGAGAAAAATAAAGAGAGCGAAAAACATGACTTCAAGAGATCGGAAGGACTTTTACAGGTCATGCTTTCCATAATACCGAATAACGAACGTGGAATGACATTTTCTGTCGTAGACATTCGAAATATTCAGCGCAGCTCCGCAAAATTCCCTCAAAAAAATTTGAAGGAGAAACAGCAGTGTGAAAATATTGTTGTAACCACTATACAGTGAACAAAGCCGTTCGCAGAGAATGTATTCATTCGTCAAATGGATGCATATCCTTTCCCTTCTACAAAACGATACTTGATTCGCGGATGGCGACTACTATCGCTTCAAATTTGCGAACTTGGATGGAACGTTTTGCTCCACACTGGAAAGGTTGCATTGCACGCTTTTACGCATTTTACCGCCCTTTTGATTACCCCTCCCTCCTTTTGGGCTTTGTAGCACACCACCCTAAGATTATTAAACGATGAGGCATTAATTACCAATATAAAGTCAACATGAGGCCATAATACTACAGTTTCATTTTAGAAGAGAAACTATAAGAGAACTCAGTGACGACAAATGCTAAAGAAAGCGATGACAATAGAATAGGAGATGAACATACCGAATTACGTACTGAAGCAACTGCTATACTCTTGAAGTCTCGCACTGATCCAAAATGAAACAGTGCGAATAAACACCTACTGTGCTGAGAAGTTCATCGTCGTACAACATCATACTTCTTGTGCCAAACGGATTTGGGTTATTTGGACTCTTCTCGATACACTCGAGAATAATGTACCTCTGTAACCCCCACCATCACCTTTCAGAGCTGTCGCATCCCCACGAGATGAGAGTCTCTAATCAAGACGCCATGCAGCTCAACAGTTTAATAGGTCCCCTTTCTGATCGAAGAAAAAAAGATGACAAAAAAACATCGTTGCCGTTTTCTCAATAGCAATTGAGAAAGACGGTACTCACGTTCGCTCGAGTGAATCACTAGTGCAAATCGCAGGTCTTTCAATCGAGGCCATTCACGCCATCTGACATTGTACTCACTTGTCAAAGAACTCCGCTCCTCCCCTCCCCCTCTCTTTCTTCTCATGCCAAAACAACCACCCAAAGTGAACATGCTGCCGATGTCTTAAAAATTACTGCAATGTTTTCGAAAAAATGGATCTTAGATCTCGAAGGAAGAAGTGTCAGATGAGTTTTTTGACGGACCCCTTCGTTCGCCGATTGCTTCACTGTCTATCCGCTTGCACCCGTTAATAAAATGGACAAAAAATGTTTCTAGAATGTCGTGGAGCAATCACAACACATCGCAGCCTAACAATCGAGAAACTAACACTGGTATAGCCTTAGGGACAATTTCATCAAATCCACCACCCTCCTATTCTCATTCAGCCTATCATGGCAGCAAACTCCGAATCACAAGCAGATTATCCTTTCGACGCTTTCAAAAAGAAGCATTCCGGAAACCAACAATGTTAATGAGAGTCTACAAAGTGGCAGTTAGGGTTACAAATATATGGGAAATTGAATGATTACTGAAGTCTGTTACCTTTATATTAATCAGTAAACTCAGCACAAAGAGTCGGGCAAACTACATCTTAGAAGGAACGGAGCATGCTTGTGGGAAAAAAAAGCAAACATGAATTTCGGCATCGAAATAAACCTCCGAACTACGAAAATAAAGGAACTTAGCTGACATTATCCTCGTAGAAAAAAAAGCGACAATGGTCGATCGCACTCACAGTTCTCTTTTCGGGAAAAGGGTGCCGATCATCCGATCGTTATTTCAGAATTAAAGGAATTTAACAAAGAGCTAAAAGAATAATGAGGAAAATTTCAACGATATTCAATGATTATAGTAACGGTATAGCGGTTGTCACTTCAACATTACTCTTCTAGTTCGAAATGGTGAATAGAATTATGTGGAAATATTGAAGTACATCGTAAGCCATCAACGAACATATAGCACATCAATGAAACAAGCAATATGAAAGTGCTGAGGAATAAATCATAGAAATAAAAAAAGTTGCTGAAAAGAAGAAGGCGACAAAAGTTGTAGAAGGAGACGAAACAAATCAAGAGTCCATTTTTTTGGGGGAGAGAGAGAGCGATAATGAAGAGTCGTTGTGAGCGAGTGAGAGGGGAGGGGTTTATCATTCGATCTATGAATACCAGTTTGACGACTCTGATCATCACAAAAGAAGCACTATCGTCTGCTTTAAGTGCATTAAAGAAAAGCAACCCTAAGCTTGAGAATGTGGTTAATGGTCAGAGGAGTGATCCGCTTATTGGTCGTGTTTAGTTATTTCCTTCGAGCTTCAATACTGTTTTTCTTTTTCTGATGTTTCTTTGCTCTCGCAGCTAGTTTCTTCTTCTCTCATCTCAGCACATCCCTCCTTCCATTCCTGCAGTGAGAAGTAGTGCAACCATACTTTGATTATCTGTTGAACTGGTTGTATGCGTACGCTTCTGCTATCAAAGAGGACAACTTCGGCGTTTCACAGCTCACAATTAGCGGCTAGAGCATTAATTTATTTGGTATGTTGCCGGATTTTGCATTAGGCGCATCACAGAAACCTGATATAGAGGAAGATGGGAAAAGATGAAAAGAATCTAGATGGAAAAGCAGAGAAGATTCAATGATGAGCAATTAGGATGAGTTTAAATGGAGATGAATAAAAACGATTCATGAACGGCATCCAATTTCAGCATTTTCCTTTGATGGTCAGCCCCATTTCGACGAAGCTGAGAAACAGGCTTGCAGCTGCGACGAACATAATCACATCAATGACTTGCTGTCTGAAGCTTCACGGTAACTTGTGCGAAAGCTGTTTTATCCACGTATGACTTCAGCAACTTCATTACTTGAAAACAGCCTAAGCTCACCACTTTTCAGCACTAAGAGTCCTATCCCCATTGACTGCTAAAAGAAAACCCGCTACAGCAACATCGGCTATCTGTGCAACACGTACGCAGATAAACTATACTCACTTTAAAAACTCATATTTTTCATGTGCTCCCAACGAATACCCATCCGTTGAAATTTCACCAGATATAGAGTTCTACAGTCATCAGAAGATTCTAAATGAAAAGGTAACAACAAGTTTCACAGGTTATCTTTGATCCTGTAATCAACCAATCCGTGACATCCCCATCCCTGCACAAGGACCGACCCCAACGATTAATGAAGCTGTTAAAGGAATCGAAAATATTGCGTGGCTGAAGAAGCATGGCGGTGATATATGAAAGTGGGAAGGAATAACAAACCAATCATCAACGTGCTCTTTTTTCTCTACAGAAATCTATGACAACATACAATGCAAATAACAGTAATTTGAAAGGGAGAAAAAGTGAACGTTTCTGACTATAGGACAGAGATTACAAGTTTCTATTGATTTAGCTGATGACGACTTATTGCATTATTCGCATCGAATCGCATTATTTTCACTTAACAGTTATATTTCAGATGCATTTTCCGTGAAAATAGGGTTATCACAAGTGAACATCGTTGAGCCGATTGTTGCGAGATGCCGAGTGGACGCATTCCGAATGAAACTATTCTGACTAGTATTCGGTCGGTGTAGCTTCACCTAAATAAGACGCTTATGCAGCCGATCTGATCTGGAAAAACTCTGCGACAGAAAATAGAGGAAAATAGAGTGGCATAAATTCATAAAAAAGGTCTCTCATAAGAAGAAACAAGCAGATGGTATACGAAGATGACTAAATGTGCCAACGAATAGAGCAGCTACATTTGTTCATTGGGATATTTCCTTTTTTTAGGGGAAATAGAGTTTCTTCACGTGAAAATGAATTATTGCAATGTCGCATCTGAAGTGCCAACTAAAGCAGTGCCGTTTAAATCAACATTCAACAGTTTCAAGTTATAACTGAAAAATAAATTTCCGCACAACAGTGAATGAGTGATGTCAAACTCGCAAACAGCACACAGCACTTAGAACCCTCTCACGTCCTATTTCGTTGCTATAATAACACCCACACAGCACAATTGTCCATTTCCTCTCCAAAAAACAAAAACATTACTTAAGCTTTAAGCTGAGAAGTTAAATTCAACTAATGAAAGAAACTCGTATAAGGAGGCTTAACAAGCTCTGTTGCGATGTAAAGACGCACACAACCCACCAACAAAATGGGACAAAAAATTTAATGCCACAAAATTACAAACGGCAACGTTAAGATAACAATTGTGACGGATTCGTTATAGTTTGTACGGCGTGGTATTTCCACTAAACTCGTCAAATAAGCTTCCGAATGTTTATGCTCCTCGTTGAGGCGCTTCGAGGAATCAATCCATTATTGGTGTGGCCCGTCAAAAGTGGTCGACATCACTCTCCCTGTTATCCACCTCAAGAAAACGGAGAATGCCTAGAAAAATTGCCTTCCCTCCCCCTCACACAGCGAAGCCATACTAGAAGTCACGGGCTTACAACACGGTAAGTCAATGCCAAAATATTATGACTGGTTGATACTCAATGCCATCTTACACAGATCTTTTAATTAACATAGTGGAAGCTGTTTTGAACAAACAAACAAAAAAATTCAAAGAACGTAAGGGTCTCCATGTGGTGCGTCGGCAAGTATTAAATATGTAGTGACTTCATGCGCTCTATAGGCTATTTCTTTAATTTTGAAGAAGGGATAGGCAGATGCAGGATGAGGATGGGAAGAGTGGAAAGATAGACTTAGAGCCGGAAATCGCCCTTGCTCCACTAGTGTGTATGTGTGCGATAGTTGTTCTGACTTTACTTTTTAGCCTATCATATTCATCACCGGGCAAAAAAAGTATCTCTTCAATATCAACTTTCTGGTATCAAGCGACAGCAATTCACACCCCAAGAAATTAAAGCATATCTTCACAGTGTAAAAACCTACCTCCTATACAAATCAAACGTACATTCTACACAACACTTTAGTCACTACCTCCAGTAGTCTTAGCCTAAATCGGCATTCTGCAAGAGCAACAAGCCATCAGTACTCATGATCTCTTCTCAGACTCGGAAATTAGACTCTGATATACAACGACCTGTCGGCAAAAGAGCTTGAGTTCTCTTTAAAAAAAGAGACCGAAAGGCATCATCTGTTATCGTAATCCTAGAAATTCATGGCATAGAAAAATCCTCGCCTAGCAAACTGGTGAATCCCATTCCTTGACTTGCTAGCAAAACGCCGTGATGGTTGGAGGCATTGCGTAGCTGCAAGTGGTAGTAAGATGCAATGAGCCATGAAGGGGTATAAAAGCTTTGTAAAAATTAAATCTGCTTCCGAGTATCAGCCGTACTATGCCACCAAATGACGTTCATCTACTCGCTCATTCAACTACCGTCTTAGCAACTCATGTGATGAGAGTAGACAGACGATAAGAACTCACGGAGGGGAGAGGTGTTTGATGACGTTTGAACTTGGCTGCGACCAATCAGATAGGTGCAAAACTTCCAAAAGTTATTATCAACGTTCCAAGATAGCACTCATAAAGGACAGGACAGGGCACAAAGTGTAACCGACCAGGTGCCGCTGCTAGAGAACCAAAAAGGTTGTAGGATGCTTCGAAAACGAACGAAAATGTCGCAGCCAATTTGAATTCAAGAGCTTTTTTCTCTTCGTCGCAGACGACTGGTTTTTTCTGTTTGATTACTTATGATTTCCAATGTCCATCTAATTGCAGCTTTAGAAATGAACACAGGAGATAATTAGAGGGAAATTAACACCGCAAAATACTAAAACGATTAACCATCTGACAAATCATCCATCAACCGCCATCGTTTCATAGTTTTCGAATTCCGTTTTCGATCACAGAATCTGATCCACTTATTTCAGCAACAATACAGTCAAGAATTACGAGCGTTTTGTTTGCAGGATCAAGGTGAAAAGAAAAGGTGGGCGATGCAGCAACTTCCCATTAAAAGTTTGAATGTGAGATTCGAATGACTGAACATGTTTCGAATACTCTTTAAAAAATTAAACGCATCTGATGCTCTTTCATCCTAAAACTGTGAAGATTTCGGCTAATAATCAAGATATCTGACATCGTCAGCCAAGGGAACAAATTGCTTGCCGAGTTTTTCGTGATCGGTAAAGAGTGATGTGCTTTTTGAAGCACACTGAAAATAACCTCAGCGGAAGTTGGGCAACATTAATCCAAAAAATGGGCAAAGAAACAAAGCGGACAAGAATATCCCGACCCATACGCGAACGTTTACACATAAACAAATCCACTTCCCGAACGCTCAAACCTTGAAAAATTACAAAGCCGATAACAGACACAGCAACTTGCACAAAATACCCTCCACGTATGAAGCGAATTCCAAGCTAGAATTTAATTTTCCCAGCTACCATTTAACAGGAGTCTCTTTCGAAACTTTGTCGTTAAATTCCGAATACAAAATTCCCCAATTTAAGGCTCTTCCTCTTAGCTTCAGAAGCATTACGCTTACCAATGCATAATATTTTAAATGCATATCCTCGCATCTACATTATAGTCACTTCACCTTGGTTAATCCTTTACGTTCTAGGAAAGATGCTCATAATTGTGATAACTCTCTTATGCACTTCATGCTCTTTTAACGAACCTTGGAGAAGGTAAAAAATTTTGCGCATTAAATCCAATTCAAACAACGAATTTCGAAGACGATCAAACAAGTGCATTGACAAGCATGAACACATCGCATTTCGTGGTACGTCTTTCAGCTACCTCGTGCTGCTTGCTGCATTCACCTCACGTTGACATCGGTTCGTTCCCCTCTTATTAAACGATCGACAAAGAAGTTTTCCTTCTTTGTTAACCTTCAACTTCTCCCCATTCCCTCCCCTCCTTCCGCGTCACCATAAAAGCAGCAATGATGCTGCATGACTAATACGGAAAAGATAATAAAGTGATGCGATCAGCAAAATATCCGTTAGACTGTGCACACGATGAGAATTACGAAGAATCTATGACGCCAATAAACATCACATTTATTTGCAACGACTGCAACGTTGAAATGAAATCTTCTTATCGAATTTATATGTTTGCCGAATTACCAGTTGGAGATCGCCGAATGCAAAAAAAGGCGTTTGCGCAGCTGATCGACGATCGAAATCGAGCTGAGCAATCCGCCACAGGGTATACACCCAAGCAATCAACCAAATAGCTACAACATATTTCTTGCTTCCATTTCTTAGACATTTCTATCGACTATTCCTTCCATTCTTTCCTCCTATATTTATGATACCATGTGAGTAAAACGGAGAAGAGGATAAGGCTGTCTGGCCAACCCTCCCCTCTACATCATGAGATAGAGTCTTTTAATTTGCTCCTGTTCAAAAAACCTCAAAAAGGCTTCTTATTTAGATGCACAAAGGCGAACGGCGAAAGCGTGACTGCGACTGCGCACAGGGTCTCCGCAACTTTTTCATCTCCAGCAGAAGACGTAATCAGCCCAATGGAATGAGAATGTACACATACCTAACCTTCTGAATATGTGGACAATAAACAGCTGCTGCCCATAGGTAGACGCTAAGCAGCACGCTCGCACCTTCACAGAACGTGTTATGAAAGCTACCTGCGCTCAGCCTTTCGCTATATAGAACGCTACCGAAGTGTCTGAATGGCTGAGATTAAGTAAACGCGTGGCCAGTGATGAGTTTTAAGTGTGCCAGCAGAAGTGTACACGATTTGCTGTGTACATTAAAAACTACCACAGTGAATAACAGCACTGCTCTCAGCATTGACGGAGAACAAATATGACGGGGGCTTCGATGAGCTCAGTATCGAGCTGCTCCAGTACGTTTTCAAATAAATGGTGAACAGCAACGACCAACTCATCATAACAAACTCTTAAACAAACCCCCTACAAAGTACCATTCATTCTGGCAATCAAAGTATCATGCGCTCTGCTGAACAAGAGGTAGTAAGCTAAACGATGAAGTTGATAAACTCATACTGCTGATTAATTTATGACACACAACTCTCACAAGAAAATTGCGCAACAAGGTAAAATTAAGCGGATATTAACTGCAAGCGCAAAAAAAAGGTAAATCGGAGCCAGAGCATTAAAGACAAACGAAGACGATGAGAATTCGAACCGTTCCACAAGGCAAACTACAGCATTTTGGAGAAACGCGTCCCTCCTCGTCGTCTCGTTCTCCTTCAGACAGTCGCTCAACAAACCGGTTCGTGAAACTGCAACGACGAATATCGTGGACACATATTTCAGCCACACCCTACTGTGATGGCAACAACTCATTTTACCAACATAACACGATTCTCATAACGATGCACCACTTGAAGGATGAATAACAGAATCGCCGATCAAATTCCGAAGGTACGTCCCACACTGATCGCCTCCCACCCAACATTCAATTCCATATATGCATTTAAGATTTTCATATTCCTTCGCACAGAGTCCGTGATGAGCGGACTCCTAACATAAATTCTCCTCTGCACGGCGTGGTCTCGTAACTGCTTCTGAACGATTTGAACGTCACTCGAATTTTTTTATGAGAATATCTGTTTCGTTCATTTGTTTTTTATGTGGATGTTAATAGTCAATATCCAGGCGAATAATCATTGAATTATGCCTATTTTCTGAACAGATGTGAGGATGCTAATTCGCCTTGCTGTCATATATTTTTGCAAACATGATGGAGATTGTTTGCCGATTCTCCACCGAAATTTGAAATCACTTCCGCAGCAGTTCCAAAACATTTGGCTGCATCAGCCTCGATGATTGTTGATGGTTCAGCTTCCTCCGTAAGCCTAAACTTTCACGTAATGAGGTGTACAACAAACGATCTGTACGAAAAGCACAAATGGAGGACAATGCCTGTATGTGCTGATGTCGGTTTCAAAGTGTGCCTACATCACTTACAGCAGAATCACGCAAATACATCCTTGTTCAACACAGATTCCTCTCACGCAAATGCGCTGGAAATGTGAGCTGAATACATCATTCAATAAGCAATAAGCACTAATTCGGAGAAGGAATAGAGAGGAGCAGATGGGAGTGAAGCGAGTGAGTGAAAGCAAACGCGACAAGTATTCTCATGTTCGTCACGCCATGCACACGTTGGTAAAGTCGACAACAGCACGTATGCCTACCTACCTGATTTCAGAATTAGCCAAACAGCGCAAGAGAAAAGCTCCTGAACAGACAGCAGACTAAAGTACGTGCAATCGATTAGGCGAATACATCAAATTACGTCTTTTCAGCGAACCGATTCTTAGCAATGTTTACGGTAGTCTACAAAAGCGAACACTTTACTCTTGAGTGTCACTGCACCAAGGTGACTGTAATCAAAAATACTTATCTATATTTTATCAACATTGTACTAGTGAAACTTTGCTGACAGATATCCTCTCGACGACAATACCAAACTCTGTTAAAAATTAGGTATACGCAAATTAAGTACTTGCCAGCAGTCTGCGAATCCACGTTACCTTATTTCACGAAACTGCGAGAAAATATACCATAAGCTAGCACCATCACTTCAAACTGCCTTCCCTTTTTAAGGCGGATGAAACTACAGGGCTTACTTGAAATTCTTCTATCGATTAACTGACTGCAGCAGCATTCGCTGCGACAGACGAAGTACCTTCTACAGTTCCCCTCGATGGGTAGTCAACAATGAATCAGCCCGCTTACTGATAAAGAAAAAACAAAATCGCTGAAACAGAGTGTATCGTTCTTCTCCGTTAACTCAATCACTGGTACGTCATTCTGTGAAGCATTTCGAACCCCGATTCATCACTGATGTGATAATGCACATCCGACGTCATAAACTGACCACAGCTTGCGTCGCTATGGTCAGTTTATGGCAGGATGTGTGCATCGCCCCACCTCGCTGTTCGACCTGTTGGAGCATCCTCTTGCTGAGGACTGCTTCCTTCAGTAAGCTACGCCCTAGCCGGAAAGCAGATCAATGCCGACATTCTAAATAACTTCTCAATCGATCCAATGCTGTAAGCCGGTCCAGATTATACTTTTGCGACTTTGGCAACCGGCTTCCACCCGTTGGCGAGTTAAAACTGGGAACGGATTTAGCCCAGAAGAATAAAGAACAATGTAGATCTTTCGGAAGACCACCAAATAACCACTTACAAAGGCTGATTAAGAGAAAAACAAAGACTCAGACTTGTTCCACTGTCACTGTCAAGCATGAGGACCTTCACCGAGATGGGGAAAAGTGAAGAAAAAAGGATGAATAAGGATGATGAATCGAAGTCAGTCCCGACGGTGATAACAATACGGCATTAAAGAGCAAAAGCAGTGTTGCTCTGCGAATAGAGTTGACGTTCGTTAGTGGTCGCATGCTTATGAAAAAGTACACATACTCTTTTCTTGAATACGGTTTCGATTAGGCACTGCCTATTTTATGTGTGAAGAAATCAAGAAACACAAGCCCAAAATCTGGCCCACCTTCGATGAGGTCGAAAAACCCAGCTATTGGCTTTACCTCATCAAGACACTGGTACAGCGAGTTTTTTTACATCACGCGTAAAAAAATTCCTCCCTAAGCACGAACCCGCGAGATTTCAATTTTTGTTACCTACTAAATAGGAGATGCCGTACAGCACTAAACAGTAGGAATCACAAAACAGCAGAGACAGGAAATATGCTTGATCTTTGGAACGGTGGTGCTGCGGAATGAGACATGTAAATACGCACAGACTGATTACTACCATCATATACCTTGACGGATAGCATTCCGTAAGCCAAAAACAATCTTCGCCACATCTGTAGAGTGGTTCACATACATCATTATATACTGCCATCGGTTCCAGTATTTGGTGTTGTCTTCGTCAACAAGCAAATGTAAAAATCATGAACTAATAAGCTGGGTGCGTGTGAAAGTAAAAACTCGACCGTGAATACTACGGACATCCCTGTAATTACTTCATACTGAGGCATAAAAGGATTCGGCTAACTGTCGAAAATAAGGGGTCGGGTGGCATTCATTCCCTCAAATACAATGCTCTGTCAAAATGAGCAAAAAGCAACTCTGGAATGACTTCAAATCGGACGTAACGTCCCGGCTGAGCCGATCCGAAGATACAAATGCGCACTGCTGTTACTCATGAAAAACTGTACAAGATAAGCTGTATTTTATTACTGCTTCTCTTTCGACTGAGTAATGCTTACAGACATCGTAGAGTACATTTAGCCACCTCAAAAAACTCGAATGACATTACGTTTTAATTCTCAAAATTTCGCACCATTTCAATGAATTACGACAATTTTCACATCAGATGCCATTGCTTGAAAGGTGACTCTAACTCCGCCTAACGTGACCTCCTAATCCCCATAATAACAATTTCAGTGAGCTTGTTCAAACTTTTGCATGAGAAGACCACAATATTGACACTAATTTTTGCTAACAAAAGGTTAACGGATCAACAGATCTTCAAATTATCTTGTATACAGTAGGCGGCAGAAGGAGGTAGCAAAGGGAGTGCTAAAAGTCCATGAATGTGGGTTGCATTAGAAGACAAAAGTGTGGGCAGATGTGCTAGCCAAACTAATTCACACACCATGTCGAAACGGAGTTTTCATTTAATATTTAACAACTTGAAGTTTGTTCGATATTCTTCACACAATGGAAATAAAGCTGGTCGATTACTGCTGAGGGATAGCCTTTAGGGCTGTACTGGATATCCACCAAGAGAACCTCATTGTTAGCAACTCTTCCTCGAAAAAATTAGAGAATCCACCCTCCAAGTGACTCAGCTCAAAGGTCCAGTGATGAACCTTTCTTTGCCCTTCATGTTCACTCTTGGTCAATATGAGTGATAAAAATGCACATTTTGGCAATGCAATGTTCACTTCGCCAAATGGATGAAATGAACAATTCGAAATAAAAAATGAGCAACCCCTCGACAGCATGCACGCGGAAGGTCAAGAGGCAAACGTGCAGTGAATAGAATAGAACACAGACATGTGAAGGTGAATTAAGAAGAAAAATAGTATCGAATTAAATAAGAAAGGGCTAAATATGGAGCCTGAAAAGGATAAAAAGGTTTCTCAGCAATCCTTTCTACGTCTTCTTCAAGCCCAGCTCATTGCACGGCTTTAAGTCCGCCTTACTCAGTACCTTTTTGGTCCCGGCGCTTTCTACGGAAAGAAGCTGAGCATATTCCTCAAAGGCGATTCACATCGCTGTTGCCATTCAACAGGAGACACTCGCACAACGCCGCATTACATAGCAACAATCAAGGAAGCTGCACAAATGCAAGGCCCATTACAATGGACTGCGATAGGATGTGACAGGAAACGACCGAAAATTCGTAGTCCTCGAAAAAATCACAGATGTCTTCGTCCTCTCCCATCCGCCACCTCCCAAGCTTTGAATAAATTTCACCTAAGCACTCTCAGTCATCAAACTTTTCACTGCCACTAACATTTTTCAATAACTTTGATTGCTTATTTTCCTCTTTCAATTTAATAAAAATTTTTTTTACACCCCAACGTAGGAGAGCAGGGGCTGCTCCATTGTACCTTCAAGCACACAACTAGCGCCATTAAGGAAACAAGATTTGCCTTCAAAATAAAAATTTTGGCAGCGACACACTCACCCATGGATTCTGAACATATTCAGGTTTTCCCCATGGAAAGACAACAAAAGCGCCAACCAGCAAGCTAAATACAGGACTGTTTTGTTTGGTGTCAAATGTTATTTAGCGATATGAAGCACTTCTGATGCTCCTATAGAGTTCAAGTGATAAAAAAGCCACGCGAAAGAAGGCTGTTGCGTAAAGGTAAAGCCTTGAAGCAAAGTTAAGCACCCCGCCCAAAACCACGCAACGTACTCGCGCACTCGAAAATGCGGTGCATCTGCTGATCGAGCTGTCACCGCAGCTTCACAAAGCATTAAACAGAAGTAGTACCACTACGAAAGTTGGAGATGAAGACAGCATTCAAGAAGAAGGAGGGCGTGTAAGGAATAGACGTTAGTATGGCGAATGCGTACACTCATGACAATGTACGCACGCCGAGGGGACGTGTCGCCGACGAGTGCACCGGTTTTTGCGCAACGAAATCAGCGGCGATTGAACGCATAAAAAGAGCTTGCTCGACAGAACAGTTCGTCGGCTATCCGCGCAGCCGAAACGCTGAATCAACCAGCCAGCCTGTCGGGCCTCCGCACCTCATCCGAACAAACACGTTAGACCGCTTTTCATCCTGATCATACGCAGTTACGTCATTCACATCTCATCTTACATTTTATCGAACTTTGCTAAACAATATTTCAATGCCGTTATTCACAATGGCGATGTAAATTATGTGGCGAAACGTGGAAGATGGCTGTAATTTAATGACTCAAATCGCCACGTAATGTAACATGCCAACATGTCTGTTGATAATTCGATTTTAACAATGTGCAAATGGCGCTGCTGACATGAAACAGCAAGAAATATGAGCAGCGGCCAAAATCATCGCTTTTTTGATTTCCGACGAAGAATGGTCTGTCCCTGTTTCTTTCTTCAATCTACCGTCAATGGTTTTTGAACCACATAAGGAGATCTGAACTTCAAATCTGTGAAAAAAATTGCCTAGACTATCGAAAGACGAGGTGGCGTTAAGAACCAAGTTCGCTGCCATCAAAAAAAAAAAAAAACTAGCTCATCAAATCGCTCAAAAAAAGGATCGAAGATCAGTAGATTAGTCAGATTTTAGTGCTCATATCAATATATGGTATCGAACAACCAGTGCTGATCGAACACTGGAAAAAGCAATACTAGAATATCATCGCCAAAGTCAATGATTTTAGCAATCCTATACATGAAATCCGGCCGACGCTGCTGGGAATGTTTTGAATCATTGAAATGGTGGTAAACTTTGCTGCCAAACCAGCGACAAGTGCCACACATTGCACTGAACTTTGAACATGAAATGTGAAAGATGCGTAAAACCTGCGAGTACATAAACAAATGGATTTGAAAATCGACACATATTTCCGATGATAAATAAAAACCAAAGCATATCAACATCGAATAGACTGCCCTCCATCACTAAATCCCATAGGAGCAATAATGGTGGATGACGTTCAATTTCGTGTGATAAATTACAGCGACCTCGTACTATGCTATAAAAGTACGTACATCTAAGTTCCTTCTTACTTTTTAAAGTTAAACAGGAACCACCCAAACACTAAACAACCTATAAACTATTCAGCCTTTTGGCAATATTCGTCATCAGAAACACAAACAGATTCCAGTCAACAATCATTCCTTGCCGGCCATGCACGCTGTAACTGTCGTCCTTTTCGGTCTTCTCAGAAGACGTTTTTTGGCCCTCTCCAATTAGATCTTTTTAAAGAAGGTGAAGAAAAAATAACTGAGAATGCGGATTTACCACCATAATTCTAGCTGAATAATGATGAATAGATCACTGCAGGTGTGAGCTGAATGCAAAAAAAAAAAAAAAACCAGATACAAAGCTTCCGTGTACTATTGTGGAACGGAAGCATGACAAATGGGTCTCGAAAACTGCGCTACATAAACGCACGATATTATGACGCAAAAATGTGAGCGCCCAATTTAGTTCCAAACATCTGAGAATTTCTAAATACATCAGCATGAGTCAAAGTGCAAATTTAATTGAATTAGTGCTCATTTAGCATAGATGAATTGGTTGAAGGAGTAAATGTCGCACAAATGGCATACTTAAACTGATGGTATTTGTTTACAACGAATATATCGCTATGGATGGCAAAAGTGACCATGAAGTGTCGAATTTCATTGAAAACGATACGCTTAGAGTCAAACTAGACATGAGAGGGCGTACTCGTTAGAGCACAAACCAGAAATGCCACCAAAATGAGCGGAAATGGAAAAGCAGAAAAAAAAAAGAACTCTTCAGTATTCAGACGTTCACTACAACGATAAATCAACATGACGTGTCGGTGTTAAACTCGGCGCGCACACATCTATGTGTAGAATTAATTATCGTCAATCTACACCTTTACTTCACATGCACAAACGCAACTTCTGCAAAAAAGGCAACCAAAATACACAATGAACTCGCACGACTTCCAAAAAACGAGAATGCGAACAGCCTGTGCACACAGACTGCGGAGATATTATCACTTAAACAGCAAAATTTAAAGTTTCCGCGTCTACATTCATAAACTACTGCATAAATCGCAGGATGAATGAACGAAAATCCGGTTGCCTCTCCAAGAAGTGATGAGGATTGCAGATGTGAACTCTGAATACAGCGATGTACAAACAGAAATCCCCTCATAACTTGCTTCTTTTCACCACTAATCTGACTTATAGAGAAAAAGAAACCAAATAAAATCGAAGAGAAAAAAGATAACTAAATCGCAAGACGTGCAGGAGAAGTTCACACAGAACGCGATTCCATGCTTTCGGTGATCAACACCACTCGTTTCGTCAACTGCAAACAAACTATAAAACAAGTTGAGGAATGCATTTGACATGTAACATGAAAATCGCTTCCGTCACTTTAAAATCACTTCAATAGGAACCAACTCAAACGGAAAAAATCACTCCCCCCCCCCTCCTACTGATGCTCAGATACGATGTCGTCTTTTGAATAGCACTCTTTATTTTAAGAAATAGATAATAAAAATAAATCAATCAGTCAAAAAACAATCCCAATGAACGAATGAAGTAAACGAGAATATGCGAAGAAAACGGGACATATAAGGCGCATGTCACGTTTTTCTTGAAAATACATATAGATCGCAAATCAAAGTGTCATAAACGACAACTGAATGATGGGTACTTCCCAGCTGATATACTTTCTAAGCTGAGCAAATTCTAAACGTTAACCATGCAATATGCGTAACTGGGAGGAACGAGCGCTGAGGTCTGATAATTTACAACATAAAATATATTCACTATAGAACACTGACCTGGAATCTGTAACAGAGATAAAAGGAAGAAAGCAAATACAGCGGAATATTCGATCAACACAAGATATCCGCTGATAGAAAATCAAATCAAATTCAATATGTGCAATTCCGTTGACTTCAGGCAGAAAAGTTTTTGGATGCATAATACAATCGGGCTGACAAAGTGTTGCAAAGATTCCCCGAAAGGTAATTCGTCTAAGCTACCTCTAAACATTTCCCACGAATGCGCTCCCAGATTACAGCACATCTAGTGGCAGTACAACGTCAACAAATTTCGACACTGCCAGATACTTTCACAACGAACACTCTATAAAGCGCAATTAGCAAGACTGAATCGTTTCTCAGAAATATAGCATCAACCGATATTTGCACTTCAATTCCGACTCAAAAAAACCCCCAAATTACATATTCGACGTAATGCGCAATGCTCATCGGCATTCACAGCGAAAATCATCATTACATCTTCACTTAGTGGGAAGAGCACTAGGTGCGATTTCAGGCGTTTTTATTGGCTTTTGTAGCTTTTGCACTGTTTACTCATACGCGAACAAATACTTCAGCAGAAATGCATCGAGGCAATACCTGCTTGTAGACAAAAGACTCGAAAAAATGCGGTGGTTTCTAACAACTAATACGCTCTCGACACTTCTGCTCCCTCATCGCTCGCTCCGTGCTTTGAGAAAAAAGACTGGAATTGACATATGCTTTGGAAATTCAACTTTCGCATTGACTAAGCAAAAAGGGAGTTAAGTTTGCCAAACTTGAGACACCGTTTAGAAATTTGCAATTGAAAATATAAGGTTTCGGGAGAAGACAGGCTTATATAGATTTTTTTAGCTGGTGCCCACTTCAATTACGCGTGTTGAAGAGTTTGTACTATATTTGCCAGTTTTTTCGTTAACACAACAGCAATGCCAAACTTTCTTGGTGTCAAAGCGCTGGTGCTAAAATGTCCTCCTTCAAGTAGAAAGTCTTGAAGTGAAGGAGGAGAAAGCTCAACAACGAGCGAGTAAACAGATCTCGGAAAGACGTGAAAGCGTTTGATAACCCGCAGAAAGTACCAAATAACCCTTGAAATGTTAAGCAATGATCTGGTGGGCGCATATTTACACACAAGAAGATTTGAGAAACACTCTAGCATGACGGATTTGCACGCGAGTTTCGCCTAAAACAAGCTGTCACTGTGTTAAGTAAGAATTTCTGCAGCCATCGCCAACTCCAAAAATCTCTCGCAATTCGGAGTGTAATTTTGCAGTGTCTTTCCGTTCGTCAAATTTTGTGAATATCTGATGATTCCCTCGGATTTTCAAAAATATAAACGTAGACAACATTTCCGAATGAATGTAAGTAGTTCATACTAAAAAGTGGCACAAATAGCTAAAACAATGCAGGCATATACCTGAGGGATAAAACAATGCATTTTATTAGAGTTCGCATGGATAAGTAAACAACCAATTAATCAGCTGCTATAATTTCTGAGCAGATTCCAATAGGCTAATTCTGCGCTGAGAATTTACCTCTGCGGTATGGCAGCTCAGAAAGGAAAATTACGCAATTTGTGGTCAGATGCCGCAAAACTGCGCTGCATAAGATGAACGAGTTGTGCTGAAGAGAAATTAGTCTTTTAAAGTCATTCACTACTCAACGAAATCAACAAGCTGAGTGGGTTACAAATAGTTCGCAACGATAAAACGTTCTATTTTTGCGTCACTTTAAACAAAAAGAGGGGGAAATTCATATTTCAAGCAAGCAACGATAAGCAGAAATTTCCAAACTCACTGTGAGCACGCCTTAAGGGTTTTTAAGCAATAGCACACTGAAAATATACAAAACGCACCACTGGATGCACTAAAACCTCGTATTGCAGTAATCATTTCAAGACCACCCATGCAGACGACTAAATGCTACCTCCATATAGGTCAGCATCACTAGTCCTGCGTGCATTTGACGAGTATACATAGTAAGCTACGACCACCTAGTTTCGCAGTAATGAGCCGAACTAATAATATAACGGCACCATATGCACTTTTGCATTCCGCTCACACGTGGAGCCGATTTCATAACTTGCCAACAAATAATTAGATATACGGCGTAATTTTAAACTATTAGACCAGTATGATCTGCCTTCAAGGAAAGATTCTCTCTTCTACCGCTTGATTGGAGCAAAATATACTCAAATGGTCTGGTGAGGATTACGTTCGCCATCCTTTTCCAGGTTAGTGGACCGATGTGCAAGATTATCGATGATGTCACCCTCTAATATGCATTACGACCTCCAAATTTCACTTCTGGCGCAGCGACTCCCACCTAAAAACTATCGAGAAGACAGATGCAGATATATATGAACAGGAACTATACTTCACTTTGCAAATGCAGATGCAAACATGGATTTGCGAAATGGATGGCAAAATCGAGTGGAAGACAACTAAGTGGCTAATATGCGATAGGTGATATAAAAACCCGAAAATACTAAATCGAATAGGCAAAACTTCACTCATGTGAAATTTCCTATTTATAAACAGCGGTATGCAATTGAAAACGTATCTGCTAATAGTATGAGAACAGAAAAATGGTAAGAGTTAAATAACAGGGGGTTACAAAAAGGAGGACCACCAATACAGAAAGCACAGATTATTGAAGAGGAACAGATAAAATGAGATCTGCTTTTACGAATACAGCATGCATTAATGCCACTTTTGAAAGCTGTATTACAAAAAAACAGAAAACATATATAGAATGCAATCATTGAAATTGCTCAGTCAGAAAAGGCAATGAAATGAGGAAGCACGACATGCTACGCATATTTTACAAGCTAGCTTGTCAGGGCCGGCAAGAGCATAAAAATTCCAAGAGGATAAAATAATTGTTGGTAACAAACATTCCCTTGTTAAGAACCACTACCTGCGTTTCTCAGTCAACAAGAATTCCCAACCCCATCGCTTCCCATTTTCCTATACTAATGTTAGAAACGCTGATGAGATTTCTTGCCGCAATTCATCAATACGAGACTTTCGCTCTTGAACTGAAGCAGACTGACGGGTAGACAAACGTGGGTCCACAAACAGCAACGAAGCCGCTATATAGGACATCTGCAGATGTTTACAAAGAGCGCATATGAATAGAATCATTGAAAACGTTAGAAGGAAGGTTGAACGAAGGTCTCTCGAAAATACTGTAGACGGAGAAGGAAGAAAATGCATCAGATCAAGTAAAGCAAAAAAGCTCAATGAAGTTAACTTCGCGAATTTCGATTTTAAAATGTAAGAGGGTCTAGGCGAGAACAATGAAAGATTAGAAGAGCAGAATCCTTCACTTATGCGCCATATAACTTAGATTTTGAGTCATATTTAATAGCTACTTAAAAAAAAAACGGCATTTGAGGCTCCAAAACGGAGGCCGATCCCAAGAAAGCCCAGCATCCCTCCCTCTCCCCCAGCTAGAAAATGCATCCTTTTCCAAGAGCTTTTTCACCTATAAACTGGTCACTCATTAAATTAAAAGGATCGAAAAGAATTGAAATTACTATGAAATGATTCTATATGAAAAAAAAACGGAAGAAATTACAATTTATCATTTTAATCAAAAGCTGCGAAAAACTGCGAACTCATCCGCGTAAGAACGCCACATGCAATATGTCTAATTCAACAAGTATTCAGAAAGCAATGAGCGCAAAGCACCTCATCACCAAATGAGAAGAGAAGCACTCATTAGAAGACGGCAACGAAAATCCGATCAGTATGGAGGCGTCCCAGCCGAAATGTGGGACGCGGCGAAGAACTCTCTATCACATCCAACAGCACACCACCTATACACTCACTATGCGATGCACCATTACGAATTTGGCCCTCAACGTGTCATAATACCTTTGTGCAAATTCCAAACGCATCTCCAACGCGCAAGATAACACCTAAGGGAACATGTCACGGCGGATGCAATGCGTATTTCAGAGAGGAGAAAAACAATGATGAAAAGTGATATCAGCGGAATAACCTCCAACTTATATCACTAATGTAGGAAAAACAACTGTGACTGTTTCGATTACGGACGTATTAGAAAAAGAAACGGATGCGTAGTTATTTTGATTCATTGGCATTTAGGCTAGCTGATCAATGACCTTATATAGAAGGCAACCTTAATTAGACATCTTTAGTGCAAGGAATGGATCGTTGTTTCTTGTAAGGAAAAGGCGCATCACTACTTTTCGACAGCAGATATTAGGATCGGAACCTCGTGTAATATAAAAAGTATAACAGAAATACGAGAACTAATCTCTTCGTTCAAACATTTAAATATCGAAATACGAGAAAATAATCCACACCGCAATGTTACAAATAACCGAGGCAGAGAATATGGAGCCCAATTAAAGTATAGTAATTAAGAGTTTTATGCCGTTACAAGTGAAGATCTTTGAACAGAATGGAAGCGCAAAGCAAAATGCCACGTCGAAGGCTGCAATGTTTGCATGACATAAAAAAAATAACGGAATATTTCTGCAATTCAATGCTGTGAATGAGCAATGGAAAGCAATCATTTACTCACAGACATAAAGAGGTAAATATGCACGAAGGTATCACAGTGAAGTAACGTTGCACTACTCTCCACGAAACAGCGGGAAGAACAACAAACAAAAATATCAGCGGTGTATACAGCAAATGACGACGACGAATGCAGTGCGAATCGGTGACATACGGCAGCAACAACGCGCAGAAGATTCACTTTCGAAGACGCTGCACATACGTAGAAAAACTGCAACGTCCCGATGATTCCATATCTACCGTAAAAAGCGCTCTGCATTAAAGTATATAACTCATAACTTTCATACTGCTTACATCTAAGGCTAGATTCCACACATCAGTCAGCCTACTATAATTCCTAGGAAAAAAAGGGAAGTGAAAAATCTGCAAGCTGTGAAGTACATTAACTGCTTGTGCCACGGCATCGTTTAAAAATGGGTATTATACTAAGCCATGCGACGAATCAAACTAGGATTGCCCGTACTTGGCTCGGCGCCTAGTGTCTTCACGTTCATTAATGGCGTTAAGCACTCCGACCTCGGAAAAATCAGTGAGTTCGTGTTTGATCGAAATCGGCTTTTCGATCACTTAACTGCATTCTTTAGTTTCGCATTATATTTTCAGTGTTCTATGTTTTGCTCGTGAAACAAAGGCTTCACGAGACTGCTTAATTATAGTGCATCTCACATAATGCGTTTTTCAGTTTTTCTTTCAATAATGGCAGAAGGCATGGATGCATTCACATCTATCAATAAAAACACCACCTATGAGCAAAAACCAATTTGCGAAAAAGGAAAATTTACGTATGTACAGCTCATCTCGTTAACTGTCTTAATAATGTGAAACATCGACGAGACGACCTATGAGAATATTTCATACATTTCGACGTAGCACTTCAGTGGTGTCTCCCCACCTCTCTTTAGAACACTGAGAAATAAAAAATGGTTGCCAAAAACTTATATAGTGTCCTGGACCACTGGAAGTAGTTAAAGAGATCCTTCACAAATGAAGCTAACTGCTTTTGGCTGTATTCTGCTGCAATAGAAGTCATAAGCCACAAATGAGGGTGTTGCACATTACGAGTTCATAGTTGCTATACATCCCTGAACTGGCTACTAACCCTTGATTTCTCTTCTATACAAACATAAATATTATTAGAATTTAATAGAATATAATTTAAAATAATTTTAATACTATATACATTGGTTTTTCTCTTTTATAAAACCTCAAAAACAGTTGAATCAAGAGCGCAGATCATCTGCAGCATGTCAATGAGACGATTCTCCTATTGGCACTGCCACTGTACTTTCACCTCAGCGAATCAGTGCCTCATATAATTTAGCTGAGCAATTCCGACGTGGAAGACAAGAGGCAAGCTGCATTCTCCTTGTCCTTTCTATAGACAGTGTGGTGTACTTTTTGATTTTTGCCACTTACTCATACCAACGAGATATTCCACATAATTCAACGAAACACGCTATACTTTAGTACGACAACGAAGCTCCATTCATCTGAAAGAAACTCGGGACAGACAGAAGAGCAAGTTCTTCGAGAAGGGCAATGTAAAAACTGCAGGAATAAGTAAGGCAAGTGACAGAAAATGAGAAGTCCAAAACTTTTAACATTCGCGCGATTCGGCTCGAATTTTCGCAAACCTTTGTGGCACAAAGGCAACAAAAATTTCGGCAACTCAAGTCAGAGCAGTGCCTAAACGCATTAATGAAACGTAAAACTGGTTATCATAAAAACACTCTTTTTTGAAGTAATGTGCATATCAAACGTCTCTATCTTTACGGCTTTCAATGCGCTCTCACAATTGATAAGCAAATTATTAAATAAGAAATCAAGCAGTAATGCATCAAAAACTATCAATTCCCAATGCTAGAGAGTTTGATCGCTCAGCTCAACTATAAACAAATTACCCTACAACTTACCGTCAAAAAGAATTCACTGCGGCATTCCGCACTGGCTCTTCTTTGTTTCACACCAGTCCACCTGGCTATGGGAGAAAATCCCTTTGAGTTGTTGTAATTCCCGTAACGTTTACATCGACATATTTCTTTACATTACCTGATAACGCTGACGCAGCATTAACACTTTAGTTGCAAAATCATAGGGGCAAATGTTGGGGGGACATTCTCCAGCGAGAAGCACGAGGACACCTTCAACATCATCTCATATCAACGCTCATTTTTGATAAATGTTTCAAGTGATGTGCAACGAACGCACAGCTCAGTCACTTCAGTATATTAACGAGGAACAAAAAAGTAGTGCAAGAGGATGGAACAGCAATAAATAACGTTTTAAGTGAGAGAGCTAACAACAGTCGACGAGTTTTTTTTTTTTTTTTTTTTTTTTTGGAAAGGTGTGAAGGGAAAGAGAAAAGGGAGCGGAGAATGGAGAAGGATGAAAGAAACGAAGCTATCCATGACACGTTTCAAGGAAATAATCTTGCGAGAAGAGTTATCGGCAACGTTAGGTGCCCACTAAGAAACCACAAATACGCTTCTTAAAAAACGCCCTAATGGTGGACACAGATCCTCAAAAAACCGCCCTTCTCCAATGCTGTGATAAAATGATCCCAAATGTACACAAAGCAGATAAAATGTCAACAGCAGACGACGTTAGCGCCGCACCTAAGCACCTGCATGAAAACTTTTCCATAGTTTCTAAATTGCACGGGCGTATTTGCATACTTCTGTGCGGATTACGCAACACTCGACTTTTTATAAGTTCTCATTTGATCGTATAAAAGGAAAAATTGAGGACGGAAGACAACTTAAACTATACAACATTCGACCTTTGCAGCTCTCATTTGATTGAAGTGACGCACTCTGCGAATATTAACGATGTGGCCCTTTTGCGCTTAGTAAATGATAATAATTTAATGTCTATTTATGCAATAATCTACTCAAATTTCAGAGGGGGTTGCATTTCCTCTTCGTTCACCACTGTGGTCAATATATCAATGTTTGCATGAAAATACAAGCAATATCGTCAACAATTCACAATAAAACCATTCGCTTTTACGTAATCGGATTCCACTCGCTTTCGCGCTTTCCGAATAGTGCACTGCACTCGACTGTTTTGCGATATTATGCCCCCATCTTCCAGTATGGTTTTCAGAAAATGCCACGCGAACGTTGCATTTCCTCTTTAGTCCTTCAAACAGATGCGTTTCTTTCTTCTTTTCGGCTATAGAATGAAATTCTGAAAGGACTATTTGCACTCAATTCGAGCCCGTCAGCCATTCGATATTTCTATTGCATTAAAATTCACGTCAGCTTTCCTCGATATACCACAAATTCCTTCAACTATTAGAGATGAGTACCTCTTCTTACTATACTTTTACCCTATATTTCTGAAATCTGCTCCGCGATACTACTTTCAAATACATTTACAATAGGTAATAAACTCACATCTCACTCAGAGGATACAAATGATCAGGGGATTCTTTTACCATGGTAATCATCTCCATTGAGATTTTCTCAGGAGCGCTTTGACGGCTTTTTTTTTTTCATGGGGATGGAAGGATTTACTCAAACCAATAACGCATCAGATTCTGATGCTGGTGCATCTTTAACTGAAAATTGGGCTAAAATTTTACCGATTTTCTATGAAAAAAAACAAAACCATATCCAAAGTCATAAGATATAAAGAAGCGAGAGTTATCCAGCTGAATAAAAACAAAGCCGAAGAGGAGATGAAAACGTGGCTTGACCTAATGCGTGGCCCGGGGTCGACCAGCCGCACCTAAATATAGTCTCACTTATACCTACTTGCGGCAGAATTTGAGAGGAGGCCATGTCGGATCCAAATACATCGCCTTCGGCGATATTTCCCGCTCTATTAATTACAACATCGATGATCAATCACCTTTTTTTTCTCATTTCTTATCTATAAAATATAATTTCCATACTAAAACAGCCCTCCTTAAATAACTGCCTCCGATGAAAGAATGCTCCTAAAGAGCACTTGGTGCGAGCAGAATGATATTCAGCTGCAGTGCAATAACAGCAACTCTTAGTAACTTACTCAACGCCATAACGTTCAACTAAAATTGTCCTCGAGTCTGAAGCATTGAACAAAGGCATGACATCTCGCAAAGAAACGTTTGCGTAGCAAGCAAGTCAACGTATTTCATCGCAAATATACATAATTCTTTATTGAGACGTCTCACAGAGCACAATCTATTAGGACGAAGTGGGAGAATTCGAAGAAAGCAACAACCTCACATCTTATTGCAACATTTGTGAGAAAGCAAACATCAACAATTAAATTCAGCTTGGAAAGCATCGACGGTAACCGCGTCTAATGAATATACCTGTAAACAGTGTCGAATCCGAGAAAAGAAGGATGAGAGAGAAATGGAAACGTGGATTCCTTCATGAAATACTTTAAAAATTAGCGGTGAATATCTTCGCTCTACAAGTGAACTCGTTCAGAAAAACACAAAATTTTCGCAACAATATGGGTTCAAAGTTCGAAAAAGCATATGAAGAAGAAAAAACCTGCGGAAAAACACTCTTTTTATAAGCGCCAAGCATAAAACGTCCACGACTTTTCAAGATATAGGTATATTTGAGGTGAACTTATGCAGAGAAAACGGGAAGAGTCAGAAGGCAGAAGGTGGGAAGTGGAGTGGGTCATGTCGTTCAGATCCACAATAAAGACACCACGCGGAATGAGCGGTGTTCATAAGGGATAAAACTAGAGAAGAAAATGAACTGAAATGAACCTTAATCCCTCCGCTTGAAGTGCGTTTTTGAAACTTTAGTTTGCTGCCATATTTGGGGAAAATGTATTGCTAACGTTGTGTTCAAGGTAAGTGGTAGCCCCAATAGGAAGTTCATTCGTTTATAGTGCATATAAAAACTCGTATGACCAACGATACAGCCAAACAGTTCGGGACAGTAGGGCTTCGTGAGGACAGAATGTGCGCTACGAATAAAAATATGACAGTACGAGAGTAATGGTGAAATGAAACGAAGTTTTATAACTGAGTGGAAGTAAAATTAGATCCAGCTGCACTTGCGGTAGCGGACAGGTCTCGAACGAACATCGGTTTCATCCCATAATGGCACAAAGAATGCCAAATCTGATGGCCCCCGTTGGAAGACCACCTTAAAGACAACCGAGACTAGACCGGAACCACTCCATCTTCACATGACCGTGGGTCATGCCCAGTTGCAATCGGCCTTGGATTTAAAGTAAATCCGATCTCGCACTAACCAAATTAAAATACCGACGGAATTTCAGACGCTGCGATTAGGAGAGAAGACTAGCGAAGAAACAAGGTTAGAACTCAGTTATGAAAACGAAGAAAAGACCCGCACCCATTTCATGTTCGGTCCACTGGACTACCCCCACGTTAATGTGGTGCAACAAAAAATGCCTTCGAATAGCTAGCCGGTGAAACTGAAATGATGGGAGACGACAAAATTCGTCTCATGAAAATTCGTTAAGAGACAATAATGAAAACTTTGCAGCTCGCCGATAACTACGCTCTACAACTCATCTGCCCAAATCTGCTGTTTTGTTCTCGTACGGGTGCACCCTGCCCAAATGGATCTCCCTTCGAACTAATGACGCTTCGAATTTTATTCACTAACATCGATCTTGTGCCAGTGCTCGACTTTTGTACTGAATTCTGATGGACACTTACGCTGTTTATGGAAAATGCGTACATATCGCAAACTCTTTACTGCTTCACATCTGTCCATCGGAACCGGAAACCAAAGGATCTATGACGTTCAGCGTTGATCATTCGAAGCACGTCCACTTAATTTTAGATTTAACCAAATTTGACAACATAGTATGCGCACAAAGCCAAAATATCTAAAGGTGGAGAAAAAGTGTGATGATAAAAATTTTGTGGATCATAAACAATTGAAGTGTTAATGAAAGCAGTGAAATTTATGTGAATGAGAGCATAGCGAGCAATCACATACGGATTTATTCGCTCTCGAAATCTCATTTCTTTTCTGAAAAAAACGCTCGCAGATAATTCTCCTCAACTCTAGAGAATCCCCACATATTTGTCCTTTACTGTCCTTTCTGTGGTATTTAAGTTCGGGTAAACTAGTTTATTTGATACGAACAAAAAAAAAAAACGAATCGAAGACAAAGAGCGTTAAAAAAAGAAACGATCGTTGTGTGACCGTCGTTTAGCTATGCAAAGTGAGTGAATGTTCGGTAGGATACAACACTGCTTCCGACTGCAATAAACGCCACACTTTTCTTGCTTCCCTCCCCTCCACTCCCCCTCAGAATCGTTCCATTCTTTTTATTTCAGTGAGAAAATGCAGAAAATTTCTCTTTAAATGAGATTTTTTCTTCCCACAGTTCTAAACTTCTCTTTTCTCTTTCTCTCTCTCTCTCTCTCAAAGAAAAGAGCACTTCGAGGGCCTATCATCCTGGAACACCTGGATGTCCTCGACAGCGATAGCTAGACAAGCCATTGCAAGCGGACTGCTCGCTAACTTAAAACAATGACAATCATATCACAGCGTTATCTATGCAAAACTTGTCGCAATCTTAACGAATAAAAGTTCCCTCATTAAAATACCCGCAAGAAATTCAACTGCAACAGAGCAATGGATTTTTTTCTCTTCAGAGAGGAGAGAAAAAAGAAACTTTGGGAAATATATTCCATCGATCGAATAGTCTTTTAAGTGGCTCCTTTTGAAAGCTATATTTTTTACAAAATATACACTCCTACAATAGAAAGCCTTAAATTCTTAGACGATAAAAATATCAAAAAATCAAAGAACACAAACGTCATAGAATACTTGAAAAATGAACGCTAAGAATGTTACAAAAGATTAATGAAAATACATCTGAATGGAAGCAATTCTAACATAATAACATACTATTATCACAATAAAGTAATACCACTTCCATCTAACAGGGAAATATTTCAACGACTGATCGAAATGTGTGAATGGCAAATTGCTACGAATGACTCTCTTTGCACTCATTCCTTTCTTCATTCGTTCATATGTGAATTATTTCTGCGAAGCTGCATCCCATCGGAAGTGTCACTACATTAAATCCTCAAAGCAAAATGCAGCACATTATATATAGGAAATGTTTCAACGTTTGCGTGGAAGATTCATCACCACCTCATGCGATATAATAGCTCTAGAAGTGTAAAAATTAAAAACACAGTAACTGCAAAACGCAAAAAAAAATGCAACAACAATATCGAAAATCGGTGAATTCAATATGCGTCAAGTTTTAGCCCTTGAAAAGCTGCAGCATTCCACCGTCGTATACTTTACACAATTTTCAAACGTTGCATCATGAATATCTCATATACACCACAACAAGATAATACCTAAGGCATCCGCTCAGCAACGCCATAAAGATAGCAACCTAGATGATGAGAATGGTGAAGAAATGGTGGAAGGGGGAAGAAGAGGAAGGAAGCAATTCAATAAAAGATGAGTAAATTCAAAGAACATGACAGTAAATTCGTCAAATCAATATGGAATGAAACAGTTATGCATTCGTGCGACAATCATAATTGCCTCATACCATTATTTGGTTCGGAGTTGACGGATACACTCGATGATGATCAGCTTGAGTGCCTTGATGACTAGTTCCTCGGTCACCTCACTATCAAAGTCGGGTACGTGCACAAACAGCGATCTCTTTGTATCGTGGCTCAATGAGATGAAATAAATGTATCCACATAAATATCTGCAAAACTCAATGTTTCACTTTCGTAGTACATCTTGAATAATGGTTTCTAATCATTTTTTACGTGTAATGGAGTAACGACCAAGCTAAAGCCAACCACAGTTACTTGGTGTTTGCCTCAGCAAAGCGAAAAAAGCGAAACAACACTACGCAAGCTGCTGGAAATTGGGTATGAGTATAGAGTTTCTCTATCACGTAGAACGAAGTAAATATTGGAAGATATTTTCCTCTTTATGGAGTTGCGAATTCTACAATGCATATGAAACTATTCACTTGCATGCCGCAGATGAACAACAAACAGATAATGCAGTGAACGAGGAAAATTTTATAAACTCCTTGCAAGAGTGATCAGAGTCAAGCTACTAACAGATAAGAAAGTACATTGAAATGAATGTTTTCACCTGCCCGGATCACGAGAAGGTTCAATTAAAAGGAAATCGGAGTTTATGAACTGCGACACGGCAGCAGCAATTTTTGTGCAATCGAGATCGCTGATTAGCACAGACTGCGGCCGATCGGTAGCTCTGCTCCCACAAGGACACTCATTGTTGCAAGGGACTTGATCTGAAAGCACCAAAGCGAAAGTCTGGCTTGCATTCAAACTGGCAACCTTTTCTAGCACTGGTTTCTGCAAAACTTATAACACAGTGATGGAAATGGAATAGTAACAGTGCTCGGAACTGCTAAAGAAAAATCCTCCTCGGATGATGAACGCGAGGATTTACACATATCTATTTGAATGTGAGCGCAAAAGAAGCAATAATTTATACAAAAAACTCCTCCGATTAAGAAAAGAATGCGAGGACAAAATGAGTCAAGAACGGTAAATGGATAACTATCCCACATATGATAAAGTGAATCTTATAACGAAGCAAAGTGCTCACATTCTACATCAAAGATGCAATAACCACGACCGAAACTCTGTTGCTCAATCCTTATCGTTCGCTTCGTCGGATGAGCGCCAACGTGGATGACCAACTGAAATTAGGTGAAAACTCACCTCTAACACCTGAGAATTATTCGTTTCTTGATAAATGAAGCAAATATGGTCAGTTATCATTTAGTACTGCAAACATAATACCAGAATAGTTAGCAGAGGAAACTCACATCCGGATCGCATGTTTGCCATAGATAAGAGACACTCTCTTCGACTTGTGCGTATGTGACGGGTATTTCTTTGGTGTGGAGGATCGCATTCGGTATAATATCACTGAGACCTGAAATACACTGCCATTCTCACAAAACACTTCAACGGACTTTCACATCCGTTTCAATCGGCTCAACAATTTACTTATGAAATATGTTGGCGTCTTAAAGTTCACACAACACAAACAGCAAATGGCTAATCAAACTGAAACTGATCTTAAACGATGAAGACCATATCCAGGACCAAGATCATAAGAAGAAGACCATATCAACCAACTATCACTTCTGCAACTATCTGGATTACTAACATACAGAAAGATACTGAGAGGGATAAACACTCGAACGCCCGCGGCACAAAAGTGAACTTGTCATTTCGCGTTTATACGTTATCACTCCTATGTATTTGCACAGATTTTCAAAAACACCCAACTAGGTAGTCGAAGTTAAGAGAAGAAATCATCACATGTGATAAGATAAACCGGCTGAAGCTCGCATTCAACAAACACAAATGTCGCCGAACTGCTACTCTTTCCACAGTGCCATCAAAACTAACATAAGCAGTTGGCTTCCAGCTGACCACTTGACACAACATCTGCTTTTTTGCAAACTCGTCCTCTCCCTTTGTCTGACCGGCTAACTCCATGAGTTAACAACAACTACTAAATATCGGAAGTATTTTAAACAATCCGAATGCTCCTCTTCGTTCCATAAAAAAATTCCTGTCTTGTTGTTTCAATGGTGGAGATGACGCACTAAAATGTAAAATGCATATTTACTCTCCCTCCCTCACTTCTATTTTATTTCCGAGTTGGTCGACCAACGAGTTCAACATTAGCGATTCACCGGCTGAAACTGCCGAATAGATAGACAAATGCATCTAAAGACACAACATCGCCATAATGAACGAATTGACGAAAATAGGTGAAAAATGATACGAATTTACGCACTCGTCCAACAGATCTCGAGAAAGAACTAGAAGGAGAGAAGTCGGCTGGTTGAAATATAGAAATAATGACTGCTCTCGTCATCGGACAGCTGATGCACATTCTGCTAATAGTTGAGACTGGGAAAAACCCCACCCACTACTTCAGTACGTTCACATCAGTTGTTTCATCCCACCAGGATTCTCTTCTAAGGAATTTGTGTGCTGCAGTAAATGCCAGTTGCGTGGCAGAAGATTAGAACTTTTATAAGAAACCAATCACTTCTTGTCTTTTCTCCTTTCCTCTCCGGCGGCTTACCTGAAGCCTCGAGTCAGCTTACCGGAAAAGAAATGACACAAAATTGAAAAGCACACAGCTACAATTTTGATGTACCTTCGCTTCCGATGCGGCGAACAACCGTCGCGCTCGGATTGTTTTGGAATAGACCATACGGCCCAAATCCTGTGAGAACAATGACGGGTCCACTGCGACCGTCATCCGCCATACCGGAAACAAAAACCATCACAATCAGCACCGTCTACAGCATGTTTTGCGAAAACCAGAAAAAATTTGGTGCTTTCTGCTTAAGACGATATTACTTCCCCTTATAGCCGATTACATTCCAACAACGCAGAGATGCCCAGAAGAAATAGAAATAAACATGTCCCCCCATAGAGGCATAAAGCATTGTAACACGAATGGGCTTCCAATAAGTCTAAAAATATCACTAACACACGTCCCATATTTGTCAAAATTAGTCTTAAATTAAACTGCAGCACGAACTGTCATCAGCAATCATCCGCACAATTGTCTCATTTCATTCAACGAGCTAACGACCTCGCCTCCCTCATGAGATTAAAGACAACCGGCCCAAGACGAACGGGCTGTTAACTCTAGTTGGTGAGATGCCTTCATTAATTTGATGCATCAAGTGCGCCTATTGCCGATCTGTTCAGCGAATATTACCCGGGATGCTGCCATTGGTGCTCCAATTGTTTTACACTTCCCAAAAATATCACCAAAGTTGACCCAAATAAGAGGAGATGGAAGACGTGTTGGGAAATGCTTGCAGATTCCTTTGGACGTATAATTTCCAACTGTAAAACGAAGCAAGTAAATACGACGGAAGTAATGAGAAGGGATAGTTCCCATTTTTGCCCGAAACGAACAACACGAATGATCAATTCGTTTATTGATCACATAAATAACGACGAACATCAATTGTCGATAAATGAGCAAAAGTGGACTTCCAACATCATTCAGGTGAGCACTTTCCTTGGGAAAAACTACACAAAATGATGCCGGAAAAACGATCCTTCCCCCGGGTCCTCCTTAGCTAATTTCGAAACAAAACAAAAAGATAGCAGAGCTCTATAACTTCAACTTTTATCAACTTAATAATAGTAATTTCAGTAACAAAGAAACTATTAGCGGACAAAAACAATTCAGAGAAGATCAGTAGGTGAGAGGAGGGCAAAGAAATTCAGCAATACAGCAACTACGAAATATAGTGACTACTATTCAGAAAAATCGAAAGTACCACACGCCTGAAATGCCTCCACAATCCACCAGAAGACATTTGATACAAATGAACGCAATAAATCTAAGCACTCATGTCTATACAACATACACTTCACGTAGACTTCTCGGCGTTGGCGAATCAATCGTCACATTTCATTCGCTCTTTCTAAATGGACAAACAATGGAAAATTCGGCTACTTTTAAATGACGCACATCGACAAAACAGCAACTGAATGCTATTAAAGCATCTGAAATACTCACCAACGAGTTGGAGAAATCGGCACAACGAATATATTTGCAACTATAAAAATTCTAAATATCATTGTTGCTAAGAAAATCCATCGCGATTAAGACTACATCTTCCTCAGCAATTATAATAATGACACTAACAGAGAATGAACTAGGCAATTATTCCAACCAAGCACACTTTCGGAGGACCAACGGCAAAAACTACCGAACGAAAAGCCCATTGTTACAGAAAAAAAGGAAACAAACGTTTATAAAAGCTTCATAAATTATGAGACAGTTCATTACCTCCCCCGTGCCTCTCCGATCTTAAAGATCAACCGTCTAAAATTCACCAAAAACGTAGCCAACGATCACTATCCTTCCGCATTAGTCACTCCAAATGCAGCCGTCATTTAAACCTTATGGACGCTTTTTGCTTTCTGAGCATCTGATCCCCGAGAAAATTTGCAAAAAAACAACTAAGCGTATATGTAATTTTGGCGATATGTATTTTTTTTATAAATCCGCCTAACAATCGAACCAATTTTCAATTCCACAACGCAAAATTGGTCGCACTTAGCTGATCGTCTAAAGGAATTTATTCATATATTAAGCACACATTTAAAATATTGCCCATCGTGCACATTAACAAATACATATAGCCATTAGCTAAGGCACAACTTCGTCATTATTTGTAAGTTTGTATGACATCCTAAAAGGAGTGCGTGGGATATGTAAACGTGCAAAACACATTCTTTTAATGAAACGATAAACAATTCAATTAATATTAGACTGACTGAGACCGTGATATTTGGACGAGCGGGTCAGTATCATCACATCTACCGTTAAAAGAGATAAAGAGGATGGATTTCACTCAAAGAAATATAACACAAACAACCATTAAAAAGTAGGAGTGTAACATACTCCAATTACATGCCGATGCTGCTGCTCCCTGTTCACCCCACACTGGACGTTAGTTTTACGTAATACACCCTATATACTCTTTTACCATACTTTACCAGCTTGGCGCCGAGTGTCTTCCCTTGAAGCCGATCAGGTGAGCTCTGACATGAGAAACTCCTATCATCTTATAAGTCAGCCCCATACTTGTATAAAGTCAATACTTCTACACATTAAGTCAGTTCAATGCGTAATGCCTAATCTCAGGAACCGTTAAGTCAGTAATAACGTAAAAAAAAAACACTAGGCGTACTGACAGAATCAAGAACAATGACCTGTACATGAAACACCATAATGTAGAACGTTTACAGCGAGCGTGCTTTATGATGGAGTGGCATCGGTGGAAGATGCGTAACCGGGTACCATACTCGGTAAGTGATGAACCAACACAGAACCGCCACTAACGCACCTAGCACCTTCTGGGTTAGGTGATGATAGTAAAGCACTGAGACCAACAATTCGAAATCCTTAAAACGGAATATATGCAGAGACCACTCTCATGTACAACACAATATATACGTGAAAAGCTTTCTCACTGAAAAAACATTTATATCCTTAATAAAGGGAATTCAGCTGCGATCTAAACAAACGGAAATAACGAAAAATGAACTGCCTGAAATTTCGGCTTATAGCTCAACATTTGCTTCAATAGCACCATCATAAAGAAATTATCTTTTCTTTCCGTAAATTTCAACAAAATGAAAAAAATGGCAACGAATTACCTATTTCCAAGGAGAAGGAATACAATAAACAGTCTGTCTGCCTGAACAAGTAAGCTCATTAACAGTGGAATTTCAAAGTGACTCCACTAGATTTTGTTTGTATGGACATGAACGCAGGTTCATAAGACTCCACTTTCAATTCGGAGCTGGAACTTCAAAAATGATTTGTTCCCATGAGGAATTTGCCGAAAATGACATAAAAAGAGAACATAAACACCCGAGGGCGAAATCCTCGATACGAATTCTTTGACATACATAAATTTTCCATGATCTTCTTTCATAGCTGCCATCATCGACTGAAAAATAATGAACATATTGGAAAGAAAGAGGAGATCGAACAGCAATAACAACAACAAGAATAACTTACCCATAAAACATGAAGTACGAGCATCAAAACGAAGAAGAATCTCGCAATAGCTATATAATTATCCACCACATAAAGTTCGCTGCTTGCAGGCTTTCTCCGCGTTGTCTGCAGCTGCCGGAACGATACTGACTAAATGAATTTCACTTAGTAGTCAAACAAAAAAAAGGTGCCCGATGAACTCACGCGTCGAAGTATGCAGGAGGATAAAGCGGTGACTTCAGGACCTGGTTGGCTCGGCCATCGTTGTGATAGAAACTACTACGTTACAGTGAGCAGTTTCCAGATAATTTTCTTCCCTCACTTGCAAAAATATATTAAATGGCTGCCGGCATTCATCGGTATTAGAAAGTTTTAGTTCTTTATTCAAATTCAATTGATTTCCCGCTTTCTAGTGAGCCTCGACTGCCACAGAAGACGCCATTGGGTGGGCGATTTTTGGCGTACCTCATTACCAAGAGAAAGAAAATTGCTCACGCCATGTGAATTCTTCAAGGAAATGTATTTTTGAGAGCATGATGACTTGCCGTTTTCGATCAAAGTCATTTCTACGCCCGCGAATGTGATCTTCCACACTCCATATTCCCAGCTGACCTGTACTTCAAAGTATTTCAACTCCATACTCCTAGCTGACCTGTACTTCAAAGAACTCTCAGTCTGCCTGGCATTCTGCTGCAGGTCTGCCAGTATCCTATTTAGCTACCACTATGATGTACTGTGTATATGGTATCACTGCATTTGGGCTAACTATCTTTAGGTGTTAAGCGATTCGCTATTTCTTATGCAATAAAGTTGCGCAGACTGAATGATATGACGAAACAAGGTCCTCTACTGGCCTTTTCAACAGTTTCGACTTTCACTGAACGAATGACGTTTATCCGTCTTTTACAAACATATCCGTCAAGCAGCTGATCAAGCATTGCAGATTTTGTTCAGCTGCAACTGAGATTCACCTCTCACCACCGCTATATTATCGGTTTTATTGAAATGCATTCGCTGTCAGTTGAATTTTGGTCATAAATAAATGTCATCCGTTTGTTATAGAAGTAAACGAGAATTCGATCGATTCTGTCATTAAACCAGATGACAACGGGTCATAAAGTTTTGTTTTATCATTGTCTTCGCTTCAGATGCATCCAAGCAAACACAGATGAAACTATACTCTATAACTGAATCAGAACCAAAAATTCAACACTTAGAATCGTTTACGAGAGAATAATAGTGAAATGGAGTGCCGTTTTCGCATCTATAAGACGGCATGAAAATACGAAAAAATACTCAACCTCTTCGCAAATGATTAGAATGCTGTAGATTAAAATGAAGCAATGTCCGCTTATATCAAAGCCAGGCACCCATTTGCCACCATCCGAACTGCACGTACTGCGAGGACTGGACAACGCGCCATGGCAACGACCTGTCATTTGCTCGAAAGTAACGAAACTGAAATCTTAGCACCGATATAAAATAAAGTCAGCTAATTTCACCGAAAATTAGAATCATCAAAGCAAAAAATGCATTCGTTTTCGCATCATAAAAACCTCTCATCTTATTGAAATAATCATTTAATTTACCTTCGAGTGCAAAAATGCAGTAAGAAAAGAGAGAAAAGACGGTAAAAAGAGACGAAATGTCCGCGATGTCTATCCGCATCAACCTTGAACGCTGCTCTCTTGCATAAAATTAATCCTGGAGAGCACTGACCTCAATGCACAACCAAACGTCCAAGATACGGATACGCAAAACAATAAAAACTAAAGCAGCAACATCTTTATGCGGCTTTGTCGAGTAGCACTGTATTCCGCTCATAATTTTCCCCTTTAGATTCAACAATTAAAAAACCTCATCTAATTATGTGTACTTACCCATTTGTGCAAAAATACCAAAAACCAGTAGCGACAACAATGCGACTCAAATCCGTTATCGCACCTGCAAATCAAATTCCGTTTTGGAGCCTCGCAGTTTAATGCGATGAATGTGAACTGTTACACTTTTCCTCACTCTGCACACATGCAGAAAAAAGATCGCGTGAAAAAACATCAGAAAGTATAAGAAGAGCGGTGGAGATAGAGAAGACAAGAGGGTACGCAAAGCCAACAACTAAACTTGCCAGAAAGAAAAAGAACTGGCTACGATCGGGTCTAAGGGTGTCGATACGTGCAGGATGACGCGAGAACATCATTCTTTGGCTAAGAAAAAAATCGTAAAAAAAGCTGGGAGATTAGGCTCACTACTTTCTTTTCGAAACATTCTTGGTACTCTGCGGAGAGCAATAAGAGAGGGAGAGGAGGGAGTAGGTTGGAGAGTCGAAGCGGGTGGGGAAGAGAAGAAAAGCGAGGAGTTTCTAAGATGATGGTAAAGCGCAAGAAGCCGATCCCAGCCGACAAAAGCACGCATTGATAAAAACTGCCAAATTCCGTTCCACACTGTCCCAACTTTGAACTCATGCTGATTATTCAATAGCTGTTCCATCATACTTAAAAAGAATAAATGATGAAAAAAAATCTCTCAAGCGGATCTTTGTTTAACCTGGAACAGCGAATCTCAGCTGTTTCACAAAATGAAGTTGAACAAATAATATTACATCCGCTTTTCTGTCATTGAAGAACGACTTAAAATTCGAATTTCCACTTCGTTTCACCTTCCACTGAAATCCCGCTTTGATCCCTCAATTATAAGGATACCAGAGATTCGCCGTGTCGAATGTCTTCATTCTGACTAATCACTGATACTTTTGAACGATCCTCTACTACAATACTTGCCTTCGTAAAAACATTTCTCAACCTGCGGAGGTCATTACCTTGCTGAGTTTTTGCTCTGACTGGGAACAGAGTTTCTCGAAAGCGGTAAGTGCGACTTGATTTCGTGAGCGAAAATGCCACTGCTCTGCTCTCCTTCCCCTTCCCTAATCGATGAGTGCACATCACAAAAAGAATTTCACATGCAACCAAATCCAAACTGTTTATCTGTGAGCCCTCTCTGTTTGGAATGATCTCCCGAACAATCATAAGATGAGTCTTCTATCATCAAAGCAGAAGGTATAAATCACACTGCACCACTAAACTGTTTGCCAGGCTATGCATTCGAATAACAGCTTAATTCGTGTAAAACACGTGATGGACAAGAAGGCTGAGTTCGAATCCTTCAAGTGCTACAACGCAATATAAACTTTTTATGAAATTGCCTTGAACGTGTTCGTTAGACTAAAATATGTGCTGAGGGTTTCAAAAAGTGATTCAATTCCGTTGCATCCCAATACATCGAACAACGTTTATCTGGACACTCCCCTCTGCCCTTCAAAATAAGAGGTGCCTGGATCCCCTGAAAACTTGAATGGACTCGCTGTGCCTACGAGTCGACTTGATAAACTTTCATTCATAGTTAAAACGGTGGACTAATTACGAAGAAAATGCTGAAGAACGAACTCTGCGGATCCTTTCCATGTGCTCTTGATGTGTACCACATGAACGGACCAACGATAAAGCATGTCCAAAACCAGCCAAGTTTGACACCATATCTGTTCAGCACGTTTTCCTTCTGAAAAATGTCTTCATGCAAATCGGGTACTCGCACACTGTGCACATGACTTTGCAAACACAACTCACTAAAATTCGCCAGCAGCTAATTTTTAGATTTCAACGGGCAAATCTTGTCAGATTTTGATTCTCGAGCACTGCTGGCCGAAATTTGCCAGCGACAAGTTTTTAGATACAAGAGACCACAATTTATTTAGACATTAATCTCTGAGTGTAACTGAAAAAAATTATCCTGCCATCAATTTTTGGGAGATGATCGGTAAGAATCTGATGGCCATTGAAGTTTAATTCATTCGTTGAAAAAACTTTTTCTCATAAATTCGAAACTGCCTGAGCAACTGTTAATTTTCTAAAACAGTGCGCGTTTTCATAGCACTCGAAAATTTCTCTTAATCTTAGAGAGTTGTAGGTATACGTAAGTAGAAAATTCCCACTTTCATGAAACTCCCCAAATATGAGACCAAACTCCCTTAATTTCGGTACATGGATGCCTATGAGCGCTTACAACCTCAATTCTATGAAATATTACCTCTCACAATACCAGATGACAAATACATGCTTGGGTGACCACCAGGCACCCGAAGTTCCCATGAATTAAGCTACAGGCTGCCTCTGTCGAGAATTGATTCTTAGCATGGACACAATCTGAAAAATTAGTGACGGCGATCCCTAAAACTCGCAGCTAACCACCCTATTATCTCCTCAGGCTACAAAGATAACTGCGGCTCCAACCAAAGGAAGAAACCATTCTTTGTTTCTACTTTCCCCTCTACTTGTTTAACGCGCCAATGGTTTCTGACCGCATAGGCTGACATCAGCATTTTTTGTATGCCCACATACTCTTAACGAAGCAGCTATGGCACTCTTTACATACACAAAACTACACAGCAATGTTAACCGTGTATCCTGTAATCTGGAAAAATGTACAAATTAGGACGTACCTGAACGAGGTAATAGTGGTCGGAGAGAGGGACGAAAGAAGCGAAAAGCGATAGCACTGCGACCACACTCAGATATGCAACCACCTTCTTTTCCGGCTTAACGAACAAATACTTCCTCGCGATTTGCACGCCGATTCCCGCAAAGATCTCAACTGTCTCGGTAATTGCTGAGCGCTGAGCCATCTTCGAACGAGAAGTCACCGCCTAGTCAAAACCAATGCCGCATTCAGTAATAGGTCTTCAACAATTCTTTGAATATTTGCGTTAGAATCGAAAAGAAAAAACAACGAAAAGACGATAATGAGAGAAGCGAGGCAAGGGAAGAGCTGGAAAGGTTATGAAAGAATCTTTCGTAAGGAATTTGCTTAATGTAAGACAAAAAGCGCTCTTTAGAAAGAAGACACGATGATTTATGATTCGTGACGATTCGACTAATGAATAGTGAGGAAAGGAAAACATCAAATCTTGATATCTTATGATAAAATAAAACGATTAGGCTCATATATTAGTCATAAAATGTTATTTCATATTAGAAAGAAGAGCTGATAAAATAATGTTGCAAATAAAATTGGCCAAAAGTTCATGAGCAAACGAGCAAAGCTTGACGCAAAGATAAAACCGTCAAAACGAGCAATTATTGCACAAATTTGCCTCAAACGCAAACACAAGTGAACGGAAACAATCAGTTCATTTCATTCAGCTGCAAAGAACAAAAAAAAAGCACAGGTAAGTTCCAATTATCTCCGTCTCTATTTTACAGAGGCCATTGTCATAATTGCTGTCATCCTAGAGTGTGCTCTTGTGCAGATAGATACTCTAAAACAGTGAAATTTCAATCAACCAATAAGCCAACTTGCCAACCTTTATGGACTTATAGAAACATTTTATACCAAAAATTCATAGATGTCGAAATGCTTCCCACATTTCAAACACGAACAATTATCGCACGAAATGAACGGAGATTCTGAGGGCATATATGATAGCGCTAACTTGTTTGCTACATATGCCGAAGAAATTGATCACTTCGCACAATTACTTCCCAAATTCTATTTTAAAGAAATTGCTTAGTGATTGTCGGTTTTTCGAAATTCTTCTAAAAATAAGGCGGGTAGCTGACTATCTGACAGCGTTAGCAATATATGCGGCGAAGATTTCGAATTGCTGATATCAAGATTGATAGATTGCGGGGATAAATTTGGGTTAGCCACAGCAATAAACATCACTACTAATCAAACAAAACTATTAAGCAGCTGCTAACAACTAGCACATCTCTTATATTATCACTGCTACACAATTATTCCGTCGTAGAGCTAATTCATGTATGTCACTTTGTTATGCAAATATGGCATTGATTCAATGCTCTGGCAATAAGTTCTTTTTGCGGCCTTCTACTTTTGACTCGTTCTCTAAAAATATAATACGCATCTCTATCGTTACGGCTGAGAAGAATAACCCTTGCACTTGAGCTTCGCTAAATAACACACTGTTCCTGTGATGAACAATCCTCACCTTTTCACCCTTCGGACCCTCTCCTCTTACACTGCATTAAACAATATCCAAGCAATTTTAGCAAAAAGCATCACATGCTTTTATTTTTGCTATTGCAACACCTCGTATAAGCGGGTGTACAAAGTTACACCAGAAGAGGATACCGGTATAACCGTTTCAATGGATATTCGTATACGTAAATATCAAGCTACTCAGCTCACGTCTTGATGCAGTCCATGTGCTCGTTGCCATGATGATCTGATGCTGCCCTGCCGCCACGCTGAAGTATCCTTTTTCAATCCACCTTCCTCCCTCATCTCCAAGAATAACGGCTTACAACCTCTCTGCTGAAATATTTTCTTGGACACAAACGCCGTATAACTCTACCGCTAAGCCATAACACACACAAGGAATTGACGGCATGGGTGGCTTTCACAAAAAGTGAACAAAAAAGCCGGAAAAAATTGGTAAGAGATGATCTCAGTGCCGTTCTTGATTGCAAGCCACATTCAACATTTTATCGCTTCGATCATTGATGTGAAATGTCGAGAGGCTCAATAAACAACAACTAACATTGCCACAACTATTTCGCGAGTGCGCTTTTCCCCGCAAAAAAAACGCGCATTTTCAAGTAATGAGACCATGCAATTTGGTGGATGAAAACTAAGCTGTTCTCATATGGCGGGTTGGAAAGTGCTCGGAGCAAGAAGCTGCTCGCCTGCAAAAATCCAGCTAGAACTGACTGCCCCCCTTTGAAACGATTTTAAAGTCCACAGAACATACACTGATATGTCGATGAAAATTTCCTCGCTAACCACAAAACATCACACTAACAATCTTACAAAATGAGCAATATCACAGAGATGGAAGCGGACGCATTCGGAGGTCTAACGTAGACGTCTCTTTGCAACAAAAACTGATCGGTAGTGGTAGTGGGGAAAAGTTGGTGAGGAGGTACGTAGCTGACGAAAAAATTCGCTTTCCTGATGATAACGTGTGCATCACAAAGTTACTTGCAACTTCCCAAATAAAATGCGTAAAAACATTAAACGACGAACTCATTATGTGCCAGTGGGAGGCAGCAACTTAAGTGGCAGGGGAGGGAAGGAAGCAGTGGGAATTACAGAGTTCGAGGCTATCGAGAGGGCGATTTATTCAAGCAAGATGGAACAACTATGACATGACCTTTCGAAATTTTCAACAATCAGGCAGAAGTGCTCGAATAAACCTCACTCTGAGTAAAAAACCCTACGCACCACGCAAAGCATATATTAGCATCAACGATCAAAGGTCAGGAACATAGGGTGTGATCAACAAAAACGCCTAAACAACCCCACCATTGGAAAACAACGAGCCGAACAACAACCCGTCGAACTTGACAGCCCGAAATGGAACAATTAACGGGATAGACGCACTTAGCCACAAGCGCAGGCGCACGAGAGAGATGGAGAGAGACCGCGCACGTCCTCAGGGGCGCCTCAGCAGCAGTCACTTAGCAATTAAAACATCGCAGTTAAAATGAAAATGCACCGTAAGGAAACGAAATTGGAAAGATATTTTTAGAGACTATTGAATGCTCTATCGGAATCATTAATAGGCTGAGAATGCGTTATTTTGGTGCATTCGTATATCCTTACTGGTGAAGAGAGCTCATGAAACTACCGTCGACGATGCAATGAAGTGACCCGGTCGTTCTTAATTTCAATTAAGCTTCCTGTGGCTCTTCGTGAATGGATTCTTCGTGCAGTCGTTGTATGCACCGCTTATGAATTCTTCACTTCCATCACTTCATTTTCTCCCCCTTATAGGTATACCGATAACGGCATTGTAAGTTCGTTCGATGGTTGAAGAGCCAACGACACTTTCAGTGTCTAATTAATTGCACGGACGTAGTTTCATTGCATGAGTGCTCTTGATAACCACATCCGACATAGACAACTCAGGATTATGAAGGAAGAAGCATACTACCAGTTCGAAGAATTGCGAATTACGTGGCGGGCGACCATAAGTGGTCACAAGCAGAAAATCTTCACTGTAAGCAGTCATCTGAAGTGAACCCAAAGAAGTCATAATAAAGATGGAGTTATCAGGAGCACTCGTTTCGAGCCAGTAATCTGAAATGGTTGAATGATGTTTAGAGGAAGTACTTGCCTCACATGCAAGTTACCTGTCCACCGACTTGTGTTCATTCCAAGTCGATCAAAAAATCAGGAGAATGAGCGACATTGCAGTCAGAGACGATGGTAATTGTTTTTACACCTAGCATCATGGAAAGCGGTTCCTTGTATCTGAAGCGTTCCAAGAGCACAGCATGTCGAAACCAACCTTGCGCATTCTACAATGCAACCTATTTATTAAATCGACTCAAAAAGACCGGAAGCCTGTTGACGGTAAAAGCTGCTTGCTGTGCTCAACCTTCAGAAAGTTAATGGCCACAATGCGGTTGGGATGTTCAGGGCTGCTCTAAGCATGTTTATTTCGCACAAGAAAGGCTCCTAGGAATGGAGTGTGGCGTTAGCATTAGATAGCGAGCGATTCATTTCGACCTTTTAGAATACTGAAATGTTGGTTGCATCAAGGGAACGAGGCAGCATCACCCAGATATCGGATGGATTCTTATCATCACATATCACAGGAGACTGAGCTTTGGATAATTATCGTTTTGGATGTTACAAAACAACTCATTGCTTCAGGATTTAAAATGAGAGTTCGGATCATAAATGAGTGTGAGCAGATTTCGGAGATATCAGATATCAGTCGCCACGTATAACAGTGTCGACGAAGTGCTGTACTGGAGAAGGGACACAGCGCTGAACGCTGTGGATACTCTGCTTTGGGAAGACGACATTGACTCAATGGCTGCAGAGCTGTGCTTCCACTTAGACATCTACTTGTGCACTGCGATAGATGGAATCTGCCAAGGATACTTTGCTTTGAATACTTTAAACAGCCGTGATCTCGTCGATTTCACCGTCCCCTCCATCGGTGCAGCTGGCGACTGTTCCATCTATTTATCATCCTGAGCCCTCCGCATCCAAGTAACTCCACATATATGCCGTGGGGGGTTTCCCATTTTCTTGCGGTCTACCGCGCAATCGTTTTGCGTTTCTTGGTTACCGCTCAAGGATTTGTCTAGCTCATTTGCAGTCATTTAAATTGGGTACGCTACCAGTCCACCTTAATTTTCTTTTGCACATTTCTTCAGCGATATTCTGCAAAGCGAATTCAGAACGCAACTCAGTGAGGAATTAAGCAGTTTGCTGATACTCTCCGTTTCCCTCTTCATTGCCCGCTGGGTCGTTGGTCGTCAGCAAGTGTGGTATTCCATACTCGGCATTCTCACAGAAGAACATGGATGACCGTCAAAGTGGAGAGTTCTCACTTTACAGACATTTTTATCTTTGTGTCATAATAGATATCATTGAGCTTGGTGAAGGTTGGCCAATTTGCTGGTTTTCTTGTGCTTAATTCCAGTTCCAAATAGTCGCTTAATTGCATATATCCTAATGGTAGAAACTGCTCCACGAGGTCGATATTTCCACTATCGAGCTTCATGGGAAACTAACGTTACAGCGTATTTTTCATCCACTTCATTTTGCATTTTGCAAATGAGATTTTTTATTGACTTCGTTCAGCGAATAGCGTTTTGGTCATCGGCTATGAGCACCACTTCGTCCACAAAGAAGAAGCATTTGGAGTTATTTGCTGCCCATATTGAAACCATCTGCAGTCGTCACATTTTTCAAGACTCCTCCGAAAGCTGATAAGAAGGATATCGAGGAGCAAATGTCTCCTCGTTTTGTGCCTCTTGCAACTGAACAGGATGCTTCGAAGAAATAGCTACATCTCGCTCGATAGGCCCCTATACACTTATAGGCCCTAATATATCGATGAGCGTGCAATTTTCGGGTCTCATAAGAAATTGATCTTATAGAGTTCTTGTTTTTGGCTCAGCTTATTAATGACTCCTATCAAACATTGAATGCTCTTTAAAATGCGCTGAAACTCGTCTCTCGAATTTCATTTTCTTACAATATACCTTCATATTTACTGCAGTGTTTTATTGCTCAGTGGCCACTAGCGCGCCGCTCTCTGAGGAAGCGTGCGGTCTCCCTCTGTCTTTTCCTACGCTTGCGCTTCTGCTTAAGTATACTCACATCGAGTCGACAACATGTTGTTCGTTTAGTTTTTCCGCCGAAAGAGAAGGTTCGTTGGTGGATTTACCGCAGAGTGCAGTTACCGGTCATTACTGCTTTATAGAATTGCAGTAGTGGTGTGTTATATTTTAGGCTCTCAGGGAAATAGCGCCATATTTCACTCGCTTCTGAAATGCATTTTATTGTGTTGTTATTATCAGTGACTCGCTATCGTCGTCGATGGTCGGTTCAAGGGACATATCGCTTTCTGTATCACTCATGTAGAGACTTCTACACCTGTTGATTTGTAATGCGGTAGCCTGCGAACAAAGTAGCTTCCACCAAAAAGTTTAGTAGTGAATGTCAACAAAGTACTTCAGTTGAGCACGACATGAGGACACGTTTAGCTGCACTGCTGACACTTTTCGTCGTGTCGACTGGCTCGCTGTATGCGGTTTGGCGACTGAGACCACAGGCGGAACCATCGAAAGGATTTGAGGGGCTGGCCTTCCCTCACAACTTCGAGCAACTGCGATCCATGGCCGACTATTTCGCCAGTTATCGGTATGTGTCAACTTAAGAGCGTATCTTCGGAAGCAGAAGAAATGTTGAAAATAATTCTGATCGGGGGTCGGGACGAGGTTAGTGCTAAAGGCACTGCAGATTCTCGTATTTTAATGTTTAGCAACGTGATTTATCTGTGAAGATTCCAGGACACCGTGTTCCCCTCTGTGCTCTCCATCTACGCACTTTCTTCAAGCAGTCAGTGGGGGGGATTCCGTTCTCCCGTTTTTGAGTTCATTTATACACTGATTGAGTGGAAATGGAAGGTAGAAAAACTTAAGCCGGAGAGAGGATTAGAGTCAGGCTAAAAACGATGTCGCTTGAAGAGAATTATAGCAATTCTGTCAAATGATTTGTTGCTGTTGCATTTTTGACGTCAGCTTCTAATGAGTTCTAATTTCACTTTGAACTTAAGTTGCACTTTAAATGAACGTCGAGAAATACGGTTAAATGACTAGATCAATAAGGCGGATAAGGCGCACGAAGTGTTAATTTGTGGACGGAAATCGGCCAATGTGTCGAGGGCGTAGTCATTGGAGCGGGTGATCGGCGAGGCGGGTGTTGGGTAGGCAGGACGAAGATACCGCCGCCATCCTTACGACAGCCGAGTGATAAACTTTCGATGGACAGAACTCTTTGAAATCGTGTGGCGGTTGGTTTAAGCGATTTTGAGCTCATACTCTCAAGCGTCTCAAACCTCCTCCCCCGTCTCTCAGTTCTCCTTTCTGCGGATTCATTCGTTCTTGTGGTTAGATATGTGTTAACTGCTAGCTAGTTCCAGATGACTGTGAACTCTGAAACAGTCATAGTACAGTTTAATGCAGAGTATTGAATCATGTAGACTATAAACTTTTATGGCACTGTCGTTTCAGCAGTGATTTGTTTTCTTCCACAAGGGGAATCGGATACTTCTTCACTAAATTGACTTACAGCTGAAATCAGTTTTCTTTGTTTCATAAATGTAAACAAGAAATTTTGGTGTTTACGAGTTTTGAAGATTCTCCGGCCGGAAACCTCTGCGTAAATCAATTCCTCTCATTTGCAGCTTCTTTTTGAGATGTCGCATTCGATGTTGTTTCTTCCAGTAATTTTTTTGTTGCTCCGACCAGCCGCCTTCTCGATTTTCCTTTCAGGAACTCAATGTCATCTCCCCTTTCCACTGTTATCGAGGCTATTTTGTCATATTTTTTCGCTACACTGGGATCCTTGTATTCGAAAACAAAAGGCATCATGTATATGAATGTCATACTTGCTGGTTTCAAACAGGTATTGGAGGGAGTAGAGAAGCCTCGTTGAGTTTACTTGGTTACCTTTAGGCATTCGCAGTTGAAATGCTAGGTTAATGACGGAAAGGCATTGCAGAGACGAACATTTTGCCTATGTGGTGTTGCTATTTGCGCTTATCTATCTCTACAAGCAAACCTTTGCCATACCTGGATCGTTTTTTTTGGTGAGTTTTTTCTTCAATTTTTAGTTGAAATGAAATAATGTTGGTTTCGAAACTTGGCTAGAGTGTTTTATTTTATCCTCAAGGCAAGATAATGCTCGCCTCTTGAAAGGAAAGCGTTTTTGTCGATTCCAGTCGAGCTTCCGGCCGCAGTGCTGTTCAGTAGGTGCTGAGTTATTGAATATCATGCTACTACTACATTCAAAGCAGCCTCGAATGCGTATAGCTAAGAATTTGACTCATTTTTACGGTGTTTTTAATAACACTGAAATCATTGCAGTCTACATTCAGAATATGTAATGTTGCACTCAGTTGTGTTATACAATGAAAGCGGATTTTTTTTTCTTTATATCGTAACAACACATTAAATATGTTTTATTTCTTGAGGTGTTTTATGTTACATCGATATTTTTTGGACTATGAGTTCCAGACTGTAATATTTGACTATTTTTATTATTTACAGAATGTACTCGCTGGTGCATTGTTTGGTCGTTGGTGCGGGATGGTAATCGTCAGTCAACTAACGGCCGTCGGGGCAACTTTTTGTTATCTTTTAAGTGCTCATTTTGCGAAGCCTTTTGTCGAACGCTATTATGGCGAGCACATTTTGCGTCTGAAACGTGCGGTATGTGCGAACATTTGCGCAAACGTATCTATAAAATAAGGCAAGCAGATGATGAGTGGGAGGGGGAGGTTTGAGGCAAACATACTTCATTCACAGGGTTGACGCACGTTTAACTTTTTCTTTTCTTTACTACCTCTTAAAATGTGCACTTTTTTTCAAACGTTTTTGTAGTGCTGAGGCATATAATAACTCAGCTTCTTATTTACTCTTACCACCTGAAAAGTGCGTTTATATGTCGTTTTCTCGAAGAAGCAAACTTGTTACTTTATAGACCCTGTTGATTTTGTACTTACCGTCGTATACTGTGTTATATATTCTCGAATGGAGGTTTGCGAGAATTGACAGTTGCCCAGAAGCCTTCTTGAAGACGAGAGGGAGGGGAGAGGTGGTTCGTCCAGTAGTCGATGATGTTATAATTTAAGGTGGCCGAGAACCGCTATCGTTTATTTTATTTCCTGCTTTGTGCACGAGTTTTTCCTCTCACACCACATTGGCTATTGAATATTTGCTCGCCATTCGTAGATGTTCCGTTAAAGAAGTTCGCCCTCTCCGTGCTTTTGGGTAAGAGGTTTTTTTATTGTCGACAATATGAGCACCTTTCATACGCAGTCTGAAAGTTGCTTGCAGTGTCGAAATTATAACTTGTCCAATACGCTTGAAATCTACGATACTCATGCATGATTTTCCGTTATTTAACGCATATCAGTCGTCGTCATCCTTTTTACGGATTATTCACTTTCAACAATGTGAAACTTATTTTTTCATTCCGTCGTGGTTTTCCTATGAAATTCGATCATTTCATTCATCTGTGTGCTCTCAGAGTCAACTTATTTGCGGGATCTTCCTTTGTTTTAGCTTCTTTGTTCCAAGGTGTTTCTGTATACTAATATCCCTGCCTCAAAAAAAAGCGCTGATACAATTTGAAAGTTCACTGAAATATCATTTTTTCCTGGGGAATTTGCATATAATGGCGGTGTTTGCAATCTCATTGTGCGCATTTTTCAGGTTTGGCGCCGTATAACCTTATATGCGTGCAAGCGGGAGGAATCATACGTGAACTACATAGTGCATCACAAGTGTTCACAGTAACCGTCTTCCTGGAGCTGGTTGCTTTTGCCGTCGCACTTTTCACTGTTGGCACGTTTGCCAAAAAAGCAACCTTATAGTAATCTCATACCTCTGGTGCCGTCTTTTGTAAGATAGTTTGAAAAAATGCTAGTTGCCTTGTCGCCGGTCGATTTTCGTAGTTCTTTTTTTTTCGTCTTAAATTAACAAGTGCTGTTTTGGTCTCCTTTTTTTTAAAGAAAATTTTCGGTTTTACTGAGTTTTGTAAAGTTTCGACATCTATAGCTGCAGACTAACTCGTTTATCAAGTGAAACGTTTGTTATTTCAAGGATCATTTATTGTCGACGTGGATAGTTGTTGTTAGTTGTGTCTGTTGTGCATCAAGGATTTTTCGGGTAACTTGATCTAAGCGATTTTCTACCGGTAGAGTTCCATGCGATTCATTAATGATCTTGCAGTAGGAATTTTTGTTCACTTTGAATATAGGTGCATCGCTTTTTCTGCCTTTTGCGTTCAACAGACCATTACTGCAATCACTGGCCACATTTCTAAAAATATCGGATTGATCCTCTCTGTTTGTCGTTGAGTGAGTACTGTTGGTTATCAAAATTGAAAGTAGGCGGCGCATATTTCTCTCACCTCAAAAGAGCTATAGAGCTGATTGTATGTAACTAGCGATCAGTGCATAATTTTAGCTCAAGTGCTTGCTTTAGTAATATTCTGTGGTAACATCTGTTTCGTCCGGTCGTTGAATTTTTGCTCACGAAAATTTCAAATTTTGGAACATTTACCGATCGCTACTAATTCTTTATTCATGTGTAAAATGCTACGATCCTTGCAAAGCAATCTGCGCCCTGATCGAAGTCAGAAAATGCGGAATAGCTTTCTGTCAGCGACTGTGATAGGTGCTGCGCATCGAGCGAATTTAGGAGTGTAATTTGGGTTCGTCTGCAAAAGTCGTGCCATGAAAATACAAATCCGAATAATCAGGTTTCTTCGTTGAAGTTCAGAAGATTTAAACTGTTCGACCGTTTCATATTGTTGGGCTACTATAACTCGCAGACGCAACAATGAAGGATGTCGATGGTTTTGAAAGCCTTTCTCATATTGTAGTATGTGTTGAGGGTTTCCTTTCTCTTGAGTTCGACGAGCTCCATTGAAATTTCTGCGCATAGTGGATAGAAATTGCCATGTATTTATCATGAAGGAGTAACTACATGATCAAGTGTCCTGTGTCCTTCGATGCGCCCGAAAAGCAGTCAGATTGTATGACATTTCCGGAAGTTCAGGACTGTCATTCTCATAAAATTGTGAGTTTCCTGGTCAGTGGTTTACCCTCAGGTGTTGTAGAGGTTGGTAGGAGATTGGTAATTATTCAGCTGAATGGGGTGCGTTTACCTACTCTCAGATGTGAAGTCTCTCAGGTAGCTGAGGTTTTCTCGAAAACTTTTGTTTTTTGAAGTGAGTGGATGCATTTCAAGTCGATGATTCTTTGGGTATTCATCCCGTGATAGTTTTGAGGAGTGGGAAATTATTTGCGCAGTTGTTTCGGAGCTCGAGTTCTTGATTGAGATCGAGGCCTATTTATGGCTCAAGCTGTGTTAAGGAAACTGTGGCTAGCTCCACTAAAACTTGACATACAGTAATTGTGGCAGAAAGTTGTTGCTGGCTATAAAGTGAAAAATATAAAGTTCGACATGTTTCTTCCAGCGTTATATATAATCATTTTTGTTATTCACATAAATTTCATTCGACGTTTGAAGGGTGACTTACCGATGATCTTCATTTTATATGCGATTCTGAACAACATCGTATTCATTCTGATCATATTAGTTCTCTTTAATGTATTTTTTGCGGGTTTATAAATGTTTTTCTTATTTGTTACTGTTGTTTGTTTGCTTTCAGTTAGAGGTTGAAAATGACGGTGATGGAGCGCTGAGAGGACGCGTTGAAAAACTGCAACTCTTTGAACGTAATGTAAGCGTAGTGAAATACTTTGACCAATTCACCTTGCCTAGAAATATTGGCATAAGAACAAGAAAATCATAGTACCATGTCAAGTGATGAGCTGAACGGGTTATCCGCAACATTTTACAGTGACGGCGAAATGAAACGAAATATGACATGCTTAAACGAAAAGATTTGCAAAGTGAAATCGATATTCGAGAGGGCGGGGAGATTACTTATTTTTAGCCGCTTAATAGTATGTTGATGATACCTTACTCCTTCCAGTTTACTACAGCTGTCAGTTGTTGGTGCAATGCGTAATATTGTAGCAGAGTGGTTGATGCTCAGCACATTGAAGATTTGTTTCGAGAACGCCTCTTTCGCGGTTCGAAATAAAGCATCATATCCAATGGTGAAGTTGGTGTTTCTAATTCGACTGTGAAAATCAAGGATGCGGTATTGTCATCATTAGCATCCTTCATTGTTTCAGGCGTTTCTTTGCAGTCGCAATTTCTGAATTCTCTCCTAGGCAAAGAGATGCTGAACTTGACTTAATATCTGCATGACATTTTCCCGAAATCGGTTGGAGCCGCATGGATACATTTCTGGCCACCGTTTTCTCAGCCGATTTACTTATCAATAAGTATAAGGTGGTAACAGATGTGCATGGATGAGTGTACGATTATCGATTCTGATGAAGCAGTCACTAAGGTAGGCAATAGCACAGAGATCAGAATTTTCCAGCCTGCGAGTTAATGTGAACATGTTTGCAACATTCAGAGAATTTTCATGTAGTGCGTGTCCCAAATATGCGGGTAGCTCGGAGTTGTAAGGAATGTAATGTGCTTTGCTGTGTGAGCTAACTGCCAAATAAGCAGATATCTCATTTTTATCCGAACTCCTCGAGAGCATCACTGAAACTGATATTATCACATTCTTTGCTCTTTTTAACACAGAGATGAGTGAAAGAAGATTCTTCAACGTTATAGCCTCTAAAGAATGCGTAGGACCTCAGAGTACTTCTGAAGTATCATTCGGGTAGAATAGCTCTTCCTGGTTTCGTTTCGCAATACGCATTTACGATTTTGCAAGGTAACGGAACTGCATATAGTGCTCACATGAAAGCATGACTGCCAAGGTGTTCGATATGTGGATAACGCAGGAACGTGTAGGTTTTGAAGCATAGCGAAGATCGAAAGCCTAGGCGCATATACCTTCATGTTAAAATCCCTCGTATCATCTTCGCAACTGATGGCATTTTTTCGTTTACTCCAACGGTAGATCATGACGTAAGTTGAAGTGCAACACTTTGCATTTTTTCTATTGAAATTTGAAACCCCCATTCTTTTGATCAATCACCGATCCTGTCGTAACCTACTTATTGAACTTTGAAATCAACAGAGGAGATCGGAAGTGAGCAATAGACTTTCAGTCGTCGGTAGAAGTGCTGCATGTGCTCGATACTCCGCTTCAGATTTCATTTGGAGAAATCAAGAACAGCAGATATCCATGAACGTTACCTGGGTGCAACACCGCTAAAGTCTGCATCGTTTGCAAAAAAACTCTGCCTATTGTTGTTCAAAAAGTTCAGTCACACAGAAATCGTTTAATCCATTCTGATGACAAATCAATAATATTATATCTTTCCGATATAAAGATAACATCTTTGTGGTTAACCACATTAGAAGGCTTGATATTATTGACATAATTTATCCTTGTTTGAGCGCTTCCAGCAGAACCTCACACCGATACCAATCTTTTATGCAAAACATCTAGTAGGAGAAATGGTTGATGTGCCAGGCAAAAAGCATCATTACTCGGCAGCATGAAGAACCTTCGTAGTCAGCAAATGATTAAAGCCTCTTATTTACAACCCTAGGCGTTGGGAGAAGGGGAGGAATGATATCACAGTCTTTTAAAGCTTGGGATATGATTACAAGCATCAGGATCTTTCTCGCTTCAGCGTGCCTGTTAAAGTAAGTCGCTTAGGGAATAGACGATGTGATAATATTTGCCAGCTGCAAAACTATTACTCGATCAAACATCGCAACCAGATATACTTCAGTTGTGATCCATTAATCTAGTTCTTTTACAGCTAGATATATTCGGCGTTGGTTAAATCTTCTCCAGTTGAGCACTTGCATTTTATTCTTTCTTTTTTAAGCTATTTTTGTGTTCACGTTGACGACCAAGGTCGGTAATGACTGAATTTTGAGAATCCCTCCCAAATTTTACAAGATATTTACACATTTGAGTGCGTTTCATTAGTGAGGACTTATAAACACTAAAGCACAAAGTCGAAAAGATCGCATATTTAGAAGGAATTACTGAGTTCGGATGCTGATCGAAATGCGCTGAGTGGAGACGTAGATCGCTCGCTTCCGTAGTTGTCGTTTTCCGGCACCGGGAATGCGCTTCCGTCGTAACTGTTTTCACATCATTGTGGAATTAGTTGTAAATGTTAGTTTATAAATGAAGCCTCATTTCCACTCGTGAAATAAAAGGAGATTATCCACATAGTTTTCCAGTTAGGAGAACATTTCCTGGAATGTAAGTGCACGGAACGTCTACTCTAATTAAGTTTGTTTAAAAAATTCATCTATCCTATAAAATATTTTCATTATAGTTAACTCGAGCAATATTTCAGAGCATTATTAAACGCCATTCAGCCAACACATTGCATTCTGCTTAATAGTGCGTATAAACTATCGTTATAATTTAGATATGTTCTAATCTATCAACATAGCTTTCATACTTGAACGTTGCATCATTTCACGGATCATTCCTTACATTTCCTTCACTGCTAAGCAAGGTTTCTTCTGCTCAATAATGGTACGTTTAATATTTCATTTATGGGTGGTTATTTATGTTAGCTCTTCGTCCATACTGCACAAAGATCGTAAGCATTAGGGGAATATAGATAGAACCAATTTCTTGGAACGAATTATTTTCGTCTCTAAATAAAAGACGTTTAGAGGAATTTTCGTGCACATGACGCAAAACTAAAGGCGAGCATGCTCAAATACCTATGGGTTGTTTACAGCAGAAAAGAAATGTTGGACACCTAAACATCTTCGGCGATCAGTCCGGAAAAGTAAATATCAGTTGGTGAATAGCTGATGCGATTGGAACGTTTGTAAAGTATAGTGACCAGATGAACTGACTCGATATATGAAACTGCTTCGTTTTTCTTTAGCATCTAAAAACATTGCTAAACAGTTCGCAAAAAAATTGAAAATGCCTTTTGCTCTCTTTAGTTTCTATTTCTTAAGCAATGCTTTGAATGATTTTCGCATAAATTTTCAGGAGAATGTAAAAGATGCGTCTGCAGATGCGATATATGACGTTTCGAGCAATGGTGTTTTTTATCCGACTGAATGTTTAGACCCACCCGAAGATATTTTCATACAGAACAATTGCGCACAGGATATCTGAAACTTTTCATCCTATATGCGTGAAAGCTCACCAAGGCTTCGCAATTTCGCTTGAAAACAACAGACAATTTGGCAGGCTGCTGGAAGAAAACATTGAGATCAGGAAGTGTCTCGTTCTGTGGGCAACGGCAAGCGTGGCAATCCGACGAATTCATTCTCATGAAAGCGGACTTCAGCGGAAATCAGATTCGAAAAGTCGACATCAGTTGTAAACAGCTAGTATGATGGATGTATTTGTTATGCCAGAAACTTCCAGTGAGAGGTAAAAATTTGAAAAGTTGCAGAATGTAGGAACTAGAGAGATGAGGATTTGTCGGAAATACGTTAAAGCATTCCCATCTTGCTAGAATACCACACAGCAGGGAGAACGCATGTTGCGGCCATTTCAATCAGCTCCTTGTTTCTGGATAAATCCTTTTTTTCGAAAAGACTAATCGACATACTATATGATAGTAAAAGATTCTTGCCGCAGGACTGCTTGATGTCACCAGTTGAAATAGTTCGAATGAAATTGATAAAAGATGTTTTTTACTACAGTGTACTATGATCCCATTTCTACAATCGCATAAAACATTAAAAGTTAAAAGTGCAATTGATTCGTTTAGATGGTGATTTGTTATTATTGCTTTATGTGCCACAAAATTCCCTTATCACCATTACAATACCGCAATCGATTTTCTTCAAATAGCATTCTCCCACGTCACAGTTATTGTGAACTTTTTTGTTTCACAGAAAAGCACTTATTTCCGTATAAGCAAAATATCCTCACCCCACTCCCACTCTCTGTCTATTTCCTTTCAAGACACAGGCTCTTTTGTCAAATTCTGGTCAACGTTCCTATGTTGACATTATGGGTGGTCGAGCAGATCTAATGTGCGCAAATCTAATCCACCCTATCACCGTCCTATTATGGCATCATCATCTAATCACTACGATGGATCTTATTAATGTAATTGCTCTCCTTGTATTCACCGAATTAGCGACAGTTTTAGGTGCATTTCCCTTTTTTTTGTAATTCAACTTTTTTATAAAGAAAGATCTATGGAGAATACTGTTTTGAGCGGAGCAGCGGTGTTCGCTACAGAGGTAGTACAAACGTAAGGTTGCGCCCCTTACAAGTGATGGTCGATGATCGCAAGCATGAAAGAGGCATCTATTCGCATTATGGCAAAGAAAGCGTCCAGTTTGATGCACTGTTGCAAATTTGTGCTTGCAGAGTTCGTTTGTCATGGAAAATGTTGTTCCTGTGTGCACATATGCGCGTTTTCTTCTACTCACTCACATTCTTTATGGTTTCAAATGAGGAATCGCCGAAGACAAAAGGCTAGAATATTTGATGCATGCACCGAAGAGTTGCATCCGCTGTCTACTTTCAAGCAGATTAATGCCTTCTGAATCAAGCTATGAGCCTTTAAATATGTCAAAAAGTTTACATGAATTTTCGTTTTGGCTAATGATAAATCTTTTATAGATTTGCATGAAGACCTGCATCAGTTTAAATCAGAGCGTCTTTCTCGGCATTTTTTATCACTTGCTAATCGACAGAATTGTTGTTAACATAGCTGAGCGCAATTCAAAGGTGCATATCGTGCCAGTCGCTCTCGTTCTTCTCATCGTTTCCCTTGTCACACATTAATATGACCTACAAGATGGGACAGTTCCGTGCGATTCAACTTTAAGCGAATAAACGTAATGATCAAATAATTTAGCGGTTTGCACTCCCTAACGACTTTTCGCCAACTTTTCAGCTGATAGTCTCTAGGCACTCGAAGCAAGTTTTTTTTGCAATATGCATCCACACGATCTGAAGCTGCCATTCCTTTGTTTGGGATTTTATCGGTTGCCTTGGTGGAGGGGTGCTTCTCCATTAATTCATCCTGGCTTTCTGCGTATGGTTCACTTCTGGGATACAATGAAGTTAGCGCTCTGACATCTACTCTCCGTGAATAAATCATAAGAGGCTATTCGTTTTTCTTGTTCACGTCGTATTTGATTTGCGATGAAGTCAGCAAGAATTGTGTTTTTACACGCGAAAGCAATCAGCACTTGAGAGGGCGACGCTCAACTTCAGCGCTCATCTTCATGCTCGGAGCGTACTGAAATATGGAAGTAGGCTTCTTTCACATCTATATTGCCATATTATACATGATTGCATGCCGACCATTTTGAATGCTTTTACATTCTACAAAATGAAAACATGCTACTGCAGTTTTTACTCTTTTTTAAAACATTCCATGTGTCATATCCAGTCATTAATTAAAATTTTCTATTTTCTTGTAATTTAATCATTTCTCAACATAAAGATAACTTCTTGCTTCATTAAACATAAACTAGGGCTTGATAACGTTCAAAACGATAATAAGGTGAAAAGACCAAATATCAACAGTGAAAGTTCCACTTCATTATGTAAATTTCCTTGTTATTAATGATGATTTCGCCGAAAATTTAACCGATACATCATTGAGCGCATTATTTAACTTGTTCAAACTGACCAATTTGCCTGTTTGATAGTGTGCGAATTGAATAAACAACCATTTCTCATCAGTTATATGTGCTATACGTTTACATATGCAATACAATTGTGTGCAATTTTGTCACATATTGTGGAAGCGTTATTATTCATAATTTTCTGTTGTGCTAAACGGATCGATCAGGGAATAACATGGCCGAAGCGATTTGAATTTCCAAGAGTTCAACCTTTATAATTTATATAATCGACGAAAAGGTGAGCGTTTCCTCCAGCGATGGAAATTTCTCCCCTGGGTAAGTGAATATCGCAAGCTTTGTTGAGATGTCTCACCACCTTCAAATATTATGATTTCTTTATTTTTTAAAGCATTAGTGAGGTTTTCTGGGATGCACAACGTAAAAATTGTTTATTTGTTGCGAACAGGGGTAATTTGAGAGGAAGATAAGTGACTGAATGATTTGAGACGTCATCTGGCCAGATAAGATTGATAGAGTGAGCTGTTTCTTAGACACGTATCCTACAAAGAGTGTCATATGGAAAGGCTGTCTGGAACAGCATATTCCGCTCGAGTTTTGAACGTGCTTTATGCGTGCGTATCACACTCCAACTTCACCTTTGAAGCTGACCAACGAAGATGGCAGAAAGCGCTGCTGATATGCGTCGATCTTGCTGCTAAAAAAAGCATTTTAAATTGTTAACTTAATTGCATACGATCTTTGATGGACTGATCTCTCCCCGTTTTGAACTTCAAAGTATGTTTTTTTTTCGATTATCCTGTTGTGAGGCTCATCAGAAAGCAAATCTAGACGATATCAATGTCTCTCAGACGCATCAACTCACCAACTTTATCACTCTTTTTGTCGTGGAACTATCGAAATGGTCGTTAGCACTGACAGCCATATTAAATGCGTTTTTGCCTTGTTAGAATTTCATTTATTATCTGAAATTGTGGTTTCTAAAATGGAATTTGTGGGAGTGAGGCTCGAAATTCGAAAACGCCAAGAATACTTCGCCAGCGCGTAATCTTAAAATGGCAAAACAGTGGCGGACGTAACCACCCAGATTTAGCTATCACTGCATCTCATCTTCTATTTTTTTTATTCTATTTACGAATTCAAAATTCCTTAGAGATATTTTATAGAAATGTTAACAAAATTGTGAACGCACTTCACAAAATAGAAACTTCGAAGATATTTTCGAATTCGATATTAATTTAAGCATCTCGGTACCGCTGCACGCAGATCCACTCAACTCAACAACAGCCCTCGACATCGTTTATAAAAAAAAACGACTAGAAAAACGCATCTAGATAGCACACGTTAGGCGAGCGATGATGATTTCATACTTGCATAGGTCGTGCATAATGGTCACTCGTATTTCTCTAACTGAACAAATGAGCGATGGAGGTGTCAGAATTTCCCAACAATTACGTTGATTAAAAAATGCCCTAATTTTTGTTTACACTAAGCACAGTCACTTCATCACGTTAGCTATGCAGTTTGTTTTATCGGTCCACCATAATTTATTCATTCATTTTATTTCTCCCATTTGACGCCATTCCGTTGCCATCATTTCGAAGTTAGCGCTGTGGCATTTGGGAATTTTCCCACAACTTTCTCAAAGCAGCTTTTTGAACGCCCTTTTTTATTTACTATTATTATCTTCTTCACTGTTTCTTTTTCTATCTCATTTTAAGGACGCTTCATTGAAGAAAAGGATGAAATTTGTCAAAGATAAATAAGAACAATAGAACGCTAATTGTTTATTGAAAACGGCTTCAATGAAACGAATTTTCGATGTAATCGTTTCATTTCAATGGATTTTGTCAATGCCACAGTCATGCCCTAACACTGTGGTGCTTCAGATTTTATATTTCTCATTTGTATCTGCATACCTCTCATGGCATATTGAAAGAAGAACCCTTCTATAGTGCTTTTTTGGTAGCTCTTTCATCAGAAAAGCATTCTTCATCAACTGACAAGATTAAACACCAACTCATAACTCAAAAGGAGAAACCACTGAAGCAAGTTGACAAAATTCAGCCTAATATATTAAATATAGACGACATGGAAAGATGCTTGCTAGCACACAGAAAGTGCTAACATTCATTGCCTTCTATGCAATTGCTCATCATAAAACAACGACTCATTTCAAAGTCTTAGATTAGAGCTGCAACCATTCAAAACGTGAATAAATGAATACACAAATGCGAAGATTTTATTATTTGTTGGCGACTCTTGAAATGCATTGAACGGAAATATAAAGACGCACATCGCCTTTACCATCATGATAGGTCGCTTTCTCATTGCTTTAATTTCTGTTCAAAAAGTTTGGTAGGCTGAACCATAAAAAGCGTCTGATTTGCCCTACTATGGCAGCTGTATCATTCGCTCTCTGATCCTCTAGTTTGCATTCCACATATCGTGATTGCAAGTCATTATCCATTCAACTGGTCTAAAGGTATGCAGCTATAATATACGAGTTGAGACCAGTTAGGGTAAGGTTCGGGAATTTGAATATGGATCGAGAGACAGTATGCGAGACAACAATCTGTCGAAGGCGGTCGCACTAGTGCTGTTTGCTTGCTTCATTGCGTATTTCGAGTTCCTTCGTTTCTCTTCTGAACATTCAGAGAGCGCATCATCACTAGCCGGTTTAGTGACCACTAAAGCGGATCTACGTTAATGTGAGCAATCCATTCAGCGGTCGTCTTGCATCATCCGCCCCTCTCTCTCTTATATTTAGTTGATTTATTTGCATGCTTTCGATTGGATGAGATACTCTGATTTTATCTGACGACAACAATTTACCTGTAACTTCAAATAGATAGAGGGGATTAGGAGGGTTATAAGTGTAGCTTATTGTTGATATTGTATCTTAGAAGAATATGTTCTCAGAAGAGCGCTCTGATTCACTTTCCGCTTCTAATAAAAGACTGTTTCTCCAACTGTTGCCATACAATATACGTTGTTTAAACATTGCAGTAATCACTGATTGTTATGCAGCTGGCACAGTAAACGTTTTGTGCTCTCTAATGGTTTCACGTGAAATCTATTCTATGCAACGGGAAACCACCGTATAGAGACATGTTGGCTAAGAGGGCAGTGAATTCGGTATATCAGTGCTAGGATGCTAAACAAGAGGAGTGACCTCAGAGCCGATTTACATATTTCCTAATTTAATTTTTTTTTCTTCAAAGCAGTCCATGATTTTTGCGATGATTTCGGCTTAACTGGTTTTAATTTTTATATGGGAGTATTTTGAACGTGGAATATTTTCAGCAGGAAATTTCTGTTGAAACTGATATTATTGTGAAGATTTTTCTGAAACGAGATTCTTTTACTTTTGTTCCAATAAGAATAATTTCGGCTTTCGAATGTTTCGTAAGGACGCACCTCTCAAAGAAATAGTGCTGTCGCAAGTGACACATGTGTGCAGTGGAACATTGTAAACGTGTTTACTGGAAAAATTGTAAAGCATTGTTGGATGAAGATTATTAACGACAGACGATTGACAGCAACCGAAGGACAACGTGGTTAACATTTGCCACTAATATCAACAATCAACGCTCGCAAATCGTCTATCATCATAGCAGTACATGGTCGACAAATAAATGCATAATGTTAAATGGAATTAACCAAACAATCACATATCATCACATCGGTCAGAAAAATGTTCGCATCTCAGATTGATATTCGCATCTCACTGCGTATATTTTGATGGTCTCTATTACTTTTGCTTTACAATGAAGTTAATCTGACTAACCAACTTTTTTACGATATTCACGTATAATTCTTGACCTTCGATCGTCCGCATCCGTGTTATGACCTTTCTATCAGTTGCGTTTTCAATTGCTTCTTCTAAGTTTGCACGGCACACTTTTGCTTTCTCGACGCATCACTGCAATCGTCCTCATAGAATGTCATCTTCTCTTTCAACTGCTTTTTTGAAATTTCCTATTACTATTAAGTGTCCGGTCGTTACAGTCTTCCTCACTTATCTGTAATATTGCTGCAGTCATCACTCCCTTCATTATTTATCGCTTCAACACAATTTTGTTGTAAGCAATTCTCTAGATTTTGCGAGTGCCACACTGCGAGTTTCTTAATGAAAATTTATATTATTTTCCAAAGTGCAGTCTGCCTAAGTGATCATTCGTGGCGAACAATTCCGGCTATTTTTTTCAAATTTTAGTGTTGAAGAACGATCAACTTTTTGGGAAATCAGACTCTTCAAGTCGTTCAGACCTCTAAACAACGTCAACGCACCTGACGATTCAGTGGCATTTAACAAATTTTGTGGTACATCGATGATATTTGACCGAAACGAAGCAAACTTAGGATATTGATATCTATTTATGCGTATATGTATGAGCAGCTTCAGTCTGCGATCCCAATAATCTATCGTTATGAGGTCTTCCATTTTAGTTCGCCAAATTGAGAGAACTCTCGTTCGTTTCGCCACTGCTCTCATGAGTTCGGCAATAAAGCAAATCGTAGTTCAGTTAGGTTCTTAAGAGGATTGAACTAAATGAATACTTTTGGTGGTTAAATATTCACAGTGGCAGTGTTTTTTGTGCAAGTTGGTGATAGGTTGTATGGTCGGTTTGATAAAGATATTCAAGATATTTATTGATATTCTTTCGCGGAAATTCAAGTCATCATTGGAAAAACTCACCTTTTAAAAAAATGACTTTAAAATTGTGCATAGTTTTGACGAAAAAGAAGACATTAAAGCGTAAAATATATTCTCCATATTCTTCTTATTTTCATAACTGTGAATTTTGACATTCCGTTCGCTGAGCACTTCATCAAGTGGGTCATATTTCGATGTTTCCGCAATTCGTTGCGTCCAAGTTTATGCGATGTTTATTGAAATTACTATATGTGTATAAAAAGGTATCTATGGCAAGTAACTTTCACGTTGCGTCTCCTCTATTGTTGTAATGTAACGGAATCTTTGTAAAATAGCTTGCAGACTTTGTGCGGAGTCACTAGAATCTTCTACTGGACAGCTGCATCTAATTGGGAAGGATGACTGAGTGTAATGGACTGGTGCACAGTTTGCGTACTTATCCACCTGCCGTGTTCTTCATGCTTGGCAATGAATTTTGCGAACGCTTCAGTTTTTATGGGATGCGCGCTATTCTCACGCTCTATCTCATCACGGAACACCACTTTGAAGAGAGGTCTAGTTTTTTTATGCGGGCTCAAATCTCACCGCCATTCTTATTTTCACCTCAGTCGTTGAATTCTCTGCTGATGACGAAACAAGAGATTAGAAATGTAAGTGCGAGCACCCATGTCATGAAGTGATTCAATTAACATGCGTCGTCGAGTTACATTCAGTTAACATTCAGTTAACATTCGGCGCTTGCTGAGGAAGATTACGGTAAACAATGCGAGTTACAGTATGCTTTCAAAATTCTTAGTGGATAGTCTTTTCATGTTATGTAAATTACAGCCCATACAATCTTGGGAAAGGATATTGCTACACACTTTTACGACCTAAGGTCTCTTTGCATACGCTAACAATTAACTGAAAGAACGGGACCACAAATACCTTTTAACAAAGCTTCGAAAAAGCATCTGTTCTCTTTTGCTCTGAAACTGCACTCACGGATGTCTCTAAACTTACTTAGTCAAATTTCAGGTTCTTCAAACTTAGTCAGTATGGTCCCTCTTAAGAGCATCCATGCTCACAAGTATGAACAGTCGCAAGCACCAAAGTCGCAAAAAAATCCAAGTAACGGCGCGGGCCAACTGTTGCCAATCTTTATAAACTGATAAGTCACCAACATGATCGAGGAAAACTTTCAATAGCACATCTCAATATGAATTTCTGAAGGAGATATAGCTTAGGTGTAGTGGTGCATTCCAATCGGTGTTGAGTTTTTAGCCAGGCATCGCTGTTCTACCACGCATTTGTATCACTAGCATTCGCGTCACCTCTGATTGGTTCGGTGGTGGCCGACAACTACTTCGGCCGGTTTCGTGTCATACTTTGGGTGTCGCTTGTCTACGTGATGGGACATGTGCTTCTCTCGATAGGTGCTATACCACAAATTGCGCACACGCTACGCTCAGTGCTCGATTTCAGCGGCTTGGTCGTAATTGCATTGGCCACTGGCGGTATCAAACCTTGTGTCTCCGCTTTTGCTGCTGATCAGGTCTGTTATTTAAGAGACCAATTTTCATAACGTATTCGCATTTTCATCACATAAAAGTTTGAACGTAAGTAGAGGTGAAGGATTGTAATGTCAACGTGGAAACAAATAGCGATAACAGCAATGATAATAAAAGTATATCGGAAGGATATAATACAACACAAAAAATTTTCGCCTTAAGTAACTGAATGAATGGCATTAAAATTTGAAAGTCGCAACTTCTGTTGTGAATTCTTCTTGATACTAATGTCTTGCTCACAACATTTTGCAGAAAATCAAATCTCTTTTGTAGTTCGGTGAGCATCAAGCGGAACAACGAACGCAGTTCTTTTCATTCTTCTATTTCGCAATAAATGCCGGCTCTTTGGTCGCGATAGTTCTAACACCGATGCTGCGTGGTAGAGTGAAATGTTTTGGATCGGAATACTGTTTTCCGCTTGCTTTCGGTGAGTCGCTTCATTCAAATTTATGCACTTGTTAATGACAAGCATAATTCACTAAATGCACAACAATTCCTAATTAGTTCTGAGGAATTCACTCTGTAGGGCCATTGAATGGCGACCGGATTCTAGACCTAATGATGTCCCCTATTACCGGACCAAAGGAATTTGTAAAATTTAATGTTAGGATCAACGCGGTGTTAATATTAGCCGCTGCTTTAGGAAATTCCTTCCTGCTACATTTGATAGATTGTCATGATCAATATCTTCAAAGTGATGGTACATAAATGAGATCATTCATTGCTCTGGCAATTGAAAAGGATTAGGCGATCGCGAAATTCATCTTCCCGTTTATTCGTTTCACTTGCTAGGTAGTGTGTTGTCTGCTAGTGTGAACGCCGTTTTGAAGCATCTCTCGGCTAGTTTTAGAGAACAATGTTCCAAAACTGCACTCGTTCTTACTGTTCTTCTCCACGTTCCTACTGATTGTATTTTGCAGGAAATAAAGTGCTGTTTCCAAATAAAGAAAGCATATATTATTGAGGAGGTCGACCGAGAAAATTCAGCAAGTTTTTTTTACCTACAAACTTCATATGAGTATACGCTGTTTGCTCCACTATTACTCAAAAGTAACCCAGCATTAACTTTATGAGGTGTACCGATCTTGCGATCTTGAGAAGTTTGTTCAATGCTCAAGATTGACAACCTCACGAGCGATTTTCCAGTTGAGTGAAGTTCTAGCTACAAAAATTAGGCGAATGGAATATTCAAAAGGGCAATGCGGTCGGCTTGCTGAATAACTTGCTGACAGTACTCTTGAGCTAACGAGCTTTTGCAGGTGTACCTGGTGTACTTATGTTGATTGCCTTCCTACTGTTCGTCGCAGGTTGGAAGTACTACAAAATATCGCCTGCAGCCAAGGGGAACGTCGTCTTTAGCGTTTTCGATTGCATTTGCTATGCCGCGAAGCAAAAAATCTGCGCCATGTGCAGGTGAGAAACGAGACAGTACTCTCGAAGGTCACACTTTAAGCCGAACATGGATTCCTCTCATTGTATCTGTCGCAACCCTTTTACGGATGGCACTTATTCTAACCTGCCTCCGTCTTTTTCAAGTTATTGTTCCACTGTTTTTTTTCCACATCAGTCATTCTATTTTCTAAACCACAGTCACAGCGTCTTATGTTCTGTTTATTTCACATTTCCCTCGTTGTTTTCATACCGAATCATCCCTTAATTGTTCCATGGCCATCGAAAATGTGCTGCTGAACATCTGCTTCACTGCGCAAAGAAGTGAAGACTATCATGTTACCGTAGTCATAACAAGTTCATATGCAAAGCATAAGCAGTGCATAGTCTACTCTCCAAAATCTCGACATCAGCGAAGCACTTGCCGTGAACCTGCTTCTTAACGTTCATCATAAAGCACCGTGGTTTAAGCGTTCCACTTTTGCAGGGGTCATGACAAAGTGGAACACTGGTTGGATTATGCGGCGCCAAAATATAATGCGCAACTACTTGACGGTGTTAAGAGCCTTGTCGCTGTTTTAGTTCTCTTCGGACCGCTCATCTTCTTCTGGGCTCTCTTCGACCAACAGGTTCTGTGTACAAATTTTCGTCGGAGCGTCAATGTGTTGCACTGTAGTTGAAGCCACACCTAAATCATCCTCGACCCCTTCAAAATATCGCCACTAGGTCTTTTTTTATCGTCAGACTTCTCCGAAAACACTTTCCTAAGGAACGAAATTCCCGAGGAATTTTTTACCACGCGCTTCTCAGCTTTAAATGACAGTTCTGTACCGCTTCTGATAATGCCTGTCTATCTTTCAAGCATTTGTGTAGAACCAAAATCTTGCCATATACGTTTTGCAAGTAACTGGCTCGGAATTTATAGATTTCAGAGGCCAGAGAACCAGACCTAACCACCGTCCTCATGATTTGAGTTCCTTTCTCTCACCTCCAATCTTGAAAACTTTATTAAAGTGCATCTCATAGCCTCACGAATCTGAAAACGCTTGGGAGAGATCAACACTCAAACCGCTCCATACAGCCAGTATGACCTGCCACCTTCCAAATACCAAAATCAATTTGAAATGGAAGGACTTTTATGAGTTCGGGAGGAATATTACTAAAACTGCTTCGTAGGCACATCAGGAGGCGAACATGCTCTAATGAAATTTGTAAGGCACTTCAAAAACAATTTCTTAGCCGTACTCGGTGACCCTGAGAAATGATGTTTATAGAGTTGTGTGATTTTCGACAATCTTTTTAAAACGCATGTGAAATTTTTGACTCTCCCTAGACGTTATGTGCTCAGGAACGCACTTACTAAGGAGCCTGAAGTATGAGCGTGTGCGAGAAATATGTTGGACGATTCCAGAGCAAATTTGAAACATCCCACCACAAAATTCAGTAAAAAGCTGAGAGCGCTCATGTTAATAGCCAATAATGTCCCCTCTTACGCTAGATAACCCTACGTTCAATTCAGAAGAAAACAGTTTTGGTATGACGAGAAGTTCTAGCATTTCGTGCTGAAATTTATAAAAAAAACAAATGCGAATATTCCTTTTACTTTTGATAGTATTCCATTACATTGCTCACAATGTCCATTCAGAGCGTATGAAACGAAACCACAAATTTCACAACGTATGCACAATTGTCTGCAGTTATAAGCCGTATCATTCTAGCCGACTTATTCGTATAACAATAGCGCCAAAATATATGTGAACGTTCGAAATACTCTTCAGGGCAGCACATGGGTTCTACAAGCGCGTCGCATGGACGGACGCGTGGGTCCGTTCACGATTTTACCTGATCAGATGAACACATTCAATCCACTCATCATCCTCATTATGGTGCCAATTTTCGAGGCATATCTATATCCAGCGGCTAAGAAGATATGCAGTGTGACAGCATTACGCAAGATGGCAGCTGGAGGAGTGTTGGCCGCGGTCGCATTTGTCATGGCCGGCCTGTTACAGGTGACTATGCTCAAATTCAATCATTCTGTGGCGAATAATCATGAGAGTGAAAAGTTCGTGCCTATTCGATTCGTTAGCGATCCGAGACATTGAAGATGATGGATAGGAATTGTTGGTGCGAGGAAATTGTTCGCTTTTACTCGCTGCACTGCGCTCATTGTCTTAAGTCGTTTTAAATCACAGATACAATAGTCTGCGTTAGTAGAAAGGTAGCTACAGTTGTCAGAAATATGACGAGTAAAAATCTCGGAAACATATAACTCATCGACGAATTTAAGATGACTATGACAGTGAGGTGGGAAAGTTCGCGACATTAAACGTTTTTGAACATTTAGTAACTTAAGTCTCAATTAATATCGATCGGTTTGCATACATTCTCAATTGTACTTCTAGTGCGAACTCAAACTTAAGACCTATTAAATGCGCTTTGCGGAATGCACTCAGATTTACTTGAAAGTTGACGAAATGCTACAGGTTTAGTAATAGCATAAATAAGTTAAAGAAGGCAGCTATTGCCAGTCTTGAAGGAAATGTCTTTGAAGATTCTCTACCTTGAGCGTTAGTATCCATTGTTTTGGGCGTATTTCATCTTTTTTTGGTCAAAAATTTCCCTCAAACCTTAATGCCAGTGACATCCATTAAACTTGTTCCATTAATGCACTTGGAACCGTATGCAAAAAAATTTGCAGCTGGAAGTGAATAAGACAATGGAACCACGACCAGCTCATGGTGAGGTATTTCTACAGCGATTTGGAAACTCATCGCTCCACTACACAATCAACGGCTCTCAACTGAATTATGGCAAGACCGCACTAGTTGCTGGGACGTACACAATTGCTAGCGAAAATGGAAATTCATTCCAGATCGAGCTTAATGCGTCTTCAAGTGGATACGTTCTTGGACTGTTCGAGTCACCCAACAAAAAGTAGATAATTGATTTTGCACTATCCAATTACTCTCTTCAGATATTATCGCTGGCCAAACCATCCCGACCGACAGGGTTTGTTACGTCAGTTATAGCAGTACTTCTCGGCGTGTTAAATCTTTGTAAACAACATCATTCTTGTGATGAAGCCCTACCGATTTCAGGAGGTCAATGTCGTTATTTCCATATAGCTGCGAGAAATCGGAGAATGGCCGCACGCGGCTTTACCTTCTAGTGCCCGGAGGGTCGGATCTCAGTGGAGGACAGCTTTACGTCGTAGACCACAAAGGAGCATTTCATGCGGAAACAGTCATTGAATCTGGTATGCGAATATGACTGCTCACTCAAATAATGAGCGACTAATGCAATATTCGTTATTGTTTTCACTTTTAAAGACTTCATACAGAATTACTAAAGTCTGGACAAAGTGAGTGATTTAGTCCATCTTTCACAACGTCGATCGTGAGCTGCACCTAATGAGTTTAATTTGATTCAGTTGAGGGGTCGATATTCCTTTTGCTTAGGTCTTCATTTGAAGGGTCTGAAATGTACGGGTAATTATGATCTGTTCTGACGATAGAAGTATTTTTTCAAAATTTTGGTGGTTTTTCTAAATGATGTTAGGTAAAGAAATGAAACGCAGCTGTTTCCATGTCGAAATTCCTGTCGGCTCTCGAGGCGAAGCTAGCCAAAATGCACGGCTACCGAACGTACTTGTGCCGAATATCAAACGCTGATGGTTGTTGAATACAGGTATGCTACAAACATGGCGATGATAGCTTGTCATGAGGCGCATTTAAAAAAGCAAAAAATACTGGAAGCCTCTTGTTGCTGTGCAACGACGGTGGTGTAGTTTTGTGTCCAGTGAGCTCCAATGAAGAAATATAGAAATTTTCAGGATTATTTGTCGACATTCAACCAGCACTGATCAGTTCACCGGAGTATACGCTAAGGTTCGGCCCAGGTAACTGCTCAGTGCTCACGTGTCCCTATACTCGGATGTTCTATGCGCAAATGGGAGCAGCGCATGTGTTGCACATCACTGAGGGTAATGCGGATATCTACACGGTGGTGAGACCAAACACCGTCAACATGCTTTGGCAGTTGCCGCAGTTTTTTGTGATTACGCTCGGGGAAGTGTTGTTTTCAGTGACCGGACTTGAGTTCTCCTACTCACAAGCAACGCCCAATATGAAATCTGTTTTACAAGTAAGTTTTCACTGCAATCTTCTTCTTTAAAGACCATTATTAAAGCGATATTGCATTCCCTACCATTGTATATAATAAGCAGTTTTCCATTCAAAACTTCTGTAAACCGAAAATTCAACGCATCTATTTAACAAGGCCTATTAGCAATGTCAGATTTACGTACTGTAAAGGGAATCGTTTTCATACATTTTGAGGCTCGATTCTTCATAAACTTACATTGATTATAGAATCATTTCACTGGTGGGCATAGCGTGCCTCTAAGTATACCTGTAACGTTAATACCTTAGTATTAACGTTACAGGTATACTTAGAGGCATTTTGGGCTCAGGGATCTGTGTCATTTTTGGGCTCAAAGCCTCGAAGTTACCTTCAGACACTTCGAAGGTGATACGGCAAGTTGTAAGTTTTAGGCTCCTAAAGACAGCCGAACTATCAAAGTTAGCAAATAGGTAGCGAATATCTGCCCACCAAAAATCATTTGTTACATCCGCATGTTGGATCCTTTCATCTAACAACGTACGAGGTGATGAGCATTATGATAAAATGTTCTTGGACGTAAATTTTGTGGGATTCAACGATACTTTGAAAAGAGACTTTTGCTATCGTGCAGCGTTGCTACTGGATACATTCTTTTCGAATGAGTAATATGAGGCATTCAAATATAGACGTCTGGCTAACGACATTATGCAGTTTTATCAACTAAGTGCCATATGAGGGAGGGGTGATGTGCAAGCCTATCAAGTAAGCGTTACCATCTTAACAGAACAGCGTTACTAGAAGAATACAAAACCCGTACGATATCAGCGATAATATTTTCAGGCAGTTTGGCTAATGACCGTATTTATGGGCAATGTGATCGATATGTTAATTTCGGGCTCTCATATTGTTGCTGAGCCGGCAACTGAATTTTTTGTCTACGCTATTCTCATGGCAGTCGTAATTGGTGTATTTATATTTTTTGCGATGAGGTATACTTATGCGGAGGATCGTGAAAAGATGCAAATGATGGCACTCGATAAGCAACCACCTTTAACTGCAGCGGCACCAAATAGCTCAACATGAATCTCTTCTTGATATCGGCAAATATCTATCACTTCTAAACACTTCACTCTTTTTGTTTTTGGCGAGCGATATTTGTGGCAAAAGGTGGACGTTGCTATTGTTTCTGATTTCTTATAAAGGCAGTAAGTTTATAACTCAGTGGCACTGCCTTTTCATCAGAGGAGTTCGAAATTGACAGTTTACTGCATAAACGGTTCAGGATCGAGATGCTGGAATGATCGTCTTCATGCGATCGTTAAACAGTTGCCGTAACTGAATAGTTGGTATGATTTTAAGGAAGTTATCGAAGCACCCCTTCGCATAACGCTCCGTTTTCAAGATGCGGATTCTTGTGTAATACCTTTTCAACGAGTCTACGATCGCGTAAGAATGCGGAATGAAGCATCTAGATTTGTAATATTGCCTCTCAAATACGGCCGCACCTAATTGGAGAGTTAAAACGATGGGCTGAAAAGAAGAACAAATTCAGCCTCTAGTCGTTTCTTTGAAACGAACAACTAGAAGAACCAGTGTAACAAATCATTATCCCAAAAATATGCGACATCGCCTCAATGATACCATTATTAAGAGAGAGAGAGAGAGAGGACTTATTGGACGAAAACTACCCAGCACACGAACGTTTAGTGCAGTGCTATGATGTGTATTTTCCTCAGTTTCCCTCTACCGCAGGCCATCACGAACGGTTTGAATACCGGAAGTTTTCATCAGTCTCCGTCAAAATCGGATAGTAAGAAAGAAAGATGGCGCTTCGTTTGAAACGGAGATTCACCTGACTTTTATCATAAGAAAGGAGCGTTATTGTTGGTCACAGGGGTGGTTTTTATCGATATCGATCTGAGCATGGGTGCAAAATATGGTGGGACGTTTATGAATTTATGGTGTTTCAAAAGTCGAGATAATTGAACGGAAAACAACGAAGGATAACGATTTGATAGGAAAGGCATAGGATGGTGGATATGATATCGTCGTTGTTACGAAGTGCGTCACATAGTTCCGGAAACCTAAACGTTGACACGACTGTTCGAATTGCCCATGCTAGTGAATTTATACTTTACTAAGGCGGATTGTTGAGATCTCACCTTACTTTGCCATATTTTGATGCTTTCGTTTGTGTTCTTTACAAAAGTGTGATCAATCCGTTGCATCAAGAAGGTACTTTGTTCTCTTTTTTTTTTTTTGCTATATATGCATATATTTAAATGCATTTCTTTTCATGGTTTCACAGTGAGAAGGATATATGCTGTCAAATGAAGGCACATCGCCGTAATCAGTTGAAGAGCAGCTTCGAACTAAGAAAAATTAAAGAATTAGCGGGACAAAAAGCATGTAAGGTAGAATCGTCTCCGTTGCTATACAGCGAGCGTGTGGGCATGACGCTTCACCGAATTTCCATCAAACGCTAGCACACTTCGTTTCTGAAGTCCTTAATAAATGCATCAAGCGAATCGCTGATATGTGACGCTAAATGGCTGGTCATATGCTACGTGCAGATGTTATGGCCTCAGCAGTTTGTGCTAATGGTTGGTGTAACTCATTGAAGGAAACAGAAAGCACAGAAGTGGTAGTAAAGATGCAGAACGCTTGAGCAAGAACACACACACTCGACTAGAGAAGTGCGAGTTTTCTGCCAATGTCGCAGCGGAAAGGCCAAGAGCGCGGAAATCGCACTACAAATAGACGAAATGTATTTGCCAGAAATAATATTCTTTCTACTTCTTAAACTGCTAACGTCATCGGCAGTGTTAATCCCTTTTCTCCTTCACTGTAAACAAAAGATATTTTGGGCATGCGTGGGGTAGCAAAAGTCCGCTGATGAGGTCTGACGGTGAGTGCAGCGATCCAAACCCTGCGATTGTAGGAAATATTTAATGAAGGCAGTTTGTTGCCTCGAGGTACAAAATGACATCCAGCTGAACATATGGAGAAAGATTCGGCGCTTTTGACTGGTCGTAGCAGTGGAGGCATGAATAAAGATATAAAGACCCTGACAAGAATGAGCGGTTATTCGAGAAAATCGCTTTTGCCGCAGCGGCAGCTTGTGAATTGTTTGGCGTTATATAGCGTTGGATGACCCATGAAAAAATCGGTTATGGTACTTGTCGATAGCACATTTCCCACCTCTTCACGGTTTCGAGAGAGAGGTATCAACGTCGGTAACGTCCAAGCTGAGCTTTTTAACAACTGCAACCTCGGAAGTATGATGGTGCAGTAACAGAGAGTAAATTATCGAAAACGTATGTGAAAAACATTCAGCTCCAAAAACCCTTTCAGATGAACCGACCGCGGTGGCAGTTTCACGAGCTCAGTTTTACCGCTTCGAGAGAGTCATTTAAAGTATTGCTCCCACCTCACAAATGCGCTCCACCTATGTATGGATAGGGCAATATGAGGTAATCCAAGGTGGATGGAAGCGGCGGGAGGGAAGACAGCATCTAGAAAAGTTTGCCCGAGTTATTCTACAAGCGTGACACTTCATGTGTGCATAATTCAGCGATTTCTCTTTTTTTTGCTCCTAATAATCTTTGTGCTTCGCTTTTATGTTTGGGATTTGTTTCGAATTTTTATTTTAGTTGATGAAATTCCGGATGTAGCTTACAGTTTTTTTCATTTATATTTAAGTTACGATTTTTTTGTTCAATATATTTGTAGATTAGTGTTTTTTTTTGCTTAATGAGCTTAATGAGTATAAATGCGTATACGTTCATTTATCAGCTAAGCAACTATCCTGGAAAGAATCCTAAGTATTAATGGAGCATTTCATAAAGAATCCTGAAAAGAAGATTCCGTGTTACCCGTTGTTGTATTCACGGGAAAAGTACTTCAGAGAGATACCAAAACTTTAATATATTCTACTGGGAAGAAAAAAAAATTGCGGAGATATTTCCAGAGTGTTTATTTGAGATCTTTCGTGGTATTCATGCAGATTATTTCCGAAACGAATGTTAGGTTTCACTTGATGAGTGAACACCTACGAGATAGGGCAAGTTTAGGCGAATGTGAGAATATGGCAAAGGAATGTTAGATTTTGTGCTCGTTATGAAATTCGATTTGCTAAATTCGAAAAAAAAACCCCCTTCATAATTACGTTGCAAGTCAATGTTGTGTTGTCTGAATGTAAAATTAGGAGTTGCTGTTATTAATCAATTCAGTAAATGAAAAAAAGAAAGCAGAAAATTTCAACGTAGAATTAAATTTCTAAAATTCGAGAGTCTACCTCTATGATCTTAGATTTGAGTGTGCTCAACATCGGGTCCCTCAAGAATCATATTTCTCCCAAAATCGTTGATATCACAATATTTTCGGATATCGGCTATAGCTAGAAAGCTTTTTTTTGGGACGGAAGGGGACATATCCCAAAATCGTGATGTTTCAAAAACAAATATGCACAATCGTGTGACCATTTTCTTCAACAGTTTTGACGAGCACTCGATCAACGAATTGCCTTACTCGTATAGAGACGACGTTCTCACAGATGACAAAACATTCGCTTTATTAATGAGAGAGAATCGTCTAGATGATCGAACACGTAACGTTGAAATACAAATTAATGTGATGATAAATTATGGATTGCGTGGATGTCAGTCAGAAATAAACTGAGCCTCGTGTCACGTTTATGAACCGGTTCAGCAGTGCGGTGGGATGCACCGAGGATGTCGTCTAGGTGAGCGGTGGACTCTCTATTAAATGCATTCCTCATTTGAATACTTTCTTAATTCATGTTTATTCTCATTTTTAACGCTTTTTGAATTTTCCAGCAGAAAAAGTGAGTGGTCGAGTTGCGACGGCTATTTTACGCCATTTACAAGTTTATATTTTCTGTGGGGACGAAAACTTTTGAACCTACAATACCGTTATTGCTTTCTGTGGATCTTTTTTTCTCCAGAAAACCTTAGCTTATGACTTTGGTTAATTTGAAAGTGAAAAAAAGCACCGCCTCCCCTCCCTCTTCCACACTTTTTGAGCGCGGAACGGTGAAAGGATTTCCAGCTGATCTGCTTTCAGGAAACCTTAAATATGTGTTCTTTGACAGATAGAGAAAAGCTCAAAAATAGCACTTCGATCCTGATTTGCCGTCTTTCGTTTTCAAATTTTATGCGTCGACCGGTTTATATCTCCCAATCGTGTTATTATACCCCGCAATATCTTCTTCTTTGGTTTCTTGTGATGCGTCGAAAAACTTCATCTTTAGTTTTCGAGCCGTTCAAGTTTCGTGTGCCAGAATGAGTCTTCGCTTTCTTTTTGGAGATCATTTTATCAGAAGCGCTTTAGTGGTACTTTCAATAATTTTCTGCCGTTGTTTTTGATTCTTTCATGTCCTCATATAATTCATTTGCATTTCTCCCTGGAGAAAGACTGTGGCTTCAGTGAAAGCTTTGATTGTGTTGAAAAAGGATTACAAGACGCGATCTGTCCATCCACTGTTTATGGAAGCGTCAGGCGGATTCTCAGGTGAACATCTTCCTGGCGATATAGCCTTGACGTGGTTGTCCGAGTTCACACAAACCTCATTTCACTTTCCAACTATAAGCTGTTGTTCCAGTTTCAGCTTCCGTTAACGTTTGTTAAAAGTTCAAAAACACTTGTATAACGTGCTGCATTAAACACATAACGAAAGTCAGCCAAATGGAGATTAGTAATAAGGGCGTGAAGAGTGAGGAAGAGGAGCAAGAGAAAAAAAGAAGGGAAGGAAACGTTCATCGGTAGGCACGCTGCTCTACGCGCGTTCTCTCACACAGTACGTTTTCAGGAGTGTATAACGATCAGCCGATGTCAGTGTAGGTGTTCAACGCCATCGTTTCGTCACCGTTCTACTGAGGCCCTTCACTTTCTCTGTACATTCCAGGTTATTGCATGAAGAACCGCGTTCATCACATCCTCACCTGATGCTGGCACTTATATTTGCCGTCAGTGCGATACTATGCTGGCACCTATCTGCCGAAGGGTAAAAGAATTTTCAGTTCTTTCAGACGGTAAAACTTGAGCTCTTCAGCACGAAAATGTGTGACACTGCTAAAGCAGGTCGATTCGCTCTGGGTAGAGCCTGAGAGTTGGAAAGAGGTGGAGGAAGACGGCTAAGCGAAAGGAGAAGGCTGTGATTCTAATGAGTGGAAAGTGGGAGTGAGACTGTGTTGTGGCAACGGTCGGTGAAGTGGACTATGACGGCCTGGATTGCACCTTTTAGCACTCGGTTGGCCGGACCCGGTCTATGCTGCTTTAGAGATACAACTGCACTTTCGGGTCCTTGACGACACTTTTCGTCAGTCAACTTGAACATGCAATTAAGGACATAGAATTATTGCCTTTTTCGTTTGCATTTGTTACAGCAAAGTGTAATTCAGAAAAAGGAATAATTGATGAATTTTCTCGCTCATTTGAGGAATAGGGGTAAGGGAGTGGTGTAATAAATCAGAATTTGGAAGAAACGTCAGTGGAAATTTGGTTCACTTTTTCTAATCAGCGTGAAAAACTTTTACGAGAATAGTTTGAGTGACCTGGATGGGGAAATCTACCACCTCTCTTTTCCCATTATTGCTTTCTTATCGTTCTTTTTTTGTGAAGAAATAAGCAGTTTTCAGAATAATGAGGTTTTTGCTTATAAGCGGAAATATTAGTAAATGCGTTGGTTGATTCATACGGTGTTTCATTCAACCTTGACTCATTTCTTCAAAAATTTGAACATATCTTAGACTGACTGGAGGAAATTGAAATGTAGTTGAATGATGGCTACTATGCCGTTGCTCATTTCGCACACTTATTTGTTTGTGTTTGCAAGGGATCATCTAGCGGTCTAGGTCTCGTTTAGGATCCGCACTCTCTACAGAGATGTATTTCAGTACACTGCGAGACGACATTGGTATAAGAGTGAACGGTTTGTCACACTCATAGATTAAGGAGATAAGTTCCTCACACACCTGTAGATTGAGTAGGTTCACAAGGATGGCTTGATCGTCAACATGATCCTGAAGTCGCACCCTGCGAACTCCACTCTCCTCCTGATCTCCTCACGCACTGCCACAAGCTGGCCATAAGTCTACAATCTGGATTGAATACGTGACCTCTTGTACTCTCCCAATTCTGCGTCAGGCTAGCTTTACGACCCATGCTGGGTAGCCGTGTGACCCATTCTGGGTACTCCTATGTGTTGTTTATGTTCCTTGACTTGCCTTGTGCGGTGAACTATTCAGGTTTAATCTAGAGTCGGCTGATTTACATTACCCGTTTGCCACGAACAAGAGTGGTTTCTTCGATGGTATATCTACTTTTGAAACATTCAACAGTTGTGTTCATTTACGTATAAAACAATTGCCGTTAATATATATCGCAGCTGATTTGGTTAAGTTCAAAGATGAGATTCGAAGAGGGAAATAAAGACGTTTCTATACGTCGTTGTAAGCACTAGTAATGTGCATTCCATTGCTATTGAAGTATTCATAAGTGAGTAATCGTTGTCAAATTTCGTACAAAAAAAGTCCGACGAAGTTGAATTACCTCAGTGAGCTTGTTCATTAATTTTTTGAATGAATCGTTCTCGAATTTCCACATCGACGTTCAACGTTCATTTCCAGGTTTTCATTCTTTTCATGCATATAATTCTGTTAGTTATTTCAGCAAAGTTTCCTTCAGTCTATAATGCGGCATTCCAACTTGACGCCGATCTTTGAAATTCTTCGCATTCTTTAGAATCGTTTGCGTAATCCAGAAATGATCTCCACTTTTACAAATATCTTAGCGGAAATAATTTTTGGGTACTGTTATTGCTTTCGTCTTCAGCATTTCGCTAAAGAAAGTTAGACGAATTTGTTTTTCTATAGTCGGGTTCTTTCTTGCTATACGCAACCGAAACATTTTTATAACTTTATGTGCGTCATTCACCACCTCGAAAGTGTCTCTGCTCAGTTAGCGTTTGAAGCTTATTTTCATTAACCGACCCGAAGAGGGCAACGAAATCCATCTTGTCCTCATGCAAATTGTGCTCTATTGTATGCGAAAATGTGATGAGAACTTACATTCAGTGTCAAGCATCGAAACGGAAATCTATAAGTTATGTCTGCATACAAGGTGAGGTGATAGTAAGGGGAGAAAAATGCACTTATGAAACGCATATACATTTGCTCCTCGAAGATAAGGTGCAGCTGACACAACCGTCAAACAGCTGTTTCAGGCGAACGACGGTAAGTAAAGAACATGGTAGGACACCTCAGTTCGATTTCGATCGTTACCATGACTACTACGAAATGAAACGATATATGCTGAGTGTGGCTGCAATGAATCCTGAATTCGTGCAACTTCGTGATATCGGGACAACACATGAAGGACGTAGGCTGCTTGGACTGAAGGCATACGTTTTCTTCTTAGAACACTCATCCTAACAGAACACTCATCGAAATTGTGGCTTTCTTTCGTTATGTGCTATCAATTTTTCTGCTTCCTTGTCCGTTCTCTTGATCTCAAGTATCAGTTTGTTTTCAGGAATGTTTTCGTAAACGGCGCTCGCTGCATATTTTCGCAGTAACGATCGCATGTTTTAATGAGAGGTGAGAAGGGGGGAGGAGGAGTATATTGAAGCGATAAGGTGAGCAGTAGATGCAGACTTCGGCTAAAAGTGCCCATCAGCACTCTCATAGAAAACTTTACAACTTATGATCTAAGAGTGTTACAATTTTCCAACCGTTCGCTTAGTTCGTTTTCAGAGAGAGAGAGAGAGGGAAAGGAAGAGGAGAGGGGAGACAAAATTTCCAGTGGCGAAACCATTAAATTTCAAACGTTTAACCAAGGAAGTGATGAAAAGTTTAATAGAGAAAGTGTGAGGGAGATCAGCCGAGAAATGGATCGTAGAAATTCGAAAATCTCCTCGGAAAGTGGGGATTTTCAAGTTTCAACATTTTTGTGTATCTTTTTGGTATGTGCGTTTGCGAAAGCTCAAGACTTAGAGTGTCGTTATCTGTTCTGTGAAATTATATACAATCTGCCATCTGTATAATAGGCATTTCCAATTTGTGATCGAGAGGAGTTATTTGAGCAAACTTAATATTAAGCTTAACAATTTGCAATTATTCATAATTCAGACTGAGTCGCCCATTGATTCAAACGAATTTGTTCTACTGAAACAACGAAAAAATTTCTATTTTTTCTTGCGAAATTTAACACAATCATAGGGAAATATTTATATAGGTTCGCTGATGATGTACATCGATTCTCTATGATGTTTGTATGAGTAATTAGCCGTTTTACGCACTTCTGCAACATCCACTATACGTATAGGTTTGGGAAGTGTTGCAGATGATTGCAGAGAGTCCACCGCAGAGGGGAAGGGGGGAGGAAAAGAGTTGACTTTCGGCATGTGCGCATAGTGCGAGTATTTTATAAGGGCAGGTACCATTGAAGGATTGAAATTTTAGTCATTCTGAGAATATACATCGCAAATCGATATCACCACCTAGTCACAAAGAGTTGGATAAGGCAAAAATGTGCCTAATCAATAAGGATGACGATGAGATGGCTTGAGGGCAGGAGGTTGTCCGTGAAGGCGAATTCTCAATTAGTGAGTGTCATTGCATTATTTTTCGTCGTTCATTTGGCGCTTTGATAGCCACTGTGTGGAATAACTAAAAGCGCATATTTTATCACCTGTGATATGATATCTTCGGCTAACTACTATTGATGTCATATTTTGTAGCAGGGTGATCTTGAATGGTGGGAGACAAATTTTTGAGTATTTCAATCACTTCCGCTTATTGAGAGAAAAAAAGCGGAAGTGATTAATTTCTATGTGCACGCTTAATTTCAAGATTAAGGGAGGTGCAGCAGAAAAAGAAGCCGTCAAATGAGCAGTCTTTTTGAGACGAGTGCAAATATTTCATTTTTCGCCATCCTCAGGGTTGTTTTTTCATTCACTTACTACAAGCCGGTTTTGATGCATCGCAAACACCCATCTCTTTTTTAAGTGTTGTGCGGAAATGAATGTCGTATGTGGGATTATGAAATGTGCACAATTGAGATGAACTTTATGAGCACTTTGCTTCATCTCTACTATCCTATAAGGGCTCTCACTATTGCTACCATGTTCACTATTTTGGTCACTTCGAATGTGATGGTTTGTCAACGAAACGCGTGAGTGCTTATGATACTCGCTCGTTAGACGTGCTGTACGCCTAGTCGGTCAAAAGAGGTGGAACTGAGTGGGTGGTGTAGTTGATTTTTGTAAAAGCGGTGTGAAATCTTCATTGAACAAACAGTTCGGTTGATTTTTTTTCGTGCTGAAGCTTCGTTTCGCCGAAAGTAATAGACGACAAATAGTTTCGACTTATCTTCGGCAACTTGAACAACTAAAATAAACAGTCCTGAAATCTCGTCGTTATCCATTCTTTGAAAAAAAAGGGTTTTTCAGATCGGTTATCCGGCCAGTGCGATAAACAAGAGGGCAGTTTGGCTCGATGGAGGGAATCATGCGAGGGAGTGGCCAGCATTTCACACCGCCGTCTTTTTCATTGACCAGGTGCGTCGATTCAGCTCTGAAACTCTTTCCTCTTAAAAGACATTTATCAATGAGCGTGACATAGTACAGTTAATGAGAGTTCAGCACGAAATTAACGTTAATGTTGATGTTGTACTGTAATTAAAGCAAATATTTGAGGCTTTTCTCAGAATTGGTGTGGACAGCATTGCTTTTTTAGTAATTTACACGCTCGAAGTTACATTTTCGCATTCCAGTGTTCTTTGTTGAGTTGAAATGAGACGCGACTAGGAGAAAAAACAGTGGCTGATAAAGTTTCAGTTCGTTAATTTACACGTGACCTTCAGAAGTAGAGAAGTTGAGGCGACAAGAAGAGATATTTATTCATAGTAACTGCTTTGTTGATTAAAGTAAAAATAAATAAATAAATAAGTAGAAGTAAAAAGAGATCTCGTCGTATAGGGATCGCACAACCGTTATGTTGGTGAGCGAGCTCGCACAACCGCTCAAGAAGCATTAATTAATTGTAATAATCGACACCCATTATAGACACTTTCACAGTGTCCTCAAGGGTTAATGCGGTCGAATAGTTTAAAATTTATTGTTCCTTCGCAGTTGAACGACGTCGTCTCATTTTTTAAAATCGTTTCGTGGAATGGCTGCTCTATGAAATAAATACTTTTCATGTGCCGGGATGATGCGGGTTCATTTGCAGCTAGTGACCAATTACGGCATCAACGAGAGCATAACAAACTACATCAACAAACTGAATATTTACGTATTTCCCGTATTGAATCCGGATGGATTCGAATACTCTCTTACCTCCGATGAAGGGCTAGTTAGTGGATTATGAAACCTTTTTCCATCGAATTTATATAGCTGTTGCTAATTGAATGGAGTACAATCACCTTATGAAGCACACAATAAAGCGAATAATATAGCACACACCGATCTTGCAGAGAGCATTAGCTGAAACGCAATGCGCACGATGATATAACTTTAAATGGTGGACAGAGTAGATAGCAATATGCATTATTGCCAAGGTTTCGGGAATATATCCCAAGACATCATGATTTCATTTTGCGGAGCTGAATTCACTTAAAAAATATACTGTTCGATTTGATTCAACAAAGAAATTCTTAGCTAGTTTCTATAAACAGTATACTTTTTTCACCAACTTACTATTACATAACAAGGTCTTAAAGGTAAGAAATTGTCAGCCATTTTTCAATCCGCCGGGTGAATGAACCGCATGATGAAATAACAGTTTTTCTGGTGCGCTCCATCTATCCAGAATATACGCTGAATACGGGAATTTTTCTTCTTTTTATTCTCGTAAACGCAAAGTTTAATGAAATTACCAGATTTGTTTCACTCGTTAACTTTCTTCGAAATATCTCTTGCAGGCTGTGATAAGAGTGCCACTGAAACTCTTTACAGATTCTTCGAGCACTCAACTATGAACATATTTTATGAAAAATTTTTACCGCTCATATACGCCCATAAAAATGAAACAGTCAATAATTTCTGAAATATGCCACATTTTTTATTAACGCTATCGTATTCCATATTGTAACAGCACTGCTACTGGATGCAAGAACAAAGAGCATTTTGCATATTTAATGCAAAGACAGAAAATCTTCGTTAAGCTTGGCATCTCTTTAGGAAAGTTACTTCTTCTTTCAGCTTAATTTTGCTTTCGTGTTAATTTTCGATCGTTTCTTGCATTGCGCATGGACTTGAAGTTTCAGTCAGTCAGAAACACGGCACCTCTCGTGAATTAATGTTATCGAAATATAGCTATAGCTGTATTCATTTTCAACTGCTTACTCACCGTTGAAATAGGCTTTTTTTAATCGATTGTTTTTAGTGTATTTAATTTCCTTATAGAAATATTTGATGTAAATGTTGAGTGATGTTATCGACATTTTCAGATACGGCATTGGCGGAAGAACAGGGCACCGGAAAACTGCACTGGCGTTCTTGGTAATCGAGAGGATATTTGCTGTATAGGCGTCGATCTTAACAGAAATTTCGACTTTGCGTTTGCACACCGTTCTGTCCCATATAACAATCCGTGCTCTGATGAATTTCAGGGGCCCTATCCGTTCAGTGAGCCTGAGACACGGTAAGGTTTATCTGGATTGTCTCTTTTGTAATCCGCCAGTTTAGGAGAAAATGGAAAGCACGTATTTAGACAGTTGCATTATACGTCCGATTCAAGGAGTGGAAACCGAAAAATGCGTAGAGATTGCCATATCAATTATTTTATCATACCAAAAAAGCTGAGTATAATTTTCGAAGATGTATTTTCAAATGACAGAAGGTTCGAAATATTTTGACATCGCTTCATCGAGTACATCTGTGAGTGAAATGATTTTTCACAGAAAGCCGTTCTGAACTCAATCTCTTGATATTTTAATAATAAGTTCTCCTCGTTGGACCTTTCCCTTGTCTTTTCGATCACATTTGCGGCAACATCAAATACAGCATTTTCATCCTGTTCTGCCTATCTTTCCTCTACCTTAAGTGTTATGCATTTGATGTATGTTTAGCAACAGGGCAAGTTGATTAGTTGCGAAGAGAGACCGGGACCGAAGCGAAACCTTCTGACAAGTTGCGCTCCCCTTTCTCACATGATGTATTTGAAGTAGAAGTATTCGATATGTGCGTTAGCAGTTCTTTTATGCAAAAAGTATAGCGGTGGAAGAAGAAAACGAATGAAAAAGAAAAACAAGTCATCGGAACGTTGAATGCTAGAAATTGAAAGGTTACAATGTATGCTTAGGTGAGCTATCTGTAAGAACTTGATGCTCACATAATTATATATGACAAATTTGGGAGTTTTCCTTAAAAACGCAAAGGTGTTCACTGATTTTTTAACTTCATAGAGGTTGTGATGCCTTTACACAAATATCAAGTGCCTAGCTGTTTCTTCTATGGCATCTGAAGTTCAGCTGCATTCTAACGTATGCGTTTTTTTTTCTTTGCTCATTCTTTGCTGCATTTAAAGAGGGGTACCATACGTGTTGTACGTGACGACAATTTCGTCCACAGATTTTTTTAGCGCCATTCGTGACTTTATGTACTCGTCAGAGATATACGGCAGATTGGATGCTTTAGTGAGTTTGCACACCTATGGGCAGCTCTTCATTTTTCCATACAATCATCAACGTCGAAACTATCCGGAAGATATTCATGATCTTGTAAGTACTCGTTATTTATATTTGTGCCCAACAAATCCGTTATGATTGTATCTTCGAATAATCTTTGCGAAATTCTTTAGTTTTCGCTCATCGTTTCATGCGATGTTATTGTTTTATCGTTTCTTTTTTTGATAAGCGCTCAACAACGTTCGTATATCGAAAATTTGCATGACGCTTCAAATCTCTTCATACTTATTATCATTAATTTTTGTATTAGACTGAGCTTTTATCGTTTTATTTGTTTTATTTAAAACTGTAGCGTTTTTCTAGAGGAGTCTGGCTGAGAAGGCCGTTGACGAGATTCGAGCTTTCAGAGGCACTAAATATGAGCTTGGAACGGCGGCCGACATTCTTGGTAAATTTATTTTGATCACAAAAGTAATTCTTTCACTCTCCAGCAGTTCCTACTTCAGCGGTTCAGAAGACTGTAAACAGAATACGCGGTGTATTGGTGCAACGATTTTAAGCAATCGTTGTCACATAACTTGTTTAAAATTTTCGTACGATTTGATAAAAGCAACGTAGTGTGTAATTTAACACGGTGACACCTGTTGATTTTTGCGCTTAAGAGAGCAGAACGACGTATTTCGTTGCGTTTGCTGCAATATTCCTTCTTCCAGTGGAATTTACTGCTCTTCGCAACGTTTCTGGTATAGTTTTGTCGAAATTGCTTGTGCGTCGGTGTTGCATTCGCAATGTTCTTGAAAATTACCCTCTAACCATCAAAACCTACTAAAATTCCGTATTGTTAAGGACGGCGGCACTGGGGCTCTTGTATAACCGCATAGTGCTTATTTCTTAGCGCATTTCGGCATTATACCACTTCATCTTAGTCGGTTGCGCAAACTGCTCTATTCCGTTTTCTTTCTCCTATGATAATGAGTATCAGTCACCTCGTTCGCATCAAGTCAAGATAAGGGGATTCAAGACGACTGTTGAGTGGTGTTCATTGCAGCACCAGCTACAGGCGGAGCGATTGACTGGATCAAAAAGTTTACGCCAACAAAATATGTATATGTTGTCGAATTACCTCCACGATTATCCTGTAAGTCCAGACCACCTAATCTCTTTTGTCAAATAAATTTGCATCTCCAATTCCCCTCCGCCTCCTCCACCCTACTCTTCAAAAAAGGTATAGGAATTACATGTATTCGTTTAACGTGAATACTTTTGTTTTTACTTAAGAATTTATGGGCATTTAGCACCCACGTTTTTTGATCTTCGATTGCACTCGGCGGATATTTGGTCCGTTTGCATATTCAAGCAGAATAACTTATAGCCAGGTGGCCACCCGCAGTTTGCAGGCGTTTGCTCTTTTTTTGAAAGGAAAGATATTTTGTTCGATTCGCATACTGATGAGCGCCTTTCTAGTTATGCGTATCCCTCTTATTCCTGTGTTTAATTAGCATTCATTTGATCGATCGCCAACTTTTTTTGCATTCCCATTCTAATATAAACATATTTTCTTGCAGGTTGTTCTATGCAGTTGTTGAATTGAAGAATTATATTTACGCTTATGATCTGAGTATCTAAACACCTCATATAATTCGTAGCGATTAATTTTGTACATATTTCAGCTTGGTTTGGATTTCAAATGAAACCACACTGGTTACTGCCAACAGCTCAGGAAACGTGGCATGGTATACGTGTAATTATCGATCAAGTTCTCCATGAAGCAAACCTTGATGATTGAATAATACTCGGATTACCAGTTATGTCGATGAAACTTACAGAGAACGTTATATCAGCGGAATGCGTCAGCAGGGCGCTGAAATGAATTCTGTCAAAGATTAACCGTAATTGCGTGAGACATTTTGAAGTGACAAAATTCTTCTTTCGCTTCTATGATAAGGAGCACTGTACAATAAGGAGGTGATTTCATTCGAGATTTCAAACTCACAATGCATTTAGTGTTGAGTGGCGGTTGAAACGGCGCTGTTAGCCACCAAAGAGAGAACTTTACATCACTTAGCTTCTCCAAGTTGTGTTCTCTTTGTTCTCATTTGGTTTCTGTTATGTCATTGTTTCACGTATTAAGAAAGAAAGCCGTTTAAAAAAAAATTAGTGGATAATTTGCAGAGAGCATTTCCTCTTACGCAAAAATATGTAGCGCTATATTAAATCATCTGAATATCGCCATAATTAAGTACGATCTCATTCTCTCATTGAATATCACCAGACGATTGAGTGATGTTTCATTCCAGCCAGAGTTTTCATTTATATTCTAACACTGAACATTTACCTGTCATATTCAGTTTCTCATTTCATTATCGTTCCATTCCATCTCCATCGTCAGTTCTCTATATCTCTCTTCCAACTGCATTTAGTCACTCTGATTTCAGTAAGATTTGCGCTTCGTTTATTTGTGACGTTTTCATTGGGTTATTTCTTGACGTTGTGACGTTTACATACAAATGGATATTTCTTATGTATGTATGTGTAAGCGTAGAGTCAGTTGATGAATAAACCAATTTGCTATAATCAGATGATCAATCCGGCCAGTTGACCCGTTGAAGTGTTTCAGACGTTAATGTTTTATGATAAATTTCCTCGGTCTAGCAATTAAAAGGCAACGGTATATGCGAAGGTGAGCGATGGATCCAGTCAATTCGCCTAGTGGATCCAGGCAATATCTAATTGAAATTGGTGCTTTTTGGAGCACTGGGAAGGCTTTCCGAGGATGATAGTGGCATGGTTTGTACTCTTGCATTTCTCTGCACTCTTTTATTTGATTATTCGAAAAATGTCCGGAAAAGTGGTGAAATCCAGAATAACGCTTCATCATAAGAAATTGTGCGGCTTCACCGATCCTGTGCTCAGTTGTCTTTTTGTTTTGTTTTTTTCTTCGACGTAGCAGAACGATGTTTTTTAACAGATCTCATCAACAAATTTAATGGCACATTTAATAGTCAGTAACTTGAGTGGAAAATGACAAATCGTAATCAGCTTCAATGGCTCGAGCTATGGTGTGGATATGCGATGCATTTCACCCGGCGTAACATTTATGGTTTATGATGTGGAATTGTGGGTCAGATGGACAAAGATGTGTGTCAACTGCGTGCTAAAATAATGCCACTGTAATCAGCTTTCGTAGAAACTTACAATAGACGCACCATTTTGGTGATTTTTACTGTTTTGTTGATTGAATGTATCTGAGTTTCGTGCATCAGTTCCATCTCTTAGCGTTCCTTTTATACGCCTTTGCAAATTTGATCCGTGCAAGCAACTGCTAGCAATACCGTGTTTTGTGCGTATATGTGTATATGTACATGTTTGTGTGTCCAGTCTGTCTTTCTGTTAGTTTCCACTCGAGAATCAATTGTATTCGATGAGAATAATCCACACAATTCGTTAATTATCGATGCTATGCCTCATGTTGAGTGTTACTTCTGAAAGAAGTGAAGTGCATTCGAAAGTAATCTTCGCTGCATTTTATCATTCTTCTTACACCTGGTCGAATTGGTGGTGCTATTCAAAAGCTTGAAACACAGCAGTTGCAGTATCGCTACCTAAACAGCCTCAGCCAAATCGTATCTCTGATTATATTCCGATCACTTTTATACCATCACTTTGCGAGGCGCTCGAACTTAGTGTGTAATGCTGTTGTTAAGCCCGGCTTGATCACAGATTGCCTTATCAAGGATTGTTTCCACTGAAGGCATGGTCGCGGCTTTGACAGCTTCACATATTCGCCCATAGTGCTTTTGTTTGCATGTAAATTGTCTGCGTAGTGTCTATCCTTATATAAAGGGCGCGGGTGCAGGATCTGTGTGTTTACTTGGGACCAATTTCGGCTGACGCGACTACTGCGTTCACATTCTTCGTACTTTAAATTACAGCTGCAGGAAAAGTTATCAGAAATGTTTCGTTGTTTTGCTTCGTCCATTTAGAATTCTCTATTGATGGCGGCCGCATCCAGGGAAGTTATGAGAGCGATTGAAAAAGTGCAAAACCACTTCCCCAAGACAGCTTTCGGAAAAAAAGCTTTGTGAAGTTTCCAGCCTATTTGAGGCTAGGCATCATATTTTCCTATGAGCATCTCTGATATCGTAGAGCTCAGCAGCTCCAAATTCCAGACACACACCCTCAAATCGAAGTGATGGCAGCCGATTGCAGTGACGTGCTTTATTCATTTCCTTCCCGTTTTTTTGCAACTGTAATTGTTTATCGTGCAGTGTCACTACGGCTATACTGCATAAATGTGCTGCATAAAAAAAAAGATCTTTGAATGCCATTATTATGTGTTTCTAATGACCAATGATAATGTTACCAGCAGAGTGAAGCCAGTCGTCAACGTCTTGCTAGCGTAGCGAATAATACACCACTGAGCTGTCGCCGAGACTCGCAGTCGTGATGGTGTGATATTCATTTCCATGAGTGGCGATTGCATGGCATTCGTTTCAGTAACCTCTTTGAGGTTTTATTTCGGTTTTCGGTCATTTACTTTATTTCCAAAAACGTAATTTCATTGTTTTATACAGTAAAGGAAAAATTACTTGCATCTTACAAAAGTGGACATCACTCGGGTGACAATAAAATCGATCGTTCACAAATGACCGATGAGAGCAATCGAGCTAATTAGGACAATATTACTTGCGCTGATGCATTCATCTCGTTGGTGGCAGAAATGCGCAGCAGACACAGTTCGCAGCAAATTATTCTTTGAATTCGCCACTCCTGCAAAGAAAATTTTGCTACGGCAATTTGAATGGTGCGACTTCGCTTCGGATCTTTATCCTATAATTTCCATGATAGCTTCCTTTTTATTTGGGTAAGATGGTGGGAAATACCGAGGAAGGCATGTGTGTAATATTCTTGTCATCATTCCGTGAAACGTGAAGCTTCGACGAATAAATAGGATCTCGCTGAAGATTGTGAAGATACGTTGAGCTAACGCGGGACAGTGTAATGACTCTTCACTGAGGCTCAGAGTGTCGGCTTGTTTGTGCGCGGTGCAGCAGCAGGGGAGCGACTTTTTTGAGCTGCTTTTGTGAACTTTACTTTTCCAGGGGAATCGTTTGAGGCAGTTGTAACGAATGAAATAGGCACTCACATTATACATTGATAAACAGATGGAGGCCAGGAGGCATCAGTTGCATGAGTTGAATCGCTGTTTGGTGTTTAAGTGGAAAGATTGCAGAGGTAGGTCGGAGGTTGTGGGCATACCTGAGGCCTAATACATGAGGAGTTTAGCGAACTTTTCCATAGTGTACTCGCAATAGGCATACAAATACACTAGGCCATTGTCAGAATAGTAGGTGTTACAGAGGTATGAAGCGAAATGCTTGGCGCTGACCGCGAGATGTGCCGCACTTCGCTTCATAACTTATTGAAACGTGTATAGATACCTATCATCCCTCTTCACTTTCATAGCGTATGTTTATGTTTAAGATGGCCTATCTGAATGTATTGTTCAACGAGTACCGCTCCGTTTTCTTGGAGCAACGTAGACGGTTCTTTCTGTGTAGGAAGTGGCAAGTGTCTGCATTAAGTGTTATGATAATGGGGTAGCGCTGGAAGGGGAGGGGGGAGGGGAAAGGCGAGCGAGAGCGAAGGGCTAAAATGGCGCAAATAACCACGGACTATTTCGCATTTCGTTTCTTTGATACTGACTGGTTTGTAGAAAAATATGGATATATCGATAGCGTAGATGATTTTCATGAGTGCTTTGCGTAATGCTAGCATTAAACGAAGCATGACGAGTTTATAGAGCATTGCTAGGTGTTCTCGTCGAAACGTTTACAGTGATCGAAAGAGATATGTGCTAGTGCACTGATTAGTTAGTGGGATAGAAATGTCGTGTGTATGAGTCGAGAATGTTGCTTTGAGCGCGTTACTTCCCAAGAAAACTTACGAAAACGTCGGGTTTTTGAGAGGTCGGAGATTTGCGTTCAGCACTCACACAACACACGTGAGGGCGTAAACAGAAATTTTTTCCGGCGATTCGGTCGCAGTGGTTGCTTGCGTCAGTGGGATTTGTTTTGACGTTGTTTGTGATGTGTCATAGTATAGCAGTTATCAGTTGCGTCAGATTTTGTTTGCTCTTTTCATCGTTTTTTCTCTCTTTTTACTCGTCGATTCGTTTTTCCTTCTATTTTCGTTCATCCTGAAATATGTGGGATGTTCAGTAGAAATTTTCTCTCCTGCGAAGATCGGATTAGAGAAGTCAGCTGAAGATGATATAATTAAATTAAGTTCCGATTATCTTCTTCAAGCTTCTCTTTCACAACTTTTTTTTTTGCAATTCATTTTGGTCGATTATTTTTTCGCCATCCATTGTTTCATCGTTTTGTTCGGTTCGATCTAGTGGTCAGGTATGTTGCTTATTAGAAGTATTTACTGGGAACCTGAGAGTATTTTACATGAAGATGAAAGCAAAGCAATATTATGAATAAATGATGTGCATTTCAGTCATTAGTCGTTTCCACTTATAAAGGAACTGCTTACTTTGTTTAGCGAATATTTAATGGTTTTTATTATAAGGAACATATATATGCGATGAAGTTTATTATATGATACCATCAGCACCGAATATTTCGTCTTTCCCCCGTCATTTGCCCTTCAAACCTTTTCACTTCTTCAGAAGACCTGTTTTAATCCTCTCAGATATAAACTTGCAGTTGATTACTGTGGGGCTCGTATCCTACTGTACTTCCATGATTTTCGGTCTGAGAGAAAGCATTTATATCCTTACAAGGAGAGGGACATACCTGCCACCTCTAAACATCGTGCTTTCATTTTTGTCGATAGGGTTCTTCCTCAGGTCGTAGATGTTCCCTTTTCGTGTTACCTTGTGATACAGTCGTTGGTTTAACGATCAAAAGTGGAGATCGTTGAAAGCGTTATGAAAAGGTTTTGTGAGCGCATGTGCCAAAACATTCGCCGATGGACAGTAAAGCGATTGCGGAAACTCTTCAACCCTCCCCCTCCTTCCCCCACCCCGCTAGTGAGATGTTAAGAAAAAATTATCTTCCTTTCCCACTATTGATAGAGAAGATAACGAAAAGATGGAGAGTATAGCGCAAAGGGAGGGGCGCGAGAAAAACGTCGCTCTCAGTTTGCCAACACGTATCATTTCGTTCGAGCCTTCCGTAATCGGGATGTTGGGAAATAGTTTGCCACATGGTATGGGTTTGGTGTCTAGCTTATTCGTCTTGATTCATCCAAAAGATAAGAAAGAGCAGCGAAAAGGTCCTACCCTCAGTTAGTACAGACGGGAAGGTTACGTAGCCGATGATGTTTATGAAAGTTGGGTTGTATGTGATGGGACTAGAGTTTGTTTAATTTAAGTTATTCTATTAATTTAAGCACTTTAGTGGTGGGATTCTTTTTTTGCGCTTAGTCAGTGGTTGGTGGAGATGTTTTGTCCTTTTAGCCATCCTCAGGGAGCAGTTGCTATATGGTTCGTACGAGTGACCCGGACCCATTACAATTGGTCAGTTGGCTCTTGGCAGTAGGAGAATGCAGTAACAGGCGGTGAAAAAGTAATGGCTTGCTATTGTGTCTCGTCTACATCGAATAACCGTTTACTGGTTTATTAAGAAGTTTTCAGAACGCGAGGTACTTAAAGCCTAAAAGTGCAGACTACCCAATAGCAGATTTGCATTGTTTTCGCAAAAAGTGCATTTGGATTTTTCAATGTTGCATTATTAATGCGCATTTTTTCATCCACTTTTCACTGCCTTCGTTAATTTAAAATAGTGAGCGGTGTTGATGTTTCAGTAAACTTCGTTTTATATTGTTGCTATATTACTTCGTTTTCGATGATCGTCTTATCGGTTTCCATCATAAATGCTTATAAACACTTTACGCTGAATTAAACCTTACAAACCCCTCTACATTGCCGTAGCAAATCACTCTCTCAACTGCAGCTTTCAGCTATTACTCTCCAAATTTTTGTTGTTTTCACTTCGTTTGCACCGTTCAGCGACGATGTATATTTTCTTATTTGCTGAAGTTTTACTACTTTCTAGGAAATATTTATATCAATCGACAAGGCACTGTCGAGAATTGGTGCAACTGCTATAGCCGTCGAGTGAAAAGTGCGTACCATCCGGACGACCGAGCGCAGGGTGTTACTCTCGAAATGTCTGCTGAGGTTGGATGATCCTTGTTGTTGTAATTAATCCGCTCATATATATTCCGCATGGAACAGGTCAGAGCGCTTCGCTAATCTATGTTGTGCTGGTAGTTCGATATTTGTTGGTGCAATGCGTGCGCAGTTTTATAGTTCAGTGAGTTGATTTTAGCGATTGATAATTTCCGTTTTGAAACGCTTCTGTGATCGCATCCAAATTTGAAACGCAGTTTTCCTGATGAATGCATTACTTTTTTTTTCGGAGAGAAATTTTTATGACTCGGTCTTGTCCCGTTAGGTCTAATAGCGCTTATGAAAACGTTTATTCACATAGGTGATCAGTGTGACGGCTATTTTGTGACACTTAAACGTTTCACCGTATACCTTAATCAACTTTTGACCAGGTAGATTTTGCGTCGTGTGCAAGTATAACGCCTAGCTGAATACTTACTAGGGTTGCGCTATAACAGTAACCAATACAGGATAACACCCGCAGGAGGAGGCAGTCGTGACGCTGAGTTCCTCACTCTTACTGATTTCTTCCATTTTCAGGATAAAATTTTTCTCCTTAGTTTATCTGTGATCCGGATGCTCGAAAATGATCCTGCCACTTCCCTCATCTACTGCTTGTCCACCATTTCCTTTCTCTATCCGTGATTCGATGTGAATTTGAATGAAGGTGCACTGAACGCGAATTTTTCTTTTCGTTTACTTCCCGTTTACTGGTGTTCGGGTTTTCTGTCTTCACTGTTAGCCTTTGGTCTTTTTTGTTTTCACTTCTGTAAACAACAGCTTTACTGTATATTCTTCGATCTGGATACTGTTGACTGAGAGGTGAGAATACAGGTGTAGTCAAATTCGAGCTCCAAGAAGGCTTTCGTCAAATGTGCGATCCATCTCAAAACGGTGTTTGTTGATGAAATAGGATGGAATCTTATAATCAGTGTTTAAATCTGTGGCATCAGTTCTGATCGGTCAGAGATTTGTTATGTATTGTGGCTGTTCCCTTAATCCAGTTACGTCAGCATTGGCGTCTCCCAATGATGTCCCAGAAATAACTTCCACCCATAACATCAGTACCGTTTGTTTTCAACGAAATCATTTTGTTTAAAAAATTAATTTCTGTCAGAAATTACGGCAGCAGTATTTAACAGATTCCACCAGTAATCAACGAATGCGGTCATAAACTTCTTCACTTTACACAGTTTTAGCGAAATTGGCGCTTCGCTTGTCTTCATCAGAGTGAACGGCGCATAGCTTTAGAAGAATGCCCACCAGTATTCATACTGCATCCCTTTATTGGTATCATCCAATTCATGATGTTGAGCTAGTAAAATAGAATTATGCGCAGAGATTAATTCTGATACTATCCCTTGCTTTTAACGAAAACTCGCCTTTCCAGCGCGTTTATTGCCGTAGAGAGTGCAGGTTGTACTCTTTTTTGGCATAACTGAAAAATAATACAACGACTTTAGTAAAATTATCGAAGGTAATTCTATCAAACACGTAATTTGATAAGCATAGGGATAACTAACGAGCAAATTCCTTTACCGTAATTTTCAGTCGGTGATTGTGCTGAGGTGCGCAGCAATCTGATATCCCAAATTTGGAGTGTTTAGGCGTGGGCTTATGTTATGTACGATTGCCCTTGTACAGAGTAAGCATATTTTCAAACTGTCATCAAATTTCGATGGTGAGCCTCGTGTTTCCAAAAGCGATACCCTTGAAAACTGAAATGTTTTGAGCCATCAGTGAGATCAGATTATATGTCCTTTGAAGGGTCCTCGAATCGCCATCGAACTTATCTGGGGGAAATTTTGAACATTCCTTCTGCGGAATGTCAATTCTGATGAGCGTAGAGGTTTGTTTGCTCCTGCGATCGGAGAGGGAGGATTGCGATGAACCATTCCCACACTACCAGGAACATCCTTTTTATGCTTTTTAGCTTAAGCAATGTCGCTGTGGATGCTTGCCGACAGTCTGATGGCATCTAAAGTGAGCAGGATCGGCATTAGTTTGTTAGTGAGTGCCTAAATATGCAGACTTTGTTGCAGTGGAAGTTTTCTTGGTCATTACTTTCGGATATTTGGGTGTGGTTGTTCTCATTGAGTTCGTTTCACTTAATTCGTTCCTAAAGTTGTTTACTTATTAAAATGCGATTAAAGGGACCACTTTCTGAAGTGCCATGTTAAACCGTGAATATTTGGCGCACCACGAACATGGCTGGTATATGCGAGAAGCCGTCTCGTTTCAGTTGACCTCTGTTGAATTGCCCCCTTCCTTCACTTCTCTCTTTTCCGTCTGCCTCGTGTTATGCTCGCTGCTGCCATCTCTCGCTCTGAATTAGTGCCCCTCTTTTTTTTGAATGCGCTCTTTTCCCATTGTGTCGCCATTTTGGGGATTCATTTTCGCTGTCGACCTTTCAGTAATGTTGCTGCGAGCAACACGATCTTGCGATTTTCACTTTAACTTGTCGTTTGCTTATGTTATTTATCGTAGGTGATGACTTTTGATGTGTAATAATTATTGTGCTATCTGAGCGGAGCATGTTTAAATGCGATTGAGGCGCATCACCTGATTTAAATATATGAAGAATTGGTCTCATTGGAAAAAGTTTCAGTATTGATTCTAGTTGGAATATCGAAGGTTCCAGTTGAGGTTATTTTAATTGTTTCTAAAGATCGCCTTCAGCTTCAGTTCAAAGCTTTGATCAGTCGTCGTTAATGAATTTGCATAGATAATGGAATATGATGTAGCGCCACGCTTGGTGTCTAGAAGGATAGGCTAGCAGGATTCTGTCTGCTATTTTACCGATAGTTTCCATCAACCTTAGCTCAGGCCTTTGATTTTTGCTCGAGGCTGTAGGGTCAAGACTTGCTTTCGTTGCGCAGACGTTGAGAGGTATGTGTGCGCTTACGAGGTAAGTAAAGAAGTGACGGTTTTTCTTGTGCACTTACGTTTATGGATTGAAAATCGATTTATAAACGATCATCGAGATCCCGTTTTGGTTGTTAGGTGAATGTGCATTTTAAGATTGCTTTTTTCGATTCAAAAAAATCCAATTCAAGGAAATTGCCGAACCGCAGAAGCGTACAGTTCACATATGTTTTTCTTCAAATTAGCGCATTTCTCTTTCCAATTCGGTTGTGCTGTGCAGCAATGCAGTCCGAGATAAGCACCCTTTTGTGCTTAGAGCATTTCAGTAACATACATCAGATGTGCTACCACATAGCGCCTTTCCCCGTCTCGTTTCCCCAGTCATTTTATGGAGGGAGGGCATTTGCGCCCTTTCTCGTCTATAGTATTAAATCACTTTCCCATTTATCGCCATGTGACTCACTCTCATAGTCCCACAATCGCTGTCCTTTCGTTTCTCATTTCAATGCGTGGTAGGAAATATGGAGAAATGGAAAAAAATTTGTTTTAACATCGTCCTGAGCCCTCTGCCGATTGTTTCATACACTTAAAGCACTTCCCATAGAGCTCACTTTTTGCAGCGGCCAAAATAATGCAAAATCGAGATTTCCACTCACATCTGCAGCCATTAAAGTGTATCCGTCGGCGGTGGGGGAATATTGAAGGGAGCGAAGAGGACTTCTTTTTTCATTCGCCGTTCCTGCTGTTCTATCCTTTCCCTTCATCAGTCATATCAAGCCTTATCTGCTAGGATTAGAATTTGGCATCGTGTTATATGGGTCCTTCGTGTCTTGCTCCATAAAGGCTCATTGCAGCGCGTCCATCTACTTCGAAATGAGGGAGTTCTCAGCTGTTCATCTGAAAGTTGTTCAGATCAGATAGAACACGACTTTGTTTTCCATCTAGGATAAATCTCTTCGGCTTTATGGTGTCTGGAAATGAAATCTGCTTTCAGATTTCTAACTATATTTCGCTTATATGCCTGGAAATTTAAGTAGAAATTTATCAAAAGCCTCAAATGTTTGGCCTCTAAGTTAACCCGTCCCTACTTTCCCACAGTTTTTCGGTTTTGCTTTGCTTATTTTCTGATCAAGATTTGCTCCCCACTATTTTTGAATTACAGGTTCGCTTTTTTGTTGGGAATTTGCCATGATTAATTAAAGCACTCCTTGGAATCAGTTTTCGCGCATCATTGTTCAAATTGGAATGAGGAGAAATGGCTGAAATGTCGTTTTGAGTGTCCTTCATACGATTATGATTTAATTGAAGAAAAATGACACAGACTCGTTTTTCCTATCATCAATACTGAAGATTTTTGAAAAGTTAAATTCTTTCTAGAGTTTTTTAAATCAGCAAATTGCGGTTGAGGTTCACGGAATCTTTGACATTGCTGATAGCCCGTTCTCATTCAGTAAAAGGGAAATGGACTGTGTTCATTTATTGCCCGATTATAACTGAATAGCATCTATTCTAAGCGCAATGACAATGCCGTGTTCGCATTCGTTCGAGAGGTGCTGTTTTTTTTTTTTTTTTTTAATAAAGGCAGCCTATTTTATGCGTCCTATTTCATATGTCTCACTTATTAAAGTGCTATATGATATCGGTAGAAATGAATAGGGAATATAGAGGTGCGGAGTTTTTATTTTGTTTTATTTTTACTCTGGGAAAGTAAGAGGCTATCCTTTGTTATGCTTCTGAAAAATTCATGTGGTAGCTTTGATTTGAGCGATTTTTCTCGTGCCGTTATTATTCTTTCAAACGGTCAGCGGTATGTGCCCTTAGTCAACTTTCTGACTTGTGATGGAAGCTGGACGTCAATTCGAGGGAAAAATTTTTGTGGGATGCGTATCATACCCTACATTTGGTGTTCTCGTTCAGACGCTCGCAGTGCATTTTTATTTGTTTGAGGGGAGAGTGGGGTTGTGGGGATATGAGTTGACTAAAAAAGTTTAGTTGCGGGAATTGTTTATTTTCGAGGAAATCCATTAATTGCATACTCATTAAAAAGGTGATAAAGCGAATGGAATGAGCAGTTGAATGCATAAAATAATCGAAAACATTTTTTTATCCAATGCTTTATGTTCTATTCTATTTTTCAGTATAAACTTTTTATGCTCGAAAAGGTTATTTTATGAGTCCGAGTGAAATGCTTGACGGGTCAGTAATACTACATTCGCTAAATGCGCGAACTCAAGAAAGCGGAGAGGGAGAAAGTGTGTAATTTCTTCCTTCCCGGGATGGAACTTCATCTTTAGGAATTTAATTTTAGGACGATGTTAATAAATCGTCATAAAGCAGTTCTCTAAAGGGGATATTGCGTCGAAAAATTTTCTGCTTAGTTTGCTCTCTCTCGTTGATTACATAGATGCGTTTGATGAGCTTATGGAAAGCAAAGTTTGCTGCGAATTCGAGATAAATATTTCAATTGGTTTTTAGCTGTTTGAACATATTGGTTGCAGTTCTTATCGGTTATATTATATTTGTGGTGAATAAATGCGAGAATCGTTAAAAGTGCTCTTGTTTAGTTGTGCACAATTTCGGTTTCGAAAGGGCATCAGGATTCTGACAGACGAGTTCGAAGCTCTGAATAACGCGTTGATCGTCCAAAATTTTCATGTTTAAGCCCAGATGATGAAGTTTAGCTTCGAAGTGGTCGTGTTTCATCTGCAATATTTGAAACAACCAGATTCTGAGTAAAGAAAGTTTAGAATTTGGAAGGTTGAGTTGTATCCGTGTGACGTCCGGATATCATCCCTCGTTCGCGTTAATTTTTTGTTTCTTCATCAACCCGCATAATTGGTGCGGTATTTTGAAAGACGTTAACTGCGAGCGCACAACTATTTTTTGCACGTCTCGGCCTTTATCTTCTTTATGTGTCATCGAAAGGCAGATGGTGGAAAGAATTGGAAATGGCCGCGCATTGCACACTTTTGTTTTTAGCCGGACCAATTTTCTCGTTACAACACATAAGTCGAGTTGATGCATTTCCCCTGGTTTAATTTCTTTATCAAAGCGATCGTTGATTCATGTGAAATACTTGTTCAATTTCGGCCTCTTCCAATTCGTGGTAAATATGCATACCGAAAAAGAAAGAGAATATATTCAGGACGAAAGCATCCATTTTCAGATTTCTTTGCGCTGTTAGCACTAAGTGAGGCGTCCCACAAACAGCAGTGAAGTTAAACTGGGTTATTTTATATATGCATAATATGTAGGAATCGGAATGTTGTGTAGGGAAATGAAGCGTTTCCTTTGTAGTGCCTTAGCATACGTTTGGCTTTTCACGCGATAGTTGATGTTTGTATAAGGCTATAATCGAGTGGCACAGATGCGGACACTCATTTCAGTTGTATTTTAAATTGTATTCTCTTAGATTATTTCATCGAATGCTTTAAAATGAGTTGATTGAATGTAGCTAATTGGGCATTCAGTGCTCGTGTTGTGTTGTCCATTTTCTTGCTTCCCCTTTGCTCTCGTTTTTATGCCCTCACGAAGCAGCACTAAATATTTTTCAGTGCATTTCTACGTGCATCTGTGTCTGTTTGTATACGATGCGTTTACGTGCTCATATTGGGGTGCATTTTTGAAGTTGTGTGGGGAAGGTGTGATATTGTATGTGATATGTTTACTAGAGATATGCAGCAAGAGGAGGGCTCCACTCTTGCCGCATTTCCTCTTTTTTTCACTGCTCTGCAATACTTGAGTTCTTTGCAAACGAGCAGTTTTTATTGTCAGATTGTTTTGATTTTCATTCATCTGCAAATGTGCCATTTTTTTCTTTCCGTTCGACAGTTCACTTTGTCACTTCGCATTTGACGGATGACGCAATTCCGCACTCGCGGTGAATTCACTGTAAAGTGGCGCCATACTTGGATTCAGCTCCACTGACTTGTTGATAGCGTCTATTAGAAGATACCGTCAAATTCGGCCATCGATTGGCTCTATTTTTTATGCAGAAATGAGCTATAATAATAGCAAATAAGTGCGTTGTGCCGGTCGTTTGCTGAGTGAGTGTTTTCTGATTTCTTTTCCACATTTGTGGGTTCGAGCGGAAATGTGAGTTGATGCGGGATTGTTACATAAGGGCATCGATAGAATGTGAAAACCTGTTTTTGCGAGAGGTACATTCCACTTGACGAGGTGTACGGCTTTCTCATTGATTGTCTCACGCGTCGACGATGCATATTTTGTGCATTTTGTTAAAACAGTCGAACTTGGAGAAACTTGTTCATAGAGCACCGACGAACATTTGTCGGATTTCTGTAATGTGTGGCATCGTTTCGTCTTCAGTAATTTTTATTATAATCTCAGTGCCATCGTTTTGTTTCCTCCGACTTGGTTCTGCTATTCAAATGTTCAGCGGATCCACAAGGAATGTGTTATCTTGAAATTTTGTGTTCGAGATTTGCGAGATGAATGAAGTAATTGTCATATATAGGCATAGGTTTTCCTTGAATGCATTTCATTGAGTGTAGGGAGTTGTGCGGCATTTTACGAAGTGGTTGTGGTTTGCTGCTTAAGCGCTTTTTAATGATTGCTTCGCCGAAGATGTTGTTGGCAGGGCGTTTGTTTTCAACTACAGAGCTAGCAGTTCATTACAGCGATTCCCACTCGCAGCATTGCTCTTCGCATTTCCCTCTTTGTACTCTTCGCCCACTGATCGCACTCCGATACGAAAATGATGCCAACAAAATTCGATTGCTTCGTCGATTTTAATTTCCCACTGTAGCAAAAAAAGATAGGAATTTTTTCATCGATTGCCAAGCGTTGAGGGAATTTAGGCAAATAGCGAAAATGACTTGTAGTTTTTATTATTTTTCAGGAGATTCTTCCCAACTTAATAGTTCCGTTTCATCATTCGATAAATCAGCCCTTTGTTGATTAATAGGAACTTAAGCCTTGAGGATTTCTGAATTACGTTCTTATGCTAACGTCATTTTATAAAAAGGTACTTCGTTGTTGCGTCCGAAAGAATTTCGTGTGATTTATGGGCTACATTGTGCCGTTATGGTAAGATAAATATGCTAACTGAAGTACGCAATAAAACGCCCTCGAATGCTGTGATTAGTAGAGGTGAAACGTTCATTAAGGTGACTTTTTTTTATTTAAGTTGTTGTTGATTGTTGAAAGATGTCTCCAACCACAGTTGCTGCCACTTGCTAATTATTTATTGTGCTATTTGTAGGGTCTCGTTTCTAGTCATCCATAATATCACCATATTCCCTTATAATACCTAGTGGGAAAACACTTGCTTGAAAGGGGTTTGAGGATGCACCTCCAAGCTAGTTAAAGCAAGTGTTTTTTAACGGGCAGTGATGTAATTGTCCAAAAATCCTTTTGGGTAGATGGTTATTTCGTGAGATTTCCGATGGAATTGCCAGCTTATCCAATTGCAGATAGCCGACGACTGTCTTTCATCCACGTTTATTTACGATTTTCAGCGTAGGACAACTGTTATCGGACAAGTTTGCAAGGAACGATTTGCCAGCTTAATGCGAGTAAGAAGATCTTAAATTAGAACGCATCGAGAACACATTAAACTGCAAAGAAAAGAAAGACACTGATACACTCTAAAATGGGTAAAAGTGCTTCATATTGGACAGAAGGGAAACAAATTAAGAAGGGAGAGGGTGAGGGGGGAAGGACAAAGAAAAACTCCAGGAGAACATAGGTTGAACTTTTCTGCTCTACCAACAGTAAAAGTTTTCCAGCTATATTTTTCTTGTTGTTCTTCGTTTATATAGTTTCCTTCTTCTCTCTGTGAACTTCATCCATATGATACTTTTAGCTACTTTTTAGCTAAAATTCTCTCACCGAATCTCCTCCAGCAACTTGGAATGGCTTTTTATTATGCACTCATATGTACTGCTATTGTTAATGCGTATTTAATATGCGATGTTTTGCAGTGTTCTTTTTTCATGTTTCGTAGCCATTGTTTATATTCATGGAGTGATTGCTGTAAGAACCGAAATGTCGCAAGTAATTGCGATTTGTTCTCCGGTAACCCATTTCCAATAAAAATAGAAGTTCCATAATGAGGTGATGCGTCTGCGGACGGGATTGTGATCAGTCGAACCAGATTTGCATTCACTTTATAGCTTGCATTTATGCTACAAACGGATCCCTAGGCAAGAGAAAGAGGCAAACGGAGCATTTTCTCTTATCTACTACGCCGTCTACTAACACGATACTCGTCACTCGCAGCCTTAAAGATCGCTGAGGAAGGGGGGATTCTTTCTTCCCTCATTTCTGCTAATCCCAATCAAGAGCAATAGGCTCACGTCACCTTTAGAAAAATTTTTGATGCCTAACGGTGCCATTGCAGAAGGTTTTCAAATTTTTTGTGAACGGCTGACAATAAAATACTACCAAGATTTGAGGTTTATTTCATAGCATAAAAGGCTCGTAAGCAGCATCCTTCTTGATGGCCATGTGCATCGTTTCGTCGAGATTTAATGCTCCTGGAGCATGCTTCTGTTAAGGTGGCCTCACCACCTGTTTCTTGCTTACTTTAAAGGCTACGGGCTGTGAGGTCGTGCTCAAGTATTTCAAAGCCCTAATTTTTTTGGCCGACTGTTGTTAAGAAAAATCTGTGAAAGCCATACCTTCCATTTCGGGTGCTGCTCACCTTCGAAAAAGTTTGCGCCTTCAAAATTTGTGATGATCTTATGTTTGCGATTTTTCTGAGGAGTTCTCGGGCTAGCGCAGGCCTGTCCTGTAGGACTTGTACCGTTGTGTCCAATCTCAGAAATGATTTTTTATAAATATTGCCAGGAAGGGGATTATCGGTGTCATCCATCGTTCTTTTCTAACCACCGAGCCTCAATTTTGGCAGTGCTTAGAGCTTAAGGTGCAGCCCTCAAGTATTTCGTAACTTTAGTATCGAAATTATTAAAAGAAAAAACAATTTCTTTCAGTCGGAAGAAGTGCGGAGAAATGAAAATTTGGTTCAGTGAAACGCTGTGATTTATGACGAAGAAAATCGCAGAGGGGCGAAGTTTTTGTGTACAAAGTGGAATGCGTTTCGTTTCATAGGTCAGTCCGTTGTATGTAAACATTAGTGGACTTTAACGTTGTGTTCCTTTTTTTCCATTGCACAACTCGAACAGAGTAAACATGAAGCAGTCAGATATGGTGAGGTGGTATGTTTACTATGCACTTTCCGAGAATGCTCACTAAGGGGCATTACGCTCATTAATGACTCCTCTATGAAGCATGTGCACTATGAGCTTAGAAGTTTTGCAAATTCTCAAAGGCAGTTTGCTGTTTGTGTTGTCTGTGGGTGATTTGAAATGCGCTTTGTGTCCTAGTTTTGTTGTGATTGTGCGCTGATTTCATCTCACCGATAATCGTCTTTCCTGCCACCGTTTTGGATTGCTTTTAAATGCTCTCCTTTCGTCTCTATTCTCTCTTATTTCCCATCTTGTTTCGTGCTTTCCTTGTAAGAAAAAATATTTCGATAAGGCGATTGTTCTTTTGCTCTGACAGTTGCTTGTAGTGTTGCACATATGTTCACCCATTTTTATTCCATGTTTTTTGCAGAAGTTATTTTTTGTTACTTGTTTTTTTAGGCGCCCTCCTCGGATAAGGCGTTCGCAGGCTCTGAGGCCGACGTCGAGATGATGTGTCTGCCCAGCGATGTGCGCGAACGCCTTGCTCAACTGGAACTCGAACTTTCAGAAGGTTGGAACCTGTATATTGATTTGAGCTGTAGTCTTCCGTTGCCTTCCTGCATCATTCTATTACTTATTCTTCTTACATGGTCGAAATATTCATAATTCTCTCACCCATGTGGTAGGAGCTAATAAAAGCGTTTGTTTGTGACCGCATGTGCTGTCTAATAGATAGTGTCTTTAATACTTATGTGCTTCTTAGATAAGAATATATATTGGGGAGTAGCAAGCAAAAAATTTTCTGAACCTTTTAAACGAGGATGCCCCCAAAGTTCTTCCAAGCGAATTTTAGCATTTCACGTATCGCGATTATTATGTAAGAAACACTGATAGGTCGAGGTTAGATGTTGAAGGAGCGGAAACAAGGAAGGAAGGGTGGATTCCGTGATGATCTATCCACCACACATGCCGCCGCCGCTAATGTGATTTTGAATTGGCCTTGGTTTTGAGGGGAAGGGAGGGCCAACGGTGTATTTCGGGATTTTCAGAAAATGGATCTCCGTCAGGCTGAGACGAGTATTTTAAATAATAGAAAATTTAGAGGTTTTGCCAGTGTAAAAGACTATGACTATGGTTCTTAAAGCTTTGATGAGATTTTCAGCACATTTTGCTTCCGGTTAATGAATCGTAGAAACCCATCACCTACGGATCATTAAAGTATAGTTGCCGTTGATGAGTTTAACGCACGGTTTCCTATTGTTCATAGTCATTATGCCGCGTATTTTATTCAGAAATAACGCGCTTATTGTTCCTATCATAATTGCAACTAGCGGGTTTGTGCAGCGAATAATAGAAATAAAGACTAATTGTGATCATCGTAGATAGTTTGAGAAAGGGATGTGAAAGCGGTGGGATTGTGGTTACCAAAGCGGAGATTTTAGAAGGAGAGAATCACTGATAACATAGCAGCTGGAAAGAATACAATGAAATACAATATTATCTGCGATGCGAAGTTTTCCGACTCGATCACTGCGCTCTTGCACCTGTTGCACTATGCTAGGAGGCTTATATCCATGTAAGGATACATTTCCTCTTCAAGCATATTTTTTAACCAATGAAAAGATTAATTTCGATGGGAAGCGATATATCTGCCACCATGCGTCACAGCTTGCTTTGCATTACCGTAGGTGACCGTGTTTCCATTGTGCGATTATTTCTGTCCACTGTCGCCGCAGTAACTGGTGGTATTGTGATCGTGTCATATATGTTCTCTTACGTTTCCCGGTTCATCACAGCTTCAAACAAGAAGTTTTGTTCACACGGAATACATTACATATATGTAAACATGTATTGCTGTACATTTTTGCTTGTGCGTGTATAGGTAAAATAGGTGTTTATTGTTTCATAACTGTTTGAAGTCATGATTTCAATTTATGGGGTGATGCTCATTGGTCTGATTAGTTCGCTGCTTGCACCACACTGTGTATGACTGCGTGTATTCTCTGTAAGAGAGATTATAGTTGTATGCGAACTGTACTCAACGGTAATCGTTCGTTGTGCACGAGATTGAAGACAGGGACCGTCATCTACGCCTGGATTGTTTAGCTAAAGAGTCTTTGTAATACGCCTTCGATGTTGCACAGTGTGGTTGTGCGGGGCACTAAATTATTTTCATGGATTTGTTGCTGTAAAGTGGATGGGTTTTTCGACTGGGGATATTATACTGTGTGGTTTGACAGCGTTCACTCCAACTGCGCTATCGCACATCTGTTGGTTTTGCTCAATATGTACAACATCATAAATCATTTTATCCATTTGCAGCAGCACTGAGACTGGAGGAAAATGACTGCCGTAATTGCGCATAAACGTTCATTGGTATTCGGGGTAGCTTAGCGACATGGCTATTTGGGAGCACAGGAAAATCTGAGAATGAGATACAGGGCTTAATAACTTATGGATGTGTAGATGCACGGTTCATTTCCTTGAATGATGCAGGGATGCAATTTGGATGAGCTGTCATTACTGATGGTTCTCCGGCTTAGCCAAACACTATGAAAGTACGACATTGTTTTGTTGATGGCATTTCGCCGGTAGTTTTTATCTGATATTTTGATTTTGCCGTCTTCTTTTTATGATGATTCTGACTGGATTTTTGGCGCTTTCGCTAAAAGTGCTAATACGTTTCAGGTGACATAACACAAAAAGGCTACGATAAGAAGAGACAGCAGCTGCTTGCGCCGTTCATAAACACGGAAGTTAATGGTACTTTTGTTTTTTTGGGCAACCTTAGTGATATTTTGTCATCCTGTGCTCCGAAGAATTACGCTCGATAAATGGAACGGTAATAGTGAGAGCGAGTTCTTCATTTGAGTTCTGACAAATGCCTGCCTATATGTTGTTGGAAGTGAGCATTAGATGAATGAATGTATAACAACGAGTACAGGGCTGTTTCACTCTCAAACGCCATTTTTTGGCTATTGCTTTGGTAGAAAGGAAACCAGTTTAAAGAGCAGAGATTGGAGGTAAATTGATGTTCTCTTGGGAACCGGGAGGAGGGAGGGAGGGTGCATATGCATTTAGATTATTTCGTGGAGTAGTTATTTCCGTAGAGTATAAACGGCTAAGAGTAGAAAGAGAGAAACACGAAGCTGGAGTGGGATTGAAGTCCCTTTTTTCTCAAATGACGATAAGATCGATTCGCCTTAGTCAGTGTCAGTTCCAGCGATAAACAGGTGAACCGTACGGCGAGATGACTTCATTTATAAATTTATTTTATGGGAGATGAAGCGCAATTCGTACTTTTATGCGTGATGAAATTAAAGAATTGTAGTTATATTTGCAGACGACTAAAAGTGTCATTCATAATTATAATGTTTAGGAGAACTGTTTTAAAAAAGTCATCTTTGCTGAGTAATGTTTGCAGAATTTCGGCAATTGTAACTAATGGCAAATTGGAGGAAGAATCAGTTCTTAGCGATAAGTGAAATTGAAAAGAACAGCTTTTAAATGTTTCTTATGAAGCAGTCTTCATCGCTTCTTCAGCTGCTATAAAATATTAGAGTTAAGGCGATATTAGTGACGCGACGATCAAAAAATAGTGGAAATATCAGCACTAGGTGATCGATGTAATCATGAAAATGTTGTATAGGTGCTCGTTTCAAAGCAGCCGTTGAAGAAATTCGAATTGAAATGGCATTGATTTCACACCACGGAAACTGAATTTCAAATAAAATTAAAGTCCGATTCGATTCCTTCTTTTCCAAACTTAAAAAGGTTTTTTTTTTCTTTTTTTCAATGAAAGAGATGAAGCGAACCTTTTGTTGTATTGTTGGCGTAGCTTATCTGAATGGATCGTTCCACTTAGGGAGCAAGGCGACAGCAAGTCCGAGCACAAAGGCACATAGACGTCATCAGAGGAGGCTTACTCGCGATGAATCCCGATTTCATTCAGGTATTTTTGTTGATTGAGAGATATTTTACCCGCTTTGTGCTTGGGATTGATCGAAAAGATTTTTTAGTGGATTTTCTCGCATAATTGGAAAAACAGACGGGATATTCTGGTTCTCTTTTTTGGAAAATTTCGATTTTCAAAAGTTAGACCACCTTGAAATAAATGAAGTTTTCGCTGTCGTTCCCTCGTTATGGCCGGCCACTTCCCCGTTCCATGTCGAAAGCTAGGCCAGAGTTTTGATAGTTACCATCGATGAAACCACCAGACGCTCATTTGTTTCAAACCTGCACAGTTTGGGTGGAGTGAGGGAGAGCCGAAATGAAAAGAAAGGATTGGGGTGGACGAATTGTCCAAAGTATTTTTTAAATGATCGGTGCATACATCCAGTGCCACTGTAGCGTTTCATTGACTACAGTTTGTCTTTTACGTTCTCATTTTTTCCGTCTGCTGTTGTCGTTTTTCTTTTTTTACATTGATTCGTATATTCGTCTATGCTTTCATCTCTGTTTTCTCAGAAATTTTATTGTCTGTTTTTATGAGTAAAGTTTTTTGGTATCTTCAGAAATTCGTGCCGAAGCTGTACAGCAAGCGCTTGCCGAATATTCGCAAGGTAAGTGAATTTATTTATCATTGATTGAATTCTTTTGTGGCTTATTTTGATTGTATCTTGTGTTCTTTGTACTGATGTTGTGAAATGTGGACGCGGGTTGTCCTTTTTCGGAGCCGGAGTTTTTTCTTTTATGAATCGGTTGATGTCTGATCAGTCGGTTTATAGAGGAGGCTGGAAATTATGGTGAAGGTCAAGTAGTGCAAGGTTCATATTCTGGGAACGAATAAATGCTTGTTTCTCTAATGATGGGGGGGGGGGGGGGAGGGAGGGATTCTTATAGATTGTTTTAAGAAATGAGGGTTCCATTTAATGGCGTTAAGAGCGTTCTCATCTTCTGGCATTCCTCTAGTTGCCCATAAGGTAATATGAAAATTGTGGTGTTGCATTATATTGTAGATGCGCAATTTTTTAAGAAATAAAGCGAGCGGAATGCTTGTCGGGAGATTTTTAACGCAGCACTAATCTTTTTTTGTGTTTGTGCATTTGAGCTAAAGCAGAATGTTTAGTAGAATACAGATAATGCTTCGCAACGAGTTATTTACGAGATATCATTAAAGTATCGATGTTTCATATTCTTTTATTTTATCCACATTCAGCTGGCATGGTAACGTCGAGAAAGAAAATACTTGTAAAAGAGGGTGACTGTCTTAGTGATTTTGGTATTAAGGCAAACCCACCTTTAAGGAACTGTTGTTGCTGATTCGTATGGGAAGTTTGACTTTCCCACTTCGCGCTTAGTTGCATGGAGGAGAGGAGAGGAGAGGTCCGAACGAGGTCATTTAGGTACGTGTTGAAAAGATTTCTTTCCTAGGTTCGGTCAGTGTGCAATACAGTGCGTATTATTGTTGGTATAGCAGATTAAAAACGCATTTCCGCACACCGTTGAATTTCCCCAATCCCTCCTAGCTCATTTTGCTTTTTTTGCAGCGATCGTAGTGTTTTATTGCACATCTCCGCTTGGCGAAAAGGGATTATAAGTGAATGCTGAAAAAAATTCAATGCTTTCATCTCTTGAAGCATTGTCTTTATTCGGTTCGTAACCAAATCTTTACTCATGAGAACACCATTACTGGAAGAGGATTGGAAGGGGTGGTGGATCTTGCAGAAATTGGTAAGGACATTATCAATACATATATGTACAGCATGTTCTTTCCAAATTGCGGTATAGTTCTTGCTTTGCGAGACTCCTATTTCGTGACTTCCGTTCTTGTAGCTGCCTCAATAGATCCTTACTTCAATGCTACCATATGTCGTTTTACCAGTTAGTTATCCCACCTCTGTAAAGCACATTTATTGGGTTGCTATGAATGGCGCTATTTTGTCCAGTGAAGCTTCACCCCTGATGAATTTTAAAAGTCTATGGGAAGTGCCTATGGAATGAGAAAAGATTTGCAACAAAGTGGATTTGCGATCAATTTGTCGGATGTTAATGGTTTAGGCAAGAAGGAACGACCAAGCATCCTGCAACCAATAAAGCGACGGGGAGTTGTTGAAGCGGCTAACTGCGAAGCTAATCGCCTTTCTGGTTTGTTTAATTTCTTCTATCGTCAGATAGTTTTTATTTATCGCGAGCACGTCTTTGTTAACGTCCTTCCATCTGAGAATAAAAAGGAGGTATTGTAAACCGCGACTGTGACAGCGAAACGAATAATCTCTTGTCCATGTAGGCGTACGTCTTACGTTTTATGATCAGTTAATTATTCTCCCGTTTTGTTTGTATCGCCATGTCCTTTTTCATCCTGTCTCGCCTAAGGACTCCATGTGGAAAATATATTTGTTATAAACAAAAACGCTGTGCTATAGATTTTGCAAGATTGTTATAAGTGAATTTCGTAACTGCGATTATCTGTAGTTGTCTACGATCTCTGCCCGCGGCTGATTCAGGAGTTACGGCTAAATTTGCTTCTTTTTCTCACTTCTTTCTTGTTCTTTTCTTTTCAGTTGAAAGTTTGCTCGAAACTCGGCATGTCACTTATCACTGTTTCCTTAAAATTGAAGTGACAGGGCGTAAGCGCATCTATGGGAAAGCGATATGTTCCAGAAAAGTTTTGCTGGATCACTATAAAATTACGCAGAGCCTCCCAATACGCACCTTTGAAATGGTTGTTGTTTATCGTAGGAGTTTATTACATTTTTGGTGTACCAAAAGTGATCTTTTCTCGCGTTTTGTGATGATATATAGACAGCGCTTCATTGAAGCGTTTTGGAACTGCTTTAAAAATTGAGAGTGAGAATTCATTCCAGATATCATATTGTATTGAAGCAGATATGTGGGTTTACTCTTTTAGAAAGCAGCTCCGAGGACGAAAGTTTGTTCGGTAGTACGGATCGCAGTAAAGGAACGCCATCGTCGAGGTCGCTCAGTGATCGTCGCAAAGATGACTCACGATCATCCAGTATGTTCTGCAGTGTTTTGTCATTGGAGGTTGAACGCCTCTCTCGGATTCGTTCATATCTGACGGAACATATTGTCATGGGAGGAATCAAAAAGACACTGCTCATTCTCATTAGAAATTGTTTTCATCTTTTCCGTACAAGCTCTGCTTTAATATGATAGATATTTTTCTACCATTCATGAACGTTTTTCACTCTTATTCGAAGTTAGAATTTCCATTCACGCAGAGTCCACTTAGCTCAGTTATTTCGATAAGGGCACTATTCATCTCTGCGGTGAGATGAGATTCCAGGTTTTATGGCGATGATACCTGCTTTTTACAAAAACGTCCCTTCTTATAGAGAGATGTTGAGAGGTGAAAGTTAACTGGCTGATACAGATGCAACAGCTCAGAAAATTGAATATGAAGCTTGCTTTGAATTTATGGCTGAGCATATATTTTTGTACTTGATGTAATTTAATAATGAAAAGGATGGTGATTGGAGGAGGTTGGTGATGAAATAATTTTTCGCATATCAAATGAGTTTTGAAAGAAACAGGAAACCTATTGCAAATTTGCGCTCCAGTTTGAGTCCAGTCTGTCGTGTAAATGATATTGTCTCCTAGGATAGGATATTCACTTCCAAATTCAGAGAAAAACGTTGAATAGCTAGCTGCACATTTTGAATGACATGCTAGCCTTAGAATGACGTTCTTTTGTTTGAGTGGGTCCTAGCGTGAATCACGATCGCTGATGACGTTTGTTTTTGTTACATCAAGAGAGCACGTGCATTTGAAGATTGCTTTCCTTTCATAGTATTAGTCAACATGTAGAGGTGGTCGATCGGTAACGGATGGAAAGATTGGAGCGTTTTAGGAAGCAAATCTTCGGGGCTGTATATTTTGCGTTCAGAGATTTTTATGCATGACGTATAGGCAAGTTTTGCCCCACGTTGGGATCGCTTTTATGGAGAGTAAAGTGACATCGACTGGAGAGCGTGAAATACAAAATATCATCACATTCATGATTTTTAAAGCCCTTTTGTGGATGATCTCGTTTCAGGGCACTCGCTGCGTGCTCCACCACCCGACGTTACAAGCGGTGCGGCTGCAGCCGAAGCGTTTGTTCGAAGAGATAGGCAAAGAAAGCAGGTAGGATGGGCATGGCGTCTTCGTCATTTTCGGCGTAAAGCATGCTGTGTACTTTTTAGAATTTATGAGCGTGGCCACTAAGCCGCTGTTTGTTTTTCTCGCTGTTTTTGAGGTTCTCTTCGCCCTTCCCATCCTTTATATTAAATCATTACGTTGCAATGGAGTCAGACGCCTTTATGACGACATCCAAACCGCATTTCTGTTTCATTTAACAGAAACCTGTTTAATCGTTTGGCTTCTTGCATTACCATCAAGAAATGTTCGTCATGCTGTCGTGTAGGATTTGTTTACTTCTCTCCTTTATTTAAATTTTTAGTAAGGTTCTATAGAATAGCGCTTAGGCGCTTCGATAACAGTCTGTAATGCCTTTGCGTTATAATCAGTGGTGCGACGATAGTCCTGATATGCTTTTCGACGGCCTATAGGTATGGAAAACCACTCGAGGTTGGTGAATGTTGTTTTTTATTCGCTAATGCGATGGGTTTTTTTTTAATTCGCTTGTTTTGAAATCGAAATTGATGAGTGTGAATGAGATGATTTGTGATTTTAGAAGGAATCAGCAGGAAATCGGCATGCTGAAGAAGCGTTAGCATCGAACGATATCGAAGCGGCAGTGGATGTTGACCACGAAGGGACTAAACTTTCCGAGGATGTTGTGTATGCGAACACGGTCAATAGTCCCACAGCGATTGCTGATCCTGCGCAACAGGATTACCAAAACGCAATAATACGTAAGTTTTTATAATTTGGATCTTTCGAAGAATACGCAGTTTGGTGCATATTTACCTCCATAGAAATTGTAACATGTAGAAACAGGTGCGACGATGCCAGAAAAAGGCAATGCGGATTTCGAAGCATATTTTCGTACTGGAGTGTAGAGACCATTTGTTTACGTTTCCCATTATATTTGTAGGGCAGCCGATATGTAATTGGCTATATCTGTATGCATTGGCAGCCGTGTCTTGGGAAGGGTTTGTACCGATTAATGGGAGTAGGGTTTTCTTTTATTATTTTAATGATGTGCAAATGACTGTTGTAAATGGGCAGTGACTGACGTGCTCATTGTCGAATTGTTTTAGCGGTTTCCATGCAGCATTTCACCACCAAGATATGCTATTTTATTTTGAGAGCAAGAATGAGTTTTCATGAACTTCGGGTGCATTGCGCAGCGAACACTTAATTTCATTTCAGTTTGACCACTAATTGCGTATTTATTCTACCGAAGGTATTTCAAACCGGAATCCTGAAGTGCCGCACTATTTGGTCTAAATTAGAAAAGGAATAATTCCATCGGAATGAGATTAGATGGAGAGAAAATTGCTTGAAGCGATACTAAGATGTTAATGGCGTGCAAAGGCCATACGCGCATTAGCACCTTCCAGCAGCGTTCTTAGTAGTACCGCGCCAGTAACCTGAGCTGTTCGGACGTTTTCATTCATCCCACGTACTACTAAAAGAATTTCATGCTAGCTGATTTATTCGGCGCAAGTGAGGCTGTCACCCTGCAGTCTCTTTTTCGCTATCTGCTTCTTATATGACTCCACCTTTTATTGCTTTTGTGAAAAAAATGCGCAGTTGGAACCGCTAGATTTCAATTTCTTTACACGCAAGTAAGAAAGATTTTTTCAAGGACACCAAAAAGTTATGACGAGCTTTTCTGGATTTATGATACCCATGGTAGGTGGGATTTAACATCAGGCAGTCCACCGTTAGAGCCGATAAGAGAGTAGTCAACCAGTCGCGCAACCAACATTAGAAGACTTTGTGCAGCTACTTCATCTTCCAGCCTTCTCCATCCTATTCTTCATCTTCACTGCTCTTCTCACAGTGTAGGCTTTGTCCTCATCTGAAGAAGTGCCCACATGTTTATGAAAGAATGTATATTGCAGCTTTAAAACCGGCGAAGGTCTCATTGAAAATTCAGCAGCTGCTTCATTCACTTCAGGTTCGCTTTTCTTTTTCTTCTTTTTTAAAGCTTTCGATAAAAGTGTTTGTGAAATGCTAGAGTGGGGATGCTTTCTAATGCCACACATGTTTCTCACTTCCTGTGCTGAAGCTACTTTACACAGTGATAGATGAACAGCGATCGGCACCTTGAATCTCGCGGTCGCCAGGTTAATCGAGTGCAAGTGGGAAAGCTAAGCATCGGCGCACTTTGTCCTGCTGCAGCGCTGAGGGCGGCCTTTAATGAGCTTATGCCATTTTCGTGCAGTGACATATTCTTTATTAGTGAGACTGATTTCTGCCTCAGTCCGCTGATATGGCTTTATTGGCTGAAGTTTTATTAGGTGGAGTTCCGTTCTCAAGTAGCTTATATTATTCTGTGTGACGTTAACTGCACTCCGATTGCGGAAGTTGATTATTGATAATTGTGAGGTGTGCAGTATTGCATTGTTGTTGTAATTTGACTGGTAATCTACTTTCTAAAGGGCATTTCGTATCGTTTGGCTTCTGCATCTCTCTTCTGTGGATGGAAGCCCAATTTACATAAGGCAGGAGTGTTTCGCTTGTGCAGTAACGTCATGGAGCTGCAAAAATTTATTAATGTTTTTCCTAGTAACGTGCCCGGTTGTTTGTTGTTTGCAACGTGCCTTATTCAGGTATGCAGCCATAATTAATGTGGGGATGCATTCTTCTCTTGGTTTACTGATCGATATAGATGGCTGTATCTTTTGCAAGATTGCTTCACGGCTGTTCGATTATTAACGCGTTGTTATGGAGATTTTATCAGTTATGGGCGAAGATCTGTTTCGTGCATATTGTGAGCTTGGCACACAGCGTATCGGCATTGGTAATGTGAATGGCATTAGAAAATTCAGCAGTTTGAGCCCCGCATGTTGAAGATAGGTTTCGTTGTTGATTTGTTCACAAAACTTGTATATATATGTCAGTTTTATTTTCTCATTCAAAATTGCAAGTGTGCATGGGATACGTTCATTTGACCGATACATTCGATTTGAGAAGACTCAGTAGCAGAGCATTGAATCATTTCACGTATCGCGAATTATTCATGAAAACAGACAGTTTTTCGACTGCGGTTGGTATATTATTCTTTCTTTGAGTAGTCTTCACTCTCAGAGGAATTATGCGCCGCTTTAATGTGCTTTCCATGAATTGAGCGCTTGGCTATGATTTTATGGACGTTCTGAATGCCGGAAGTGAACTTTTGCATGAAGGAAATTGAGTGCATTTTCAATAGGTTTGGAGTAATGCTGGTTGCAGTTTAGTGAATCTTCACTGTTTTGCAAAAAATTACGCATAACTTTGCTTAGTGCGGTAATTTGCTGTTATCTAACAAGTGCGAAAGGGCCAAATCAGGTAGCACAGTAAGCGCTTTTTGTAACGTCAGCTATCAAAGCTGTCGATGCCGTAGATTGTCAGTAAATGATGCTGCATATGCGATACTGTGTCTTGCTTTGTTTCCATTATTCATCTATGAAAAATTCCTCTTCCGCATATTTTGGAATCTTTTAACATGCGCAAATGTTGTGGCACTTTGAGTTTCCCCCATTGGCTTCTATATATCTACCAAGTTTGCACCGACGACAGATAGACACAAATAGATGGATGTCTAATGTTGCAAAATCGATGGAAAGCGCTTTGTATATCCTAATTAGCACATCTGATTGTGTCGGAAAGGGTTTATATTGCTTTGCTTCATGATAGAATTACTTTGTTTTGATCTTTCAATTGCAGTAATGTTTTCTTTAATCTCCACGTTAATTCGCTTGTTTGTTCTCTTTTAATAGAGCGGCGAGCGCTACATGTTGCGAATTTTCTTTTTCTCGGCTCCTTTAGAAGTTGCTCACGTGTAATCGCTTAGTGCGAAACTGAAGATGGTGGGAATTCTGTTGAAAAAACATCCGATACAGGCGGGACGTGAATGACAGAGCTATGATGTTAGGTATGATGTTTTTTCTCGCCACATTGGGTGGGAAATTTTTTCTACTGTTGAGGAGGTTTGACGTCAATTTGGTCGTGTCAAGTAAAATATTGGAGGAGGCTGCATTTATTCGTTTGTTTCACTGAATGTAAGTTCTTGCAATGAGAAAGAGGGAAGTTGGTTGTCTTCTGCCCTCTCGCCACCTCGAAAAAGGATGGATTATTTTAGTATCGCAGTATTTTTTCGAATTTCTCTGAAGGTTCCTGGTAAAATTTCGGAGTTCTATGCATAAACTTTCGTCACTTTTCATGGAAAATTTTCTGCTAAACTCTCCTAGCCCAGTTGAAGGGTTGGGGGTATGTGAACAGTATAGCGTTACCGATGCGTATGTGCCTGCGTAGCAGATAGTCGCCCAGTTTCAACGAGTTCCGTATCCCTATCTGTCGGATGTAATGCTTCGTGAACGCAGATAAGAGGCGCAGTTTGGGAAGTGATGGAATGATTCGTAGTTTGAATACTACGAAATCAATGATGAAGACTGATGTGTAAGTGTAGTTTGTGAGGCGAGTGGGAGATGTCGATTTTTAATGTCCCATTTTGACTCGCCGTTCGCGTTTGAAGAGTACAGCTGTCAACGTTGGGGTGTGAAGTTGTTAACCTCACTTAGAGTGGGTAGAAAATTGTCGGCTCTTTGTTTGTTGCGATTTTGAGCGATAGTATCTTTTGCGGCCGTCATCGCTAATACTTAGCGGTCGGAGAGGGCAGTTCCTGTGTGCTTCTCGTGCAATTTGATGCAGATGCACGCTGTTTCATAACGCACTGGCGGCGGCAACAATTCCTGTGTGTCGGTCGATCTGTTGTCAAGTTGCGACGCAGATTTGTCTTCAGCACGTGCCGGTCATCCAGCTTACCACACCCAATCAATTCATTCACTGTTTGTCGCTTGCGCGCTTGTGGGCAAGCACTTCGGAAAGTTGAGAGCGATGTTTTTCTGAAGCAGTTTGCAGCTGCCCTTACCGCGCGTATCGCTTCCCTGCCTCTTGCTGAAATCTTCGCTGCCGCCTACCTTTGCATTCATCCAGTTCTCGAGAGCGCTAGACACACTGATCTTTTCAAGTAAGGATTGTACAGTGCGACTTACAAGCAACGATCTGTTGACTTGCGTTTGCTGCCGTGTGTATTGTTTGTCACCGCGCATGCTGTTAGCTGATTGTATACGACTCGGTGTGACATACTCGTCATCGGTGGTTATTTCTTCGTAGACGCGTTAGTCTCACTGTAGTCCTCCGAGATTCCATATCCCTTCTGAATTTTGCTAGTATTTCGGCCGTCTTTGTATCTAGTTGTTGTGAATATGTCCATTCATGGGCGACCTTAAGAGAATGCAGTGCACTTTGTAATAACTCGACAGTGAAGGTACGTCGAAGAAGTGACATTTTATAATTTGTGAGATTGCTTGAATGCAGCCGAGTAAATGAATAAAATATGTATGTGCTAATAAAGCGATCGCATCACGAAGGTAACACTGCGCAGCCTTGGTCAGCAGGGGTAACGCATACGCGCTATCATAATGTGATACCGACGCGTTCGAGCCATAATGCTCCTCGCAGCGAGGATGCAGGGAAAACACGTATAAATATTCAGCGTGAAAGTGAAAATTTGTTGAGAGAGTGCCTAATCAACGCAAAGACAGCTGAGGCTTATGCGAAGAACGCACGGCATATGCCTACAGAGAATGTCGAACAGAAGAAGATGGCGACACACTCGCAAACACCACATGTAAAGTCGTCGAAGAATCGTCGCAAGTCTTGCATGCCAACGTTGTATCGTGTACAAAATGCGACCGGCAGTCGTCATCATCGGCATCAGTCGGTTGACGAAGGCGCCATTAAATCATCAGTTTTTTCAACGACAAAACTAGAGCCAAGTATTCAGCAGAATGGTGATCGGCTGGCACAACCACCTGCTTCCGTCGGTACTGTTCAGGTCGACCGCCAACCGGATGTGAAAGAAATCACTTCTGAAACGGATGACCCGGCTTCTGCATGGGGTGAGACGCTTCACGACTCTCACGATGAGACGGAGATAATTAGAAGCGCGATCGCCGACGCAATTACTGAAGCTAGCGGCAGCAACCCAGGGTGGGCTAACCATAAAAGCACTGAATCGATGTCGGCGTCCAGTTCCTTCCCATCTGCTTCGATCACTCAACGAAGTCAGCGCAGAAATGTGGAAACGTCGAATGATCGTGCTGATGAATCTGTCGAGGCGATGTTGGAATCTATAAAGCGTTCAGTATCCAAGCGTGCAATTTGTTGTTCAGCACGACGAAGAACGTCTGCGACTTTAACAAGTGGTGCTTCAGTTGTTTTAACAGCACACATTGCATCATCTCGTGACTGTCGAAACGAATGCAATATCACGGGAAAGCTCGAACAGCAGGGCCTCATTGAGGAAGAATTATGCACTTATAAAACCGTAGCTGTTCTTGGGTTGGGAAGAGAGGGTAGAATACGGGTAAGAGAATTGGAATGCTCAAAATGGTTGTGCAATGCCTACATTTTGAAATTATGTCGAACATTATCTTTGCAGAGGCCGAAAAAGAAGCCGCTGCATGAATATTACAATGACGACGATGCAGAACTTGAAGGTGAGACGGTTTTTGCCGCTTGCTCAAAGTCTCATTTATGATGTATTAATTCGCCTTTTTCATTTTTATGGTGAAAAGAAAGAGCATCTGAGGGATGTATGACTACTCTCTTATACCCCCCTCGAGAATTTAGATCAAACCTATGCGTGGTTTGTCTAACAGTAGTTGTAATCATCCTAGGTTTTTGAAGAGAAAGCGACAATGAAAGCTTGCTTAGAGGTTCTGAATAAGATTTCGAGGTTTGTCACCGTTGAATACCCATGTAAAACTCACTGTCTTTGATGACATATTTCGAGGACTGAAATCGTTCGCACCGAAGTCCTGAAGTCGGAATTTGGTTGTAAAGGTGAGAATTGTTCTACTCTTGCTATTTTCGAATAGCGCATTTGTTGCAGCTCTTGCAAAAGTCGTGGATCCGTCAGCGCCTCGTCCAGAAGGCGCAATTATTAGCCCCGCGAGGGGAAACCATGCGACAGTGCCTAGCAGTCTTCCACGTTCGATCGATTCAGCTTTGCATCGATACGGTACAGCACAGCCGAAGATGGTTGCTGCCATGGTGCTTGATCATTCGGGCAGACCTGCATTTTCGCTTACTTACGGTAAAAATGCAGTTTGCATTCACTTTTAAAGCTGATTGGGCCTTGTTTCGTTGTGTTGTATATTTCTACAATATTTACTGCTAGTAATAAACGCACGTGCTCGAAAATGCTAATTTGTGGGATTGATTGCATTAAGTACTTTTATTTGTTCGGAAGTACAAGGAGAAACGCACACCTCTTTGTAATGTTTTTAACTTCAGTTTCTCTGAAGAATGTACAATATTGTTTTCTTTATTGCAACCAATAGTTGTAGCTACGAAAATAGGATGTGGCATGCTGTCTTCAAGAGTTGTTGTGTTTTGGTTGTTATTTTTAGTGCGACCATTACAGAGCACGTTTTATGGACGGTAGCTACAGATTGTTCCTGTGTAAGAGGTAGTTTATTAATGCTGCATTATCGTTGAAAGCCATCTTGCAGTTGGAGGCGAAACGCATGTTGTTGTTTATCTCGTCTATTAGTCAGTGGCAATACCACTGCTATACGCAACTGGACGAGATGTCTTCTGCTTCTGAGTGTACAAAATCAGTGGAATTGTGCACTCGTTGACCTTTACTTGCAGGTAAACTGTTGAGTCGCGCTACGAAAGTGGCATACATGTTGCTGACGAAGTTTGCACCTGGCTCAGCAGGCAAGGATCGAGTACGATTATGTAAAAGTGGAGATCGAGTTGCGCTCGTAAGTTTCATTCATTGACAGTTTGCATCCTCTATAATTGCGAGAAGAAATGTTCATTTTTCGTTCGCTGGATTTGCTTAGTATTCAAATTCTTTATAGTGCCTGAGAAGGATCACTAAACTTGAAGTATCTAAAAGCAGCTCGATGCAGAGCGGTGCGATGGCGCTTTCGAATTGTTGATATACGAAATGAATGAAATGGTTGTTGCTCATCTCATTACAGTGAAAACGTTTTGATTGAGCCATACTTTCTGCACGCAACGGCTGACAGAAAGATGTAACAAATTTTTGTGGTGAATTGTTGGAACTTTTATCTTATCCATCTGTCATCATCAGCGCGTTTTTATGATTTGTGCATAGGGCACTCTCGGCAGTTGTTCTCTAAAAATTACTCGATCATTGCATCGAAATTATAATCGACATTGATGAAACGCCAACGATTATTATTCCACAGATGTAGGTGGGATGTGGGACCTCAGTCTGTATATGCCGCCGTCCATGGTAAAGCATGCAACTGAAAACAGCATCAAGTAGACGCTGTAAGGTGCGCGAGGGAAGCGAGAATATGTGACTAATATGTCTTATAGTCATTATCGCTTAATCAAATTGAGTGGATTTATAAACGCTTGGCAAAACGGAGCGATTTATAAACGGAACGGCTTCAATAATTAAGCGCGTTCATTTCGATGATATGTCTGATGACTTCTCGCCGATTTTTTTTTTTTTTTTCTCAGAGAGATTCTTGAAGCATTGCGGCGTCACTAATGCTGAAATCCTCTGATGGAAGATGTTGTTAAATGCACAAATTGTGGTTTAATGCAAAGTCGGTGTTCTACATTACGAGCTTTTCAATGCGATGGTTTCGAAATTGTTCTGCCGTTTAAGTTCAAATCATTGCAGGTCTATCCGAATACAGAGCCATTGTCCTTCTTGGTTGCATTCTACGGATGTCTACTTGCTGGTGTGATACCAGTTCCTGTTGAGGTTCCACTTACTAAACGCGTAGGTTTCACTCTGTTGTCACGTAAAGAGTATTAATGTAATGTTTATTGTCCATACTGAGGATTCACTTGCAGATGGAAATGCTTTCATCTGTAATTATTTCCATTATAGCTTAGTGAATTTATTTGTACATGTGCATATTTTAGGATGCAGGTATTCAACAGCTGGGATTCCTTTTGGGCAGTTGTGGCGTGAAGGTGGCGTTGACGTCAGATGTTTGTTACAAGGGGCTTCCTAAGCGCTCGGCGTCAGCTCACACCAACACCACTGCAACAGCTCTGGCATCGAGTGAAGTAGTTGACTTCAAAGGGTGGCCGAGGCTCGTGTGGCTCATCACCGAGCATCTGGTGAGTGCTTTGCCGTCTTATAAACAAGACGTCAAAGGATGCACCGCGAGGGCTTATAATGGCTGATGTTTTGCAGAGGGCATGAATTTGACTACTGTAATTTGGTGAAACTCTAAAGCGCTTGCTCAAACTCTTTAGTTCGCTGAAGGACCAAAGAAAGGTGGCTTGCAGCATTCGGCATCATAGAACGCGATTTGCACAAGGAACGGTCATCTTTGGTGCAAGAGAAATGGCATCGATTTTGCTGATAGACCGCTTCGAGCTTGTAATCGCGTAGTTACTGCCGAGTACTTCAGCAGCATTTCTTAATGGCCATGCATTCATAATGAGACATCTGTTGCTTCCTATCTTTAGTGGTTGCTGTAGTGGGATGTGAAGTATTTTATCAGTTATAAGGCAGCCGAACGTTTTGGGCACAAGTTTTCGTCACATAGTTCGCCTCCAGAAAACTACCGTGTGGTGCATCAGCGAATTTTCTTCGTCCGTTCAGAGCCTAATAGTCCCCATCCTCTCAGTTGCGGTGCCACTTGCAGAGCAAGCCGTCGAAGGATTGGACTGTGCCGCCGAGATTGACTGACGAGTCGGTTGCCTACGTCGAATATACAACCGATAGGGAGGGCAGTGTGAAAGGAGTTTGTGTGACTCGGCAAGCAATGCTGTCACACTGCAGGTTTGCTGCATCCTCATTGTCGCTGCGGTAATGTGGATCTTTTGCGCTGCATCTATGTAACATTTGGTCGCAGCCTCACTTTTCAAATTACCATATTTTTTTGGTCTCAGACTCAGTTAAGCCACTAGTTCGTCAGCATAGTATTCATTAGTCTTAACTGTTGTCCTATCTGCTGTTTTTGGAATATTTTGTTGCAGGAAAGGGAAATCAGCAAACCGCCATACCCTTGCGCATAAGGCTCTCTGTCGTTTGCAGTTTATCTTTCCACTGATGTGGTTGCGCCCCTTAGTTGTTTGAAGTCATAACTTGTCTAGGTTTCACTTGCACACGCATGCATCGACTACACATATAGCGTGTGTTTGGTGCATAGGTATATGTTTATATAGCTGTTGGTCAGTTCACTGCAAGTAATTTGACAGCGAAAAGGAGCAGTGTGTTCAAAACATGTTGAAAGCATATCTATTTTCAGAGCCGTAGGAATTGATGAGCGTTCCGTAGTTGAAAATTTTCACTTTCTTCGTTGGTGAGCTGTCTTTGAGAAGTGATGAAATTTGTGAGCTACCTCTGATACAGGTTTCCCTTTCCTCACTAGCAAATTTTTGATTAATTTTGCGAGCACGACAATCCAGGACAAGCTCTGAAGCCTACGATCGCTGCCACTTTTAGATCAGGGTTGAGTAAAATGCCCTCTCGTTGTCACTGTGTTGAGGACATTCTTTTTTGAAATCATCCGTGATGATTTAATCGGTGAAGAATTTGCAGGGCGATAGCGATGGCGATGGGCTACACAGAGTTCGAGACAATGGTGTCAGTGCTGGATTTCAAGCGAGAAGCAGGCCTATGGCATTCTGTTCTAACGGTCTGTCTTATTTGTGATGCTCCAGTACACAAGGTTTATGTGATAGTTGTTGCTTTCTCAACAAGGTACAGAACTTTTCGGCATCGTCGACACTATCATAATCTAATTTAAAGGTTAGCTCAGTTGTCCCTCTTTCTGACGGGAACTGTACCGCTCGATGAAAGCAATGTAATGATTTCGGCCGGTAGATGTGCATAGAAGGATTGAAGTGGAGCGCAGAAGTGTAAAAGTTTTATCCTTTTGAAAATATCAATGCTTTTATTCAATTATTACTACTATCTTTAGTAAGTTGGCATTGCCTTTCTTGGACGTATAGTTTGAAATTGTCACTGCAGAATGCAAGTTGGATCTTTTTTGATTCTGAGAGGGGAAGGAGTCATCTATAACAGAGGAATAGCTTTCAGAAGTTGGATTTTGGTGGTATAATGATAGGTAGGGGAGAGTATTCACCTCGAGATGAAAAGTGAGAGGAAGCTTTAGGTTTTTTTGTTTTGTGTCCTTTCTTTTTTCTTTTCTTTTTTTCAGTGGCTGATGGAAAGAGTCAGTGAAAAAAGCAATCATTCTGACCTTACATTTTTCTTGCGTTCTCAATCTTAAGCACAAAGCAACAGACCCCAAAAAATTTCAGAGTGTTTTTGCCGGTCTTCGAGTCATCTTTGTTCCGTATTCACTAATGAAAATAAATCCAGCATCGTGGATGTTGATGGTCACAAGGTATCAAGGTTCGTTGCTTAGTTTCTACTCCATTCATTCTGCGGAGTTTGCTTTCTGCTTTCTTCGGTCGTTGGAAAAATGCAATCAGCGAAAAAATCGGGTGAAAGCCGAGGTGCGAATGCTCCCTGGTTCGCACACGTATACCTATCGCTTGTGAATCGGAAATCCATCCACTGCATACTCAAAACTGTATGCAAGATTTAGCAGTTTGCATAATTTTTTTGCAGTGTTAAGTATGTTTGTTGAGTGTATAGGTCTCTGCACACTTTATGGGTAAACCAGCTTGGAAGTAGGAAGGCTGCAGCAGAGGAATATTTGTGCCAACGAAGTTGATGGATCACTCAAACACTGAAGGTAAAATATGGCGTTGGACACTCAGAAGCAAAGGGTGTTTCATGCTGTTGCACACTTTGGCTGATATATGTTTGGAGAGAGGGAAATCTTACGTAAAGGAGCACGATTAAAAACCTCTGATTATTTTTGAAGGGTTGATTTTAGAAGTGAACTGAGGGAACAGTGGGACGATTTCTTCAAAAATAGATCAGTATAATTTAGGAACGGTCAGCAGTAATTCTTTAAAGCATTCTCCGAAAACATCGCACCTCACACCTTTGTATCAAACGTTAGGGCAATTCAGAGCGTTGTGCTGTGTCGAGTTGTCCATGCGTCAAGGTGATGTATCCATATCGCATTATAGGTCAGTCACCAAGAAGGTGATATCAGAACGTCATAGACGCTAAGTATCTCTAGTGGCAGTAGGTTTTCGTGCGGTAGTATGCTAATTAAATGAGGGAGTTTCAGCGAAAAGTGCGTTAGTGAAGTCACGTGATCTGCACTGGGGCTTGTTGGCTACACGAGATCATAAGGACATAAACCTATCATCATTACGAAGCGTCCTCGTGGCTGATGGGGCGAATCCATGGTCTTTATCTTCATGTGATCAATTTACGGCTGCGTTCCAGTCGAAAGGCCTTCGACCGGATGCTCTTTGCCCATGTGCTGGATCGTCCGAAACGGGAACAATTTCTCTAAGAAGGTACGCAATTTCGAAAGAACTTTTTGAATTATACTCCTTGATTTGCGAGAGGTTTGATATGTCTTAAAAAGTTATTTTACGCTCGTCGCTTTATCGGTGGTCCACCTATGCGCACTTTTTCTTCTCATTTAAACGCCTATCTCTTCCCTGAATCCAAAGAAGTGATCTGGTGGGAGTTGCTTTATGCTGAAGTTAACGAATTCCAGGCCATCAACACAAGACGGGGCTAGCAACACGGGCCGCGGAGTTCTTTCAATGTCTGCTCTCAGCCATTCGGTAGTACGCGTCGATCAAGAAAATTCACTAACGTCGCTTACGCTGCAGGTGCTTTCTTTTTATTGCAGTTCTTAGAGGGCAGTGGATATGGATGATAGGTTGACGTGACAATGTTTCTGAAGTTTTTCCAGTACTGCCTTTCTCCGTATCTCTGTTCCGTCGTTTTTCTGTCGTCACTGTTTTTTTCTTGTAGCAGCAAGGGCTTAGCCACAGAAATATTTCTCATTGGTTTTTAGAATACTCTTTGAGTTTACCCCCAGCCGTATTTCCAGCCTTGTTTACTGAGCTCTGTAGGCAAAGTAGAGCTAATATTGTTATGGCAATACGATATAGCTTATGCAGTGAGCGGAATATGCAGTTGTTTTGTGAATAAATAGGCTATGAAAATCAGCGAAACCATTACAGTTTGATCTTTGTGGCTTTTTCCTGTAAACTTCGAGGCAGAGGATGAGCCAAATTCGAAGAGAGATGTAATGTTCGTTGCCTGAAAAGTCTTGAACTGCCGTTTTAATTTAAGGATGCTGGACAGGTGATACCAGGTGGAGTGGCGGTTATTGTGAAAACAGCTGGCCCACCTAAATTATGTCGTGCTGATGAAGTGGGCGAGATATGTCTCTATGCAAATAGTGCTGGATCCGCATATTGGGCTCTGGATGGTATTTCGGCATCTACTTTCAAGGTTTTTTTTATTCCTCTTTGCATGCAATTGATCTGATTAATTTTTTTCATTATTTTAATGTGAGTGTGCTTGTAGGTGGAGCCGCTGGGCGTTGACGATAGACCACTGGGACCGCTCGCATATGTGCGGAGTGGTTTACTTGGCTTTCTTGGTCCAGTAAGTGCTTACATTCTCCATCTATAGGCTATTCCTCAGAACTTTATTTTTAAGCTGTCCAGTTTTACAGGTACTTCGCGGTCATTCTCTCTGTTTGTACTACTTTTGTATTTGAAAGCTTGGAAGTGAGTTGGTTCAAGATGGCTTAGTTTTAGAAATTTTGAATTCGATTTGCTATTTTCTTCAATGTTATCATCCCACGAAAGCGTACCGGTATATTTCATTTAAGTGTTTGTCGTTTCTTTTTCTAAAGAAGCTTTGCGAATGGAAGGTGGGAGGTGTTTTAATGTTCTGTTGCAAATCTTGCAGTATACATAAGTAAGCACCAATCTGCATATTCTCTTAATCTCATGTTCTGGCACTTTATATCTACGTGCCCGTTTTCATTGTCCCGTTCCACTAATTGATGTTACCATTCTTCGCGAAGCACTTTATGATGAAAATGTTAGGATTATTGATTCTGTTTTGTGCTGTCCACGAAAGTAGTATGGAATGACGGACAGTACTTTATAATGAATGTGGTGCAGGATTTTTGTAAAAATTTTCCTGCACTACCAGTGGATTCAGTGCCAACGTTACACGTACTGACGAGTCAGGCATTCCCGTATACGACCTGAAAGGTCTATAGCCGAGTGAAGAGGCCATGGCAGCTTTAGAAAAATTCATAACTATGAGTAGGATTGAGATGGCCCTTCAGAAAATGAAAGAAATAAAAGTTTGTGTTAGCAAATGAATATGTGGGTAGAGAGGCCATAATTCCCAAAGCCATCCCGCTTTACTCTTGCCATCTTTTCTCACACGCTTCCCCTCCTTGTCGCTTTCTTCCCCTTCCCCTTATCAGTTTCTGCTATCCCTTCATTATTATCCTTTCGCCAATTTTTTCAGAACTTCATGTTTTCTTTCGCATTTAAGTTTGCTCAACGATACTATGGGGGGGATCTTTTCATTATCTCTTGATATTTTATGGTTTATGTGCACACGTCGCTCATAGCTAGAGTGAGTTGTTAATGTTGCAGAATGGGCTTGTCTTCGTGGTTGGAAGCCGTAGTTCTCAAATGTTCGTCTCAGGGCGTCAACATAGTGCCGATGATCTCATTGCCACAGTTCTTGCTGTTGAACCTATGAAGTTTATATACCGAGGTAGGTTTCGTGTTCTTTGTTTGCTCATCATTCACCACGAGGAGCGGGACTCAGAAATTTATTCTGCCGTTCTTTGTTGTTTTTAAACGTTTTCATTGAGCTGTCATGTCAGATGAGTGGATTCGATTGTCTTGTCAGATTTCCTTGAAATGTATTCTCGAACGAGATTATATAGTTTTTGGTGTGCGTTCATTAGTGATTGTGATATTCACATAGGGTTTTGTTACAGCACGCATGTTCAGCAAATTGTCATTTTTTTAAATAGCTAAAGATATCGGAAAGTGGTTTCCTTGCGCTTTATCTCTTCTATTTTTTAAACTGACTACTTCGATTAATGGCTCACAAATGCACATTGCGATATGTTCATTGTAAATTCTGATTCTGCATAGAATTTGCTCGAATCTGCTGCAGGATGTCGCATTTACATCGCAGCTGGAAAGCATTTCAGCTAAATTCAGTTAGCGCTTAAGCGTTATGCATCGCCCGATTCGAGAGGGAGCAGCCAACAATGTAAAACAATCACTGATATGCTTCAAATTGCAGGCAGAATAGCTGTGTTTTCTGTGCGTGTACTCAGGGATGAGCGAATCTGCATTGTGGCCGAACAAAAACCTGGAGTTTCCGAGGAAGATTCATTCAGTGTATGATTACATCCCCTCACTTTCCATTCTGAATTTCACTAAGAGTTGAAATTTTTCCCATCTTCACTCTTTGATATATGTGGACTGCTGCTGTTTCCAGACCATATTCGAGGTATATTGGGGACGTGCATCATCGTTGAAGTAAAAAGAATACTCGAATCCTTGTTTCATCTTTAGGTTCATGATCGCCTTTAGACAACAGGCTTCTTACGTTGGATACCACAGGTTTCGTGTTTGAGGCTTAGGATTGTGTTGTTCGAAAAGAAAATTGTTGTCGCAATAAGTGTATTCCTATCTCTTATAACTATGATTTGGGCATATGTGCCCGGAACTGGAGGATGGAAGGTTATTTGATAGCACAAACATGGCAAACATACAAATCATAAATTTTTTAAACAATGGTGGAAAACGCTGACTGATCGAAAGGTGCAACTTCACATTGGCTACAGAATAATGGAGAAGGAGATGTTTTTATGGATCATGGAAAACGCTTTTGGATCGGTACATCATTTCGGAGTAAAACGTTGTATGAGGGACGTGCATGAATTTCGTAAGTGAAGCTGAATGTGAATTGCTTTCAGTGGATGAGCCGCGTGTTGCAAGCAATCGACAGCATCCATCAAGTTGGCATTTACTGCCTCGCACTTGTCCCACCCAACCATCTGCCAAAGGTTGCCCATATACACTCATTATTGCCATATATGTGGACCGATTGGTGCTCTCTTCTTTAAGTACATCGGTCGAGATGTTGTTTGTATGGATTTCATCTACTTGTCCAGAGAGGATGGCTGTTCTCTTCTTTTTACAACCGAGTGTATCATCTGTGTCTGATAATAGCGTCTCTTGCACTTCTTGTAGACTGTGATTGCAATTGAGCAGTAACGTGTAATGCGTTTAGAATTTTAGCAGTAACGAATAGTTTGGCTTCTGTGGTTCTCTTGGGTGACATGCTCCCTTTTGGCATTCATTTTACAGATTTAATATTATCTTCGTTTTTTTGATGAAAACGTGGCACATTGTCCATTTCAGCAGTGCTGGACGGAGGTTTTGATGTTGACGTTGGACTTGGATCTTGGGGAAAGGAAATAAAGGCATTTTAAATCTTTTCGAAGCGAGCCCGTTCGGATAAACTGATTGTTACTTAACAGTTCACAAGAAGCCGAAAATTTCTTGAAAAACTTACCTTCCCTTCTCTCCTTACGGCCTTTTCCGCACAGCAAGCACATCAAACGTGGGCATCAGTTCCCGTTTTTCCCATGTTCAGAGAGGTTATCAAGTTCGTCCAGTATGCACAGTATGCAGTGATAATACGACACGTAGTTATTGAGGGATATGCAGCGTTGAAGAAACATCGAAAGATTACATACAAATTCAAAAGCGGCACTGAAAGTTGAGGAAATTTGAGAAGATAAGCACAGGTTGGGGAATGTTTGAGATGGTAGCATACGAAATTGAGAAAATATTGGGCTCGCCAGCAGCCCATATCGACTAATACGTAAGGTTGCTCACCGTGGCTTGCGATGCTCTGTAACACTCTTTCATACCGTTCACATGTGTTATTCATACTTTATGATATCGCTGAGTTGTGATATTGCGTTCCTCATTACCAGGCAAAAATGAGCTACGCTTTCACACTTTTCCCTATCCTCCTGCCTCCTTTGCGTCTTCACATGCGAAGGAGACCTAATTGCCTAAAGGAGACGTTGCAGAATTCTTTCCACTGATGTTTATACAGTCTATTTTAAAGTCGTTTTGACAATCGGTGGAATTTTTATTTCTCTTAAAACTGTATAGTTTATCAGTAAATGCATTGCAGACACCTTTGGGTGGCATTCATGTGTCAGAGACGCGACAGCGTTTCATTGATGGGAATCTGCATCCGGCGACATTACTAATGTGTCCACATAGCTGTGTAATCAACCTGCCAAAGCCACGAGAGCAGCAGTCTGACGTGGGTCCGGCTGCGATGTTCGTTGGCAACATTGTACAAGGAGTGCGCATCGCGGGTGCCAAAGGTCGTGATATGGGACCCGATGAAGACAAGGTTGTTGATTCACGAGTTGTTAGATGCTGTCCGTCTTCGATTACCTCTGATGTGTTGTAGCTGAGTGACTGGAGTTTCTCGAACTCAGTCAACGGTGAAATTGAGACCACAAAATCGGCCATTGTTTCCTGTTACAGAGTAACAGAAAGTAAGGGAATAAGGAAAGGGAGTGGTGCATTTAGAAGGCATCTCACACAGGCACTCACGAGGAAACAATGATGACATGAAACGAATGGAGGGTGGGTGAGGATTAATCAGGTAGATGCGTTGTATCTAGGATTCTGGGGCTGTTCTGATTCACTTAAAAAGATGGAGATGAAATATGATTGGACTCTTTTCTTAGTGATTACTTGGACGGTGGCCTTGGGCCTTGTCCTTCTAAAGTGCACTCGTCCTTGGAACGATATCGTGGTCATTCGGCATTTATGCTGACGTCTTGAATGGCCTTAAAAAGCTCAGTGTGCTTTAGTTTTGATCAACCAGTTTGCAGTCGTATTTGATCGACGTTCTCAGACAAAGAGCTCAGGCGTCCCCGGATCATATTCTTTTCACGCAGATGAATGCACGAGGTGCCGAAGTGGATAGCGTCACATGTCTGCAGTTATTGAGAAAAGCTGAACGCATCGGTGCACTTCTCATCGACAAGGGTCATTTAAATATCGGTGATCATGTTGCGCTCATTTTTCCGCCTGGGATCGATCTCATTGCCGCGTTTTACGGATGTCAGTCGGCTGGTGAGCTCTATCATTTATTCTTTCTCAAGTAATCCGTTTATTTCTATTTTAGTGCTTCCGGCGTCAGATATTCATCAAGTATCGAACTAGGCAGAAGATAGAGGGGAGCGGGGAGAAGGTGAGGAGAACTAGCTTGCCATTGTTTCTTAATGTTCTCACTATTCAGCGTCGTCGCATGCGAATGAGCTATCGTGATTAGCCTGTAAGATGTTTCATTTGATACTTTTGTGCTGAAGGAAGGGAGAGAGATACAGATTTCGTTGTTATCTGTTTCAGTTGTGTGGACTCAGTTTATCTCCAGGCGACATTTTCAATCGCCTTCAGTAATAACGATTTCATATAAAAAATAATCGCAGCCTTACTTTGCGTTTACTAATTTATACTTCTGTTTATTTTGTGTATATCTCATTGTTTACTTTATTCTTTGTTTCGTATTTGCTTCGTTGTTTCTTTCTATACTTTGTCCTTCTGGTGCATTGTAATTTGCTCTCTTCCATAATTTTACATGCTTCATTGCAATCGCCTTTACTGATATACTTCGTTGTTTCCTTAGATCATTCTCTTGCTTCATTCAAAGCAACTTGTTGCGCTTAGAGTACGATAAACTTTATATCACAGTGTTTGTTGAAGTATATCTTTGAGAAGAGTGCTCTCTGTAGCGGTTTCCTACGAACGTCGAATGTCGAGGAATACTTCTGTCCTCTCTATTCTTTTCCCTTCTCTCTTGTGAAATTTTCAACTGATCACTACTCCATATTATTTAGCCTTCAGTTTTATTACCTCTATTATGCCGCTGTTCTAAATTACTCTTTATTTCTTTCATTTTTTACCACGTTGTTTAAAATATGTGCGCTTGTTGACTGAAATTCACGGAACTTCATAAGCAGACTAGAAAAATCACCCCATCGAGGGTGGGGGAATCTTCTGCGCCTACCTTCATCGTGTAATGAAGAGGTCGTACGAATTGGCGTACATAGTTAGTTATATGAAATCAAAAATGCGTTTATTTGCGTCGTTGGATGATGCAAAACAAGTCGAAATTTGCTTCTGGATAGTGGTTGTGTCTGACCGATGTAAGAGCACTGCTAAGTTAATAATGAGGATCTTTTTTTTTATTGATAAGGATAGCGTTTGGCGTTGCTGGCTATGATGTTGATAGATTTGTGCTTCGTCCGCGGCCTAAATAGAGTTTGCAGGCCTTGTGCCGGTTTGTATCCGTCCTCCGCATCCACAAAACCTGCAAACGACGTTGCCGACAGTGCGCATGATTGTCGACGTTTCGAAAGCAGTGGCACTACTTTCAACTTCGTCGATGATCAAACTTTTGAAGTGCAAGGAGGCTTCCATCCGGGTCGATGCCAAGGTGGGATTGCAGAAGTGTGGGGAGCATGTCCTAGCCCTCGTAGTCGTGTTGGGAAGAATGTTCTAAGGGTTAAGGAAGTGATTACTTCAAGAATTGAGAATGCTGAAAAGTCATGGTTATCATAGGTGGTTATCACACTTTCTTCCTCTTATTCCTCCACCTTCGGCTGGCAGAATTCCTTCTATCTTTCTCTTTCATTTTTTATCGTTTTTGCGATATCTGTGTTCACAGCTGTGAACGAAATGATAGAATTTAGTTTTTATTTCACACTTGTTCTTTTTTGGGAATTTATTCTATTTAAGACGTTGAGTTGTCAAAATAATTCGCTAATAAATATTATTGATGGTGTTGTAGAAGAGCTTGCGATGTTCATTTCATGTAGGTACATTTGTCATTTTCGTTTAGCCTTATTTTTCTTTCCTGGAACGGCATAGCACTTGCGGCTGTAGCAATACTAACTGAAACACGACGCACTGGAAGTGATTTCGTTTGAGGTTCTAATTTTGAGCATTTACCATTAATCTTCTGCTCAATTTAAGGCTTGGCCGACCATTCTGGACGTGGACGACGTTCCTTCTTCTGCTAAAAGGAGAGCAGAAATCGATAATCCCGAGCGGAAACCAAATGATGTCTGCTATTTGGTTAGTAATATCTTTGTCGTTTATTTTACATTTTTGACTTAAATGAATTGCTGTAGCCCCAGACTTTCATCGAAAATTGTGGGATAAACGAGAACTGAGGTTAATATTGTGAATGTCTGTCTGGAGCTTATGGTGAACAGTTATATCATTCGTGCAGGACGTGTATGCTCCATTCTTCCCACTTTTTCAAAAGTCGGTCGGTAATATTTATTGTGTGCTACAAAAGTGAAAAGTGTTCTTGGCAGGCGGTGCCTATAGGTTAAAATGAGTTTTAAAGCTCTCATTTCGAGCTGTCTACGCCAGTCTGAGAAAATGGTTCGTTTTTTTGGTGAGCGCCAATCACTATCGGCCAGAATAAAAAGGGTGGAGGAGGGAATGGATATGCAGATCCCATCCGTTCACTTCTTGAAGACACCTAGTTTTTTTTCCGCTGAGAAAAGTATCTTAATAGCTGGTTTGTGGATTCAGCAGTGAGTTATAAAGGCGGTTTGCTTGCATGAAAGTGCTACCGTCAAGTAATATCGCATCCACTGCAGGATTTCTCCGTGAGCACAACTGGTCAACTGGCAGGCATAATGATGAGCGCTAGTGGAGCAGCAGCACTGTGCAGAAGTTTGAAGGTGGCCTGTGAACTTTATCCCTCAAGGCATATTACACTCTGCTTCGACCCATATTGCGGACTCGGCTTTAGTCTGTGGTGCCTGTCCAGGTAGAGTGGTTTCTGCATTTCTACTATTTGCTAACGGTCATCAGTTACCTCCTTAATGTAAATGTAGAATCTTTTTTGAATTAATAAGCGATGACATATGCATGAGGTAGAAGACTGTAGTGGTCACGATAAATGGTTTTATGTGACAACTCTTATGCCAATTTTGTTGCTCCTAGAGTGGATGCGAATTGAGATCCAAGGTTTGAATGCGTTATTCGTGAGCGGGGGGTTTTCTGCTTTCTTTACTATTAGAACCACTTTCCAAATGCTTTATAATAGGAACTGCATACTAACCGCAATTGATTTTCATCCGTTGGGGCTATCGTCAGTTGTTTTCACTGTAAGCTGCGCCTGCTTGAATCTTTTTTTATGCTCCTTTTCATCAGGAAGGAAAGGTTCTGCTTACCCAAGTCGCTGTGGGAGGCATTGATTGTGAAGAAAATTGCCATATTTACATGCCGTAGATATATCTGTGGAAAATAAAGTTTCACGAGATGATGTGATTGTGAATGATTTGCTTCGATGGGTGGGAACGTTTGATCATTTGTGGCATCGGACGATAAATATATGAAATGATAAAGTTACATGCAAAGTTATTCATTGACCTTTTGTTTGGATCTTAACAGCTAAATGGAATTGCATTTAGGTTAGCTCAAATATTTGTTGCAATTTTTATTGCCTCTGAAGTTCTTTGCGTTATGTTTTTGGGCGCAGCTTAACATGTGCCTTTTTCAAACTTTTGTGTCAACTGATTGGAAAAACAAACTTTAATGTTATTTAGACGTATGAGCTTTTCAGAAATGGAATGCAGTGAGCTGTAGCAGATTTGTTAGCCAACTTGAGTAAATGTGGTTGTTATTTCAGTGTTTATTCGGGACATCATTCAATTTTGATCCCACCATCTGAGGTAGAGCAGAATCCGGCTCTCTGGCTGACTGCCGTTTCGCAACACAAAGGTAGTGTGCCGTTCTTTCAAAGTACTAGGATTAAGACACTACCTCGCTTAACTTCTTTATCGGCTGTTTCAAGATTTAGAGGAATAAGTATTCGTATTTCTTTGCAGTTCTTGAGGTGTATATTGTTTTGAGTACACTGGTGACATCATTTAAAGAGAGTTTTGCTAATGGAATTGTATTTAATTATTGAGTTGGAGGAGAACGAGAAAGTTTAATGTAAAGCGGGATGATCCGTAAGTCCGATCCTCCGAAATATATGCGCGTTTCAGTAGTCACTGGCTGTCTTTTATATGTTGTTATCTTTCGATTCTGTCTTTCATTAGTGATTGTTTTTTAAGAATCACTGTTCACACATTTAGGTCTTTAAGTAGACTGTTATTGTAAGAAAGTAAACAACCGTTATTGTTAGAAAGAACTCAGCTTTCTGCGATCGAAATATTAGTGAAGCAAGATATATCGCCGAAGAGCATCACAAGGCAACTCATATAGCTTCGGCAGTGGGTACTGAGGCTGAAAATGCTACATTGATGAGATTATTTATTTAGTACGGGATACGTTCTGCTCGTACGGAGTGATGGAGCTATGTGTGCGTGAATTGGCTCCTCAAATCGCGATTCTCAAAGAGAAGGGCGTTTCGCTGTCATGGTTAGTTTCATTTCTATCGTTGGCATTTTCTGTTCTTAATGTTGCGAAAGATCGGCATATGTGTTGGTTGCAACTGATATTCTGCCGTCTTTGCAGATAATATGATCAAATTTGTCTTGTCATGGTGAACCTCACCGAATTCATTATTCCACTCATTATACCCGTTTTTGTGGAGAGAGGGAGAGGAGAGGAAATTTCATCTGCCTCTCTTTCACAATGGACCTTTTACCTCGCAGCTCCTATTAGGACCATAGTTTCGAATTCTTAGCAGCGCGAGGATTATTTGTTATTGCAAAAATACATTTGCAGTTTGGAATTTGACTACGGAAAGTGTCATTCAAAAAATTTAACAGATTTTTACAAAGAATGACAGTTTATCGATTGAAGTTTTTGATAAGTGGCGACTTCAGTTCCTCTGCGAATGGAAAAAGTTTAGACGTTATAATTAAAAGAACTTATGAAATAATTATAGTTGCAACCACCATTGGATTTTATTGCATTTTCATGCTATACTTCACTTCTAACTTTATTCAGTTTCGCTTTACTTTTATTCGCATTGCTTCACTTTCTGTTTTCCAGCACTCTACTACCACCCTAATATCCGAAATATTTAGCTACGAAATGAGGATCATAACATTTATTCCATAATTATCCATGTTTGGGTGGTTGGAGTATCCTTTCCACAAAGCTGAAAATGTTTGCGTTTAAAGTGCATTCAAATTGATATTTTGGGTACTTCCAAGTTGCATATTCGTGACTGCGTTTCCTTTCACTTTCCGAATTGGAAGTGCTGCTGTGTGGTTTTTTTCCGCTTGATTTTACTAATGATCTATGCGCCATCTCCAGAAATTGATTTTCTGTCCTCCTCTGGGAACCCTGCTGTTTCGGACGATCTAAATGCTTTTTTGCCTAGGAAATCAGCATTTTGCTGTTCCGTCCATAAAAGGGCCGGAGGGCTGAGGGGAAGGAGATGTGTTGATGTCATTCGCATTACCATTAATTCGTGGGATGAATATGTCGTAGGGGGAGGAGGGGGATTGCAAGAAGTAAGCAAGAGCAAAGGAATCATATATATGTTGCAGTGTACGGACATGTGTTGTTGTGGCAGAAGAAAGACCGCGAGTCCCACTCTGTACTGCCTTTACGAAGCTGTTCTCTCCTTTAGGACTAAATGCTCGTGCCGTCTCGACGTCGTTCGGTTGTCGGGTGAGGAAATACGTGGTGTTTATCGCTTATTTTGAGTCATCCTTTTGGTAGTGTTGGCTGATTTGCTAAAATAAAGTGTTAGCTATTTGTGCATGGTAGAATGTTTATACTGTGCGCTATACGTCGAATCTCTTCACTGAAGCAGGGATACGTCATCATCTTTCTAGTTTAGGTAGTACAGAGTGCAGTGTTCTTTTTATCGCACAATCTGCGTTATGAGTGATGTTGCTGTGAAGTCGAACTGTAGGTGATGTTTGCGATTTGTTGTGAAATTTGGTACATTGCATAAAAAGATGTGCATTTTAAGGTGAATACGGCGATTTGTATGCAAGGAGCGGCGAGTCCCGATCCAGCGACGGTGTATGTTGATGCTCGTGCACTTCGTAACGATCGGGTGACTCTTGTTGAAAAGGGCGCACCACATAGTATCGCCCTTATGGAAAGTGGAAAGGTCAGTCTCTCTTCACCGCTCTCCTCTTTCTCGTTCACTCAGATTCCATTCTTTTTTTGTGTTGGATTAGAACAGTAGAACAGCCAAGATCATTTAAATATTTTTTTAGCTATTACCTGGCGTAAAAGTGGTGATTGCCAACCCTGAGACGAAGGGCCAGTGTGCCGATTCTCATTTGGGTGAAATTTGGGTGGCAGGACCACACAATGCGGCCGGCTATTTCACTGTTTACGGCGATGAAGCCTCTCTTCATACAGATCACTTCAACGCAAGGTTAGTGTAGCGCGTTCTCGCAATGTCCACTTTAAACTCGCTGGAATATGAGGCTGAAATTTGAAGTGAAGTTACGGCAAAAATTACTGAGTGTCAACAAGTGGCACGATCGAGGACGGATTCAAAATTATCACAGATAGTGGTCAGAATGCGGCTTAGGCAAATAGATTCGGATTGTTTGGTGCTCCCATTGAGAAGCTTTTGCATGTTGATTAATTCTATGACCTCTAGCGCACCTGTTGAAATTCTGTTCGCTTTTTCGCATTCATGGCGTCGTTGAATACTATATTCGTGGTATGTATAGCTTTATGCATATCTTCTGGTTCTGATAACAATTTTGTCGGATATGTAAAAGCGTGGGAAGCGCCAGTATAATCCTTGACTCGAGGATCTGTGCAAGCTTTTATCCAATTTTTCAACTAATATCATGATTACTCGCGTAACTTCTGAACTCGATCTTAACACTTAAAAGTTTTCTTATGGTTTGATTGTGAGAATTGCGTTGTAGTTGTGATTGCTGTGTGGCTGTGTAAAGCTTGATGAGATATGTTGAGGGGGAGCTATGGACATGTATTCTATTCGATGGGAGGTGCTCCGCTCATCGTTCCAATATGCTGTTGTTTATCCTCGTTCAGGTTGACTACCGGTGACACGCGTACGAGGTACGCTCGTACTGGCTATCTTGGTTTCTTGCGGCAGACACAGTCGATCACTGCTGATGGAGGTAAAAGATGCTGGAATATATTTCAAGAAATTGTTTGATATTTGGTGATGCTGCAATCATTGCGCTCTTGATTAATAAGCCCGCTTAATGTGGAATGTTCTGAGATATTATTAATGTCATATGCTCAAGCAAGAAGTAGGCCACATTTCAAGTGGGATATCTCTTGATTTGCTTTGATAAGAAACATCTTATGCATTTCTTTTTAAGTTGCAGTTGTTTAACTCATTGCGGCTTTGAAGGAAGCAGTCATAGTGGAGTTCTCGAACAGTGCAGGTCTACGTTAATCGTTTTTACTGATTATCAAGAGATTATCACTTAATCAAAGCATCATTAGCCCACTCGACTTAAATTAGTTAGTTCTTTTGCCTAGCGGGAGGGAATATGGTTTGTCGAAACTATTCCCAACGGAAGCGATGCACAGTTTTACGCATAGGTAGAATGCCGTTTTCTAATTGGATTGAGTGCATCGAATTTATTGTTAGACTTGATGCAGATCGCGCTGAAGCTTGCATATCCAGGTTTTCTCTCGAAGGGAAAGAGTTTAACACTTTGGCATAAACTTAAGCACCGATCTCTTCAATGTATGCAAATGAAGCCTTTTTCAGGGAATTTGGATTGTAAAAATTGTTTGGGACAATTCAAGACACATTTATTCAGTTCCTTATTTTTAGGTCATCGTGCATTCGCCTACTAGAATTCGCGAAGAACACGTTTTAAAAGAGGCGTTATTTAAATAATATGAATAAAGAAAGCCGTAAACAAGCCGTAAACAAATTCGAATAGTTTTTGATAGGATATGTGTGTATTTTATAAATTGTAGAGTTACATGATGCCGTGTTCGTGGTGGGTGCTCTTGATGAAACAATGATGCTGCGGGGAATGCGCTACCATCCAGTCGACATCGAAGCAAGTGTTATCCGAGCTCACAAAAAAATTATCGAATGGTTGGTATTATACTCTCTTCTAAAGTATTCCGTCCATCTGGTCTAATAATTGCTGTCTTATTTTACTTTGCTGTGTGGCAACGTTAAGGGTCTCGTTAGGGTTCGTCGCAGAACTTCGCAAGTGCTGTTGACTTTTCTGAAGATTTACCATCCGATTAAGCATTCTCTTGTGCTTAATTAATGGGAATTTGTCGCTTCGACCAGTAGGCATTTCCGTTTAAGATCTTTAGAAGAGTGATTTTACGTTAGCCGCTGTTGTTCGAAAGATGAGGCTATCTTCAACACATTTTCAGTGCGGTCTTTACGTGGACGCATCTTTTGGTTGTGGTAGCAGAAACGGAGGGCTCTGAAATGGAGGCACTGGATCTGATTCCCGCAATTACTTCTGCTGTTCTCGAAGAACATCATCTGATTGTCGGCGTGGTGGTGATCGTCGACCCGGGTACAGTACCTATAAACAGTCGTGGCGAGAAGCAGCGTATGCACCTCAGGGATGCGTTCTTGCACGACCAACTTGACCCAATTTATGTGGCCTATAATATGTAGACGGGTTCATCGGCAAAACATCATGTGAAGCAGTTTTATGGGTCTGTTAATCGGTAAGTCGATAGTGCTAGACGATAAGCACGTACTGTTGCAGATGGCGCATAAGACTAGCAGATTACTTTTGATGGGCACTATACAGGTCGCGTGCCGGTCTGTTTTTCGCTTGGTGAAAACCTTTGTTTTTTCTGTCGCCGCGTTTATGCGAATGACGGATGCAGTTATCAATGCTTGCTCAGTTGTGGGCCAGTTTTGATGGCCAGGCGTTTTTTATTAGGTGGAATCAGCATTCGGTCGATGCCCGCCTTGACTGAGGCAGCCAAAGAAAGCAATTCGAGCTTGCAGTGCATGTGGCGCTTTACCCATTTGCATAATACGGTGCTCACATATGTATAGGCGTTGCGGTTTCGCTTTTTGAGTCCACAAATATTGTATCGATATAGTTTTTTGCTTTCCTATGTATTTTTTGTTTTGCAACTCATTAGAACATCATTATGGGAATTGCCGGTAAGCAAGTCGGAGTTGATGAAATACTATGAAATCTATTTCTGGTGAAGTCAGTTCGATCTCTGCACATCGTAGTTTTAAGATGTTACCGTCATTCGCTTGTGAAATAGTATCAGTCTACGAGTAGTCGGTACGTTGTTACGATTGAGACTTGCTGCCGGAAGAGATTATTGCCGTGCTACCTGTGCATAAGATTGCATTTTATAGTTGTTTATTTTATTATCTTGTGTGAATTTCTTTGCACTTTTAATCTTAATTTGAAAATGGTATTTTGCGCTCCATTAAATTTAGCGTTAGGCAACATAGGGAAATATAGGATGCATTGTTTTCGGGATACATGTCTGTTTACGTTTCTGTAAAGAGTACTCAAACGATTGTGGGATGTTTTCGTTGATTGGACCCCAGTGTGTTCCTGTTGAGTTATTATAGCTGGAACTTAGGTGCAAGCGGCAGTGGGTCTTGCTGTTATATATTGGCTGATTTTATTCTTTAGGAAAGTTGGGATTTTTTCACTGCTGAGGGAGTGCAAAAAATTGCTCTGAGCATTTCAGTATCCGTAGCCTGCTCCATCACAGTCACTATGTAAAATAGCCGTTATTTCTGTCAGTTTTGTAGTGTGTGCTCAATTGAGTTCAGTTGGCGATTGTTGAGAATTTATGTGCTAGAGTTGAAGCAGTTTTGTATTTCGAACGTCATTAATTAATCCCACCATAGTGTTTGCTTTGAGGAGTAATTTCGCAAGTTGTGACATATCTTTTGTTTTAATGTGGCTTCGCTTTTGTGTTGCTTGTGCGTACTTCGTCGGCACTCACTCGGCACTCGCATTAGTGAATAATAAGGAAGTCTCATAGAATCGTTCATTCTTTATGAACGAATCATCCATCGTACTTGATAAACGTCTTTATGGATTTTGGATGAGGTTGGTCCTTTCAGTAATTAGATGTCAGACTAAAGATCGATTCCTAGTATGAATTTAACGCCAATCTTTCGCTCCTCTTTAATCTCATTTAATGAATCAGAAGTCGAGCAAACATTTGTCGGTCTTTTGATTCTAAGCTTTCGAAGTGAGATGTATGCTGTTTGTTTTTATCCCTTACTCTTCTCCACGCCTTAAACATGCAAAGATTGAGCTGGGTTTAAGTAACATGGTGGTGCCCTTCCTCTTCATTTGTGGCTCTAACAACTTATTGAAGGGGTTGCGTTTATTACTGGCACTAGTTGGCTGTAAACCAGTGCACTGGAACCCCTTATATACATCCTATCGCATCTGCCACAGGTGACTACCAAAAAGAAAAGGATGTTTGATACGAAAGGTGCTCATCTCATGGATTTTTTTGAAGCGAAAGAGGAATTGAGAAGAAGAGGAAGTGGAGTCGATCCAGATCGTGCAAACTTTGAAGTGGATTAGTGTGAAGATATAAATTTATTTTTGTTTTATGGCAGTGCTTTCGGTAAAGGGGCAACTTCAACTGTAGCAATAGTCAGGTTGATCCAATTAAGGTTGTTGAGCACGGCTGACGGCAGCATCACGTTCACGTTTTGCGGCGTAAAAAATGGTCGTTTTAGCAGCAGTAACGGCCTGTAATTTATATTTTTTAGAGCCCCATTAGTGGAAGATTGCAGCATCTGGTTGTACGATTATGTGGTTACAGTGACAGTGCATATCGTCCATTCTTACCGTCTTTCGTGGATGGTTTTCCTCGACGTAGCTGTCCTTAAGCCGTCAGGCAAGAGTTTCGTTCTACCGACGTTGGCATATTGTACTTTTTGCGTGGATGTTTTTTTCACTGATATCTTCCTGCGCGGTGAAGCGTAGTACAGCTGTGGTAAGGGTCTGAGTTATGAGACATTTCTAAGTCAGCGGTGTTAGGCATACTGCGTGTTCCTTTCTCGGATTATGTTTATGTTAATGTGGGCGCCGATGCGTTCATTTATTGTTGTTCTGTTCTTTTCTTGAAGCATTTCTTCATGTTAAGTCGTTTGCAAGTTTCTTTAAATGCCTCCATTTGCGAACATATTAATGTAATCAGGGAAAAGGGAGGAAGCGATCCGGAATGTTCGTGCCAATCGGGCTGTTTCGGTTCAACTCGCAGGTAGCCAGCTAACTAGCTTTAGGAGAGGGAGGAGAGAGGGGGAGAATGCTGTCCAACCCATTCGTCATATGGTCGGGGTTGTCCGCTACGCCCATGGCGAGTGGAATGCGGTCTGTCTGAGACCTCTTGCCATGCAGCACTAGCAAGTGTTGTGATTGTTTGAGTTCTTCGTAAAGTGATGGCGGGAACACAAAAATTTGACGGTTGAATTTTGAATGGAATGAGGAGAAAAAGCGTATGAAAGTGGTAGTTGCGAAAGGGAAGTGGTGTGGTGTGCCGAATGTTCCTCCTGTTAACGTCTTCCATTTCTTTTCAAAGCGGTTTCTTGATTGTTTTGTTCTTGAGTGCACGCTGAAGTGCTCTCGTTTACTGATTTGAAATCGTTCCTTGCACACTGCTCTGCTCCTTTGAACTATAATTTTGTTTCCGAAGTTTGTTTCGTTGTATATTTTATAGGCGCACTTTGCTGATGGTGAAGAGTGCCGAAATATTGTATAAATGAAGCGATGTGACAATGATCAAATATACGTGAACGTTTTTAATAAAATCTACTATGAATTTATTGTCTGAATACGGATGATGCGATGACACACGAAGGGTGAAGCTGCATGTCAGTTGTCTCGAGGGAAGCTCTACCAGTAGTCGGTTTTTGTTTCGCTGAAAAATCGAATTTCGTCGTTGTTGACACAACTGCTCTTTGGAGTAATCGCCAGGCTACCCGTCAAACCCCCCTCCCCTCCATTGAACAGAGGCATTGACCCAATGAAAACCGAACAGAACGAATTTCAACCAGATGACAGGTGTTGCTTAAACTGCGTGTTGCATGCGCAGAGCGTTGTTGATGCGTTGACATCGTTCGGAGTGGGAACTTTTGGGTTGAGCACTTTCAAAGCGCAGGCTGTTTGTTTCTGCCGTGTGCATTAGGCGCAAGTAGGATGGTGATGCTGAGTAATTCAGAATGCCGAGATTCCCTTGCAAACCACCAGTCGTGCACAATGAGTATGGCGGTGCTGAGTGTAACGTTGCAAGGAATTAACATGTAATGTAGGTGGGAAAAACTGCACTTAAACATAGCAGATTATTGTAAATGAAAGACCTCGTGTTGTATATAAACGTTGTTATGAACAAGTTCTAGAGTGTGATCTAAAGCTGGTCTGATTTTGACGTATTTGCTAAAATATAGTGTAAGAAGTATATAATACAAATGCTTGCACGCGTAAGTGATATGAATGATGTGTAGTGAACATAAGTGAATTTCGGTCAGTGATCTGTCAGTCGTTAGATGATCATGTTATCGATTTCCATCCCATCCAAATTGATCTTTTATAAATGCCGTGAATAGTTGAGAGTGCAGTATTCAAACGTAACACATCAGAATGTTCTGAGATTAGAGGTGGCGTTTTCTTATTTGCTGATGATAAAATTCGTTATATTTCTGTTAAAATCACTTCTCCAATACACGATGGAGATTGCATTATTCTGAAGTTGCTCGAAGGCTTTTAAGACTGCAGATTGCGTTCTGTGGGCACTGTGTCACAGATGTTTTGAGCACTTGCAGAATGCTTCATCGTCCTCTTAGCGACCCATGTTGGAATATTTTACTCAGATATGTTCCCCTCATATAATTTCTAATGTGAAGATTATTAAAAACGTTCAAGAATACATTGCCACATTAGCATCACACTCGTTTAGTAAACTGAGGTTTTAGAATATAGCGGTGTAAAGCTTTGTTTCATTCTCTGGCAGTGAGTTTTTGTGACATACTATTTCTATAGTGTATCCTTTCGTTGACTGACTGGCATGGATGGACAACCTACAGGTTTCAGTTGCAATGCAAAGTGTTCTATATAAATGCCGTCTTTTGCAGTTTTCAGTTCACAGTTATTCGTATTTGAAACAGTTTTCTTCAGGACATAGTTGAGGCTCAGAACATTTCCACGTCGTCGTAGCTCCTCCTGCCTGAGAGGTTTTTTTTGTTCTTTCGACTATATTGTGTATCTCTCTTCCATTTTGAATCTTATACGTGTATTTTTCTTCGAGTCCTTTATTGTTTCTTCTCTCTTTTTTTCTTGCTGTTTATATATGAATACAAAGAATTCGTATATGCATAAGTATGTATATAAATCCATTTGTGTTAGTGTTGAATGATGCGTATTTTCATTGTCATTGTGTTCCGTTATTCACTTGGATAAACGTAATTCACTCGCGCTGAGTGCAGTTTACGGAAGTCGGCTTGTATCAGTAATGAAGCTATCGTTAGAGTAACACCGTAAATGGTCTTCATATTTCGAAGATTTCACCACTTTTTTCATCCACGAACTTGCCTAGACGTTGGTGAGTTGTTGTTGGAGTGTAACCTAATCCAGTGGTCGATGAATCACCTAGCTGCTTTGGTCCGGTTCCATGCGATTGTGCAGTCATTTCGATTTTGCTTTAAAAGCCATCAGTTCTTCGTTGTATATGGTTTTAATTTCATGCTTGAAAAATTCGCCCTTCAATTTTCACGTTGTTGGATTACAAACAACGTCGACGTTTAGTTGGCGTAAATGTTTCATATGTTTTTCAAGTGTTTCGGCTATGACTGAGTTGTGCGATATGGTTTTGATTAAGCAACTTCAATTATTTCTGTCGGACTTTGAGGAGCGCATCTCGGAAAAGACTCATTTAAATGCCATTTAAATGCGCAGATGACGTCAGGGGCTGCCTCAGGTGTTGTCATCTCATCGCTGAATCAGGTTGGTACCTTTGTCATTTCGATAGTGCGCTGAAATGAATCGTCCAGTAGCGAAATTTCTTAAAAATCACTCCCTGCTTCCTTTTATAGGAAATCAGATTTTTGAAGGGAAGTCGCTGATTTTCGTTACGACTATCACACTCCGCAAACTTTCTCATAATAAAGCAATAAGTTTTCATTTCTAGCTACAAGCAAGCAGCTGATCCTCCCTTCCTATCTCTGACTTGAATGGGGTGAAGCTGTTCGCGAATTCTCACCTTCCAAAAGTAGGCAGCAATCATAGGTGGTTGGCATGAACTGAAAAGAATCATTAGTTCGTAAGATCAGAAGAAGGCCTAAGAAAGCAGTTTTTTTCCGCTTATACGAATCAACTGAGAGCTCGTACTTGCAACTCATTATCATGAGAGCACTACATTCAGTAGTGAATATCTACGCAATAGCGATCTTTAGCAGTTTGCAAATTTGAACACGTCTTAAATTCTGACCAACGAAGGAACAACAACGAAGTGCAAGATTTTTAAAGAAAGTGAACGAAGGACGGTAATCGGCTGCATTGTGCATGGATATCGCATGAATCACTGAAGTTATCTCACTGTTCTGCAATCTCACTAAAGGAAGCACTGAAAATGAACGCAACAATGTGATGAAAATTGTCTTATTGCTGTTTTAAAATTCCTTCCCAAAGGTGCACTTGCTCGTGTACGGGTCGAGGAAGATACGATGGTCTTGTTTTGCAAATAAGTTTTTCCTTATTCTCCCTAAATTCATTGAGATAGCCAGAATACACATAACAAACGCTAACGCGTATGCTGTCCTATTTCTTCGCGCTATATCCTGGGATATGACACTGGAGAGCTGCGGAGGGGTGATGGAGAGGGGGGGGGGGGGTGTGGGAGGGAGGTATGAATTTTTGAGGAAGATGGCAGGCTATACGTTATTTTTTCAGTTTGTAGCGATAAATAGTTTGTCACTCTGTGCAGTAGAAGGAACGGAGAGCATTTCAAAGCTTAGAGGTGAATTGGTTTGAGATTATGTGGCGCTAGTTTTTACTCTGTGTTATGGTGCTACAATTTCGCTTTCCTCTTTTTGTTTCCTCATTTGCTACCATCGCAACGCCAACCATCCCTCTGATGATGTGGCTTTCTGGAGCTATGCTAACTCTGGCTGTTTCTGTAGAGCTTCACACATTGTGCAACTTGGAGAACTATTGCTGTTAGAAGCAAACAGCACCTTCATTCGGTAATGTACTGCTGATTTAGCAGTTAAAGCGAATTTTGTATTATGCAGATCTTTTTTTGGAAGTAGTGACCTTAGGTTAAATACTTCCTGGACTGGAAAGTGTGTGCTCTATTATCCCCTTTCCTCGGTACAAGCACTGTCCTCGCAAGAGAGTGAAAGAGAGAGGGAGGGAGGGGGGGGGGGGGGGGGAGGCAGTATGAACCAAGGCATTTGTTTGGATCTGAGTAGTATTTCATTATCGTGGTGCAGCAGTTTCTAGGGAGTTCTCTGTCTGGAGATGGTGGGATGCTGGATGCGTCCGCTGGGCTGCAGCAGAAACAGCAGTTGCTAATTGGTAAGTTTTCACGATTTTTCTGTTGAATATGACGAGTTGAAATTACCAGAAGGATAGATGCAGGCACGTACTTTCGCAGACAGCTTTGAAAAAGGTGTGAAGAACATGTGAAATTAGGCATTTAGAAAACCGTAAAAGCCAAGAGCTGTCGGCAGTTGAGTCGGCAGTCGCATTAAAATGCGATAGTATCTGGATTGGCAACATTTTTGCACAATTGCTGTCCGAGTAGTGGAAAGATGAGACATCCTTTTACACTCATGGAAAATTACGTTTTTTCTTTTCACGAACACGACTGGGTAAGCATACGTTGCGTATTTATTTCTATTAAACACCCGTACCGATAGGGTGAATTCTGTGTAACGAGATGGACGATGATGCGGCTGCAATAGTAACCCCGCTGCGTTAATTTCAACTTCTCAATTTCAGATGCTTTCGAATATTATCGTCGATAATCAGGTGAAAATTCACATCGCTGATCGATCCTAACCTCAATTTACAACATGGAATTCATTCGACGCAGTCTAAATTTGTCGTTATACGCCACTGTTATAGGTATTATCATTGAGCCATCGTTGTGTTCTGGCTTTGAGACATGCCATCTTGCATACACTTCTTTGTTCGATTCCTGCCATATGCATCCTGAATGAGAAAAAGGTTAAGTGAGAAAGTCCAGGCAATTTTAAACGTCTAGAGCATTGAATCATTTGCCTATTTCGAGGTTTACCAAGGAGTACTTTGAAGGAGTTTTTTTGCGAATAACGAAAATTAATCTGAAGTTTTTTATGTGAGCAATTCTGACATTCATTTATCATCGGAGGTAACTATTGGGCACTCGTTGAACTCAGAAACGACATGAAAAATGTCTGCATTTGAAAAGCATCCAGCTTTTTCACTGTCAACTTTCGACGTTTTTTTCCGCTCACCGTTGTATCGCACTTCCAATTTTGTAATTTTGAACCGTTGCTCATTCCTTTTTCTCGACGCTGGCACGACATTATCATGCTAACGAGCTATCTGAGCACTCGGTGGATATACCACTTTGAAGAACGGTTGTGAATGTCTGAGATTTTTATGCGGAAGTTTAAATGTTCGTTTGCTTCGTTTGCAACGCTCTCGGCGATTCGCTTAAGGTACGATGAATGGAACAAAATATATTCGCTTACGTTGATGAAGGTTCCGACATATGGTGATTAAGCAATAACGTAAATATAGTATCGTTTTCAAGGACGCAGCTGATAGAACATTCTTAATAAAATAGTTGAGTTGGTTTGAATTTCTGAGTCGAATTTATACGCGTCATCCGTTGCAATCCATTTATTTTTATTCTTACATAGCATTCACATCCCAGCAGTATTGTTACCGTTTTGGAAAGAAAAAAGTCGGTTAGCGAGAACAAATCAAAATGGTACAAAGAGAAGACGATAGAGATTGAACATCACTATCTGTGGATTTCGCGTCGAAATGAGGTAAGACGAAATTGACGAGTCGAGGAAATTCCAGGTGTTAGAAAGAAACCTCAAGGACGGAAGTGTAAAGATGAGAGGAAAGTCGATTTCGAAAAAAGAAACGAAGGTGAAGGAACGTGGAATCGGGAAAGTTCGAAAGCGGCGAATGTAGTGTCAAAAGAAAATCGATGGCGAAGCAAGCTGAAGTCGAAAGTTGGCTACATCGGAACGGAGAATCATACGTATGGTGACAGAAAAGAGTTCTTGTACGCAGGTTGCGAGGTAATCATCTTTAGGTGTTTTTCTGGGATTCCATATTTTAGCTTTGCAACTTGTTTGCAGTTCTTTGCAACGAAAATATTTGAGCAACTTTAGAGGCTTCCCGTAGTGAACGCCAATAAGCCACTGCGTCCACTTTCTCTTTCGTTAAGCGTCTTTCTTTGAACGCCAGTCATCCGGTTTGTCTGGCGGAATTGCTGGAAACACATATTGTATGAGTTCTTCTGGCGTCTTCACTTGTTTTTCATAGAGTACAATTCGTTCGTTCAAAGAGCACATTCGAGACGTTTTAATTGAATCTGTAATTTTTATTGCTCACTGTATACATTGCTTACGAAACTTATTGTTTTTCGATTTCTACATATGAATTCCTTTATTAAGAGAAACAACGTTTATCTTTTCATTTTTTGTCGTTATAACAACATCTGGCGATGATATTCCATAAGAACTTTTCACTTATATCCCATCGTTGTGGAAATGATTGGGATAATCAAGAGCCAAAGATCGCTCTACCTAGCTCATTGAATTGAGGTGTGAAAATTGAACAATTCGAAATGGCGGAACGATAGGAACTGCCCACTCATGCTACAGTTGATTAGGCGACTGTGATAATTCAATGTAGATTCGAGTTGTTAACAGATTCACTGTTTCTTTGATTTCTGTTAGCTTTCTTTTTAAGTCAGCAACAAACTACACAAAACCGCTTACATATTCGTTAGAGGCACTTAGCGTTGAATCATTTTCTGTTTGAAAAACCTGATGGAAATCTTTTTCGTGCTGTGACCATTTTCCACCACTGACACTCCACTTCCAAATATAAAGTATTTTTTTAAAGAAGTTCATCGTCATTTGATTTAGCAACGCAGACCAATCCTGTTTCTTGCTCCTATCTCCTCGCAAATCATTATTATGTTATTCCCGGCATCCTTCCATCCTGATGTCGTTCATTTTTCGCCCCCTTCTCGATATCAAAACGTGATTGGAAAGGTGGATTAATAGCAACGGCTTGTTATTAAAACATGTCCTTTTGATTGTTTCACTGATTTGAAACGTTGGCTTGTTCGGCTGTCAGTATACACGAATTTCGGAGTCAGTGGCGAAAATTTCCAGCCCACTTTCAAGGTTCATTTAGAGAAGAGAGAAGCAGTTTACCGCTATTGTGACGATAGGAATGTTGAACACTTCTTTCCTCATACCATTCTTTCTCCTCCTTCCACCCATTCCCAAAATTACGTGCTCTCCAGTCAAAAAGGTCTGGTGAAACTCATGATTTATTCGAGATCAATGAGACGATCATCACAGCTTTTATTGAATAATCACTATTTTTGCTGTCGGCGCATTGTGAGGGTTGAAAATGACTTTTCGATAAAATTTTCGGTCGGAAGGGCGACGGCTAGTTGGATGTTTTTCACTGTAGGAACTTAACGAGTTGTCTTTGCAGCTGATTTAGCAAAGTGCACGTTATTCCAAATAATTGATTATTCTTGCTTTTAGTTTTCTCTCCTGCACTTTTGCCACCAGGGAGGAGGGAGAAGGCGGAGGGAAAAGTAGTATCAAAAAGCTAAAAATATTTCCATCTTTCAAACAATGCATAGATGTTCGACAGGGCTTCGAAGCGTTGCACAGCTTACATAAGTTCTAGTTTAGGAAGTTCACCTATAAATGAAATTAGATGCAGTTATTAGCAATAAATTTTTATAAGTATCTTAATTAACTCTCATTTTTTTCATATATTTTCCTCATTACATCAGTGGTATGTCTATAAATTAATTGATAATTAAGGAAATCTAATGAAATAGAAGTAAATATGCAAGAAATAGGTAGCATAAAAGTAAGTGATTTAGACATCTGCTTTCAAATGATTTTTTTATTGGTAATAATTGTTGTTCTGCAAAAACCGGATATTTTCTTCCTATCAGTGCAGTCATTTGTAATACATGTACGGAGGTTAATGATATAACTGCGGAGAAATGAGAGACACTCAGTCGACATGGAGACCGTCATGAGCAGGGAAATGAGACGAGCGATGATAGAATGCTAAAGATGGGGGCGAATATGATTCGATTTTCGAGTTGCATTTGAAAGATGTTGAATTCTTGTTTGTATTTCTTTCCTTTAATCGGGCAGTGCCTATTGTGAGTGAAAAATAATGTTGCCATCTTAACATTCTCGAAGAATTTAGTGTTTTTCGGCCAAAATTATGAAAGTAAACATATTCATGTGTTTGTTCTCTTAATAGTAATATCATTAAGTATTAAATGCAAACGCTGTCTCAAAATAAAAGAAATCTCTCCACGAAACGCACAGTAAATTTGTGAAATTCGGACGTCACTTGAATGATCCGTTTGTTCATAAAGATTTAATTAATGCCCAGATTGCATTTTAATTAACAGATTAGAACCGTACGCTTATTTTGCGTTTCAGTGGTCTGCCTTCACCGATATTGAGTTTGTCATTGTGATTCTGTTTCTTATTGTCTGATGCGTTTTTGTGAATTTTTTAATCAATTGTTTCAGTTTCTTAAAGTGATTCATTAGCTATTAGCAGTTTATTTTTCAATTTTTAGTAATTTTCTGGAATCGAGAAAATATTTGTGAATTTTTATAATTTTCCAACATGCATGTCATATGAGGATAGGTTGTTCCGGCTTTATTGCGAACGCAAATAACTCTATTCAGCGCCAAGAAAAGATGAGGTGGCTAAAGTAAAGGTAGCGAGGGGAGGGACTGAGGAGGGGATAATTTAGTGCGAGGTTCGTTAGGTATCATTTATAGTCTTTTGCAATAATTTTGATTGAATGACAAATTGAGTGCCGGATACACACCGTTATGTGGGTTTTTAGGCTATATTCCACGAACCATTGCTCATCATCCCAGAATAGCGCTATCGCATTTTTTCTTCGTCGACGAAATGTGCATCACCATCCTCAATAAAGGGCGATTTGATAGGGGTCGTGCTATCATATGGATAACTGCATGGTTCGTTTTGTTTCTGTTCACTCTTCAATTATTTTGTTGCGTTATCCGTCTGCATTCAGATTGATACCACCGATCACATTGTATTTGAAAAAGCGATTCATTTGGTCAAGAATTAATTTTACTGTGGTCATTCTCCAGTGAAGCCAAGATCTGGTCAACGACTTGCCAAATTGCACGGGTCATTTGGGACGTTTCGTAAGTCGGGCTGTATCCTCAACGTTGTGACTCGCGAGAAACCAATTCAGCGTTCATTAGGGCGAGAAATGTCTATTTGTCGTGAAGTACTTTTTCTTTCCGCAATACTCTAGTTATACTGGAGCAGTAGATTTCTTTTCGTAGACTTTTTGATCGTCAGCCACATTTGCTGTCGTGGGATTGATATTGTTCATATTCGCTTTAAGTTAAAAATATAGCGCGCAACTGCAAGTGGACTTCCGATGCCTCTGATTACAATCCAAATATGCCCCAAGTAATTAGTGACGAGGCTGAATTAAGGCGATTGAAAGTCCCATCCGAATATCCTTGCCATCTCTTACTAAAGTAATTCCGTTTTCTCTTGGATCAAGTTAATCAGCATTCACTCGATGAGTTCACTTTCCCTATCAAGCAGCGTCTCAAAATAAACTTTTAATTGTATTACTGTTTAAATGCAGAGCGGGTCGATAGCTTGAAGCGATAAGCTAAAGTTATTGCATTAATTTTCTAGTGAAATAACTGCTAGGCATTTTCTTCGAGAAATTCTTGATTGTATGAGAAAAATGACGTTTTCTAAGATTCGATTTCGCGATTGTGCTTAAAATTCACAAGATGTGTGCTCATTGCAAAGGCCACTCTATTGTCCTCTATTTCTTCCCTCATTTTATGCATTCACTTTCCAAAATTACGGTCATAAATATTTCTCCCATCTCCCGTTTATTTTCACTAACTATTAAACTACTTGAATTAAGCACTCAGAAAGAACGTTTTCATGCCTAACACATTGTAATCTAGTATGATTTGAATGTTCGAGACCGAAATTCGTGTGAAGCCGTTTGTGCGACATTTCTGCCAACGTGACGCAACGGGGTTTTAAGTCTCTGTCATACGATAACGCCTGCTGTAAACGACTCACCGCTCAAAAACAAGCAGCTGATCAATTTCTATATTACTCGGCTTTTTCCAGTCCATGCATCCTTGGATACAGAGTATAAACAGCGACGAGTATTGTTCGATCATTGCATCCACACATTTCAATCGAATGCGTTGAGCAAAGTGAATTTCGAAGTGTTCCATCCTTGCATCTTAATTCATAATTTTTTGAAGCTGCCATTAACTTTGAAAGTACTGTTCTACATGTAGAGAATAAAAAATAAAATTTGTTGACTTTTGCTGTAGTTCGAAATAGAGTCATTTAAAAACCACCTCAGTTAAGCCGATTAAAAGTCTCAATTTTACTTATAACGTGGAACAAAATCAAACGATAGCCACAGCCACTAAGTAGTGCATACAGTGCCGAACAAATGAAAGACTAAATTCAATCGTTTCTCTCATTGCAAAATGTTTGTTGAGGAAGCTAACTGCATTGCCTGAAAAAAACTTCATAGCGCCTGGTCGTGTTAGCTTTGCGTATTTATAAGTGAGCTTGCCTGACTCCCATTTCCGAGTTCCGTTCACGTTTGCACCGAGCAACCATCCCATTAATGACATCTTTCTGTAGTTAATTCTCATCTTCCAGTCAGTCATTGTTACCCCAATTCTGAGTTTTGTATGTACATTTTCTTGCTCAAGAAATATGGCATCAGATTCGTTTGACTATAGAGCAAATGTCGATGCAGATGAATAGGGCTTATTCTGATCCAGAGGAAATATTTCGTCTTAGAATGGTCGCATATCGCTCAGTCGTATACCTTAAACACATATTCCGAGAACTTTCAGAAAGTTCATTTTTGGTTCTTTTCCTTCTCATAATAGATTATCAGGTAAGAGAATTCGGCATCGTTTCTCTGTCATCTGTTTACAGGTTCAGTAAGCGTTAAGTAATTTTCAGCTGTCCACTTATATTTTCTGCAGCTCCTGATCACAAAGGCTTAATTTGCAGCTGAATGTATCGTGGACTGAAAGTACCCATTAGCAAAATGAAATCAATTTCCGGTTTGTAATTTCCACCTAAATGCGACCAGATTACTTGGAAATCTCTAAGAATTGTATTTTGTGAAGGGGAATTTTATCTGTCAATAGCATTTTCATTGTTTAAAAAAATACCGCACATTTTGTTAGTGAAAAGCCATAGTGGTTTCTATTTGAGAATTCGTTCATTTCAGTCGATATTCGCTGGCTTCATCTTCGATTTGCAAATCTTCATCTTAGTTGAGGTTAAAATGTTTCTATTCTCACGTAGGGATGGTTTGTGAGAATAAAATACTTTAATGGTAGTGGTTAATAAAGTTGATTTGAGGCAATTATTCCTCTTTTTATTGATGATTTAGACGAGCAACTCACAGTGAGCTATCACCTTTTTATTGTGTTTTCTCATCAACAGTAGGCTTTTTTTAAAAGTTCGACAATGTGTATCTTTTCGTCACTTAAGCAGCTTATTGAGACAGCTCTTTTTTGCCACTTTGTACTCGGCTTCAATGATTCTCAAGCACTTTTTTTGGTGTCTTGCGGAGGGTTTTAAAAAGAAAATTTATGCCCTTTACTCTTCGGTAAAAATAATTTCCTTATTGTGCTTGGTTCTTGAATGGCACGTAGAAAAACCACAGTTATAATACTTTAGACTATCCCCAGTGGGTGGTGGAAAGCAGGCAGAGGTTTATATGGAATTTTAATTTTATGGAATGAGGGGAGGTGGGAGTGGGAGTGGGAGAAAAGGTAGGAGGAGGGATGTCATGAAAGCGTACGTTGAAGTCTCTGCGCCATTTGAAATTATGCGTTCCACCTTCTTTAGTTCCGTTCTTCGGTCTGTGGTGTATTTGTTGGTTTATTCGTCCATTCGTTTATTTTTCGATGTAGTGAAAAAGTTCGTGTTCCCTGAATACTTGACGCGTTGGGTTTCTATTAATGCTCATCATCACGTTTCTCATAGTTCCCAGTTATTTGCACTGCTTGGTTTGTTATGAGCGTTATATCGTTGCAGCTTCGAAATATTTTTGTTAATTTTTATATGATTCATTTCATTATCCGTTTTGTGTGAATTACTGCCGAGGTATTTCCATCAATACATCTGGAGGGAGTGATTTTTGAAAGAACCACCTGAATATTTTTTGAAAATTTTCAATGGTTAAAGGCGGCAAATATCGTGATAGGCTAAGGCGAGTTCACTGAATGAATGTTCCACTGTGAATAGGGGGGAAGCTTCACAAAGTTGGCTATAACGACGTGTGCTGTGTATAATTGGTATATGCACCTGCAGATAATGCCAAGGGGAACAGTCGAGTCTGTCAAGTCAGCCAAAACCACGAATTGTCATCGGTGGAATTAATTTTTGCAAACGGTTTGCTTTTATCACTCGACTAGTTGAAAAATGAAATCGGGATGGCGTAAGATGCGTGCTCATCTTAAAATTCATCAACTTTTTGTGAGAATTGTTTTTTTGATTGATCGGCTATAAGATTGGTAGAGAATTAAAAGCAGTACTGGTGTTTGAAATTCAGACGGATAGAGATAAGTTCAGCACACGATGTTGACATAAGTTGGCTTTGTTTTCATCTCTTCAGAGCGTCATAATAAGTGTCCAAAGATCTTTGATCCATCCTGTCTGTGTATACTTCTACAGTATCGACATTTGCATGGCAGCATCGCATTTGCTAGGTGGTAGGTGAATTTGATTTGAGAAAAGCGCAGCGCGTTGTGTGAATGATAATGATGTAGTCACGAATAGATTGACTCAAAATCAAGTCGACCTGACATATGAGGAACGAGGTAAATAGTTTGGAGTAAGTATTTAGCTAAGGAAATCAATTCCATGTTCGGTAATTGCAACACTTCGTTCAACGCATATAATTGCAAGTGATCGCTGTAACACCTCAAAAAGTTCTCTGATAAGCATCGCTCTTCACAGATAATTTCAACGCCTTCGTTGTTCATTTCATTGATAGCTCACAGTTGCAGGCAATCTCACTGGGTTACGCACGCAAGCACTTATTGCAATGGCACAACCGAACTACCATGAGGTTCTTCCGTTCGCTTTCCGCAGACTATTTCAACAACAACTCTTAATGTGAGTTATTTTTCTCTCCCTAATTTCTCATCCACTGCACTGAGTCTTAATTTTTTTATTCGTTTGGCTATGTCTCCATTTCTCTATTTACTTTATTTTCCTTTCCTTGATTATTTCCATACGGTTATTTCGACGGAAATTATCACTTTTCATTTTGAGTTGATCTTAGTTTTTTTTATCAGAGTTTCATTTTCAGCTTTCATAGACAACGTGAAGTGCATTTATTATAAGTAGTTATTTCAGAAAATATCTGCTGGTTTTCAGTTCTTCTTAAAGAAGTGGTTAAAGTGTTTAAAGTTGTATCACTCAATTTCTATAGGAAAGCGCAAAAATCACTACGCAAAGAATCGTGTTGTGTATGTGTTGCATTCTCATTCGAATGATTTTAGTAATTGTGAGCACTGTGATCGTTTTGCAGCCCTCATTCTCCTCTAACGTTCGTTAAAGTTCTACCTTCTCTCAGTTAATTTTTCTTGCCCGAAATGCTTTTCGATAAGAGGCGTGTCTTACGTCCGTATAATCCGACGAGTTTTTTTAACATTCGAAGATGGCTGCTTGTTGCGTTGTAAAATCAACCATGCAACGATATGCGATGTTAAAGCCACGTAAGGAATGCAATTTGATATTAGGTCTGAGGAAATGCAGTGTAACTTTTGAAAGCAGTGATGACAGTCAAAGTAAGCGCCCCAGTGTAAAGGTCAACAATTTGTTATTGCTCGAGGTGAATATAAACTCATGGCCGAATTAATTCACAGGCAAGCTGATAAAAATAGACGTCAGGAAAGTTGCTGTTGATCGTAGTGATGTGCTTATAATAGGAAATTGCAATGAGTCTTTATCCGCGATGTGCTATCTTTAAGAAATAATTGAAGTTTTAATGCTCCCAAAAAATACGTTAGGCTGAATCTTGTGAGAGGAGATTTCTGCTGAAAATAGATTCTCACATGATTCCTACTGGGATTGTTCTCCGCGAGAGAATTATCTCAATTCGGGTTAAGTGGTGAGCGGGTTGCGAAAATGAAATGAGGTTCGTTAAAGACATATTTGTGTTTTCTGACGTCTTTTCACAATGGTGTCTGCATCAGCGGAACATCGAAGTCAGGAAGAACAACGGAACTTGGATTTCCGTGCTGGAATTTCCGTCTGTTTTAGCCGTCGCTTCAAAGTGAGAGGTGTTCGGCACTCTCTCGATCTTGGCGCCCAGCGTTCGTTAGACTTCTTGACTGTGTGTGGTCGGCTTTCGTTTCTGTTTCGGTTTTCTCATTCCGCGGTCGCTGATATGATTCTGAGGCGAAGTTATTGCTGGAAATGACTGTTGCAAACGCGTAAGCATTTGCTTAGAGGTTTTAATCAGTAATGTTTTTCTCTAGCAATTGTTCGGTCTTCAAAAGTGAATGTACCAGGTTTTCGATGACCTAATGTTTTTGCTCACCTTAAAACTGGACACTGACAACGAGGTTGCATGTGCGTGATAGATAGGAAATACAAATATCTGACCGTTTTTGAAACTGGGGAATTTTCTAGCCACTTTTGAGTATAATATCTGCGCTGATCGTAATACAGAATCAGTAACACTACTCAAGATGCCTAAATATGCAGAATTTTTTTCCGTCGTATTGAGAATTTCTGATACTGATACCTTTCAGATCAGAAGAGCATAATTGTTGCAACATGCTGTCACACCTATTCTTTGTATTTCTTTCAACGTTTCTTCACCTTCTTCTATAGGTTCAAAAACTTCGATTTGTCACCACCAACTTTATGCCAGCGGGTGTGCTTTCATTGCCATTTGAAATTTTCCCACCGAACGAAACGGAATGCATATGCATTCATGTGATCGTAAGTGGAGCAACATGGCAATTTTTAAACCACCTTTTCCATTTTTTGCCTGTCTTTCTTCAGGTCTGTTTATTAATGCTCCCCTTCCCTTCTCCCTAGTCCATAGGAAATCAGCCTACAACTGCTTGAAAAATGATTGCGATAAAAACAACACAAAGTGTATGGGTATTCGTAATACCACGACATTGTTTTAGTTTAGTGCAGGAACAGCTCGCTGAAGAAATCATTTTCGTGACAAGTGGAAAAGCACACCAAAATAATTCATACGATATGCGCTTTGGCGGTTTACCTCATCCAGCAACCATTTGCCTAACTTGAAAGCAAACAGTGAAATTAGATCTTTAAATGAAAGAAGCGATGACATTCTTCATCTCTGTTTAGGGGATTGCCTAATTTCTCCTACGGGTATCTCGAGATCTAGATAAATTTCGGCGAATTGCTTTCGAAGGAAAATTGAAAAAATATTGAAAGTTACATTCCATTGTGGATTATTCTTGATCTCTTTTATGCGGTCTATAGATTTCATTGCTTGCTTAATTGTTTTCCACAATTTTCACTATATATAATAAGTTAAATGGAGCGCTTCAATCATTTCTTCCTTTCTTTTTTTTTAAATGGAATTGGTAGTTTTATTTTTGTTATTCTTAGTATTTGTTGCGATGTTTGCAAGTTATACCTGTTAAAGCTTTATTAATTACTACTCTGTGATCCTTATAAGCTGCTCAAGTTTTACGGCTTTGAGAAGTGATTTCTGCTGAGAGTTTTATTTAATTAGCAGTCATCGAAACTTTCCGTGTGTTCCTCAAGTATTGTAGCAGTGAGGATGTGGACATCCGGGCTTCATTGTCACACATGAATTTGTCTTAAGCTGGCAACGGGTTTCACCAAATTCAGCCTCAGCAAAAGTGATACTTTTGCATTTTGACGCTGCTGTCACATTGTCGTTGCCATATTCAGTAGCACTGCAAACATTTGAAAGAGTGAAATATTTTCTCATTTCGTTTGCTATTTGTGACATCGTTTTTCCATCGTTTTTCGTTATTGATAGTTGAAACGTTTTTGCTACTATTCCATCTTTCCTCTATAGGAATTTCGAGATTATGTCGCTCAGGATCGATTTTCACTTAACCTGAAAACTCATTAAATTTGATTAATATCATATTGTATCGCGCTAACGAACAGTGATGGCCCATTTATTGTAATCGTTGAAAATGGGTTCTTGAAAATCTCTTTCCATTTTCTGAATGAGCGTATACTCAGTTGACGGGACCTTTTTTGAAACGCTTAGATGCAGTCAAACCAGCCACTAATGTAGGTGTTGTGCTCAAGTTTTCCAACTCAGTCGGTGTAGATTACGATTTGATAAAGTGGAAACTGCACAGAACTTTTTCCTTCCTAAATTGCACGTTGGTGACTTCTGCAGAAGATGATCGATGAACTTGGAAGTTCGTAATGCAGGTGCTGCAATTTTTGCCCAAAAAATTATAATTGCTGATTTTTTAGTTTTGATTGACAAACTGGAACTAGCCAGATACACTCACATTGGTATTCGCGGAGGCGGACATGACGCGCTATACGCCCAACAAATTCGTATTTTTTTGCGGAAGAGCGTGAGATGCGAAAAATATGAAATGTCAGTAAAATTCAGTTATTTTAAGAAATTGCTTGTATTATAAATGGGAAATATTAGCTTAAACTATGAGATGCTTACAGACCTTTGATCATGCTGCGTTTTTCGTGTGGCATTCGTTGTTGGCTCCACTTGGCTTTGGCATATGTAACAATGGCATATTTGTGCACTGATGCAAGTGGCTCAGCGCATGTTCGCAATGGCGATGTTGTCATTGAAAACTGCAGCTTTGAATTTGGCCCCAGCTGAGTTACTCCTTGTCTAAGACCATTCACCCAGTACCAAAGACTGTCGCATTTGAGTTTCATCTTTTTGCCAACCTTACCGTGTTGTGCGCTGCCGCCTGCGTCTTCCATGTTTCCCCTAAACATCTGCTTAAATAAGATTGTCGCAGTAAGATTTTATGAGTTGACTGCTGTGCACTCTTTTTTTCCTTTTTTTTTCTTTCCATATAAACACATATCGCTTTTCCGTTTTCTCCTCATCCGCATATTTGAGTTTCGAATTTCATTTCACTATTTTGACTGAAACTTTTGAAGTTGTACGTTCATACGTAGTTTGATTAGCGACCCGAAAATTATCTACAAGGGGTAAAACACGTTATTTTATACATCTTTAAATTTTCCATATTGCGAACGCTCGTCAGATCGAGGTATCAAGGAATGATTTTGTTTTTATAAGGGGTCTTCTGTGCGCATAATCAAAAAACTTAGGCAACTGCAATTGGTCTTATTTTTTCAGCCTTATCGCTTGTCGGGTTCGTTTGGCCGTTGATCTCGTTGCAAAAATACGTTTCATGGCGTCAAGCCGCGTTTTTTTTAAACGGCGTTCAAATTTCACACTTCACGTGCTTCTTATAGTGATGCGATAACTCCTTGCAACTCAGACGTATGTGGCAAGTTGACACGTCTTTCTGTCTTCCGTCGTTAGAACCAAACATCCCTTTCTTTCACGTGTTAGTTTTTAGAAGATTAAAAAATGGGTTGGGAACTTTGGTTTCAATTCACGTTTTCCCGTGGCATTCGCCACCCACCGAAAAAAACTTTGCTGTTCCGTCCATGGGATTAAACAAAGTCAGTCTTGGAAGGTTGCTGCAACGTACAGCTTTTGTTAAGTCCACTGGTTGTTATGAAATTTGCTTTGCTTCGTCTTCAGCTTCCGCAGCCGTAGTATTCTGCATTGAGAACCTCGCTAGCCTTCTCAGATTTTATAACCTCTCCACTGAAAATTAATTGAGAATTAGTCGTCACAAACTCTTTCGTCACAAACATTATGTAATGATGCGTCGATGTGTTAAAGAAGGTTAGTTACTACTTTTCCACTTTTTGGCACCAGTACGATGGTGCGTTACAAAGCGCTACAGCACCTCATGCAGAGGTAGATGTATAGGCAGGAACATCATGTAGAAAGGCAGATCCTACTAAGCTACGGCAACTTGGAAAAAGCCGGCAGTAGTTTATTCAGCAATTCGATAGAACACCTAAAATTAAAGCGTCGACTGCGAAAACTGACATGCTAGTAAAAATGTGCTGCGCTCTCGAAACGTTCGTTGACACACCTGAACAATCAACGAGCATTTCGGCGCATTTGAGGAAGTGTCTCGCGAGGTTCCGATGCATCAGATTTCTTATTTGTGCAGATGTCTGGTGACTTTTTAGTTCGTCATATATTTTTCTCCACCTATCAGAATGATCGTCATCAGCAGCCTCATTTTTTTGTGAACGGAAAAATAAAAGCAAACATCTTTTGGATTGAACGACTTGAAAGTTATATATATGAAGTTATATATATATATATATATATATATATATATATATATATATATATATGTATATATAACTTGAGTTGGTCTGGTCTTTCCTTGAGATGGCCTAGAGGGTAAATGGTAGGCGAGAGAGAGGAGAAGTGGTGAAGATAGAGAATGACGCCTTCGTGGTTCTTTTTCGTGTTTTTGGAACCCTGACAAGTTGCGAGTTTTTGCGGACCTTAAACTTCATGAATTGCGCGTCCGCTTTGCGGAATAAGTGTACCGCAAATTTTGAACCGTGGGGGGGGGGGGGGAAGCGAAGTACGATAAAAGTTTTTAAGGAGGGAGGTGAATGATAGGAGCCAAAAAAATTGACCTTTGTCAGCATTCTTCGTTCACATCCGTAGATCTCTTTTTATGAATAATTTATGACTTTTTCGGTTACTTCACTTGTTCCACGCTCGTGCGAGATCTCAACCAGTATGTCAGTATCATTCCTTTTTTTTGCGTCATCTTCTAATGCGTTGAAAGACCGTGTCTGCGAAGAGTAAGAGGCACTAAAAGCCTGCCTGCCACTATTCAGTGCTACCGAGGCAGAAAAACAGTGAGTATCTCATGAAATTGGAAAGCCGTGAAAAAGGGAACTGGGGAAGATCAGGAGCAGTGATCGACGGTGATGGTGATACATGGATGGCGTTGTTCATCAGCATCACTACCAACATAGCTTTGTAGGTCTGAAGCTCTTAATTCATGTCATGAGTGGTATGTGATATTGGGTGTGGGATGATAGGTTTCAGGAGCAAAACCCCTATGGTCTTTGTTACAGAGGGAAGTAATCGGCAGGAAATTACTAGTGGCAAGCTGGGATAGACTAGCCCGTGGGCTTAGCAGTATCTCAAGAGGGGACACTGAACCTATTAGAACTACTGGACTGAACCTGAGAAAAACAGCAAGCGCATAAACGTGCTTTATAATAAAGAAGTATGAACCATTATCCCGGCGGGAGAGATAAAGTTAGTTTAGGTTGGTTTGATTGTAATAAGATTGTTTTCTAACGGTTTCTTTGTCAAAAAAGGCCATGAAACAGACCACTGTTCTCCCCCGTGCAGGACACATTTCCGCCTTATGTGTTTTTATTGCTCAAAAAATACGTCACCTTCTCCTTCGCTGGTTAAATCTGCATTATTTTTACTCCCTCAGCAAATTCGATCACAGTCCATTGCGTTGATCCTACAATTCTTGCTTCTTTTGCCTGTTACAACCGTAATGGTGCATATTACATTTTTCCTTCATGCGTAATATAAGGTGATGCGTAATATAATGCAAGCAGAAAAAAATACATAAAGAAGTTTCGTACCTTGAAGTCAAAGAAAGTATCCACATTAGCTGCCGATCCAATTCGTAAATTTTTGGGTAGTTCTATATGTCAGCTGGATTCTCAGATGAGCAACATAGCGATCCAAAAAAGCGCAGCAGCTTTTATGTGATCAAAACGTGCCGATCAGGTCGCACTCTCTAAGGTGTTGTCTTTCCAGAGTTGCATTCATATTCATATAACGTAATAATTTTGCATTTACGTGATCAGGCAAAATTTGACTTTTCATGGCATGAGGCTGCCTACGGGGCTCTGAAAAATTGTCGTTCATTAGGACGGATATGCGTCATCCAGTTGTCCGTGTTCATGATGTGCAAAATGCCTCATAATGGAGATAGAATACTGGAGATAAAAAATCTCAATACCATCCTCGTATTATATTTACACCTCAGTAATGCTGCGCCTTCCCAGTCAGTTAATTTATGGATTCATTATAAATTTGTGCAGCGGATCACTCAACGGAAAATTAGTGTATAAGAAGCGTTTTTCATTTCGTTTCAAGAATACACGCATATCTTTATTGGTAGAACTGTAAGACGTCAGCTACCTCGCTTACTAATATCGTTTTTGCTTTTTTGTCCTCTACATTCTTTAGAGCATTGAATCAACTTCATCATAAACGACAACTTAAAATGGCAAGCGTTAGAAAGTGCTTAGCAGTTGCAGCACAGAATATTCACGATTTGCCTTCAGTGGCTTTCAATGTGGTCGAAAGCATGTTCCATGATTGCGCTTTTGTTCATGTGTTTAAGTGCGTACTTTATTATGCATTTTCCCTTTCTTCAATATCCTGTCGTCCTCTGGCACACATTAACGTCGCTTTGAAATTGATTCATTTCTAGAGCAGCTTCCTCGACAGCTTCAAAATAGAGTAATCCTCGAAAGTGTGTCAGGTGTTTAGTCTATAAACACCTCGAATGGTGTTGAGACCGGCAGAACGCTTACGATTCTCAAAAGTTGCTGCATGATGCGCTCTGCATTTAGTTGATGTCCGGTTTACAACATGTAACATTGATTATTTTGCGGGATTTAGCCAGCGTATACGTAATCATAGATAACGCCGTTTATCGCGAAAACCGTCGTTCAGCCATCTCGGAATTCAAAAATTCAGCTTGGCTTCTCTTTTACACCAATCGCCAATTTACGTTTTGGTTTCTGTTTTCTGCACTTTAGCCACATTTTTTTTTTACTGCGTTGGAGATGTGACCTCTAATGTGCCCATTCTCTGATTAGAGTGAATGTCTGGTTGAAGAGAGCACGGATAAGAATGTAAAGGGAACGAAGAGAAAGACGTAGAGATCAGATGCAGTTATGGCATACCATTTCTCTTTGACGATGTCTGTCCGCATTTTGTATGTCAGCTAAAGTGGTCGGCTAATTACGTATCCTTAAGTGTACTGGATAGTGCAACCATTTTCTTTGTTTCACATCACTGTTCCTAAAGTTTTTTTGAAGACGTCCCTCACTGTGTAATAGATTGGAAGCTCGGCAGCAGAAATTACGAGCAGACCTAGTTGAAAGGGACGGTCGCTTATCTTTCAGTAGTGAACGCACCAAAGCCGGGAATTGTTAGCGCTCAGTTAATTTTAGTTTTGATTTAAACTGCATGTTGCAGTGGTTTCCGCTTAATTTTTCATGCAAGAGACGTCAATCTGTGCAAATTGTGTTCTTATGTTTTCTGCGTATAGGCATTAACGAGTTTTGCCGTTCTGCAATAACAACGAAAAACAAATAGCGGAAAATACTGTTTGATTAACCGATCTCTTTAGTGAAGTTTGCGGAAAATGTATTTATTACTTTCGCTTATATGACTCAAATCTTTCTGCGCCGTTTCCTCTTTTTAAAGTAATAATTGAGAGCGTAGCGCATAAGAGAAGTTTTTTTTTTGCAAAAATTTGCCAGTTTCTACTTAAGAATTGGAAAATCTTATGTGAGGCTATCGAATATGCTCTCATCATTAAGAGACTAGCGGGAATTATCGGAACAGAAAGGCGGTGATTAAGTGGCAACTGCGCCGTGAAATTATTAAGAAATACATTAAAACAGTGACCATATTGACGTATTGTGGACCTTGGCAATATTAAGATCAGGAATTTGAACCTGTGGGCTAGGTGTCGAGTTTTATGGGCTATGTTTGATCCTCTAGGCCAAAAATTGGCACGTGACCATTAACGATTTTATGCAAGTGCTGCTAGAAGCTCCAACGCAAGGGAACGAAGAGTATCTGGTTTCTAAAATTCCTCTCTCAACCGGTAGGCTTCCTTACCGAGCGTTTCATAAAATGGAGATACCAAAGAATGCAGTCTTTGATAAGTTTGTAATTTGTAGTTGTGGTTTAGCTCCTCGGAAGTGCTCAGGTCGTAGCCACGTTCCATCCAGTTAGGCATACAGATATTTAAGACCCCAAGAATGTTCGTTAAAAAGGTCGAAAGTTTTTGATCTAATCGACGTGTTGAGCTCAACTGTATTTTCACTTCGAAAGCAGACGATGAAAGATGGTGGGGAACATTGTGGAGGTTGATCGGATAGACACGACTGGATGAATTGAATGGCTGAAATTAGAAATCCTTCCTTCCCAATTTACGTTCTTTTTTTCTTATTTCGAGTTTATTGTTGATAAACTTTCTATAATGTTGTCGATTGGTACTTTGTTCCAATGAAACGAAATTCTTAAGCACAACAGTACCTGGTCGAGTTCTATATTCAGTTTTGGAAAGCTGAGCAAAATTTTCTCGAATTTTTCCTTCTTTTTTTTGAAATTTACCACCGAAAGTGATGGATGAATGTGAACTTCGCGCGAATGCTTATTCTTGCATAGGAATGGAAATGATGAATATTTTTTGTGGCAAAAACGAATGAACGGAACTGCTATTCTTTATGAATTACGTTTGACGTCAAAGACGACATCATTACTTCTTTAGATTACCTCCTATTACAGCAGTGTTTTTGCATTTCTGATGATGAAGTAGGCGTTATCTATCACAGATGTGAATCTGATTATTATAGAAAGGTTTGTTCAACCGTAGGTAATTAATCTAGTCGCGCTATAGCAAAATCGAGCATTGTGGAAGACGTCTGATGAGGCGAAATGATTATTTATTAATGTAGAGAAGAAAATGTGAGACGTTTGGCGAGTTACGAATTGCCCTAGGTGATATACGCATATCGAAATATACCTTTTGAGAGATTGGGGTGGCTGTGAATGGGAGCTATAAACTGCGGTAACCTGTTCGTAAAATTTGCCGCAAAAACGTGAGAAACCTGAACTTTACTTCACAGTTCCCCTCAAGAGATAGTGCCCCAAGCGAGGATTAGTTCCACAAAAAATCGTCAGTGAGAAAACAGTTTTTGAGTAACGCATAATTTTATATCTTACGTCAGTTGAGTACGATAACTGAAATCGATTATTCAATTATTGCATGCAAGAAAACAAGCGATTACATCAAAACCAATCGTACGAAGTAGACAACTGTGCAGTGACTCGAAGTTCGTCCAGTAAGCTGAAATTTCTCCATTTGAACTCCAACGCGTTCTCATCACAGTTGATGCAGTAATAAATTTCATTCCAAATGTATAATGGTTTCACATTGCACAAAAAAAAACTTCTAATGAGCTTAAGATCGTTTGAGGGCGGAAAATGGTAACGATTTCAGTTTTCTGTATCTAGCACTATCATCAGCATTATCATCTGATGTGACCGTTAAAAATCTGATTAAAAATAAAGCTGAGTTATGTAAAGTTGTTCGAATATTTGAATCTGTGCTTTGAAGGTCGTTATTTGCTGGAAAACTTTAAGGTACTCTGCATCTTGGAAAAGTTTGAAGTTTATGTGATAGATGCTGCTGGTTGTGAGACCGTGTTTCAGTGTGAAAAATGCGTCAGGATGTTATTGAATCTCATGTTTGAAGTCCAGGTGATGTGAAAATATGAAAATATTTGAAGGTAAGTCCAACATGTACAAGGAAAACCCTCCGCTATGCAGTTGATTTCCTGGTTCTACAAGGAAAAGCGCAGTTCACAGGCAATAGTTGGTCAGCTGTCATTCTAAATGTTCTTCGTACTCTTCACATCGTAAATGTTCTTCGTTCTTCGTACTACACTTTTTGCTCCACTATGTTTTAGAGCATTGCGGCGAAAAATAGGCGAATAATCGTACTCAATGCACTAACAAATTTTGAAGCAATGCATAACATCGGGGTTTGTAGTCGTATGAAAATACGTCAGATTTTTTCATGTTTTTGAATGGTTGTGAGGCTGCTTGAGTGTATACATGAAACGTTTTTATAGTTTTATGTAACCGAATGTTCAGCATTGGGATATGCTGTGCTCAGCATGCCGAAATCTTGGTGAATCGTTTTTGGTTCATGAATGGGCTGAAGTGGTTGTCAGCGCTTTCATTGTTTTGTTATGCTTGAAGAAACGGGAACGAGGTGATGCTTATGTACGACTAATAGTTGGCTGATCTCGAAAGGGTGACAACTTGTTTTGTGCATTTGCGTCTTCGTGCGCTGGCACATGGCATGTGTTTGTGCGCATGCTCGCATCTCTTCGTCCGTTTAATTTTTGTTTGTCTCTCATTCAGCTGTCCCTAGCGTTGGCTGTTGCCTTACATTTTATATACTATATAGATTCTCTATAATACATTAATACGTGTTTTTTGTATTTTAGAAAATACCAGTTGTTGAGGTTTTTATGTTCGTCTGTCAAAACAAATATTTCACTCTCGAGATCAGCTGCGTATAATGAGGGACGAAGGCGACTGAATCTGGGCCCAAGATGCAGAAATAATCTCGTAGATCACGACGTTAATTTTGCACAGTTTGTTGTAATTTACCATCTGCTGAACTTCTTACGTTTAAGACTTGTTGGGAACAAGAATTGTGGCGGGATGTATTTAGTGAAGTAAATTTGAGGGATTTGAATGCCCTGGCAATTCGTCGTCCCATATGTGTTGCATCCATAAATGAGCCTAATACCGTTCACTTCACGCGAAAGTAATGCTTTATTACATGCAAAATATCATTTATGTTCTTGAAGGGTTATCAAAAGTTTGAAGATCTCAAAATTTGTATTGATTTCAGAATGGTAGTGAAACATGTAAGTTGGCATCTTCTTCCATTAGCACTGTAAAATAAACAGTTCGGCTCGTCGATTCACTTAAAGCGGTAATGTTTCATGGCAGTTTGCGATCACTGTGGTGGAGGAATTGTTCTCTGATCTAGTAGCGTAAAAGCGAGTGGTTTTTGCACGCATTCAGCTATTTTATTCGAAAAAAGTCACATCTGCCACTCCACTTTATAGAACACTTTCCAGTTTGTTTTTTATGCCCAATACATTTTTTCCTATCACCTTAAAGGTGCGAGTCGCCAGTTTTAAAAGTTATCACGTCAGCTCACTTTCACGACACAAAAGGAATATATTTGATGAAATCTTGCATAATAACTGAATCTGTAAAACATGCTTTCTAAGAAGCTCATCTTTTAGGTAAACTAGCAAAGAATTTTTTATAGGTGGAATTGATTAGTGGTTATAAGCTGGAAATCGTCCCGAAGGTGATGTAAGGTAAACTAGGTCGTGGTCTCGATAGGGACTGGGGCTGCCCTTAACTTGCAGCAACTTGGAAAAGAATTGAAGTTAGTTTAATTCAGGTAGTGTGACATGCCGGTAAATTTCGAGCTGACCAGTCGGTCAGGATCGAGCCTAATCAAGGCGACTATGAAAACTGACGAGTGGATGCTTGTATTGGGCAGCAATGCGCTTTTGCTAGCTAGTTTAGAAAATACTCTTATACGTTTATAAGGTGATGGTGGTTTTCTTTGGCGAACGAAATGCTCTCGAAGATCCTAGCACATTGCAAATGAGGCTGATGAGTATTAGTTCATGTTTTAACTGAAAAATTTTTAGTGGGATTTTTCTTATTGTTCAAAAATAGTGTGCTTGAATTTTCTAAAATTGAGGACTAATTAAGAGTTGTGAGTAGGTGATGCTGAGATGCGTCTCACAACTATGCGCTATATTTTTAAATCTGTATTGTATACGAAAGATCCATCTAACTTACTATAGCGTAAAAGTATAGAGTGTAGTGTTTTTAACTTACGAGTTGTTTTTGAAGCCTAAACTTCATTCTTCAACTTCTTTTCCACTGTTTCATATGCCTCCTTTCAAGGTTTCCGATCGTAACAGTATGCATTATCTGCAAGAGCTCTTGAAAAAGGGCTTAGGCTTTTAATTTTCAGCCGAATTATCCTGTGTCGTTGCTATATATATCATACTGTGATGCAAATCTGCGTCATAAGTCATTCGAGCTTTCATTTTTTTATTATTTGAATGGTTGGTGCATATTAACGTTAACAGTGTTGGCGATGTTATGCACATTGTAGAGAGATGAATATTTGAACTGATCGGTGTTTAATGTTTTTCCGTTTGCGTTCCAGCTGTCAAATTATGAAGTCTTTATATCAGATAAGATCGTTCACCTGTTTTATCGTTCATCTTATAAGGAGCGTATTTCATATGATCATACCACATGAAAAGCAGTAGGTCTCATTTCTTATTGAAATATATCAAGCTTTATATTTTTGATGCATTTTTTTGCATTTTATTGCAAATTGTGTTGTACTTTTGGTCAAGTTGCAATTTAAGTTGCAAAATTAGGTTACAAGTAACAAGTTTGCGATTAAATTACAGGTCAATCAAAATGCTTTTGGGCTTCCGGTCGATAAGTTAAGTTACAGGGCTCTTAATTCTGAAGTGGGAAATTTTGGATATGCGTTGGACTTGAAATGTTCGATGGAACTCTCTTTTTAGTATTGCTATAAGTCAGTGCTATGTTTAAAGTGATTAATGTTAACACTGCCACATAACCGTTATGTATTTGCGTCAAATTCAAAGGTAGCGTTAAAGTGGACGAGCGTAGTTGCTTAGTAAATCTCGATTTAATTCGCTTTAAAATTCTTCGAGTTTTTTTGGTGGAAAATTGATTTAAGGAAATTCAAAAGTGAATCTGTGAAAGTTTAATTGCTTCCGTTTCACTTTTGATTGTTTTGCACCGTTTTTGTTTCAAATTCTATTCATCCAAATTTTTATAACTGATTTCTTGCAACTATTTTTCTTTTTTTTAGCAAACATTCTGCTAGCGCAGTTCGATGACATAAGATTAAGGTTTTTTTGAAGTGGAGCTCTGCCTTTTATAATTTGTTTTCTAGGGGAGGGGGTGAAGCAGTGGAGATTTTGTTATAGTGAGCTATTTTTGAAACACCTTCAATTTAAGCCTTGTTCTTCAACTTCAAAGCTGAAAGTTATGCAGTAAACCTGAAATTTTCGAACATGAGTTGAGCTTAACTACATACGCTTGGTACCTCGCCGTTTTCTTTTAAATTGGAAACTTCAACATTTATCCGTAAACGCATATTCGTTTAGTCCGCCCCATGTTGTATTCTATTAGTTGGTTTTTTTTAGCCGTCTGTGTACATTCATTTTTGGAGACAACAAAATTGTTTTGCTGATTTGTTGCTTGCTTTTGCTTCTTTCGTCTCCTTTCGCGTTCAGCTTACCCCATTTTTTGAGATCTGATTCGTCAGTTCATGAAATTGGTGGTTCTCGCCTGTTTTGATTGAGCAAAAAAAGGTATTGAGAAACAGAAGTGGAAAAGAGGGCATCACCCATTGGGGGGAGGAATGGGATGGGAGAGGGTGAAGGGTGGGGAGAGTTTGTGATGGACAGTGAGTTGCGTCGTGTTTTATTCTGTTTATGCTGTGGCTGCAGCGGAAGAATGAGTAAATATTTTTGAGAAGACACCTGTTGTACGCATTGAATTTGTCGGCTTTTACACCTGCAACGTGCGTACTGCGATATGCACTTCGCTCTGCATTAGTACTCCTCGAAAACTTGTGATATTCATCACAAATGAATTGCCTCATTTCTGTTTTTCTTTTGTGTAAAACTGTAACATCCACATCACTGTAGCATTCACAGCTTCGATGTTGAGTAGTGAAATAAACTCTTATGTTGCTATGCAAAATCCTAGAGCACGTCTTGTGTAATGTTGCTATATTCTGTCGAAGACTTCTGCATTAAATAGATTATGACGTCGTGCAGCATCGATTGTATTTTTCCCAATAACGTACGGCGCGTGCCCATGTTTTCGGATTGGGGTGGCATTTCAGAGGGCAAGTCTGTAGCCAACAGTTTTCACAAACCACTCCCAATTTATGCTGTCTAGTCTACAATGTTTTGCTTATTGATAGCAGCAGCTGCATGTTTAAGTGCGAAGTCTTCGAGAATGAAGCTTTAAAGACTCTTTAAAAAATTCCAACTTGGAAAGTTATTGCCGTCAAAGAGTGCGATTTCTAGTCTTAAAAAAGTTATTGTGTAATTTTTCAGTGACTGGAGGATGACGATTTGTGACTAATAATAGCCAAATTCTTTCTTTTTTTATGATAATGAAGGAAGCGTATTGATGACATAGAACTGTCAAATACGGTCAATTTTGTTAAAATACTGCGAAAATGGGTTCACGCTGAGATTATGCCGGAGTTGCGGGTTTTTGAAATTCAGTTGTTGAGCTTAGTTGGGAACCATAGAATTTAGTATAATTTTCTATTTTTTAGTTGGTTTTTAAGAGATTCGACGAAATATTTCTTTTTGTACATATATAATTTTATTTTGCATATTAAAAGGAGAGCATACTGAACTTTATTTGCTCTTGCTCTCCTATAAGACCGCACAAATGCGTTAGTATTTCATTCAACCAGATGGAATGGCAATACATCAGCAGCAATTCGCTACTGAGAATTCGGAAGGTGTTGTGTTTCTATAATCGCACGGATTTCAAATTTTATGCTTCAGCTTGGAAGCAACTGGACAAATGCCATCGGCCAGCGGGCCCTTGTCACGATTACTTTGCTCATGCTACAGTCCGAAAGGCAATGCAACTGGTGGGACTCCTGAAGGTGAATTAGCGCTAGGAGAGCCACTCGACGATGAGGAATATGGCAGACCACTTACATTGCAAATGCACCATACTCACTCACCTGTACTGCAGCAATGTCCGCCTCTCGCCACCTTGGAGTCGCCATTCGCTGAGCCGTTGCATCGTTTGCCTCAAAAGGTTTGTCTCCGTAATCTTTAGTGATCCCGATTTTGAAAATTGAATGCGACCTTTTAGAAACATGAAGGACTTCGCCATTCATCTCTGGCGATGTTAGTTTTTTTTAGAAACGTTTTTATGCTGTTTGATCTGATGAGCCTTGCTCGAAGCATATTCCGAAGGATTTCTCGAAAATTTTTGATCAAACGGTATCTTGTTGGTGTGTCAAACATTCTTCGTAAGAACGTTTGCGTGCTCATTTCTTGTAGAATCCTTTGTTCGTTATTTTGAACTATGTCACAGCGGGAACGAATGTGAAATTCTTTGTGGTATTCGAAGTAACTCTTCCACAGTGCAGTAAGCCTTTCATCAGTCATCATTTCAACCTAAGGAGTCATCCAGGTAGCATTTTCTGAGTTGATAATCTAGAATTCTCAGCCGGAAGTAAAAATTTATTGAAATTGCGAGGGTTTAGTAGAAAATTTCAGTCATCGAAAGCAAAATAATTCAACAAATGTTATCGGATGTGAATATCGATTTTTTTTTCTTTCCTTCAACAATTTAATGAGAATTCTCATTTCTTTCCGATGAATTTTTCAACGAATATGAAATCTCGGTGTGATTTGAGGTCGCGTATATTAAACGTTTGTTTGCTATTCACAGCTCCAGCTTTTGAGTCTCTCTTTCACAATATATTAATGTATTGAAAATATAGTGCCATTATAGAGAAAAGCAAATTTTTGCATCTACTCTAATTAATCTTTTAATGAGCAGTTTTGTTTGTCTCAGAAAAGCGATTTCAGGAAGTCGATCATTGAATGAGATTTATTGTTTTCTACTACTGACATTGCCGGTATTGTTAAACAAACCTTTAAAAAAAACTATATTGTTGACTCATCGAATAAGTGTTGAAAAACGAGAGCTTCATATTTTGTTGCGATTTCTGCGTGAAATGTGATCGTTTAGGCGTTAACAGTTTCGAAAGTTTTATTTCTCTTAGTTTCCTTCATTTATTGAATAAGCTTTAGCTTTTATATTTATTCGTAATTTGCGTTATTTTATTTAGATTAATTTTCGGCAACCAAGTGAAACCACTGAATGAGTGAAAGAGATAAGTTATTCCGCAAGAGAGCTGATGGTTTCGTGAAATACGTCGATCGGCAATCATTTAGGTTTACTGAGAACCAAAAGGTTTACTTTGAACCAGGAAGCAGCAAGTTTGTGTAACATATGGCAATTTATAAGATTTCATAGGCTGTTAATGGAGCTTTATGGTGTAGAAGGAGAGAATGAGTGAGGAAGGATTGCTGAGAATGAGGCTGTTTTTCTCTCGAGAAGTTTAGAGAGTGAATAGTTTGTTACCTGCTTTGTTGAAGTGGTTGCGATGCACCTTTGAACTCGTTTTGCATTGCTATCGGCGCTATGCGAGTTTTTTTCCTGGAAGATGGTGCGAAATTATTCTCAATCAAGATTACTGTATTATTATGAGTAAACAGTTGCTTGAATGATGTTTTGATTGCGCATAAAATTGCTGCCAAGTGAGGACCGCAAAGGTGTCATCATTCTATCGCTTAATTGTTCCCTCATCACGAACATATTTCGACTATGATCGCATAAAGCGCAGTATTCGTTTATATCTCTGCCGCGTGCTATATATATATGTCGTTTTGCACCAGAACGAATTCACTTTTGGCGTTGTGGATTTCAAGCGGTTCAATTTCAGTTTTTCACTTCAGATTTAGAAATTTTCAAGTATTTAAGGTTTTCCTCTTACTCCTCATTGCTACTCGTCACATATTATTTCACTGTTATCTGAATGTGCCTAGTTGAATAGCTGCACAATGTTAGTTTGGAGAGGGTTTGATACTGTGGCATAAACTGCTGTTCATTTAAGCTGTTGCATTCAAAACGGATACCATTTTATGAACTCATGTGGAGGGATTATATATCGCGTGGCAAAGTTGAGTGTGGAGATTTGTTGAGAAATCCGTGTTGTCTTCTGTCCTGTGTGTTTAGTTTGCTTACAATAAGAATTGCTTGTACTAGGTTGAGTACACATTGCGCAAATTTATTGCCATCCACGTAGCATTTCTCACTCCTTCTTCATGAAGCCCTTATTTTTTCTGTGTACTCGCCTCGATGGGATGATAACCTGTGTAAGTTAAAACAAGTGAATTTCAGTACAGTTATTTCATGAAAGTAGAAAAGCGTGTTTGTGCAGTGGTGCTCTTTTTTCTTTCATTCCTCCACATATCCTGAGGTATATGAGAAAACATCAATTTTCGTTGGCGGTGGATTACCCTTTTACTGTTGATAGTGATGCGAAGGGGAAACAAGGCAAAAAAGGAAGTAATGCAAGGCGGTTGCTGAAAATGAAGGGTCTATAGAGGCTTCCTTATTTTGTTGAGCAGCAGTAAAGCGTGAGGTGATGTGAGTTGTGGTATAATGCTGACAAAAAGTTTTCTCTCATGACGATCCTTGCCAGACGAACTCATCGTTCATATTCCGAGGGTAATTTTAATTTATACTGCTTTAGCGACCCATACCTGTGTTTCCGCCTAATCGATGTCATACTCATTCTCCATTGGACCACTGTTCTCGATTCTTGTACCAGATTAGCTGTTCCTCAAGCTTCAGAACCAATGACGTCAGAACAAGGGACCAACATTTCACAGATATTTTACTTCCGCTTTCGGGTAGTGTACGCTTCTATTTCGTAGGTAGTGTCTCACTTTCATGGATAGTTCCTCCTCACTTGTAGGACTACTTTGCGTATTACGCAGCAGTGGTTATATGCTTCACTTGCTTTTCATCTTTCGTTGTGATTTTTGTTTTATTCGTTTTCGTTTCTTTCTCAGCACTAACATCCTTCAGTTTCATTTTATTTCACTTTATAGAATCTGTGATACTTTTTAAATATATTACTCCATGAAGATGCTTCTCAAAACAATCAGTCTCGTGCTCAGTAATTATAACCTTCGGCTAATCTCACTCGCACTTCTCGTGTGTATTCTTTAAATAAACGTTTATGGCCATATTATGTCTGTTTGTATGTATGTGCCATAGTTTCGGCTTGCAAATGACGGCGTTGATGTGATGGACGGAAGCTGCGTCTTATTTTGAGTTACTAATGCAGAGTTCGGTCTCGCCGGTAGTCGTTTTGTATGCTATGGACATTAGAATATGCTATGAAATCTGCATGCGCAAGTTTTGTTTGGTTGGTCGAGTGCGGTGGAAACGAGTTTTTGAAGTCGCTGAATTGCACTTAAGAGTTGTACAGCCAGTTTTTCCTTACGAAGGCATCTCATCAAGCATTTTATCATTGTTCTTTTCAGCTATTTGTGCCATCTCATAGTATAATTGGCGGAATTGCAGCAAAAGCGAATTATATGAGAATCCAAGATGCATACCGACCACGCAGCTTAATTCGGGGGTTTGATTGTATTACATCATCGTTGCAGAGCACCTAATACAGAGTCGCACAGTTGTGTGAAGCATGGTGATATCATTATTGCCTCGAAATTGAAGCCAGCTACAAAAAGCCACTGACTGGTCTAGTCTACCAAAATTAGTCCTCAAAAATTTTTCTGCATTTTGGACTATCAGATATAATCACATTTGCTGAGCCAAAATGGCACAACAAAACTGAAACATTTGCTCCAATTTTCAACGCGTTTCTGCATCAATCCCTTCATACTACCAAATTTTTCCTTCTAATTTTTGCTGAGACTAACCAGCAATCATTCAAGAAATCGGCTCAAAAAAGTGGATGATCAGGATGTGCGATGGTATTGAACTTCTGAAATATCCTTAGACCATATTTTTTCTGGATACTGTTGGTTAGTGTTATATTGTAATAGAGGTATACATGAAAGAAAAAAGAAATGAATAAAAGCCGAAATGAACAAGTGCAGACCGGAAGTGAAGTAGGCAGAAGGGGTAAAAATGTGCGCTTTTGCAGTTCCGCTAATCACACTAACCGGTTTTATGATTTGCCAACAAATATTACATTGCACATTCGTATTTTAATTGATCCGATCGTTCACACAAATCTCCTAAAAAGAAAGGTCACTATTTTTCAAGAGTGAATGAGTGTAAGCCACAAATTGGACCATTTAGTAATCGATGCATTACTTTCACGCAGTTTCGGTGAATTTAGCTCATTTTGAAGCTAGTCAGTCAACTTGCTTGTTGAAGCAGGAGGAGAAACACTCATGTAAATTGTAGACAAATTCTATAGTTTTACGCATAATAATTCTGGAGTGGGGACTTCCGAGTAGACAGGTACGCAGATGTGTCAGTGTTAAAGATACGATGTTGCCTATGTTGCTCTTCGAAAGTATAAGTTTGCATGAATCTAGCTAGCAAGCAGTATAATAACTCAGCGCCAGCCAAATAGTTTCACATGAGTCTGGTGACGAAGGAGAGTTTCGTGGCTCGAGTAGCACTCATCAAGGGTGATTTTTTTTTGCAAGGGATTTTCTCATGACTCTAAATGATTACACATCATGAAATCTATTTTATTTTGGTTGTTGTGAAGATAGGTGTTTAGTCTATAATTTTTCCAGGTTTTTTTGCTGTGTTGTTTATTTTGTTTTATTTCTAATCTTTTATTTTTATTTTTTTAATAGTCGAGAGGTATATACACTCTTTACACAGTCAGTTTTGCACTTCATTTCATCACCACTGAAATAAGAACCTGTCACTTAAATGGCAGCCGGATTGGTTTCTTTGCTAATCTCCACTTTTTTTGCCCTTTCACAGCCCGTTGCCGTTTCCATTCAGCGTATGCTGTCAGATTTTCTCTCTTCCGCCAGAAATATTATTAACTCCTCTATGATAAGAAAAGTGGCAGGAAAAATGGCTGCCACAGATAACTGAATAAAATTCACATTATTACTCGCAGTGGATAGAGAAATAACTCTCTGTATTTGATTCTTACTTCTGCTTTCCCACGCAACATTTAACATTTTATAACTAATAAAAATATTACTTTTATCACGATTACTTCATTCATGATTAGCATAGTAAACTCTATTTTTGCTTGCTTCTTAAACTTTCGAAAGGCATATTATTTGGTAAGCTCGTTGTGTTTTTGTTTTATTCTTCCCTAGGCCTTCAATAAGACTGGCTAGAACTTACCTTATGTTGCATCTCTTGATTCTTCCTTAGGCCTGCAATAGAACTGGCTAGAACTTACTTTATTGTTGCATCTCCTTTGGCGAAAAATTCATTTTTTTTTTCCATTCCCGCATAAAATGTCTTAAAAGCGTAGCGATTTATTTCTTGCGGATATTTTATGAGCCGCGAGTGCATTTTGCAAATAAAGGCATAAATATGTTTGGAAATTAAGTGCAAAAATGAGGGTTGATGGCAGAATGTTTCATTCAGGAAGTTCGTCAGGCTCGCAAATTTTGTTCATTAAGTGGAAAATATATTCACTCCTAATGCAGCTCGCAAAATGTTTGCATATAAGAGGTGCAGTTTTTGCATATATATTTATTCTATCACTACTTTACTAACAGCTTGGATAATTTATGTTGGTTATGACGTCCACGTTATGTATCTCACTTGCCGAAAAAATTGCACGATTTTTCTTAGCATGCTTCGTCCCATTAGCCAAAAATTCTTCCCAAAGTTCCCCTTTTATTTTTCCTTTCCTTCTTCGCTCTCAATGCATTTTTGCAGACTCGAATCCGGTCAACGGATCATGGCAGCGTCATGTTTCTACACATTTTGTGAATGTCTGTCAAGAGCCAATAGAATTTGCGTTCGGTATGCATAATGTACACTGTAGTGACTCGCTAGGCTTCAAGCTGTCTCATGATATCGCTACGAAGATTCATGGGCACTTAAATATGAATACGAATTTCGCAAATTCTTTTTACCGGTTGGTTCCAAAACCAAACTCCTTTTGTGGGAAATTTGTATGAGTGATCGATTTCGTTTTCATTTGACCATGTTACTGCATATCGTCTATTTAACGAGCGTCCACGATACTATTGAACAAAATTCTAAAATCGTCTAATGTTTCATGCTACATGGCCCATTTTCCTATTAGCTATTTTTGATTGATGGAACGCGGAACATCTCAAAAGCAGTGTGATCTGATAAGTGAGTGCGATAACAGCTGTAAGTAATTTTTTAGTGCAGCGTTTCGTTCTTCTCGGTTGAAAACTGAAAACTATGAAAGAGGGACTTTAACATGCCTTATCTGCCAGTCATTTTCTTGTTGGAAATATTCTGACTGGAAAGAGTACTGTTGAGGGTTATCGTTCATAACACCCACTGTCAAAGTTAATGCTAAAATTTTGATAGCTCATGCGAATAATGCAAATGTTGCGTAACAATGCTTCTGAAATCGAAAAGATCGAAAGACTTCCGACATCTTCCAGCAGGCCCAAAGTTGCAAAATGAGACCTACTAGACATGCTTACCTTCTTGTCCACATGTCTATGCTGACGTCTTCAGGCAAAGGGTATAGGAAAGGTGGAGAAAAATAGGAAAGGAGTTCCAATGTGTTTAAACGGAGGAAATTTTCGAAGTTTTAGTGGATTTTTTATGAAATCTGCCAGGGAACTTTTGAGGTTGGGATATCTCGCAAGTCTGCTATTATCCACATGTTTTCTATTTTTTGATGGTGTTTTATATCTTTTAATAAGACTCATTTGATTATTGATATTTAGACAATTTCATCTTCAGTGCTAATACTATTTTGTGATGAGCGGAAATCTCCCACTTTCCAAGTGCTAAAAAAGTATTTATATATTTGTGCTTATTAGTGTTTGCTTCATTTATCTCTAAGAAGTTATTTGCTTCTACTCTGAATTCTTCTGCTTTAGTACTATCTCACTCTTTCGGCACTCGGCAATTCTAGTTTCACCTGCTATTTGCGTTTAAGCTTGTATGCATCTCGGAGGAGCCGAGTTCGAGGTTTTTTTACGCAGTTGATTGGAAAGATTTCTAGCTAGAATAGAGATAAGATCTTTGATAGGGAAATAGGAACAGTGGAGAAGAAAATAGCAATTAAAATGTTTCAGCGGATTGTGGTATGTAGCGAACGAATTAGGGAAGTCTTTCATGACTCTGAGAGTTGTCTACAATTGCTTGTTTACCAAAATTTAGAAAGCAGTGGTAGGCGACTGTGAAGGTCAGGTGCCTACTTGACTCAAGAATCGAGACCAGATCCGTTTTTCTCCTTCAAAAGGAATCTGAGTCATGGACTTGACTTCTGTTTCTTTGCGACATGGAGTCACTAACGGCGAATTGGTTTTTTTGGGAGATGAATTCACAAGTTTCAACTTTTGTGTCTGCGGAGTTTTCTTTGGTATCGAAAGTGAGGGGATAAGATTAACCTATAATAGCGATGATTTGGTTACCGCGACGGACTTGGGAACCAGGGTAGTTTTCAACTCAAATCCATCTTCGGGACGCTCGATGACTGCCCGATTTGATTTCCTAGTCCCAGTCGTCAGTATTGCCACGTCTATTCAATGAATTTATAGTTGGATATTTTGTTGGGAACTCCGGACTACTGAAGTCAGCAATAAGCACCAACGAGTACAGAAGTAATAGTACTGGAAATAAGCAGTGGATGACAATAGTGCCGCGAACAATATTAGTTCATACAAGAAATTGTATTATCAGCAGTATTGAGGTTCCTGGAAAAAATTCTGCGCATATGAAATGAAATGAAATGATATTTGTACGTAACCACTGAGTTACTTGAGTAAGAAATGAGGGGATGTTAAAGTTAAACATATCTCCTCAAAACTTTTAAATGGAAGGGTCCACCTTTTCCATAAGTTACAAAAAAGAATGCAAGTTTGAGCATTTAACAGTGGAGATGCGTTTTGATTTGTATTGCATGAATCGACATTGCTGTAGCCATTGTGGTGTTCGCTGGAGAATAATGTCAATAGTAGCTGCTGACAACAAAACATCAGAAGCTGAAGCAGGGAAGAATCGCATGAGAATTGGCTCATTGTGCATCTAGCGCGCCGAAGCATATGAATATCAGAGCAAATCATCAAAAACAAATGCAATTTAGAGGTCATTTATGGCATGAGGTGAATTGAGTGAAGTATTTTGTGGATTTAGAGGGAGTGGATTCAAGTAATCAGAAGAAATGAAAATGTTGGGAGAATTCGCTTATATAAGCATTCTTCTAAGCCGGATTTTATTGTTTATAGCTGCTGCAATAATTGATTTTTTTTCATACTCTTAATCTCTTTGGTTGCTTGCTCGTGGATGCAGTTCCTCGAATGTGAGAGATCGGATTGCGCGAGCAAAATAAAATAAGTAAAAAGATTATTGGAAAATTCACTAGGAAAGTCCGCTTTGGTTGTTTATAAGCTTTTTTCACTTAAATGAAGTCTGTTTCATTAAATTTTATAATTGAAAGATGGGAGCCGAGAAAGCAGCGAAGTGACTGTCTAGAGTAATTCGTATTGGCAACAGTGAGCCACCACTAAACAGGGTTGAACGCGATCTGAGATGTGTGGCGCCGATCTCTTTCGTTGAGGAAGAACCCGTTCATGAGGTGGGTGGGGCGGAATTGTCGCGATTTTGCTCTTTGCTCACTTCATCATCCTACACATTAACACGCACACACACCGAGTTTCATGAAAATTTTTGCCCACTATCTTCTTTGCCCTTGTGGCGCTTTGGGCAGCATCATTTTTTTGTGCATACCCAGATGGTTTGTTTTTGTTCATTGCGCGAACACACCTCCAACTCAGCTACATTCATCTTGCTGGCTCTAAGGGGTAGCCAGAACGCTAATAGGTTTATAATGTGCTCTGCAATTTTTTCTTATCATTTTGTTTGATTGCATTCAGCAGTTGCGCTGCGACGTCTCGAGTTTTGTCCACTACAAGTGGAGAATTTTCTTGCTTCCTTAATGAAAGTTATTGTGCGTGTTTAGCAGCAATAAGTCGAATATATGCGCTCTAAGTTATTTTGTCACGTTATATGCCACACAGTTTACGATATTTGGGTGTGTTATATAGCAAATATGGTTGAAAATGGGAAGGAGCAAGAGACATGGAGAAGAAATGTATTCTCAGATTTAACACCAATAGGTACACTCAAGTTGGGTTAGTTCAGTTTCTGCTGTGCCATATTTTCGAGTGGATCATTACCTTCAGCTGACCTACCGTATTGTCCTTTTGTGTTTGTAATCGACTTACCGTTGTTCAGCAGTTTTTTAAATGGAGGGCTCATTCGATGCGATGGCGAGAGGAAATGGGTAGGTGAGGAGGGGAGAAGATGATTTTTGGGAGCTCGGCTGAGTTTTAATGTTTGTGCGCCTAAGTCATGCCAGCCCCTCTTATTGTTGCTGTTATAACAGCATGACTGGAAACAACCATGTTCTGGATTCACATTCGCCTGATTGGACCATGCACATTTTTGTCCATTTACCAAGTACTAGTTCAGAAAAATGAGAGTGGAATGCCTGCAGGTGGAGGTTCGGCTCCTCCATCTCCTGATGCTTGTTTTTTGAGTGCAACCCCTGTGAAGGTATTTCCTGTTCGAAAAACAACATGTTGCAGAGCAGTGACTTGTGCAGACACGTCGTAAAAGGAAATGAGGGCATGTTGGTTTTTTTCGAAACCTTATCAGACGTGAACAACCTCGTTCATTAATTCGTGAAAAGAATTTTCTCGAAAGGAACGAAGCGAACGTTGTTTCAACATCACGGTGGTAGTTTACATTGCAGTCTTCTCGTTTCCTAGATGTTTATCTTGATTCATTCCAAACAGCGCCTCTTTTTCTTTCATTGAGCGAGTATTTCCGAACACTTTAATAATTGGTCCAGTAAGGATGGTTTCCGTAGGTCTCGCTGGGGTAATGAACTCGTTGTTCCCTTTAAAAATAGTGCAAGTGCGAACGATAGTCACCATGCAAGGTCAGTTTTTTTTGCTACGCATTTCACTGCATCTAAATTCGTGATCCGCGTCGTTCGCTTTGCCTTGAAAGTTTTCGCTTTGCGTTGCGCACCGTTCCCCGAGAAGTTCCTCTTTTTACTTTGTTTAACCGAGCTTAGACATTCATATCCACCAGTGTACATATTGACAAATTACATCTAATAAAAACTGCCATGAGCGATTTGCTTTTCAAAAATAATGATTTAACGATTCGAGTGTTTCGAAGTTGTATGAATATTTCGACAATTTTTTCTGACCTGAAATCTGACACCTTTACCATTTGGTGCAAGACCTTCTTCCTCATTTAAATTTGTTAATTTCTACTGAGGTAAGAAGGTAAATGGGACAGGTGGAATGAATAAAACATTGTCAGAGTTAAGGGAGACGCTGCACCACAATGTTCACCGTTTTTTTTCTTTACCCGTTCGGCATAGGAAACTATTATTTAATCTCACTCTCCCCTCCCCCCGTCCCCACACCTCCCTCTCTTTCCTCTACCTCTATATTTTTATGGCGGTGTTAGCGCCGTGCAGAATAAATTTTACTTACCTTCAGTTCCATTCAGATACTGGTATAATACGAGTAATCGTTTTATAGAGGTAATGGCATACTAAAAATTGGTCTCGGCAGTAACGTTGAATGTCTCGAAGCCAGCAACAAAGACGAGACGAGGTTTGAATAGTGAGTGCATTATTCACGTCATTTCTGTTCAGCAAGTTGTTATCACGTTGCGACACGTTGGCTAACAGAACAGAGTGGAACTAACTGGTCAGCTCCGATGAGGACAAATCGCAAGCTTAGGTTCATATACTAGCAAGTTGATCTTTGTATGAAGCGATGAGACCTCATTCTGAGCGCACTTGCATATGTGACTGGTGTTCTGGTCGTGCAACGTTGAGTTATCTGGAAAGGCTTGTAGGTTTGGTGGCATATGCACAAAGCAACTGTCATAACAGGAAGGTGCATGTTAAAATAACGCATAAGGACATGTTTAGCTTTCTTCTTTATTGCTGTTATCGTAAAATGCGGGTATTTTGTAATGTTTTTTACTATTCAGTCTGTACTTACTGCTGATTGTGCCACAGAAGTGTGGTCTTATAGCTCACTCATATGCGTTTGCACCTTATTGGTAGCGTTTTTTACTCTTTCAGAAAAGATTTGCGTAAGCGGAACTTTCAGGGATAACAACCTAAGGATGGTTCTTGGATGTGGTTCAGCTAGACGCGCTTCTCCTAATTGTTACATTACATTATATCAGAACCCGTCATTTCGATGTTGAGTTGCCCTTCGAGGTTATCAACTTTGGCGTGACGATATGACCAGACTTAGTGGTTTTTTTTCTGTCATCATTTTGGCGTCAGCGGCGTTCCTATGGTCTAATTGAAATGTCCAGCTAGGTGTACGCTTTTGTTACTTGCATCTTTCCATTTTCTACATTTATAGTTTTCTCGACAGCACCAACTGAAAAGTATTCAAATATGTCTGTGCAGAAGCGGTTTCTGTCCAGTTTAAGAATCCTACGAAGTTGAAAGAACTCTCGTGAATCAATACTATCTTCTTGCATGTTGTTCGGTTGATGAGCGGTGTTGCAGTAGTATTTCATTTCACAGTGAGACTTCAAGTAGAGATCTAAGTGGAGGCCTCACTAGTGTTAACTTTTTCGCTCATAGATTTTCCATTTCGTGAAGCACTCGTCACTCTGTTTCGGACGTCTAATAACTGTAGAAGAAAGCATACACAGTGTGGTGATCCGTTTGTGAAATTTCGTCATTTGAAACAAGCGATATGTTTAAAATTTCTTATGCAGTTATTTACCGTCTTAGTCGCTCAAACCTATGCCATACTTTCAAGGATTCGTGTCGGCACGATTTGCGATTTCCAGTTGGGTGACATTTGTTGCTGTCGCGTTTTCCGACACGTTTTTGACAAATGCAACGATGATTTCCTTGCAAATGAGCTTGATTGCATACGGCTTTGCTTAACGAGGCAGTAAAATGAGGTGAGAAGTTTTTTTTTCATACATCATTTAGACATCAAATTTGAAAGCATCTCAAAGAACCAGTAGATTAAATAGTTGCGAGTTTGTCAATTGTTGGTCTGAATTAAAGCAGAATATAGTATACGAGCTCAATAGCGGTTATTGTTATGCCTACGGAACACTCCAGTTACACTTTTTTGCTTTAAGCTTACATCCGCATCCGTGCTTACATATTTCTATCTGTTTATTTGTTTCTCCAGCTGTTTTAACTCGCAAATTAAAGAGACTAGGGCTCCGAACTGCGTGTATCGCTGCTCCGATCAGATTTGCGCAGATTTGCCACACTGTAGGTTCGCGTCATGGCGGTATAATTTTCCTGCGACTTTTGCATATGCGTATAAATTTGCATTTGCATCTATTCGTAATTTTCACACTTCCATGTGCACTTTTGAGTATGTGTTCTCGCGATCACCGATGAGAAAAGCGAAAATCGTTGATTTATATCCCAGAACGTTTTGGTCGATACGGTCAATGCTCTCATTTTTTAATTTTATGGAGATGAATGTGCAATCAGTGATGCTGCTGCAGGAGTGAATGCACGGCTTTTGGTGATAGAATGCTTTTCGTTCATGTTAATTCGTGTTAGTTGTGGTGAGATTTACTGAGAATTGATTGTTACTTACCGAACTTCAGGTATTACGTATTGAAACATTTTTTTTTCTCTCTGCATAACGGTACGTTCCGAAGATCTTTTTGGTCAACAGCTATTCAGTCGTTTGTGTTGCAGTCTTTGCCCGTGCAATGCACTACCGATGAAGCTAATCTATCAACACTTGCGCATTTAATTCTGCACAAGCCTTGCTTAATCCTAACTTAAAATAGTTTCTGCTGGTATCAAGCTTTGGGCTAAATGCTGAAGAATATGACGAATTTGCTATTCAGGTTGCACGGCTACGATATTTCAGAAGAAGTTCATCATTTGTTATGTGTAGACTGTTGGGTTCGTTCCTAAGAACTTTTTGCTGAATATTCGAATTATGTTCCACATGAGGCAGCAGCATTTAAGAATATGGTCATCCTCGTTGATTTCTACATAAAAATAAGAAACGGCTGTTGGTATCTTCCGATATGCTAGAGGTATAGCGTTCGTCACTAAGTTATATGTTTTTGCTGTTTTGCCGTTGTGCCTTTTGTTCCTGATCCGGTTACTCCTAAATGTCCTCGCTGTGTAATATTACTTCCTATTCGGTATCTGTTCTGTAAAGTTGCCCTTATTCGTTCCCTTCTCGGCAACGAAGGCAATACTTATTAAAGTCGAAAATTTTGGGTGTGCTAATTTACATGCACGTTTCTGGGCATGTGTATGCTCCGTCCTTCGCCACTCTGTCTTTCTGCCATTCCACAGTAGCAGCGCACTTGCGTGACCCAAATTTCGTCTGCGAACAGCGGAGAAATGGTAGTCGGAATCACTTCGATACCGTAGTGTGCGCTGTGAAATGTGGAACGCAACACCGCAATAATATTGTCGAACGTGAGTAGGTGGTTGCCAGACTACGGTATGGACGTGTCAGGTGGAAAAAACGATACTGAGCGAAACCATCACGCGATCCCTAAGCGACCAAGAAGTAACTTAATGTCAGTGTTTGAGACCTCAAACTTCGGCGTTTTCTCTAAAGTCGCACGATGTAATGCATCATTTTAAAAAGTGTGCTAGCAGACATTGTGTCGGATGAAACCTGAAACGTGAACCTGTTTAAGCGAAGTTATGTATTAAGACGAAGAAACATAGCAGCTTTGACATCAGATTATATATATATATATATATATATATATATATATATGTATCCAAACTTGTTGCAGTGTGATTTCGGAGTTTCGCCCCATAAATATTTAGAAATTATTGGTAGATTTATCAGTGAAGAAGACAGCGGAAGACAGGCGCGGCTGTGTTCACAAAAACAGGGGTAGAAATGCAAACGTTGGGGTCTCGTTGTTAAGTTGATGTATTCATTACTTTGGCCAAACTAGCTCCTAAGAATCCAGCTAACTGAGATCCATGTTTGCCAAGTAGCGTGATCTAAGGAGATTGGGAGAGGCCTCAGATTGGCTGACGTGAAGCGAGTGGATATTATAGTTGTAAAGGTAGTACTTCGAAAGAATTCAAACGAATAACTGAAAATCATGGAAAACTGCCTTTTTATTAATGAAATATCATCATTTACTTTCTGCGCCCATGCAGTTACTGATAGAAGAACATGTTATATTATTCAGCTTTCCATCTCAGCCAGAAGTGGTGTAGAATATCGAATAGCATATTAGATTAACCAGCCGTCTGCGTTCAACAGCTCCTGAACTTAAAAGTCTCCTCTAAATTCATAATGCTACTAAAAAGTGAGTAATGTAATTACATTGCCTCCACGTTTAAAATTGCTTGAATAAGGGGCAGAAATTTTTGCGGGAAGGAGCGCTGTATTGGTGGCATAGTGCGAGGCATGCTACCTTTTTGCTTACGCAGCGAGTATTGAAAGTTAGCCATAGTGATGTTACTCCAGATTAGAAGTTACTCAGGTAGGAGTGGCCTGTAGAACTTAGCAAAAAACTTTGAGTGTCAACCGCTTTTGCTGATTAGTTGCCGAGTTTCTTTTACAGTGATGCAGCCATCTGAGCTGCGTAATCAATTCCTGGCTGTGCCGTAATACCAGTTAATGCACAAGGGCCATGATCGTTTTCGCACATCCTTAATGGTCGTCAGCTGCACTCTCATTGGTTTTGAGAATATGATGAAATGTACATCTAACCTCAGGTATTTAAGGGAGAGATGAGGGCATGAGGATATTATACTTTATTATGAAGTTATGGACAGTGAAGAGGAAGAATTGACATGGAAATGAGTGATTGAGTTAATGGATGTGAATAAATGAATACGAAAAAAATCTCTGAAAAGATGGTATGAAAATGAAAGAATGAAAAGAAGCTGGAAAATGAATAAAGTGAAGTTTTTAAATAGAATGACTGTAAGCACTTGGTTGCTTCTTGTAATGAAATGCGAAAGTGGTGTGAGGATATTTTGAGATGCTGAGCACAAGTTATGGTGTGTGTTTGAGGTTGTCTTAACCGCAAATCTATTGTGGCTTCAACAAAGGTCAGTTTCTTCGAGAGTTTTGCAGGGATCAGTGAAACGAATCACTTTTACGCTTTGTGAATAGAAATATTGTGAGTTGTTTCGTTGCGGACCAAACCGATGTAAGCATACTTCGCTGAAGTGGTCGTTCATGGGGCTGTTCAATTGGATCAACTGCATATGTACTTCAGTGTAATGTTTCAAATCTATCGCGCGCATGACAAACAAGGCCCTATAACAGCACTGTGATGCTACGAAATTATGAACTGCAGAGCGCTCATATTTAGGTAAAATGAGTGATGTGTGTATATGTAAATCTTCACGGTCTTCCAAGGAAGTTAGAGTTCTTAGGGTGACAGTCAGTGCATCGATTTCTTGCTGTACTTATGCAGAGTAACTCTGACAACTCATTTCTCCACGGAGGGTTGTGTGTGAGTATGTGTGTGCGAACGCGCGTTTCTGTATATGTATGATGGATGTGTGTGGTCTGTGCGTGGTGCATGTGTAGTATGTGCATGTGTGTATGTGCGTCGTTGTGTAACGTGTACTGTGCTGTATGTGTCTTCATGTTTGTCCGTATATGTCCTTGAGTTTGACTGCAAAATGGTCGAGTGCGTTCAATTTAGAAGATGTGAAGGTGAAGAAACAAAATCCGTTCGACGCAATATGGATGTATACATTGGACGTAATGTGCATACTGCATATTTATGGAAACTGATTTCAGAAAATATAAGTCTGCTTTTTGGAAGATGCAGGTGAATGGGGGAAAGCGAAGAATGGGTGTCCCAGTGCGTACTTTCGGCGCGGAGTTTATTGTGATGGTTGTTTGCGAAGAGTGCGATTATGCTGGCTTGTTTATTTATATTCCTCAAAAAGATGTAAATGAAAAGAAGATTCCGCCTATTTCAGTGGAGCTTATCGTCATTGTGAATTGCTCATACTGGTTTGCTTTGCTGATGAAGCCACCTGTGGGAAAGCGAATTATATATATACTGGCTCTTTGGTTCCTTGGAGTGCAACTCCTGATCTTTCTTTCTTATACTGTCTTTCCCTTGACTAGCATTCATCGATGCAATTTATGTAACCATATTCAAGTAAAGTAGTCTTAACTAAGAACGCGCTCAGCGAAGCCGAAACGAGGGTGGTTTTTCTCAAGTGGAAAGAATCATCAGGAGGTTGGTAAGAGCCAACCTCGTTTCAGTTTTTTTCAATCGGTTTGGAAGAGTGCTTCGAAGCAATTTTATCGCTCTTGTTTGCTTAGCAGCACTGCTAATGGTGCGCTTATTTGCCTTTACTTTTCTTCTCAAGAAACTTACATAAACTCTTGCATTTGTAATTTCCGAAGCTGCACATCGCATGCCCGAATTGTTCTCTATCCTCATTGAATTATCGTTATTTTGAAACGCATCGCTGTGTGGTCCGCATCGTTTTTTTGCTGCATATGGGGAATGGCATATCTCTTTCTCAAATTCAAGTGATCGTGTAGATATGTTGCATAGTCAGTAATATTTTCAAGCGGAAAAGTAATCAGTAAAAACTGACAATGTGAATGACTCAGTAAAACAAACTGACAGTGTCAGTAAAACTTTCGCCATTTTATCAATAACAATGTGAACTAAAAATATTCACATTGTTTTATTGATAAAGTAGCGAAATTATGCTGAACCAAACATTTCCAGCATAAGAAACATTCTTATACATCACAATGTTGCTAGCTGTGGAAACGACCGACTTATTCAGAACTTTTTCGCTTTTATTTTGTTGTTTCTTGGATCGATCAAGTCGTGCTTGTGGCGAATAGCAGCAGTGAAGTTTGTAGGAGTTGTTGATGAGACGGAGCTCATCCTTGTAGGGTTTAGGGGTGGTTACGTGTCTACGTTTCTACGCATTGTCTGCAGGGGAGGCGAGAAAGTGCAGGAATCATTGCTTCTGCAAAAGCTGCTTGCAAAGATGCTTGTAAAGATGTCGTGTTTGCATAGCTTTCATCAGTACTCCAAAGTTTATATCTAAGCTTGTTTTGACAACCGAAACATTTGCTTTCACCTACTCTTCAGCATCCTCTTATGTTTATACCGCTTAGACTTACACTTCATCCTTGCATTGCTTCTGTACGTGTGTCTTGTGAGTAGAATGCCGTTTTTAAGACAGCCGAATGAGGTTTGAGCGCGCTGTGAACGGCCTAATTATTGATAATTGCTCCTGGAATAGAACTGAGACGCAGTTTCGCCTGCAGCTTTCCTTGTTTCCTCTACAATGTTACACTGCCTGTTTGCATACGGCTTTCATTGCTCCTTAAATTGTGTCTCCTTCACGAAATGGAAATTTTGCCTTACTTATCTGAAGTATACTCCTTTCCGTCATAGACATGCTGCACCGTTATCAGATATGTGTGCTAATTGGAATCTCCTTAGGAATGATCCTTTTGTTGCATTTCCATCAATTCTTCTCAAGTTAATCTTTCATGCGTTTCGATCTCACTTCTCCCATTCACGTCTACCAGAATATTTACTAAGGAAAGGGAATTAAACTTCATGAAATGCATGAATGTTTTTGCCAGTGGTGATGAGGATGTTAGAGTGTTTCAAGCATTTTAAAGTGAATTCACAACCCCACACGACTGCACAAATAATTCAGTAATGCTGAGGTATCCTTATAAACCGGTAGGCTTTTTGCAACGATCAGCCAGCCGTCAGATTTAGTCACCTTCCGAGCAAAACTCTGCTCTTGCGAATTCGTTCAACGATGGAGGCTTTCACTTCTTCTTGTGTCAGGTATCGCATTTCTTGCCCGATTAAGCAACCGCGGTGAACTCGAGAGGGAATATCTGAGTGGATGAAGATGACGATTTTACATGCTGTTTGAAGGGCACTATGTGTCAATTCTGGTTTGCGTTGTTCTAGATTACCATTGGGAGCGAATTTGTGAGGTTTTCTCCTACCTGTTCGAACGGACCACCTTCTACCTCGTTGCAATATGCGGCCTCCGAAAATAAGAACCGAAGCTAAGGCACAAGCTTTTTCTTTGGATATTTTTAAGTGATACATGTCGATATCAAGTTGGTCGAAGCAAATCCGCTTGAGGGACCCCGTTGATTTGGAGTATAAGTACGAACTTTTGCTAGACCTACATGTTAGAGATGTTCAGTTGATGTCGATAAGTTAGCTTATCTTCAGGTGGAGGTCATTGGAAGAGGGACTCGGATAAGTTTGTGCGGTTCATGATAGGCATTGCAAGTAATTTGGATATGACAGTAGCTTAATCTTATACGCACTTTCTTCCTGAGACGTCATTTGTAGCCGAATCTTCTTATTAGCGTCTCCTTCTCTTCGAGCCGACCATGTTCCATGGGAACGAGAATGCGAATTCGTAAGCAATAATTTGCCACCGCGAAGCAACATTTTATCTCTTAATTGCTCCCACGCGAATGTCTGTAATTGTTTTGTTTTATGTTGTAGTTTTCCTTGCACGTGCTTGTCTAGCGCATAACAGTTGAAATATTGAGAGTTTCTGATAAATCTGCTAATCAGTGAGATTTGAAAGGAAAATAGATGATCTTGGATATTTCTGCAGACATATCAAATTGCTTGAATTGCGACAAATTATCGACTGTGGCACATATTCTAAATGAAATTTTCATGAAGGATTATGCGTTTGTGGTGTTGTATTGGAGCATCGTGGATTTTGATATTCTTTCTAGTTGTTGTGATTGCGCTTTCTTTTTTCTTTTAGCGCACTTGTTTATTGAAGTTTGAGATATCTGCAGTTGTGAGTCGTTGCATTACTGAGCTAAACCTGTTCCAACTATTACAAATAAATAGATTGATGGTGGTTTTCGCATGCAAATTAAGTCCCCTAGTATAATGAGCGGGTTCGCAGGAAGCGCTTATTATGCTAGCTTTGGTGATGCGCCTTCCCACTTGCAGCGGCGATCAAAAATACCAGCGCTTTCTTCTCGTTTGAACATACGTTTTTCGTGCATCGTTCATTTTTGTGTCATTATAGCATTCTGTTGCAGTATCCGAACAGAGGTGAAGCTACCATGACCATGATCGCTACTGTGAATCCATACAATTCCGCCAACAACAATAATCATTTCAAGATAACAGACGTTACTGATGAGGTTAGTGCTTCTTATTTTCATAATCATTTAATGTTAAAGATATTTTCGTTCGCTTTATTTCGTTGTGCACTCTTTTATCGCCGTGTTTTCAGCTCACCAACTTTTATAGTAAAAAATCGCTTAAAATCCGAAATGTCTAGATTAATGTAATTGTATAGGAAAGGCAGTTATTTGAGCGCCTTAAGAGATAATGGTCGATAATTTGCTAGCATGAGTCCCTTTCGCAGTTCACTTGCAACACTTAAAAGCTTTGTCGAGTTGTTTTTTTTTTTTTTTCGATGATGAGAAGGCAGTAAATATTGGACTTTTTAATGATGCTGTTTTTAATTTCGATAGAGAGCAAAATGCACTGGGGGAGAATGTTTATTTTATGTAGAAAGATGGGTTTTACCGCAGTCTTTTTTCTTCACTCGTAATTCTGTTTTCTGTTTGCTACAGTTTCCTCTGTTCGCCATCATTTTTGAAGCAACTTTTTGTGGAAAACGTTCAGTGAAAACGTTTGGAATGCAGAAAATTATAGTAATTATTTTCATTGTATATCGGAAAAACTGTCCATTCAGTCGTTCACTTTGTTAGCAGAAGTCACTTCACTAGTGATCCCTCATAGAAATCTTCGAATGAAACTTTCTGAAAGCGTTGCAAATGCTCGAAACATGCGTGAAGTTTTATTGCTTTACGAAGTTTTCGTGCAGCGCAGTGAAAATTGTCGCCTGTTTTGTTGCAGCACGGTTGCTAATGCCTAGAGGAGATTGTATATCAGGTTTCACCGGTTTGCCTTGTGAACGAGGGGAGGGGGGAGAAGATATGAAATTGCTGCCTGGTTAAAAAGAACTCAGTGTTCCGCTTAATCATTCTTCGAGGATTTCGATAATATATCCGTGTCATTGCATTCTTAATCATTGCACATCCATAATTGAGTGAATGGGCGTTACACCAAATTCTATCCTTCTCTCGAGGCGCGTTTGCATAATTTGCTCAACAGGAAGGGTATAGGCATCTCTTCTCAGATCTTCCATTTATGTTGATCGTTGGTGAATAAGATTTGCTATATGATGTTTCATTTTTGAGCGCATTGTGCATTGATGTTGTTGTTTATGAATTTCGAACTTTGTTATTACTGAAAAATACGAATAGTATTAGTTTTGTCGCTATTAATAATATCGATTAGAAGAATTTATTAGTAAACGAACACTAGTAAAAAGATTGCAGCTTAAGGTAATGATTCTCTAAATCGATCAATGGCACGGACAGTTGATTAGTAATCGAGTCCCAGTTTTCTGAGTGGTCCATTTAGCAAGCTCGTCTTTTTGTGGAGTTCATTTTGGAAAAATCTGTTGATATGCACTGTAGAAGAAATTTTCAGTATGAGGAGGAGAAGGACGAAAAATATTTGGATCAAGAGGGAAGCCTCATCGAGTACTGTCGACTTGACCACCGCGAAAACGCTAAGAACCAGCCGAATATTTGTATACCATCAGTTGTTAAGTGCTTATCTAATGGCAACACATTCGTACCGGCGGATAACTTTGCTCAAACGGTGAGTAGGAAAAGCATTTATATTGAATTATGTGCAAGCATGTGCAACTACAGGCTTAAGCGAACAAGTCGAGCGTGCTCCACTTTCATCCTTTAGGCACCTCGTTTTTGCGATCGAGCATAAAACAGCGAAAGGTAGCTTGTCTCGTTGTCGAGTAACGGAATCAGTCGTTCTTTGAAAATTCGTTGCTTATTTACGTTTTGTTTAAATGCTCACTTAGGGGTCGCTTAGAGAAGAGCGTTCGCTTTGTACAAAGAGTGGGGGAGAGGGAAAGAGAGGGATTTCTTCATTATACTCCAGGGCAAGTCTATTTTCATCTTCTTTTCTACCGGTCGTTTTTTTGTGCACTTTGTTAGCATTGGTTTTCGAAGTGCAAATCACCAGTTTGGCAATGGGAGAAAAGTCAAAAAATTATAATAAAATGAACCGACTTGACGTCCAACTGCAAATTTTAGTAAAACATTGAAAGTCAAAGAATCTGTGCAGAGTATGCCAATTTTTTGTCTCAAAATTCTAATGACTGTGAAGATGTAACAGCTTTACGAAGGAAGTTCATAGCGTTGGCAACGCCACTGGAAAAGTTATATTTAAATTTAACCGACATTTGAGACCAGGGGCAGGATAGTTTCGGCTGGAAGTGGAAAAATTCATCTCAGTGCCAGTTAGCGTTGTAAGGGACACTGCTATACTTTAGGGGTTATGTGCTTTACGATACTGTCGCTGCGAAAATACCGTGAACGGGATTGCGATAAATGTAGCAACAATTGCTTAAATGTCTTTCGAATTTTCATGATGACATATGTGTGATGTGTGTTACGTACGAGTGATAACTTTGTGTTTGCCGATAGTTCGTTCCCATCGCTGTCTCCATTTAGCTCATTGAGTTTGCTTTACAATAGCGTCGTCAAAGATTGCACTTGTTAAGAGTTATGTTAATGTTCATGTGGCTGCACAAATGCGTGATTTTGCTATGAACCGTTCAGTTCTTGCATCAATTTAGTAGCGCATGACGTCGTTATGTGACAATGAAATGACCCCAAAACCTCAGAAAATATGTTTTTATTGTCGTTTTCTAAAACTACTTTAAAAATCCATCGGAACACATCTTTCATCCAGCAGTTTACTGTTGCAATTTATCCTATTTTTTGTGTTTGTAAAGCGTTGTATGTTGGCAATAAATAAGTAATGAGCGTCAGTATCAGATGGGTATATACTTTTGGGATTAAATTAGTGCTAGCGTTAGCGCTAGTATACTAAACTGAATACACGAAAATGAATAGTGATGGGGTCAAATCTCCCTTCGGATATATACGTCGCATTCGTCCGCTAAATAAATTGAATCATGTTATATGCAGCTGATCCATGGTGCGCACCAGTGGCGTTGTTTCTCGTTCAATAGAAGGCGATAATGCTCACTAGAGAAGAAGCATTATGTGCTCGCATAAAATATTTCCCTCACGCCTTGGCGGCGTCCATACTCTTAACATACTTATCGTTGCGTATGTATTTGCGCATTTATCGTGAGCACAGCACTAGTCGCTTGTTCTATTGCGCTTCTTGTCCATTTTATTAGCGATTCGGTTGTTTCGACTCACAGTACGTTTTTCAAACTCCTTTCACGTTGAGTGGTCTTTATTTACTTGAATAGTAATTTTTATTCACTTAAGAACAATAGTGGAACGCGCTCTTTGGAATGTCTCCATGATTTTCGCTGCGTTAAGCGTTCATGTTAGTACGTGGAGGAATGAGGTGAATGACCGTCAGATATCCGCATTATTCTTTCAAAAATATTCACGAGTATCTTCATTATGAGTTCTTATCACTGTGCTTTTCAAAATTTCGCAAATTTCTTGTCGGAAAACAAATTGAAAAGTATTCTCTCAGTCTCTGCTTTATGCGGCTTCACCAATCTTTGAACGCAAATATTCGCGTTGTGTCTCTACATATGTGTGGTTCTCGATTGTGGCATAACGCTTGCTCTGAGTAATAGCTGAATGAAAGGTGATTCCTGCAATTGTGCCATTTTCTCTTTTTCGCGGGCTTCTTAATATATACTGCGATCTCTTGAGAAGAAAGTCGAAGAATCCTCCTTCATCTGAAACTTGATGCCATCGACGCACAAACAACAGCGTGCACGAAAGAACCACATTACGGCAATGCCATGCATATGCTGGTGTACGGATATGTTACTCCGTCTATCGCATTCTTAGTTCCAACTTGGGAATCATTAAGCGACAACCCAAAAAGCGTAATGCAGGTGATCTGCTATATAGAATGGTCTAATATTTTCTTCTTTCAGTTTCACCACTAAATTCCTAAGGAGTTGTAAAATTTTAAAGGCATCTGTAAAATTTGCATCCATCTCATACAAATCAGGGTTTCATTTTGTGCAGGACGACGCGCAGTGGGTAAATATTTGGTTGAAAGTTATGCATCAACTGTCGATTCTTTCAAAATAGAAATGCGCTGTCGCACCTTCTTAAAATTGAATGATCGGTTGAGGTGATAATCGAGATTGCGAAAGTTTATATTCCAACATATTTGTCGATTGTTTCTTTCGCTTATCTTTTTTTCAAGTGAATTTATTATTCGTAAGCGATCAATCATCATTCGTTAATTTTCGATGATTTTAATCATTTCATTGAAAAGATTGGCAACAATACTAATAGAGAAGTTTATTCTCGTACTCCAGCCGACTCAGTGACGTTTCTTTCGCATTTCTATACTTCCATTTATCTTCCTCACCTCATCCAAATGCGATCTGTTAAATTGATGCTTTTGTTGGGTCTTTGAGAACACAAAATTTGCATATATAGTTGATGTATTTAATATCAGTTAAATGAATGCGTTAGGTGTTGATTATCGCCGTTCACATGCATAATGATTGATTAGCGATCATGTCTGCGTCTTACTCGATGTCTTCAGCTCTCGGATACTGTGTGAGTCAAATTTCTCAGTGAACTGCCAATTGTTGAACTTTCCACGCTACGTTATTTCTTGATTTGAGAAACAGAAAGTTACAACCAGTTCACGGATTACGCCAAAAAATTTGATATTTCTCTCAGACTCATTCCTCCTCTCACTGTGTTATATTTCATTTTGCTTAATATTATATTTCTTTTTATTCGATAATGGTGATTGATACGAGGATGGTAAAGTGGGCTCGTGTACACTTTCACTGCAAGAAGCGTTGTGATGCTGCGTTATGAACTTTTCGAAAACGCAGTACCTCAGCAATCCGCTATTCTTAAGCTTCTTGTTGCCGCATCAACCTGCCAGGTTAGCAGAGAGTGCAACGAAAGAACGACACGGTCATTCAAAATGCTTATAGTCGGTTGCCAAACGTATAAATGAAGTAAGTGTGGCAAGGCATTGTTCGATGGGACTTTTTTCGAGGGGCTTCTACATTTCCATCGAAAAAACTTCTTCAAAAATGCATGAGCACAAAAGTGACAAAATATTGAATGCTGTTTATTCCTGCAGCAGTGATGCTCTATGGCGCTCCTCTTTTGCATTTTTTTTTTCTAGTCTACTCACCTAGCAACGCAGGCATTGCAACGTAGATGGTTCATCGTTTCCCTGCGTCAGGAATCATTGCTCGAATATCTTTCAAAAAATGGCTATGCAACTCAGCAAATGCCTTTTCGCTACAACAGTTCTTTTCTTTTGTTTATGAGACGAAAACCCTTTAGCAGTTATGAAAATTTTTTTTCTTTCTAGAGCGCGCAAATTTGGAATCGCAGATCTTCTCCTGCATTTTTGGAAGGATCGTATCTATCATGAAATCCGGACAGTTATGGGGATAATTTTTTTTTACAAATGGGGCTTTGTATGGATTCAGATTTCGGTTCATTTGTCGGAATTATATATCATTTAGAGAGCAGAATCAACTTTTTTGGAATATTTTTTTGGCAGATGGCGTTTCACATTGCAAGTATGTTTGAAAGCTGATTCCATCCACAAAATGATGCTCATCTGCATAAGGCATTTTTTGTAAAACAAGGCTGCTGCGTATATGCGTCGTAACTGTTTAGCTGTCACGATTTCTGTGTAGAAATCTGCTCTGCATATCTTCAACTGTGCGCATATTTGGTCAGTGGTTGGAAACATAATGGCCATTAGATTTTTTTTGCGTTACGTTTGAACGTACTAAGGCCTGCTTTAAGGCTTTACGAGTTCACTAGCATGATGCTGATCTTTAACTTGGGTTTCACTACTGGTGTTGGGGTATCACCAATGGTATTAACCGTTTGCTCCGTGTCGCCAGCTTTGGCTGGGATATCATCAGTGGTGTTGTCCACTAACTGCATCATCCTATAATGAAATGAAACGTCGCACGTTTTAAGTGCAGTATGTTGACTAAGTCTGGTCAACGCCGAAACGAGAAGAGAAATGGTTTAATGATTCGAACGAGTGTCTGCTTACGTGAGTTGAATGTTGCATTCGTGGGAACGCTGCTTATTGTTTTCATCACGATAAGTGTTTCCCTCTTAAGCGCACCCAGTTTTTCACCTGATGCTTCACTCATTTGCTTCAATACAACGATCAAGTTGTAGCGTGTCTCTCCCTCCTCCTCCCTCCTCCCCACCCCTTCCTCCTTCCTCTATTAATCTTTTCGAGAATTTATCCCTCGACATCTGTAAGTGTTCATAATGCAGCTTATTAAAGCATATCGATGTGCACAGTGACTCTTTCGGTCTCGCATTCGCTGCTGTTTTCCTTAATGAATTTGCCTTTTCCGTTATGCATTCTTCTTCATGAGTTCGCTTCAGTCACTTAAACCTTTGTGTTGGTCTTTTTTCTCTTTGGATATGTCTCTTTCAATTGTTTATCTCTCTTCGTAACCCTTGCTGAAGCCTAATGTTGCTTACTGCTCAACGAATCTTGTGATTCTCACTTGAATTGCATTGTTCCTTCTAAACTGTTCTTGCCGAATTAAGTTTGCTAGTCTTGAGTAGATTGCAGTACGAGTGAAACGATGAGGAGTGAGTGAGCATCTTATATAACCATAATCGACGTTGAGACTTCTTACCATGTTGCACTCATCATTCAGCAGCATTGGGCTCACATTTCTGCGTTACTCTACCGCATGAGACTTGGAATGGTCCTGTGATGAACAGTGTGAGTAGTCCTTTCGTGCATAATATTTAACATCCTTTTCGAAATTTAGATTTTTTTCTTTACTTCAGCGGTAAAGAAGGAAAGCTGAGTTAAGTGATAGTAGCTCATTTCAAACGCAATTGTTGTTACCCAGAAGAGAAGCAGTGCGCTTCTGGAATCTATCAATCCCTTTCTCCGACGCGGTCCATTCAAATGCAGGAGGATTTAGAGTGGAAGAGTTACCCACATTGATAAAGAAGTTTCTGTGGGTGAGTATGTATGTTTTATTGATGTCGGAACGACGCAAAAGGGAAGAACAAAAAGTGAAGACGTCTCCGAATTGACGAGGAAGAAAGCTGATCCATATCATATTGCATCGAAAGTTAGCAGCGTTTCATTGCGGATCTGGGGCTGTTGTTGTGCGTGATGCAAGACGTCTTGTGGGCACACCTTCACATTCATGTGTCCCTGAAATCACATCCTTACACTTTATTCACAATTCCGCATCGTCGGATTTGTATCGGTTCTGCCATCATGCAACTGTTTTGAGACCATCTCGTTTCGTCGTTCACGTTGCCGGCCCTCCCAACTGTTTTCTACCGTCTTTGATTTCAGCATATTGTGTGAGGGGCATATGAAAGGGTGAGTGAAGGGCATTCATTAGAAAGATAGGTCAGGAATTCTGCATCTTTATATTGTCTTTCCCATTCTATCTTCAACGATCAGTTCTTCTGTGTATCAGCTAATGTCCCAGGTTATGTTTTTTCTGTCTTCGACCAAGTTTTTCCTCTTTCATCTTTTGGCTTTTCATGGAGACGGCTCTGATTGTCCATGCATATTAAATGCTCTTATTCTTCTTAAATTGAGGAACATCCATTACCTGGTAAAAAATTCATGGAAAGTATTTGCAAAATGGCAACTTTCCTCCGGTAGGTAAGTTGCTTGTTGAATTTTATGCTTAGTTTTATGCGATTTCTCTCATTCTCGCTTTTGAAAAATGAAGCACTTGCGTCAGAAGCGCTATTTTAAATGCGGCCTTGGATTTCCACTTTAGTTTCGATCTAGATGATAATATGCGTATAGGGAGTGCATTTCCTTGCATCATATATGCTTTTTTATAGGGCATATCATTTGGTCTTTCCTCTAGGTAAGGGTCTCATATTTAAATGTGAAATGTTCAAAAGCAGATTCTATAATGCGGTACTTTTGGTTTTTTTGAAGTCTCCTTTTAAACAAAGCAGGTGATGAGGTTGACAAGAATTTTTAGCTATGCACTTACGGTCAAGAAACTTCGGAAGTGCTTCTCCGTTTTCTTTTTCTGTAAGTTATGCGCGCATATAATGCGATTGATCATGAATCAGTACTGCTCGCTAGGTTTGGTTGTTATACTTTGGGAAATGCTCGTTACTTTCAGTGTGCCTTTCTGAAGCATCTCCACTTGCTAACCGAAAAGCGAATTGTGCGAACACTTTGATTCATTGCAATACTAGCGAGGACTCCTAAAGAGAACGTGCGGAGCATCTGGGAGGATAGGTGTCTATTGAGACACAAGCATACTTAATCTCATTTTTTAGTTATTTTTTATGGCAACAATCAGAATGATTGTGTTGTGCTAGCCACATGCAACATAGAGCGCTTTACATTTATTCTTTCCACTACGTCATACTCGATAAGATTTAAACTCCATTTAACAGTCGACGTCTATCCACTTCCCGTCATTAGCCAGCCATTTATGCGGTTTCCCACTGCTTCGTCAGGGGCCTGTTGTTCGTCATTTCTTCTACCTTTTCTGTTACTACCATTTTACAATCTCTGGCCTCTTTTGTTATTTTTCCGCTTTCAAACTATTTGCCACATATCTGCACTTGTAAACCTCTCTTTCAACTGCATGCGAACAGTAGTGCAAAAATGATTGAAATATACGAAAACGAGGAGGGAAATTCGCTCAATTCAACTACATTTTTGCATATTCTTGTCCATTTCCACCGTAGAGTGACGGAACCTTCTCATGCACCAATTATATTTGACTTTTTGCACGTATTTCGCAAATTACATCGTAAAATCGCGTTTCTTTTAACAGAGTCTAATCATAAATTGATTTTTCTAACATCACCAGCGATTGTTTTTATCCGATCTCTTCCCGAAATGAGGTTTGATTAATTTTAATTCGAATTTGGTTAATTCAAAATGCATTTGGTTGTTTTGGATTCGGAATGCATCAGTTATATTGCAACCTTATAATTTAGTAGCTATAATATGCATCATAGAACGTACCATGTATGCAGTTGTCCATCGCTTTCAGTTGACCAATTTTCCTACTAATTGACTTTCGTAAACAGGCGACAAGATTTGGCGCATATTTGCTAATGCGGAATTCAACTTCCAAATTCACATGATTTTGCTCATTGGCGTCATAATATTGCTCAACTAATAGACTGACTGTAGTTGTGCAGAGTACAACTGTGTAGTGTCGTTGGAGAACCTGCAAGCAACACATAATCGCATTATGTTTTTGTTCACAGTTTTCAACCTGTAAACACTTTGTCGCGAACTCTTTCCAAAGGTACGAGGAGTTGAAATTTGAGGAGATGCACTACGTGGGCCAGAGGAGTGCGTTTAGAATTTTGCCGCAGTTGATGTTGGTTTTTTTTTTCAAGTCCGGAAATGCCCGCGCACGTGGTGGAAGGATGTGAATATGTCTGTATGTATGTGTGAGGTGAAGTGAAGTGAATCGTTGCTTTCAATCTATGTATGGCAGCCCCCCGTTGAGAGCATGCTTGCTCTTTATCGCTTTGCAGCTCACCGTCACAGTGCTGTCGCTTTTCTTTAAGTATGTCCCTTGCTTATGGTAAATGAACGTTCCCATGTGGTTCATGAGGTGCCTAATTCAATGGCCATTCGTCATAGCTGAAGAGTTGGTGCGTCCGTCAAGCAAATTTCGCCGACGACTGATTGGTTGTTCTCGTGACTAATTACCTGATGCTAAAGTTGTTCACTTGAACGGTTGCATTCTCAAGGGTAAACGTCTTCGCTGCGTATTTGATATTAGTTGGAGGCACATGAACACATTCTTCGAACGACGTGGCCAACATTTTCAAGCGGCACTCGTTTCTTTTCCCAAATGCCTCAAGTCGGTCAAACTGAAGGGATTCTAATCTTTATGAATTTTGCTTCTTCTGTTTATTTCATTCATTCATATCGATAACGTCTGTGCTTTTTATTGTTTGTGTTGCAGCGGAATGATAAGCCGAATTTTTAACTTTCTTCACCACGTCCTTTTTACAACTCTTATAACTCTCATCTTCACAGCTATTATTTGGCTGAAATTATAGGGAAACCGCTTAATCTTTAGAGTTTTCTTGTATCGTGGTTCCATAATGCTGCGAATTAGGAATGGAAACCTCCGAGTTTATTACTAAAAGGAGTCACTGAAATTCATCAAAAAGATAATGCGACGAAGCAAATGGGCCAGCATAATTATGTCTTGAAAAATCACTGTTGTTGCCCGTTTGCATAGATTCTTTTTTACAGCCTTTTTCGCTATGTGTTTTGAGTCGTTTGAAGTGCCTTTTTTGGCGTATTACATTTGAGCACCGTTTTTAGGTGATTGCTGTTGTCATTTAGGGCACCGAAATGCGGTCATTATTCCCGAACCAAAGCCAATGCTTCGGGAGTTCGAAAATTCTTGAGCATATCTCATTTTGGTGGATAACTTTCTCCTTACGCTATTTTCTGGATGAAAATTTATTTGTAGTCTTTTAAAAATATGACCACTACGTCTGTCAATTTGACATGTCTCAACTGCGTTTTTATGTGGTACACGTCCCTCTCTTCTGCCCAAGTGAAGCGTGCACTAATTTCTTTTCGGAAATAGCACAGACGCCAAGTGTCTCTTATGTTCTAATGAAGTAGCTTAGTGCTAGCAGAAAAGTCAGGAAGCAGAAGCATTGTGCATTTTTTGTTCAACGTGGTCTATGCGGTGACGTTATTTTATACATATATCCCCACTTTTCCCGCTGTTTGCGCCCTCTTTCATTCTCTTTCTTTTTTTGCATGTTGATCTTCTTATGGACTGAATATATGCGTTTTTTTTGCGCCTACTTCCATTACATATTATATATATATATATATATATATATATATATATATATATATATATATGTATATATATGTAGGTGTAACATTGATGTGGTCATTTCTATCTCTCTAGCTCACTCCCGTGCACAGTATATTAACTTGCCGTTGCAGTTGGAAATGAAGCGTAAGTTGAGTATGTTTTTCCTGCAGTGGTCGTACGGCGACGTTGGTTCTGAAATGGTTTCAGAAATTAAAAAAAAAACACAAACAAAACCGGTTGTTTATGGTGATTAAGCGACCGTTTCAAGCACTACTTCGACTTTTACACTAAGCTCGATCGACACCATTTCGTTTTTCTTTCAACCGCGTTTTACATATACGGTTTGACCTGTAGAACAAATACATCAAAAATCAGACAATTCGTATTAGTTGTTAGTTTTGTTCTATAATGGATTTTTCATTCGAAATCTCCGAAATGGATCGCCACCTAGCAGAGAAATCATCAAGCGCTTAAACGAAGTTTCTTTTGCGATGTACAACATTTAGGGCGCGGTTGAGCGATGGCAAGAGGAGATACATGTTTACCGTAGTTTTCCTAATTGCTCGTGTCTGGAATCTTTTCTGGCATAATGAGGGTTTTCTTGGAAATATTCTCATCTATGCTCATGGCGAACTTCCAGAAATGTTTCTGTCGTAACTTCAAAGCTTGCAGTTCACCTAAAAAAAATCATCCCATCGGTCTGGACGCAATTTTCCGAACCAACTTCAGGTCAGGATCACATCTGTTAGATTTCACAGCTCTGGGTTTCCCTTGAGGTGTCGTGAAAAAAAAAGCCCTGCATTTATGAAGTTGCATGTGAATAGTCAGTTTCGCTCCAAAGATTTCGATTAGGTTAACTTCATATCGCGCGCGAAAAGCTGGTAATAGCATAGGGAGTTCTCAGTTGGTGCGGACCAGATGAGGCACTCAAGCACATGATGCGGTTCTTTCGTTATATCATAATAATGAGTATAGAAATGTTTTTTGAAATGAAACATCAAGGAATTAACAACAGTATCATTTGTTCATAGCTCTGAACTTATAGAGAAGGGGAAACAATGACGGCAATTAGAGGCGATTGAAACCGTCGCTTTAGAGGAAAGCTATCCAACATACGGCGCGCTGCAGCGTACGAATAGAATGTTCGTAATGGGCGTGCTGACGCGATACAAAGAGAAACAAGCCGCGGGTGCGACACTGTTAAAAGACGTGTCCACCAGTTGAATGGTATAGCTTACAACGAAGTATCCGTTATATCCGTTCGTGTTGCTAATGCTGTGAGCGGATTCCACCCAGATTTGTGGTGCTGACTTACGCAATCATTGTGTATCACTACTTAATATGCGTATTCATTCTCACTGCTGCAAAAAAAAATTCCCGTAATAGGCAGCCATTTCAATTTTCCAGTAAAAATTCTCACTCTTTCAAGAAGTTAATTGATAACGGTAGTGTACAAAAAACACTTGTTGGTTGTTCCGTGTATCTTATCAGTTTCAGTTCGAAGCAAGTTTGTCTTCAATTCAACTAGTGAAAAATGGAAGCAGTAATCTAAAAAATAGTTCGAAGGGAGATGGGATGAAGCGATGAGAAGGTTTAGCGAGCATAAGCCAGACGAAATGGGTGATGAGAAGAACGCCAATTGTAGCACAAAGTAAGTGTTGTTTTGAGGTGGGGGGATAGATTTTCAAATGAGGCGACCTGTGTAGGGAGTGGTAAGTGGATTTTTCTCAGGTGGGTAGAATCATTCTCGACACGAAAACGGTTTGGAGTGCTCTGGGTCGAGATTCACGGTATGGATCCTTCAAAGAACAATGAATGCTGAATACGAGCTCTTCAACAACCTTCAGTATTACAAGCTTAATTCCATAACAGTTGTCATTGAAAAAATGAAAACAATGCAGATTGTTCATCTGTTTTTTAAATTGTTGAAGTATCACTGAATTATAATCTCATTCACACTATTGTTTAAACTTGTTTTAGTATAGAGCCATAGGAATCTATGGGAATGTGGGAGCATCGCATTGTTTATCGTCTTCGAATGATAGTATCGTCCGAAGCCTATACACATCGTCGTCGAACGTGCAAAAGAAAGCCTGCTTGACATGAGATGTTGTTGGCAGATTGCATTGAACATATCGGTTATATTCAAGAAACAATGCAGTTTCTTTTCTGTGCCTACTATGCATGAATATATAAATATCTCAAGAGTCCTAACGGACTCTTTCGCATATTTTACACCTTTCCGATGTGCTTTCATGGTGGCGAGCCAAATAAAGGCGGCGCACGTCAGTTCCTCAAGTTGCGGCTTTCATTTTAGTTATAGCATTTCTTTTCGCGCTTCATTATAAGAAGGTAACATTTTTTGCTCACCAAGTTTTTGTACTGGCCAATATAAAATAATAACGTTGTTGAAATGATTTTTCATTTGTAATCATAGAAAGCTTTACGTCGAAGCTCGAATTGTTTCCTTACGTTCAGCTCAGAGAATGGGTCAGAAAGGTAGCGTAAATATGTCTATCGATCTAACATAGATATGTATATTGAACACAGATGTATACTGATTTTTCAAGGGACTCTGCCGTCAGTAGTTCTTTGTTTGAGCTAGATTTAGCTGTCGAATTTAAACATACTTTCTCTCTCATGTTCATTGCAGTTTTGACGAAAACGTTCCAATTTCTAATGGGAACAGTGGAAAATGTAATTAAGAATGTACTCCTTATCATGTAATAAAAATCAGTGCTATAAGTTTGTAACACGTGTTTTGCACACATCAGCAAGTTGTTAGGTATTCTAGTACGGGAAAATTTTGCTGAAAACAGCCTATTTTCGTCGTTACTACAGTGGGGATGAGGAGAAAATAACGTCGGTAAAGCCTAGCTTTCTGTTTTCGGACTCAAGTGTATTTGATGCCCAGTCCCAAGAGCGATATTTAAACTGATGTTTTCAACGCTCGCTATACCGAAACATCAGCGTAAGATGTTGAACAGTATAATTTCTTCTACAGTTCGGTCTTCGCGTTCACCAACTCTGTCTAAATTGTCAGTATTTTCAGCTTTTTTTAGAAGAATGATTGAACTAGGCGACTGCTGGAAGTGTTGATGAATACAGGACTGGTTTATTCAGCACCCTGTTCAGTAGCGTCATACCCAATCTTTCAAACGAAAAGCGCTAGAAGTTTCTTTTGACGTGTTGGTTTATGGTACCGCATATAAATTTTCCAAATCTAGATATTAAACATTTGTTCTTGCCAACGGATTTTTTTATTTTGATGAATTGCTGAATTTCGTTGTCGTTATTGGCCATAAATTGAGCGTCCTCGTTTTCAGTTCCGTAAATTTCTAGCAGCTTACTTCCATTTTCGTCAAAATTGGCCTTAAATTCCTGGTTGCTATAGAGGTTTCTCAAAGAAGGATAGTAAGGGACTTGTTTCTGAAGAGCGCTTTTACCTCAACTTTTAAGTATTCGTTCCTCGTTTTCTGTTTTTAGGAGCAGAAGCGTGATGGTGGAGTCAGCTGTGAATTTACACGTCTGATCCAGTCACCTAGCTGAATGAGGGCGGTGTTGAGAAGTGCTAATTAGATCGTACTCTGCGTGGGCAGGTCGACTCGACGCTGATTTTCACAGAATGCAGTTGTTTTAGTATTTACTGTCAATTTGAACATCTGATTGGCCACGAGACGTTACACAGTTGATTGTTAATGGGGAGGGAATGAAGTCAACATATTCGATAAAGATTTTCTTTTGGCCTTATCAGTGGCACTTATATCGAAACGATGACTCGCAGTAGGAGCTGCAGATGGCTGGTTAGTGCGGTACATTTGCCTATAGACTAAAAGCCATCATACCGGCAGGCTTACATATATCTGGAGAGAAGCAAGGCTTACATATATCTGGAGAGAGGCGAGAGAAGCAAGTGGCACTTACATATATCTGCAAAGCAATGCCTGCGCAGTGCCATAAATAGTGGTATACATTTTAGAAAAAGCTCGCTGGTCTCATTTCTTTTGAGCAGTTTACTACGGCTGTGTATGTTGGATGTCATGTTGATTCATTTGACGCTTGTTAAACATCGTTCGAGGGTGTGACAAATGCACTGTACAGCAAACCCATCAGGTAGTAAATTGCTGGACGAAGGGTGAGGTGAAAACAAAAGTCCCTTCGTTGCTGGGAAAATTTGCACGAGTGCAATGTTCCGCTGAAGTGAAATCGCATTCTGTGGTAGGCATGTTTCACCCATTGATCTGGAAAACTTCTTTGAAGCGTTTTTCTCTGTTTAAACTTTGAGGTTGAGATGTGCATTTTATTTGTACCTAAACCCAAATAACAGCACTACAATCGCTTCTAATAACGTTGCAGTCGTTGTCGAGATACGTTTATGGAGTCGGAAAATTTCTGAAATTTTAGTTGAATCGGATCGTTTGTATGGAACTGAGATTCGAAAAGACACTTTAAGGGATGAAAAAACTTCTCAGAAATGAAAGCAGTATAAGATTTTGAATGCGGAGTCAAAACAAATATCGAGTCAATTGCCGATCGGTGTTGCTTCTTCCAACAATGTCATCCTGATTGGAGCACATTTGTTGACAAATTTACGATTAAATTGCCGCATTAGTCGAGCTCTCTATGTGAGAAAAATTCATGTGTTGCTTGGCATCGTTCGGATAGAAACAAACAAACCCACATGTGCGTTATGAGTCGTTCGAGTCATCAAGCGATTGGCATCGCACTCATGATACGCCTCTGCCTAAATAACGCAACTTTTTTTTGAAAACTTGCACCACTCATCACCATTGCGCACTTTCTTTTGTAATATTTTTGGCTCGGTAAGTGCTTTTATTTCCCTCCTCTCCCCACGAACACATCAGTGTCCTCCTTCTCTGACACCATATGCCTCAGTGTGAAACTCATTTTGCATTTGGTTTCTCGTCGAGGTTGTTCATTATTCAAATCGGATCAGTAAATTACGCTTTACATCCCCTCTCTATCTCTTCTTCTCTTAGCGTGTTCTCCCTCACCCTATCATCATCTATTTCATCTTCCGATCAGAAGCATAAGAAAGTAGGAAGGTGATTTCTTTGAATGGCATCTTACAAGACAGGCAAATACATATCGTCGACTTCGTCTTATAACGGGAAGTTACCGCGGCTATCTATCTTCAATCTTATCGATAAGGAAGTATGGTGAGAGATGCTGTTCGGCTTTTATTCTTCCACTCGTTCACATTATGCCCATCTTTCGCTGCCCTATGGAGAAATTAAAACTCTCTAAGAAACCACTAGACTGCCAAGCGCAAAAAAAGTTTGTTTTTATAAATTTATTCAAATGAAATGTCGCGACTCGCTAATGTAATTTTTTCAACAAATATTTCAATACTTGTTTCATATAAAACGCACAACACATAAACGAGGAGCATAAGGCGGTTGTTGGACGGCCGTTGCCGAGCTCTTAAGCATTTTGCATTTGCGATGAGATCCATTCACTGCGCTAGCAAAAGGGATTCAGCTTTCTGCATAACAATGTGGATACTGCTAGGCTTTTCTTAATATATGGGAAATATTTACAAGTATGGAATTTGATGCTGAAGTGCACATGGTCTATCATCGAATTGTCTTATCAAATAGTCGCAACAGATATTTTCTATGAAAAGCCCACACTATACAGTGTGCGCAAAGTTGAGCAATTTGAGCGCTTTGCATCAATGAATGACTCCCCGAAGAGTTGTTCATCCATTTTGTCGATCAAACCCCTTATTGCCGTTCGGATCAAAAGGCGTGCGAAGCAGAGGCTTCGTCAAATAGTTTTATTGTAGTGTAGCGTCACTGCGTTGGTGGCTTTGCCAGTTGATAGCTCTTCGCTTCAATTAAATGTGGTTTGAGTGCTTCTAGGTTGGCCATGGCGTAGCCAACATTTTCAGTCATTTCCGTTCCTCCATTTCAAGCAGTAACGTCGCAGTGGGGAGTCATTTGTGGTTAACGTGACGGCTGTAAACGTAACAACGTTTAAATATGCTGCATTTCAGCTTTCGAACATGTCAATATGCAGCTTTCCCATTGATACCGCTGCTTGGTGGGTTGGTTGATAATTTAAATATGTGAATTTGACCTAAAGGGGCAAATTAAGATGTGGACTGCTTTGGTAAGCCATCAGTTTTGATGCTGATGGTTGTGGTCAAGGGCACGTAGTGCATTTGATAGGGCAGGGAAGTTCCTTGTCGAATTCGCTGTGTTCGCATTTATCCAAAATTGTACGACTGATTTACGTTCTGTGCGGAGCTATGATGCCACAAGGTACCAAACTTCACAGGAGAAATTCAGTGTATACAAGGTTTCAAAGTTTCTTGGGTTTGAAGGTTTCTTGGACTTGAAGTTTCAAAGAAAACTTCAAGCCCAAGAAATAAAAGCTACCGAGAGACTTTGATATATGTGCAAAACAGCAGACTTCTGAATGTTTTCATCTATGCATAATAGCCGGTACTGAACAAACATTCAGTGTTTAATGCACATCCGTAAACGCGTGCTTGTCAAAGGTTGTTTTTTTCTTTTAGCTGAAGAATTATCTTACGCGTGCGTTTTCATGGGTTCATTAGATGGGTTTATTGATACGTTTGCAAAAAAAAGGGTCGAATAGATTTAATTTTGTGCGCACCTTTCGTTACAGGTGATTCGGCTCGCCAGTTAGCTCCACTAATTGAATATATTGCAGTATCGCATGAATGATATAAAAGTTCTGTTCGAAATATGAATGACTTCATTCCGATCGGGGATGAGCGTCGTTGTGTTTATTTGCAACTATAAAGCGTTAAGTTTGGTGGAAACGAATCGTTGAATCGTTTATTTGCATAAGTCAGCTTATTTAGTGCATAACAGTTCCGAACTTTACGCATCCAATCTCCTTTACATTTCTGAAGGGTGCAGCCACTTTCTTTTTTTTTAAGGTGACTGGACTGATAGCTGTACTGCGGCAGGGTCCACCAAAGTATGGCGTTTGAAAGATGAGAGGAAAATTTATCCACGATGTGAAACTGTTTGAGGCAAATTAGGTCATGTATGTGTTGCAGCGTTGTCCTTTTGCTAGCATGGTGGCAACAGTTGTGAAGCTTCACAAATTCTTCAGCTGCTCTAAGGAGGGACAAGCCGTCTTTGATTGCAAGCAAGGGTCTGCATTGTGGCAAGGACCATCATTGCACATTCAATGCTAGATACACTTGGCAGCACTTCGTTAGTGCGTTTCATTGAGTCATGCTGTTTATCTCCTCTCATTTTTTTTCATTTTCCTTATCGATGATGCTGTAAATAGCCGCTAGGTTATGTGTTGTTGATATCTCATTCTGCTTCCATTTTATACTGCAGTATCAGTTTCACGCCACCAAATCCCCAGATTGGGCAGTGTGGACACATAGCTTATCAACAGTAATAACGTTTATTGCGGTTGACGATTATTCAGAAGTAACCAGAAACGTTGAAGTTGGATGATTGCGTTAATATCTCGAATTTTACAAGTATTGTCTAATATAACACAGATAAGGTTATGTAACCATTTAACTGCATAAATTTAAAAGCGAAACATGCTCAAAGCATTCTTCTGGTGCACACTCAACGCACGACAATTTTCCCTAAATGAGAGGTGGCTCTCCTTTTAGATTGTCGTGCAACGTTTCGATATAGATTAGGTCAAAATATAAGAAAAATTGTCCAGAAACGTTTTTAAAAGCTTCCGTGGTTTTTTTTTTGGTTGATAACCTGATAAACTGTATTGCCGCAGATCTGAAGCATCACCCCTCCGCACATTAAGGTAATTGAAATGGGGGACTTCTGTGTGAGGTATAAGCCTTCTGTATCGTTGGCTTCTTCGCAGCAGCTTCTTTCTTGTGAATGCTATCGCAACGATTCACTAAGTTAATCTGTCATCTTTTAAATTAGTAGTATGTTCGTTTACGAGTCGAAGAAGCGATCAGTTGGAGTCATATATTGCGATAGCAGTCATTAACAATCGTAAATTACGCAGTGGATAGCGGCCGGGTTGTCTTAAAATGCATCTCAAGTAGAATGCTAATGATGACAAAATTTCCCAAAGTTTTCGACGGCAGAAGAAATTACGCTTTAAAAGAATCCGAAAAGTGGAATTCTCATAGAAACGTTCTTTTCTGAATGGTCTAATGTGGACTCCCACATTACATTCGCTCTCATGGATGAATAATCGATAATTTTTATGCGATTACTTTGAGAGCTTCAAAGCTGAAGTTTTAGCGCAGTTTTTTCCCCTAATGGATATTGTCTGTAAGTGTTTGAAATTTTCAAGATAAAACTGATAATTTCTGTGCTTTTGCCAATTTATCGGTAGTAATTTTTGTTTAGAAACCGAATTTTTTGTGATGATTCGTGGTTTTCTGACTCACTTTTGAAGCGGAAAATTTGCACATTCGCGAGGCGATCTGTAGATATGGCAGTTTTTAACATGAATCGTATCAGCTGAACACACTTGCAACCAAACCAAAACAACCAGTTTGCTTACCTCTGGCTGTCATACTTCTATGGCTGGCTGCGAGCTTAGCAGAGATATGTGCGATAAACGGTTGTTTGGCGTGCAGTACCGAACTAAATGCATAGCTTGCTCTTAAGCTTGTCTTGCCTGAGTCTGTTATTCTTTAAGCCGCTTTTTTGTCACTTAATGTTTACAATCAACGCAGTAACTTACTGCTGGTTGTTCAAAAAATTTTGCTGCCTCGCTGATAAGCAAATACAAATTTATCGTTGATGAGCTGCCAAGTGACCATGCATGGTGAATTTTAGAGGGAGTAGGATGAAAACGAGCAAAACGTCGCTTGAGAAATGTTTCCACAACGTAGGAAATGTGCTCCTGATCGTCATACTCAGCGGTCTCTTGACGTTTTTTCTAAACAGTCGGAAGTATTCGCGGATAAAGTGACTGAATAAAAAATAATAATTTGTTTCAGTACGTACCTTCGGCTCGTTACTCCAGCGCGGTGTCGAACGCGATGTCAAACGTGAATGATGTGGAAATGGGGCGTCCGTGCTCAAACAATAACAACTGCAAATGTTCTGGCTTTAAGCCACACCCATGGAGGTTAGCAATTTTCCTTCATAATTTCATCGAGTGCCTTTAACGAAGTCAAATCGCTTGATTTTGCGCCAGGTGTTAATTAAAGGTACTCCAAAAATTCTCACAAAAATAACGCAATATTTTCGCCATTGACCGTAGAATTGTTAAAAGAGCGAGCATAGCTTAGCTCCGGGCTGGTTTTGCACTTTTCAGACGAAACGCGCTCAAGAAAACGCTTATTTAGCTTTTTGTGTCTATGCGTTTTCAGAATTTGGCGTCATTGCCGTCCTGTGTATCCGGCCGCTACTCCATTTCTTAGCCTTTAACGTTTCTTCGATCGCTTGGATCTTCTCTTTTGGAGTGCGATGGTTTGTTGCAGCGTTAAGCCCAGCTGATTACTTGTTAAACACTTTTGTCTTGCTCATGTACTCGTAAAATTCAGTGTTTTCTCACGTTTTATTGTTACCTTTTGAGCGATCTCTCTATTGCAGTTAAATTTTGCCATCTTCCGCCATCTCATTTAGCTATATCCATAGTCAGTAACGATAGCTAGCTAGCTGTGTTGATTGACTTCCCGATTTTTGTTGAATAAAATGCAACTGTTGAAATGAACGCATTATTCAATGACGGTGCAATATACACTTTATTTTATATTAAAGCGTTTCTTAACCATAGTTTTTGTTACTTTGTTTCGGTATCGATGAAGGTTTTTATTCCCGATTACTTCTATATTTGACAGCGTTCAAAAAGTTAGTGCTGTTAGCAAGTAGATGTTTTTGAAATCATTGCGAATGGTGGTGTTAGGAAACGTAATCTCTGATGTCAAGCGTTGTGAGACGTTGCATCATTGAGTTGACTGTGTGCTTATGCTGACTGAGGCGGAATGGAAAAGGTTGTTTTTGTATTAGGAGGTTTTTATCTTTCTTCGAATACATGGGCTGTCCACGTTGATCTTGATGTGCAGCTGCTTTTATCGATGCCCTTGTGAAATTTAGACTCATGCGTTAAGTTATGCACTTGTAGTTTTTCATTTGTGTACCTTGAGCGGTTGCAGCAATAAAACTCACAAAACGCCCTCTGACGCATTTGTCAGAACAGTGGGCGTTTTTTAGATAGACGTGGTTACTGATTATGAGGTGAACTAATCCGCTCGATCACCTCATAACAGTGATCTGAACCAAAGGCTTTTCCTTGAAAAGTGGGTATTTCAGAAAAAATGAGCGAAAAGATAAAATTAGTTAAGAAGTTAAATAGACTTTTTTTCTGGCTTTTTGGATCACTTTTTCCCTATTTTTTCACGAATTTTCTCATTAAAATTCTTGCGAACTTTTAGAAACTTCGTATGAAGTTTATTCCAAAAAATGGCGTAATTCTTTTTTATTATCTCTTTTACCACTAAAGTACTCATTGCTGCTAGACTATGGGAGAGAGGGAACCGTCGAGTTATGATGTCGTTGGTGGATAACAGCGGAAAACGCAATTAACCTCTCTGCTTCATAGATAGCGATTTGAAAAAATTGTAGGGTGAGCGCTTTCCGTCATGAAGTTGTATGTGTAATGCTTGAATGCGTCAGCTTTGCCGTGCATGTGTTTTATGTCTGAAAGCATTATTACGCCGAAAGTAAACCAGTAAAGAAAGCAGGAAATTGGATGCGATGAATGTCATGCTGTGAGGCCATTCATATCTTGTGGGTAGCTCTGGTAGCTTTTGTTCCTTTTGCTGTTACATTGCTTGACTGCGTTTCAGTGAAACTAAAACTTCATGAGACGAGTCCGCCCGATGAGGATCGATCCGTTTGTAAATAGAATGCTAACAATAAAGGCGACGCTCGATGCGTCAATTCCTAGAAGTAAACCGACTAACGGCATCATCTGCTCACTCGTTTTAAAGGATATGTGATGTGAAAAGCGGTAACTGTGGTCGTCCTGATGTCTCCAAGCTTATTTAGTGATGATTCTTTGCATAATTTGCTTACACTTTCACATGAAGTTATTTGCACGTTGTAGATGACATTTCACTCTACAAAATTACGTTATATTTTCTATATTGATAACTTAGAAAGCAGTAGGTGTTTTCATTGGTCATAATAGGTGAGCATGCTGCGTTATAGCGCCTCATAAAGTCGAGCTGCATTCGTCATCTTAATCGGTTTTTTTTTTCATTTTTCTTGCATCCGGATTGTGAGCGCTCCAGTTATTATATAACAACTTGGCACAGTTTCGTTGCACAATGGGTAGGCATTTTTTTGTGAGCATTTTGAAACAGTGAGTAGATATTTCGCTGTTGCAATTTTTGTGAGCGTCGAAATTTTGTCGGTCTACAAAATAGATGAGCTAAGAAGGATTGTCTAGAATGATGGCGTGGTTTTGACTCGGTAAAGAAATGACACGGCTTGAAAATATATTTTTCGCCGCTTAGGATACCATTTTTTTGCATCGTCAGCTTCTGTACCATTTACATTTGGAGGTTCCCATGACGGCACTCCATTAAAATTCATTCCTATTATTCCTTACCCAGAGATCGTGTCATATTCCTTTCTTATAGTCGACACTTTCAGTCCTCTTATTTGCACACTTTCCTTTACCGGTTTTCGCCGTCGATCAAGATGTTGCTTTGATCTAAATGCATCGAACGCTTTTCGGGCGATCAGCTAAGGCACGTTTTATAAGTTTTTGCTGAACAGCAACCCTTTTCCCTCTCTCTACCTCGGTTTCGGTGTACATTTCACTTTTTTAAATGAGAAAGGCCAATGCACGGGTTGTCGTGTTCGTGTGCATATAGTTATTGAGGAGAGGGCAACATTGCATTCGCATCATTTCTTTCATTTCCTTGATTATGGGGCATCACGTTACAATTAATTGCTGCTGCCATTACTGTTACACGAGTAATATGTCAATACCTAAGGCGAAACATCATGTCACTTACTCAGGAACTCATTCAGCCTCAACGCCTTTGGCCACTACTCAGCCTTCAGTGTTGTTATTAGCAGTTGACGTTCGTTGAGCTGTCGTATTCGTTTACTTAATTTGGATTGTTCATACTGACTTGTGCAGATGAGTGGTTGATGAACTTAGAACTGAATTCGTCTTAAAACCTCGCTGACAATGAAATTTGCAGCGTTTTAATCAATGCTTCCAAAAATTTGCGTTTTCGTAGAACACATCCTGAGTAATATAATAATTTTCAAAATTACACATTTGCTTGTAGCGCTCACGTTCACTGCCCTTCTATTTGTACTGCTCTATACAAAGCGCATGTTAAGGTTTGAGATAAAAGTGTGCTCACCTGTAGGAAGGAAATGTTTAGTGTTTTCTGCCTGATTCCACAACATGAAATTGCCGCTTTTGTGCACTTACATTTGTGCTGATAGTAACCAAGAGTGAATTAATTAAAAGATTATTTGAAGTGAGTTTAAAGCGTAGCAAATAATTCCAGCATTGAAGTTGGTCACTTGGCCATGGCCATATTGCGATTTGGCAACATTTCTTTGCTAGTCGCGTTACAATCGCATTTAGGATCTTAGAATGAATAGCACTTCACTTCGCAATAATTTCGGCATTTGAGGTCGCAGTTTTGATGGAAATAGGCTTTTGTTGAAGTGGTTTGTTTAGGGTGAGATTTTATCATTTTCTGCCTTCTTGCTCAAGAAAAATATTGGTTCAGATTTGAAAATCCGTGCGAACTTTTTTATTCGATCGATTTATCCATTTCTGTGGAGGTTGATAACTCCAACAAAACGGCCCACATTTTGAACAGTTTCCATTTTTCTTATCGCACTTGGGGACCTTTAGAGGTGACCTCAAGTTTCATTGTTTGTGTTGGAATTTAAATTTTGATCATTTCGTTCACCTCACCAGGATGAGTGTTGAACATTTTCTACTAGTTGAGGAACCCTTTTTTTTTACTTTAACAGTTGGGAGCTAAATGTTGCTTTCTGTCCTTTGCATCAGTGCATGTTGTTAAGTTCAATGATTTTATTTTTATTATTTTCATGGGTGCTGAGTTTATTTTGCCTGTAAAATCGTCGCTTCATAACTCATGATTTCTTCTTCGAATTTTTCTTACAAATAGCTCACGGTGCCGTAAGAGAAAAAATGAATCAGATATCTTTTTAAGCACAGACCCATGATTTCCACTCCCTTTTCAATGACGGTCTGGTCTTCCATAAAAGGAATGTTGTATTGGATGACTGAGACAGCGATTGGAAATGTTTATTCTATAGCAAACCATAAACCACGTGATAAGCATCTTTTTCACCATCAAGTCATTCTCGATTGTTCTCGCAATTTTTTTTCACCCTTCGTTGCCGTACGATGGACTGCGCTTTGTTACTGTTCATTTTGGGGAGACGGCACTTGAAATGAAACGAAGTTTTTCGTGTTATGTGCTTTAACAGCTGATGAGATTGTCTTTTCTGACGCATAAATATGTTTGCTTTGTTTGATTCATCTTTGCTTAGGCTTAATGATATGTTGGAAGGGTAAGAGCGACCACTTATTTTTCTTCAAAGGAAGTGATGTTTTCACTGTTTATTGCGCAGAATTTTGATGGCAGCTGCCACTCTTGGCTGTTATCGAGGATTTCCTTTTCTGGGCTGTGAGCGCGTCGACGAGCAATAAAGTGCTAGTTGAACACACATAGTTAAGTCAGTTGTGTTGATGTTATCGCAAGCAACCATGCATCAAAAGTTGAATCGCCCTTCTGGGTTAGCGCTGACAGTAGAACGTGGCATATGCCATCTGCCTTAGAATACTTCTGCATTGTGTTTATATATATATATATAGGCGGCTGTCAGCGACATTCGCTTCAACGGCACATCTATCGAGAGAAAACAAGTTGGTTATGCTAAAGCCTTTGCTTTTCGCCGTCATTAAAATCTGCTTTTTATATCCTTTGGAATCATTCCATGCAAAAAGAAGTCAAATTTTGAATTTTGAATGTCCAGCGCACTTTGCAGTTAGATGCTTTCTCAATTGAAAGTATGGCTTTGTGAGTGAATAAAAAGATTCAGATCGTTCATTATTCTAGTTGCAAAGTTTGCGCAGCAACCAAAGAAACCAAGATAACCACTGTGGGAACGATGTCCTAGGCACGATGAACGGATAGCGCCGAAAGATTATAAGGAGAAATGCCCATTCAAAGTTCACTCACTAGTCGAACGTGAATACTGTTCTTTCGTAGCGGAGGGAAGGGGACGAGTTGAAAACTGTCATGGTTATTATACATGGAACAGTGGGCAAGACGGCGAAGTCTGCCAGTCTGCCATCTAATGGGTATCGCGGTCACAACATTATCAAAACTGCGTGATATATCGTTCTTGTGAATCTATCCCATCATTTTTGTTGAAGTAAGCTTTACCTCGCACCGTCATCGGGTTCTAATGCAAAAATTGTTTCGTAGCGAGTGTTTATGCTATCTTTCGAATTCTTCGTTGATTCCGAAGTCATTCGGTGCTGACTATTAGGTGGTTGGTTATTCCATTTATATACCGTTCAGTTCTCCCAAATCAGTTGCTCTCATTGTGCTGTGCTCTGTCCATGTTTCTCTACGAAATGCATCGTTCACATAATTCATCATCTCACTTGCACATCTCACTGTCGCGTTCACCACCAACCTAGATCTTTGTGTTATACACCTAAAAATTTGCGCTCTTAACTATCATTTTGCAATGTACCCGGTGCTGTTCTTTTTCCAATACCTTTCCTTCAGTTATACCGAAATCTTGACTTTAACGAGAATAGGTTAAGAGTATTGTTGACTCAGTTATAATTTTTGATGTATATATACATCTTTTGTTTATAAGGCGTTCAGACTAATGTACGATGTACGACAAAAGTATTCTTCACAGGGGCGTTTTGGATGCTCACTATTGCAGTCTTTCACTCATTAGCATTGATCCACTCGTCTTGGATTTCGACTCACTTTCAGACGTTGGTGTATATTGGAGACTTTTGAACCTGTTAACACATGCCCTACTAAATAACAGCAGTAATAGCTTTTTGATGACTAGAGTGGCTCTGTATTATTGCAAATGTAGTGACAAAACATATGGGACGTGTACATGCAGCATCTTTGTTCTAAATGAGGCTGTTATATGATACGCTTTATGTGTCAAAAGTGAAGCAATTTACCGTTCTGCAGATCATACAAATTCTTATTCGTTTCTAGGTGATTACCATTTGGAGACCATTGGAGTTACACTGAACTCTAGTTAATTTGTTTTAGGTAGTACCAAGTTTTGTCTTACAGAAAAATTTTTCATATATTCTTTTGCACTATCCAAGAAGGCGTCTTTGTCGTCATTGTTGTTCGCTGTTTTATTATTGTCGAGAGTTGGGTGTACATGGCTGAGATGTTGTACATGATGGCACATTTAATTCACGTTGACGCTGGACGAAGCCGAACTTTCTTCACGAGGCGCTCCGAAACAGGGCGTTCCTACGGTTGAGGTCAGAGTCACGGAGAGCGTTGGAGTAGAGGAAAGTTAGAATCTATGTACTTCTCTTTGTTTTGCGTGCGGTAACGGACGAGCTTTGTGTTCCGCTGTAGCTGTAGTCTCGTTGCCTGAGGCTATTCCTTTACGAGCAGCGAAATCAGCGAGTGGGGGTAATGCGCGATGCGCGTGTCTGTGTGTGACGAGCACAGCGTCTTCACGAATCAATGCTTTTGGGGTTGGTATTGCGCCGCCTGAGCCAGCCGATTTTGAGCCAAAATGGGAAACGACTAGTAGCACTGAGCCGAAAGATTCATTTGCATGGTTGCTAGCTAGTGCTCGAGCGTCAAGTTGTGCCTATTGAGCAGTGTGCATACTCATTTATTGCTTTGATGACCCCTTCACCGTCGACTTGCTAGCCGTCTTTTGCCGTTCCTATCCGTTAAACGCTCGCCTAAATTTCTATCAAAAAAGTTGGTTTTGCCGAAATTATCACCTAAATGACGCACCTAAACGCATCATTTCCAACTTTCACCTTTTTTGCCTCTTGAGAAATGGCGCAGCAGGTTTTCTGCACCCACACAGCTTTCTGCACCAGCAGCTGAAAGTTACGAATGCAAATTCTACAACTTCAGAGGCAGCATTTGTGGAATCTGAAGGCGTAGCCGTATGGACGATGTATTGGAGAATATGAAGGTGTTTAACACAGCAATTGAGAGGATACCGCTATGTCTTCGCGAGAGGCAATTTCAGAGTTAACGGTGCAGCAGTCAAAGTCGATATTCAGCAAATAAGCTTTTGGAGTGACCAGCACTTTTATCAAGCAAGTGCATGCTCATCTTTGCTCTTGTTCGCACAGACAGTGAGGCCACTAAGTGGGTTGATGCGATTCTTTCAACAGAGTTCTCTTCTTGTTGTTAATGAGCGATAATTCTCTCATTCGTAACGGATTTCTCGTTGAATCTTCATATTTCATTGTTAATCGGTCTTTAAAGCATTCTTAATGAATTTTCGTTCTGGACACTAAATCTTAGTCAGTAATACATCCAAAGAATTCATCTCAATATCTTTTCGTCAGTTTTTATCCTTTCTGCCTTCAATGCTACTCGCCATTTGATTCGAGCATCTATCGAAAGAGTCTAATCCTTAGTATGGTTTTTCGTGCATTAATGCGATTTCTCCAAAAAAGAATCTCGATATTATGTCCCTTCGGGGCAGTCATTCGATTTGCCACTTGGGCACGCATCCATCCTCTGCAGTCCAATAGATTGTTTCGCAGAAGTTTCTTCTTTCCGGCGACTTTTTCGAAATTCTTTCGTTTACTTGCATAGGCAGCAAAAGAGTTTATAGGCTTACCATTCAGGTAATGCAAAGTGGGTCCTCCAGATTACTTGAGATTAATATTGCGTATTGTTCACAGTAAGGTTTTCAGCAGTTATACAGCTAGGTAATTCAGTTTACATAACAAAAGACGGTTCCATTTGAAGTCGACTTTGTTGGAAAAGGTGCAGAAAAATCTGCCTATCAGCATTTGCTTTTTTTTGTGTTGGAAATGAATAAAGTGATTGGATCCACGAAGCAGTTAACCACTGACCAAGCAGTGTAGTAATTTTCAAAGGGGCTTAGAATCCCTCAAATTCTCAGTATCAAGGAATTCACGAAGCAGATTTTGTGTAGACTAGGGATTTCTGATTGCACATTGCGACCGAATACAAAAATTCTCTCGAGATCGGATTGCAGATAGTGGAAATCAATTTTATACGTTTTATTCAGGCTATTTCTAAACTGATCGTTAGATATAACCAAAAATGTTATCAGGAGCTCTCCATTTTCTCCAATATAACTGCATACACTTGTAATAACCAAACACTTTTCAAGCAGCCGGGAAGTAAAGTCGTATTTAATAATTTCTAGCTGACCAAGTTGAAAAACCACATAGAAACTCCACTTATACTCAGAAATGGAGAAGATTCCTGCTAAAATGAGATTTGACGTTTAAAGTGATTGACGGACTCGTCGTAAGTGGTTTATTCGTATGATTGCTCAAAAACCCGTTGGAGAGCCTGTTAGGACATCATCCCGGACTGAGCTCAACTTTTTCCACTTCACATACAACTCGGGAATTTTTTTCGTCAAAAACGATGTATTATTATTATTTTCATTTTTCTTTCTCCTGCTAAGATATGCCATAACGAAAGGTCGGATGTACTTATCATTAGATGGATGATGATGAAACGCTTCATCATCATATTTTCAAGTGTTGAATATATTGCGGGCTTGAGAACGGCATTTCAAAATGGTCGTAAAAGTTTTTCAAACGATTTTTGTTCGTGTCGGTCAGAATAATTTGAATGTGCATTCATAATTCGTACAAGTAACGCAACAAGCCACTGCGAAGAAAAACCACCATAATCTATAATAACTTTGATTTCAGACAGATCGAGAGGTTCATGTTTCCGCTAGAACTTTCCTCTGATTGAATCTAAGCAACATTTTTAGCCGCATCTTGTTGTGTTAATTTGTACGACGATTTCATTGAAGATATGAACAAATAAGCTTAGGCTTAGGCTTGAGTTATGGACAGTTTGTTTTTGTTTTTTGTAGTTAAAAGCCGTGTCTAGCCAAGGGAAATCATATTTTTAAAGTGTAGCTGTGCATAATGAATTCGAAATTACTTTAACCGATTTTTATTACATTTTGAAATAAGCGCATTCCCGCTTCCAGTTGCTCTTCATCGTAATGCGATCATTCACAAGCTTCAGAACTTTCATAGAAATCAAATTGTGATGAAGAAATCAAAATATGAAGAAAAAAAGGTTGAAAAAATTTGTTATTTCATCGCAGATATTATACTTCTCTAAGAAATATTCAATTATTGCGACACTTTTTTAGGGATGAACGAAATAAGTGAATTTAAAAGGTTTCATCACGCTTATAACTGAAATATGTGAAATGCAGACTGGGAACACTGTTTTCCATAATTTACAGTGCGAGTTTGTATTTTATTACAGTGCTAATTTTGATCTTATTGAAACTTTTTTTCATACAAGTCATAAGTGAACATAGAAATTTTTTGGACACTTGTGATTGTGCCCCATTTTGCTAGATAAGCGACAAAACAACTGAAATACAGGGCACAACATGTGCACTGGAGAAAAAGTAAAATAAAAATAACGGAGGTGGGTCGTTGATTAAACGGCAATTAAGTAAGCGTTAATTCGAGTTGACGTTAATTGATGTCAGGAATGGCCGAGCTGGATCTTTTTTTGAATCCTTTTGGATGAATTTGTTGTTTATCAGAGCAATAGTAGATCGTTTTGAGCCTTCCCATAGCAAGTAAAGTAAACGTCACCGATCTTCATGTATTATTTTGTTGACCGACGAAATAACGGTTGAATAGAATAAAGTGGTTCCAGGCATATCTAAAATTTGTGTAGAAATGCGGTCAGGGTGTTGAAAAACTCGCACATCGATAAAGCGTTATGAGAAATAGTAAGTGATATGATGATTTTTTGTCGAATATCAGGGGAGTGAGTGGCAGGCAGGTTTTTAAATTTTGCATAGACAGTTCCACGCTAACGGCATTTTTCGCAGGGAAGATTTACGAACGTTTAAAATTCGTTTCTCAGATGAGAACTAGATAAAGTTTATAAGTTTCTTTTGGTCAGTGTGAATGGCGATCCTGACAAGTTTGAGAAAGTGTAAAATGAGTGATGGGCTCAGGGTAAATGTTATGAAGAGCATTTTTACAGCAAGCAGAGGTCGGAAATGACACCACGGAAATTTTGCTTATCAAGGGAGAAGCGCTCTGATCTGATCATAAAAGCCGACCGTGGAACCTTGCGATTTTTGAAAGCCGTTGAAGTAATATGCAGATCGTTTTCAACTGATGTGATTACTTATCTTTTATGAGTGCCATATTTCAGTATCGACTTGATTTAAGCCGAGCGTTAGTTATTTTTTGCAAAGAAAACTCTGGAAGTAACCTTTTTCGTTCAAAGATGCAGAAAAGTCTCGTGCCACTCAAATTTGGACCAGAAGGTAATGGCTTTCGAAACTTCCGAAACATTAGTGGAATGCAGACACATATGGGTGATTCCATTTCCCGCTGTTAACTGAAGTTTTCATCACTAAAGGTAACATTTTGAGGACGAGCGAATAAATTGGACCGATATCATTGTTTAAAATAAACATCGACATTTCGAATCTTGTGACTCGGAAGTTTTCTGCGCCGTTGTGAATGCGTTCATTAATTTACTTTAAATATTACCATCTTAGGGCTTGAAGCATGAGGAATGGAGAATCTGATGCAAGCAAAATATTCCTTCATGGTTGTTTAAAATTGTTGATGTTCGATTAATGACGTCGAAACCGCCTGAGAATGTTTTCGAAATCTTTGACTATAAGCCGATGACCTTTGCCTATTATTCACCCATCTAATGGGATTCTGTGGCAGTACCAGTTGCGGTCCCTCTTGTCGTGTTGTGGATACTGTTAAACGTTTAGAGAGGTTTTGATAGCAATTTTAGGTAGTAGTCAAAAGATCAACAAGCTGACGGCGCTGTCCTGTTCTGTTAACCAAGGGCCATTGGTTAGACTATGCTAACCGACGATAACGAGGCGGGCGCTATTGGCCAATTTTTTGAACCGGAGGCCACCATGAAACTGCTACCAGGACGCTATGTGGCAGCATTTGGAGATAGCGATCGGCCAATATTTACACTTCATGACGTGCTGCCCTTCCATGTATTCAAACGACACCACATAGAAACATCAAAGTTGTTTACATCGGCTGCTCTAAACTTGGCCGGTTTGGCTATTGTTGCTCAATTTTGGCAACTCGAGCAGTCGTTGATTGTTCGATTGAAAAATTCTAATTGCGTTGGATGTTTTGGCAACTAGTTATACACATTGCCGAAAATGTTGCATCAGAATGGTGGCCTCCGAGAGGAATAACATAACTGATTTAGCAATAAAGGTGAAAAAGACTGCACATTGTCGCAATGCTGAAATATGCGAACGGAGTTGCTAGAAAGCTTCGAGGATGCTTTCTTGCGTTTGCCTCGTTGATAATGTTGAGACCATATGGCCGCAGTGCCTCGCAACGATTCTTTTCATTTGCTTATTCTGTAGCTCTATTGATCTATTATTTCTGCGATGTTTTTCGGCCATTTTATTAAATGATGTGCAGCGTGCTCGATCTGTATTGTTAATCCATTTATCAAAGCGCCTTAAAAGAGGGAAGGAGAATCAACTTAATAATGGAAACTCTGTAATTATTAAAGTCTGAGTATCTACAGCTGACATGCATATTACCGAATCACGCCGAGATTTTAAGCATCATGCAACATAAATTCGGGCTGTGGGTAGCTGCATTCGTATTTAGGATGTACTTTTTAGGATATGACGATATCGGAAGCGGGAACTCACCACGGCCGTTTTCAAGCAATAAACTCTTTGGCTGTTTGTCGAAGCTACGCTGTTCCATGTGGGTCTTTCAAGGTGGAAGGGGGAGAGGAGGGCTCATCGTTGTAGCAGGCTAATATTAAAAAGAGGTAACGAGAAAGCTCTGCGCTTCAGTCTTTTCGTTTTTTTATTGTTTCATTGAAGTTCCCATGCCTCTTTTAACGATAACGCCAAGATTTGTTAATTAGCTATCTTACCAGTCATTGTAAGGTAAGGATGGAAATTATCTTCGTTTCTTGCTGTTATAGGAGTTAGAAGCGTTAGTCGCACTGCTGAGCTTGATCAGTGCATTTTTTCAAAGTGCCCGTTTGAATATTGTTCATGTTTTCGCATTGATCCTTTTCAAGTTTCACATTCACCTATGTTTCCTCTCTTTATGCAGTTGTTATTAACTAGCAGGTGTTAATTAAACTCAGCATTTTCACCGCGCCATGCGCGAAGGGGATTTATTTAATATCTAGGCAAAAAATCGTTTAATCTCGAAACAGTAAGGAAATTTGCTGGGTTTTTTTGATGATATCCGAGCACAATCAGTTTTGCTACTGTTTTTCCTCTCCTTTTATCATTCGATATCTTCACTGGACACGTTTTTACTTTCATTTCGCTTCTAAACACATATTTTTCTTAATAATCTTGCATTGCTTATACGCATTCTCGTAACCAATTTTCTGGTGCGATCTTTAAGTGCCGTTAGTCGTTTCTCACTCCAAAATCAAGCAGTATGCTGATCAGCGTAGAAATGCTCCTAACGAACCTCAGTTAGATAAGGGAACGGGATCATGTACTGATTTCTTAAATTAACCATCAATCGCTATAAACTTATCGTTGCGCTTATTTTGCTAACTTATTTCTTACTTTTTTCATTTTCTCGCTAGAGGTTACTAAGAGGATTGTTATTAGAAAACCTGCCAAGCCCGCTGCTGCCTAAGGAGTGAATTTTTATCAAAAACCATTATCAACAGCTCATATAAAAAATTCATACAGTAAAGCTGATTTTGGCTTAATTCATGCGTAGATGAATCCCTTACAGGTTTTTTTTATCAGACAGTGGTTAAGAAAAAACGCTTCAAGTGAGGACCTCAAATGTCCGAACTCAAGAACAAGTGAGAGAAAAAACGAGTTTTATCGTGTGTTTCTTTAAAATTCCAGCTATTCGATCAGCCGTTTCCCCTCCACGAAAAGAGATTTTCCGCTCATCAGTTCGCTACATCTGTGTGTGTGTCTGTATTTGTAATGACAACTCTCACTTCTTGCCCTGTCAAGAGAATGATGCCACCCTTGCAGGATTAGTTTCTGATTAGAGAACTGCCATTTCTAAAGTTAAATGAAAAGTTGTATCAACCTGGAGCCAGCCTGAAACCTTAAACCCTGTCCTCCTCTCTGTTTAAAAAAAGGCGAACATTGGTATCATATACCCTGTTAGAGATGGAGGCCTTTATGAGTCGTTATATTTTAGAGACGGATTGCGTTCTTCAAGACGCTTTGCTCTCTTCCTCAAATCCCGTTCATATAGTTGAATAATTTTGCAGTGACACCATCTGTTTTCGGATCACTACCGAAACTGAAACGTTGATGACTTGTTGAAGGTGAAACGCAAGCTGTTTAGGGAATTTGCCGTCAGCTTGTGCAAGCTACTTTGTAATTGAGCCGCACACACTTTGCTTACTCCTTAAATTGCTTTAACGTTAAAAGTATTCCCTCACATCTCGTAGAAACAAGATGGAATTCGCTACAGTTGAAAGGCATCGCATTTTTATGTCATGCTTTAAGAAAAGATAAAAAGCAAGCAAGAACTCAACTAAGCACATTTGCTAATGCGATCAATTCCGCAAAGCTTTTGCAAAAAATCGTTTATATTTTTTTCGTAAAGGGCACATTACGACGGCCTCCCATCTGTGAGTGTATATGCATGTTTAACGTGCCCTTCTAGGTTATCTTGTGCAGTTTTCAACTCGTCCACCCCAAAGCTGCTGTGAAATCCCTGTAGGCATAGGCTTAACGTGCACCACTGGTGATCCCTTGAATCCACTTACGTTCCTACTGCCGTTTTCCTGGATGGGTTTTTAACATTGCCTGCACGTGCCGCAAAATTTTGGATCATATTTATGCTGAAGTCATCGGTAGAAGGATCAGTGTGGATTCGTTTTTAATGGGGGATCCGTGCTCCCGGCAGGTGAATTGGGTTAGGAGGTGAGATACTTAAAAACCATGTAAGGTAATAATGGGCAATTACCACTTGCATGGTGGGTTTTCCTGTTCTTGAACGAACGAGTCATCTTGTTGAACGCAGCAGTCTTTATGATGTTTATGTGGTTGGCGCAATGTACGCATAACGTTTAAAGATAAGATGATGGTATTTGCACTGTTAGACCAGTTAGCTTATTTTATTTGACAGTTAGCCGGTCACTAAGTTGGCGTTCTTTCAGCTAATTCTAAAAAGATTTGAAACATCGGTCAAATTGAGTGTTTAGGCAATTTTCTATTATACAAAACTCGCACACAGTGTCATGAATCTACGTTTAGCTGAAGATTACAGGCACATCATTACGTAATTGACGAGATTTCTTCGTCGTAATTTTCCTATCCAAAAATACTCTGCAGAACAGACACGCACTCACATGCGTCGGAAACGCGTCTATGATGTATCTTTTATGCGCTCTTGTATGTGAATGTGCAGAAAAAAAAAGAATCGAGACATGAGAATACAACGTCGAGCGGCCACAGATTCGTATCAGCGCAATCTCCTAGCACAGGCTGTGGGCTCAGAAGGAGTTAACGGCGACGATTGGCAAACGCGAAAATGGCAGGGAACAATTCCTAGGTCTTTTAAATGGCACAAGAAAGGTAGGGAACCCCTTTTACAAATAGATGACCGTTGTATAATGCGAGTTGTAAGTGTTCGCTAAGCTTTGCGTAAAAGAAAGTAAACACGAGTTCGTTCTTTCTCCTCCCCCCCTCTCCCCCCTCACCCCCCTTTTCCCCACCCTCCCCTCTTCGACATTTCAGGCTGTCCATGTTTCGACTTTGAGCTATCCTTTCTTCACTTATAAAGGTGGCCACCTTCAAACTACTTCAGAACAAATTAAGGTTATTATTATATTATTTTGTCTAAAGGTAGTGCTATCAACGAAGTTCTTAACTTGTTCTCATAACGAATCGGGAAAGTGTGCGCATTTGCTTTGCAGCGCAATGTGCCATATGTGCTCCTTTAGGCGTTTTTTCAGCGGTGTTTAATTTCACGGGAAGGCGTCTTGGTGGGCAGTCGTCCTTTCCCTTCTAAACCTTCTATGTTTGTTTTCCAATACATTTAAGAAGTATCTGTTAGGCGTTCAACTGCATCCATTAAATCATATCCTGAACGCACGCGCTTTCCACTGGTATTCATCATAATGTTTATCGATGTGCGCTTATTGTTTCCTAATTTCCACCATTCACCTCATTATTATTCTCATCTATTTCGAGATGATTTAACTTCAGTAGAATCTGATAATTTGAAGTTGGACCGATGTCAGATGCAGCCTTCAATGTGCCTTTTTTAATATAGCCGCGCCACATTCTAATGTCCACCGCAAGTCTATTGTGAATATTTTTGTCCTTCTTGTTTGAATGAGATAATGACTTATGGCCTGCGTTATGTCAAAGATTTGCAGGTATGCACATTCATACTTGTATGCGTCTATGTGTGAGACTCAGTGTTGCTAAAGTCTTTGAGTTCGCAGAAGTGCTCCATGTTAAAAGTCAAAAGTTCTCCATGTCTTACATGGAGAACTTTTGACTTTAAAGGCAAAACGCTAAACTCGAACCAGTTGCTCTGAATTAATGAAAGGTTAATGCAGTGAGAGTACGACATTGTGACACAATGGGTGTGTGTTATTTTCAAACCGAAAATGCCGAATAATTCGAAACAACCAAAAATTTCGTGGAGTAAATGTTTAACATTCGCGTGCATCCCAGCAGCTGCAGAATGCCGGAATGAGAAATTGGAAGGTTACTTGTAATGACAAATCCACATATTCCGTGTCTCCCATGTAGCTTATTGTTTTAGTTTTACTTAGTAACAGTCTTGATTTCAGTGCCCCTTTATTTCGCTTGCTGATGATATTTTGTTTTTCGAAATGTGTGATTTGCAACCACCATTAAGGTTCTGCTTGCAACGTGAAATCCGTCAGTTTCATATTTAAGTTTTCAGTGCGACGTACCATCTTATCATATTTATCAAAAGCTGTATACAATTTTCTGACTTTTTTGCAAGCAAAATCATGATCGTAAACTTTGTTATGTGTCTAACGTACTTTTTCGTGCATGATGGTATAAGCCGATTCAATGCCTCATTAGCATGCCCACATTTCCTCATTAGCAATTCTCGTTCTTCAGTACGTGAGAAGCGCAATCCGGCATAGATTTGCCGCGGCTGTATCCGATACTTTTTGCTATCCTAAAGCTTCTCTCTGGCACTTTTCCGCATTTTCGTTGAGAGTTGCTTATTGGCCACTATTTGCTCATAAAGCCAAAATTTTCGAAGTGAAGTGTGAGTCTGTGCTCTGTTGAATCCGAGCGACTACCCACAGTGATATGCAGCTGCACCTGCTCATGTATACCTCAGCACGCTCATGAGACGCAACAAGCTGTCTTCATCGCCATTCTGCTTACCTTTTCTATATTCCTGCTTTGACGTAACGGCGGTTTTTCACCCGACAACCACGTCGATTATCCTGCCAGCTGTATGATTGAACTGAAGCATTTGCTTTCACTTTTCACTCCGGCTCATCGTTTCATGAGAAAACACAGACACCTAAGACTGTATTGCGACGTTGAACTCCATAGGAATGACAGAGCTTTTGGGTCAGGCCTTCGAATCGTTTTGTGAGAATTAGTATTCTGTTTTGGATTGTGTCGTCTTTCTTGCGACCGAAAATCGACTTTGGCGAGACTCACAATACAGTAAATCGCGTCGATGAGCTCGTGTCAGGTGATAATGGCCATTAAACATCAGCTGGAGCTAGCCATGGTTTCACGACGAACCTGTAATCGGGCGGAGATCTGCTATAAAGACGCGTCGACGAGGCGTAGCCAAGACGCGCTCTATTGAATTTTGCGACGGCTGCTTCAGAGAGCTCTCTTCTCTCGGGACGTTACCCTGTCTGCTGTGGGCGCGTGTGCACAAAATTAGCGGGCGCCGTTCTAGGCGCTAAGCAGCCGGCAGTTGTGTGTCGCCGACACTTGATTGATGTTCAGTTGTTGGTTGTTCGATCTGGACGCATTGTCGCCACTCTGACCGAGCTTCCGGGAAAGTTGCTTTCCTTTGAGAGTATTCCTTTACTGCGAAGGGGGGGGGTGAAGTTGTGTTCGTTCTATTCTTCGCTGCTGACATTGTCCAGTCGTCGGCATACTCACTGCTTTTTCATCGTGGTCGTCTTTCTTTATACCATCGCTGTGGTGATGATTCGTGCCGACGTGGCTGTGTTGGTTTATTTTTCAATTTTTTTTTTCATTTTATTGGCGCCGTCTGTAATGGCTTCATGCATATCGGCATCTATCACAGCACAACGCTACTAATGTTCTTAAGTGGGAGATTCTCCAGCACATCGCGATTTCTCAGGAGGAAGGTCCATCCAGTTACGCTCTATGTCTCTGGTCACTCATTTATCACGCAATGTCAGGAGCTGGAAATTGCCAATTTCGAGCATTGTTTATGCATTCAGAAATGTCCTTGTGATTCTTTTAACCCTCATACTTCCTCCATGGATATAAGCTGTGGCTACGGTTTTTCATAAAGAGATGGAGCGACCACTCTGTGAACTGTAATCCTCGGCCGGTCTGTTTTGGTCTCCTAGGTGCTGTACTACATTTCTCTCTTGAGCATGTTTACTTCGACGCCCAATGTGTGTGTGGTCAATGGAGAGAGATTGATAATTGTTTCGCTGCTCAAACTGATGGTCACAGCATGCGAAATTTGTTCTCTGAAAGCATGCTTTAGTCCGCCTGTTTAAAAATAAATCCGCACCAGCTTTCTATTTAAAGTTTCATTGACAAAACTGCGAACATGGAAGAACATAGAGTGGTTGCGAAAGGGTTCTTCGGGGCTTACGCTTCCCGGTAATAAGCTCAGTCAACAAGACTGTTTCCTTTTAAACTTCCTTTTAAACTTTTCCGTTTCTATGACATTGCCGGCATATTGATTATTATATTCTGTTCACAATTTCTAAATGTTTTTTTGTCGCATGCATTTTGTAGACGTGAAAATTTCCTCGAGCGCTTCATGGTTGGAGCAGCTGTGCGCTGTTTTTATGTCGCTCCTCTGTCTGTGGTCTCCTCTTAAAATCTCATGAACGCTGTTAGCAGATATATTCATTCTAATTAACCCTATAGAATAGTTTTGCCGCAGTCAAGAAAAAGAAACACACTTCCTTTAAATGTTTCCAAATATGATGTGCTAACATTTTCATGGATGTTGTCGTCTGAGTCAGCGATTTACCATGAGTCAGATTAGACTGACTATTTCATTTGAATCTCTTGTATTCAGCAACCAGACGGGATGCCTCACCAGTAAGGTGGTCAGTCATTTTTTCCGTCTACTTTCGTTAGCAGAAAAATTCCCGAAATAATACACATTTGAGCGTATTTCTTATAAAAGCAGCATATCTTTAACGTTCATCGTTTAACTTTTATTTTTCTTGGCATTGTGCTAGGAAGGAAGAAGCTTTGAAGCTGAGGAGCTATTTTTTGTGCGGCATCAGCTAGACTGATTTCTGATGATTCAGGTCTTGAGCGCAATCGTTACCACAGATTAGGACTTGTCATGCGAGGTACTCAATTGCCTTAATGCTGCAAGCAATAGGTTATCGAAGTTATGCGGTATCTAATCTGTCAGTGGTCCCTCGACAACCCTAAGATATGGGTCTAGTGAATGATAAGCTGTTAGCACATCTTAAAATCGTCTGGCTTGTTCAAAAGTCATTGCCTTGACATATTCCAAGTGGAAAAAATGAACGAAAATTGACTTATTTTATATGTGATTGGATTTTTCATTTTGCACCCACATAAGCTGCAAATTCCAAATGTATGTTGTGTTCATTTAAGAGATAGCCGACGTTAAGGAATAGAAAGATATATTTTTAACGAATTACAGCAACAAACACTGTGAAAAGCGTCAAAATGATTGCAAGGATAGCTTGACACGTAACGGATATGTCCTAAGATACGAGATATTCGATTATCTCTGGGAAAAGGAGTTAGTAAGCTTGATGTCGCTATCGTTCAAAAGGAGAGTTGTAAGTGAGCTTTTAGATATTATAGTTTAGAGAAGCCTGTTTATTTTCCCTCACTATTCAAAATTCCATTCCATTGGCAGACGTCTTATGTGCAGTGGGAAATTTAGGCCTACGCGAAATCAATATTTTATTGGAGTGATAGATGTTTTAACTCATTGTTGGCAAAATTCTAGTGAGTTGTCAACTTCTTCAGTATCTTGTCGAATCGGGAGATGTCGACTTCTTTAGTGGAAATTGGTTTGAAGTCTATTTCAAATGCGTTGTACTTATCGATCAGAGAAATCTCTTTGCACTGAATGGCAGTATATACGAATTTGACGTTCGAACACCGTCGTTCGTACGATCAGTAAATTACCTCTCAGCATTCTTGCCTCTTGGGAGCGAGGTGATAGACTATCATTGACAGGGAAGGGCAGAGATTCCTTAGGAAGAAAAACGAAGTAGTGTCAATGAAAATGGCTCAATAACTTGTGCGTGTTTAGAAGACTTTTTTAATAACTGTATTGCCAGATTGTTGTGTCAGTTGTATACGCTTCTCGTTCACTTATCAGTTAATAAAGCATCGAACTTTAACTAAGAACTGCAGAGGAGCTGAGAATCGTGGCGAATAAGTCGGCACTTTGTGTTAGTGAACGATAACGATAAGTCATGCAGTTCACTTCTGAGTTAATCGAATATTGCAACAAAGACGATTTTTCCGCTTTTTTTTCACTATGAAACAATGTTGCATTGTTTCGCAGTTTTATTAGGTGCGCTTAAAATTTCGAAGACATTTTTGCAAAATCAGCTCTCTAATTATGAATTAACCATTTCAAAGCTGTGCTCATTCTACAGATATCACAAGTAATCGCAATTGTCACTTCATCTTATCACCTTATGAAATAGCACTTATTAATGACATGTTATCGCATGAGCATTACACTGGCATTTAGTACTTAATTATCTCTGCTTTACTGAGATCGTCTGGGGTATATTCTTTTTCGAAATATCTTTGGCAGTAGTCGGTGCATTGTTTGTGAATGGCGAGCGTCTGCAATGTGTTTGCTTGCATCGCTCGTTTTCATAATGAAATTATAATATATTGTAGTGTAAAAGAAAGATCGGAGCAAATCGGTGAGCTGAGTGCAAAAATGAAGTGAATTTATTTACGAAGAAAAAGCTTTGTGCGTTTTGCTTTCGACCTTTTATGCGTTATACTAATGTATGGTAAATGAGTCACTCAAATTGGCGTTGCCAGGCTTTTTTCTACAACCTCAATATTATTCATTTGATCTCTGGTACATGAGCAGGAATGATGCATCTGGAAGGCATACGTGCATAATGGCACATTACGATAAATTGAATAATGGAGCGCTGTTTAAAGAATTTGTTTTGAGCTTATACTCTGCAGATTACGCCTTATTTATGTGTACTTCCACTCGACATCTCACCTCTTCTTCTATTTTCTTTAGTCCGTCCTTTTCTGCAGGTACCTTTTTTCGAAGTGTATCTGTGGAAGTTTTGCACATTCGGCCCATATATAGTTTGTCGGAGTGTTTACGCAGCGCATCAGGCTCCTCTTCACACGCACTAATGGCCTCGAACCGCGGAACAAACGATCGCCTTGATGGCATTTCAAAAACTTAGCTTTGCCGAAGATATGATTGGAGAAATTGAAATATATTGCGGATTTGATGAACGTCAACCTTTCGCAGTATGAATTTGTGCGTATGGGATTTTTGCGCTAAAGATCTTAACATGCTTTCTTAAACAACAGCCGTCTCCGATTACACGACCCCTATATACGATATATATACATATGCATATCAGTAATTGACGCAAGATTTTTCACAACGTTGCAAAAATATGCTCATGAGCCGATGGATAGGGACGGTTGATTATAGAATTTACTGCGAAGAAAGCATGTCTTGGATGCACTGTTTGAAAAGCAGCCACGCATATTCAGGAGCACGTGAATTTTTCCTTTTTTTAATTGATGGATTTTAGAGTCATATTCATCGGCACCATTGGAATCTCAAGTCTAATTGGCGAGGCGTTTTTTGCATTAAAAGTACTGCATTTGATGTCTGTTACTTAGAAAGAATAATAATTTAATTTTCATAATTTTGAGTTTCTCGCATACGTCTGCTCACAGTGAAGAAATAGCGATTTTTGGCACTCATTCATGTATTAGGCACTGCCTGCGTTGGCATCAAGCCGAGTGAAGCTCGAAATCAAAAGAATGAAAACTTTTGTACTTTCGTTCCTTGCACGCATGTGACGAAACCTCTGCGGTTCTTGTGAAAAGTGGGAGTAGACATCAGTTTATGGGCACTAATGAAATATAGCCCAGAAATCATCTTTCAAATATTTAAGTTTAAACTTCCATCAGTTGGCGCTGCTTTGATGACCATGCATTTTGTATGAGAAGTTTTAAAGGAAATTGTCATTTATGCATAGATTCACTGTTTCCGATTACATAACTGTAATTTAAAAGACCTTTTGGTGCGTAGATGTATACCTAAAGAAGGATGTATTAAATGTTTGAATTCGCATCATTAGTTGCTGATTCCATGTGGAGAGCCTCCGGATCATTGAACTCGAAGTTTTCATTTCGTTCATTATCCACGCCTTACACAATGTTATAATCGTCTCATTGTTTTCGTTGAAATAATATTTCGTGAGTGCCGTGAATTGAACTCTTCACTCTCTTTACCCCATTCTTTTTATTCATGTCTTTATTTCGTTGGACACCAATCTTCGATGTGATGCCTCACTTTCAACTCTCATTTGAAGCGGCAGTTTTGCACTGAGTGGAAATTTAGAACGCACAAAATTGTGTCCATCTTTTGCCCTCTATTTGAAGCTGTCTGCACCTACATGATAAGATTACTTGTGTTGCTGATGAGAATCTGCACCTGCATTGAGTGTTCGGAGAAAACGAGGTTGCGACTTGTCTTAAATCTAATCGCTCCTCCACTAGGAAGGAAATATAGACAGTGTGGCGGACCGCATGTCTTTCAAAATGTGGCATATTCCTTAGCATATAAAAGCTAACGGCATTATCATTTTATGATATTAGAGAGAATATTAAGGAAATTTCATTTTGGGGAGAATAGAGATCCGATGAGACGATTCTCATTGATTGATCAACCGCAATGCTCTATATTCTTGCTTCTTTACGCATAATCGAGTCAAGGTCATATGCACAACATATTATCATGTCACATGTGTTTATTTTTGTGCATTCAACCGGAAACGTGTGTAGTTGATAACGTAAACTTATTTTGCAAGCATAAACGAGTGGATAGTGTGATGTACATAGTGAGATGATGATGTAATGACAAGGAATTGTTTTTCTTTGATCATGCTAATTTATTGCTTTAAAAATTAAGGTATATTAATTTCATAGCAAAGAGGTATGATGAAGGTCCTTATATGGTGATTTAAACTTGCTGCACATTATCGAGCACATTGTCACTATTATCGGTCGCGTTTTCCCAACCAGCCGCTCATTCGTTGTTCAGGCAAGGCTCTTGTTTGTGGTGTTATTTCTGCACTTGACGACCACCCATTCAAATGTAAACCCCTTCTCAAACATAAGAATCGTATAGTTGATGCTGTTCACCGGAAATGAAAAAAAAACTTGTTGAGAATAAGTCGGGTGAGCAGTGCCCCATCGACCTTTCTTTCTCACCTATTAGCGCATATAGCCTGATGCTTCTTTCACAGGTGTTTCCGATGGCTTTCCTCTTTAGTGATTCTTTGTTTCATCACCTGATACTTCCTAATTTGCGTCTCCCTCCATGTTAAAGCAGAGGTTTTCTTTTCTTGATCCAGTTTTTGATGCTTCGAAATAAATTTCTCGACCGTTACCATCAATCATATTCACCTATGGGTACAAGAAGTATGCAGTAATTACGGGATTAATTTTTTGATTCATCTATCGAAGATGCCGTCTAATACGCCGCCACGTTTCATTTTACATTTCTGAGCAAATTCACAAGTAGGTGTAATATAGGCCCACTAGCCACAAGACCCCTTTCGGTGGACCACATTTGATAATCAGCTCGATAAAAGTTGGACTTTATAGTTATCAGTTCGCCGTCCTAAATTAAAGAAACCAGTTTCTTTGTAAACGATGCTCCAGTTTGTCTCCAGCTTTGATGAATGCGGAAGCAATTATATAGTATGTTGAATTTCCTTTGTGTTTGACGTGAATTTCAAGTCTAAGTGCAACTTTTGTGATTTTCGCTACGTTCAATCTGCCATTAAAAAAATCCCTGAAGCAAACGATACTAGATCTTTGATGCGCTTGATTCCAGATGTTGGTTTGGCACATTTCAAACTGAGAAAATCACTTTCATGCGCGATTCCCCTCCTGCATAAGTGAACTCCATAGGGGCGAGGGCGCTGAATGGTGGCCGCAAATCTTGCATCTTCTTTGTTCTCAATCGTTGTGAGCCGTTAGCCGCATGCTTGCAAATGCTCCACTACGCGCGTCGTCGGAATGAATGATTTCTTATCTCATCGCGCTCTTCGCGTACACTCTGTTACCCCGAAGGGGAAGTTGCTTTCAATTGAGAAGTAACATTAAAAAGGGAAGTGCAGAACGGTTTAATATTAATAATGACCACACAGGAATTTAAAAGGAAAGCATTAAAGGAGCTAATTCCTTTTCTTCATTTATTCTAAAAGGATGTGCAACATTCGTAAGGTGATTATGGTCGATGGCGTTTGCGATCAGTTTAATTAACCTTCTCTCTTCACATCATGACGAGAAATATCGATGGAAAACCTGCTGGTAGCCGGCTTCCGAGCTAACTCTCCGCTGTTTGCTGTGTTACCATTTGCTTCATCAATGAAGCTCTTGCGAGCACTGTACGAAAGGCAGCCAGTAATGCGGATATGCGTATTAATAAAAAAATCTAAATGACATTTCACAGATGCAAAATATTCTTTGCAAATTTATTTCTTCGCCGTCAAGTAGGTTTGAGGAGAGTGGCAATACGAGAAGAAAAGGTACAAGTGGTGTATTCCATCAGCGCTATGCGCATCACGTATCGCTGCGTTATTTTCAAAGTGTTGCTCTGATAACGGTGATGAAATTCTGAGCTGAAGACTAACACTTGATTTATTGAAATAGCCTCAACCCTTCTCCTCGTACCCATGAGTGGCGTCAACGTTGTGAGAATCCGATCATGCAGAAACGCTTGTGGCCCTTCACAGCTGGGTGGCGCGGCACTCTCTTCACGCGTTTCCCGACTCTCCCATTACATGCTTGGTTTCATGGAAGTTGTTCCCTTTGTAATCGAACTAAGGCCGAAATCACAAGATGAATTCCCAGTGGATGAATTCCCACTTTCGCCTGAGGAATAATTTATAACTGGCGCTGAATGCATAGCAAAAATGAGTATTCAGGTTTTAACGCAGCGATGTTTGTTTATATGAGTGAGGCTATTTTTCCTATTCGAATCTTATCTTACTTTTTCTTCCTCACATCTCTTTGTGATCACGTCTGCCATCACCCTAATACTTCCCATAAGAACTAAACAGTTGCAGTTACCGTGACTCTTGTTTGAAAATTTAGTTCAATGAGACGAGCAGTGTCGCTTTTTTTTTGCCTTTTCGGTGGACAGACAGTCTGCCCAACAGATTTGTTTTTCGTTTTTGCGGCATGATATTTTTAGAAAGCAAATACCACGAAAAGTTCCGCAACAACGCAATTTTATTCGCAATATAAGCATCTGGGAAGATCATAATTTTCCATCAGATATTACTTCCTTCATGAAAGCGTCCACTTTTTATCTCAGATTTATTAAAGTTTCTGCTAAGAGAAGATTGTTACGAGAGGACGGTTCTTCCGCTTTCGTGGACAAAGATTCGATATCTAATCAGTGAGTGAGAGTTGAGTTCTCCATCTGCTGTTCGGTTAGTTGGGTTGAAGGCCATGCGTGACGTGAAGCCAGGCACCAGTTTGCGCAATTAGGATTTTTTGAGCGTAGTCTTGCCCTGTCAAATTTAATTTCGCTTCCAAAAAGTTTAACGATGAGCAGAAACGGGCCTCTTAGCATTATTCTTTATATTATGTTTTGTCCTTAAGTTATCACTCACTTTTAGCTTCAGCTCCTTCCAAAATCGTCATAGGGATAAACTCAACGACGACAAAACTGATAGTGTGATCGTCCGAATCGAACGCGTGTTCGTGATGCATTTGATAATAATATCGCTGAAATAAAATGCGAATTGGAGGCGGCAGCATCTGCCGAGTATTTTGGTTTATATCTGCTGGTTTCATAGGATAACAGGAATTCCGAAGAGGGAACTTGGACTTCGAATTGCATGGAATCCACGTGTTGAGAATTGTCAGCCTATAATATTTTCGGAAGATCGATTGAACTAGCATTTACTTTTGCTCTATAGAGGATATGGGCCAATCGGTTTACCGAATATTCGCTTAACTAGTAAATGTAAGTTCTTCCAGTAGATGGCATTTGATTGTTGCTTGTTTGTCTCAGTAACAACGAATTAGCTAAATGATAGCCCCAAGCTGATAGCACTGTGGTAGGTGTAGTTTAACCAGCTTTGTTACGGTTGCGGTTGGATACTGAAAACACGGTGGTTTGGGGATGCTGCGAAATCATTTTGATTTCTCGATGCGTTAGACGAATTTGCATCTTGAAGATTCCGGCTGCAATCGATGAACAGCTACATCGCTCTTTCTTTTGTTTGCCCACTCTCTCGAGGTTTTGCACTTAGTCTCTCGCGAAAGAAAGAAGGAAGAAAAATTTGTTCAATTTTTCGGCGACATTACCAGTGAAGAAGGCGTTGCACTTCATTCAAAATCGTTCGCATGGCATTCAGCAATTGTAGTACTTATGATAGTAGCATGGAGTTTATCTGTCCACGCTGACCATCCCAGCACATTCTGCTGTGCATGCTTTATTGTATCTTCCTGTTTTGTGCTTGTAGTTGTTTTAAGATACGTTTTTCCAGTTGGTGGCAACCTTTATCTTCACCACCATTCCGCTTCTCGTTCTTTTTTTTAATGCACAATTTTTCTGAGAAGAGACATTTTTATCAACCCTCATTCTGAAGAAAGAATTGGGTGCTGTGATTATAAATATATGGCTATTTTTTGAAGTTGCATCTCCAGACGGGTGTAGACGTGCACAGAAACTTCCATTCAAGAGAGTACGTTCACCTAAAACATTCGATTGTAAAAGTAGCCAGCAGAGTTTGAGATATGCAGCTTACTGGACTGGTGAAATACCAACTATTTTAGTTTTGAGAATGAACGCAAGTCAGAGAACAAATTTTGATTTCTGCGGCAAAGGTATGATTTCTGCGCTTGTTGGATGGGGAAAGCGAAAGTTGGATTCTTTTCATGCATAGATAATTGCGATAATCTGCGCCAGGTGTGAAGATAATTTTCATATTACCAGACCGTTTCTTTTTCCCAAGTTTACGGGCATGATGATATATTAATATGCTAATATAAAAGTCTATTAAATTAATTGTTCGTTTTATAAGAATTAATGATCTATCCAATGCGCTTTTCAGTCATGTTTTTCGTTATTACTAGGCAAATGTTTTTCTTTCTAACAATCTTCCTTTTGAAAATCCTTATGATATTTTCATAGTCGAAGTGACGTCTGTTTGCCTAGTATATAGAGTATTATTCATGCAGTCCGCTGCAAGTAAACGTTTCATTTCTATAACCACTTTTTTAATAAATGAAAGGAAGCCTAATTCGTAGCAATAAATCCCCTCCGTATCAGAGAAGCAGCTTTCTGATACGGAGGGGATTTATTGCTACGAAAATTTCAAAAACATTGCGAATGCCGATCGACGACATCAAAAATGCAAAATGCAGTCGAGAACTTCATATGATCCTTACACTAGGGCAGCAGCAGTTTTTTCTTATCTCCTTTGATCTTATCTTCTGAAGACAATAAGCGCTGATTGACATGCGTAACGTAATGGATGGATTTTTTTTATTTCTGCATCACGACTCTGTTTTTGATCTCTCCTCACGAGCAGCTCACTATTGCCATTTAATTTGGGGAAGCTTTTGCCTCTACAAGTAAATAAAGAAGAAGGTTTTTAAGTTGCATGATCATGTCGATCGTAAATCGAATCGACCTCAGCAGTTGTCGACCAACTAACGTTTTAGCGTCTTTCCTTTTTTTCTTATAGTTTTAGAGCTGCTGCGTCTTAATAAACGTTGCGCACCTCCGTTATTTCTTTTCATTCCCGTAAAGCAAGCATATCATTTTCTTCAGTTGTTTTTATTTTTCCGTCACAATTCGCAAGTAAGAAAAAACGAACGTAAGCGTATGTTCGATTTATCTTCACATGTCGCTTATTTCTCTGCTCTAAATGACACCATAATCGATTAAATCTGGCGAATCTCTGAGTATTCCCAAAATTCAAGATTATTTGCACATTTTTAACAAGTCAGCTGTATTGGTTGGACATCGTCAATATAGTCATTATTTTTATCATTGCTTCATTGAACAGATGTTTATATTTTCGCTAACTTTGTGGTTGAGATCTGATTGATCCCAAAAATGATTTCCGCATGAATTCTTTGTTCTGTATTTGCGATTCATAGCCAAAGATAACGATCAGTTTAATTTATAGTTTATAGTTTTGTGGTTGCGTGCCTATAGTTTTATGCTTAGTGTTTTATTGGAGTTGTGCTGCGCCTTTGTTTCCGCATTTTCAATTATTCTGTTGCGTAAGCGTGGAATTACAAATACAGCGTTGAATAATTTAACTGATGTTATTGCCCAACTAGCGATCACTGTTCGCAGCAAAAATCAGTTATTTTTTAAAGAGCGTTTTGCAGTTAGGTAATGAATGAATGACGATATTGATGCAGAGCTCGTATTAGGTAAATGTTTACTGTCAACAAACGTCAGTGAGATTTTTGAGAAATTGGTGCATTTGTTTACTTTACCACTGTTAACGAAAATTGTCTTGTTGATAGCGCTAAGGCAAATCTAATTTTAACTGTTATTTTAACTGCTTATGTGAACAAAAGTTGGTTCCATTTCACACTAGGTATTGTATTCAAGTGCTTTGAGTAAACCATATTCGTTTTCAGAAAGGTCTGTGTGCACTGTAAGTGCGATCGTAGTGAGCACGATATCGGCAGAAATCGGAGTTTGAGCGTCTACGAACGGATCGGCATCGAGCCAACAGGTACGCATTTTTATCGCTTTTAGCAAAACACCGCCATTCTCCGCCTTCATTCTTTATATTACCTAATTTGACCTGACAAGGCCTTATGAATGAGCTTCTCTGGGCATACACTGGTGCCGTCCTTTACATTAGTTTACTTTACTTGCCTAATTGCTCAGAAGGTTGCAATTCTGCCTGAAATACTATATGCACTAATGAATTTCGATGGCGCAGAAAAGAGATACTCAAAGCATTGCGATGTTGGCTCAGAATTCGTTGGTTCTTTGCAGAGTTCGCTTGAGGCATTTGGGTTTTTTGCTACTCACAGTGACACAATCTTTTTGTTGAGATTACAGCAACTTATTGCTAGTCTCGTTTCGTTAGCAGCTTGGTGCTGAGGAAATACTCCGTGCCTTCCTTATCAATGTGATGCTCTTAGTTTCATATATACCTGAAGAATGTTTGCTCAATTTTATTTTCTAATGACTGCGTGTCAACACTTCGCAAACAGTCAATTCTTCCTTGCAAATATTTAAAATTGTTGGTCATGTCGAGCGCACATTTATCATTAGATGAGGTGGGACGTTTTTGTTACCATCATACTGAGATGAGTGAAATCGCGACGTAGACCTTTGAATAGGAAGTGTTCAGATTTTAATGGTTCAGAGAGGAAAAAAGAATATGCACAAAATAAACCGAGTACATTGCGTTGTGGCTCAGCTGTATGTTATTGCCACTTGTTTTTCACATGTGGATTTGAGGTGTATACGTACTTAACTGTCATTGGTGACTGGAGAACGTCGTCCTTTAAATAATTATGATGGTGCCCAAGGAGGTGGTATTTCGATTGGATGTTAGCTTAGCAGAATGTATATAGAGTTTAAGTTTCATAAAATATATCTCTTTGTATTTTCAGTACGAAATTAAATTACACGTTTTTCCGTTATATACTTTCCTGTCTGAGTCAATAGGAATGAAGAGCAAAGGCTCCTCTTGTGATTGCTGCCAAGCAGCACGTCAGAAGAGGTTACGAACCTCTCCGCAAGGAGTTGGCTCAAATCATATTTGTTCGCAAAGGTTGGTATAAAATTTTCGAGGTCTTAAATCCTGGCTCATGTGCGATAGTGGATCACCGCGATGAAGGATAGTAGTTTCTTTAACCATAGTTATACTGATGTTTTTTCTTAGCCTTTCTGCTCTCTAGGGATATTTGAATAGCGAAGAAGGGATGGCAATTCTGGTACTTTCAACCCATTTCTAGCGAACTCAAAAATTAGGTGCACTTAAATTTAAGTTCCATCGTTCTTTTGAAGCGTATTGCATCGCAGTCGATTTAATTTCTACCGCCGTACACATGTATTGTGTTATATTATTTCGCCGCATGTACTGACTGCTTCGCAAGGTGAGTTGTCACAACGGTTTTTTCACTATAATTTTAAAAGTAAATAGTATATCGTCGAAATTACTTGTTATTTTTTAAGCGTTATGCTGGAATTGTTGAAATGAAAATATATAGCATAAGTCATAAAAGTTTCCGGTAATTGTTGTCTTACGTGCTGAATTATTACAATCTGTATTTCCAAATATATAGTCCATTCAAGGTATGGAAGAATTATTAGAATTTAAAAGATCCCATGCGATATATGAATGTGAATTTCCGGGACTAAACGTGAGTGACCATCGTAAATTGGACTCTAAATAAAGCATATTTTATGCAGATGCTTACGAATTGAATATTAGCAGTAATTGGTTGCATATTAACTGTTCGGCTTGCACATAAACATTTTGTTTACTTCAATATTTGCTAGGCAAGTGGTACGATTACTTATGGGACTAGAGGATCGACTGGAGATATTGCTAGTCTATTCAAGCATCATTATTCCAAAACTTCAAATTTTGAATTTTATGTTGCAATTATGTAAACGAGATGTACTTATTTTTTTACTACGAACAACTTCATAAAACTGAAACAGCACAGAAAATCTTTGGGGAGAGATCGCAAACTGACACTTTACATAAAGAAAATATGGCGAATTTTTATGGATTTTAGTTGACATTTTGCTGATGAGTGCATTGAACAGAATCCGTTTTTTGTCGACACAAATATCTCACTTGATCGTATCTCCATTTTTACTTACGCAAATAAACAAACTTTTGCTGAAGAAGGTAAAATCTTTATGGCACTATCGTAAATTGTTGTCACTTTATTGTGACTGTGGGAATTTGTGAGTTTAAATATCATTTTTTACAGCCGTGTCGCCAAGAAGTGAAAAATATTTGAGAACTGATTTATAACTTTAAGATATCTCATAGAACCCCCCGTCCTCCTCTTCTCCTCCAGAAGAAACATCCTCAACAAGTTGCATTAATAATTTCCATTAGTAAATTTTCAGCATCGCATACAAACGTTCCTCGAAATATGTTCAGTGACTTTTAATCTATTTCGAGCGAAATTTTATTCGTGAATTTTGCAGAAAGTTTCCATCAGTACTGGGGTCAGCCAAATGGAATGCCCATGCTTTTATAGTATCACCAAAACACTTATACACTGAAGAGAGCTAATTCTCATCTATTATTTGTTGAAGATAATGTTTTGCAAACGTCGTACGGGGATCGTCTACGTTGCCTTTACGAAATCTACAATTTAGACTTTTGCGTTGCATTGCATATAATATAATTCCAATTGCATATAATATAATAGTTTTTATGATATATAATTCCAAATCAGGTTTTTATACAAATATCATTTTCTGGTTTGCGTTTATGTTGATAATTTTTTAGACATTTTCCACTTGTTTATCCGGATTTAATGTTATAATATGCAACTTTTATCAGATGTTAGAAGTATGAAGTTCATATGTGAATAAAACGATAGTGTAATATCGTTATTATTGCTCTTTTACGCTCTTCTAGTGGATCAGAAAGCATTCGTAAACTTTTCTTTCAAAATATTCTTTTGCTTATTTAAGTAGACTTATATAAAGTATAGTTTCTGTGAGATTTTTATTTATACCAAGTTATATTCAGTTTTCAGGAAGGTTCTTCGCCTTTCTTGTTTCTTTCTCCCACTGCTACTTTTCAATTTTGCGTTTTCTTTCGTCTCTCAACGGTTCTAAATTTCTCCTGCCTTTAATATTCAACATTGTTTATTCCGAGTTCTGTACTAACATTGTTATGCGTTTCATTCCGATGATGATCTTTGCCTGATTGATGTTCCTGACAACATTTGAATATCTAGACGTGGCCACTGAAATGTTAATCTATGAATTACTTATTTTAAGTTCGTCTTCGCTCCTTTTCTTAAGTTGAAAACGTTCTTTTTCCAGTTTAGCTCCTCTCGAAATTTCTTGCTTATCGATCCCAAAAAAAATTTTTTTGTCTTCTGCCTTGGAACTTTCTCGTTGTTGCCTTTCTCAATTTAAATTTCTTTCCTTTTAAGTTCCCGTTCATCTGCCTTCGGGATTTTTGTTCGTGTCAATAGCTTACGGTTTTTAATCCAATGGAAAATATTGTTACTGAGTGGCGTTAGCTGTTGGAAGTTAATGCTGCTGAATGAGAGCGATTGGTCATCGTCGAGTGCATGGAAATGGAGCATTTGCATATAGTGTTGGCAGCATGAACGTCGAAGAGCAGCACCTTTCGATAGCGTTCGCTCATGATTCAAGGTGTTTTCTTCTCTTCACTCGACACTTTGTTGCCAGCTCATCCAAAACGCGCCATCACATCCCTCCTTACAACTTGTGGCAAGTAGCCGCCATGCTTGTCTTATGCATACTATACTGTTCTCTGAGAGTGATGCCTGTTTTTCAACACCTCTCTTCAGATGCTTTCTAGTGAATGCGTCACATCATAAATACATATATAAATTAGTATGTGCAAGATTCTAAGAAAAACGAGAAGGAAGGGGAGAGTGTGCACGTTCTGTTCAGTGATAAAAGACGGTATTCGTTATTGTTTTCCTATATGTGCTATTTTCAATTTCCTCAGGTATGAGTTGCAAAAGAATGAAATGGAAATGGGAAATTTTTATTCTCAAGCTTGCATCATTACATTCATGAGCAGCAGTACGTATTATCATTGGATAGACCAGCTAAGGATTCCAGTTGCTTGTTAATTAAAGCGTTTCCACCATTTTACTTGATGAAAACTCCTTTCACTGAGTTCCGGCCGATCCCACAATTATATAATTTTAATTTCCTCTTGTTTAGGTACTTGCTGGACAGCAAGAAATATTTATTGTAGTTATTGAGTTCACGACTTTTCTTAAGAGTTGATTTTGTCAGTTGTAATCTCTCCTTCACTCATCTTTCGTTTCATCTGTTTTCGTAACTTCTCAGTTGTGTTTTTAAAGTTTCAAGCATCTTTCTTCCGTCTCAGTTTTAACTTCAGCACCAAAAATTTCTCGAACTCGTGCTTCTTCAGTTGATCACTCTTGCTTCGGATTGGTTATTTCTTAATAGGTGATCGGATTTTTCTAAATCACTGGACTTTTTGGATGCTGTTATTCAAATTATCTGCTCCATATGAATGTTTTATATAAAATATAAAGTTATTGGTGTACGAAAATTTATTTTGGTCGTTTACGAGCTATTTTGGTTGCATCTGGTAGTAGTGGTTGTATTAATTATTAGGTTTAAGCAGCTATATTGCTAACAAAGGGTTTTAGAGCGATCTTTTGTAATCTTAGTGAAATGTTGACGAAATATAAGGGATTCATCCTTTATAATTCTCACGTTCTAGTCTCCTTTTTCAGTGCTTATGTATAAGCCGTTCTCGAAATTGATGTGATTGAGTGTGGTAAATTTGCTGTCTTGTGCCATATTATGATAATAGTTGTTGGTTTTATGGGGGGAATAACGTTAAGTTTTAACCTCATTAGTTATCGTGGGTTGTTAAAGTTGTGTTTGAGTGGAGAACGATGAGTTTGAATTGGAGAAAGTGCAATATCAAAAATATCGATTGCGATGGATTTTGGAAAAATGCGATAATCGTGGTGATAAAAAACAGCTTTTCAGTAATCAACGAATAAGCCTCCGTCTGCAGATATTTGCCTTTGAACTTTAATTTCGCTGCTGATCATATTCAGTGACATTACAAAGATGCTGAATTTTATGGTCGAAAAAATTTGCTGAGATGAACGTTGTTCATTGATTTTTGGTAAAAAGTTCAAGAGACAATAGAACTATGATTAAATTTATTTTCTGCAGAGGTGTGTAGAGATAGAGGTAAGTATTTTCTTTAAACCATTAGTAGACTTATATCATCATATACAGCGTGCTTGCTTGCATCGTTGAAAAGAAAGATGTCTGTTGACCTTTCATATGCGACGATTAGGGAATCTACAGATATCGGGCATGCCACCTGTCACCATGAAAATCAGTTTATTATGCGCGATAATTTTCTTGAATGGTTTTGGGTACGTTAAAGAATGAATGCGTTTCCTAAATGACAGGCGCTTGCTGAGCATTAAAAAGTAAGCTAATAATTATATAAACGGATGATTGATTATTGCAAGTCGACGTGTCTGATTTATCTTCGTATGGGTCTTTTAACTCCCACTTTCCGCATTCTTCTAAAATGTGTCTTGGTCTTTCGCAGCAGTCTTTATGTTTTGAGATTTGCATTCAATAATTTTGCAAATTAATTTTGCTTCTCTTTTACTCCCAGCTCAGCTTTTGCACCTTCAACGCTTTTCACTGTGTCTTTATTTCTGCGATGAGAGTACAGTTTACGTTTCTCTATCATTTACAGGTCTAATTTTGAACAGAAAACGGCGTGATCTTTCCAGCTTTGCAGTTCCTTGGGGTTGCACTTCAAAGTTTTTTATGCCTTGTTTTTTTGTTGTCGTAAGCTCAAGTTTCTTTTACCTTGCACAGCAGCTCAAGTAGGAAAAACTTATTAATAGTTTGCTGTATGAGTTTTAGGAGTAAGTTCATCTAAACCTCTTCTGCGAAAAGAGAATTACAAAAACTCATGAGGTACTTAATCACATTTTTTTTTCGAACTTCTGTTTATCAAAGGGCATATCGCGGTGTGAAAAATGGAGATGACGATACGTAAATTTCAGCGCAAATGGCAGCGCTAGTTGGCGCAACGGGTCGGAGCGACGCGCCTGGGTCAGTGAGTCATGGATACTCCTGGGTACCACCTGGTCTCAGCCGCAAGAAGGTACTGATTCATAATCATATTGCCTGGCAAGAACTCTTCATATTTTATTTTTTATTGTCAGTGCAGTGTTGGTACAAATATTGGACACTTGGTTAAAAGTGGTTTTCTTGGTTGCTGTTCAGCGAAAGAATATGCTTCACAGAAGCCAAAAATGTGACCTGTTCACATCACTGAAAAGAAGAAAACTCGATGAGCATATTACAGACTACTGAGGTCACATAACTGGACTTTTTGTACAGTGTTTATTGCGTTATACTCTGCTAGATTTTCCAAGCGTTTAGAGTTGTGGGGAGTTGTAGCTGTATAATTCTTTGAATGGCCTTCTAAAACAGACCACGTGCCTCTTGCAGCTACTGTCGCCTACGAAGTGTCAAGTGATTTCAGATTCTTCCAAAGAAAATAGGAAGTGCCTTTTAAATGCGAAGTTTTTTAACGCATTTCTGGCATCCATTCTGATATGTGAAAGGAATCCAAGAGCATTCTGGGAAGAAAGTCGCAATTATGTTTATACCAGTGACAACGACTGTGGATTTGGAATGCGCATTGCTTTAAAGATAAAGGTAGTAATTATTGTAATATAAGCAGACCTAGATGCGCCCTGAGAGTTAAATTACCGCATGTTGAATTTTGACAAGCGTTTCGTTGCTTCGAAATTATATCTCATGTTGTTACCGATTTATCTATCTGCTGAATATGCACATTGAGCTAAACAGGGACGTAACGCCAAATGCACAAACAATGAATATTTCAATGGATTTGAATTTATGACATCGAATGGAGGGTTAATAATTTTTTCGAAAGAAAGGCGTACGAAGTTTTCAGTATCATCTTCAGCTTCTGTTTACATTGACTGTGGTCGCTGAATGTCGCTTGGGTTGTTCTGAAACGTTCTAGTGGTGTGCACTGATGGGTAAGTTGGCACTGTGCACGCATCATTTGTTATCATCATCGGCGACTAAGATTAACACTCGCGCTTTGGTAATTCTAGTAACCATCTTCTAGCTCTCATGAGATTTGGATGCGAACTCTCAGAGACCTTCAGTGCGCCGTTAACTGCCGTCAGAACGATGCAGATTCATATACCTGTGGGATAATTCATATTTTGCCAAAGCCGAGCCATGAGAGTAGTTGAAGCCGTACAGAGGTGCAAAGATGACATCACCGCCTGGGCCGATGTAGCTTCGGATTGCAGCTTCTTGAGTTAATGCGTTCGTAATATTTACTGTTGTTGTACCATCTCAGCCTTGTTCGCAATCTAGACAATACTTATCACCGTTATCAGCAATAAGCGATCGTCTTTCGTGTTTTGACTAATGTTGTAGTTCGAAATCGATCCTCCATAGATTCAGTGGCTAGTTTACTTCCTTCATTTACTTTGTGAGTGTATCGTTTTATTGACTAACATAACATTGCTTTTCCTATCATATTACCAATCCAGTGCCGAGTCTACGCTGCCTTCGTCACTTCAACGATTCATCCTCACTGAGTATGGATATTTTCCCATAGGGATGTCGTTTGAATTACATTTTAGGCCGATCGAGGATTCAGATGCTTGAGTCCGCGTACACACAACGATTCATGATTCATTTGATGTTTCTATCGACAGCTGTTCATTGTCATTGGCGTAGGTAGCGTTCTATTTAACATGCGACTCATGCTTTTTCGCCCTGTAAGAGCCCTAAGTTACAAACGTTATTGTTCGCACTTTCTTGAGTACATGGAACGTTTGTCTGGTGTTCAGAGGTCACGTAGCGTACAATATCTTCGTACTGTTGAACGGGACATTTCATTACATCTTTGTTAAAACTGGAAGCGATGTCGACTAAAGCGAATGGAACAGTGTTGGATACCAGAAAGCAGTGCAGAGTTACATCAAAGCAGAAATTAAATAGTGAAAGTGAGGATTTGAATGATTTTGGCGGTAGAATCGGAAATATGGACTTAGGCTTAAAGATAGCTCTGTGAATATACGGCATCTGTAAGCAGTTGATTGTTTCATTTATTTCAGGTCGAGGAGTATATGGCCCAACTTCCTAATCATGTCGTTCCGCGAGTGAATAGCAGCGGTGAGAAATACCGAGAGAAGCAGCTAATGCTTCAGGTTTACTCGTATCTTTTTTTACCGCACAGCGTTTCTTGTGATTGATGAGTATGTCGCTTCATTTGTCAGTGGCAACAGGAACGATATTATTCATTCCTTGCGAGTAATCGCTCGTTTATAACTTGTTCCTTGCGCTGCAGTTGAAATATTCGTATAGGCGCAATGCAAAAATACGCATTCCTCCCTTGAAATGTCTTTTTGATAACGCTTAAGCAGTTCGTTGAGGTCGAACAAATAAGCTTCGTGTTGTCCTCCCTTCATATGCGTATAATGATAGGTGCTTATAAAATGAGGCTTCTGTTCTCTTGGCAGTGAGGTATAAACTTCATGTTGGTGGTTTCGAAAATGCCATTCGTTTTTTCTTTTAGACGTCCAGTATTCTAAAAATTTCCATACAAGCTTATAAATTTCCCGAACCCGTTTCACTGCAAGAAATCAAGTTTTTTTTCATGAGCTATTGGATTTAGTCGAAAATGAAATGCCAAGGAGATTTGCATGAGGGATTGTGTTGAAATGTCTTGCTTCCAAAAAGTTTTTCTCATCCGTAGATTTCCACCCATAGGATCAAAATTTGCTTCTTTGTTTTTCATAGAACGAAGTTATATCGTGTTCAGTATATCTTGATCACTCCAAGCCTCTGATTCATGTTGGTTCAAGGCGTCTGAATTTTCTGACTTTATATAAAAAGACTCTCGAAAATTTCACCGTTTGGGAAAATCATATGGAAGTAATCGTCACACTGTGGATCGTTCAGTTTTGTTGGGGAATGAATAGCAAATAGGTTATGTTACGTTTTTCGAGTAGTTCGAAGAAGCTTTTTTCGTTTCAGAAGTTATGTCCAGTCTTGGAATTCACTTTTTCAGCGGACCGCTGGAAACCCATACAAAGAAGTGGACAATCATTCCCTCGAATCTTTTATTGCATTATTATCTAGATAACTAATTTCCAATATAATCGAGCCATTCAGAGAAAAAATTTGATTTCTCTTTACTAAACAAAAACGAGCTTGCAAGGGTTCCTGGCGGTCAATCATATCGTCTCTTTACTATACAAAAACGAGCTTGCAAGAGTTTATGGCGGTCAGTCATATCGTTGAGTCCTCATGAAAATTTCCTAAGCACAATATTTTGAGTCTAATTCAGGTGTCCTTAAAAAAGTCATAAACTTTTGCACATGACAAAGTTGGAATTTTCCTGATGTTTTTTCGTAAAACTTTTTCAGAATGCTGAAGAAATGTCTGAAAAAAGTAGCAAATCAAGTTTTCAAAACAAGCATCGGAAACTGCCTAGTGGAATTAAGTTCACTTCTGTTGAAAGTAAAATTGTGACCAATGCAGTTATTTGTATAGATCAGTAAGAAAAGATGAGTGCGTGTCCGTTAAGTGCAAACTCGATTATTGTCATCGATAGAGTTCACATCACCGCGCAGTGCTTTTTCCCTGGATATTTTGCAGCATTTAGTATGCGGTTCAAAATCCTACTAATTGATTTCTTTCCAACAAAAAGGGTAAGCACGACGTCCATCTAGATCATCTCCGACCTATGAAATTTGCGCATTTTGAATGATACAGTAATTTCATCAAAATCAGTGCTTTCCTTGTCTTTCGATGTTAATTTGAGTTAGTAGTAATCGGATCACTATATTCAGATCGTTAGGCTTGCTAGTTTGATATTGTGTTTAGCAAGCTGGGAAACGAAGACAGTTTCTCGAGGCTTTCTTACTATCTTTTTTGGAGAGAGGGTATTGGAGCAGCTGTTTTGTTGATATTTATGGTAAAAATTCCTATAGACTATTTTCCCGTAGAACTGACTGTTCTACCATCAAATTTCACAATTCGTGTTTTTTTCTTTAAGCTTTCCGCGTTCTTCCAACTGCTTTGTTAACGTTGTAGTTGGCCGAAAATATTAGCGTATAAATTTGTCGTTCATATATGACTATATTTTTTATTTTAGAGCCTCGCATGATATATTTTGATTCATCCTGTTTTCAGTTGCCGCGACAAGACCTCTCTGTTGCATACTGCAAACATTTGGCGAATGCTGTTGAGCGTAAAGTTTACGACGAGTTCATTAACGCTCGCAACGAGATCGCTCTGGATATTGGCTTCGTTTGCCCTAATATTCCCAAGCAAATGGTTCGTGCAAGATCGTCATTTTGTTGGCATTAAGCCTATTAGAAAGAAATGAGCATAAATCAGTAAAGATAAACACACTCACATAGTCATGCTCTGTTCATTATTCTCTCATCTGTCGTGTATGTGATTCTTTGTTGATGGCACTTTCTCAGAAATTTAGGATAGCTAGACAAGTTCACGCAATTAATTCTTTTCTTTTAATCGATATCGGCTTACATTCGCCATAACTGGGATGTCGTTTGCATTTTTACGCAATGGTGTCGAGACCTAAAAGTGCAAAAATTAAATTTTTTTCGAACGCGTAATTGCTATGTTGAAATCTGTGTATATTTAAGGAGTGCAGGAAATGCAATGGAGTGCTGGAGAAAAACGAGATGGCTGTTATGGCACCGAAACTGGGTGACAACTGCGGTTGGCATCCGGCCTGCTTTATATGCCACACTTGTGAACAGGTAAACATGCACTCTCACGTACACCTACGTCTTTTTAGAGGCTAAGGTGACAGGCGGTTGCTCTCTCGCATCCGAGTAGGATTTGTTGTATCGGGATTAGATGTAGGCTCAAGAATGGTTTCAGTCTGCAGTTTGTTGTGACGGATCGCGATAAGCATCCACTCATCATACAGCTTTCGTAGCACTGAATGGCTTCATGCGAAGTGGGTAAAACTTTGATTTCGAATGTGTTCGTAGCTGTGCCTCTTACTTTCTTCCTTCCATAACGATCGGTTCTTGTCAGTCTTCATCATTTTTATTGAAGCTGTCCATGAACATTTCCCTGTCAGCTACTGAATTGGCTATAATGCATGCTATTCGTGTTGTCAGCTTTCCACTGTCTAAAAGAAAAAGAAGAAGACACGTTCTTACTCTCTGCTTCGTAGATGTTTTTAAGCACAGCCTGAGTATTTGAAAACCACTACAGCTTAGTCTTTTTGTACTTATATTAGTCTTGAACTTTCCACATATTACTTTTTAGTCTCATTCTCTACCGCTCGCTCATGCAATAAGTTGAAGACGGGAGGTGCGGCTTCCTTTACATGCATGCCTCAGTTTAAATTATGCAACGCAAGAATATGTTCCAATGTGATTGCAGTTGCTAATCGATCTTACGTATTGTGTAAGGGATGGCCTTATCTACTGTGAAAGACACTACGCTGAACTACACAAGCCGAGGTGTAACGCATGCGACGAGGTGAGTTTTTTATTGTTCATCTGTACATAAACAGCATCCGAAAGCCTCTGCTGCGAAATGCAGTTGTATTTTGCTCTTTTTTTCATCTTTTACGATAATATTCAAAATTGGCTTAGTTTGTTTTTGTTGCTTTTTTAATGGCTTTATTTTTGTCCATCTTCGCACAGGAGTCATATATGGCAGTTCGCTGAGGTATTTAAGCAACGTAACTACCTGGAAGTCAGTTTTTCGTAGGTTTCGTTTCAAAATGATGCCACTTGTCGACGCGTTTTCGTTCACATATAGGGGGACTCTTTTGCGAGCAGAGCAAAGTCGAGCAGAAAATTTCGTCTTCATAGGTTCTGTGCAAATTGCATGGTTGATTTTCGACGGCAGATATTTCCATGTTTTCTTGCACTTCAGGGTTAGTGATGCCATAGCGGATGTGGCATCCTCACAGGCGACCTCATTTGAAGGAAAAATTTGTGCCTTTAAGAGATCATTTCATCGTCTGTTCGTTTTTTAAGTCGATGGTATTTTCTCAGTTGCAAAGCTCGAAGTACATAAAATTTTTAAGACTGGATGTTTTTGGAAACTTGATAACATTTTTCATGTTTTTCTCCTGTTTTTTTTAAATTTTGTTAAAGGCTTCATTCATTCTACCGCTTCATTATTTATTCACTCTCGTGAATTTTCCGACTTTTGAATTTCAGAACGTTGAATTTGTATAAAATTTACGTATATTTATGCATAAATAATCTAAACGTTTGAAATTTCCGTTAAAATATAAAAGAGAAGGAGAAATATTGCAAAAATCGAATAAGAATGTGATCTTTTCCGAAAGTCAAGTGAAAAGAAAAGTTCCTCTCTGCATTGCATGAAATGTATCTCGAGGCTTTTGCTCACAAAATGCGAAAAAAAGAATCGAACAAATCGTTTTAGTGGTGGTTACAGTGAAGGAATTCTTCTGAAAATTAATCCCACTAAGTTGATTTCAGTTTGCAGAGATTTGCTACAGTCAATTCGTTTTACATTCCTCTCGTCAGATTTCATTACCGCAAGCATTTGCACATAATTATTGAAACTTATTGTTACATTTACGATCGATCAGAAGTCACTTGGAAACCTCAACTGAGAGACGAAAGCTGTGATGATAGAAGGCGTTTGCCTCAGTCTATAAATCTTTGCACTCGCCGTTATCCTTCGTCGTTTTCTTCACCTCTTTCATCGGTTATTTTTTTCTCGCCTTGGGTCCTCTGCTTCTCCATCTTTTTCCTCATGTCTCCCTTGTTAGTATCTGTTTGAGTCAACTTCTGCCATTGATTGGGTAGCTTTATCGTCAGGTTTCTTCAAAAAGTCAATTGTTTTTGCGAATATCTCATCCTTATAGATTGTGTTAACTCATGAGGCACAGCTTCCTCCTCCCCCATGTAACAAATTGGAATTATTTACAAATATCCATTCGGCTCATGGGGAGATCCTTCAACGCTGCAGCATTTGCTATCGGAGGCTGTATGTGTGGCTTGTTTACCGCTTGCAAAGAGACAAGAGACCACTATCGAAAATGGCTTCCTTCTTTTTGACAACCCACATAAGTAACCGCGCTGACATTTCATTGACAACACGTTGTACGTATGCATTCAAAATGAACTGCGACGACGATAAGCTCAATAAACCCTTCGTACCGACCCCTGAAGCTGAAATTGTAAATCGCCAAATTAAAGTTTCAGTGGCCTGCTAGAACCTTAGCTGTTTAGCCGAATATTTTAGAAATAAATCATCTTTGCGTATGGGGAGACCACCTATTTGCAGTCACTAGACTGATCTTAACAAAAAGATCAAGCGTTCTTTGCCGCCTAGCCTCAAATCTGTCGTTCTGAAACGCTATGCCCGCTAATCACGCTTGCCCGTTGTGCTCTTTAACTCATTGCGTGCTCCGTCATATGCATCCTCAGTTGGCTACTCAGTGTTAGCATTCGATAGATGAAAAACGATGAGGTAGAATCTTGCATCGCTTTACATGCTAATCCTTTCGTTTTCTCACCTACCTTGTCCTAATCGTTGGTGAGTTAGCATTGTTGACGTTTCGTTACTGCGATTATTGCTCCATATAACATCTCTGCCCTGTTCATTTCTTTCGCAACACACGAAAATTTTCTGCACTGTCCCACTTTGGTTCCCCTCTGAATTTTACTTTTATTGAGATTCTAAATTTAAAGAAATATCGGATGGATATTTCGTGCACTTATCCTTTTTCTGACACTATTGGATCGGCAATTATTGCAGTGGGATACATTCCCGCATCTGCAGTGAGTGATGCACATCTTGACAGTCGGTTATGGTAACTCACAGACTTCCCGCATTTAGCGATTAAGCCTTTTCTTATTCATAGCATTGCCTAACGCTAGCTAGAATTGCGATTTTTCAGTTTTAAATAATTGTATGCTAGGGGCATTTTAAAATTGCCGACCTGACGATTGATCGGCATAAGCCTTGATGATCGCAATTATGCATCCAGCTGCTTCTCTACCACAAGTGATTCACTATAATTAAGCGTCATGGTGCTGTTCGTTTCAGTTCCCAGACATTCTCGTAGTTGGACGCAAAACAGTCACGAAATGTATGTAAAAGTTCATCAATTTAAAGTCGGTTTTTTAATGCTGTTGTCATTTTCTACTAAACTATAATTTGGGCATGCATTCCCGCTGACTTTCTAACAGACATCGATAACTCAGGTGGTTTTATATTGTTGACTGGATTGAAGTGTCCCATATCATTGAGAGACTGAGCACAGCGTGTGATACAAGTCAGTTGCGGACGTATACGTAATTTGCATTCGATTTTTCGCATCTCAGAGCCTCATTGAGCGGCCTAGTCGGCAAATTGCACCTCCCGTCATGTTCTGCGTTCTCCTTATGTCTACTTTTCATTTCGATCCACTATGCCACTTACAGCCTTTATTTTATAATAATGAAATCTGAGGAGAAAGAGGAAAAGGGCACTGAAAACTGGAGGAGATTCTTAGGAGAAAAAAGTTACCACTCGCGTCATGCAGTGAGCACAGCCTTTTCAGATATGCTTCACCTGTGCATTTAAAATTCTTTTCCTAGGGGATTTAGAAATCTGGTTTTCAAAGGTGGTAGAAATTGACCTCCATCATATGCTAGTTTGTGTAATAAGCTTTCTTTCAGCAAACATTTTAGTTCGTATGTGCTATTAATTGCTATCACAAATTCTATCCAGCTTCACGAGTGAGTAAAAAATGAAATTTTTACCATTTACAATGACGGCTGGAATTGCAGTGTGATAGCTCTCTCTTCCCCTCCCTGTCTACCTCTTTATTTCTCTTTTTGTGATCCATCGTTCGTTCGCCGTCCAGTTCGAACTCGGATCGTTTCTGTTACGTTGTGCGAAAGCTGAGTTCGATCTTCGTGTTTTACCTAAAGATTCCTCCTTTATCAGCTTATCATTTGCTTTAATTCACTTGTGGTCATGGCAGTTGCGTATATTTGCACACCTATGCATTTATGTCTGTCTCTTAGTTTGGTAGCAACTGACTTAGAGTTACAGCATAATCGACACCATAGAGTAACCTCCCGTAGCAACTTTCATGTAGCGGCGAAGATGTCCATCCGAATGTGTGGCAAGCCATGTGAAATCTACATACGTTTTATGAAGTCTCCTTTATAGAAAATTTTCAATCGTGATTGTAACAAAATGACTGCATTATTTAGTAATTGTTATGAAGGAAGTGGAGGAAGAACCTATGGAGTTGAGTGCTATTGTGCGTGGAAAGCAAAAGCGCATATGGTGGAAACTCTCTTGCACGCATTCGCATTTATTTCTGCCAAATCTGTGCAAACTCGGTTATCTTTTTTTTTCCTTCCTCTTTTCTGTTAGCACTCTGTTTGTTTGACAGATGCGGCATTTTGCGAATGCATTAACATTTATCTAACGTTTTGCGTAAGATATTGCAGTAGTGTTCAAACTCTTTTCTCATTTAAAAATGGCAGTATTTCTCACTCTTTGCTTTCGATCCCAGTCGATTGGGAACAAGTTGTCGTGAGTAAATCACCGATTTTTTATTTTCTTTCAAATTTTAGTGTCTAAAATTCATGGTGGAAATTCTTTTCGAAGATTTTTCGATTACAAAGTTTAGCTTTGAAGGTGAACTTATTTGTTACCATAAAGAAAAGAAGCATTTGTTCTCTGATCACTCGAAGTTTTCTTATCTTCTTGTCGCAGTAACGTAACGCCATAACAGTGTTCGATATTAGCGCTGCAACTGGGCCACTAGTTTATCGCGAAAATTTTGCATCTTAAGGGATAAATCTTCTCCGGATGGGAGCATTTTTGTAGTAGATGAATGAAATGACCATTTCAGTTTTTCGCATACGTTATAAATTTGAAATTTTGATCTTTTTCTTCGTCCAATTATGATCGTCCAATGAAATTAAAGTCGCTAGTGATTGGAGCGACTTTAATTTCTAGAGGCTTATTTAATAGGAAAATATGATTTTGCGGCTGCCACTACTATCACTGCAGTCACGGTTAATTAACGTGACTGGGATACACTTAAGTATATTTACATTTGCCTTATCTGATTGAACCTTGGTAAACCTTGTATGACCCTCACAGGTGCTTTGGATTTGCGTTGTGTTATGGGTGGGATGAGACGTGTAGCGGCATCCATCAACGAGTTGGTGAAAGTTTGCGGCGCCATAAGGATGAGTGGCAGGAAGATTCTGAGCAAAGCGCAGCGATACGTCCCAAAACAGATATGCGGGCAAAGTAGCAAAGTTTAGCGCATTTTGACTGACCCGTCCACTTGGGAATTGCGCATCGCGATACATGCATACAAAATGCGGCGCCATGAGCTTATAAGCTTTTGCATGCATCCCGTCGTTAGAACCAACCTCTTGTGATGTTCAGCATTTGAAGAAATAATTTTCACTTTAACTTAAACCTTTATCACTTTCTTGCCCATTATGATGTATTGCGCTGTTGCAAATGCTTTGCCTGTTGCAGTCTAACGCAACTTCTGCTTCTAGATGAATCACGCATCGTCTTCATTCAGGGTTCAGCTTGAGCTTTTCAAAGTCATCACGTAATAAGACGGTGATAGGTGAGGTTAAAACGCATGCATAACATATTGATGGGTATTCAGAAAACGGTATATGTTGTCTTATAACTTGTCACATATGAACGACACGCACTTTCAAAGATTACCGCCCAAAAATCTCACTAATTTTCGTCATTTGCTTCAAATGTCTTGCTTGAACAGGAAATGCCGTATGTTGATGTGTGCAGTGAATACTCGCATGGAGTGGTTTCCTCTGCATTTGCTTCCAAAAATTGTGAAATTATTACGTAAGTAATGAAGATGTGAAACATGATGTCGTTGGCTGTTATCAGTCTAGCCGTTATGAATCATAAAAAGAAGCGAACAGTAGATAGCCTTCTTATACCGCAATTTTATCTGCTTGCTTCACTTGTTTGTTTCCATTATTCACATGTCACTCCGTTAACCCTCCGACCCTAACTCCAGAAAGGGGCAGTTTCTAGTCGTTCGTGAAAACTGTGGTAGGTGCTTTATGATGAAGGTCCATATTATTCATCGAAGTCCATAGTCACATGGCTTAGACCTTCCTCTCCTTCCGAGTATTGTTAAGAAAACAGAGAACTGATCTAAAAAAATATTCAGCAGTCATTATATGAGTGAGTGAAATGAGTGAAATTTTTTCAGGCGAAGAAATGCTAATGTGCACTACTACAGTCTTCTTGATAAGAGTCAACTGTGCATGGTGCAAGCCTATTTTCACTTACTTACGATCATTTCGGTGGTGGCACTTTTATTCCTAATTTTAAATTCACTCTATAGAGCGTTTCTTTTTTGAATGTTTGGAGTTGCGAGAGGAATTTTTGTTTTATTCTTTTTTTGTGTTGATGTACGCAATTCGCCAACTTTTCCGGCGAGCGAAAGAAATAAAACTGTTTTCGCATTTCTAATCGTCCATCGCTTCGATAAGCTTTCTCTGCACATTTGCTAATCAGTTTAGCAGAATGCAAAGCTGAGAAACATTTAATGCAAAATTTCACTTCTCTGAAATATGCTGCAAAAGGGCATTATGCAATGTGAATATTGTGAACAAATTTCGACGTTATGCATGATGCTCGTGGAATTTATTCATTTTGCTTGCTTAAGAAATACGCATTCTGTTTGCAAAACTTCTTAAATATGAAAGTTTTTATAATCACTTTGAGACCTATTTATTCATCGGAATCCACTCTCAAGGGAATGCATCTAAGAAATTTGGTTATATGAAGCTTTTGCAGAAAGCAGGAGGTTTTTCCAATTATCCTCACCATAAAGCGGATTTTCCTTCTTCGTTAAGGTTGTTTTCAGTTCTCAAATGATAGGTGGTGTGATGATGAAATGTTCAGTACGGCCGAGTTTTATGATGTTGCCTGAGTATTCCGTTCAAGAAAGTTGTCGTGTCTGCATAATCCTTAAGATATGTCCAGCATCAACATTAATAAAGGATATCTTTGTTTAATGTGAATAAGATAGTATTTCCGTCAGAAGTGTGCAGAATTCGTATTGCTGGCACGTGTGAGTTTTGTTGCTTAACAAAATTCTCCAGACCGTTTCTTTGGTGATCGTCAACTTCATAGAGTTAGTAGAGGTTTTCGAACTGAAGTTCTTGATTTTTTGTGAAAGTAGTTGGAACTTATCTCTTCGAGGCTAATCATTCTCAAAGGAACAATTTTACTATTCAGTTGAACTTGTTTTACGTTTTATTTACTTGAGGTGGAGGAAGTTTTTTTGCTTGTGATGTTGAAGACGTTCATGAAACATTTGCTAAAATCGGCAGTTTTCGCCATCAAATGAGACCAAAAAAGATAAGTTTCTAGTCCTCCCCCTCTCCTTCTTTAATCACCAGACTGCATGGGCAACATCATGTCGATTTGCTTCGTCGGTTATTACCTTGCATATTGCTTGCGTGATTTAGTTTTTGGAGAAAGGTTGCAAGACTCAACAATATGGCTTAAAAACGGTCTTTTTTTGAGGACATTTACTGCGTGCAGAGGGGCCCATTGTTTGCTAATAAACAACCTTGGATTTAGTCCAGTGGTTTTCTCTTCGCCTGTTTATTTTGTTTATTTATTTTTCATGCAACTCTTTCGTCACATCCACATCAGCATTATGTTTTGGCCTAGGCAGAGTGTTTCTAATGAGCTAGGCGAAAAGCTGCTGCCGATGCAGGTTGTGATATGTACTGATTGCTTGTTTTCCAGTTAGAGATTTCTGATTTCCTTTCCTTTCCATTTAGAGATTCTTTTTCCGTTTTGGCTCGAAGCATGCTTTTTGCGCAATCCAGCTACCTTCACTTATGTCCAGTTGTATGTATATGTTGCGATATCTAATTTTTTTTGCCACCTTGTCTTGCATTCAGATGCAGAATTTTTTGGCTTGCAAATGATATGCAGTCTGTCAGCGGTTGTGGGGGTTGTGGATGAAGTTCTGTGCCTTCCACGCGCGGCTCATCCAATTGTTTTTGAGTCGACATTCAGAGCGCAGTTGTTCGTGACAATGTAGCGTCAAGAAAGTTATGGGGAATGGATTTCAATGATCTCGCTAGGCTGAACAAATGTTCTTGTAGTGCACTTCCGCCAGGTCATGGTTGAAATTTCTGAAATTCTTAATTGTCATTGAGACCGTCCATCTTCTTTCCTCCATGGTTGGCCACCACCTGATATTATTGAGCTCAGCCGTTGCCTTTAGCAGTATGCATTTTGAGTTTTTTCCATCCTCATTTCCCGCTTCATCTTGCAAGCGATTGGGCAATTTGAGCATTTTATGACTTACTTTGGCTAAATTACAACTTTTGTTAGAAAAACGACGTGCTTGCCTCTTTCAGCCTACAGGTGCTCCACATCACTCATCCAAAATGAAACTGCATCTCACTTGTACGCACATAAATAATTTTTGATTCATTTGGAAGTGGTGCATTAAGCCAGAAGAGGCGGAATCCTTGCGAAAAGCTTAGCTTTACTGATGTAGAATTTAGATGATATAATGAAACGGTCCAAAAGAATGAAAAGAATCACTGTTTTCTGCCAAAGTGGCATTTAAATCGAGAAGAGATCTTTAAAGTGAACTTTTTAATAGTTTCTTTTTCTTTTTTTTTAGATGCAACCACTTTTCCATTTGCCTGTGGCTGTTTTTCGCTCTTTCAGCTGTCTTGACGTATTCAGCTTTTGACCTATCCTGTTAAATGCTTAAGGACCAACTTAATATGCAACGTTTCCCCTTGAAGTTATCCGTTCTCGTAACGGATGACTGTTGTAATCGTTGCACTCATACCTCCACGCATTATTGTGCATCATGTTGGGTTGTTCATTGTGGCATAAGAAGTGAACAAAATTGTGAACGAAAAACAAGCGAGGCGCGTTTTTGCGCCTTTTACGCTAAGCATTGTTGTTTCTGTTGGTAGTTAACAAAAAAAAGTTTTGATTGCGGATATTCACAATATTATAACGCAGATTTAGAGGAGGGTTGAGATAAAAACGTTGGAGAGCATGAAAGTCACCTGGATTGCTGTTGAAGAACCGGATATGTGAATCGAAATAAATTTGCAGGGATGTCAGTAACAATGATATAAATAAAGAACGAAGAATAACGGATATGGAAGCTTGGAGGCGTGCTTTAGCATGTTACTGGTGTCACGTAAACTCACCATTTAAGTTAGGGGTAATGAAGAGATGCAGAGATGGGAAGAGGAATTTAGAAGAACTTAAATGAGCTGCTTCCTGCTCAGAGCATATGGTAACCAGCCGGAACGAACTGCTTGCATAGTGAAGTCATTTGAATCGCTTCCTAGTATGTTGCTTGGAAACATCAACCACATCAAATGGAGAGTAAGGTGATGTTGGAATGAATAAATGACCAGCTGTTGTGGGGTGTCCTATAGCAAATTTAATTTGCTTCCGCATGTATCGTATTGGTGTTTGTGTATATGTGTATGTGTGGCGTCGTTTTCAGCTTTTAGTGGTTTGTGGTTTTTGCAGCAACGAGAAAGGCGCGTCTTGAATGGCGAACCACTGCGTGCACACAGCTGCTCCGCCACTGCGCTCTGAATAAAGATCGTTGAGCAGTCGTTAGCAGGGTAGCTACTTGCTGCTCGTTGACGGTTGCTGCTGCCCTCAGGGCTAAGCTGTAGTAGTAGACCTATGCTTGTGTCTTAGAAGAGGGTGGCATCCCAATGCTTCACTACGCATTGGTGATGCCTACATCTAGGCGCATTTGCGCTCAGTTATACGGCTGCCTTTGCACGCTGTAACAGCTGATCAGTTCACCTCAGTGCATTCATTGTCTTCGCTGCACTTTTAGATCTATTCGGACATTACTGCCACCTGCATTATCGAACATTTGTAACGATGAGTGTGTCAGTTGAAAGGATGCCGTTATAAGTGCAGGATGGATATACCGCTCATTTCACCTCGTTGACTGTGATGGAGATACCCACTGGTGCTATTTCAGAAGCGCATCCTGACACGTAATTACTATTTCATAAGCGCTTCCTGAATGCGCAGCTGTTGTTTCGGATGCGCTTCATATATAGACGTGCTGATTGTTTGAGAAATGCGTCATGAATGCGCAGCTGTTTTGGCAGCTTCGTAAATGTTGTTTAGTTATTAGAAGTGAGCCATTTCTCTTATTGATGCCCAAATAGCTCCTCTAATATTGAATTCATCTCGATCACATCAGCTATAATTTTGATGGTTATCGTAAGTGAAATAGTTTTTTAGAGTAGTGTTACGTATCGTCCTTGTCCCGTAGAGTGTTGTTGAAAATGAGCTGTGCAATTTCGAAAGAGTCTGATAACTACGTCGTAGTTTATGGTGGGCATTGAGTTCTGCAAAAAACCAGAAAAGCGCATCGGAACTCGTCGTACCCGAGTTGCCTGAAGCCCAGACCGGAAAATGGATCTAGCGGCTATATGTTGCTTCGTAGCGAAATAAGCGAGATCAGACTTTTGCATCCGCGCATGTCTATTTCCTTACGATATTTCTTATACGATCGTGCGAGCAGACAAAACTATGTAGTTTGGAGCTGCAGGTGTCAGAGTTCGGTATTCGACGTGGTCGGCGACTTTTATGGCATCTTTAATAATTAACCAAAAAAGTATTTTAATAGAATTAAAGCTATTTATTGTAACCAAGACAAAACCAACCGACTTGCAGCGTTGAAGATTAATAATGAAAGAAAGGAAACTATTTTTTTCGCGATAAAAAGACTACGTAAACAAAAGTTTAGTAAAGTTGTTTGTTTTTTCTTTTCATAGCCAAATGACGTCGTTGTGGGAGATTATAAGAAATACAGGGTATGCAGACGTATAAATAAAAAAGTAATAGAAATTGTCTCAAATACCTTTGATTATTCCCAAACCGCAATAACGTCCTTTTGCAATTGGAGGTCGTATTCACCATCTTCTTCAAGAAGGTGGGAGATTGTGTCACCAGTCGTATCTTCACGATTCAAAGAGGGGTATTTAGGGTACCATCAACTACGATACGAGCAGCAGGCGCATGAATACCCATTTCCTCCTCTATGACAGCAGCCAGATTATCATCAACGCAAATACAAGGATAGACTAATGATGATACTGTCTTTTCTAAGCAGCCTGTGTCGCTTGCTCATCCCACCTGCAATAAGTAGCACTAATACGAACACAACAATGTGACCTTAACTTTTAGTGAGTGCTAGAAGAACACAGGTAGCGACGTCAGAACCCGATCTGTGCACGCTGGGGATTGAAAGTACGGATTCATCGGTGCTCCGTAAGTTTGCACAAGCGGCTGTGTAGACAGACAGTGGCTATAAATAGATAGACGTCTTTAAATTAGTCCTCGTTTATCACTTTAGGCAGCGTCATTTCAGCAGAAAGTGAAAGTGATATTATAGTCTGTTTTTCGCCTTCCCACTAGTCTCGGTTTTCGGAGTGGTTTAAGCTCAGGCACTCTTCTGCCAGCACCAAGCATCGTCATGTGCTCTGATTGCAGTTCATATTTCTGTCCATGTCCATATGGGCCGTGTTGTATGCTATTACGACAAGTCACATTCCATCTATTCATTATAGATTTTTTCATTGTCTCGAACACTCTTTAGTGGTCATGGAATCTGTGAACTCTCATTACTCGTTAGGTATAAATACTTGTTTTCTTATTTATAGGAATATTGCATGAAATTTGTCATTGGGCTTTCTTTTTATTCAATTTCTAGTCCGTTTAATGGGTTCTCCTAATTAACTAAAAAAGCGGAAGCCATCTTATTATATTAGGTAATACTGGCAGATACTCTAAACTTTCAAAAGTACTTACACATATGAAAACACCTCGTTTTTTTAACAGAAAAGACTGTTGAGGAGGAGAATTCTATTCTCATGGAATCTTTCCCTCTCCCAAAAGTTCTTCAAGAAGCGATATTAAAAAAGAATTGGAACCAGAAAAATGCGTTTAGTTTTTAATATCATTTGCAATCTTCTTTGCTTTCACGTAATGACTTAATGAATGCGAATCACGCATGCCCGAGCTGTTGATTTAATTTTCTGGCAAAATTGCCCACTGCTACATAAGCTGCAATATTCATGTTCTGGAAGAACAAGATTTAACGCCAAAAGTTCGCATTTACACTCAGTTTCGAGAGTTAACATTCTTTAGTGTATTGAATTTAGATTTTGCAGTTTATAGTTTGCTTCTTAATGTTTCCTGCTGCGGAATAGCGTTCAGTTCATCTGATATGTGGTGTAATATGAGCCTTGATTTCGCATCGCACCTATCTATTTGCCCCTTTACAATTCTGAGATACTGAATGAACTTTTGGATTGTTTTTTTTTTTTTGAGTTTTTACTATAGTTCAACGGCGGGAGAAGTGGACGGTGGAACAATGCATAATATGGATGGCGCATTTATCTAAATGCAGATGTACCAATCGATTATTCGTCTCGCTTGGAATGGGTTTCAAATTTTAAACGTTATTGGTCCCTTCAATAAATTAGCTAATTAAGCTTTGCGTTATGTGCGTTTGCTGCCTGCTGGTTAAATGGTTAAGTTGTTGTGAATTGAATAATCAAAAATGCTGAGACATGTAAATAGTCGATGTGAATGTGAAGGAATTCCGCCGAGGTATTTCATCTTCTTAGTCGATGCTTTGCAGCTGTGTGCGGTTTGCCGCTCATCGCTAATTATTACGCTTAGTTGAATCACAATCGCTCTCATCCACTCTAGATAAGCCAGCATCCGCTGATTTCGATGTACGGCACAAATGACACTAACCTATTGAAAATAATAGATATCGGCCGCATGTCTCACCCATTACTTTACTGCTCTTGAGTTCTAGAATTGTTATATATCCGTATCTTTCAAGTAACAGCTTGATTTTACTCGTGCCATTAATCTCCGACATCATTCACTCCCTATATTGAACTCATCGGCACAATGCCGGCTTCTTAATCTGCACGCCTTTTCTTCTAGCTGCAAGCTCACGCAGAAATTACGAACTTCATTTGCGCGCTGTTTGTGCCCAATGCTTCCTGCTCAGTCGGATACGCTACAGGGCATTTCCACCGATGTAGAAATGCCTAGGCGCGTATGCCGTCGACACGCTGATTGTAAACGTGGCCGTGAAGCCAGAGCTGCATGAATGAGGCGTCTGTTAAGTGCATGCTCGTTTCCGTCGTGATAGAAAACCCTGTTAGTGTAAGTGATGCAGCGCTTTGTTTTAGGATAAATAAGCAGTCAGCCGTTTTGTACAGTAAGTCAGCTAGATAGACTTTCATACACCTTGTGTCTATGCCATCTGACCTTCACTTTCAAATATCCCATCTGTGAATGGCTTTGTTTGTATTTCTCTAGACTTCCGCTTGTTTATCTGTTCTTTTCAGCTCACGTATTTGCGAAGGTGTAATTTCCGCCAACCTTTTGAGTTGGTGTGTTAGGGAATAGTAAAGAGTGCGTATAGCCAAAAAATTTTCATTCGCTTATAATTTTAAAGACTTAGATATCCGTGCGAAATTCTGCTCGAAATCGAGATACCTCCGCATGAAAGAGCTTGCGTTTAGTAATGTCAGCTTTGTGATTCGTGGGCTGATGAGTTTAAACTATGAAATATGCTCAAATTTACGCTTATGCAATAAAGTAAGCGTCAACGTCTTTTTTGAGTTGTAATTAGATGGCAAAGATGTGCTTTGGTGTTTGTAATATATGTTGAGGCGTTCTTTTAGGAGAGATGGGAGTATAGCAGCATGCTCGTTCGTGGGTATTTTCTTTTTTGTTATTATTTTGTATACGCAGTACTAGCCAGTGATGTGGGTTGACTTTTCGTTGAACGCACATTACAGCGCAACCAGCACTTTGTTGCGTCCTCAGTTTAGACTCATCTACCAAAGTAATGTGTCTGCTGAAGGATATGCGTCGGCTATACTTTTGTATGGAGAGATGTGTAAGCAATAACAGCTAGCAGAATGAAGCAGAACAAAGAGCAGTGCCCAGGCTCTTGAAAACGTATCTAACAAAGCTCACAAATGTTTCGGTGATTTGGTCTAAGGAAGCTTGATTTGTTGATCTGAGGACTGATGGTAATGTGCCGCAAAGGCACGGTGAGGAGAGGGAGGAGGATATGGTATACCAGAGAACACTTACGAACTTTTAAAAGTCATCTGAACTTAAGTTTATCCCCTTCCCTTTCAAGAAAACTTTATAGATACCGATGTTGAGGCGAATAGATGTCTTTTTCAGCAAGAAATGTCGTTCATACCACAAAATATTTGCTCTTAAGCAGTCAGATATTCTGCATGAAAAATAGCCATGATTTCATTTGAGGTAGTTACAGGTGGAGATGATATATTTGACCTCATGAATCCAAAGAGTAAAGAAATTGAAGGTTCTAAACGGAGAATTTACGAAGATTTGCTGAAGCAGTTCTTTTATTCAAATCGATCTGCAGCGCTTGTCAAGTGTTTTTTTTTTCTAGCAGAAGTTGCCCGCTCCCACTCGTTTGCCAAGTTCAGTAAAGCGAATGCTTTCATGCACTAATTGTCGCATTTTCTAAGTGACCAATTTGTTTGAGATTTTTTTGTTCAACGATTGCCTCATTCAATTTTTGTCGTCATCGTTCTCGCAATGAAAAAAATGAATTTCATCAAGCGATCTGCTTGCATCTGCCTTAATTCGGCCTCATTTCTTCACATACTTTCGCATTCATCCATAGAAGTTTTTGCTGAAAATTATTCGTTCATTTTGTAGTGTTTATGAAAGCAGATGGATGCAAGTGCTGAGCAGAGGCGAGAAGGAGAACGAATTCTATGTTGTGATAATCGATACAATGCAGCTGCAGAATCATATGTTGAATTGTTCATTGATGTGAACGAACATATGAGTGTAATTAAGAGGCAGCCATGCCAAGATCTTGCAATAAGGAGTAATACCTTCCAGAACTGTATTCAACAATATCAGCAGTTGTCTAAACGATTCGTTAATCACTCAGCGGATAAGCTCGTTTTTCTACACCCTTTTCGACGATCATTCGTGCATTTAATTTAAAAATTGCGTACAAAAAATATAACGTCTTCACATTCCTACGTATCTGGAAGTCATTAGCATAACGCCCACGCGTGTTCGTAAGCAGCAGTTTGTTCTGACATGAACCCTTCGGAATGTACATTTTCTTTGAGAGAATGCGCAAAAGATTCGTTCTCTCCGCTTCTCTCTCATCCCCCCCCCCCCCCCCCCCTCTCTCCCCATTCCACCATGTCCATCGCCTCTACCACTCATCGAACTTACTCTATGGCGATACGCAATATTGGCTTTTTGAATGACTGCATCAAAAAAAACTGCAGTATAAAAAGAAGCGTGGTTGTTCGCTGATAAGTGATTGATTTTATTCTCGCATCTTTTAGTCGACTCCTCTTCTTTCTTTCAGGAATGAGTGGAGGAAATAAAACGGTGACCATTCTTAGCCGAAGGGTTTTGGCTAGGAAGATGACCGAATAGAGAAAAAAAAAGATATTTGGGAGCGTTCAGAGTTCTTCGTTGGTGAGAAATTGCCAGCATTCTCGACAACAAAATGTTATTGAAGTGAATAAAACTGCATGACCGTGCTGTCATGAAGCCCGAAAGCAGAAAAATTCAGAGGAAGGCTCCAGGAGAGACCAGTGTGGTTTTTTAAAAGTTTCGATCCGTCAGTAAAATCCGTCACCTGTACAAGTATTTGAAAAATGTTAAAGTGGTGCTTATTACGTATCTTCCTATACAAGGGACAAGACGGACAACTCTTTTAAGGCCATATCTGGTCGATTGCGAAACAGTTTTGCGTGTAGGGTCAAAATAATCCTGGAAGCAATTTTACTATGCCGAGGTTTGGTGTTGCATGGTATTGGAAGAGTGCGATCTTGTAAAAATTTGCTGGAAGTATGCTAAAAACACAATTAGCTGCGAAAACGATAGCGAATATTTCTTAAGAAATAAGAAGCGCCAGACAAGAATTTTAACATTATGGAGTGATTGGTGCTAACCATCTGTTTAGACGTATAATATCGCTACCATACGCCGTGTGGGCTCATTTTGAGATTTTGCCGGTTCCAATTATCCTATTTTTTTGGAAAGTCGAGCGTTCACTTTCTTATATGACATGAGGTGTTGGATTCAGTGCTCTGCAGTATTTCAAGTAAACGAAGGATTTTTTGAAGTTAGACTTTGCGACTTTTTCAAATGCATTTCCACGCTACTCCAATCTTTTTTCTCCAGTACGTGGGTGAAGGTTGAGCCAAAAATTTTCTTTGCTTCAAAAATGTCTGCTATGGAATCGAAAACTCTTCAAATAACCCCATACGAAGTCCATTTGCAATCTAAGAGCTTCATAGATGAATGCGTTTAAGGCAAAACATAGGTTATAGTCAAAATTTCAGGCGCTTCGAACTAGGAGCACTAAACTTGTTCTTTCTGAGTTGTGACATTTGGAAATTTGCTTGAAATTCGGCGACCATCCGAATATCTTTAACAGTTTTCAACGTAATTTACGTCTGCTATGAGAATACTATAGTTCAGCCGACACTCATTAGTGCTTTTGTGTAATTGAGCAGTGGCTGCTCATTGATGAACACAAATTGTCTCCGTTGCGAAGAACTCTATGTCATGAAATTCTCTATTTTTAGATTGGCTCTTTGCTTATTTGGCGCTTTTTTTGCTGAAAAAAAAAAAACCAGACACAGTGTTTTCTGTCGTCATTGGAAAAAGACACAATTCACGTTGGCTTTCAACTTCTTTCAGTGATTTTTTTCCACATCAGTCCATGACGAATATCAAAACATATGAAATATTTAATGAATTTTTCATTTCACCTCGAATACGTCATTTATACATTTTGCGTATATCAACGATATCTGTGAGATTTATTGATTTCGTCCACTCAATGACTAGAGCCTCCCATCGAGCTGGGCCGAAAATGGATTCCTGGCTGATGGAAAAAGAAAAACGGCGTAATAGAACGAGCAATGAACAATATGCGGTTTAATAATTTAATATGGTTAGGCTGTCCTCAGTAGGCAACTTGCGCACCGTCTGCTTATACGCAGTGGGTAGTCTCAAATTTGTGACATGGAGAGTTGAAGTATTCATCGGAGTCATTGCAAAAGGTGCTTCGTCCTGTGCTTCTTACGCTTCTTCCTGCAGCTATTGCTTTTTCCTGCTTCTTCCTGCAGCTGTTGCATATTCCTTTTGAAATATTTTCACTGCAAAGTTGATCTCGTAGAAAAATGCACCTTTCCTCTCATCTCTTTCAATTTTCGCTGGTAATTTATTTTCGGCTCTGGACATCTCTTTCCTCCATCGAAGTCCGGTACGATTGTTGCAGTAGCGTTTTCTAGCCGCTTATATCATCTTTCTATGTCGAATACGCATATCTGCCTAGTCTTCCTTAGTACATTTCGTTTGCAAAGGAATGGTTCCCTATCGACAACGTTAGTGGAGGCGAATCTGTCTGATGAGGGAAGGTTCGAGATTTGGATTCATTTCGACGGAAAAAACCTCTTGATAGGGGCATTTTTAGGAGCTCTGTGAAATCAGCTTCAACCATATTACCTCAGGTTGCTACGTCAAACGTGCAGTTTTTCAGCTCTTGCGCCTATGACATCCCAACAATGTTTCAAAAGAATAGAAAAGACTGAATCAGCGCAGGAAGGTTTTTCTTAGTTGAGTGGCGACACGTTCGAGTGCCATATGTAGGGTATTTGGTTGTGTTTCTTGGTCAGCAGTGACATTATCAGAATAGCATAGCTAACGAAATTGTGAACACTGATCTACGAACGTTGCATTCAGATGCCATAAAACTGATCATAACTCCACGGGCTTGAGAGTGCCGAAAAAAGTTTCCAGGAGAGAGATGTAGCCAAAGAGGAGTTATTAATTATGGGCAGTGTTCGCCTTTTTTTCAAGGCGATGAGTATCGAAGCAGTTTGAAGCCCCATAATGGAAATCCTGCTACATGTTGCTCGCCACTTTGCATTTTATGCCCATGCTGCCTATACACAACGAATTTGAGAACCTTCGCACCATTATTGTTACGGTTGTTGAAGGCAGAGAAAACTTCATCTTTAGTAATGGGCCTTTGTGTGCATTGTTCCTCGTTATTTTATTTACTAATTATTTCACTTATACGACTGTTATGAAGAATATAAAGAATTATAGGCGAGATAAGTCGTGAAATTTTTCTCGACTTTGTTTGTGACTTGTGTTTTGCGACATTCATTTGGACTACGGGCACCCGGAGGGAGAAGTGCATGGGAGTCTTCAATTTTCGTATTGTGCCTTGTTGGATAGCTAGGTTATTTTTTCCTTGATAGTCGCAAATGAAGAAGTAAGGAAAGCTAGGTAACTGCGCCGACGTTGTTCATTTTTGCCGCACCTGTGATCTTAGGGACCACCCACGACGTCCTACTAATCCGCACTTTGAAGGTCAGCACTTTTCCACTCATCTTATGGCCCGGTTAACGTATGGTATACATCTCTCTGAATTCAGAATTTGATACCATATCGTACCATTTCGAGAACTGCTTTGAAGCAGAGAAAAATAAAAAGTACTTTCTTGGGCTAATTGTTTTACCAGAAGCCGAATCGGAAAAGGAAAATTATGATGAAAAGAAAAAGGCACACCAACGGCACTTATCCTTGCGAATTCAAAAAACTAGGAGAAGGAAAATGTGGATAAGGCCGCAACGTAAAAATTAAAAAATGCTTTGGCAAAGTTTAGTTGAACTTGATGAGACAGTTGAACAGAATGAAGGCAGCAATACCAGTGCCATATTAAATGGAATATTACGCGACCCATTTGTAAAAGACGTGGTTTTTGAAACGAGCAGTAGCGTTTATTATTGTTAACTAACCGATCTAGATGGCGTGGACGTTGATTTTACACAGAGCTTCGCTTCTTAGCGAGAATAAATGACTTTTTTGTTAGGTATTCTTCAGCAAGTTTTTCGAATAAGCAAGTTATGGGACATTATTGATTCCAATTTCTCCAAAAATGAATGGTTCTAAATTATTCTAAGCTTTCGATGGAACTGATTTGGGAGATTACAGTTAGAAAATGCAAGTATTAGGTGAATATTACATCCCTCCGAGTTAATTAGACAAATCTGCTTTATTCAGACTATTTGTGTTGTTAATTTTCGTCGTTGGATTTCATTGGCGGAATATTCGAAAAGAAATTTCTCTTATCGCCTTTTCGTTGAAGATTGCGTCTTCTTGTCGATTTTATTTTTTGAAGCAGTGAGAGACACAGTTCAGAAAGCTCTTGCGAATACAAATTTTGAACGCGTCATAAATTTTTGCTTATTAGGTATGCTTTTATGAGAGTCGACTTCCAATGTAATTTAGAGTGGATTTGTGCTGGAAGGATTTCATCTTTTGCCTCACTTCTTTTTATGACGTTTCACTTTGTAATTTTGCCTTGTTAGAACCAAGCTATAAATGAGCTGACCGGTTCTAATATTGCTTTCGGGGCATCTTCTAAGTACAACCATAATTTATCATAGATACACCACTTCTGATTACAATTTCTCCCAGGAGGTTGTATGTGACTCATTTGTTTTTCATTTCATTTTTTCTTAGCATCGAATATTTCTGCAGAACGCTTCATTGAGTATCTCTGCTGTCGACTGAATCACGTTTGTTCGGCTAACTTGAGACATTGTTTACTCAATAAATAGAACTCTGATGCGAGCAACGTTAATGCATATTATGAGCCTTTCATCAGTGCATATGATTAGTGGTTTTGTTGATGCACTTATTTCGGTACTATTTTATTAAGCTATGTTCATATCTTTGAAATTTCCACTTTTTGGATATCAGTAAACGGAACTAATGTTTTTAAGATTCTTTGAGTCGTCACTGAATGATTCTGTCCACAGTAATGCGTCGATTGTTCCCATCGAGATTAATAAACGCTTACCATAATTGATCACGATAATTCGTAATCGTCATGCAGCATTAATTGATTAGAGATTACAATAATTACGGTGAAGCATTAACTTAAAAGGTTTTGTTTTACTAAAAGATAAAACGTTATGCTTTTCTGCCTCATTTTTTCCGCAAGTCATAACCAGTTTGCAAAGGTGCTGAGAGCAAACTATGATAAGTGAGTTCAAAAGATACATAGTTACTCTCGAAATAAAGATGCACTCTTTCACTGAATTCAGATGCTGTTATAATTTTATCGCTTGACTGCCTGTAGTAGTTTTAATGCTTAGGCTATATTGATTGCATCTGATTTCGCAGCTTACATATACATCTCTTGTTGAATCTTTTTTAATTTTACGTTATTTCTTTCGATGATAGCATCATTAATGTAATAATAATATAATAGTGTGGCAGAAACGTCGATATATTGCAGCCTCTTGTGGTCGTAGATGTTTATAGCGGATCAGTTTGTTATTGTTCAAGCTCCGTTGACTAGGGTCACATTCTTTCAGCACTAAAACTCTATTATGTCGGAGGTGCGAAAGATCTTTTAGTAAGCATTAAATTTTGCGGAATGTTTCAATTTTTTCAATTATTTTCACCATTTTTGCGTTGTCATTGAAACGCAGTACGATTTTGTCTCCGTGTATTGTGCCGTATACATTACGACTTCTGTAAGTAGCTTATGAGCTTTTAATTTGCTAGGCATGTCCGAGAATCATGGAAGCACTGCTAATTTAGGGTTATCTTGTGCCATCAACTATCCATAAAGTTTTAAAGGCCTTATTTTTGAAAATAATATTTAGGTGCTTTCGAGTCGCATTATTACGACATTCGTATATGATTCAAATTTAAAAAGTAGCCAAGATTGATTTTAACTTATGGTAGTATTTGAAAACGAGAGCGGTTTCTCGATATTGTGGTTGTTGTTTTGCCGGAATGGAACCACAGTGTTATCTTATAATCGACACAGCAGTGAATTTAAAGGTCCCATAGCAATTCGTTTCGATTCAGCAATTACGTTTAGCATGTCGTTCATTTTGGGTATTGTCGTTTTAGCTCAGATGGATTCGATGATACATTTCGTATCACTCTTGATGGTGTGCTTCTGTATAAGTGGAATGAACGATAGATGCTTTATTGCAAAAATCGAGCAGTACACAAGCATTGATGAAAGTCATCGTGAAAGATCCACTTTCCTAATGAAGTGTTGAACAGGCGAGCAATGTCCATTCGCGAATCGTTGCATTTGATGGGCTCAATTTAGCCGCAAGCATCGATTTGCAAATTGAGGCGTTGCAAGAGCGACACGAAGAAGCAGCTAAAAGGTCGTCAAGATGAAAAACATGCGAACGTCAGATCTTCTGCCATCAGCAGTGCAGCGCTTTGGGCAGTTCCCGGAGGCCGAAGCAAATGCACGCAACCAAGCCAGTAACGATCTCTCACAACTTATTTATCCAAGCAGATGCTTCGATTTCTTCCAGAAAGCACCTTTTTAGCGCTGTCTTGCCTAAGCTTATCACACCGCGAGAGAGGCATGACTGTGATGCTTTCTAGCCTATTATATCTGTTATCTGATTAGCGCAACAGCATCATGTTATTGCGGGCCTACTCTTAAATACCCGCCACATCATTTTTATTAATCGCGTCGCTGATTTTTTGTTTGCAAGCTTTAATGATGGCATGAAGTTAGTATAATCCAAGTATATGAAGGGAGTTCTCACTTGAGAAGAGTGGTTGAAGACTAATTGTCGATGGAGAGTTTGATGGGGCGGCTTCACATCCGTTGTTTGAGCTCCTCTTCGCCAATATTTGTGAAAGATGGCATCATCGCATAGTTGTTCTTCAATACATAAAGGCCCTCCAGTTAACTTCTTTAGATACAGTTCTTCTGCTTTTGCATTTGTAGCTTGAAAAACTGATTTGTGTTTGCACAGTGCAATAGTCAGATTGTTTTCATTTTGGTGATTCACTGCTTTCTTTGCATTTTTCAAGTTTTAGCAAGTGAACTCAGGAGACAGGATCCAATTAGCATCTGGTAGTGGAGTTTTCAAGCTGACTAATTTAATTCAAGAGAATCTCATTGTGCGTTTCCGCACGACTTCTCCGTGTGGAAACGCGTTTTCAGCTGTTAAAAAGAACTTCGAGTCTGCGTCGTATTGTTTGTTTCCGATATATGCGATAAGTGAAGGCAGTGCAAGTAGAAACGCTGTGGGTGGCGGAGAAGGGGGGAGTGAGGGTAACGACTGCAGCCGTACCTGATCTCGGCGTTGGTGGCAAAAGAGAATGGTTCGTCAGAGTGCAGCTGCAACATCAGCTGACCTTATGGTCCAGTGGTGCACTGAATATGCAAGACACAGATTTGCTAATAACGGCATACAGGAGGCGCAGTCATCAAGAGTGAACCGTGAAATGTGTTCTTTACGAAAATGGCGCTAATGCGTCTCAAGGAAGAGTCATGCCTGCTGCATTATTCAACGGCGTTGGATTGCGTGCTACCCCCCGGGGAGCTGACTGCATGGTAGATATGTGAGACGTGCTAGGGCTCAGAATCACTCAAATGAACATGGCCAGCAAACAGCTGCACTTCGCACACATTTCTATTCGTAAGTGCTCATTTGCGTGATAGAAGTGCGGTCCGTTGTGTGTCCTGGAGTACCTTCATGAGACGTTCTGCGTTTTGGAGGTGATGTGCTCACCTGTAGATAAAGCACTTTTGCTCACAGTGGATTCGACACCAGTGATCATTTTTAAGAAGCATTTCTTCCATAACGGCTTCATTTATTTGGCATATTTTCCTGCTGCCTTCACACCATTATTAGTTATGTGCAAAAGTTCGCTAATCTTCATTCACGCGTTGAGATAGAGATTAACCGGTGCATGTAGCTTTCATAGTGCACATTTTGGGCCTAATCAGTGGATAATATGAAAGCGGAGAGTGAAACCCACCAAACTTGAAAATTCTTGGAGCTTTCAGAGAATATAAAGCATGTTTCATTCCGAATGGTTCAAAAAATCTTCCTGATTTGCTGGATTTTCTGGGGAATTTCTACCTGAAGAGCCAATTGATCAAGACAACAAGAAGCACAAGTTTGTACGGTAAAACAGGTGTTGAGCTCGTAACGGTTTTCAAATATTTATAGTTGTTGTCCTTTCCGAAAAAGCACCGATAGGTATTTTACGTGAAGGGCGCCCTACTGAGCCCTTGAAGTGACCCATTTTGACGTTGCTTGCAGCGAAACAATAGTAAAGTCACGTTATAGCAAGTGCCGCTGGATTATCAACATGTCGCGCAGTTTATCTATGTACTGTCTGTACACTCAGGCGTGAAGGGGAAGAGGTACGAGTACTGAATGCATCGCATAATTTGAATAAACTTTTGTTGTTTCTCAACTTGTGGGAGCAAATCTCTGGACATTTGTTGAAACTAAATGAAGGAGCTAATATCAACAAAAATGAGAGTTGTCGAGGTACAAGCACGATGAAGTACTGCAGAAGCTACAGTGCCCATTAGCGTACAAGAGGTGACAAGGGGCTACAGTTTGTGGGCATATTGCATGGTCACATTTGAGCTATTTGATTCGCAAAGATAATGTGCAAATTCGAAATATTAGTTGACAAAAGTACTTCCAAAAAGAGTTGGCCTCACGTTCGGGAAACGCAATCGCTGAGCTGCGTTTTGTCACGTTATGTGTGTGCATCTTCACCTTGACTCGATGCGGTTTTTTCCTGGACTCACTTTCTTGAATGAACTATCTTTCTAGTGTGAAACGACTTGCGTGGGGCCGATCTTGTAGTTGGCATTTCTGTGTATTATATGGCTTTAAATGAAATTTTACCTTTCTTCGATGTATTAGCCAAGCTTCCTGTGGTGCGATTTAAATTGTTGCTAATATCACATAGCTAAGCTGCTGAGTGGCAAATGGAATGGATGCTTTGAATTGAAAAAAAATTTAGATGGCTAGCATAGGATAGAATCAACCGAGTGATCAAAGATGCCATAAATATTGCACTCCGACTATCTTTTTTTCGTTCACTTCAGAAGTGGAGAATTCCAAATTTGCTTATGGTTTTGTGGTTCTATTGGACAAATAAGTATTCGTCCATTAACAATGAAAATTTAAAAATTCTGATCCTCGAATATGTGAAATGGTTAGTGTGAGACCACAGCTTTAAAGCCTAGTAACAACACTAATGAGAAAAATTGTAAAATAAGGAGAACCAAGGTGCTAATTGTACATGAAAAAGGTTTGCGGAGAACAACATTATAGGAAGTACACGTGGAACTAAATGAACGGTCGTTCGAGTAGTATGCAAATCAAGTTTCTAGGGTCATGATCCGGAGAGCGGAAAATTCGATCCTTTAGCAGTATTTCCAGTGAGAATGTTTCGAGAGTAGGAGGTTTAAAGAAAGTAAATGATTTATACATAAGTGTTAAAATTTTCCTATCCCTTTATACGTGTTACGTGTATGTACCCACTAGGTGTTGTATTCAGTAGGCCATAGCGTTTTTACTCAGTACTGCGCAGCAGGTCCAATGTTAAATGTTGATTCTATGAATGAGGGCATTATTTGATTGAATGAGGATGACGAATAAATGCAATTTTTATGTATCGATCTTTATGGTTCTCTTGTCCTCCACTTCTAAAGAAAAGGACAAAAAAAAAAGTTCATGTTGGTGGTTAACTTTTAAAGCAAGGCGCGAATATTCGGAATCGAAATTTTCCTGCATGGCAAGCTTATTGATTCGCTCTTCAGTTTTACTAACGCAGCACACGAGACTCGACATCAAAACACTCTCTTTTATTGGTATACTTCCAGTCGGATATGTGCATTGCTAAACTCTTTTCAATAGTTCCTTAATGTTAAGCGCAGCCAGCTTATTCTTTTGGTGTGGTGAGTGGCCCTGCTGATGAAGAAAAACCACTTGAGAACTTCAAGTGCGAAAATCATTGCATTCATTGCAAATGAATTAGCACAGTTCGCGTATTTATATATTTAAACTATCATATTACCGCATATACTACCTATCCCGTGCTCTACCTCTTCCTCTCACAAGTGCTTCCAGTTTGGAGAGGGAACAGTCAATTCCCGTCTCTAGTGAATATTTCTATCATCATTATAAAAATCGAGAAATCGACATAGGTATTTCGAAAAAACAAGAAAAAAATGGCGCTCTTTCCCACATTCCTCCCTTTCTGGCGCAACGGTTGATTGATGAGATACCTTCAAAAGTTCCACTGAGTTTTTACTTTTTATGAGTTGCCTTAAGTTTATACAATAGATGCTCTTCAAACTTTCCATCTTACAACTAGCTTTCATCAGTGAGTGAGATATAGAGCTAAACTTCAGATGTTTCACTTCAAATTGGAGAATTTCGCTCGAAAATATGCGTAAGTAATTTCAGAAATATGCATTACGACATGCCAAACTATAGATTTTACCTAGCTTCCATTACGATAGAAAAAAGTGAGAAAATGTGCAGAGTATTTTTTATGCTTTGTGGAAACAGAAAAAAAGTCTGTGGGGTTGTCCGATGCTCCCAACAACGAACTCCTCATGGAAAGACGACATTCTGCACTCGTTCTTCACACTCTACAAGGTGTCGGTTACAACGATTGCGGAACAATGCGCTTACTTGATTTACCAGTGATTTAGCGACCAAAAATTCCCATGTTTTTCATTTTTTTCGTCTACCATTTTTTGTATATTTATCGTCGAACAGGAAACTTCTGTTTCTATGCCAATTGGTTTTAGAATCACGGGTTTATATTGTATCTTATAGAGTATAATAGAATCACTAATATATTGGATTTTCTATTTTTTGACGGAATCCATGTTGAAACATGCGTTGTTGTTTCACGAAATTTCGACACACTACATGGATGTCATATGTGAACAAAAAATTCTCGCTGGTTCTGTATTAAATAAGAGATTGAGATTAAGAAGTTCTGAAGCTGTTTTTTTCGAATTCATTTGTTAGGAAAGAGAATTCATTGACCGTCTTTGCTTTGAAATTTGTAATTTATTTTCAGACGGTTTCATTTGTGGTTTTATGATAGTCAGTTTTAAGATTTTCGAGCACTCGTTTTTTCCTTTTATTCTTCAGTCACCTTTCATTACGGCATAACATCGCCTGATGTCATGGTTAAACATCTAGTTTAGGTTAGCGTTGATGCATTAAGGTAGATTGAAAGCGATACGATGAGGCAGTGCAAAGGCATGCTTTTCCGCCGACTGCTAATTGGATGTGCTGTCGTTGAGATCTCAAACTACTGCCTACTTTCACTATTCGCTTCTTTTGATCTCATAATTATTGTTTATGGAACTTCCAAAAAAATTGCTTATTTTTTTAATTTGTCTGGGAGCTAAGTGAGGCGTTGTTTCGTATGCAAAGAATTACTAACTGAAGTTTTTCTTCCGATGGATTATTATATCTTTCCTTTCCCCATGATTTCCACATTTCTGCTTTTATCCGCCGTTTTAAGTTCATGATACGTCAAGCTATCAATTAGCCATACGCATTACTTGTTGAAACCTCCTTATTAGGTGGTAGCTGAGTTCGATTCCGACCCTTTTTACAGACACAGGGATTCAACATTGTTTGGTCAGGAACACGCCTAGAAGTTGTTCGTTAGAAGTGTTTAGCCTCCGTTTCTTCAGGTGATCAGCTATTTCTAGTTTTTCAAACAGTGCAAAAAAACTGCAGTTGCAAAGTTTGCAAGGTGCAGCATTGGGATTGGAGAACCTAAATCTTAACAGCTGACGATCTCTTCTTTGGCTGCTACACTGGTTATCCTACCGTTTCTTCATGCTTCCATAGCTGCACAGCTGTCCACGCAAATGAGGTGCTAGTTTCGTGTGTCCGATGAGAGGGAAGTTCTGGTGGTTACGTATCGCGCGACGGCGCTCCTTCCCTATGCGGTGGTTATTTTTGTGTTCATTAGCCAGTTCATTGGTGATATTTTGTGGTGTGTTGCCGTCGTCTGCCTTCAAAGACGAGTTTCTCTCGCTCTTTGGCTGAAGAATTTTCTTTCTTTTCTTTTTTTTTTTCATTTTGTGAATGCGTCGTTGCACTAGCGACGGCAACCAAATTTTGCTATGCTGCTAAAAATCGATTGACATTTGGCCGTTGAACACCGCTTAGCCAAGCAAGATTTTTGCGGGGATCAGGGTGCTGCATCATTTGCATGTTTTAGGGGAATTTCTTCTCCTTCATCTTGAGAGAGGAAGAGGAGGTTTTGGAAAATGACGCAGAAAATTCGATACCTTCCACTGCTTAATGGCACTTGTTCCACGAGCTTTGACGAAGCTTGCGACTGCGGTAGTAACGTGCATATTGTGCTAGATGAAGTTATGCTCCTTCTCAAAAAGGGCATCTCATGGTTATAGTGAACTTAGTGGGTCCACAGTGTTCATTGTAGAATTTGTTGCATCATTTCAAATGAGATCCATTTTTCGAATAGGTATACACATTTGCACGATATTCTTTTTGTTCATTGAGACCGTTGTTAACAAATTCATTCCACATTGTCAGTTTCGTTGCGTTAATGATGTAGCACACAGTATAAATACTTATCATGAACTCCGACCTTCAAGCGCGCTCAATTAGGGAGGTGCAAGCTGCCGACTCGGAAGAGGTGAACCACAATGGATAACGAGCGAGCTTGGATAACGAGCGAGTGAAATTTTCAAAAGTTTTTGTGAAAAACGTCCAAGAAGTGCATAGTTTTTGTAGCTATTTTGATCACGCAAGGACCATCTATGGTCATATAAATAAAACTACTATTTAGCAATTTTATCGATCAGTTATCAACTTCATTATATGAATGGCAATCTCTAGTGATCTTCAGTGAATAAGCTTTAGTTTTTCTTCGCAATAATCTGCAACAAGTAGTGCATCGTCGATTAGATCGATAATAAACGATTGTTAATTCGTTTGAGAATATAGTGGCACACGAAATTTCTTAAGAATTAAAGTGGTGATAATTTTTTCCGGTTTGAAACATCTCCCATATAACACAGCAGATATTACTTCTGTCATTGCTATGGACTAGAACTTTCGTGTATGAGATGTAGTTATCTTATTGCTCATATTTGTCGAGTAGCACCTTCGATAATTCGATGGTTGAAGGCGTTGTTAGAGATGACTATGAAGGGTAGGATTCCTTACTTCTCACAACATGACCACATTGAGTGAGGCGTGTCTATTCACATGGCTACTATGTTAATGGAATATCGGCCACATTTTAATGTCTTTCTTATGTGGGCATTTCATTTGCGATTTTTGCTGCTTCTTAGATTTTTTGAAACAAAGTGTCTCTTTTTATGGTGCTTACATCCTTTCATGGGGTGGTTGTTACTTCCTCAACGATCTTTTGTAAAACGCTAGTTGGAGTTAACTTTTCACGTGGCCCGTCTCAAAGAGTCGCTCCGTGCAATTTAGAAACGAGGTGTGATATGATGTGGATGATTTTTTTCTCGATCGTTATTGGTGTATCGTCGAGCTGGTGGGAGGACGATAAGAGTGGTTTTTATGGGCAGAGAGCATTCGTCCTCTTCTGTTGAGAGCAGCATCGATAGGTTGCCTTTTCTCCATTCATTTTCCTTCCTCCATCTCTTTTTTCCCCTCTCCCTTCTTCTATCCTTCGCTCACAGTTCCCCTTTTGAATGCAGAGTGGAAGTTGCAGTTTTTACTTATAGCTTCGTATACGCTAAAAATTGAACTTTATGGGATGTTTTGAATGTCTGAAACAACTGTAGAAGTGCTGAACATGATGTTTTAATGACAGCTTGTAATGTATAGCTGTTTTCAGTTATGTACGAATGTGATAGATTGAAGATGCAAACGATAAGGTTAAGATTAAAAATAGAGGGAAGTGATTCACTAAGGGTTGGCAACGAGTGGGAACGTCGTCTCTAATTACGAATATTGCACTTTTAACAGTTCTTTGTCATGCTCATCATCAGTCATATAATTAATCTCGATTTTGAACTCATTTTGAGAGTAATTTAAGACGGGTCGATTTTTATAATTGGAGATGAAGAAAAAAGTAAAAGCTGATTGTTTATGAAGATGACGACGCTCAACCAACTGTTCACACTTGCGTTTTTATGCGGTCAATTTTTACAAAACCGAATGCGTGAATGTTTGCTGAAATTTTTTGGCATATTGTATATTTTCGAGTGAGATTACTTTACAATTCACAGAATACATTTTATTTATTTTTTCGATTGTTTCATCTGATCCGGCATCTTAAAATGCTCCCCCTGATCCTCAAGTTTCCTTATCCTCAGTCTAAGTGGACCCGTATGGTAATCGTCCATCCCGATTCGTCCATCCTAAAGGTGTACAAGTCGAGGAGGAGTCTAACGATCTCTGGCTGTGGTGGCTGTAGCGCATGTCTTTTAATATGTTTTCGAAGCTTATCACTGCAGCACGGTTGCACCCAATGCTTTGTGTAATTGTTTCCACCCACATAATATTTTAAACATCACATGTATGAAGGGCGCTGATTAAATCTCCCTGCTGAACGCAATACGAATTTCTAAAGATTGGACGAAATCAGAAGCTGAAGAGCCGAGCAGCCACAAACGGCTCTTTAGAGCCATTTAATCTGTATTCAATAACTTAGCTATTTTGAGTGAAGCCTACCTCTTAGAGACCTCTCAAGTACGATCTCAGCATGCTGTAATTTTGCAACGCACTATGACAGAACGTCTCATGTGTTTGCTGTCCACCTCTGTTCTGCCGTATACAGTTGCATGAAATTGATCATATTTCTCTCCTGCATCATTCGACGTCAATATTTTTTGTCATCGTTACCAGATTGCTTAAGGCGCCTTTAATTTAACAAGTTATTCATTTCAAAATAGAAATTATGGCGCAGTGTCATCATCAAAGACGGAAGCATAAATGTGCTTCCGGAGCACATGATCGCCAAAGGGCTGCGGGCAGAGCGCTTCCGCAGCGGAATTTCCATGCGTTGGAATGCGCAGTTGGCCTTCAGCGTTGCCGAAAATGGTTGTTTTCGTAGACAACAAACGTTTCACTATTTATTGCTTTGTAAAGTGGTAAATGAAGCGAAGAAATATTGGCACGGGAGCCGTGACGAGCCAAACAATGGGCTCAGCGGCAGTTGTAAGCTTACGTTACTTGCAAAGCGTTTTCTTGGCTAATTGGCAACGGTGCGCGTTCACGTAAACGCATAGCTGATATCGTGGAATGTGCGTAAACCAGAAGCGTTTCAAGTTATAGATTGGAATGCTTGCGTTTTTGTCTTGCTTAGCATAAAATGACAACTTCATTGCTTCAAGCTGATCTTAGCGCCTCGAAATGAAGTCCGTGGTAAGATTACCACGGTGTTGCGATGATTTTTTAATTTTTATTGGAATGTAATTGTTCCTTCAATTCATTATCTAGGATTTGGTGCATAAGATGAAAGAGATTTCAGGTTTTAGGGATTTTATGAAAAATTGATTCGCATACCTGATTTTTCGGCTTTTTTCCTCATGATACTGCGAAAGTTTATGATGCATTGAAGGAGAAGAATCATATTGCAGATTAGTCTAAGTAGATTTGTTTTGATAGAGATTAGAACTCGAGTAATTTTTATTTTTTTCACTGCGCTTTTTGATCAGCTAGAGAAAATAGTATGGTGAGGAAAGTGAACGCATTTTCAAAATTCAATATTCGTTGATCACCTTAACTGATAATTGAAAGTGTTGTTTGAGGTAGTGATATGAAAGGAATATTATCGTTGTTTTATCCCTACAAATACGTGCGCATTGGTCAGTTCATTTAATAAATCAATAAGGGTCATCAACATACATTTAAACATTTTTCATCCCTAATTGCTTCGATGTTTTTTGCTATCATCCTGCTGTTACAAAGTTTTCATCCTGTGATAGTACGGACTGCTATTTTTTTATTTACGTATAAAATATCGCCGATTCGTATTCACAGAAAAATAAAAATCAAGGAGAAACAGGAAGTCCAAATCCAACACATTACCATATTCAAAGGAAACATTTAATCAACGAGAGTGAAATTGAATTTTTGTAAAATTTTATGGAAAATTATAACTCTTCAGCTAACGAAAAGTCGCTAATTATTTCCGCTTATTAGGCAGAGCGGAAAATAATGTGACCGTTAGCCTCATCTCGCACGCTGTTCTCTAGGCTCACGTCGAGAATATCACCACAGGTCCCACTTTTCGGCTTTTTTCTATCATCTACTTCTAAAATGCACAACTAATAAAGCCGAAGTGGGTGACGTGTAGCAAGGATTTTCCGACCTCGCAACTGCATTGTCTCATAGAAATCGATGAATTTAAGGAAGCAATATAGCTATTCACAAATTCTTTTCTATTTTCTAATGAAAAGCTTTGAAGTTATAATGGCCGCCTGTCGTGTAAGATATTTCTTGAAATCTGTAATCATCATTGTTTTTCCTTCTATAAAGCGCTTTGATTTTTTATTTCCTTCCGTAAAACTCTAATTTATATATTCGCTCACTTAAACTGGGTGTTTAGTGATTATGGCGCTCTCTGTTGAGAAAACTTGAGGGATTTTGCAGATGTGGCGATGTGGGTTTATTCTATTTATTTTCGCGTCGTATTGAGTGCTCAATTGAGATAGTCGCTTTGACTTTACGTTGCAGCTAAACATAGAGATGTGCATGTTGTTTATTCGTCGACGTCTCTGGAATTACTCAATGTCACGAATCGTCTTCATCTCCTTATGCCTCGTTAGGCAGCGTTATGTTGGTTTTACTTTAAGGCGCAATCTATTCTTTGTTCTGATAAAATCTGTAAAATATTTAGTATTTCGATGTTAACTGCCATCCTTGGAGAATACACTAAGGAGAATCGTTCACGAAGATAAAAATTAAAATTCCACATACCGTTCTGTGTTTCCTACTTCACACCGTGGAGTATTAAAGTTACAAAAAACAATTTTTTTGACTGCAGAGTCCTAAATTCTACGTCGCATGTCTTTATCCTCCCTAATTTCTGTTCCTTCATTTTCATCCGCCTTCTCTTGAAGCGGTACTTGATCACTTATATAAAGCAAAAGCGGTCTCTTAACGTATGTTCTTTACCTCTTTCTATTTCACATATAAAATCCGGACGCTGCACTTTTGGGGCCAATTTTGGTTTGAATTGTATATAAATGTGTGAGGTTCTGAAATCGAGTAAAGATTACAGGCGTTCATATAAGTGAAGTTATGTTATATAAACCACTTGTTTTAGGTGCACTTTTATCGCATTTGAAATCTGGTCCTAGTGCACGTTCCTGAAAGTGAATCGCACGAGTTTTGATTCACAAAAAGAGCTCATTCCGCTGGGACGCTCTGCGATATTCGAGATTGCTGCACTTTAGCTGCACAAAGTACTGTCGTCGGGCGAAGTGAAGGATTTGCATGAGGGGACAAGATCGCATTTATGATAGTGGAAAACATACCGACCTGACAAAATTTTCGTAGATAAATGGAGACACATTAGAGCGACTATAATTTGTTCACTTTAAAGATATCGTGAAGCATTAGTATGATTAAACGCTTGTCACTTCCATTTGAACTGCAATAATTTTCAGAGGTTTTTGCGTTCTATTTTATGAGCGTCTCATTTCTTTTCTCTCTTTTAAAATTTATATTACTTGTGGCATTATCAAATTGTGCCACAAATTTCCGTAGTATTTAAACTTACGATGGGAAAAACATCACAGATGTGAATTTGACCATAACTTTGACCCTTCCTTCTCTGCGATCAAATTCTCGAATGACCATAACTCGCGATCTTGAAGTTGCACGATAGAATTCTCCGCACAGATGCAATCGAATAACTCTATTTCTATGTTAAAGTTCCAACCGATAGTTTTTCGTTAACCTTATTATTTCAAATGGGTCACACAGGTGATACCACATTTTCCTTTTAGCATGCGATATGGATTACGTGTTGTTTGTGAAGCAGTGAAGATTGCCGCAGGTTCATCTTTGAATGAGAGGAGGATCGTTTTATGTATATATTACATAAATAGATATTTCTGCATGTTTCTTTTCAAGCGAAGAAGGATGCTGAGTTGCGTTTTTTATGCGGTTGATGTCTAGCGGGTTAGTCTTGAACAAAAACGTGCATTTTTCCTCTTCTTGCTCTTTTTCCTCAGTTGTTCTCTTATGGTCAGTTTTTTCGTTCTTTTTTTGAAAATCTGTTGCATTCTCAGTTCACTTCACTCTAACGAGTTGTGCTGAATAGTCAGGATGCTTGCATCTGTGTAAGAATATCTCTCTGATGGCGCATAATCACATAAAGTAGCATCAAATAGGTGCGAGTTGGCGAGGCAGCTGCTCTTCTGCATTGTCAATGAGTAATCTGAGTAGCAACAGTATTCTTAGGCAAAGGTATTTAGCGTACATTTCATATACTTATTATTATTGTTATTGTTTAGCCTGAGGCGTGCTTTAACGTTTTATGAGTAACTAAGTGAAGTTCTGTACAAAGAAACAGCGGATGGATTGAAGTCGTTGGTTTATTACTGCGTGTGCCACCTTATTCAACATTATTTGAGGTACTCGCTGAATGCATGCCATGGATTCAGATGACACTGTTTTTAAACACGTTGTGAGTGCAGCTGTTGAGTTTCCCTAGGTTATCTCAGATAAAGAATCAGAATTCTCTAACTCAGCTATCATTCAAATATTCCATGTAACAAAACGTTGTTCTCATAAGTTTCTGTTAGTGCCTAGCTCAAGAGTTCCATTGGATTCTGTTGTTATTCACCAAAATGAGCATAACTGTTGTGAGGAACAGTGACTGTTACTTCTTTGCAGCTCAACACCTGTGAAAAAATAGCTCGTTGAAGACGATAAGTCATAATGGTGTAACGTGCATCTGTGTAGTTGATTTTGTACGTTATAAAGTGGAATAGGCCAGCAAGTTTGTATTCTTCGACTGATTTTTGCGCGTTTGGGAATTAGATGATGAATGAACTGCGAGACAGCTAATAGAGAATCGGTTCATAGACTTTTAGGTTTAACCTCAGTCTTAAAGGAAAACAAAAACTCTAAATGGCAAATCATCGAAACTTTCGAACAAATAAACTAGAATATACGATACGTTGGTGCTTATAAAAGGGTTGCCACAAAAACGGGGACTTCCGACACCTTTTTAGGCCTTCGGCTCCGGCTCCAGAAATTCAACAGCAACGTAACGACGAATCCTTCTATGTTAACTGGTAGAAACTTTAAGCATCCAGCAACTCGTCAAAGAAAGTAGCGTGCGTGTAATTTTTTCCACTTTTGTCGGAGCAATCTTCGATGCACTGTTTTACGAAAACCGCAAGTCAAAACAATGTGACTAAGACTTCGAACAGTCTCACAAAACACTTTACAAATCGCTAACCAGCAGTAACCCCATCAAGATTAAGAGCAAGTGTGCTGGGAATGACGAATTTGATCGACCCAATAGAAGCGAAATCGGGGAGAGGTCGAACGAACTGCGGAGGAACCGCTCCACCTCTCCTGCTGCGCGACAAGTTTGATCAATCCTAATGCCTGCAGAGTTCATTTATATGTCAACCATTACAAACAAAGGACAAAATGTAACCTGAAACTACGTTGAGATTCAAACTGCTTCTTACGGCAGTGTCAGAAAAGAAATTGACATTAAATTTTTTGATCGATGAGATAGGTGCAGAATGATTTCTTGGTGTTTGAAGACTTTTTTCCCAACCTGAGACGGGATAATTAAAGATTGTTTTCTTATACGAGTAAAGTGTGCTCGGATCATAATGCGGTACACTCTTGGCAGTGGACCGCTAACGGCCAAGAGCAGTTGGTGAGAAGAATGGCTTACTTAATATGCGTTCGTTGAAGTACTGTAAGGACATTTGAAAGCAACGGAAATTTGTTGCAGCTCATCTTCGCCGGTGAATACACTAAGGCGATGAATAAGGATTGGCACAGCGACCATTTTTGCTGCTGGCAATGTGACGGCACGCTAACAGGGCAACGTTACATCCTGAGGGATGAGCATCCCTACTGCATCAAATGCTACGAAGATGTATTCGCGAATACGTGTGATGAGTGCGCTAAACCGATCGGAATTGATTCGAAGGTCAGTCATTTAACATGTCCATACAACATTGTTGAAGCGCCATGAAAAAATGGCCTTAAAAACGCTTGCTGACTACCGATTTTGGTTATATAACAACGCCAGTTTTACTCCTTCGACATCAGTTAGCATTACGAGACTGTAAATATACACTTCAATAAAAACTAAAATTGCATGGAAATATATTAAAATCAACAAATCTTGGAGTTTAATTCACTTAGCCTTTATCTGCATTGACAAAACATGTAATACATACCAGTGGTCTAGCGGACGAGAATTTGAAGGTAAAATAGCGTATTGCATCCATGTGGCTGAAAAACCGCTGAAATAAGCGGAATATTCGATAGAAATAGAACGATCTTTTTAATGAGGTAAGGTGTAATTGTTTTGAGCATGAACTAATTTAAAAGAGATAGTTTTCTTGACGATCGTGTTGCTTTGTGAAAAGGATTTTTTACTTAGCAGCTAAACGAAACGATCGATTGAAAACACCCCTCTCTTGTTAGCGTTTCGTTCCTCATTTGATGGATGCCATATGGACCATGAATAATTTGGCATTCGCTTACAAGAACTATAATTAGTCACAGAAATCATTTTCCATTCTTTCAGTCATTTCTAGAGCTCTTCAGATATCTTTATCTTCAGATCTTCAGATACTCTTTTTTAAGTGGAACAGATCCGGAGTTATAAATGATGTGTTCAGCAGCGTAGACTGGTTTTTCCTCAATATCTGTCATCATGTGAAGGAAAGAAAAAGTCTTCGTATAGTGCGGTGCAGATGGTTGCTCGTCTTAAGGCTATAGAAAAGAAAGCAAAAACTGCTTCAGCAAGTGTTTAATCGTCTTCGTTCTAGGACTGAAAAATTTTCTGGATGCAAAGCATTGTAACCATTCGCAGTAACGCAAAGTACTGCTCTCATTAGTACTTTACTCGGAACCTAACTACGGACCGCCGCACTATTCGTGCTCACAGTGTTGAGAGTTCCTTTTAGATACACCCAAAACGTTTCTCAGTTTGGACACTTTGCTTCAACCGTTATTGTGAAATTTTGAATAAGAGGTAATAAGACATTTGTTTTACCTTCTGCTGTTACTATCTGAACTATTTTTTGCTTTGGGCAGTGCTTTTATATGCACCGCACAGAAGTGCAAGTGATATATGACGGCAGACGGTGCGCTCGCAAAAAATTTCCGCAGCTCTTCTCCACTCTCACCCTTTTTCATTTTATATGAAATAATATGGCGTCTGGAACGACTCCTGACGGTAGTTGCAGGGAGAAGGGGATAGTGCAGGTTTATTTTTACAGCCTCTTTAAAATTGCAATTGTAAAATATGTTTATCTGAAATGCTCTTGCAAGATGCAATTGGTCGTTCCATGTGGCAGTCGTGCAAAGATTTATGATGCAACGACCAGCGTTTTAGAGATGCGTCCCTAGAAAAGACGGTGATTTTTTGCTTGGATACATCTGAGATTCCACATGACAATGCATAAAGGCATTTCAGAGCCGCTAACGTTGCCTCTTTTCTAGTTTTAATCATCTTATAGCTACGGAATGCTATATTTTCAAAGATCGGATGATTTGTTAATAAGATGAGAATTCCGGACTGTTGATAACGATTAATCTTCGAGACCCTAAGTTTCCGAGGCCTAGATTGAAGCTAAAGTACGAGTTATAAAACGGCTTCGTTAAAACCAACAGTGCGCGAGTTTGGAACAATGCAATCGAAATGATGCGTTTTTGATATAACTGAAGGGTTCTTTGATTCGGTTTATGCTTCCAAATTTGGCATCTTGAACAGAACGGACTTGAAATTTTCGAATGAAGTTAGAAATAGAAAGTTCTTCGCCAGTTCAGTAATAAACGCTATCCAGTGCAGAAATAGGAATACGGTTGCTATCGATAACGGTGTTGACTTTTGGCTGCGATAAAAAAAATCTAGCCAGACTGTCCTAAGTTCTTGCATGTCAGACTTTCTTCTTCGGTTTGAGTTCCGACCGCGGTATGGTTAAATTTTTTTTAATTGGTTGGGGTGGTAGATCTGATAATTTTTTAGATTATAGTACTATATTCTCTAAACAAAACAGGGAAGAGGAAGAGAAGTGGGGACAATAAAGAGTGTCAGTTGCATTATTCAAACACGAACATTTCTGAAAGAAACAGCTCTAAGTTAAAAGCAGGTTCTCCAGAAAACATATGTTTTCCTTGCTGTAAGAGTACGATGCTTCAGCCTCCTTCCTCTTTCACTCCCAACCCACCCATGCATTGCAATAATTATGTTGGTTTTACGTTCAATATTCCTATGTAAAGACGAGTTTTGGCTGGTAATTGTACGTTATTTCAGGATCTGTCCTATAAAGATAAACATTGGCATGAGGATTGCTTCCTTTGTAATATGTGCAAAATATCACTCGTTGATAAGCCATTTGGTAGTAAGAACGATCGCATATTTTGCTCGAATTGTTATGATCAAGCGTTTGCGACGCGATGTGATGGATGCAATGAAATATTCAGAGCTGGTAAGCATTCGCTGTGCATTTCGCTCGCATTGCTTTTAATTGGTCATTCGGTAAGGTGAATCCCAGTTTATTTAACGTCTTGGAAATTCGCTCTTATTAGTGCGAAATTAAAAAGATCTTGAAAGATGATGCTAACGACTCGTAATTGGGGCAGCGTCGTTCTATGGCCAGCTGGGATTCACATTTAGCGTGGTGGCGGTCAGTAATCACTCTCCCCCCTCCTCCTCCCCTCTCCTCTTTAACGAGGTCTCTCAATTCGTCTAGCGAGAAGTCAGTTTCTTAACGATCCAGAAATTCAAGTGTATTGGGAGGCAGCAGAAGGTAAACCTCCATTGAATGAATTCCTATCAACAGACATATGCTCTTGTTAGGTAAGTCGTGGTGATTTGCTAATTATTATCCAGTTTGCCTTAGGTGAGCGCCTCTCTTTTCCATCGGTTCAGTATGAGGCAGAAACGGTGAGGTATTCACCAATGTTTCCTACATGTTCACTGAAAAGCGAAACTTTTCAGATGGTAAATCTATTTCCGCCTATTTTGCAGGTATGAAGAAAATGGAGTATAAAGGGAAGCAATGGCACGATAAATGCTTCTGCTGTGCACTGTGTAAAACACCAATTGGCACGAAAAGTTTTATTCCAAAGAATGAAGAAGTGTACTGTGCATCGTGCTATGAGGAAAAGTTCGCTACCAGATGTTCAAAATGCAGAAAGGTTCTTTTGACTTATACGTATGCAACGAATTATAATAAGGAATACATAGAAAACAAGTACCATACTTTCCCATTTTAACCCCATCCTCATCATCTTATTTGTCAGTTTTGTAGAGTCAGTTTTTGAATCTAATCCTTTGCGCAGAAAGTTTCCATAAATAGTCGTAAGTTGGAGTCTCCAGGTCAGCATTTGTCCTATTCAGAACAAATTCAAGGAAACGAATGCATAAGATAGTTTTTAGTTTTGCTCGTAGGATCTTTCTTTGAAAGATGAAGAGAGTATGTCACGATGGCATGAAATTTTCCTATTTTTGACCTTTCTAGGAGTCGTTCCTGTTTGGTTGGCATTCATCGATGAGAGTGGGCTCACTGTGATACGCAGAGAATTATGTTTCATTTTGATAAGGAACAAGCTGTTTTCTAGTTTAACGATACATCGACTTTGAAAAATTTGGAGCCGAAAGCAAACTTCAGCCAGGAGGGAATGAAATCTACTTCGATATGCGTCTCCTCATTAATTTTCATCGTATATCTCTCATTTGCACTTCAGTTTCATTATATTTCACGGAGCAGGGTTGTCATAACTTCTGGTGGCCGTGTAATATGAAGTGACTAGTGAAATTACGCAGTCATCGAAAGCTGACGCTTGTTGATCGACGGAAAAAACCTCGTTGATTCGGAGTGGCGATGTTAAGAACCGAAACGTGCACAGTGTTTGCAAATCATAGGATACTAAGTGATATTTAATCAATCCATTTAGCTTCCCTGAGAACAGCTTTGATAGCGCGCTGTCTAAATGGCTGTCTTATGTTTTTAAAGAATGTACTATGCCTGCAAATGTGTCAGCCTGTCAGTCTTTCCGGCTTTGATGTTTCGAGAGGCAGTTCCTGCAGTTCCTCCCCACCCGAAATTGGCCATCGCCCTTACTGTTAAAACGACTGTCCTCTGTATAATGTAATCTCATCACCTCAACACACGAATGTATGTATAATTGGGAAACATATCACCGAAGCTTACTTTTACCTCGTGGAATTCACTTCTTAGCGCAAACAAGTGTACGCAAGAATTTGCCAGCTTCTGTGCAAAATCAATGGTAGCCTGTGTTAACATTCAAAGCTTATAAGAAGGCTATCATTTTCTCGTCGATTCTGTCTTACCACTTCTTTTCCTTTTCATGTCATGTGAACCCCAGTCCATATCAAAGGGAGTTCATAAGCGTAGCCTCTTATAAAAGTCTCATACAATTTCTGATTTTGATTTTGTTGCACGTTCTGTCAGATCTTGGACAAGGAAGTTTTCTCCCTGAGGAATTCCGAAATCTAATGACTGATCAAGAAAGTGTTCACTTGGAGACTTCGGTTACAAAGAACAGATATTGTGCTGGCCTAATGGTCCTTTGTTTCGCTTTAAAAAGATCGCTAACGCTTTGCCGACAAACAGTCTGTAGGCAAAAACTCCCTCTCTGTGACTATCTAAGCACCAAGATTGCTGGAGTAAGTTCATGAATTGGATATACTGTTTTGTTTCTTACATGCATATCGAGAGTTGAGGTTGCAGGTGATAAGCACGGGTGGTGTAACCTACAAGAATGAGCCCTGGCATCGCGAGTGCTTCTGTTGTACAAATTGCAACACGTCCTTAGCCGGGCAGAGATTCACATCGAAAGACGAGAAACCCTACTGCGCCAATTGTTACGGCGAACTATTCGCGAAGCGTTGTAACGCATGTGTTAAACCCATTACTGGTAAATGTTCAGCTTGAAACTTCTTTGATGAAATAATACTGCGCTGCGACATACTTACAAATGTATGCGATGTGCCTCGTTAAAAGACTCATATTTCGCATTTTTTGAACGAGAGTAAGTGAAATTTATCGTAGGAGCCACTAGGGTAACCAGATGGCATGTGCCACATGTGGGCATCCTCCCTTTCTCCCCTCGTTCAGCTGCACTTGCCAGAAGAACGGAGGATATAGCTGCACACTTCGAGATTTTCGGGAAATGGACCACAGTTATGTTGTGAGTAAGCACAGGAATGAATAAGAGCTTTGAAAAATCTAAAAACACAAAATCTCATCGTTTTATTGGCCTTTTCTCTGACTACAATGAAAGTTTGTTATTCATGCTGAAATGGTAAAATTTCCATGAGGTTTAGACCACTGTGGTTCAAGTTCAGTTATGTAAAAGGTGATCTTTGGCAGTTGTTATTCGTTAAGCAGCAAATTCTGACCGCTATATCGATGAAGAAAATTTCAAAGAAATTGAAAAGGAAAGAAATGCCATGCCCACATGTGTTGCATATGTTCTGAGGTAAATGGTATGGTATAGGGTATGGTATATGGTATCGTATATGGTATGTTATATGATATTGCACATGGTATGGTATATATATGGTCGATTCGCTTGTGTCGGCTGAATATAGTTAGAGCACTTAATGTTTAATGGAAATTACAGAAATGTCGAATCATTTCGATGAAAGCAAAAAAAGTTAGATTAAATAAATTAAAGCATCGAATCGGGAAGGAACGTGGAAATTTGAAGAACGACGAATTGAGAATGAGAAATACATAGAAAAGAGAAGGAAGTGGGAAATATTTGGAAAATTAACTGGAAGGTCACAAGACAATGCAATGCGAGCGAGAAATGAGAGGAACATAGGTGAAACTAGGAGAATCCGGTTGGAATAAAGCGGAACAAACGTCCAAATCTTTAAAAAGGATGAAATTAGGAAGGAACTGTAAATCGCGAAACGGTGTGGAATTATGAACCTTTTCCTGAGTAGGCCATAAACGTCGGGAAAGATGGAGCAGTAGCGGAAAACGCTGAGGATGTTCTTTTTGTAATGATGAAGGGCTGGAAAGAGTTGGAAGACCAAGAAGAAAGAGGAATATGGGTGGATCTCTTCGAAAAAGGATAGGAATATGTGAGAAGAAAGTTGAATGTGAAAGATCAGGGAAGGAATTAGATTCAAACCGATGGAAAGAGGGCTCGCAAAAGTTAGTAAAAGTTTCCAATTTGGCAACGAGTGGAATTTCATTGGAAAACCTTGATTAAAGGATCGGAAGTGGGTCAGATGAGACGAATGTGAGGAGCCTTGAGGGAAGAGCCTAAAGCGGAGACGACGGGTAAAGATTTAAAGATAGAAGGGTGGAGAATGAAACTAGAAAAAAGAACTGTTGAATGCGTTGAGAAGAGAGACGAAAAATTTGCAAGGAGAGAACGAAGAACTGGCAGAGCCGTCAGTAGAAGGGGCGAGAATACTAGGAAAGGTTCGGAAGTTAGGAGAAGAGTGGGAAAGCGTTGTGGAAGGAGCGAGGCTTAAAAATGGTACAATAATGGTAGATGTTGCAGAGGAATTTTTCGATTGTAAAAAGAAACGAGATTTTAGCAAGGGGCGGGAGGGGAGGGGAGGGGAGGGAACATTTTCAAAAACTGCAGGAATGAAAGACTCCCGAAAATGAATAGAGGAAGTAGTAGGATGTCAAACGCTACTGGAAAATATTGTCAAAAAAGCGAAATTTAGAAAAGAAACAGCAGAAGTGAGAAGGGTTGAAAAAGCGGTTGAAGAAGTAGGGGGAAACGAAGATAGTGATAGGGACGCTTAAAAAAGTGGTCAAAAGGTCGAATGAAAAGGTAGAAGGTAGAAGAGCAGCAGTAGAAGACGTTGAAGAAAACAATTAAATTGTTGAAAGAGCAATGTGAAACCTCGAAGAAGAGAAGGACAGACTACGAAAATAAGTTTGAAAAAGTTGATAAAGAGTGGAATCGTATTGAAGAAACTTGGTTAAAGGATGGAAATAGGAAAAGTGAGACAAAGGTGGGAAAATTTTAGAAAAGAACTTGAAGGTGCGAAATAATTAAAAGGCAAGGTGACGATTTGGGAAGGTGATTCAGCAAGCTTGGAGGTCATCTGGGAGATAGTTGAAGATAGGAATAAGGGGTATGATTGGAAAATGTTGGGAACGTTTATATGCGTCGAAGAATACGAAGGTTTGGAGTGGAGTGGGACAGCGTTGAGAGGTGTGGAAAGTAGGGAGGCGACTTAGAAAAATGGAATTGACGTGAAAACAGTTAAGAAAAGAATTGAAGCAATTGGAAAATAGTAGAGCAACTAGAGGAACTACTGGAAAAAGAGTTGAAAGAAAATTGGAAGAGTTTTGGAGACGTTGAGTAAATTGGAAATGCTGGAAACAAGTGGGGATTTTGAGGAGAGGAACTTCGGGCTCACTTAATAGAAATGGGCATTATTGGGGAATGTTGAGAAAAAAGGTAAAAGCTTCTTCAGGAGTTTCCCATCGTCGCTTCATTTTTTTTTTCCACTTCATGTCGTTTTCGTATTCCGTCCACTCCGCGATTTTCCACGTCGACCCAATTTTCGTTATGACGCACATCCGCTGTTGTTTTTCCTCTATATTTCTTATCCTTGCTATACTGTTTCAAATTTCTAATCGACCGAATTCCCCAAATATAACTTGTGTACAATGGCCTCATGTACTGGGTGGTGCATCTTTCGCACTTCGGCGTTTCTACATCCACTTGCACCCATCGATCGAACTGAGGTATTTCCTAACTTCTTTGGAGTCCAACATTTTCCATATTTCCGTTTAGATCTTTTGAAATGTTGACGTTGTAGGCTGGTGCCTTATTATTGGACTGTTTTCAGGAATTGGTGGTGCTAAATTCATTTCATTCGAAGATCGCCATTGGCATAATGACTGCTTCATCTGTGCGCAATGTTCCACATCGCTAGTCGGCAAAGGTTTCATAACAGATGGCGCTGATATTCTTTGTCCTGAATGTGCAAAAGCTAGGCTCATGGCAGCTAACTCGTAACGACGTCTCGTCAGTTAAACGTCGGCCTCGTGCTCTTTCGTCCTCTACGCAACCACGTCAGCCGCAGTGCAAAGAAACGATTGCATTGGCACTGAGTCTCGAACTAGTAGATTTTATTGTGTTGTCTCTTCGTTTTTGCGTTCTTTTAGTAAAGGTACTCGCCGGATTTTTCTTTCCTCTTCGTTTTGCGCCTATTTCCTTGATCTTGCTTAGAAGTTCTTCGAAAGATAGATATATATTGTTGGGAATACGCTTGAAAACGCGATCAACTTTTAAGCATTTATTCGCGGCGCAATCGCTCAGTTTGAAAATTATATCGAGATGAGATGCCGGTCGCGCCCAGTAGCTGAAGTTGATAAGACGCGATATGCTTTTCGCTTCCATTAATAGGAGAAATTCCGTGAGGCATTTCCGTTACTCTTAAAGACTTTGTACGCTCTTTCATTAGAGGTTTCAAAAAAAGTTCTTGCTAACTGGTTACAGTAGCATGAAACAACTTGTTCGTACTGCCCAATACTTCATTTTTTGTAGCCACACTCTAGTAAGAGTCCTGCTTAAGTTATACGGAGTCTGGTTACCAGTCGACGTCCCACTAGAGAGCATGAATGAAACTCCATTACTAGTATGTTCATCGTGCTGTAATATCGAAAAATGACGTAGAAGACAATGCGGCGGCGGCAAGAGATGCATTTCATGCGGTGTTACTCACTAATCGAATAATGTGGCAACTATTGTTGCAACATCGTCGGTTAAGTATCTCTGGTGTAGGACGTCGTGCTGTGCTTCGTTTATGTAGTTTGTCTCCAAAAAAAACTTTTTTTGCACGTTGCTTCCGATTATTATTCATTTCCATAGATGAATCTTATCAGCCCGTATGTTATGCTGCTTTTTTTCGCGCAAGTACCTTCGCCTGATAATATATTTAGTACGTTTATGTGTGCAAATGTACCAATTGCTTATTAATCTATACTGATTGGTCGATGATGCTGGACACGACAAATGACATCAGTTGTGAAGCACCTCAGCAGTTAGTCAGACCTAAGTAAGCGAAAGAAAGACGGGAAGGAACGCAACACTTCCATCTAGAAAGTTGCTATATAACGCATTTCGTGTCCACCATTCGATGTCCAATTTAATGAGCGTCTCATTGATAGTGCTCGCGAATAACTTACGATACTATGATTGTCCGATTTAAGCGCACATGGACCATCATAGAGTATATATTTGTTCACTTTTAGCCTTAGTCGTTCCCACTTATCTATTTTTGTGGATTTACTGCACATCTTTACGAATTCTCTCTGCTATCACATGTCCACATTTTCATGGACAGAACAATAAGCCGTGATATAAAGTGCGTCTATGCTGCACACATGGGGTGTTGTTCTTTGATGCCGGAGGTGCTCTGTAACGATTCAATAAGTGTGCCCTGTGGTTTTGTGATTTTGGGCACGCCAGTAATGACTAACACGCGAAATTGTACGATTGTTTCCTCCAACTTTGTAGTGTATCGTTCGTTGTCCAGCCAGCTGCTTCATTATCTCTCTCTCCTTCCCCTTTCCCTCTCTGTCTTTCTAATTTTTTCCAATAACTGAAAGCAACGATCCGAGTTTTCCGAAAGCGGCTTTGTTATTCTAGCTTTCTCGTTTTGGTTTTGTCGAAGTCGAATTGTATCATACGCTTTCCAAACGCGCACTCCGGAACTGAGTAGAGTGAACAATTAAATGAGGGCAAACAAAGTAGTGCGGAATTTATCAAGTACTTTCATTTATGATGCCTTTAATGTGTAATTCAGCAGTTAGTGTAAACAACGAATCAGTTCCGTAGAGCGTTAGCTGTTCGCGAATCTGCCACCCGAATCCGTTGCATTATTGTCTCTTTGTTAAAGAAGTGGTTTGATGTCGAAAGCGGCTGTTTTATTACCATTACTACATGAAAGAGAATGTTTTTGATCAGTTGTTTCCACACGGTCCATTTCAAAGTCACTAGGTGGTCATTTTTTATAAATCGGTTTCTGGCCCAGTTCTTCAGCGACTTTTGATGACTATAGACGAACGTTATGCCAGGGAGCGCCGTTTCATACGGTGATCTGCGGACCTTTAGATGCAGTTTGCAGACTGCAATCTCCTGCACCCACCTCTCCTCCTAAGCCCTGAACTGCTTTGTGGTCAGGCTGGCCGCCTTTTTAAGTAGCGGTTATAACATGTTCTTCACCCACATTAGTAAGCATATTTAGCTCAGCAAGTAAACCAGTGAAGAGTGCTGGTCAGCAGCATGGCTCCGTGATGGCAGAAGACCAGATAGCCATATGACTCACCCGCTCCTGGTCTAGTGGTTCAATATGACCCGACAATTTCCACTGTCAGTTCGGGCTGCTAATTCGTCCACTGTGGCATATGGATCAGCCACACAACACTGAATCCTCTGGAAGAGCAAATGTCACTAAAAAAATTCGGTAGCAAAAAGTTACGATAAGAGTGGAAGCCGAGGGGAATGGATAAGGCAGTTCTAGCACGCCAGTATCTACGTCACCTAAGCAAAACGTTATGAAGGTAAAGCTTTTTCGACACCGTGGCAATTTGACGGTGCATGGAAGAAAAGCATCGTTGTAAAGATGCTTAACTGGAAAAACAAAATGGGATTGGCACGTTGCTGCCATGAAATAAATCTGGTACATCTGTGGCGTAACAAATAAAAGTTCATATCGTCCTCAAGAAAAACGAAGCCAGCAAGAAGTGGCAAAAACCCTTCAAACGTTTGTCGCCGCACTTCAGCAAGCTCCAAGTCCACTTAAGTCCAACTCCATCACCATATTTTTATGACCTCCATTATCTTAGTCGCGAGTAAGTTTCGATTAACGTCGTTCCACATTAAAAAGTGCCACTTAGCGCAAAGTAGAGGGGAAGGGGAAGGGGATGAGAGAGAACTGCCGACCAAATCAGTTAATTTAGAGGCGGGTGTTTCACTTGCACTCGCCTCCGTTCTCTTCAATATCCGGATAATTGCTTTTCATGCTACTTGCGTTGGAATGAATGAAGAATGCCGCTTAGTTGAATTTAACCTAGATTTTTTGCTCTCATATTGCTTCCACGCGAAGAATCTCGTTGGCTGAGAACGCTTTCGTCCCCATCTTCATCGTTATTCTTTGACATTTTACAAGTGCCGAAAAATTAACCAAAAAAACTGACCATTACAAGCCAGTTCAAACGCTCTGAATGCAAACTGACCGAAGGAGAGAGATGTAAATAAGACCATGACGTTAAGTGAACTGGAGGAGCATGATGCTTCTATTATCCAAACATAAACATTCCAAAAATAACATCCTACAGTTGGTACCAAAACTCCAAGAATGGTGCCTACGGCGAAATTCTGCTCCATGCGCGATCTCCAGTTTTCATTGGACATGGCGGCTCGTTTAGGGAATTGTCAGACTCGTGGTTGCAGTGCGGCAATATAAAAGAACCGCAACGGATGTAGAGCATGTAGTGCAACATTGCAAAATCGATGTGCATCTGCAATGCGTTGGTGTACCGTGATGCAGCCATCTTTTGCTGCTATCTTTCTGCAAATGATGACCACAATAAGCTGCCTTAAATGAGGCATTTTTGCGATCTTTTCACTAATGCTAACGATAGAAGAACTTCAACGGTTTTGCGTTTATCAAACGTAAAAAAGAAGAACATGAAGATAGCGAATAAGTAAATCAAAGAAGATTGGAAACGATAATTAATTAAACGACACAATCAATTCGCTCAATATATTTCAATAAAACGAGAATTGTAAAAAACATCGATTCGCCTTCACCTCACATCGCTATTAATATCTGGGTGAACTCGACGAAAATCTATTGTGAAAAAATACGCAGTTGGTAAACTATTCCGGCGAAATGACCACAGACGCTTCACATAGCAGCAATGAATACCGAGATTGTGGGTATCGCACATCAACTGCCACTTTAAAAAAACGGTAAGGCCAGTGCATCCATGTGATTAGTAGCATGCTTTTCTCGGTTTCTCCTTCGGAAAAAATGCACTGCCGTGTATTCATAGTAAAAAAATACAGTCGAGAAAAAGACCGTGTATCCAAAAGCGAGGAAAAGAAAGTGGAAGCACGACTACTCCAATGTGCCACTCGCTTCTTAATCAGCACTTCTGCCAAGCACAACCACAGCCTCAATTCGAGTCGGTCGTGAACCTTAACTTATTCCCCTACCACCGAACGTTAAGGCTGGATAGATACCAATCTTCTTTAAATTGGACCTTTGGCCCGAAATGATCGTCCAACTTAGCGGATGAGACTCTTGAATACGCAATGAGCAAACACCTTCCACTTCAAGGTCTGATGATTCAACACTGTTTCTCATCACCGCTTTTCCTCACTTCGGTGTGGCTAACCTTCACATAAAAAAGCAGGCCGAGCAATAGCTGCCGAAAAAAGCGGATCTTTCCACATGAAAGATCGAATGAGGTTCGACGCTGGTTTTGAAGATGCAACTTACGCCAGCATCTGCTGTAATCGTTGTGGAGAAAAACATCCAGCCCATCCACAACAAGTGGTCGTATGTTTTTGAAAATATAAGGATTTTCAGCAAAATGAACTCTCACATTAACTGCCACTAGCACCAATTAATCGACATAACTTTTCAGTTGTGAACTGAAGATAAAAAGCTTTTCGGCCTTTCAAAAGCTTTTCATGAAAGCTCAGTGTAATAGAAAAAACTGGATTCAGAAATCTAGTAATCCTGGCGAGTCCAGTAATCCACAGTTTCTACCGATTTATTACCAGCAGGTGCAACCTCAACTCTATGAAGAACATTTGACCAGAAAAAATTACCGAGCCATCCCACCCGATCGAAAAGTGTACTCGCGAAAAGCTAACGACTATCCGGTGTTAATGGATAAGGAAAACTCTTTCACATAAAACTGAGCTAGAATTTGATACGTAAAAGAAGAATCAATTGTACTTTCATAACCAGCTATTGGAGCAATATAAAATACATCAAACCCACCACTGACGAAAACTAAACGTTAACAAGTTCGAACGGTACAGATTCAGTATGATGCGCCGTGTGTTAATAACATGACCTCCGCGCTTATTTGCGAAAAAATACATTCCACCTCCTCGCCCTTTTTGCACAATAGCAGCTGAACATCTGCAAGAGGAAGTTCCTGTTCCGAAACTCTCTAGAACATCATCTGCTATGAGGTAATAATGGGACCCTCATACGGGCCATATGGTTTTGCATACTCTCTTAGCAAGAATTTTTTAAACTCTTGCCTCAACAGCTTGTGGGAAGGAACTGGGGACAACTTATTCTGTGCAGTTTATTTTGCGCCTTCGCCATGCACACCCAATTCCATTCTTATATCAAATGCGATAAATTTCTGCGTTAGAAAATAGCACTGCATAGGCTATAATATAGCTCGCCAGATACGATATGGTCTACCGTCGTTCCTATTACCTACTTCAATCCTGCCTCCTCCTCTGCGGACAAGACCATGTGGCCACACATCAAACTGAACCTATGCAGCGTAATCAACGAGCCAAAAGTGATCCATAAAACTTCGAATCAACAAACGGTGAGTGCCAACTGTCAGTGGAACCATTTGCACAAGAGTAAGTCACGACAGAACGATCCGTCGAGGAAAAGACACGTTTCAATGATACGACCGACGCAAATAGAGCCATTCCAAAACGGACGGAACATTCGTCGCAACGAACCTCAGTGACTTGGATCTGCCCGTCAAAATGCTCCAAAATAAAAGCGTTCATTCGGCTATATCGTTTCGAAGATGTTATTAAACTTCCACGTCTCTCACACACCGTGATGAAATGTCTCTCATTCCATCTCAATTACACTTAAACGCGGGCACAGAATTTTCTAGCCGATTTTATGACCCGTGAAAATAAGCCATCCGGATATCCAGGGAAAAGTGTGACAAGAAAATTGAAAAAGAAACACCTCTCGGGTGCTGCAAGAAAAGTATTTGTGGAGCAGCAGATGAGGAAGCATCACAACGCTCCATACAATAACTGCAAATATTAAAATAACAATCTGAAATGACAGCAAAACTTCGCCGTTGAAATAAATATCAATGTTAACTTATGCGAACTTTAAAAAAAAGCATAAAAGGTGCTCGAAAAAGTCTGCTAAATTATCACAAAACATATCACAGGGAAAGCCTAAAAAAGAAGTTTCCTACGCGAATGATGGATGGCACGTGAACCTCATCTCAAATCGCCCAATAAGTGTGCAAATGTCCACACATCAAAATAAGAACTTCCACATGATGAACCATGCAAAATGTTTTTTTACGCCGAAGACAACCATATGAAAGGCATGTAGCGATGCCGCCACCGCAACACTCTGGAAGGAAAGGTTCCCCGACGGATCAAAGTGACATTGCTGACAGATCTTCAAGAGCTTCGCACATCGCTCATAGTGATTATTTAAATAAAAACATTTCATCTTTCTGCTCGAAGGTTTGTAAAGCTTTTGTAAGTAAATTTCGCATTATCACTCTTTCATTGAGCTGCATCCATCATGAGCCGTTCAAAAATTCATTTATCACTTCAAGTTGTCTTTCTATACAGTCATAATATCTGAAAATGTCAACCGCTCTTCCCGCAGTGAAGAAATTGTCGCATGAGCTTCCGGCATCAAATCGCATATTTATACGTGACCTAAGCGTGGCACCAATCGGATGTGCTTTTCACTCTCCACAATTATGAAAAAAGAGAGCAGATGTGCAAAAAAAAACCAAATGCACTTTCTAGCTTTCTAAAGAGCTTAAAGCTTTACTTACCAAGTAAGAGGTAACATGAAGTTCTTTTCCTTCAGAACCCATGAAATGTTCACCGCCCAAGTTTTCCGACCTCAAACGTTGCTGATTTCCAGCTAAGGAGGCAGGCGAGGCAGGCGGTGCACCAGTGCATTAGTCACCCAATTTAACAGGACGACTTCACGCTTCTACAACAACTTCTGTCATGGTGTAAAAGTGCTAGGGAAAAACTGGATCTCAGAATAAGTTTGATATGGCAGTATGCAATACTGTTTTTACTGCATAATAGTACATCCGTCGCTGATGTGGAACACAGCATGAAACGCTTAACGCCACCCTGACCTCATCGCTTCTCATCAACCATTACGTGTAGCGAATGAATTATTTTTTGGAAGAAGGAAAAAGCAGAGCTCACTTATACTTATATGCTTAACCCTTCCTTTCTCCACGCTCCCCCTACCTCCCGTTGAAGAGATTTTCCCAAGTGTTTTCATCAACACCGAAAAGAACTCTCTTCTGAAATAGCATCCAAAAAAGTTGATTACCCAACGTTTAAGTTCGATAGTATCTCAATTTCCGGACCACCCACGCTGTCTTCCCACACACAAAATATCACCCTCCACATTTGTGAAAACCGTTATTCAGCTCTTGTTCTGACGTTGGCGCACGCGTAAGCAGAAATACCTCCAGGAAATTCAGATGCGCTGACATCATTAAGGATTGTAGGATGAATCAATAAATACTCAGTGATATGCCGGCTGTTCCGTTTCCCTCCATCACTTACATAAGCTGCCGGGATTCACGACCACTGGCTGCACTTTTTATAGAACTGTCAACAGCACTTGGATCGATACGAGAATGTGGCTTATTTCTAACGCACTTCTACAAGCAATACGAGTTGTCTGCCACACGGTGGTATGCTGGATGAAAACGGAGAGGCGGTGATGGATAGGTGCGCGTGAGATGTTTACGAGTGAAGACACAATACCACCCGGACGGGTGAAACCTTACGCAAGTTAAGTGCGATCAAAGACGACATTCACACGAAATCACTCGTTGCCAAATCCTTCGGTCTCCTCAATAGCCCGCGTAAGCTTTTCAGCTAATTGCTCGTAGGAACGGTAAGGAGGAAGGTCGAGCCGGTTGAAACACGTATGCGATCTAGGTAGCCAATTCTCCTTGCCCACTCGTTCGATACAGAACAACTGTGGACCAGTAGAACCAATCAGTTCAGAAAAGCCTCCGACCGGCACGCGACAAGTCCCAGTAACAAATTGAAGCAAGCGCGCCCGTTTCTCCTGATCCAGCGAGCGCACAAACTGCCAAAACCACAGAACCTGAAGTCAGCTACCATTCTTTTTAGGTCCAAAAAAGCTTCGCTATCTGATCCACCCTCTTCTACAAGCAGTTCCACTGAAAAACAAGGCGCTCTTGCAGACTTCTTCAACAACACAAACTGTTGCCGAATCCCTAACTGTGAATATCTAGCTCTTACCCTTGAAGACTGGAAATCATCATAACTACAGTTTCTATAGGCAAAATAAACAAATACATGCCTCAGATTCTACGTATGCAATATTCCGAAGATGAAAAAACGAAGCGAATCGAAAGGAAAAACTCGCATTTCGCAACGGATTTCCGATTTCGACGTTTCAGAAATTCCTTGTAATCATAAACAGGACACCGATATGTAAAAACAACGCACAATTGTACAAAGTCAAGCAAGATCTTAAACACTGTGAAGTCCTGACAATTTGAAGACGCAACCAAGGCAATAAAAACGAAGCCTTCACTTAATCACCCTCAAATCACTTAAAGAACGACTGTGGAAAGCCAAATGTCTAGTCAACCACGGCTTCAAAACGCTGAAATCATTCCCCAGGCCAACTTATACTGAAGCAGTATATTTCTAATTCAGCTCAACAGCTAACAGTTTCAATGCCCATAAAAAGAAGAGTAAAAAAGCACTTACTTCGCTAAATTTATTTTTTACAAGAATGCTTTACGATAAAAAAACATCCGCCAAACACGAAAACATCTGTTCGACGAGACCAACCTGTTTGCTTTGGGGCGCATAGTGCCGGTAAACAGTGTTCCTTTGCCAGTCATCAACATCCACATCCTGCATGCCACACAACAGCAACTCGAGCTCGCGCTCGTCGAAATACTGCAGCCATTCGAGTGGGAAAACCGAATTGAACCCGTTGAAGAATGCTCGTGTCTGCTGCTCAATGCCCCTATTGAACCTCCACTCAACCAATAGCTCCATATATTCATCCTTATTTGCCTCACACACTGCCTGAAAGTCAGCGCATCTCCCTATGCATGATGAAAATGGCGTTCCCATCACCCCCCCCCCCCCCTCCCCTCTAAAAAAAAGTTCAGAAAATGCGGCTCTACAACGTTCCACTGAAAAGTAGAGAAGGCGAAAGACGTGCTCAGCTAGGAGACCATAAAGAAACCAAAGCACAAGGCCAGGCATTAGTCCTTAATGGCGTTTGCTTTACAATATGACAACGACATGCAAAACATAGAAGAACAAGATGAGATAGCCTCAAGGTTTAACTGCAAATGGTGAAAACCAAGAGGTGGCTGCGTTGGAATGGCAATGGGTGGCGGGTGGGGAGAAACAGTAGGCCATGCAAAAACGGGGAAAAAAGGACTAAAGTTCCTTTTTCCATAAAAAGCAAACAGTTCACATAAAACATGACAACACTCAAGTACTTATATCCTTAAATATTTGCCTCTTATAACATATACTTCGAAGTCGGCAATAAATAACGAGAAATCCAACCAACATTGATGCTAATAAAAAAAGTTAACGATAAACGGCTTTAAATTCGCCTTTTCGAGAGTCATCGATTAAGCAACGGACAATAGGAACAATAGAGAAAAGTAAATCATCAATCAGGTGGACGAGAAACTGAGAAATAACCTACCAGCTCAGCACCGCCTTCCTTCAACTCATGAGTACGTATTTCGCCCAGCAATTCATAATCAGCAACGAAGTACAATTCCATGTCGCATTCGTCTACGTTGTTCTCCTTTATCCACATGACGCTATTGTAGAACTCTGCGTCAACACTTTCCAAATCCTTCAGCGTCAGCTTCTTGTTGAGCATTTTCTTGTAAAAAGGCATCGTGAACCCACTGTAGATAAACTTGCCGTGGAACAACGCCTAAATTAAATTATTATGAAATCGATGTACAAGAGGTGAATAACCTTGCACAGACTCGACATAAAATATCACTGTTCTTTCAAATGGCATATAATTTATTTTTAATGCCTCCAATGCAGATTCGGCCATCTGCTTATGAAAGATTAATCCATATGACTAGAAAAAACGATAACAACAACAACAAACAAGCAAACAAATAAGGCAAATCTGAAATGAGCGATGGTGATTATGGCTCGCCCATTCCCTAAACCTCAAAGCTACACTCCTGCTGCCCCGAAAATTTCGCACTATGTCTATTCATCAAACCGGAACTACAAAGAGGCAGGAAAATACCTGCAAACAAGCGGACAAAAATCATCCACTGCGGCTATCTATCATCACTTGTATCCCTCATCACTGTAGTACAATTACAGTCTTAGACTGAAGCTGACTTCGGTACAAAACGGCAATCGATGTATGAAGTGATAGTAACTACCAACCTGTAACTTAAAGGCTAACCGCATAGGGGAATTTCAGAAGCACGAAATACAACCAGTTGCAAAAATGCCAACAAATGACGCTAGAAGAAGCATATGCTCAACTGGTTCCTCAAGAACAACGAAGAATAAGAAAATGAATGTGCGAAGAAGCAAGCTGGGAACGTTCGAAAGAAAAAACGAAAACAAAAACTATGTTTTGGTCAATTTTCGAAACTTTTGGGTAAAACTCTTCCGCCGATGTTAAATACGAATATGCTGGAAATGATGGGGATCAAGAATATTTGCTAAGATGACATCGGAAATTATACTCACCATTCGGCTATTCATTCACCCAATATGACATGAATGCTAAACAAACACTCACCATAGCTATAAATCGTCCGATATATTCGAAATACTTCAGGTGGTCAGGATTGATAAAAGAAGCAGGATTGATCTGCAGACTATAGTTGTTCGTCCCGGCATACATAAATAGGCAATACATCGGATTGAGCACCTCGTGAGACAAAAGGAAAAACCATTCTCTGAAATTGAACTCCCTCTGAAATCGACTATAACAAACTTAAAGTCTTAACAAAAGAACCCGTACGACGAATTTGGCTCCCACGGTTAACAACCAATAAATTAAAAAAAACATCTTCAACGGAAAACGTACAAACTCGAAGAAGGACGTAAGAAAGGAGCCAAAAGCTTAACACTACCGCCAATGCCATCATAACATACTACTCCCAAGATGTCGCTATGCCGTGATGCCGAAAAAACAACTAGCGAAAGTGATACACGAGTTCCACTGAATAATCCATATGCGGATACGTGGAAGCAGTAAATGAAAACAGCTGAGTGAAACGGCGAACGGCCCTGACTTAAGCTACATTTAATCCTCAATACTCAACAAAATCGCAGCTTAAAAGTGGAAACTATTTCAACATAGCAAGCCGATGTCCATCACTAAGTACAAATTCGATTTTGAATATCCCAGCAACAAGTATACCCCATGAGCAAACACTCCACACTCGGAACGCCGCTCACTATTGCCGATCATGATAGTTACACTACATGAAAGCATAATAATTTTAAACACAAGAAGTTGAAGACATGGGAAAGAAAGGAGAAAGCATAAAAATTACCGCGCGACTCCTCCATAATCAAGCCCCTCTTCACCTCGAAACTGAATGTACAGTCTTCGTCGCAGATCGACTGCAGTCTTGCGCATTATCTAAAAACAGAAGTATTAAGTCAGGTGTGGATCATGCCACGCTCTGCCACCATCAACTTGTACTCCGTTACTTATTATCAGACAATTTCCTGTTAACGCTGACACGCTTAGTCGATTCAGAAGATTCCCCTAATAAGCTCGAATCCTGCCAGAAAATAATCAGCGAGGAAAAAGAAATGGGATAAAGTTTCGGAAGAAAGTTTTCACTAAATTTGTTCCATACTGGAGGGAATTAAGGCTTCGAAGTTTTTGAAGGAGCACATTCTGTTCCTCAGATGGCAACCAATTACGAGAATCGACGATCTTAAGCTTTATATTGCAAAGTGAAGCCTTCGACGATAACTCGCCACTTTCTTCTCCCACACCCTCTCTAAACTTTCTGTTTATTACCTTACGGGTCAATTAAATTACCTTACGATAACAATCGAAAACTCTCTTTTCGAATAATAAAATTGCAAATCGATGAGAACAATGAATTCTGGAAAGTTTTAAGGAACAATATACCTCTTGGAATGAATCCTCGAAAAGGTTGTTCCGCGAGACGGTGATCTTCACGTGATTTGGGACGCTGTTTGACTGGAAAAAAAACTTACATATGATTTGAAACGCATTTCATGCGGCAAGTGTTTCGTACTTATTATCTCTCAATAAGAATACTACTTACATGTCGATGTCCAGAAAGGTGTCACACCAATCCACGATTCCGAAATTAGATACCATTCACCTCATTGAAACAAACAAAAACCGCCAACAATGTCTAACAGCAAAAACTTCTGTAAACATCAGTGCGATACTACACTCAGGAGAAAAAAGCGTATGATTGAGTGCCTTCGCAGGACTCTGTCTGAAATATCACTAGTGATGAATTTTTTATTAATATAAAAACAAAAGGAGACGTTCTTGATCAAAACAAAAAGGGCATTTACAAAACGACTGAGTCAACATTAAAACGGTCAACAAAAAAGAAATAGGGAAGTAACGCGAACGGAAATACCCTTCTTTGTTTCTACCGTATCACTGCGACAGCAATTTAGCACTAAACACAATTAATCACCTAGCTTAATGACGAACTTACCAGGCAAAGGTATCGGAATTGGGCAATTTTCCACCGAAACGTTCTTTCGAAGCTCATTGGCATACCGTGGACGCCCATTGGCCCCACCGGCTTGCCAGTACGTGGGTCGTTATAAGTGGTCGATTTGGTATTATGATCGATGAAAAATGGTACTCCCTGTTCCGTGAAACGCATTTCCCAACCTTCAGGTAGCGGCTCATCCGACACGCTAAATTTCAACACTTTTAAGTGTGACCAAACTGAGTTCCAAACTCTTAGCGAGGAAGCTCGTAAAACACGTTGTTAAAACGGACAAGCGAACGATCGTGAAAGATAAGCTTTTATCCGCTATACCATTCATTTCTAAAAATCACAATAAAACGTGTAGACTAATGCACCCATATTTCAATGACTATAAAACGTCTGTAAACTTCATATTTTCAGGCATCTACAACTCCTTTGAACACCGATACATCAGCCGTAAAGTTGACGCAGCATATCACCTTCTAATTAGCAGTAACCCCACAAATTACACTGATGCAACCTAAAAGATTTCTGAGCAGAATTCACCGAACAAATGAGCCCACCGATGCACAAGTATTGCGCAGCTACATTGCATGCGAATTTGGAAATATTTAAGACCGCACTGTTGCTACTACTTAGAAAGAACGAAAGAAAACGATCATCGCACAGGCATTAACTGCTTAGCCAAAGAGTACTCTACAAACGAAACGTATAAACTTGTATCGCAAAGTTTTCGCTTGTAATGGCGTATTTTTCAAACGCTTCTTTATGATAGCGCCATCATCTCACGCGTGTACCTGCACGTATTTTCGTTCACCACTTCGATAATTTCACCCACGAACTACAAAATTCCTAGTGATGAAGTTTCGCATCGATGTTACTTATAAAACAAGACGACTTTCCGATCTTCACGTTACCGTATCTGTCGCAAAAATCCAACTCGGAGTAGGTGATCCCGCTAGCTGAACAAAACGCATTCGAGACAACTTCTAATAATGCCCTTGGGTACACACAAAGGAACAAAGATGTCACAACGACATATCAACTACTCGTCATCAACACACAGAGACTCGTGAATTCTATCTGTGAATCGCTCATTCACTGCGATCATCAGACTTCACCATTAGTTTCATCTTCATCATATATTGTCGAAGCTGTCCACAACGGTGAAACTGATTCAACTGCAATTTACTGCGCCCTACGTGAATTATCGACTATTAAGGCAACCTATTAAACATGTCAACTGGGCGAACTTGCTCCGCTTATTTAGTATTAACAGATACGTCAACATATGTAACATAATCAAGACACTGAGCTCAAGAACGCAGAACCCTCGATGACGTTTTGCAAATTAAGCCTCTGGACGTGTGAAGTGGCAAACTGAACCTCTCCCACCTACAAGCTTCGGTTTAAATGAAGGATATAACCCACAGCGCACTTCTGACACAGACGTCTTCAGGGGCGTGGTCGCTGTGTCAACTGCTCTCCTGAGTATGCAACTCATTAGAACTTCAGATGTTGAGCTCAGTTACATGAAAGCTTAGATGTACACACTTAATGTGAGCAGTAGTTAATTCATGATGTGAAACCCTAGCCGTCATCTCCAGAAAGGCCTCCGAGATTCTTTGGGTAATATGGACAGTGCAAACAAAAAGAATGACTGAATCGAAGAAATACTTTCAACGTCAGTCGCCAAACTATCAGTGGTTAATTACAAGCACGAAATCCTACGTGAGAAAAACCTACCCTTGCGTGCGAGGATCCTCCCACTGCGTAGTTCTGTTCACATGATTAACGAAGTAAATACGGCCTGTGTTCGGATCAGCTCGCTTTTCCCACCCATTCGGCAAAGGACCAAGAGGATCGTCATTGGAAATCATCGCATTCGACTGTAGCAACAAAAAAAAATTTTATTCACTGAACGAAACAACATAAAACCTATCTGTCAACGCAATGTTCAAAATAAAATAAACCTCACCAATAAACTGCTAAATTTTGCATTGGTGGTGCTTAAGAAACATCGAACGGTAAATGTTCAGAGGAGCAGTACATAGTGTGGGACACAACATGAGGAAATTCCTAAATCCAAGAAACAATTATCTATTTCTGAGATCGAGTTCTGCTACCGCAAAACCACTACTAGCATCCACGATTAGGCAGCGAATAACTCTTTAGAACTGCTTAAGGATAAAACATATGAGATCCCATAGCAGAACGAGTTATGTATGATAAACTCCTTCGCATACAAATCAAAAAAGCTTTCATGATATGGAAGCTTTAGCTGAATTTCACCCACAGCTCAAGTTAACATTCACACGTCGGTCCACCTAGGACAATCTATCAGAAACAGCATTGAAATTAGAAGTGCATCGGAGAAACAGCCTACAAATAAAGGTGATTCCAGGTTAGCTACCATAATCGAAGGTTAGTCCATGGACCGATCACATGCAAAAGTTACATCCAACAATCTCTACTACTCAGGATCTAATGATCCAAGCCAAAAACGTAAATCATTTGAACAGGAAATCTAATCTGAAGACAGGCATGAACGTAAAACAGAAGCGCTGCGGGTGAAAACGAAAAAAGGAATTTTCAAGGCTATAGCCGAAACCATCTTTCAAACGTAGCGAAAATTTAAAATTAGGCAAAATCAGGCAACCATAAGAAAAAATAAATGAGCTAAAGGGCAGCAACCTGGAGTAAATAGCGCTGTTCCCACTGATGCATGGCCTGGTCCCTATTTGACTGCCACTGCTCATGCGCCTCCAACATATCCGCTGTTGGACGTTGCCAAGTAGTGGTGCGTGTGTTGTGATCCACATAATAAACGCGCCCGCGAGGGTCACGACGCATCTCCCACCTACAAACACATCGATGCCACCGACAGTCTTTATCTTCGGAATTGGGCAGGTGCACGAAAAGAGAGGTCATCAGGTTCCTGGATTACTTTCACAAAAAGGGGTCGACAGGGTATGGCATGATCTGGATCACTCTCCGACAGCTCATCCTCAAGACAATTCCAGAGACCAATGGCGCTCAATCGCAGCCTCATGCTCATAGGTGCACTCTCTCAAACAAAGGACATATAAGCGTACTCCCAAATAAAAGAAATAAAAGAGCTGGAATTTAAGCACCAAGGAAAGAAAATCAACGGACCCAGATGGTAGAGGTGTGGTGCTTGGTCGTTCCCAAGTAGTGCTCTTCGTTGTATGATCAACGTAATACTTCCTACCATATGCGTCGTAACGCAGCTCCCAGCCTTCTGGTAGGCGCTCATCTGCTGCAGCCGATCCGTTAGCAGCGCCCGTTGAAGGCATCATTGTGTCGCGTGTTTTACCTTAACAACAAATGTCACTCATTTAACACAAACAATAAGCAACCTATAGCATCCCAACTTCAGACCTGTGCATCACTACTCTATTAACGAAAGTTGGTACTATGAAGAACATTTCTGCAAAAATGCGTTAAATCTCAATTCATTAGTGATCCAACCACCTATATTAGATGCGATATCGCAAAAACAGAAAAGCATAGAGGACACACGTGAAAGTGATGGGACAACGACAAAACTCTAACCAAATATGGCTGCAGCAAACTCACAAGCTCGATTGGTTCACACAATCTTCTGGAGACAAACGTCTTCTTCTCGTCGACTCTATCAAGAAAATGCCGAACGACGCAGGAAAAAATACAACATATTGCTCACATTATTAGACTATGGCCTAACAGAATGCTCGTTATTCTGGTTAAAGCTCATATTGCACCCTCGTGCATCAACAACACAACAGAAGCGTTGAAGGAGATGTACAGCACGAAAGATAGAATAGCGGACCGGAATTGGTTCGACGACTGGAAGAGTTGCTGTTAGAAGGGGTGCCGCTCCCAGGGTTCGCCGCCGCCACAAGTCCGTTACTCATGTTCGATGAGGTGGACGGCTCACCCACGTGCCCTTCCGAACTTCGACTGCTACCTAAATAAACACTAACAGAATGCATGCTACTTAACGAGCATATACAAGTGATAACCGAAATACCACTCAGTCTCCTCCCTCTTCACTGCAATCAACGCAACGTTGAGCCCACAGTATGTATACACATCCACTAAAAACTGATCTAAAAACCAACGACTTAGGACGATCTGAGATGGAATCGGACGCGAGAAAACAACGAAAAACAAAAAATAAGAGAACGACGAGAAATAATGCGATAATTTCGAAAACGCAACAATAGATGCAAATTCTATGCACACATAGCGGTGAATCACATCTGATGAAATCTCTTTCTCATTGAGAGTGTGAGTGAAGAAACCGGCGAATGAGCATATAAAATGTGTGTATTCGAAGACGCATCATGACGCGTTCCATCGATCTGCTGCTAGGTGATCAATGAAAACAGCGTAACTCGTCTTCTAAAACATCTATATGAGGTTTTTCCTCAAACAGATTCCTACATTCTGGATCTTCTAGAAGTTAGCGATAATTCCCAAAAATTCATAGTGCAAAAGAGTGTGACCACTGAAATTCAGTGATCACTTTCATCTTTCAGGCAAAAAACCTTCACATTAACGATCTGATGGCTGCTGTATTGGGAATACCAATGCCTCGTACCATTAAAAATGATGCTAGTGTTGAAATTGCACTAAATCTCGTCAATGTTAACGAAAAGTGACTAACCACCTAAGCGATGTGATTCAAAAAATGAAAAAAAAATCGATAAGGAAGCAAAGGTGATTAGATAGGTGACGGATCGAGAGAGAAATGCTCTTTGCAAAAGAGGAATGGAAGCGAAAACGAGTTCGAGATGGTAACGCGATCGGGAGCGCACGACAAACGACAGTGACAAGCGAAGATCAGCGAATGCGAACGGCCGCCATGAATGCACCTCCTTTCACGTCCAATACAACACATCAACCCAACCCTTCTCCATGAAATATTCTGAGTATTGCATCATTCTCCTTCTGCGATACTTCCTTCATTAACTGCCAGAACTCACTAAACCATGTGCTTTTGAGAAAATATGATCAGCACGTCATCTTAATTGCACAAAACGCATGGAAAATGAACTGCGCAACAAACGAATTCTAGCAATCGCTTCCTTAGCATAGTCCACTCTTTATAAATTACGTTACAGCTAACCGCGCTAACGACCACTCAAATAAACAAGGTTGGCCTTTCGCATCACCTAGTGGTGGTACACTAGCTGCACTTGTCTATTGCATTCCCATCAGCATAGGCCACCTTAAAACTGTTAAACTAACAGCTTTTTTTCTATGCAGCCTACTATTATTAATGATGAGACTGTTGTCTAAGGACGTACCGCACGACTGCATCTTCCAGGAGTTGCAACTGGGACGAATTAAGATTGCGATAAAAGGAATCAAAACAACGACGCCTATCGAGCGGAAAGAAAAGCGGTGGAGCGGAAGGGGAGGATGGAGGAAGAGTTGGGAATCAGCAAGTACTTTCCTTCTAGATAGCACAGGTGTCTCTATAGCTTGCAGATGACGAAGAATTGGCAGCACACGTTCGAATCGATCTGTTTGAAGCCTAAACTTCGCATCGCTTTTGATCGCAATAGAATATAAATTTCTCAAACGGATGTAAGTTTCGCTTAATGTTTACTGAACTTCGAACTTTTGCTTATGTTTACTCTTTTTGAGTGTGCAAATATCTCAATATCCCTTCGAAATGTTTCATTCCTTCACAAAGATCTGTCAAAGAGTACCTTCAGCGAAAGGTGAAACACTAATAAATTATTCGGTGGTCTTTTCCGCAACATTTCCAATCTGCACAAAAGAATACTTTCTGCAGTTTCATAAGCAATAATCACTCATCAATCTTAGATTCCCTCTTTTGTAACAATTGGGAATAAAAGTGATTCTTCCTCATTCCACTGCAACATCATCTTTTTCGCTCAATCGAATAAATTCTATCGATTACTGACACTTCATCGCACCAATAATTCAGCACAATCCCGCTCTACAAATAACCATACTGTCAAGCGTAAACATAATATCCATTGCGCTCCCCTTCTTTTAGGTGGAATAAAACACATAGGCTCAATATAACGAGAAACACGAACTTATGCATCCTTCGCGACCGATATATACTACTATGACTCAATCCTCCCTGATGGGCTCCCCACCGAAATGCATTCCCTTCGATTTTTCAGTTAGTTTCTTTGTCCCGACAAATCGCCGCTCTCCAACAGTCTCTTACCCAGACCGAAAATCCTCTTCCAGCATCTCAATAACACACAATCACTGGAAATACTTGAAAGCTACTGACGTATTCGTTGCTAAAACTGAATTCATTTTTTCTCAACAAAGACTTGATGCAATGCGACAAATTTGTTTCAGTGAGAGGCTCCCATTTGTGCACCTCAACTTCAGTTAATTTCGCCACTCTGTTGATAAAATATACGACATCGCTTCTTCAAACAGAAAACTTTGGCTAAAGTCTTCCCGCTACAAGCTAAAAACACCAATTATTGATGAGCAAAAACGAGGCGCCTTAACAAAGTTCTTGCCATCACAGAAGTTACCCCAAGATGAATTTCTCTTCCCCTCGGAGGACTGCGGTCACTTACATTCCGCAAAGAATGAGCTTCCTCCAATATCATAAGAAAATTAGTTCAACTAGATAAAATCAACGAGCGGCATCACTGAAATAAAGGGTATGCTTCATATAAGGGAATAACGCGAGTGGAAAAATCGCGAATTTTCCATATGAGCCTCATAAATAGTGCCTCATTAAGTGCCGAAAACGATTGTCACCTCTTATTTTACTTCATCATCCCCTTAATCCAGCTCATTCTCTGGATTATTTCTCAACAGAGAAAAAAGATGCCACTCAACCATTCAGGATCCTGCGAACAATCCATCAATCCACGAAGTGAACAACTCAAACTTCCCTAATTAGAAAAAAAGCAAACTTAAAACTGTGCACGGCAGCAACGTGAACAAAAACGGTCAAGATAAAAAAGCAGTCACCCGCACTCCTCTTTTTTGAGCGTTCAATATTGCCCGTAAGCGCGATTTTTAGTTCGCCAGTTTTCGTCGAATCCTTCGGGGAAGTCAGCTGCAGTGTTATTTTCGTGTTGTCGACTGCAAAAAGCATTCATATGCATTCGCCAAGAATGGAATAATAATGTTGTACTGCTTATATACAGGTGAACAGCAGGCTTCGCTCCCGACCGTTACCTCCTCCTCCTCCGCATCTCTTACTGACAGACAGCGGTCGCATCTTATCCACATTAAAATCATGGTTACAGGTCGATGCTCACCATCTTAATTCAACTACCTCGACAACCGCGTTATCGCGATCGGTAAGAATGGCAAAATCCGGTGCACGTTAAAAAGACGACTCAGTGAAGGAAACTCAACTGATGAATGTGCAAGTACCTGAAACAACTTAATGGACGTGTTGGATTTCGTAAACTATCTCTTCTAATCAGTGAAGGGACTGCACAACTGATTGCATATAACATTCCAAGAACAAAAATTCACAACAACCACTGACGACCAACCACCTGTAACAGTTCCATCATAGTTTGCTATCTACAAAGGTCGCGTTTTACGATAAATCAACTCAGACAGCAAACTATGAGCAAATGACATAGCATTAACAACGGAGCACTTCAAATTCTGAACACAACACACTAGTGGCACAAATCTGCAAACGCTTCCCTCCCTCCACCAGTCGTCAATGAAGCGCAATTCAAGTGCGTTGAAACACTCTCACCTCTCAATTCTATCCTCATGCCAGTTTCTGAAGGTATTGAAGTCTCAAACCCCCTTTTTCCAGTGAATACACTGACTTTCGAACTGGTAAGGTGGAAAGGTTGAAAGAGAAGATGCATTCGATGATGTACATTTAAAACCGACAAATTTCTCAGATCTCAATCTCATCGATCCACGAAGCGAACAATTCAAGACGCGCTTTGCAAAATTTATATGGATACAAATTTCAACATTATCGTCCGAACCCAAATTCCACTCAAAGCCTTGCAAGCAATGGTGGATATGGCGCTTATTATTTAAATTTACTGCCATTATTGTGATAGTTGAGATAACTGGATTATTCTGATGGTTCCAACTCTGAATAGCAAATAAACCAAAATCACAAGAAAAGGTTCAAAAATTAAATTAATGCACATACATTTTCCACTATCGGACTCCTTCTTGATTGCATGTGATACCTTTAGAGTTTTTTGTCCGATCAACGAGTCTTCGAATAACTTTGATTTGCCGAAAACCCGGAAGTCGAGAATTGATGACTCACTAACCTGCACCTACAATAAAACAAAACAATTTCATATCTGCGATACATCCCCACTATTCCAAATCAAGCATCATTGAATAGCGAGTAGAGACCGAAGCAAAAAAGATAAATAAGTCCATTATCAGGGAAAAACCTAAATCAAATCCACGTGCAACACATTTAAAATTAATTTCACATAAGAGTGAAGACTGAATGTCCCACACATCCCCTGCCCCTAGACCAAAGTTTAGTATACAAGCAACAAAACGCGTATGTTCCCTTCCCTCCAATAATCTCGTGGATATTCAACATTGTATGAAACAGTCTGCATAGCCGCATACATATCCCTCTCCTTCAAAGTCTAGGATGACAGATGAAACATCACACGAAACATACAAAAAAAGCGAAAAACGGAGAACAAAAAGCCGTCAAATATGGTCTCTCATTAAATCAATGAGAGGTTTTTCATGATGAAAAGAAGCAAGCAGAAGTCGTTCGTGATTGAAATGGAACACAACGCATCTCATTCTCGATCTACAAAAAACAAGACAGACGAGTTCCGATCTCATTGAATACAAAGCGCCTATTGCTTATTGAAACGCAATACACAGCGTTCAACGACGAACGCCTGATGCGCGATGCGTTTCCACAACGAACACAATTCATGCAGGACGGTTAGTTCAAAGAGCGACATTCATTCATGGGCAATCTTTCCCTCTACATATCGAGCAACATTTGCAGCCGCTCTCGCAAGTAAGATAAAATATCTCTTAATAGCTCATAGCGACTTGATGCAGTGCAAAATCCGCCTATCAACTCCTTATCGTAGCGTTCAGCTAGCAAAGTACCTACGAAAATTTTAGACTCGTCTTGTCCGCTGTATCCTCAGCAACCTCGATTTACATCAAGCAACAAGAACTGTGAAAATATCAGCTGAAGAAACAATACACCACCTATCTGCCTGCTATGCGTTTGTCCACATATGCCGTTCCGAATTTCTAAGGAAATGCAAGTAATTAGAGCCTATGCGTAATTAGAAAGAGCAAGGAAAGAAGAGAAAGAGGAAGAGTAGAGCTCATCAGTCAAAATGCCAAATTCGACTCAAGGGTGCCGAAAATTTTTATCTCCAGAATTACAGCGTGGGAATCGACCACTGCACCCGAAGTTCAACTGAAGCACCCAAAATTGGGTTCATTTCGGCCTTTGGACAAACGTGAGCTGTGAAAAAATCAGAATCACAGCTTTACCATATTTTCCATTGATCCATATCTTTCAACTACCTGAGTGCACTTGTGTCGTTTTTTGTGGGGAAGACAGCTTCACAGCCATACCTACTTTATAAACGCCGTGCAAGGGAGAACATACTGAAAGAAACTAATCACAAAAGCAACAAAGCGCAACAGTACAATGTAACTGCAATACGCAACTATTATAATTAGTGGAGACAACTTTCCTCCTATGAACATTCGTGAACATCCCTTATGGGTAAGGAGGGATGGAAAACACGGAAGTATATGTCCTGATGCGGGACGATACAGCCGGAAATGGAAAAGATTTTCGTAATGTTAGCTTAAGCTGCGAGCTAGGGCACGAATTACTGTTGGTGGAATAACGAGCACGCTGCACTTTCTACACTTGAATTCTGCAACTCAAACACACCAACATTAGGGACCTGCGAACGCGTTGAAGCGCGAAAGATTCTTGTGAAAGCAATTGGTCACTTCCATGTGCCCTGCCTATTTTTTTTTTCTTTTACTGCATTCGATGATAAGTATCGTACTAGCAGCAGCTACCGTCAGTAATACTGCTACTACACTTCGCTTTTACATACTCCGAATAATGCTAACCCACTAAAAGGCTAAGGTCTTCTAGGCGCAACTATTGTCGGCCGAAAATTACTGCGCTTATTCATCTTCAACGCAGTCACAGCAGCTCAAAACTGCAGAGCACCAACCTGTGCTTAGGTGGGAACATCGACAACAAGGAGATATTTTAATCATAGTTCCCGTAAGAGACCCTGCGCCACATTATATGCCATAATAAAGAACATTCCTTCCTCCAATTCAGCGCTTTCATGGCTCTTCCTTACACTGTGATCCTTGCCAACAACAAAACACATACAGGCACTTCCAGTTCATGCGGTTTCAACTAAGAACGGCAGTGGACGGTCGCTACTAATTCGACTGCCAATAAAAACTTTTAAAACGTTGTTCTAATGCCCAAAATGCCTACTGCCTCACCATGGAGAGACGCATACCTGCAACTGTTCATCCCATTGTGGTGTACTTGTCTTCTTCTTAACCGCTGTTTTCTTCGACGGCGAACAATCGACGACCAGTTCAACATAGACATCTGGCGGTTTACTGAATAAACCTCCAACACCTTGTAGTTTCGCCGAAATTACTGCAACAACAATATAATATATGCCTAAATTAAGCCTGACGATAATAAAATAAATGATATGCTTACGTATAGCGAATTCAAGTAGTTCGCACTGCTTCAGTAAATTTCCAAACCGTTTACTTCGAAATTTCATCGTTTCCTCTCGAGTATTCTCCTCCCTTAAACGCGTTTCTTTCCCATTAGCCGCATTTGCGACTAATTGCATATCGCTAATTCGATTTGCCCACCAACATCATTTTCAAAAATACTTTCAACTACTTCAAAATCTGCTACTCGTCTCAGCGACAAAGATAATACGAAGACAGTACGAAGTAGGAAGAAGTTGCAGACACCAAGCCGATGTAAAAAAATATATGATTACTATCCGGTAAACTACTTCGCTAGCAGTTCAACTTGGTCCGGCTATCGACAGTCGACGATAATTCAATGGAACCATCTCCCCCGGGAAATTTCGCAATCTGTCCTTACTTTTCCTTTCAGTAATGTCGTTTTTTATACGACTATTGGTAACGAAACATTCTTCCACTAAGATTTCGAAAAAATCGTTTACACCAGCCATAGAATGGCAACGACGATCGATGAAAACTTCAATATGTTACCATCTCCAAGCCAAATTGCGATCTATACAATTGGTATGCGCTCGGATGAAAATCTTTTCCGGTCGCCATCGAAAGTTATCCATTACGAAGGAGAAATGATGCGAACTATATCCGAGGGCAAAGTTAAACATTTCTCTTTGTTTTTCTCGGATGGTGCATAGATCGTCAAGTTGCTTAAGCAACGCTCATGGATCGATCCTTTTTAAAAAACGGTGAAATTAATTCCTTAAAAAATTTGTACTCTATTCGAAAATGCCATTCGAAAAAAATTAACTCCAAAACGAAGAATTCGAACTATTTAGACGACGAATTTCTCTCTATTTTGGAACTTTCTTCTTTTCCTATGCGTTTCCAACATTGCATTTTTTGAGGCAATGAATATCCGCTTGAGAGCTTTTTTCTGCCTTTCACATACGAAGTTTACCCACTCAGCTCACTCCGCCCGCTGCGGTGAACATTTCATCGATTTCTTCTACTCACCGAATCTTTATGATAGTGCAAATATCCCTCTTCCTCTCCCTTCTAGACTCAGAAATCTTTAACTTTCTTTTTAAGCCAAACACCTGGTCCCCTTCAACGCAACAGTTCTCGAACAATCTGATAGCAGCCGCTAAATCAGAATGAAAATCGAGATGCGAAGAACCCAAGGCCGCGAGCGTTTAAGTCTTGATGCAATTAACGGCGAATCAATGAGGAGGCGTTTCTTATCAATGTACAGCATTAAAACGCACAAAAACGAGAATACTGATAAGCGGCTTGCACCACAACGGCCGAGTGCCGCTCCCTGTCGTATGCGCCGTTTACGGTGACAGTGTTAGCAACACAACACCACACACACACACACACACACTGATAGCACTCAGGCAATTCCCATCCATCATCATAACCATACTCGTAAAACCTGTACGAGCAATAATGATACCACAAAACTTACAACGACGCAGACACCGTTCCTGCCAACTCAGTCCACTTTTCACCACCACCTTCAGACACGCAGTGAGCTCATTACTTCTACGAACTCTGGTAAAATGAAGCCCGTTTCTTCTCCTAAACCCAAACTAGCAGAACACCTAGCAGTTGAACAAAAAGCGACACAAGTACCGACAAAACATTTAAAACGCGCGAAAGACAATGCCAACAGCTAAGATCGCATAGGCAGCAAAAAACTCTCGCCAAAGGCTTACAGGAAGGTCTAAGGCTAATATCCCCCAATTTAAACGTTTAATAATGAGAACGAGCGGGGTGACAAGTTGAGAGACAGAGTCTTCGGCAGTTTAGCTGCAGGTCGGAAAAATCCTCCCGCTGCAGAAAGCGTCTGCGCGACGCGCAAGCATCGCTGCATTCTGCCGTGGAGGCAATCAGAACATGACCTCGAGTGGTCTGCGCTTCACCTTCCTCAAAAACCCTTCGACCTTTCAACTGGCGCTCCTAACAAAGTAAAATAGTTGAAAGATTCAAGTCGTTGGAGGAAGGAGTCTAGCACAAAAAAAAAGATGAAATGATGACTGCGGTTTACTAGATAAAGAAATAAAAAGTAACTAAGGTCGCGGTGGAGATCTCCTTTTCGTCGAAAGGATGCGAATGAAGAACTCGACAAGAGAAATGAAAAAAAGTAACATTGTAGCACACAATCCACAAGTGCATTTCGATATGGCTGAGAAAACTTACTAGCTACATGAAGTGGGAAGAGTCTGAGGCGCTCATCGGCGGGACCATTCTGTGAAGGCATCCTCAACTCACCATCACCGGCCATCAATGGCGCAAGAGCCGCCTGCAAACACACAGCAAATGAATCAGTGTGCTTGCACAATAACAAAAAAACGCAACGAGCATCTCACTCGGCAATCTCTTCACGCACACACAAAAACGCATCAATAAACGAGCGCTCATCGATGAACACTTATGCGATCGATACTTTAAACTTACAATTCCTTTAATTACTCTTTGATGATAATTTGTAAGCAGCTGACCGATTTCCTCAAAATTCACTAATAAAGATGTCTATAAAATAAACCCATTAGTATAGCAATAAGAGATGATGTCTCACAAACGATACAAAGAAAATTTATTAAATAAAAGAAAGCTAAACTCGCAATTACGACAATTCGCCTCTCCAGTGGAATGACCTCTTCTCAGATGAACGACACGATGATAGACAATATAATGCGAAAGAAAAAAAAAAAAACAAAACAAGAACATTTATACTCCATCTGAAATATATTCGACTGATTAAAACAAAGACGAAAAAGAAGAGAGAAAACGCAATCTTTGATCACCTTAAGGCAATCACAAACCTTCCCTAACATTCCCTAAGCGATTAATACCAATATAATGGATGAGCCAAGTTTTATTATGATAAGGTGTTATCTCGCTTATCACTTCGCTCTCTCTATAATTTACTCATTTTATTGAAGCGCATCGTACCCGTTCAACGATGAGATCGCTTCGAATCTTCAGGAAAAATTTTCTCGATTCATGGATGCATATCGTCGATTTCAATGCGAATTTTATAACATCCATTTCATGCACGATCATAAATTCAATATTGCCGCAAAAGTGAACGCTCATACAAAAAAAAAAAACCATCTCCGTTAATGTACATTTCAGACTTACAAAAAAGGAAATTCGCAAAAATGTAATGGATTATAGCCAACTTTAACGCATTTCGTCATCATTCATAGCAAAAAGTCCGCATAACTTCGTCAAAAAAGAAACGATCACTTCTTAAAATTGCATTTCCTAGAGCTGAACGCAAATCATAGACGCCACAACATATTATCGAATAATATTCAGTCGATATCAACAACTTCACTACCACCGTCGATTCGCTCAGCAAAACTCGTATATTTGCCAATCTTTGAACTACCAGAAGAATTTTCAAGAGGTGATCAGCGAAATGGGAACCCACCCTGTCCCCGTTCCCAAGTCTCATTTACGTCATTGGAAAAAAACACACATAATGTAGATGCAAGCAATTCTTAGCCCATATATTTTATGATCACACCTTCTTATCATGGCATCATCGCTTAGTTGTACCACTTGATGGGAGGAAATCTTCGCTTAAGTTACCCATACATAAGCACATCACACAACTACCAATCGTGAACGAATCATACGAAAATACGCTAGGGTTCCTGGCCGAAGAAATATCCAAAACACATAACACTTGAAGATAAAATTTCTATGCGATCGCGCTTAACAGTCGTCGCTCATCAACCGAAAAAAAGCGATTACGCTCCCAGTCAATCAACTTTACCTTAAATGAGACTCAGAAACCTCCCTCCAATTATGCTCACAATAAATTACTGCTACCGTTGTAATGCTAGCTGACAAACCACCTACTCACTAACACTACCTTCTTGTGCACCAATATAAAACAATATCTAAATTCTGTCACTCTCACAGAGGAATTCTTTGCGAGAGGTATTCCCTGCCCTCAGACTGCATCTATTGCGCGGATCGCTCTAATTCCTCCCTTCGCTTTCACGGTTTCGCGCACTAAAGCGTAACAGACTCCTTTTCGAATCTCCCAATTGATCAAAGCAGTAGGCACCCGACGGGAAGAAACCACACTCATCGACACACATTTAAGCCGAAGCTTAAGCCAATAATGAGGTTTAAAATCGGTAGGATGGAGCCAACTCAGCATTACAAGCGAACCCAAATTTACAAACAAGTTGATTAATTCGCCATTTGTTGTTAACGTGAGTAATATTAGCGCAACACGATGCAGATGGCAAAATATGAGATCACTGACGGCTGGAAATAACGACAGATGCACCCGGAGAGCTGTCTGCATCGCAGAAAAATTTTAAACGCAGTATTGCCCGTATGTGCTCCATCGATTCACTCTTCCACAAACCAGTAACGAACAACTCGCCACTAAAAGAGCGCAACGAACATAAGACGTGCCATTTATTGGTTGTCAAACCACTGCCACAATCTACGCAACCGACCATCTTTTACTTATGAGATCCGATGAAGCGTTTAATCTAGCGAATCAGCAAAACCTAAGTATTAAATACACCACACTACATGATAAATCTCCTGATGATCAACGCAGAAGTCGATCCGAAGTGATTCCGGAGCTCTGAGCAGTGCCATTTTGATCTAAGTTCATATGTCACAGCAGTGGAGATAGAAAAGCAAAGCAACGATAAATCGTGCTCAACGTTGGTAAAAAAAACTCTGTCCCCTAGTCCCCTCCCTTCCCATCATACTTTCTCACTATCTCTGCTTTCGCTAATTCTAATAATACATTTACTTACTAAATGCTTCAGGACGATAAGGTCACCTTTATCGAAAGTTCCACAGAGAAAATGCTGACAGAAACGTTATGTTATCATTCTCCAACAGTACGATATTTTGTTCTATTATTTAGGATGGTCTAAAATTGAATTGTGGAATAGTCATATCGCATTAGCCGACGTTCCTCAAAGCTTAACGGCTTTTAAGTGGTGAAATCATTTGCGAGAAACTGCACTCATAAAAAGTAGGCCCCTCGGAGATCTCTTTCGGGAAATTCGACGATACATCTAGATGCTGAATGACGATTCACTATAAGCATTCAACTCACAGCTCCTTACTTCACCTATCTATTTATGAAATTTTAATATTCTGAAGTGGGAAAACCATACTTGCCGATTGCTTGTTCACTGTACTCGTTGTTGTTCCCCCACGAATTTCAACGCTTGCTTTATCACTCAATCATAATGTAAGTGGAAATTTTCTTAGTTAAACTAACATCTCATCTAAAATATTATAAGAACTGCCAGTGCTAAAGAAACTACATTTTAGTTCCCAACCTCATAGAATACTTTCCATTATCCCGAAATAAATTACTATCATCTTCATCCAAGTCTTCTGTCATCTATCTCTCGAATAATATTTTACTTCATGAAAAGATATCATCATCACTGCAACAAATTGCCGTTTATTTCTTCCATTAACAAAAGGAGCAAAAACAAACCAATACTCTCAATTACTGTGAAATTTTATCATTGGCGGAAATGGTGGAAATCAGCATTTCCCTGAATATAAACAAATGCGCTTTCTTAATCATCATTCAACGAGCGGTACTTCGATTCGTGATAACAGGTCATAATCAATAATTGGCGAGTTTGGCAGCAAAACGACGTATACAATGCTAATGAGCACTCCGATTGCGCAGAAGCGTATAATCTTGTGGAGCTGATTCTTGTTCACAAACCTGTTTATCCCTATCAACGCAACGTATCACTTTCTCTAATAGCATCTCTTTTATATGAAAACTGATCAGTGAATCAAGGATGCAGTTATCACTGAATGTAGATTCGCTCAATGTTCGGTGCCTGATGCAACGACCTTCCCGATAAGTGTTAATGATCTTCCACCTACGAGTTCGTTCACAGTTATATGGTTTCCGTTGAAGAGCATGCTACGACATCCTCAATTAAAGAATCGAGATCATTTCAAACATCGTCCGCCGCGATAAGCTCCGAATTATTACCCGTCGGAGAACGAAAAGAAACGCGCTAAGGATCCTAGAATCCTAGAAATTCTGTAATGCGAGTGAATATCTCCCTTCACTTAACGAGTTATGCACCACTATTTGTGATGCTCTTCTATTCACTAAGCCCTCTCTACTTGTTCCACCTCATGCGCATATCATTGCTACTGTTATAATAGTCTCTTCGACATGAGCAATTGAAATCGCATTTCAACTGCATCTTCTTTACGTTATTTTTATACAAGCATATATTAATGTGCGAATATCGCTCATTAATGCCCTTAATGAGTTTACTCTTACTTTGATCTAATTAAAACACCACTAAAGACACTTTTTTTCTGACCATAAACATTTACATAGACTTAAATATTTCAACGGCAAACATTAACATCATCGTTTTTATAGACTCAACTATGAAACGCAATTCCACCGAATTTCCTTTTTTCACTAGAAAACGCCCCCCTACGAATGCATTTTCACTTTCCCACTTATGAACTCCAGTAAGGATCAGCATCAGTATCGACCTTTTCATAGCACAGAAAGACTGAACGCCATCTTTGTAAGGGGAATTTTTGGTTCACTGAATAAATCGGCGGAAGATGTTGATAGCGGTGAAATGACGATACGTTCATAGCCAAAACTAACGGGCACTGCTGCTTTCACTTTAATTCTATCATTGAAACCATCTAGAGGTATTCCCCTCAGTCACTACTTCCTAAGCAGTAAAACGATGTTACTATCATGAAATTATTACACCTCTTCAGTACTCAAATTTGCTTAAAGTTCATCCAAAAACATCACAAATGAAGTATCCCAGCAATAACACTTTCAATGATAGTCGAGCATATGTGAGCAATAAACAATGTTGTAAGAGCAATAATAAACGTCCACTAATGATGTCTGGCCGTTGCAAACCTATCCTTATGCATGTCCATCTCATCAACGGCTTCCGCTAGAGTCTTCTAGGATCGCTCTTACAAACCGAAAAGTTAACAAAAATCCTTCATGAAGCACGTGTATATCGCCAATGAATAGGCTGCCTTTACAACATAAATCGCTATTTATACCTTACATGAATAACTTTCTAGGATAATATAAATTCACTGCTCCCGTATCTAAACGAATTTAGCAGCAAAAAAGATGAGGATAAAAACGAGTGAAAAGATGAGAAAACGTGGAAATGACGGTTTTCAGAGAGATAATTCACATACTTGCACATGACCCTCACACCGATCGCATGTTTGCCGAGAAAGCGCTCTTCACAATTTTGAGCTCCACGCGACGTTGCAATGCCGCAATCTCTACTTTCCTGCTTAAAATCTGGAAAACTGTACGCATCCTCAGAGCACACAGAGAGGAATCTCCTTGAAAATTGTACAGCTGCGCTTGGAATGTTTCAGTAATCGATGTCATCGGAACAGGAATATAAAAGTTCTCCGCTCATTGCTAAATTCTATCAACTGGAACTTTGGTGCTCGCAAACTCAAAAAAGATGAGATTTTTGGACAACAAACGCCACTTAACGGTTCTCTGATGATTAATATTTTCGTTCTTTTTTCCGGAATGATTGCTTTTGACGGGCCAAAACTTGACTTACCTATGAAACTCGGTGGGGATCAGAACAAACATTGGGCAGACCGCTAAACTAAATAATCCATGCTAGCCTGTGCTCCTTCGCTTAGCCTACTTTGACAACGATAGATCGCTCTCATCCACCGATTGAAGAGTCGAATCGCCGATAAAAGCATGTTAGCTATAGCATTTTCACGCAACATTGCGGCGCAATGCACCAACTGCCGAATAAGTAGGTTGAAACAATTTTCATGCCCTGCTAGTAGTCTTGGTGGTTGCCAAACCACAACCAAGAAGGCTGTCACTTGATGCGGATATACGACAACATTTCAACTGATGACTGCAATATCATTCAATATATCGTTATGAAAATTCCTCTTAGTGGATCATTTCGCCGAAAAACGAAGTATCCAGCTGGAGGCCATTTCTAGTGCCGCTATATTAATCACATAATATGACTCCATTTTGAGAACAATCGACTCATATCAACAAAATACAATTAACCATTAATCATATGCTCTGCTAAGATTAGAATCTCTAAGGAAGATGAGCAATTTTGTTATCTAAAAAGTAAAGAAATGATGGAGGCGATACGATATCACTACGCAATCCCCCTCTCTCCTCTCCCAAAGACCCTTCTCTCCCCGCTGTTTTATCCTATGAGACAATCAATCTAGCTGTAGCTCACTTTCACCGTCAACAATCCTTTAAAACAAGACTACACTCTAATCTTAACAAAGTATATTTGCGAAGAAATAATACGCTTAATTTGATAACAATATGCTAATTAATTGTATATATTTTAAAGGAATATATTTAATTCCTTAGAAAATTTAATCTAAAGGAATTGTAGATTAATTATATATATTTTAGTTTTCTTTTTTACTCTCCTTTAAAAAAAAAGGCGAAGAAAGAAATTTACTAATCATTCTTCACATCCAAATACGATTTGCTGCTGAAAATCCGATATCACTCCCTCTTTATATTTTAAACAATACAAAAAAGGAGACTTAGCCTAACTACAATATATAATATGCGCAACCGATAGCCAAGGACAACCTCCAATAGTCAAGGACATCCTCCAGGATAACCTCCAGGACAACCTGCAATAGTCAAGGACATCCTCCAGGACAACCTCCAACAGTCGAGAACATCCTCCAAGACAACCTCCAATAGTCAAGAACATCCTCCAGGACAACCTCCAATAGTCAAGGACATCCTCTAGGACAACCTTTATTTACGGATCAAAATTACTGAAAAACGATTTCCATCAAATTAATTAATGATGTTAAAACGTTCAGTTCTAAACGTTTATATAATAAAATTATTTAAAATTTACCATACTTATATAATAATAAATCAACGATTGATCGATGAGATGCGAGGAATTTCTCCTCATAAGAGCACAAATTATTTCTCACCTAAATTAACCTATTATCGAATTCGCGATCCTAACCTATCCTAACCTATTAACCTATCGAATTAACCGTCGCCGACGTTCTCCACCCTCTCGTCTCCGCTAGTTTCGTTTTTCCCTATCGTTTCCACTCAACATCAACAATCCAACAATAGGCTCACCGATGAATTCGTAATTCAATGCTAATTGAACGCCGCCAACTAGCTGAGATAAAATAACCTCTTCTCACTACGATTCGAGATGAAACAACACTAAATGCTATACTAATTTTTACGAAAATCTTTCACATAGAAGCACAATTCTTATCTTTATAGCCATTAGAATTGCACTAATTTCAGTAATCTTATTCATCTACTAATTTTTAGATCAATTTAGGCGCTACTAGTTTTTTTATTTAATTAAAATCGGGGTGAAGCTCACTTTAGCATTTCTCCTCCTCGGAGTCGGGGTGAACCTCACTTCAGCACTTCTCCTCCTCGGAGTCGGAGTGAACCTCACTTTAGCACTTCTCCTCCTCGCAGTCGGAGTGAACCTCACTTTAGCACTTCTCCTCCTCGGAGTCGGAGTGAACCTCACTTTAGCACTTCTCCCCCTCCTACCCCCCCCCCCCACCAGCTCCTTTCCCGATAATTCTGTGAAATACCACTAAGTAATCGGTCCCTCCCCTCTCTCCCAGCTCCCTACCCGATGATCCTTCTGTGAAATGCCACTAAGTAATCGGTCCCTCCCCTCTCTCCCAGCTCCCTACCCGATGATCCTTCTGTGAAATGCCACTAAGTAATCGGTCCCTCCCCTCTCTCCCAGCTCCCTACCCGATGATCCTTCTGTAAAATGCCACTAAGTAATCGCTTTGGCACTCTTTGAAAAAAACAACGCCACTTGAAAATGACCTATGATGAACGACATTTTGAGCTCTTAATTAACTCACAACAAAGATAAAACGATGTGAAATCATAGCATCAAATTCATATATTTTCATCTCAATACTATCGACGAAGAGCGAAATATCGGCACCTACTTCAATAGATCGTCAATCTCCACTATATGCTCCCCATATTCTTCAAGTTCGTGACCTTACTCGCTCGATATGTTCTCATATTCTTCAAGTTCGTGACCTTATTCGCTTGATATGTTCTCATCTTCTTCAAATTCGTGACCTTATTCGCTCGACATAGATCACATTTGAAGTGAGAAAATTTATCCTAGTTTAAAAATACATCGTACTCGAGGCAATTATTCCGTCATAAAATGGGAAAAAGAAAAAAAAAGAACTGAAAGAGATAAATTTATGGATGTTGAAAGTAAAATAGACAATTTTTTTAGTCTAGTATCATCTAAATATTTCCTATAATTTTTTCAACATTACTCTCTAAAAATAAGAGAAAAACAACAAATTTAATATACAATATCGAATGAGAATAATTAACGGAATAATTGAATTTTTTTCATAAATTCAAAAAAAAATATATATATATAAAGCACAAATTGTGTTTATTAATTAAGATATTAATCAAAAAAGCGCATCCTCGCCTCACTAACCTTAACGATCAATCAATATCAACACCATAAAAGTGACTTCAACCAAAATCGAATATCATATAAATGGCGTAATATCACTCACGAGATGATGAGCGAGAATTTCGTCCCGATTTAATTCGTCAACAATATTCGTTGTGGTTCAGAAGTGATTCGAAATTATCGAAATATTAATTAAGATGAAAATATGCGAAGAATTAGCATTGTTTAGTGGATTAATTGCAGCTACAATAAGAGATTGACCTGAAGTTCACGATAGTGATTTCATCTCGAACAGTTAAGGGAAAAAGAAGCTAGTGCGAACTTCTCGAGTACTAAATCGCCTAAGTTAAATTCGATTATGATGTCATATTTAAGGTAATTACTATATTTAAATGAAGCTCTAATTAATACGCTCATTGAGCAAAAGATCAAAGCTCGTTTATTCGTTCATCATTTGCTCATTAGTTGGACATAGCCGTAGGAGTGAAGTCAAGATCAGATCTAAGTTTGCTTTATTAAACAGTCGATAGATCTATGATATTCGTTGAAATACGAATACAATAAGTGCCTATCGGAAATGAGGTGAACAAGAGTGAGAGAACTAGCGTACATCTATGAGACTTTCAATTTCTCCTAAGAATCAAGCAAACATATCGGAATATATCGGCTACATTAGGCTAAGCGAGTAATGGATTCGTAATAAGCGAGAAGTGATGAGTTCTGAATGACGTATATATGAATGGACATAAATATATAGAATATTAATTCAATAATTATACATAACTTCGATAGCATCATTCTCTTATTCGAATATCACATTTACAAATGTTTGAATATCTTTTTTACTATTTAATTGTGATATTATTTTATCGATTATATAATGCTCATATTTACCATATACGAGGAATTTAATTGAACTCATTGATATGGGATAGAATCGAAATCGTACAGTTCGAACTCTTTTTTTGCTTCATAAAATAACTAAGAAGATGTGACTAAATTGAAGTGAAAATCGTAATTTTGAAGAAGAGAAATTCTCTCGAATTTATCGAATTATATGAACGACAAATTTCTAATGAACGTTAATGAGAAATGGAATGGAGAGGCGAATTCTCGATATAACTTTAAGTCGACGGTATAGTACCATCGATATTGTAAAAGTGATCATATGAGTATTCATTTTACCCAACGAGATCGCTCAATGCTAACAAGATCGCTCAATTAGCGGATTAGTAGGTTAAATGAGAAAATTTTCGAGGATATTTTCAGCAAGCAGTGAATAATTTGTCGATAAAATCCGCTCATCACAACGATTCTATTCTTGACCATTTTATTTTCGCATAAAATAGATCTCAATTGAATGCTAAACGTTAAAATTTGAGATATTTAACTATTGGAAATGATTTCGAGAGGAATTATTCGCTTGAAAAATTGCAACTTGAAACTCCTATGATTATTCGTTGAATATATGCTTAAAATTAATCCGATGAGAAAGTGCGAGAGTAATTTTTCGGATAAATTAATATTCTAAACTTTCCTGAATTGCACTTTTAATGTACCACCATAATTCAACGTTATATTCGGTCATTTGCGCCTTTTTTTCGCATAAATTTCCGATGCATCACGATTCTAATCGCTATATTTATATCTATCCATTTATAGGCGATTAAGCAAAGACTAGAAGGCGTATGTCTGGTTAGCAAAGTCCTCATTATAGTTATGACCCGTTCCAAAGTACCAAAGCATTAATTTTAAAGCAAGTTCCTGAGGTAACCAACACTTGACGGAATTGAAAGTTTTCCTCGATGGAGGTAACAGTTGTCAGCACGATAGGCTAAACTAATAGATATATATTATACTGTTGTCGATCGTTCTAGGTGGTTACTTGGCTTTTTGAAAGTTTGGAAGGGTTATCACTGTTTATCAACATTGAAGGCTGTATTCCATCGTCGTTTCCACTAGCACTTGACTGATAGTTTCCCCTGATTTCCCGAGGAACGATATTAATGCGGTCATTGCCTTTTCGTTGGGAATTGACCCTCGTTTGTATGCGTCTATCGGCTTTTTCACAAGTTTCATGTTCTCTTTCGGATGGGAACTTAGTGGAAGTGTTCTCCTCTCTTGTCACGTTTACTTTTAACTATCAAAAAGCATTCGCGTCCTTATTATCTTAGCTGCAATTGTGAATCACATCATCGATATCTTTATATTTCGATGATTCCATCACTAGCCGGTTGATTTCATTTCTCATTGGAATAGCGACCTTCCTCTAAGCACTCAAAAAATCACCCTTCCACTCACAAAATATCTATTGTTTGAACATATCGAAGACCGTATATGCCTTTATATTAGTTCCCATCTATTTTATGCATTATTATACAGATAAGGGAGCTTCCATATTAGGTTCCACCGTCACATATCCACGTTGCTTTCATTGTATCGACTCTTTGGATTCATTGCATCGACTCCTGGATTTCCTGGAGACAACTGCTGTCGATAAGCGACGAGCAGCGCCGATTTGGTGCTCACTGCAAAGTTCGACTCCGCGGTGACGAACTGTGCGAGAATCTGGCTGACGAGTTGTGTGTCGTCCGAGTCGAAGACATTCCAAATTGCCGTGTTAATGCGCATCATTCGCTATTCGAAAGTTCGCTATCCTATAATCAATGTAGCGCGGTGATTACGATGGCGGCGGGCAACGCGCTCGCTATTCAGCTACGAATGATTGATCGGCGATGCCACGCGTTTAAGCTCCGTACAATTCGGTTGTACGTCAGTTGGCGTCATGCGTGAGAGTGGCAGCGTCGATTTTGGGTGTGGTCATTTGCGCCGTTGTGTATCACGCCACATAAGCAATGATGAAGGTGTAAAGACCGCGACATTTTTGCATGTGAACAGTTACGATGTGATGATATATTGCTAGACGGAGTGTATGGTATCTCACGAGGAGGGATAGTTCTGTTGGATAGCCTAACGCTAAATAATCGGTGATATAATGTACTTTTATTTGTCGACGTCTGTGTCGTGCATGTTTTAATATCATGCAAGCAACTATGTAGCGCTAGCGGGAGGTGACATTTGCGCCTGAACAGTTTTAGTGCCAGGGAAGGTTTCATATCCGCTCGACGCATCTTGCATTGATGAATTGGAGCAAGCCAAGATCCCATAGCACAATATGGATAGTTGAGTTTCAAACTATGGCAATTTCGTGAAAGATGTTTGTATTGAAGTATGGACGCTTACGCAATGGAGTTTCTTGGGATGGACACTTGCGCCATATGAAAGTATCCATTAATGATGTGGGGATTTTCACGTTGAGGCATATCAGCACTGATACCCAAACTAGCAATACTTTCTATATTGAAAAAAAAAAATTGATGCATATTCAAGATATGCTACTCGAAATGTTTCTCTACGAGAATTTCATCAGAAATCAGTCGTAATTTTCCCCTCCTTTAGATAGTAACTGGTAATCATTAATTGATGTAGTGAAAATATGCATATATAGAGTGTTGAATGAACTCGGTAGAGTACCGTCGCTTTAGGTTTGAACGAAAATCATCGTTTGGAAAACGCCAAGTAACTTCTTTCTTAAAGAGTATCGAATTAGAAGTAGTTAGTACTAGGATCATAACGAACGTTGCTCGCTAGCAAATATTATTAAACTTCACGAGTTATGATAGTACGAGCAGAATTTGATATTCGAAGAAAGTAGTATACGCTAATACCTATGAGGTGATAACAATTAAGCAATTAAGATGATAATTTTGATAAAAATTGCCATGTTCAAGCCATCTGCAATTAGGATTCCCACATAAGTTATTCAACAATTCCGATGTTGACGATTTAAAAAAAACGAAATCATTATTGCCATACTCAATCCCATCTTTGTGAAATCGATCCTATTTCGCTCGACTATTGCACAAAACAATTCGTTGAGTCCATTATACTATAGTTGCCGGATTCTATGCAAGTATGAGTTAATCTAAGTGATAGCGTTCAATGGTTATTGCTCGTAGTTGTCGCTCCGCAAAAACGGCATCGCCAACGTGTCATGCCGGCAGGAGGTTCCGGCATCAAAACGTTATACACCGGGAAACGTAGAAAGCACCGGCAGCAGTAGCGATGAGATGTGAGGACACCTATTCTTCAGATGTTGCATTCTCCTTGCCTCTATTTTCGCACAAGCAGCGCAGAATTACAACATCCTATAACGTCACAGTTGATACTAACTCATCTACGTCGACCTCCATACGACTTGGTCGAGGGCTGGGCCGTTTAAGCTCCTCGACAAGCTCTACTATCTCGTGTTTCCACAATGAAATAGGAAAATAATTCGTCGTATCGTTTACACAATTTCTCTGTCGGGAATTTACCCTAATGGTTTGGGAAGGAAGTGCCCGGAAATTATTTGATGTAAGAAAACCACAAATATGAAAAACATATACTCCTGTATCGCTTTATTTCAGACTATATGATAAGCGGCACAATTATATTCCCACTAGAAGGTTAATAACAATAACGAGATGAATCTTTTGCTATATCTCCAACTATTGCAATTATTCTTTTCATCATATGCGTAATTAATAGCAATTCTAATAGAACATTAATTGATTAAAAGTATCGTGCTGAGATCAGATGGTAATGTGTTACGCGTTCTTTATTGCTCAATGAATCTCCGGATACGAGAAGTGCGAATCGACGATTTGACGGCGAATAGATCGTTGTGAATTACTGCTAAATTATTCGTGAAAATGAAATATTCTTCATTTAATAACATCAATTTCTAACAATGTAGCCTATAAAACTAGATTTATGAATAAGACATTTTAATTGCAATGAAGATGAAATTCATTTCGGATAGAAATTAGAGACTCTAAATCGTCGTTCGGATAAAATTTCATTTATGGAATATCACATCTATAGATTCATATCCATATCGTTTTCTTTCGTCTTTTAGATTCGCAAATCTGATTGATTCAAAGAATATCAATCCGATTTGGAGAAATTCACAAAATTTCACATTCATAGGTGAAATTATAGTTTTTGATTAAGGATTCTGAGATTTATTGAATTTTCTCATTCATAACGATTGAAATATTTTGTGATTGGCTATCAATCATTGAGATTTCTTTTTCTGCTCTTATTTAATGAAAACTTTAATAATTAGTAAATATATATTTCTTAGGTAATCGTTTCGTATATAAATAAATGATTAGAGCAATATTCATTCATAGATAAAGCAAAAGAATATATTACGTGGATGGAATTTCACAAAGAATCTACGCTAAACGCCTTCAAATTAATCTTCTATTATCGATGAAAATGCATCAAATCGTCAAAACAACGATTAATATCACAAATTACAAAATATCTAAGTTCATCGTTCATCGATAAGTTGAAATTACAATGAAGGGAAGTCCAATTATCGGATTACTCGAATGACAAAATACGCTCATTTGATTACTCACTTCGAGAAATACATCTAATAGCAACAAAGAATCATATCCTCAACTTTCAAAGTGATTTTACTTGAACAGCTTTAAGGATAAATTAGGCGAAAAAAGATTGGCAGGTATGCTTTTACGTGGAAAATTCATTTAATTCAGGAACATCCAGGAGGAACGGATTTTATGGATGGGATTAGTTCCGTATTCCTTGGCGTCTAATTCAGGAACATTTAGGAGGAAAAAATTTTATGGATGGAACTGATTCCATATTCTCTGGCATTTAATTCAGGCACATTTAGGAGAAACAGATTTTATGGATGGGACTGATTCCATATTCTCTGGCATTTAATTCAGGAACATCCAGGAGAAACAAATCTTCTGGATGGAACTGATTCCATATTCTCTGGCATTTAATTCAGGAACATTCAGGAGAAACAAATTTTCTGGATGGGACTGATTCCATATTCCTTGGATTGGTGGATGTAATAAAATTATACTTAAAAATACATAAAGTTCATCTAAAAAAGAGAAGAATTACACACCTCATCAGATCGATCACCGATGAAATCAAATGTCGAATCGTCCATATACGAATCAATATAAAGCAAAGAGAAATTGCGAATGCTAAAGGAAAAAAAATGGAATTGAAAAACTGAAATAAGCAAGCTCGTTTAATTATTAAATAATTACGAATAATTCAAAAACACTTTTTTGCAATTGTTTAGCGAACATTTCGCCAAGAAAATTAGAACACTTCGATAGATTTTGTTAGTAGTCCCACTTTCGGCGTTAAAAATATATTATAGGGTCAAAGACGAAACACCTTTCCCTTATTAGTTTAATGCCTATTCTTTATATATTAGTTACAGCTAGAGGGTAAGGATTCGGTGAATTGTAGGAATTAACATGCTCAGATCATATAAAGAAGGAGCACTGGCACAATCGAGAAAGGAAAGAAATATGTGAGACTCATAGAAGCACAATACGAGATTTTGAGGTGAGTATCTTTTGCCTGAACAGCGAGAATGGGTCAGATTCAGGTGTGAAGAACGACTCGCAATCAGCATCGATCGCTAGGTGACTTTTTGAGACTGGTAGACGCAATTTCGGCAGCTTCAAGATGAAAGCGCCAGCCTTCTCGGTGAGACGACCATCCGATTTCGATGTATGCATTTGAGGCACCTTCAAATGCATCAACAAATTACTGCCCAACTGTTGCAGTAACTATGAAGAAAGTTTTCAACCCACTTCGAAACGGTTCCATCACTTTAGAGAAAGCAGACCGAGGTCGTAGAAAAATAGCTGGAAGACCTGTCCTTGCCAAAGTAAGACGCACCTCTACTGGACCGTAATCATTTGCGCTTAAATTCGTCGAAATGCATTTTCCTTTTTATTTCACTCAACGCTACTTGCTATCGCGACCTATATTCTGCCGACGAACAATAGTCGTCGGATCTGAGGAGATAACGAACAAACCCGTCCCATCATTTTCCTTATGAAAAATGCACCATGCAGCCAATATAAACACTGATTTGCTTCATATCTGCTGCCTTTCACCCGACGTGAATGTTGAAGAATTTCCTTTCACAGAAATAAAACTATGAACTTTTAGCTTCGAATATTTTAGTCAGCGATCGCAGAGGTATTGTAGGTTGACATTCACCCCCTTCCCCGACTATTCGGCACTCATTTCTTGCTTACCTTTGATGCCGTATCGCTAACATGTGCAGAATCGTCACGTGTACCAAATACTGAGGTGAAAATATTGGCAAGTCGACGTCTGAAAATATTCTTTTGCACTGCTAACAAGGACCATAGTCATTCCTCATGAAATCTTCAACAGCTACAGATCATCACTTTCGGCAATAAAACTTATCAATTCTGTAATTAGGCACTATGAGTTTGCTAAATAATTCGATGAAAAAGAATAACAAAGTACTAGAATAAATTTTAATTATAGTATTGCTAACGTCGATTGCATTCGTATAAACAACTAGGTAATAATGCATTGGCATTATCTATCCCCAAGAATATTCCTCAAATAGAGAAGAAATAATAATAATTTTATCGTAAGATAAAACGATAAGTGCGGAAAATCACATCGGCTATTAGTTCGAAATAAAAATATTCATACTACGGACTGAATAAGTATGCTAACGTAGACCGCTCAATATGAGAATATTTCGGACAGAGTGTAGCCGCATGGCTACTCGACGAATGCGCTACCAAAACGTCCAGTACATTTTCCATACCGACAATCACCTTACTATCGATCGATTCACATTTCATCTTCACTTGCTAACCGTGTAGATTCTCATAGATCAACAGCTTCACGATACGCTATATATCACTGTAGTTGAATTCTGTTTCAGCAATAAACTTAACGAGGTGCAGAATTGCGATAAACAGTACAATGAAGTTCCACAGAACGCTTATTAATTAATAACAAACTATTAGATGCTCTAATATGCGAATACAAACGTAATGCTTTAAGATGTTGGACGATCAAAACAATACAAATAAAAAAACACTAAAGAGTAATTAGCGCCATTTGTGAAAATAGTAAACTCTATATTTCCGACAAAATAAATCTGCTTACTCGCTCCCGTCTGGACAACCGCTAAGTTTCCCAACCGATGAAAGATTGACGTGATAACCGGCCATTTCCATCGTTACCCTCAATTGCTCACCAATTGCCTCTATATATTCGTCGGCTTCATCTGGTGTTTTCAACGGGATCGCCACGTTATTAAAGAGACGTGTCTTAGCAGCACGCCATGAAAATTGCTCATTCGGCTTTGCGCACAATCTAAAACCTTTTTGTTGCTTGAGCACAATCCAAAATTGTTTCGTCCCATTATTGCGACTCATAATTGCAAAAGCTACTATAATTTTCGCACATTTACTTCTCTCCATAAAATACTTTTGTCAACTGATTATGCCGAACAGAAATTCCCCCCCTTCCCTGCTGAATAGCCGTTTAGTCGACGACTCTTTCATTTGATTCTTCCCATTTAAAAACCTTTTGAAATGTCATATTAAAACCATTTATATTCATCTCGAATTGTATTATATCCTTAAGAAATTGTACACAAATCAAATTCGTATTTAATGCGTTAGTGATTTAGATGTTCCTATTGAAAGAATAATTTGTATCAAATAAATTCACAGTTTGAAAAATTTTCAAGCAAAAGAGAGCGAAAAAAAGGGCGCAAAATTTCACTCATATGAATTAATTTAAATAAAGCGGAAATTCGGATAGTCGTTTTCCTTCCGGAAAGTAAGACTCAAGCTAAAAACATTTCAAAACGAAAACAGTCCGCAAATCTACTTCCGAGCGATAAAACTGAACTCGAGTTTTTCTTCCTATCTTATCACTGACTTCCCGAAAGACTACTACAACAAGTTCTTTTTGTAGCATAATCGTCGACCCGTATTATCATCTCGAAAAGATATCGAATGTTGAGAGAAGCGGATATGATAATTTCATGAGCAAACCCAAACAATGAATGCCTCATTAACTAATGAAAATAAATGCAGCTTTTTTTTGTAAGCTTCTTAGTTTATGCGTACGAAATTTGCGAAAACTGCGTCATTCTGCACGTAAAAGAATATTTTATGCGCTGTGGTGGAACTCAAGACGACCAAAAGCGGCTGCTGTGATCTACTCTGGGCAGCACCCCGGAGCGCACACAAAGAATTTGCGATCTTTTTCAGCTCCGAATGAGCGTAAATTTGATGCAAACTACACTCTTCCGATCCCTTGCAAATTCGATAATCAATGCCTCAGTGGAACGTCTCAATGTATGGTACAAAGCCTATGTGGATGCGTCGTCCCTAACTACCTGAGGTGTATTCTTCGCGACTTGTAGAACGTTCCGAGTTGCAACGAAGTGATGTCTTCGAAACCAATTATCTTCACTTGGAGTAACTTCTCGGAATCGTCGTCATACATAGCGACAATCACGCGTTGCCTATAATCATGAAAATATGAGAAGAGAACTTAGTTCGCAAATGACGTCCAACTTATCAACGACAAAAATAACACACATAAACCAGGTTAATAAAGCTTTCAAGATGAAATTCGGGCCATGTCGTCGAAAGCAATAATCAGCTATCACGTAATGATTAAATAAAATGTGAGAGATGAAGATGTTACTGCAAATTAGCAACGTTTACATAGAATAACCAATTGTAGATTTTTCAAATAATCTTTGCATACGCTTCAACCAAGAAAAAAAAAAATTACATATATGAAATACAGCTTTTTATCCCCTACTCCAACAACTATTCAGTTAAATAAATCCACTAACTCAGTTATTCATTATGAATCAAAATTACTTCACACAAAGGCTTAGGAGATCATCGAGAATGCTTTGTGTTTATGATTGAAATACCTTGTGAGGAGGAGAACTGTATCGATTTGGTCGGAAAGATGCGAACCATCGACTAGCGCCCAACCTCCAACGAGCACCTCTTGCTCAGGTAGAATGAAGTGCACAGTTTCACTCACTAGACGACCGATGCTCTCACTTTCTTCCTCATCTGCCTCACATTCGTTGTCCTCGTTCCGTAGGTCCGACTTTGTAATACTCCCTAAAGCGTTCCTCTTTTCGAATATTCAAATCCGACAATTAAATTTACCTTACTTTAACATTATCCTTCATTCATAGAGGATACGATGATACTCTGACGCTTTACTTGAGAACAACTGATACCAGACAGTTTGCTTCTTTACAATACCACATTTTGCATTTCATCGTATCGTCTTGCTAAAAATTTTTTTAGAACAAAGCCATCCCATTATCATCAAATTATGAAATAGTTTATGAGAATTTCCTAACGCCGAAATGATTCTGCTGATGAAATCTAATAAAATCACAATAAATTGAGAATATTACTTTGAATGATGAGTTTGTGGTACTTCATTCAACGGTAACCTATAAACGCAAACACTACAAAATACCATTTAATAGGGCATCGATGGCGAGTTGCCGCTGACTATCTCGCATATGTGAAAGGTAATAGCGCGATGCCGATGTATAGCCATCACGTACCATGCCCACGATTTTGCGTTGTCCGCTACGTGTAACATCACCTTTAAGCGCATCCGTACCCGCATACTGCAATAATATCGCTAAACGAATAATAATTAGAAACCTTTGGGTTATAACTAAACGATTTACTATTGCAACGACAAGGAACATACTTTAATTCTACTCCGTTTGTTTAATATGAGCAATCAGTTAAGCGAAACCTCCCTCTTCCCATTTCCTCGATTTTCCAAACAAAGGTGGTTGGTTCCACTACTTCAACATTTACTTCTTACGGCTACCTAGACGGGGAAATATACCTGTCTGGAGATAGCATCACCATTGTCAGCCCACATCGACTGAAGTGTTCTGACCAGATGATCTGGAGATTCGCCGAATGGTCCAACCAAACCGAGCTTCTGTGTCTGAATCAAACACATCGCCTGCGAAATTGCACACTGCAAAGATTCGTTGATAATGCAGGGAAAATGGATACGCAGTACAAGTAGTGGGGAAAATATCACGTTTTTACCAATGGCTAGTACATAATCGATACGCCACAAATTAGCTAACAATGAAGTCAATCCAACGAGAACTGTGCTAAAGAAGCAGCCATATCTGCCTAGTGCTCCAAGTTATTCAACATTTATCGAGCACGCTTCGTTGCTGCAGTTTTTGAGAAAATGTCGACACTAACCTGAACAATGTTCGTTCGATCAAGGCAATCAACGCAATTAGTTCGGATGATACCATGCTGCTCACGTACCATCTGACCCGATTTGTCCACCCAACAGAATTGGATTCTGCTTAGCTGCTCGGCTAACGCATTGACCAGATTGTTGACCTTCAAAAGTACCTCCCTAATGCATCGATTTCTCTCAAATTCACCATGAATAATTTAAAAAAAAAAAGAAAAAATATTCCTAATATGAAAAATAAATCGCACTATTGGAAATTCGACGAATTAAAAACCGAGAAGATTTATTGCTCTGCTTTATCTTTACTCTAATATAAAAATAAAAGCAAAATAAGCAATAAAAATTGTTAATTTCATAATTCCTCTAACAAATGAATGCTCCCTCTTCGTATTTCTTCGATATAATTCATTTTAGAGCTGCTATCTGAAAATATAATAAATCAAAACATTCAAAGCACTTCAATAAAATCGTTATATTAAGAGGTGAAAAATTAGAATTTCAAAGAATGTTATGTATTACCTTATGGAAATGAAGAGCACGACAATGGGAGTGGAAATCAAACGAGAAATACGCAAGATCAGGTGAGTTCATCTGAAGAATATGCTGTAGATAGCTCAACGCTAGATTCAATTCCCTGAAACATCCCGTTAGCATGTTCCGATTCCGATAAAGAGATGCGAGAATTGCGCCGATCCATAATCGGCCGGCCCACATCGAAAGCAATTCCAACAAAGAACATGACGTTGAACTATTCCTTAGCGGTTTAATATTTCTACAAATTCCACAAATTTCTAACGATGTCGTAAGCAAAAGTTGATTTTATACTTTCCCTACGTTTACCTAAGTAACATTTATATTGTCGCTTATAAATTTTAGGAGATCTACTACTATAAAGTATAAAATCTCGTAGTGGAAATCTACGAGAAAGGCAACTTCCCTATTTGAAGGCGATCATTCTCAATAATGAATCGTAAAGGATATTATCAACCACGGAGATCACTTAGACAACGAAGGATAGAAACATTTTCAGAAGAAAAGCAACTAACCTTCCTGTCTGATCGACTAGATTCACAATTGTTAGTGGAGAGCCGTACTGCTGCAGCATTGAATTTATATGCTTCTGAAAAACGGGCAACGATTCATCAACTGGCTTATCAATGATAAGTGGTGGTCGATAGCGATAACCACGTTGGCTCCAAAATACGGGAACTGATCCACGAATCTGAAATTCAACGAAACAAAATTTCGACAAACAACGTATCATGATGAAGACGATGCCGAGTGAAGTCTCCAACCAAACTTTAGCGGTGGTCATCTTGAGATTGATAGTGAAACTTAGAATTTACTCACCTGAACGTAAGCGAGATAATGGCCAAATACGCTAAGGATGAGTTCTGTTTCAACAAAATTTGCGACATCAGCCTCATCGTCAATACCCCTTCGCAAGTATCGCACTCCTGCTCGCTTTACCGATCTTCGAGATATCAATGTTAACGTTAAAACGCAATCCATCTCGAATGTCACAGTTCTGCAAACACTCCCTCAAACTTTCATCATATCTCTCATCATATCACTAACATCTCTTCTCTCCTTTATACTTTGCAAATATTCAACATCGAAATGATCCGTTCATTCGAATAATTCAATTATTAAAAGGCACTTGTGGAATTTGAGATATTAAGGAATGATATGCGAATAGACATAGAAATGATTCCTATCATTACCGGATTGGAATTCTTCATTTAGCATATAGACATAGAATATCTTTATTGTGAATAGCTTAAGAAAAGTGAAAATTCCCCCCCCTATCGATATTAATCTCATTTCAATAAACGTAAAGAAACTCTCTTCGAAAATTTAGTAATATAATTTTTTCGATAAAGTTAATCGAAGATCAAACAACAATATCGTTCAAACATCACTAATTTGCTTCTCGATACGGATCTATTGATTGATCTTCATTGATCTATTCAAGCCTTATTTAATTAGGCAATAATTAATGCAACGATAATTTGAGAAAGATCTGAAATCATAATTGATGATATCTAGATTATAGAGAGGAAAAATTTGAAAATATCACTAATTATGATTTATGATTCCCGATAATCATTATAATAAAGAACTATCAACTCACCGTTCGCAAACGAAACCCTGACAAATAGGTGCAATCCATGGATAAGCGTTCTTCACAAGACGACCATTATCCATGAATAAATCGTCCAAGAGATGCCGATTCCAAAAGAAACGATCATCGGGACCATTTTTCATCGAGAGTAACCTATAATCGAGTAGAAATTCCTTGGTTGCTTTCTAATCACATTTCTTGCATTTTTGTCGAATATTTCAAGACAGGATGAGTTTATTGAATGTGCGCATGTAATTTGAGGATTTCGAATTTCTTTCGCTTATCTTCTCCTTTAAATTTATCCCTCTTCGAGGGAGAGGGAGAGGGAGAGGGAGAGGGAGAGAAGGAGAGGGAGAGGGAGAGGGAGAGGGAGAGGGAGAGGGAGAGGGAGAGGGAGAGAGAGGGAGAGGGAGAGGGAGAGGGAGAGGGAGAGGGAGAGGGAGAGGAGAGGGAGAGGAGAGGGAGAGGGAGAGGGAGAGGGAGAGGGAGAGGGAGAGGGAGAGGGAGAGGGAGAGGGAGAGGGAGAGGGAGAGGGAGAGGGAGAGGGAGAGGGAGAGGGAGAGGGAGAGGGAGAGGGAGAGGGAGAGGGAGAGAAGGAGAGGGAGAGGGAGAGGGAGAGAGAGACCAACAAAACACAAAAAAAAGAAGCACCCCTGAAAATGTGTCGATTTTGATTCAATATTATGCAAAAGTTAGTGCATTTCTTTGTAATTTTTTAATTAAATAATAATAAATAATGAGGAATTTCTTTCTTTTTAATTAATTTTAAATTACTCTTTTAAACTTAAACGATTTTCGATTTAAAAAAAAATCCATCAAATTTGATGTTCTCGAAAGAAGTCATCTTTACTCGTATGTCAACCTAGAAAATCTTCAATAACATCAACTTAGAAGCTGATTATCGAATATGATCGATGTAAAATATTCTATTATCTCATTTAAACGAATATCAATATTTGATAATATTTAAAGAAATAATTAAAAATTAAAAATATATGAAGAGATGATCGAATAAATGAAATATATTGAAAAATTTATTCGAATATAACGATACCTTTGTGCCGATAGTGTTAAATCGCTATCAAAACAAACATAGAAATCACCATTCTCGTTAAAGAGTCGTAATATTTCGTCGATTATACGTGATGATGACATAACTTTATCACTAACAAATTTTAGCAATTTTCTTTGTGAGGTCGTTATTTTTCCACGATTTGTTTTCGTAACGTCGAGTTCGATCTGAATTATTTTTTTTTTGTTTTGTTTTGTTTTTTTTTTTGTTTGTTTGTTTTTTCTTCTTCTTCTTCTTGGCTTGATCAATTCTATAGAGAATAAGAGAGCTTTGCTTGATCAATTCTATAGAGAATAAGAGAGCAAATGCATAAACGGATATGGCTTAAACATTGTTTGCCTCATTTAAAGCCTTCAAACTAATACATTTCTTATATATCACTCTATAGAAAGCTTTAAAAAACTAAGATGATCATATTGATCAATTCCAATACTGCATATATATATATATATATATACCAGCTAATACTTCTTTTATATACATATATATTTATATTATAGATTTCTATTATTATTAAATAAATATTAATATTAATATAAATAAATATTAGTTGAAAATTTCAGAATTTGTTAATGATATTTCTTCGTTTACCTTATCAATAGTGGTGTTATCTTCAAGTTGTATAGCAAGCACCCTATCCACATGATATATTTCCGCCTGAAAGAAAACTTTTCTTAATACAAATCACAAAGTGAATCAACGAATTTCAATTGGTTTATCTCTAAAATTTGCTGAAAAAAGAACAAATTAGAGATTAGCGAAAAATGTAAAAATTTCAAATGTAAGCTATATATTTAATAATTCTATTTTTATGGATTATTCGAACGATTTTTTGATTGGATTTTCGAAAAATAAACGATGATCGATCGATAGAATCTACGCGCCATACGTATAGTACGATCCTAACTTCCGACAATATAATTTTCCGGATAGAATCTAATTTTCCGGATGAAATCTAATTTTCCGGATGAAATCTAATCTTCCAGATGAAATCTAATTTTCCAGATGAAATCTAATTTTCCGGTTGAAATTATCATATTAACTCTTTTTTACCTCATAATTCCTTTAGCCGTTAATAACTTCAAATAGATCTCACAACAATTATCATATCGTGAAATTATATAATGAAAATCTCGAAATTATTCCACCAATTTTTATAGAAAATTCCGATACGCTTATCGATAATTAACTTAATAAAAAGTAAGAAAAAAAAAATGGATTTTTAAGAGGATAATTTTCGCTAAGAAATAAAATATTTCTATTGAAATATTATTGCTTAATTTTTTTTTCTTGTAAAACGTATCAGTTTTATATATGAATAAATATTAGCAAAATTCCACTATAAATTGTTTAGTTAATGAGAGTTAACTCGACCTATACGATAGTCGTTCTAGCTACGCTAACAAAAATCGTTGAGAAACATTCTTGCTTATAAATTCGCATAAATGAAATCACTAGATTGTTAGCGTCAGACTGAGCTCAAACTCAAAAAAAAAAAAATTATTAGCATCAGATTGAGCTCAAACTTAAAAATTACGAAAAAAAAAAAATTAATAAAGCATCAATAGAGAAATTTGAATGATAGATGAGAAATTTATCACCTTCGTACATGGGAATTTCGCAACTGATGTACATTGCGTTATGAGTAAAAGATAGCGTTCATTAGCGGCATGAAGTGAACCGATCACTCCACTAATATCACCAATATGAAGAGCAATTTTTAACTCATCCGATACTGTAATAATTCAACGTCAAAATAGTATCGTTTCGAATTTACTAAAATTTATTTAATTAAGAAATATATTGTAAAAATCGAATAATTATTATATAATAAAATTATTTCTTAATTAATAGAAAATCTAAATGATTAATTTCGATGAAGAAAATTTGATAATTAGATAATTAATTTGAGAACGTTATCTCATCGAAAAAGTTTAATATATTAACGATTTTAACGACGATATAATAGAAAACAATAATGAACATACCTTCAGATTGCTCATAAGCGTTGAGACGTCCAGATGCTTTACAACATTTCAATACGAAACCTCTCTTCGTAAGATAAAACGTATTTGGTGTGGAATAGAGTTTCATTGTAGCGTTAAAATAGTAAAAAAAAAATAATTTATTGAATTAATGAAAAAAAAAATTATTTCATAATATTTTAAAAATATGACAATATATAAATATTAGCAAACTATATTGCCAATAAGGAGGAAGAGGAGGGGACGAGAATATTTATGTATCGAAAATTTTCTATCTATAAGAAATGAATTTTTATTCCACATTCATAACCGATCGTTTTATTAATTCTCATTAGGTAATACTTTCTTCAAATCCGTTCAAATCACCCTCGTAATGGTTAAATTTTTAGTTGAGGAAAATTTCCGGAAATTTTCCTAAATATCCATCCGGATGAAATTTTAATATTTCGCCATATCGTTAATATATCACTCTTGTTGGGAATTATTCCACGAAGATAAATGATGAGTCAATAAATTCGAATGTTCAATTTGCACGTTAGTGATATTGTGCCACTTGATCGGTGACATAATGCTACTAAATGCAACTAGAAATATTATTCCCACATTCTATTTTAATTATTTTATTCTTATTTTTCTCTCTACGAAAAAATTCACAATGAGAAAATATTAACGATACGATGAGGATATTTTAAAGATCATTAACGATAAATTCTATTCACCTACAAATTTGATGATATGATCGTATTGTTATCGATCACATTAATCGAGACATTTCTCTCAAATTTTCACAATAATTTTTTTATGAAATTTAGCAATTAGAATAATGGAAATTTTAATCTATTCATATTTCGTTTTTTTTTTAAATTTCATTTATATTTTATTGATATATCGATTATGGAAGAATTTTTTCCGGAAAAAAATTTCTTCGAAATGAATCGAAGAAAAATATCGCACTGTTCGATTCGATAATTATTTAATTGCAACAATTCGATCTATACGAAAATCGATAAGAGAAATAGAAAAAAAATTCTTAACGATAGAATAATAGAGAATCCGCTAGAAATTATTTCTAATCGATAAGAAATGAAAGAATTTTGTGGGGAAATTTCAATTTGATTTATTTACATTTCTGTCATAGCTACATATAATCGTATGAATAATAGATATGCTCCGCCTATAAGGTCTCAATTGGTTTTTTTTTTTTCTCTGGATCAATTCAACCATGACATATAGCGCCACGAATTCATTGATGTTTCACTGTTCGCGTTTGCAGAAAATGTTAGTTTTGTTGAAGAGTTCAGGTGAGAAATGATGAGTCGACGAAGATATTTGAATAGGTGATAAGCGTCGACGAAGATATTTGAATAGGTGATAAGCGTCGACGAAGATATTTGAATAGGTGATAAGCGTCGACGAAGATATTTGAATAGGTGATAAGCGTCGACGAAGATATTTGAATAGGTGATAAGCGTCGACGAAGATATTTGCATAGGTGATAAGCGTCGACGAAGATATTTGCATAGGTGATAAGCGTCAACGAAGAGATTTGCATAGGTGATAAGCGATCATCGATAGAAATCCGATTCCTTTTACTTGAAATAAAATACGGACGTCAATTTTGCCCGATCAACTATCGTCGAGATTATTGATTTCTCTCCGAAGTTAACGCATTCTTCGATGTATTTTTGAGGGCGACTATTGATGCGCAATCCGACTTTCGCCGAATCGAAACCGTCATTCTTCGCTTATTTTATCATTTTTGAGCATCTCATAGGCGTTCTTTAGCTTCCTAATCGCATAAGAAGTTCCTAAGATCAAATCCACCATATATATATATATATATATTTAGTTCGAATAATGTGCTTACATTTTATTTATTCACTAATTTATCAATATCATTTTTTCACTATTCGAAATAAATTTTAGTTGAAGGGGGGGGGGGGGGGGGTTTTCTTTTATGCTCAAAGAAAAAAAAACTCTCGTATAGTTTGAGAGATCCGTATACGAAATAAATAATTATCATCTATTTTTATTGAGATGAGAAAATTCTTATGAAGATATATATTCAATTTTTATTCGATGAAACGAAATTTATTAGTGGGGGAAAAAAAAAAGCGGATACAACTAAACGATTCTAAATGAAATTTTCTTAAATATACGAATAAAAGAAATTATCGGATCGCATTTTTTTTGTTTTTCACAATAATTACGGATAGTCGAATACTCTTCTTCGATTCCCGTATCGGTTATCGAGACCACTTTGTTTCTTCTTCATATTTTTCCACGAATATGATTGCTTGAGTGGAGAAGATATCATTGTATTTCGTTGCGATGAGCATATTGAAAGATCGAAATGATGAGATATCACGCCTAACGATATTCTACATCTTTGATAATATTATAGCAACTATAGCCGGACGGCGATGAGCAGTGGATCACTCGAGGGAACGTTCACCGAATCGGAACAGATAGCCGATGGTGGAGCGATACAGTCGACGAGCAACTCTTGTCCACCGTTGATTTATCGAAGTCAGAAACATTCACGATTGGCTTTGGAGCATATAAATGAGATGCGAACAGACGGCTGTCTGTGTGACGTAACGCTGGTTGTCGGTAACACGCGGGTGAATGCTCATCGCCTCGTGCTTGCTTCCTGCTCCAATTATTTCAAGGCCATGTTCACTTCAGAAATGGCCGAAAGTAGACAGCGTGAGTTCTTTTCCGTCTCCAAGTAATACTGCTATGCTTCGGACTGTTCGGATGTCGTGAGTGATAGAAAAAAGCACCGGAAATGCCTAACATTAACATGAAAGACAGGTGAGGGAGTCTGTATAGTGCTGAACTTTCCTAGACAAGTGAAAAGCATGTCATTCGGAGAAGGTCTGGAAAGCGACTCGATCCGTCAAACTCCGTCTTCGTAGTCCCGAACATGATCCTCCTAGCTCATTATCGAAATATTTACTTTAGAAACCTTATTCCTCTATTATTCTACGTCGATCACCACCGCACAGCTACGTGATCCACATCGCGGCCTATTCCCTTGTATGCCGATTGTGAATTTAGCGGTTTCATCTGCCGGTGAACCGCTCAGCTTCAATCATCAGCGGTATGAGGGCGACGAATCTGCAAACTTAATACATTCAACAAGTGTACTCATTTTCTTAGACTACCCTGGAAATTTCAAATACACAGCATCCTATCCATAGGAGTTGTAAAATAATGACGTATCACCGCTCTTCTCTCACTCCTCTCTCCCCTCTCCCGCAATCATTCTAACCAAATACTTTTTCCTGCATCAGGTTCCAAGTCTCAACTTACAGATTGCGGGTTTAAACTTCAACAAATTAATCGCTTTTGTTGCCACATGACTCAATTTGAGGCAATTTTCGAGAACTTTCGCAATACCTTGTTAGTTATTTCAGAGGAGGTACAAATGGTCGATATCGGATCACGAACTTTACAAACGCTGATCGACTTTTGCTATACGGGCGAAATCACGATTGCTGATGTAAACGTGCAATCAATTCTGCCAGCCGCTTGCTTGCTTCAACTAAATGAAATTCAGGTTATTCGTAAGTTTCCGTTAGTGATAAATGATGCTGAAAATGCTTTCCAAATGCATGAGATGGATCGTTTGCATAACAGCTTTTTTGAGTTTTCAGCTAAGAAACACTTTAGTGCTTAAGAGTGAAAAGGTACTTTCAGGAGGTATGTTGTGAATTTCTAAAAAAGCAGCTCGACCCGACAAATTGCCTTGGTATCCGTGCCTTCGCAGATACTCACGCTTGTCGCGATCTCATGCGTATAGCCGATAAATTCGCACATCACAATTTTCAGGTATTCTCCGTTTTGTCGCATTTTCAGAGATTTTTTTTTGGACAGCTTGAGAAAATTACAGTAGAGGCTTGATCCATGGAAATATATGTGAGGAATATTTTCCTTTGTCCAGGAAAAATTTGAACTATATTCGGCGCTTCGTATATGCGAGAATTATGTACACGATACGCGGCGCTCATGTCATCTGTATGTGATCATAAAATTCGATTTGTGCTTTATCCACGCCTCCAATATTATTCATTATAAGCAAAGAAGTACGAAGTAGGAAATGAAATTGTGAGGACGGTAAGTTCTTATGCTATTCTATTTAGGATGTGGCAGCAAGCGAGGAATTTCTACTGTTGCCGGTCACTCAGTTGGTCGATATTATTTCGAGTGAAGAGCTTAATGTACGTTCCGAGGAAACCGTTTTCGCAGCCGTAATGGCATGGATCCGTTATGATCTCGCAAAACGACGTCCTCTTCTTTCCAAAGTATGCTTAGTGGAACTTTCTAAGACTATTTATGAGTTTTTTTTTCTGAGAATTCCTCATCATGATTAGTGAAGGAGGCTGGGTTTTTTTCTCTCATTGTCGCTTTCCTTTCGTGTAATTCACCCAATGCAATATTATACTTCTGTACGAGTGCAAAGATATCATTTGCTTTCTTATTTCGATCAGCGATATGTCAATGGAATTTTGTGTGAATGAATAGCAAACGTGTTACTTATATAGCTTAGGTGTACTATTGTTCGAATATCTCATAAGTGGTACTCTACTTTCAGATAATTAATTTTATTCATGTATTTTTAAGTCATCAAATGAATATATGCAGTTGGTGAGAATATGGTGACAACTGAAAGCTTCTTACGATCGATCCGAACGACCGAAAGCTTCTTACGACCTTTTTATCTTCGACGGGTTTATATTGTCTAATTGATTTAATAGTATAGGTTTTGGAGCATGTTCGCCTTCCATTGTGTCAAGCGAAATTCCTTGTGAGTACAGTGAGCGAGGATCCACTCGTGAAATCGGATGCGCATTGTCGAGATTTGGTTGATGAGGCGAAAAATTATCTACTACTCCCACTTGAACGTCCCAACATGCAAGGACCTAGAACAAGGTATATCTTGAATTATTTCTCATTACTCTCAGAAATTATGATCTATATTTGCTGAAAACAGTACGATCGAATGGTACCTGCATAAGTGATCAGTTTCTTTTCTCGCTTTTTTATGCATTTGTGCAAATTTTCACATAAATGAATTATGACTGCTTTTATGACATCCATATAGCTTTCTAAACAGCTTCTGCTATCGGCTTTGTAAGGCGTTATATATTTAGCAGTATGGAGCTGCAGGAGTCACCTTATTATCAACGAAACACGGCAGTCGTGAGAAAGTTATTTCCAACCTATAAGGAAGTATGAATGCCTGATAGATAAGGCAATATGAATGCCTGATAGGTAAGACAGTATGAATGCCTGATAGGTAAGGCAGTATGAATGCCTGATAGGTAAGGCAGTATGAATGCCTGATAGGTAAGGCAGTATGAATGCCTGATAGGTAAGGCAGTATGAATGCCTGATAAGTAAGGCAATATGAACCTGATAGTTTATAGATCGTTTCAGAATAGAAGCGTTTGAAGTGGAGGCCGTAAATTTTGATGGAAAATCAGCAGTCAACGATGATCTTTCGCATTATGATCCGTCTACTTATGAATAATTAATGCTTAAATCCATGATAAATTCATAAGTCAGTTCTCTTGCATACGAGTCAAGAAGATTTAAGCGATCACTATATCGTTTTCAGATAATTGAAGAGCCGAAGCACTTGGTACATTGCACCGGGAAACTGTATCGTGTGTTTACCGTCATTTTTCGTCGAATTTGAGCCGTTCCGGAATGTTTCGATGTGTTACTTTAGATATGGGTTTGAAATAGAGACGTATATTTGAACGGCAGGGTTTAGTATTTGCATTAGCAATTCTCGGAGCATCACATCATCGTTGAGTTGTTGTTCTAGATATCAGCCAAAAAGGCTTTTTTTGCTGATAGAAATGATAGGAAAAAGAGCAACTGTTTATGAATTCTCTATGTGATATTACAGAAGCCGAAAACCGGTTCGATATGGTGAAGTGTTGTATGCGGTTGGTGGATGGTGTAGTGGAGATGCGATTGCAAGTGTTGAGAGGATGGATTCCCGCACAGGAGAGTGGCGATGCGTGGCGGCAATGAGTAAGCGTAGGTGTGGCGTGGGTGTCGCTGCACTCAATCATCTTCTCTACGCAGTGGGAGGACACGACGGGCAAAGCTACCTCAATTCGATCGAAAGGTGACTATAAATTCAGTCGCAGTGAATAGTTTTTTTCAAGACTGAGATATTTCATAAAGCTATTTCCTTAATATAGGCGATTGTTCTACGTTGATATTGTGAACGGTATCAGTTCGATTGTTCTACTGGTAGTAATCCGATTGGACATTGAATTTTCATCGGAATTTTAAATGTTATATAGATTTAAGCGATTAATATTGAAGGGTATTCACTGCAACGATTCGCTTTAAATGGTAAAAATAGTCGATGTTCATTCTGGTTATGCGGCGGATCCATATTTGAAGGGCAACCTAGCGGCTGTAGAATGTATTGATGCAGGGCTATCTGTTATCTTATGACGGTCTATGGTTGCTTTCTACAGATCATAACCCAGCTAGCAACCCTTGCAATGTTCTATACGTTATTCTTTTCTATTTTCAGTGGCTCTTAGAACTTGATGATTTCTGAATAATATTATTGTTGATTTGATAGTGGAAGGGCAGCTGGTTTGTTGCATTTCTTCCTGCAGATCTCAGCACTTATCATGTTCGCCCTTCGCATTTCTTATGGTTGTCGATTTTTCGTGTTGGTGTTCGTGTGAATTATTGTTACTTCTTAAAGTACAGTGTTGTTAATATTTCCTTTCGAACATAAAATTATTTAGGAGGTTATTTCGCCGTAGAAATTCAGATGTTTTAGAAGGGTGTTTTCAAGGGTTCCATAATGCCAATTCGGCAGAACCACTGCGATCCTTCATAGGGCTGTGCCATATTGTGATGAGGTAGTGGCCACTTGCAGGTACGATCCGGCGACCAATCAGTGGAGTAGCGATGTAGCGCCTACTTCAACGTGCCGCACATCGGTTGGAGTCGCCGTTCTCGACGGTCTTCTTTATGCAGTGGGTGGCCAGGATGGAGTATCATGTCTTAACGTCGTTGAAAGGTTTCTTTCTTTACTTGGAACACCATCGCAACTGAACGTCCAGTGTGTTCAGTCTCTTCTTGGGGGAAAACTTCCTTAATCGAACAATTGTAGATTACCGAATAGCCATAACGGTAAGAAGAAATCAGTTATAATTGTTGGAAATAAAGTTTTATAGGTAAAATTTGATGAAGATAAGGGAGGCCTTTTTGCAACAACAATATCTTTGTCTTCGTTTGTTACTGCCTTAATTTCAGTATTATTTGTGCATTATTGAGCAGTACAACGGTGAAATATGCTTCTAAGGTATGATGCACATCGAAACGAGTGGTCTAAGGTCGCTGCGATGAGCACACGGCGTTTGGGGGTTTCGGTTTCCGTTTTGAACGGATGTCTTTATGCTGTTGGCGGCTCTGACGGACAGAGTCCGTTGAATACTGTCGAGAGGTATAATTTCCTATCATACCATTCCGCCCATGATCCTCCACATTTACCGTTCAAAAGTTCCTTTATGCCATTTACAAATTCCTAAGCTATGCCACCTGTACAGTGGACTTACATACTTCCCATATCACGTATTTGATAAGTACCATTAACGCGGTACTATTACTACGTCGGTGAAATGCGGCAACTGACTTTAAAAACATATTTTCATGGAGGGTAATTTTCAGTGTTGCCACTCGATGGCCATCGACAGGAATTTCCCTCGTGTAACAACATTACTGATAGTGCTGAGAGCAGTTACATGTGCTTTCACGTCTTTAACACTTCGATCATTGGGCGATAGCCATGATCTGATCACCTCTGCTTTCATAGATCAGCATGAGCTCGCCGACAATTTGATAGTTTATGTTGCAAATGCGCTTATTTTTTGCAAATTTTCGAGAGAAACGATGCTTTAAAATGAGTGGGAGTGAATTTCTTATGTTGTGAAATGAAATTGTGGAGAAGTGAACAAAAAAGTCGAACACGATGTCTCCTTTAATAGTGAAATCAACTTCAGTGAATTGTCAGTAACGTTTGAGTGTTGAGAGAAATTTCATTCATTTACATTGTTGGACGATGTAGAATAATGTACTTTATCAAGCTATTCGCAGGTATGATCCACGTACAAACAAGTGGATGATGGTGAAGTCAATGTCAACGCGGCGTAAACATCTCGGCACAGCTGTTTACAACGGATGCCTTTATGCTGTCGGTGGTCGAGATGATGTTTGTGAGCTTTCATCGGCCGAAAAATATAACCCTGGCACAAACGAGTGGGTCAACGTCGTCGCCATGAATAATCGCAGATCTGGAGTACGTAGTCTTTGCTTCTACTTGCGTGTCTCAACTGCCTAGAGGCCCTTCTGAGAGGGTAATGCGGCCGACTGGTATTTGTCTCTGAGAGGTGACGTTACAAGCATCTCCAGATACGGAAACATATATTGGTTCCCACTGTTCTTTGTTTTTCAGGTTGGACTCGCAGTTGTTAACGGGCAGTTGTATGCGGTGGGAGGCTTCGATGGGACGACTTACTTGAAGACGGTGGAGGTCTACGACCGCGAATGCAACCAGTGGCGTCAATCGGGTTGCATGACTTATCGGCGCCTAGGTGGTGGGGTTGGGGTTGTGCGTCTTGCTAACGATCAGGCTACTCCATGCTCGGGATTCGTACCTGACATTCCTCCTTTCAGTGATCCGCCTTGTATTAGAGATTAAACTACCTAGGCGCTGCAAAATCGTCATGAAAACTGTGCTCATTGATGCGAAATCATCATTCTGATGCATGCATCCTCGTATCGAATATCAAAACGAAGCACTTGAGGGAAAAAAAACCGATAGCAAACATGGCAAAGAAGTCCTGTTACCTTAAGAAGTTAGCGCTAATAGCATATTCCCATCCATGTCATCCTTCATGAATCGGAAAGAATCTCTTCTCATTCATGCGGTCGTAGTGGAAATCGATACCTTAGCAAGAGGTTATACGCACGATCGTCTTCTCATTAGTATATACCCGTCAAAAAAAGGTAGGTTTTAATGCGGAAGCTTTACACATGTGAGGTTTCTCATGAGCGTTCACTGAGCTCATCCATCTACACTAGTCACCACGAAATATTTATTAAGTCAATCATAGAAGCGGTTTTCATTGGCATTCAATAATTTTCACATAATGAAATTTTCTTAAATCTATATTTTTTGTAATTATTATCATTGAATAAAAAAAAAGGATTCCATCTTAAAATATAAAAGCGAGGAAAAAAAGAATTTCAAATCCTCTAACGGAGATTATCATCGCATAATTGTGATGTCTCATTTGATGACGAGGAATTGAGATCGATGAATCTTGCTACCGGCATCGGATATAGAGAACTCTAGAGCGCTTCTCTCGATTGTACTTAATTATTTCCTTCTTTTTTTTGGGGGGACGGAGGAAAGAAAGGAAACAATAATAGAGAGATGAATATATTTATTATGAAAAAATAACTCAACGATAGTTATTAATGAATTCTATTTAAATTTTTAATATTTTATAAAAATTTCGCATTAAAAAGTTAATATATTTAGACGAAAATTTTTTAGAAATTCAACGAATATTTTCTCTCTCTTTTTTTTTCGTGAAAAAATTTTTATTTTTTATTTATTATATGAATTTTTTTTTTTTTAGTAAATTTTATGTATTTCTATTGTGTATGTGAAATAAAAAAAAAATTGCAATAAAATATTAGAGAATTTCATCGTTTTTTTTTTTCCGTTTTCCTATACGAATGAGGAACGTTTCGTCACGAATAGAACGTAAACTAGCCGAATCTTCAAGAGAGTTAGCTAGACTTTTTTCCAATTTGACTACGGCTTCGAGACGCAGCTTTCCACCTCATTAGAGCCACAATCGCAACGTTGAGCTGGGAAATTCATCACCTCTGCGTAGTTGGGTTTCAACACTCGGAAGTTGTCGTATGGTTGAGGTTCAAGAAGAGTTTTCGTCGAGTTCATCGACTACAAGAGCCATCTCTGGGAACGAATTGGCTCTTGTCGCCATCCACATCCGAACAAAACTGGACTATTTGAATAGGATGACGTAAATGGCCCCCCTCAGACACAAAGCATCTCAATAGTTGCTCTCACGAATGCGTGCAGTTAACTCTTTTGCTATCTAGGCAGGTAAGGGTGGTTTACAGTCGCATGAGGTACCCGCATCTTTAAAGCACTAGACTACAGCAGAAATTTACGGAACACCCTTCGGAACCTATTGGCTGCAAGGTATTTCGCAAAGTCGGACAATTCGACCCTCACGGAAATGGTCGTGTCCGCAAAATGATGGCTTTCGATACCTTCTATACCACAAAATGCACCCGGCGAAGCATGTCGTACAACTCGGTCATATCGGGAAGCATGTCGTACAACTCGGTCATATCGGGAAGCATGTCGTACAACTCGGTCATATCGGGAACTCCACATTCCAGATGAAAGAAATAGGCAAAGTTCAAGCTGTCGACCGTTGAAGATCACTTTCTTGAGGCTAGCAAGTCGTGAGAAATATCTCTGCATTGCCTATATGGTCAGCTTCTATTACCGAATGACGGAGACTCACTCAACAGAAAAAAAACTCAACGTTGAACACCTGATGGGTTTTTGCAACGTGAACACATGCTCCTCTACGAATCCAATCATCGGCAATTACAACGATGCTATATACTTAAAATGTGATAATTGCTTTGAATTGCTAGCATCCTCCATATATTTTAGCAAAATGTTTCGAACTCTTCGGTTCTTAAACTTTCTACGATTAAACTTCCTAAACTTACGATGAATTTCTATCCTAGTATCATAGTTAGCATACAGAAAAAAATGCCACCTATGAATAAAACGCTAATGAATTGAAATGCCATAGAGAAAGCAAAGAAAATATTGTGGAACTCTACCGATTAATATTAGTGAATCCTTTCAAATGTATAATATAGAACTGTTCATTGTTGTATTCATTTAGCTGCATAAAATCCCATTACACAATGCCTCAAATGAAATATTTACTGCAACAACTACGAAGAAATTTTATTAATCTCAAGAAAAAAGAAATATCTCTCACCAGCCATAGTTCATATTTGCCTATCGTTAAAGTATCCGATGTTCTATCTTCTTATCAGATCCAGCACAATCAAAAATCCACAGGAAACAGCATACTGCTTATAGATTGGAAAGCTGAGGGGAAAAAAATGAGGTGGACAAGAAGCTGGTTATAGCCGTTCGGAAAGACCTCAGAACCCGACAACAAACACCTGCATCAAAAACATCAGCTGACAATCAGAATCCGAGAAGACTCTTCGTCGCCGCAATCACGTCGCCATCATGCTCGATAAGCTTTTTTTCAGCTCGAATTCGAGGTAGCTCCAACTCATCGACCTGGAATTCATACCCAATGTTCAGCTCGTACCACAATACTCTCGATAATGTTGATGCATCGAAAAATCTCGAGAATCTGACATTAAACTGGCTATTTTAGCATGGCAAGTACTGATGATAGCAGTGTTATTCCGCCTCCCCACTCCTCCTCTTTTGCATCCCGGCACTTTGCAAGGCTACCCGGATGTTGGCTAAATGAGGAGTACAACAATGGCCGAACTTCCAAAAATACCGTTTTTACCATTTTTGAGGTCTTCATTGCCATCACTTCACTATATTTCATGAGAAATCGGAGAAATTTATGCATTTCTTATGTACGCTAATTAAACACTACTTCGTAATTAACCTGTAAAACCATCTCCACTCACCTTCACTTGATTATGGCGGTTCTGTTACATTATACAGTGAAGAGGCAAATGATAAACAAACGTCTTTCACCACAATTAATTGTGCTCGCTGCCCAACTATGGCTCTAGGTCATCGCGATGGTTCAATTTCCACAACCCTGCACTTCAATGCGATTTTAAGTGAGGAGCTCTACCTCTCATATGACTCCTTGGCTCCCTTCTTCTGCAATTCCCCCTCGCTAGGTACCTTTGGACTGCTTTGCGCCACCTATGCCTGCTATCAAACACTCATAACTGTTTAAGCGCCTCTCCCAGCACCACCACGCCTTCCCATATCGAAATTTCTATCGCCACAGGATGACCTAGTGTACCCCCAAGTTTTCTGCCCTTCCCGCTGCGATTGCCATCTGAAAGTGAAACACGAAAATCCCTCTGTGAACATAAAAGAGCATATCCCCTGCTGTCGATGAAAGGGCATGAGCTTGCCATTACAACCATCTAAACATTCTACCGCGAACCTATACTTTCATATATATATATATTGCCTTAAATAAACGAGCATTCGAAAACCTATGAGTGCAAGCAAACATCTGCATATATGAATGGGCTATAGGTCGCTGTCATTCAAAGTCTATTCATCAGCTAAGAGTTTGTTACCAAGAAATCCGATCTTCCACTGTATCAATGAATTAGTTTCTTCACCGATTCCTTCGACAACGTTAATAAAAGCCTTCTTTAGCTAATATATTCTGCATAAGCTTAAGCAGCATCATTTAAAGCAATGGATTATCTCTTGAAAAATGATCCTTCAATAGGCAAATCTGAGATAAAATAATTCGCTAAAGAATAACACTATTGCGATCTTCTAAGTGAGCATTTACTCCACCTAAAAGCTTGAAAAAACCTCACTTAAAATACACTCTAAAACAGGAGAAGACGAAAAACTTGCATGTCAATAAACTCCCATCGAAAATAATCCAATAAACTTCGACGATGGAAAATAGATTATCCAGCTAGTCCTTCACTTCAAGCACTGTAATACCCCCTAAAATCCAGAAGGAATTGCAAGCTATACGAATAGAGAGCTACGAAATACCGTAATTCCTCGAATATAAACCCTTCGTGAGGTGTAACATACACTCATTCTGCAAAATGGGAATTTTAAATGCCCATCCCCCTCTCTCATCTCACCAAATTAGTTCAGTTCCTATAAATTGCGAATGATGAATCGCAAAAGATTAGCACCAAAGAACGTGAGGAGAAAACAAATCGAGCTGAAAATTTTAAAAGCTTACAATTAGCTGCACATCCTCACGCCTGATGTTGACTACCTTTCTCGCCGCCTGAGGTCCACTGATGAGACTATCCAATTTCACGTTTGATACCTCCTTCACATTGTCGTTGTCCTCATGAAAGTCAGTCACCTGTAGCACATATAACGTAATCTAAGCTGAAAAATACATCCATAGTAAAATCTACTATAATAAAACCGAATCCAATTTCGACTATATATACGCCATCAATCGCTATAGATTGATTACGACGGACTCTAAGCTGACAAAACTAGCACTCAATATATTCGGTAATCTCATTTTCAAATAATTCGATCAGACTAAAATCCTCGACAAAGACTCGATTCATCCACAAAAATCTAAACGATATGAAATTGATCGATGAAAACTCTCTAGTGAAATTCCCCATTCATTTCACCCCGACAATCTCATAGAAATTACTCATATTTTACCTATTAAATATGAGAAATATACATCACTTTCACGATAAAAAAAGAATAATTCTGCCATTTTTCCCATATAAAATCCCATAAATGCGTTATGATTATTTATTTGATCAACGTGAAGAGTTGAAGTTTGAATGGAATATACAATAATATTCCCACATATCAATAACAGTTAATGAATTTCGAGATAATGAATGAAATTTCCGATTCACATTTAAGCGATCGAAATATTTAGCGATCGCCAAATTTAGACCTCTAAAAGAGCTCTCATCCTTATCAACGAACCTATTCGTTCAAATTCACAGCGTCAACTAGGAATGCTTTTTAAATATCGGAAATTAATTCAATGAGTATTTTGACGTTTTATGCCGTAAAGGGGAATTATCGACCGAAATGTTGACGAATTGCCCCCTTCAAAGGAACTCAAAGCTCGAATATTCTATGAGAAAGGTTTGAAATACTTGGAAATCACTTCTTTTTCTTTCAAAAACAATCAAATACGGGCAACGTTGATGATAGTAAACGAAGCGATCGATGGTCATCGATGAATTTGTCGTTCTCGAGTGAACGGGGAACCCGATCCGTAACTGGAAACTTCTTGTATCTTGAAATTTCCTTACTTTATTTCCTTATAATCATCTTTTGTGTAGAGGGATTTTTAAGAGAGAGCGAAGAAAAGAGTTAAGTGGAATATCCGGCAGAAGTCCTAAACAATACGAGATGTAAATACACGACTGTAATGTGCTATGAGAAATTTCACCTTTTCGAGGTCAGCTGCCGCCCAGTCATGCTTATTCTTCGCCGTAGATTTCGAACCTTCACGCTCATCTTGATCTTTTTCGGCAAGTTCGTGCTCCTCTTGATCTTTATCGACCATCGTCGACGGACGATAAGCTGCAACAAGTACCCGTAGCCAATATTTATCAATAAACCAACAACGAAACATCTCTTCGATTGGATTAAACAACAAATCGATATATTTCGATGCTCTCAACGCATACTCAAACATCTCCCTCTACATAATATATCTTCATTTGCTAAGAAATAAAGACGAATTATTTGAAAGCAGCAAAAGAAACGAAAATATAACCAATAAAAGGATAAGGTCAACTAAAGGATAAGATCGATAGCTGCACGATATCAGATACGTTCAACAATCTTGTAAAAGAAACCAATAAAAGTGGCACTTTCATTAATTTTCCGACTAATTAAACAGAAACAAATTCACATGATCGGTAAAGGTTAACAGAGACTAGTATCCTGATCGCTAAAGGTTAACAGAGACTAGTATCCTGATCGCTAAAGGTTAACAGAGACTAGTATCCTGATCGCTAAAGGTTAGCCTCTCTTCTCCTCCGGGTGACGTTCCACTGCTTCGACCTTCCATCTTAGTAGCTTCCGGGAGATTAGCCTCCTAAGAAACACTAAATCAGCACAACCTTATTCTCAGCGGAAGTATCAGAATCCAGAATATAACCTCCCCCCCCCCTCTCGAAATATCCTTGAAATCCAGAGCCCATTCTATCGCCGAATTTGCGCACTATGCATCAGATCGCTTATCGGTCGGCTCATTGCAATGAATTCGAAAAAAAAACTGAGTTCTAAAGGGAAAAGTAACGTTTTGCAACTAATACGGTAGTTGATTCACAAGTCGCACCCAACGAACGACGCTATGAATTAATGTGGCGATAGTTGACGCTGAAAGCTTTTATTCACCTAAAGTGGTTTCGTCGAATTTATAACGTTTCTATTCAATAGATATTATTAATATTTCATTAATTTTTCGAATCTTCTTTCCAAAATTTTTCCATTTTATTTCTATGAAAAAAAAAATTTTTCTATCTTTTTAAGTAGAATTTTTTATCGAAATTCACAAAAAATTTTCACTTAAATATATATTTAATCAAATTTTAAATTTTTTAATTATTTTTTTTTATATTTTTATTTATTTATTTTGTTTATATATTTATTGTTGTATATTTAATGTAGTAATCACTATCCGATGACTTTAGTTAAGATCTTCGAACTCTTCATCTATCGTCATAAATTTTCTTTCTATCCTCATTGAATTCTAGAGAATTAATGTAAGCTATTTGATTTTCTCTCTCACTATTTGAATTTTATTAACGAAACGAAAATTTTTGAAATGATCAATAATCGATGAAATAATTTGAAATAATTGATCAATCGTTTGATTAATCTCGATAATTGATCAATCAATAATTGATTAATTGATTAATCTCTAAATGATCAATCAATAAGAGTGAAATATATAATTGTTAATTTTTATAAATTATCATTTTTTTAATCGTTAAAAAAAAAGAGTAAAATACAATATTGATATATTCAATATTTATAGGTGTGAACGATTCGATAAGCACATCCATATTTATATATAAATATACGTATTAACGTTATTATTAATTATTATTTGAAAAATAAGCCGAAAAAACAAAAAATGGCTACTGGACGATTACCGGCATGTATCATCGATAATGGCACTGGGTTAATCTTTTCAACTTTTTTTTTTCAATTAATTATTTTTTGATTTATTCGATTAGATCGTTGAATAACATAGATAAACGTAGAAAATTTTCGATTCATAAAGACGTATCTATTGAAGAGATAAAAGTATCTTCTTTAGAGTTGAATATATTCACTTTTATCATATTTAATTGTATTAATAATAAGAGTATTCGATTCTCCTCTATGCTTCTTCGCATCCCCTCCCATGGAGGATTATCAACTTGAAAAGCTTCACTAAGACGAATAAGGCTGAAAGAAAGAGAGTATCTCTTCAATCGGAATCTCATATCAACGATGAAGCATATGGGGATTTAATTTTATTTACCCGTTAGAATATTCTTTGATATTAGAGGAGAATAGTAGTGATTAGAGGAGGAGAAGCGAGAGGAAAATCATATCCATTCAATAAACTTATTTCAGATATACAAAATTGGGATATGCGGGCAATACAGAGCCACAATTCATTATACCTTCTGGTAGGTTTTTTTTTACTTCTTTTTTTTTTTAGTATGTTTCTCATTTTATTTTTATTATTTTTTCTAAAATATTTAATCTCATATTTTCTCCTCTTTCAAGTTTTTTTTCATAGATTACTTCGATTAACGAGATACTTCCAGCTGTTTGCCTTATTGAGTGCATTTATCATCAATTTCACGTTACCAATGCTATCGATAATGATGGACAAATTGCTCAATGAATGGTACTTTTTATTGTGCTTATTCATTGCATAGTTATTGATCTTTATTAGATTCATTTCTTCATAGTTGGATTCGATTCGATAATGAAGTTATGTTATTAGTTGAAGGATATTTGCAGTAATAGCGGTGAAAGAGAAGGTTGGTGCACAATCGTCGGCGTTACGATGGAATACGGTTGGATCAAGTCGAATTGATGATCTTGACTTCTTCATTGGTGACGAGGCACTCTCACCGGCGGCGGCCAATTATTCTGTAAAGGTAGATGCAAGAAAATTGTCGAAATTTCTGAATAATACTATTTTTTTGTCTTTTTTTATTGCGTTCATGAGGTTTTTCTTTGTATTCGGTATCTCGAATTGCTCTAGTTGTCGTATTCTCCGAAGCGATCACGAAAAACGGATATATCTCGTTTTAGAGAAATTTTACTACGCTTTATTGGGAATTGTTTGTTGTTTTTAAGACTTTTCAGCGTAATGATGGCTTTCTCTTGAAGTTAAATGTTTAAAGTAGTAAGTTCTTATAGTAAAGTAGAGGGATTTGAAGTGTCCACTGATGCTATCCTCTATTTTCCTCGATTTATCGACATATTTCTCTTATTGTACTGAATGTTTTGTTGTCTTTGCAGTATCCAATTCGACATGGTATCGTCGAGGATTGGGATCTTATGGAACGGTTTTGGGAGCAGTGTATTTTCAAATACTTAAGAGCAGAGCCTGAGGATCACTTCTTTTTGCTTGCAAGTTTTCCTTCTTATTTTCTGATGAATATATAACGTGAGTTTGTAAGTTTCCTTCTTATGAATGTAACAAAAGGATGACCTTTTGTTGCTATCATCATTTGCTGGCATTTCACCCAATAATTCAAAGAAATGGAGTTTTGCAGCTTTACGGGTCAGCCGAAATGATGGATCCTTTCCGGTCAGATTGATTTTCTTTTCTTGCATATAACAGGTTTCCTGTTCTTTCCGGTTTATCTGTTATTTTCAGAAGTTGAAGTGTCACACATTTTGCAGGCGATATAATTGAACGGTTATACAACTTTTGAAAGTGCGAATGAAGGAGGGGTAAGTGCGTTACTGTTCGGCGCAAAAGAGTATGTAGATATTCTGATGCCGAAAATATCCAATTTCAGACAGAACCACCGTTAAATACTCCAGAGAACCGTGAATTCACGGCAGAAATCATGTTCGAGTCATTCAACGTTCCCGGTTTGTACATCGCCGTACAGGCGGTGCTGGCACTTGCTGCATCCTGGCAGAGTCGTGACATCTCGCAGCGATCACTTACCGGCCTTGTGGGTTTTCATTTTCAACTTTTTCGGTTTATTTGCTCGGCGTAATTTATCCTCATCTGCACTTATTGTTTCCATCTCGAGCAGGATATTGCAGTAAATTGTTTTACGGATTCAGCTTACATCTCGAATTCTCGAACATTTCTAAAAAATTCTTCCTTCTAAATTGCTGTGGATCTCAACTTTGCTCCCATGTGGCTGTTTAGGTTTGAGTAGAAAGGTTTTCCATATCAGTAATTATGAGTGGTGATATTATGGAGGGAGCTAAATTTGTACTCAACAAAGTAGCGATTAGCGAGGATAAAGTTGTGATGTGATGGTGGCATTATTGCACGCAATTCTACATTTGGCTGTACTATCTGTTTGCTTTGTTCGGTGTAAATGTTCATTTTTGAGGTGGTCGATAGCGGTGACGGCGTTACGCATTGCATTCCGGTCGCTGAGGGGTATGTTATTGGTTCGTGCATAAAGCACATTCCTATCGCCGGCCGTGATATTACCTACTTTATTCAACAACTGCTAAGGGAGCGCGAACCCAGCATCCCGTCCGATCAGAGCTATGAGGTTGCCAAGGCTATAAAGGTTTGTATCGTCAGTTGCGTATGTCCTGTCTGTAACCTTCAAAGCGTGCAAAGTGCTCTGATTTGAGTGAATAATTCTGCAGACTCATAAATGTAAAGAATCCTTCACTTGCAGTAAATTCGAATGCTTAGGTTTTGTTTATATGGGCTTGCTTAAAGTTCGGCATTTTTGTTAGCGAAATTGTTGCGAAGTGAATTTATTCGAAATTTCATATCTCAGAGATAGATATATTTCTGCGGTAAAGAAATTACTGAAATACACATCCCCTCTTCCAAATATTTGGCTTAAATAAACCTCTCATAACAAAACTCTCGAATGCTTCTACGTTTTTCAAAGGAGGGGAGCTTTTTTAATGTTTAACTGCTTTCGATGGCCTATATTGTTTTGTATGATGGGGCGGAAACTTGCAGAATAAAGTGAAGTAATTGAAGTTGAAGTTCCTCGTTGTGTTTTGATGATATAGCCATAGAAACGGCCACCTCATCACGTATCTCTATTTCCATTGAAGTGTGGTGAATAGTTGCAATTGCGAATAGGACATGTAAATGTTGGTACTCGATAGATGCTTTTTCTTGACACTTGGAGTTATTTTCAATTGTTCTGTTTCAGGAGAGATTTTGTTATGTATGCCCGGATATTCTAAGAGAGTTTACGAAATACGATACGGATGGTGCAAAATGGTTGAAAACGTATGAGGGTGTAAACAATGTTACGAAGAAGCCATTCGTCGTCGACATCGGTTACGAGCGTTTTCTCGGACCCGAAATTTTCTTCCATCCTGAGGTTCGTTAGTTCAATTTGCCTACATGTTTTGCCTAAAATGGGAGCAGGGAAGAGATGATGAAATATTCTGTTAGGAAACGTTTTCTTAGCATTGAAAGCTGAGGACGCTGTCGATTGAAGATTCGCTGGAATTTTTTTTGTTTATACCATAAACCGTTTTAGGAGGAGAAGGAAAGTGAGGTATTGTATCACGGATTATTGATAATGTTTGGATTATTTGGTGTTGCGGTCTTTGCAGATGAATGTTTTAGAATATTTTAGTCTGGTGCAAGTAGATGAGGCAACTGCTATATTTGACTTTTGAGAAAATAAGCGCCGTATGTCGATGCGATCATTAAATGATTATCGTTTGCACGAACGCATATCGCCTTTTTTTTCTTTCTATAACACAAGCAGTGTGGCTATAACCATCAGAAAGTGTGCATAAACGAGGTGAAAATCTTTCTGTATGCGTACGCATTATCGCAACCGGTATTGTCGATGCTCGTAGTTATTGTTGAAACGATAGAATGAGTATGGCAGACGCGAGACTCTTCTTTGATTGGAGCTTGGCAGATTGGAATGAGGAGCTTAGGGAAGGGATCTGCGCAGAGGAGAATACATATTGGTAGCGCGCTGAAACTGTTAATAGTCCCACCGTCTTTGTGTATTATTGCAAACATCGTTTAAATTCCTCTCAGCTGCACTATGTTCGACAATTCTGCATGGTGTTTTTCAGAGGACGTTTATGACCCATATGGCGGACATAATTTATATATGTACATTAAATATTTTACATTCTGAAGTAGCGAAACAGGATAAGCATCTTTGACTTCGTTAGTTTGGATTGTATCTGTTTTTTTATTGGATCTTACATTAGCGTGTGGAAATTTTAGTTTGCGAACCCGGACTTTACTACGCCGATCTCAGAAACGGTTGACACAGTAATTCAGCAGTGTCCCATCGACGTACGACGTGGTCTTTATGAGAACATCGTTCTCTCAGGTGGCTCAACAATGTTCAAGGACTTTGCAAGGAGAATGCAGCGAGATATCAAGCGCATTTCAGATGCGAGACTCGCTGTAAGCGAAGAGCTGTCGGGTGGCAGGCTGAAGGTCTTAATTGGAATGTTTTCGTCTTTTTTCCTCACACGTCAGCAGCTGTCAGAAATGAGTTGACCCGCAAGTTTGATACATGCGTAATGAAACGTTGAAGTTATTGTGGGGAATGACGTTGCACTACGGAACATTGGAAGACCCCTAAAAACCCATTTGTATTTCCTAGGGTTATTGAGTAGTGTAACTTCGGTCACAACTGCGCATGAAACATAAAGAGGTGTTTTGGGGAGTGGAACGCTTCAGCTGTGACTCTTTATTCTATATTTTATTTCTATTAATCACAGAACGTCGAGTTTCGCTTAAGATCGCATTTTTCTCGCCTCTAACAGGGACCATTATTTGAGCATTTAAAATTGGGTCTCTCTGTGCGCATTGTCAGGTGTATTTCGCGTTCTATATTATGAATGAATTTTAGCCGAAGCCAATTGATGTGCAAGTTATCTCTCACAAAATGCAACGATACGCGGTCTGGTTCGGCGGTAGCATGCTTGGCTCAACGGTATATTATTTGATTACTTTTACACATCTGAATGGCGTTGTCCTCAATAATCGCTTTCTCTATTTGCGTTTTTATTACCTGTCTTGAATCACCTGCTAGGCTGAATCATCAGTTGGGCGCTTAGTGCTCTGTTAAAATGTTTCGCTCATGTGGATGGGTCTGTTTTATGTTGATCGTGCTGTCGGTTGTGCATATATCGCGACGATTTAAAAATTTCCCGACGTTTTGTTAAGCTTTAAATGGAGAAGAAGAAAAGCACCGTTTAGAGGGTGTGGAAGGTGCAAAAGCGGTCAATTTGGTTTAAGATCGAATTGGTCAGATAGTGCAACTGTTAGTCGGAAGTTGCTATAAGATGACATCTCCATGAGTTGTTGCACTACGAGGTCGTTTTAATGGATCGTAAGGAAGCAAGCATTGTTGTGTATTTAGCGGTGTACACTTCAAGAAGTCGTATTAGTCGTTCTTAGCATATCCGCTTTGACTATCGGTCGAGGAAATCTCGTGCATTTGCAGGCCGAGTTCTATCAAGTAGCGCATACGAAGGAAGAATATATGGAGAAAGGAGCGGGTATCTGCCGTCACAATCCTGTCTTCGGAGCGCTTACGTGAACGAACAGCATGCTGGATGGTTGTTGGTGCCAGCTGGATGATGACTGCCTGTGGTTTCCGTGGTTCGTTGCTCAGAACAGCGTTCAGAAGACGTTGCGCAACCGCATAGTTTGTCTTTTTATAATCATGTGTCGAATTCGTCTTGAAGCTTCATTTCACTTGGAATCGATAAACCACCGTTTCTTTTGAGATGTTTTATGTAAAGTCGAATCTGTGCAGAATAGTCATTATAGTCAGTGTTTCATAAAATTTCAGGTTTCGTTCTATTTAATGCATTCATTCTTCGATTTTAAATGTTTGTACACGTTTGTTTATTAATCACTTGTTGGATTGATCGGTTGTTTGTATGTTTTTCAAGTGTTGTGAGAAGGGGGGAGGGGTGATGCAAACGGGACACACAAACAATCGTATCTATCCCGTCACTAGTTAGGCCCTCCCGAGAATTTTTGCCACTCATGAGTAGCCCATGTTACTGCTCTACTTTGCATTCTTACTTCGGCGGAACAGGCGTTTTTACTGTTGCCTTCTGAGAATTGCTTTCAATGTTGAAGCTTGGTTTACGTAGTTGTTGTTTCCGAAGATTTTCCCTATCCTCGCCTTCCGTATAAATTGAACTGACGAAGAGTCGATCCTTTAAACCAACGTGTAGAAATTGGCTCCATAGTACGGTTGGTTTCACAATGATTGATGTAACGATGCTGAAACTCTTTTTGGAGGTCCATGTAGTTGTCAGGCTTGAGCTGGTGATCTGTACTGATGGAAAAGAGAGCATAGTTGTACTGAGTTCGTTGACGAGACGGTACTACACAGTACTAAAACTTTCTTAACACTAGTTAGGGGGTGTTCTGGGAAATCACTTCCCGTTTTGCTAGAGCTGTTTGTTGGTGCAGATTTCCTGTTGTTCTGTTATGCGGAGAGTTACCTCGTTACTTGATGCCAGTTTCAGGGCTAATTCTCAGCCCCTAACGTGCAAGTGGGCTCTCGAATTAAGGCGTCCGGCTTAATTGTTCGATTTTTTTTGGAGGTGGGGAGGTGGGGGCCTGCAGAATCTTTCAACTCATAATATACGATTTATTCACTGGTATTAACGCTTGTCGATGCCGACGTCTAGAGTTAATCCCAAGAAATAAATATTAAATATCTGGTAGAGCTATTGGTCGCCGAAAAGTTCGAGTTGCTTTATTGTTGATGCTTACGTTTTTAGTTTAAGAAACCAGCTCAATGTGCAACGTGCACTCTTCCGAACACGTGTTTACGTTGTTGGTTCTATTTGCTAATAAATTATGCTCATATTCCTCGCATCCTCATCGGTCAAGACAGTAGTTCGGAAACGTCAAGTTATAACCCGTATGGTGTGTCTTACTTGTTGGACTATAAGGTGTGGGCAGATGTTGAGGGCAGCATCCGGAAAACTGAGCCACTTTAGTGCTGCGTGGAACCTGAACAAAGTCAGTGAGACTATCTTCACTGTACATAGAAAAGGCTTTATGCAAATGTAATTTGTGTCATATTGAGCAGCAAAACCAAGAAAGTGCAAACGAGAACTTCGGTGACCATCAAGCCATGTTTTTTCCTCCGTTAGCCGTCCTTAACTGTATCAGACGATCGGATAGCTGGCCTTGCTAGCGATTCCGCAGTGATTGTCGCGATTCCGCGCAATGCGTACGTAACCTTTCTCGCCCCAGCCAAGACCCCAACTGCAAGCAATAACGGCATTATCGCCTCCCATGTTTGAAGGTTGGAAACAGCAGTGAGAAGGAAGATTGGTGAGGCTACCTCGATATCTGTTTTCTACTAGTTTAAAGTCAAAGGTTCGACGTTAAACAGTGCAAGATCCCAGCAATCAGTGAATTCCGTGCTGATGGCAAAGCCGTTATGCGAACTTACATGTTTTGGAATGCCGCTGACGAGTATACACTTTGAATGATTGGATAAGGTTAACCTGTTTTTAACGATCCAGTAGTCCCCATCGATTTCATCGGTTCCATAGCCGACGATGAGGACACCGTGATCAAGCGACTCGCTACTGCATTGTGGCTCGTAGTAAACACCTTAAACAGTAACCGAATCGTTGCTTTTCGTCACTTGGCACGTCTGATTCTCGCATCTACTACATTTTACTGTGTCACTTCCAAATCGATATGACTAGAGGTTCTATAATGTACCTAGACGTCAACAGTGACATGTTTTACATTAGGCGTCCATGGCAGTGTTGTAATCTTTATTGCGAAGCGTTTCTTAGCGCAGCAAATACAGTGACGTCGGAAAATTGCACGCCTAATATTTCCACCTCTAATATTCATGTTGATCCCTTCCTTGGCACTTAAGCAGCGAGCTCGTAAATTCCCATACTAATATATGTCGGCATTTCATTTTCATATTTCATTCCCTATTTTTTCCACTCGCTCAATGCTGAGATCAGCATCGAAAATTACGGCGCGAGAATATATATTTCCTTACAAGAAATTCCACTCAGCAGTGCCGCAATACTTCAGGTAAATATGTTACGTCCACGATGGGTACGTGTGTTGGCGGTTACAGACCGAATATGCATTGTGCTATGCGCTTCCCTGACTTAATTAGTTGGATGTGCCGCCTAAAATTAACAATAATGCTGTGGTGATGATTTATGAAGGCGACTAAAAAAGGAGGTGGGAAGACACCTTTCCTGTACATCTGGAAGCTTGGATGTCCCGCGTCGATGGCCACGGATATAGGTCCTTGGGTGGCGACAGCTATTTTCAGCTTTTCTTCATCCCCTTCGGGTAGGTCAACGTAACCTTCGTCTTCAGCACCAACCGTTTTCCTGCTGAAGTGGCACTTCATCTCCTTGCCCTTGTAAGGATACGACGCTTCAGTATCGATGCCGTGATTGTCTTTTATGTATTCGAATGCCTGCAGTTAACACTAATGAAACACAAAAGCTATCGCTATGGAAGGACAGCTAGAGGAGTGCCTTGTACTCAAACAATGGTAATAAGACTGAGTATGACAACATACTAAAAGTCGCTGTTTCGAAAGATTCTTTGAAAAGATGGGGCTTCACAGCTGCGTGCGAACTGCCGCTTTCAGCAGTAAAGCGAACACTCTACTTCGGTCCAATATTGCTTTACTGGACTTGAAAGTATCCCTATGGTCATTTGGGAAACAATCTGGCACTGGATACGAAGGATGAGGCTCCCAAAATGCAACGCGAAGCAATAAAAGCATGCGAACAACAAGAGCTTACATAGTCCATGAGACCACCATTGCAACCGTTGTTGCCATACTTACGAGAGCAGTCGACTAGATTTTGCTCCGAGAGAGAAACCAATGAGCCGATTTTGCGCTTGTGCTGACCTTCAAGTGCACCAGTTGCACTGAATGCCCAGCAACTGCCACACATGCCCTGCAATCACCTCTCTTCATCCCTCAAAACAACGGCGTATTTCCATTAAGCTGACATCTTCTGAACGATAACATTTTACACAACTCAGGTTAGCTGGCAAAATCTTAGTGCCAAACAAGCAGTTGGATGCTCTGAATGCTTACATCAAAGATATAGCAGAACTAATATCGACAATCTCAACGCATATCAATTCTGAAGAAGGTGTGGTCAGACAGCGGCAAGCACTACGCCATTCCCATGAGCCACGCACATGGCGCCCTCTTTCATAATAATTTTATTCTGGATATGCCTCGCTATAATACAGTTGTCAATGACCGCCGTGCCAAAGAGGATCCCATTCGAAGGTAACACCTGGGACTGCTAGGTCTTGGAATCGAAGGCGATAGCTTCAAAAGAAAGGCATCAGGTCTGCTGTTCTTTAGCTCTTAAACGTCATTTTTCCCTGGTCATAAGAAAAGCTAACATATCTCGCAACATTGTAGACACAGTTATATCGCCATTATATGTCAAATTTAGTTTCAGTGCAAGCGACAAATTAAAATTTCATATTAACTGATTGAGTGCGCTTATTTAGGTTGTTCGACGCTTAAAGAAGGGCTACTTCCCGTAATTTACGGGCAATCCTGGTTTTTCGTTTCGTGGATCGACCGAATTTTTATGGCGTCGCAAAGCGCTTCTGCATTATTAGCGCATAATCAGACATACCCAAATGGCAACCGATTGGCCTACATAACTCTTATCAGTGCAAACCACTCTACCATGAGCTGTTTTCGTTCCCCTTTTTCGCCTCATACACGCATGTCCTATCGAAGAAACCAGGTAAGTGCATTGATAAAGCACGCGTTGATTTTACGCTTCAAAGAATAACCAACTGGTCGATCTCAATGAAGAGATACACAACCACCCATTATATACTCCTTTTGCAATTAATCCGAACTTTCAAAAAGTAGAATTTAACAGGTGATGATATAAGATGAAATGCATAGGAACTTATCCCTCAGTAATCACTCTAAAGTATCTCTCTCAGACATGAGAACGCGGCAAACAAACAAATTAGTGAGTGGGGTGAATAAGATAGTTTAACGTACCATGTTTAGTTTAACCATGTTTAACCTACCACTTGCCTTCATCTTTATTAACCATTCTATTGTTTCCAGGAGTTTCGTCTGACCACGAAATTCACTCACTTCATAAACCATCGATCAGCATAAATTAGCCAATACTAGTAACCTGGTTCTTGACTTCCGTGACATAACCGTGGTCCCTCCAATCCCAGTGACCGGGAATGTTTATATTGAACGGTACCAAGAATTTTGTTCCATTGCGATGACCATCATCGTAACGAGGCTTATATCCGTTCAGCTTGCGATACTCCTCGAAAGGCTACAACAAATGAAGCGTTTGTCTTCAACGAGAAATAAATTTTAACTGATTTCGATCCTCTTTAATCTGTTCATAAATGTTCCTGCCACTATTTAATCATTACTTTGAAGGTAACAAATACGCGTTGATATAATTATTCTTCGTTTTCCATCGTTACACATTTAGTGTGGAATCGGGAACTTTTGAAGAAATTTTGGAATAATAACAAAGAGATTTCCGTTTCTTAGCATCTATCAACCGGATAGGGGATATTCTTTTCGGATACTTGTTGTTAGAGGCTACGAAAAGTGCTCATGAGCGCAAATATCCTCATCAAGTATTCGATATGATACTCGCGATGTAATTTTGCATTCTCGGAATTATCTTCCAAATGGCCCCACAACAATCGATACAAACTAACTCTTAATTTAGAAAACCGTCGATCTGTAATGTGGCATTGATCCAACGAAAAAATTAGATTGAGCTAATCGACATTTCAGCAATAATGATCATGAAACCGAATTATTTTGTCTGAAGACATCATCTCCCAATATATAGTAGTTTATTTCAATCTGTATATATGCTGTACGAAATCAAAAATTGCCCACTATGGATAGGCTCTAGCATACGCCATCTTTCGTAAATGAACATCCTCACCAAGTCGGTGATATGATTCGTTCCCATTTCGAAGCTACTCTCACCCCGTTGATAACGAGCGTTGTGTTTACGAATCTCCTCAATATTTGATAAAAACGCTAACATATGATCGTTTTCCGTCTCTTCATCTTCGTAATCTTTACCTAAATTAGCATTAATTGCTACATATGAACTGCGAACTCTTTTTTTATTTAGCACCTAAGCGTTATCTTAATTGAACTATGAATAATTAAATATTTTATCGGCGATACGACGCTAAAATGCTTAGAACGTTATCATTGTAACAGTTGGCGAAGTCAACGGCTGGCACCAAAAGCGAAACAGCGGCGCTCAATCGCTCACAACCCACACGTCAAACCCCGTTTTGAGTGTTTCAGCGTCTGTTTATTGCAAATTAAGGCACTTGTCCTATAATGCATAAGCCTATGTATTTCGGGCAAGAGTTACTTAGTTGACAGGAAATTGCCATGGGACAATCCTGAGACTACAACACTCACGTATTTCTGGTTTAATAGAGCAGAATATGCTTATGACGTAAGTGTCTATATATTTCAACCGATATGAAAGTATCTATTGATATATTTCACAGAATATGGGTAAACGATCGAATTAGACGTTAAACAATTCAACGATTGAAGAGATATTTTCCGATTACTGCTCGACTAACTGAGAAAAGCCACATTTGAAGAGTTGCAATGTCAATGAACGAACCATGTTGTTCTTTAAAAAGTCTCCACTGCTCATATCCTTGTTTGATGAGATATTTTATTCGATGACGATCCCTTAATGATCCTCTCGCTCTTAACGATTCGTATCGCTTCGTTTGATAGCTGCTTCCACTAGACACTTCGTCACTGTCATCGCGTACACGAAATTTATGCCTGCAAGAGGCTACTTTTTCGTTACAAACACTAAAAAAAAACGATTTGTATCGGTTTTTTCGACCAGCCGATCAGTGAGAGAAATCTATAGATTACAATAATTAGGCGATGTATATAATAACACCACTGGTCATATGGTTGACTATATCAAAAGCATTTCCAGCTGACAACGAAGCAACGCTCTGAACTAGAATTGCTGGCGAAAGTAAAAAGATGAAAGATACATGCGATGTTCATTCTTCTTAGTTTATGTTCACTAAGTTTGCTTATATTGTATAGGTGAAAGTAATGTAGTCCCACAGATTCGAACAATAGCCGCAACGTTATAATAGTGCTTCCTTGTGCCTTATAAAGAGTAAAGCATGCCGAGAGAGTTTTTGCACTCACAAGAGGATTCGATTAGGAAACTCACTGCGACTAACTAAATTAAACTTTCGCACTTTTTTATGCTAAACTTAGGCTGAAATTCTCTTTTCAATAGCACAATTTTGAGATTTCAAATTGCAGGTGGAAAATCTGACTTGTTTCCAATTCTACTGCCCTTAATCGCCTTAAAGAAATCTAGTATGGAGCAATCAGAGTTCGGTAATTCAGTATTGACTGCAAAAGAAACAATATCATGAGGATGTAATCCAGCACAAAGTGCAACTAAAACTCGCATGCACTAGGAACAGAGTTGACACTGCCTAAATTCTTTCGATGAAAATAACGCGGTGAAGCAATGATCACTTGCTCACGGATCCTTACAATTTTTGATAAACAAACTATTCACCACTGATAAACATCTCTTCATATCACTTCCACTTCCCCTGATGAGAAGATGTTGTAAGGTCGCGTGAAGGCAAGGGCTCAAGTTTATCTTGCGCGGATCGGATGCTGACAAGTCGAAGCATCGTTATTCTGCTTAAGAAACTATTCCTGACTTGCTTTACCGTTCCCGTCTCGATGCAGGTGCCCGGTGGAGTGGCTCGGTAGGACACAGCCGTCGAGTCTTGTAGAGGTCCGCTTACAACGAACGCAAAACATTTCACACACACACCGAGTGCAGATGGACCGATTCAAACGTACAGTCACTGTGCAACAAATCGAACTTATTGAATGAACTGTCATCAACTAAATTTTTTCAACAGCGCCTTCTTTTGCTGCCGTAAAAATGAAACATTCAGTGAATATCGAGAAGAAATTCACTAAGCAGTTGACCTTCGCAAATATCCTCATGAAAAGTAACGGCTATTCCTGTCATCATTAGCGAAATGTGTAAGTTTAATGCAATCACCGATTTTTCTTAAACATTTACAAGCGTTAGGAATATCCTTTGTAACCATTCAATGTGGAGTGATCGGGGTTAAAAGATCAACCAGTTATAAGCAGTTGGTGCTACGCGCAATGTGGTACGAGATTTTCGATCCAGAGGACGGATGGGGGAGCCCATCGGAGAGTGTTTTGTTGGAATGGGAACCCGATGAAAATGCCGGAGACAAAAGGTTCGTGGAATTGATCCCGACAGACTCCGGCCAGAGATCAATGGTCCCACACCACATTATTTTTATGCAAAAAAACAATATTTCGACGGTAGTGCTATGGCAAACAACGGGAATATAAGTTTAAATTGCAGAAGGATGCGCAGATGTTAGCGATAACTTCGGCTTCAGCTGTTATGAAAGTTTCTTGCTGAAACCATTCATTGTTGGCGTGCAGAAATTGAGTGAGTAAGGACAAAGAAAGCTTGAAAAGAAAGTCGCTTTGCAACGGTCAAATGACGGTGCGTTTCGTTGACTCATCCATCACTAATGCGAAATGATTTCGTCTTTTACATTTCAATAACATTTATAGAATCCTGTTTATAGACTCCTACGCAAAATGCACAATATACATCATACTATATATAGATTAGCTCAAATAGAGAAAAACAACCGGAAACGCTTCATTGGGAAGAACTGAATTCGGCACCCACAGAAAGGCGTGCTTTAGATTAGGTCGAAGGGATAAAAATCAAGTAATTTACGAAGGCCAGCCACGTTCGCCATTCGAAGAATCAGCCGATTCCTTAGCGCAAATCTGCTAGCTCACTTTTTATCATATTTAGTCTAGGCCTTCCGTTTTGCTTTTCCATTGCTTTTCAAGTGTGGGGCATTACGCACATTTCAACATTTAACTGCCTGATACGCCTACTCAAGCATCGAGGTATCCATTCATGAACGTTTGCTCAATTCGTTATTACCGCTTTATCTGAACGACTCGAAAATCGAAAGATAGAGCGTAACTAACCGTTGAAAACTGTCAGCTAGGCCGTTATCATCATCCTCCGCAAATCGCAGTGCGAAACAAACGCGTAGAACCGTTAGCACGAACAACACGTTCACAGTGTTCATGGCGAGCAAGATAGTCTCAGTTATCAGTGTGTGTCGTCGCTCACATATAGAGAAGAACTTAACTGGGCGGGCTGTACGGCGATGTTGCGTCTCAAACGTTCAGCCGTCATACACCACACTTTGCCGGCGCGGACCCGCTCTCTCCCATCTGCTGAACTCTCCACAGGCTGTCGACCCTACGTCGACGATATTCCATCATCTCAAACGGTGATACCACCATGTAATGTAGCCCGACACGGGCACTTGCGTTCAAAAGTTATTTGCACAGCTTGTTGTTGAATTTGACTGTGTGGTGATAAACATCCATTTCCATTCCCGATGCACCAGTCTTAAGTATTATTTCAATAACGGATCAGGTGACGACGTTTCTATGTGGGAAGACAAACCCAACAGAGATAAGAGCAGGGGTGTTTGTTTTTAGCAGATGAACTGGGCGTAACACTTACAACGATTATAGCAAAAAGAGTTCGTATATATGTATATAAATATATATAGGATTCCATTTAAACAGCAGCAACAACACTGATGTATAAATTATATCCATAAACAGAATCAATGATATCTCGTGTACTCAAAGGACCAGTACGAAGGATAAACACGAGAAATTCTTCCACTTCTGTGACGTTTTCAGGGAGAATATTCCCCTTATCAACAACTGCAAAAGAATGGCACGGCAACGGATTATTTGGAGGAAATATTTTCCGAGCAGTGGGAAAACTATGACTCCAGCGCTCACGTTCCTCAGAAAAGAAAAATAGGCTTTCATATGCAATATTGGAAATGATGTTTACTTTTTTTTTAAACATAAAGTCGAAGTAAATCTGACTTTGCAATACTTTAAGGGCTGAGTCTCAAAGACATTCGCTCGGCTCTAATAACTGCGAGTGTTCTCCAAAGAACGTTACAAGATAAAGTTGTTCGCATGAATGATCTTCACGGTCTTCACTCCACTTAATACGCCGGTGACCATATTTAAATGCAGTGTTTTATAATTAGCCAACAATGCCCTCTGTGTGTTCTGCGATGGTGATGCCGTGATAGCTGTGAACTACAGTCAATAACTTTGGAAACATTAGCAGTGAACGTTGGAATTTGGAATTTCCAGTGAAGATTTGGAACATATTGTCAATCTGCGGCACGGCACTTAATCGCCACAACTTCGACAATTCACATATCCTCCTGAAATCGATCCGAAAGGAGCGTGAAAATCGACGGCGAAATCAGTCAACAGTCATCGAAACTACTTAAGCACTCAGAAAATTGCCTAACACACCCTTTGTACTGACCTGAAGGAGTGACTGATCCAATGCACTTCCCTGAAGAAAACTGCTCATAATTTCCTGCCTATGTAAAGGCTGCTCTCTCAGCTTGACATTGAAATAAATGGTTAGGGCAGGATGATCTCATCCATTCCACTAGTAACATTTGTAAGCCCTATTCTCCTAACCTGAAATTTCCTGTCATTTGAAAAATTGAAAGATTCTACATGGATGCAACTATACCAAACATTGCGATTTTTTAATCTAAAGCAGCTTACCGCTCCCCTGTGACGCAAAAGGTCAATCACGCCTGAACCCGCATTCTAAAGTAATAGTTAGATTGTTGGCCTGTAAACGATGTCGTATGCTGACCGCTACAGTAACCTCCACAAACGCCGGTACAGAACAAATCAAACTTATCGACGTGAACGCTTGGGTATTGAGGGAGAAAATGAGAGCGGAGTTTTCAGCGGCGGCTAGTTAGTGTGCACTTTTCAAGACGACTATAGTGAACGTTGAGAAATGCTTCTATTAGAAGTGATCCTATGAACGATAGAATGCCAATTGTATTCGATGACGTTAGAATGAATACCACCTAAGATGGAAGAAATTCTGCACTCAACAAAGATTGAACGCTTAAACGTTTACACAGTTATTCAGTCGACATTATTATTTCTAAATGGAAGCATAGATCGAAGATCGGAGTGTTAGTTGAAAGTGGGAGGAGAGAGGAAAAAATCTGACGGAACAAAAATGAAATCTCAATGAGTATAATGCGAAAGGCCGAAACAAAAATTGCTTTACTTCATATAGTCACAATGTTACTCGTAAGAAAATAGCAGAACTGAGCAAAACTTACTACTGAAATCATGTGGAACAATTACGATTTGAGGTGAAATTATTATCACAGTGATATAAAACAAAACAAAGTGGAAGGGGAGAGAGGGAAGTGATAAAATCGAGTAATGAAACATTGGCGATAACGAATCACAAAGAGTATTTTCGGTGTTGGCTTGATGAAGTCTCGTCAAAACAAGATTCCGCCGACATTCGACGACGATCGGTACGCTGGAAACTTTTTTGTACCATACATTCATTTCTTTTTCTGTTTTTACTCATCTCAAAGAACAAAAAATCTAGAACGCTAACCGATATGAATACTAAAGAAATTGACTAATAGCAACTGTGCAAGAGATACTCAACTGATGAGAGAGACATAGAGTGATTGCATGCCATGCAGTCACAAAACACTATGTTAGATCTTTTGAAAGCAATATCAACCGCAGAGGGTGGTGGCAATTACACAAACACTGTCAGGTTGCCCCACATTTATACAAACTTATCTTAAGCGATAGGAATTGGAAACACATCCACCCAAAGATTTTCTAACCACCACAAAGATCGGCACCAGCACTGAATTCATTATAAACAACTCTTATATGTGTAAAAATATTTATCTTAGCAGCATCATATTAAAGTTGATCCACGGCACAAGCTCGACGATCCTTGTGTAAACTCCAGGATTACCGGGACGACCACATCCATTGCCCCAACTGACCAAGCCCTGTAACTCCCAGCGGCCACCCATCTCGCATACCAGTGGTCCACCGGAATCTCCCTAGAAGATGCATAATATTTTTTTTTTCACAGCCAAAGCTTGCACTACGAATGAAAATCATCACGTTATTCCACTTTTTCGAAATACCTGATGAAGAAACTTGAAGAGTTATCATAAAACGATTCGCCAAATCTACGTTGCCACAATCGTGCATGTTGCCCAAAGCATTTCTAGTTATAGCAAAATTGTTTCAGACATTTCTAATTTAGCGCCATCATGGCTGGTTAAAGTGCAATTCCTGGCCATCTACAGCCAATTGCAACCATTAGAACTTTGTTTCTCGGAGCTTCCATCGTGGCAGGTAAGCACACCTTAGAGGTAAAGTGACACATGCTTTCAATGTAACCATTGATAGAGTGATAATAGAAGCAATAAAAACAACAAGCCTGGCAAGCATCGATGCCTCCTTTACTATAGCCAGCGCATAACATCGATGGAAAATGAAGTCGACCGAAATAGTGTTGTGCGTCATTGCAAATAAATGGCGAGAGGATGGGTACGTGAATCTCCCTCAACGCTGGCGCCCGTAAACCACCTTCCTTCTCGTGACCCCATCCTGTAAACGATGCTTTATCGAATAAACGACACACCAATTCTGCATAGATTTAGTTCGCGGAAGTGCAAGAAAATATTTGCGAAATGTATGCACATAGCGAAAGCGAAAAAACTGACTCTTCAGTGGATGCCGCATTCATCTCTACACTGAAAATGTACCCAAGATGATGCTTTTAGAGCTTTGAACCGTTTTCGTAGACGATGCAAGTACCAATGGAAAAAAAGAACTGAAAACCATATATAGTAGGCACGTTTCCTAGCGATGTTTATTAATATGGGTGTATGAGTACAGCGCTGCAAGGCAAATACTTACTTTTTATATTTGATGCTGCTGACGTGTTTTTGGTCGTCAAATCCGAAGGCTTTAGGTGGAACACCAGAGCGGTTCCCAGAAGAAAAAGTACGGTCGAAATATTTGTAATACGGAATGGCTGAGGTCAACAGATGGTGAGGAAGTTGAAAGTTTCATTGCGTACTGGAGATGATAACTTTTCCTCCAGCTTCAGCAGCACTACGATGCAAAGATTTGTTACCACTTTCGAACTTTTTTGTATCATGTTCCCTTATTCTCATGCGAGGTCTCCGTGTATAGCTGTATCCCACATTAACTACAAGTAATACCTGAGCAGCCTATAGCTGACCTTCACCTTCTATCTATCGTTTAATTCGCAGAACCATACTAAGCAGAAAAAGAAATTCCACGGAATAACCGGGAGCAGAAATGCACCAGTTGTAGGCAACAACTACAGCCATTAAGGTAACAGATTTGCCAAAAAATAGACTGAGTGGATAGTAAGACTTCACCAAAAACCATTACCACAACACTCAATAAAAATACGGCGATCACGAATATTTTGAGCAGAAGAACCTGTCACAACGCAGATCCTGTTATCGGCTACAGGTAGAATGGGCAGGCATACAAGGCGTACCTTATCGCTCGGCTTTGCAGGTGGTTCTATCCTGAAATTCGCTAACCACTTTTGTAGCGTTATCATTCAACAAGCATAAAGGTTTCCCAAAATAACATGAATATCGAGTCTCTCTAACCGTTGATTACGAGAAAAACGTGTTTCCCTCCCGGAAGTTTGTTTTAATGTTAATATTTCATAGTACAAAGTACAATGAAACTGGTCATAAAAACTGCACCACTCGTGAAGCGTTCGAATATTCACGCACAGAAAAGCTTGCATTCGGCACATCTGCAAGTTGTGCATGCTTTTCAAATCGTTGCTTTCATAGAATGGTTTCGAGATATTGGAATTTACTCGGTTTTCTTGTTGACGATTATCAGCGGTCATGTATTCTTCGTTATTATCATAACCACTATCCGCATGTATATATATATAAACCTTCATAGTGATGAAGCATCTTTTTTTTTAAATAAGTGGAAGAAGTTTTGAGGAAACTGATAGATTTCTATAGGAAATGCCCACCTCACGAGAGCGATGTCATAAGAGCTGGGAGTGATCACGTTGAAAAACGGATGAATGGTAATGTTTCTGATGTAGTGTTCTTCACCTGTACCAATGACGTGCCCGCCAAGACGTATTCGATACATATTCGGGTTGCGGCTGAAAGTTTCTGATCCAGACCTATACTACACATATGCATAATAAAATAGGCAAGATGAGTGAGGGTACAGAAGCAGCAATTAAATGCTTACGTGCATGTGTGGTCGCGAATGAAAACTATATCCGCACAGCCACAGCTCTCAATCCTCACTCTACACGCTTTTCACCGAGGTGCAGGATGAGATTGAAGTATTCTTTATCATAGGCTATATCCGCTGCTTTCTATAAATCATGTATAGCTCGGACGAAGTCTGGACCAGAGGACGGAATTTCAAAGCGAGGGAAAGAATGCACACCTTTTGGAGAAGCAGTGCGCCGCAGTAACAATAAACTTCTCGTCGATCAGGGCACCTCCACAACGGTGAACCCCACTACGCCACAATATCTCCGCTGTCCATGGCCATGCATGCGGCGCAGACGGATGGCCGCCAACGAGACGTTGTTCTTCCAACAAAAATAAAAACGGTTTTTCAGAAATGACTCAACAATAATTTCTGAGCAATGCGGTCACTGTCATCAGCATCAGTATTAGTGCTATGCAAAAATGTATGTGTATGCAAGTGTATGCAAAAATCTGCCATGAACACTCAGCCATTATTTAAAAATTTTTCTTTCCGTTCTCAGGTCATCAAAACTCGACCTTCTCTCATAAATGCAAAATTCGAAAGTAAATGAAGGGATGGAAGCGATCGAGTTGTCGTTAATACTATCGAAGGTGGTGCTCTTGCGTTTCTTTTTTTTTTGCGCTCTTAAATTCTTTTTCGTTAGCGATATTTGCTTCTTTCTAGATTGCTTACTGGATTACAAATGGATAGTGGACGCATTCCGAAACCCCACTCTCACGTGTACAAATACTTCGGCCAGCATTACCGTGATCAAGGGCACCATTACGATGCGCGAAGAATTTATCTACGGACCCTGACTCGGGACTGGTGTTAGCTAAAGGAAATATGCACCTGATAATACTCATTGGGCCTCCCAAGAGAACGCGTGAAATTCGACTCGCCGCATTTCTCAAATTTGTGGCAATCGACGAAGACGGCGTTCCATAGTGATAGAACGAGCAATGTCGTCAAATAGCGCCTCATGAGCAGCCAGTCTATACGGCCAGGCCACGAAGCCCACCCTTAAACAGAGCCACAAAGCATTCAAGCTCACGATATTTGGCATCAATGAGCTTATTGAATGTAAATGATAACTATCACATAGAAGTCGTATGAGCACAAATGAAATACGGCACAGGATGTGGCAGGAACCGAAAGTCAGATTTCATGCAGGTTTTTTCTGAACACCTTAACACTCTTGAGTAAAATTATTTCTTCACTTATTTGTCATTCTATCAATGAAAACATTCATTTAGAAGGAAAACAATCCTTTCGTCTCCCACTTATAAGTGAACATAGATGAGAATTTCCTATTCTTAAGTCGACTTATTCAATGCTGAGCTATTCTCTGAACTATTTTCGAATAGTATAAGATGCAAGGTTTGTGGTATATTGAAATTCTCATTCTGTAGCAATGAAGAAACGTCTAACATGAAAATTGCCATAGCAAGGAAGAAATGAGTAATAAAAGTGACGAAAAAGAAATTCAGCCTAACGACATCAACGCTCCAGCAACGGCTGAAAAGCTGCTGTGTTGAATTTGCATAACTTAGCACGAATACACAGAATACTAAAATGTGTACATAGATGAGCTCAAAATGTTCATCGAGCACTGTTACATGTTGCACCCATCTGCCAGCACTAGCAACACAACACGAAATTCTCCAATCATCTGCCGCTGCCCAGCTGCATCAAACTTACCACTAAGCACTCCCAACCGCCGTGCCAACGTCAGCACAATGTTTAAGTGCTGCAGTCTATGCTGATTCCAGATTATTTGTTTCCCGCGAAATGATCGTACTCTTCGATACAATACATATCTGCGTTTGATACCTTTGCTTCACTGATCTCCGGCAGTATAAACTGCGTTCAGTGCCATATATAGATTGAAGATGACTGAGCAAACTGATCACTGAGCCATTACGCTGGGTTCGTTTTCGCTCACACGGAATTACATTATATAGTACCTGAAGACAACCCTTGCAGTTACGTATTGCTGTGTTCGTCGTTTTGTTATGTGAACGATAATTTTTCGGTTACGACCTTACAAAATCGATGGACTCGGGAATTGCGCTCTGAAGTGGAGTAAAGGACCGCTGCGTAGATCCAATCCTGACTTATCCACTATGGTTTTACACAACCCTTCAGTCGAATGACTTTTATTTTCATCTGCAACTCGAGGAGAGGAAATACGTTATCACCAAGGACTTGTTAAAATGAGGGTTTCAGCTCGGTTTAATTCATTATCCGATCTGCGAAAACATTTGTTTCAAATAACATGCAGACTGTGTAACATTTCTCTGGTGTTCTTTAGCTTCTGTGGCGCCTACTGCGAGGAAGCCGTAGGGTGAAATCAGAAACCGGTAACTCGGCTTCCATTCCTTGCGGCAGAAGGATAATCGATCTGTGGCGTGATATGGAATCGAAAATCGACGACCTGACTTTAGCATTTTTTTGGAGTTAGCGTTAGCTCGAGCCGGCCGTTCTTTTTCCACGATGGCAATCTCGAGACACCTCATTTTGCAAGCATAGCACAACACTATCGAGGACAGAAATATGTGACAAATCGTAGAGGGAGAATTCTCCTCATCGTTATGGACTTCAATAAAAAACGCCATCGTTAGGGAATTCAGGTTGAAAAGTTAGGTGGGCTATGTAAGTAGGTCGCTGTAGAACTTTTTTAAAAGAAAAGAAGGAGACTGAGACTAAACTGAAATTGTAACGTATATAATCGCAGGGAGCCAGCCTATCTTGGCCCTCATTTAATTTGTCTCGAGACCACCCACGTTTTCACGCGTCTGATTCTTAGTGCAGAGGGAAGAGGATTTTGCTATCTATTTTAGTCGCGCTTTTTGTTTTTCCCTAAATGGTGAAATGTCCTCTGGAAGGTGACAGTCGTTTAGGAACATGAGTATCGCTTCATTCGAGAGTACACCATTCGCTAATTCTAATTTTCTGTCCCAAATTATGCATATGCTTATCTTTATAATGACGTCTTAACACAAAAATGCGATATCATCATCGAAACTTATGTGCGATGAGCTTTTGATGTTGGAGAAGCCGCAGATTCAGCATTAATCCTGTAAACGGATGTCGATCCATATCTCACAAGACAGTGCCACGCCGACGGAAGGCGATTGTAAGATTGCTTTTCATAAACGTTTGGAAATTTGCATATACATTGCATCCCCAACGATACACGTGGATATCAGCTTTTGATTGGAGCGCCTGTGCGTGTGTGCGCACACATGTTACCTGGATATCAGCTTTTTGATTCATCAGTATCTATTGGAGTCTATTCATTTCAGTATCTGAAAAAAAATTTTTGCATGCATTCTGCATTCGCTCTAATCACGTTTTAAAATGGTCAGGTTAGGCAGGCGATCCCAGGTGAATGGTGTCAGTGCCCTGCTTGGTTAAAATATGAAGGCATTGTTGTATATATTTTATTAGTTTGAGTGTCAGAAATTTGAGATAGCGAATGATGCTACAAATGGCGTCACAAAAACATCGATGATTTAAAGTAAAACATTATCATTTCGCACGTTTTCTCGCCTGCTAAAGTCTCAAGCGAACCAGCTAAGTTGTATAATGTGTACTTCTTCAGCTCAGCTAAGCAAGCCGACCGATTACCGACGTATGAAAAAGCAGGATCGAAAGTTTTGGTAATGCAGCTCCCGGATGACCAACTCAAACGATTCTGATATAGATATTTGCTCAAGAATTTCTGTCATCTCGGTTTATATTTTTCAGATGCATTTACAATTCTTTTTCATGGCTCAAGTTATATGCGCAGATACGTGCAAGTTGACTCCAAAACTGCAATAGCCTGCATAAAACAGTGCATGAGAAATGTGTAGATAAAAATAGTACCGATTAATTTCGTTATTTTTAAATGATCGTACGAAGTTAATATGATGCGATTACGTTGGAATTTTGTTTCGATAGTTCTGACAAAGAACATTTGCTGAAGAATGTTTGGATGATTGTTAAGGATAGTACCTCGAAGAGCATATTCGGCAACGGATTATACATTATATAGGCTAGATCACGACGCACCTAGGAAGGATTGCTTTATTAGTGGTGTTCTGAATCCTTCAAGTAAGTTCATTAGCCGCAGTTACCTCACATCCACATTATTTCCATAGACTCCTTACTCTTTCCATTGTCCATGAGTGTTCGACCCCCTTGTTCAAAATAAAATTGCCCATATTTTATCAGCAGTTTTAATCTATTTGAAGCTGCCCTTCGCACAATTTACTTTCTCGTTCATTCTTACTACTGTGCATACCAATATACTTTTCATATTTTATGCCGCCTCTCGTTGCATAGTTGTTTCTCTTCGATCATATTTCATTCTTCGATATTATTTATAAAGGAAACTTTCTCCGCATGTATGCAACAAATTTTTCCCTTCAAAAGCTTTGTGATTTATGGCAATGAAGACTTTTTAGTTCACGTTTTTAATATTCTTCAAATGAAAGGTTTCACACTGTCTATCAACATAACTTTACATTCAGATGTGAAGCTCACTTCGCACTATACATGTACAGATTTCGAATGAAAACTGCCTTCATTGGGCTATCTGCCGATTTAATTTTTACCGCAGCGCAAACTGGAACTACAATTTTGAGTAAACAAATTATGCTCATATTTTACTTGTTGTAAGTTAAAATCGAGGAGAGTTTCCAACAAGCATAAATCCGTTTGAGCATTCAATTGCTGCCAACGTCTCGCTCTCATATGATATGAAAGTCTTTTCTTTAATAGAAATATCATTATTAACAAATAATCTAAAACAGTTTTTAACAGTACGCTCATTTCGATGATCGTATGATGGTCATGTCTTGATATCATGGTTGGGTAGAGGAGGATGAATAGAAATCGGTTGGATGGATGTACAAGCGCCTAAATACGCCGCTCATGCTAGGAACATTTGTCCCTTACTGTGTGTAGGAGATGCTAATGACAGAACAACTGAGTGTCATGAAAAATGAGTTGGAAACATATTTAGCGATAACACGGATTCGCTATGAAGGGTTTTCACTCGATAACGTTGCGTGAGAAAGTTGCTATAATGTAGAAGTGGAGATTTCCCACTGTATAGCGGGTGCTAAATGTCTCTAATCAAAAGATGCTCTCATCCGAAATGACTGTAATTATCTGCAAGCATGCGTAGTTTCACCAGGCAAACACATTCCACATTCTATAATTACTTCTGGAAGAAAACAAACAAAAAATGAATAAATTGGAAGGTTCAGCTAAAAATGAAAATTGCTGGTCACAGATTTCAGTGATCAACTATTGCAAAATTTAATAATCAAAAGATGACCTAAGAGATCAAATTTCGCATGATGAGATATTCCACTAAGAGCAATCTGTACTGAACGTGGTATATCGATGAGAGGACAGAAGATCCAATAGGCATTTATTTAAGCACTGCTGTGTTGTTCAAAGAACGCATTCGAAGGGGACTGCTTAACGCAGCAAAAGTGGACACTGCTCTGTCACTTGCAACTATTTATGTGAAGCAACAGAAAAGAAAAGTGAATGATATGATGATAGACAAAAAACTGCACTAAATGATGGACACAAGTATTGCGTGCTACATTCGGATGCCTCTTTGGGTATACCTCCAGCATCAAAATTATATAAATGCTTCTTAGTAGGGGAATGTTGGAGTAGAAGAGGCTACCTAGTCCTATGGTACGACTTCCTCGGTGAAGGTGAGGGGTAAATTTGGATGTGTTCGATGATCTCAACTACCTTCAATGCTCCGTCTTCCCCTTCCCATATCTTCTCTAAAACTGTAATTTTTCTTCTCTCGAACTTCAAAAGTGAGGCGATCAAATTGCCTATTCTCCTCGTTTATTTTTGATCAGTGTAAAAAAGGTCTGATGCGCTCTTATGAAAATAGAAACATGTCTTTTTGATGTTTGAATTCAGCAAAGTTTCCAATTGTTGCGAGGCAATTTCTAAAAGTGATCATTTAAAGCGCTGTTTCATCGCTCTGCACGTTGGCTTCTCAGCTGTAAGTCTGCATTAGCTATGCTAGATCTCTCGATGGCTGGTGGTGTTATTCGAGGTGCTTCTCATGAAACCCAAGTACATAATTATCGTTCCACCTATGTATATTTATTATTTTTCCTGTCGCTGAACAACACTACGCAATTATATTGTTGTCTCATCTCTAAAAGTGGATCCTAATAACACCCTACCCTTACAATTCCTCATCTTGCTGTCCGCTTCCATCCGATGATGATATCTGTCGCAAGAAACGTGAGCGCTGCAAACGCATAATAGCACATGCGGAAAACAATTCGCACCCAATGAACGCCGCCGCATCGTTTAGACAGTAAATATTTTGATAGCAAATATTTTCCAATGCGAACTTTCAAGCAATCAGTTTGATTCAAAAGTACTCAAGAAGAGTCTTATTGAATCACCGCACTTAACGCCGAGAAGATGAGAAACTCATTTATCTACTTATATAATGATCATTTGCAATAGCCTTTTTTGCAGAATTTTATTGAAAATAATAAATGATATTTAGGAAAAATATACAATCAAACCACCAGCAACCCTATCTCCCAAAATGAGAATTCGTTGATATGTGGAGCGATCCTTATGGCTAACGAGATCAAATGAAAGTCTGCCAATGTGGGAATCAATAGCCTTTCGCAGTTCCCAAGTTTGCTCTTTCATTCCTTTTTTTAAAACCATTTAAGTGCACTATCTCATTAAGTGATCTAAGCGTTTTCGTAAACTGCGATCGATCTTGCCACTAGAAACCTCTTTTGATTGACATTTCTCAAGATAATCTACATAAGTGCTGATCAGGCCACGTGCTTGCCCGTTGCAAATTTACACGAAAACACCGCACTGTCATGGGAAGACACTCTAGCCTGTTTTGCAACTCCTCATTGAGAACTTTTAGGTTCAATACAGTCTCCCGACGCTTTTATGTTAGTTGCGTCACAGTGACTTAGTCAGAGTATAAGCAATCCCTTTCCAGTTGCTTGTATCTTCTTTAAAGAAAGAAGTGTAGTGTGTTTACTGGAAAGACGACTAGAGAGTGTATCTAGATCACTCAAAAATTTGCAAAGTATACTTAGAAGATTGTTCGTCGTCAAGTTGGGTTGTTGTGAATATGTTTTCGAGGGGTTTGGTAAACGTTCTTTAAAGTATATGTGTGTATAGAAACGATCGGAGGACTCCAATTTTTCACTAGGTGAACGATTCGAGGAACCTTCTTGTCATCAACGAAAAACGCAACAGTCAACTTAGCTTTTCTATGCAAGAAACTCTAGAAGGATACGTTGGGAAACAGCATACTCTCATTTCACGATGGAAACCACATACAAATATGTATGCGCAAAATAATTTAAAAAATCATTGCAGTCTGCGGAACGCTTGGAACACGTGTGCAGACACCTTTGCGAACGAGAATGACTAACGAATTGATGCATCAGATTTATAGCGCATGCTTCCTTTGAATTCATCAGTGTTTATGCTTCTGTGTTCGCACTCAAATAACAAATGTTCTGACTGTGCTTTTTTCGACGGCAACTGCGATGGCATTTCAAAAATATTGTTGAATGGTCAATTCTGAACACTTATTTCCTCACAGTAATGTTTTCCGAATCAGTAATATGTGGGCAGATTGCATCGTAGTGAGAATATGGCCAAAAAGGTGCGATGTTTGCCGGAAGGTAGGATTTAAGTATGCATACGCACGACCCTCATTGCCTCAGGAAGTAAGACCGACCATTCCGTCGAGTATACTCAAAACAATGATTATTAGTGAAAAATTCGGTGTACTAGATTCATTATCTTGGGAGTGAATCGTTGAAAAAATTTTATTTGTAGCACTGTTGTCCTTCTTACTGACAGGAGGTGTTGAAGTGAGCAACAAGTCGATACGATGGAAGTGGGCCACAGATCAGCTTATTGACTGAGTCAGTTTGAACCACTATTCTAAAAAACAGCAACACGTGGACGTACCCGATGCCCAGACGGATTCTCTGCAAGTAGTCCTTATAAGCGTTGTCAGATGTGCTTCAACGCTGTTTGAGGTTGACGTTGAGACGTGAAATATTTCACTAGCTCCTCTAAGTTTCCACATTCAGCTTACAATTATTCCTCAGTTTGCATCGAGAATTTCATCCCTGCGCTATATTCACTTTTTTGTGTGAGCGTGTAGATCGGCGCTATGGGTTGACCTTGCAGCCGATTGATGATTGTCGTAAATTCACAAATGCGATCTAGCGTGAACAACGCCACTATATATTCACATATGCAATCACCGCCGTGTGGGTTTTTAATGACACTGCACGTGCTCTCCGCTTTGCCATTGAGAGTAACTTAGTGCACATTATGCTTACATTTACAATGCATTTCAAAGCGCTTGATGAAGCTATCTCTTTATTTGCTAAATTATAATGCAGAAACGCAATCATTCTTTACCCGCAAATTTTGAGACAAATTCTAAATTCCTCAAACGTGCACTTTCTGAGTTATAGAAAACTTCGCAAATTTCACTTCTGCAATGGAAAAATCAAACCGGTAACATTAGTAGATTTAAGACTGGCACTACTGATATGATTATGCAAGAGAAAGCTAGAGCTAAGCACCTTAAGTCGGATTCGAAAAACAGTTGAACTCATTTCACTCACAGATGGATGAATCAAGTCAAAATTTAGTTGAAGGCTTATCCAAAGTTGCAGATACACATTAAAATTTCTAACACTTTCATTTTTATGGAGAGTGCACAAAACAAATATGAATGGACATGAGTCGCGCTATGACCGGAAGTTTACAGAAGTGATTGAGTAGTGTGGAAAAAAAATTCCTATCTCGATTCGCTTTTTATAGCTTAATATGTAAGGAATCAATTATTTCCACCTCAATTAAGTTAAACAATTCTCATGAATTTAGTGGAGATATTTAGTTGAGAATTTCAAAGAATAAAATAGCTACAATGTTGGAAAATTCCTCATTCAGTTTGCTTGCCCTAGTTTTTTTACTAGACAATTGCCGTTTTGTGGAATCTTCCAGGATATTTTGCTTTAAATGAAATTACCTTAAAAATGTTTTTCTATGTAAAAGTCTTTACGACACTATGAAGAGCGAGTTTTCTCAATGTTTATATAAATTCAACAGTAATTTCCAACAAAACTATGAAAATTAATAGACAGCGAAGAAATAAAGCGGCAGCTCCAAGTGAAGGTTCGAAATAGATAAGTGTTCGAACAAAAGAGGGAGAGGATGCGAAGAAGAATTCTGGTCACCTATGCATGCATGCAAAAAGTCATAAAAGCATTTTCCTTTCTGCTGTTCAATGTACTGTGCACTCGAAAAATGCCTCTAAGAAACGGCACTTTGCTTCGAGCTACATGCAAACCAACACAAATATTCCTAAACGCAAACTTTTTCGAATGCACTTTGACGAGTCATTGAAATGGTCACTCTCAGTGATCAAGCAAATCTTGATCAATTGCTTGATCACTGAGGGTGTTCATTTCAATGACTCGTCAATTTACAATCTATTCTTTGATACCCGAAAGTGTTCATTCCACTTCTTGTCGAGAGCGAAGAGCAATTATGCGTACATACTCGCATTGTTTTACTGTTATAGTACATCATAGTGTTGCTTGTTGGTAGTTGAATTTATTGAAATGATGCGTTGGAAAGAAGCTCGAGAAATGAGCTAAAGATGAGCCTCTACATGGATTTACCACTCAAAAGGAAACGCTAAATCAACACTATGCTGCTTATTGCGTATGCACATTTGCGTAACGTGTCGCATGTATGCGCAAGTTGGTCGAATAGGGCCGCAAATATCAGCTTCTTTAGACGAATATGCCCATATGTTGGCGTTATTCATTGCTCCTGTTGCTGTTCGAGAGGTTTCGCTCCGTTTTCGTCCTATCGATGTCCATAAACAGATCCATAAAAATAACGACTGCAATCTACATACTGACAACGAACGTATGAAAAACGATTGATAATATTTGAAGCATAGGGCGAAAATTCACCATATAACGATGGCTTTTGCATTAGTTTCCTATAAACATCTCTGAAATTGCGGCTGCTAAACATGGCACAAGGGAATTCGATATACGCACAAATGCGCCTTCAGAATTTCCGTTTCGGTGAAGCAATAACCTGATATTTCGTTATGAGGATAACTGCGCTTTGAGCGCTTCAGCTCCAGAGAAGAGAAAACTCAGTACTTCGTAAGATCTGCTTAATGCCAGCCTTAATGTTCAAAGTTTCAATAACTGATAAAGATGCAGAGTTCAGAGGTCAACTGTAGCGCGGAAATGACAGATGCAATGAAATGTGTGAGTTTAGGCTGATCTTCAACAAATGTATAAAAATTTCAGTTCTGCAGAATCTTCTTCACACTCATCCTTGAAGGAATCATTAGATTCGGTGGTGTTTCACGGATTATTTCATTTTTTATTCAGATTTTGACTTCGTTTATGCATTTGCCATCTATCCATTGCCCGAATGTGGTGCGAACGACTCCGCGTTTTTCTGTTCTTTACGTTATTTCCGTAATGTCCTTATTGAGGCGCTGAGACTGGCATTCCCACGCCCAAATCCGTGTGCCGTTCAACGTGTTAAACTTTGAACATTATTGTTGGCATTACGCAGACCTTACGAAGTACTGAGTTTTCTCTTCTATGGAGCTGAAGCGCTCAAAGCGCACTTATCCTCACAACGAAATATCAGGTTATTGCTTCATCGAAACGGAAATTCTGAAGGCGCATTTGTGTGTATATCGAATTCGCTTGCGCCATGTTCGGCAGCTGCAACTTCAAAGATGTTTATAGGAAGTTCCTAAATTTTTCTCTCTTGCAATCGATGGTCTACCGCTCTGACTTTAATTCTGACCTCAAAGTTCTGCGCAGAATTTACGAGATTATCAAAGAAAGTGCCTATTACGACAATACCGCATAGACATTAATCCCGTATTTTCTTGTCCGGACAAACGCCTCCTGAATCTGCCTCTGCAAAAAATGTACTGCGATCATTTCAACTCTTCATGGGATGAACTCACGTCTCTAGAGACATTATCATCTTTTCATTTCCGCTAATTGTGGAAAAATTTTTTCATCCATTTAATGTTTCGCGTTAATTTAGATTCGTATTCCAAAAGCGTGCTCAGTACTACAACATCAAATTTGCACTTTTGCACGCTGTCATCGGATGGTGATTTCAATAAAAGCAACGTTACGGTGTCGAGAAATTCTGCTAGTCCCATTCATGGCAGAAAAACAAAGCCAAGGTCAATGTCAGGGTTTTGGGACTTTCCTATACTGCACTTTCTTGTCGCAAATGCAAACTCACAGTACGTTCCTCTGCGCGGGAGAATACGAAATTGTTCCTTACGTAAAGGCCAAAACAGTGATGGTGCCTTTGTTCGCGCCAATAGTCAAACGGTTTGGATGGCGCAAATTGCCGGGACAAAAGCCGATGGCGGAAGTGACCTGTAGTGGGGATGACAGTACTGCCCAACCGATTAATACAGCTACTGATTATTCGCACGAGCGTGCTTCGGACGAAACAAGGTTCCAAATTTCTCATCAGCAGAAAGTTAATCAGTTAATGAGTCTTTATATGCTAGCACCTGTTCACATCTGCTCATTTTCAGCATCTTCTGTCGCGCTATGACTGTGGAGATCTCTGATTTCAAACCAACTTTCAAATTTAACTGTGTTCTAACACACCAATTTTTTAAAACTACTTTTAACCCATCAAATTTCCTCGCCTAATAATTTCGATGATTTCATTAGCAAATTTTTCTTTATTTGGAACTGATAGGACGTTGTTGTAAGGTTAAGTGCAAGACGATAAATAGCTGGTTTTGGGTTGTGGACAATGGATTGTATGGTTACGCGTGAGAAAGTAAATGGCTGGTTGAGAAGTGACATTTGGGGTACCTAATGCGGTTAAATTGTTGACTGTCAAGCGGTGATCGAGCAGGTGTATTCTCTGGTGGTTCTCGACGGAGTCCGGCCAAAAATCAACTTCTGCGCGAAGATGTGTCATTGGGAAACGAGTTAAAATGGAGGGTAACAGTTGATAAGTAATCGGAAGTTGAACTCGCGCCTGTTCGAGTAAGGGTTACAAAGATGAAGAGATGTGGAAGTGAGAGGGGTAAAGAAAGTACTACTACGGTGCTGCCAGAGGTGAACGTTAATGCAAACCTCAAGAATGAGATTTTGTTAATGATAAATAAGAAGCTGAAGGAAAGCTCATAAGAAGCTAAGCTTGTTCGAATGTCTAAAATGCAAGCACAAAAAAGCTAAGTGAATCACACAGGTTAGTGTCAGAACTTCATATGCAAAAAATCTGCTGCCTTGCAGGTATGAAACGAAAAACATTTAAAGTCGGATACAGAGATCGCCGCAAGAAAGCTACCTTGCGGGTGGTTATCATAGTTGGTATAGAATCGGAAGCGATAGGACACGACAAAGTAAAGGAAATAGGTCACGAATACTGATTACTAAAATGGACCGACAAACAAAATGAAATGTAACTGAACAAATTTGAAATTAATCTGTAGTTGAATATAGTTGAAGAGATATTTGTGCTCGCTCATACGATGATAATGATAACAACTTTATCGAAATTCTTGCTTAAAACGTAAACATGAAATTAATACAGCCTAACGCAACCATACAAACAGCAAAGTGAAAAACAAGGGCAATAGAATTAACGCAATACGCAGTCATTAATTTCAGTGAGCAACTGTGATAAGATGTGTCAACGATATATGGAAAATTCCTGTAAAAAGAGCCTGAACAATAGAACTAGCAACCACTAAAAGTCAGTTGTGTAGCGCGATAAAAAGGAGGTAAAGATGATTTTTGTGATAAAATGTTCCAATGTGAAATAACGAGGGGATGAAGCGTAGCGATAAATGCCCAACCATGAATCATTCTGAAGATCTCAACGTTTTACTTCACAAATGACACTAATAACCCACTCCCCAATGCGGATGGCATTTAATATGCGTAAGGTGAAGCTGACCCAGCGTGAGATAATTTGCATTCACCAAAGAGCTTCGACATTCCGTGCGTGTCGCTTTTGTCCTTAACGCCTCAATCAGCTCACCTCTCAATTTTCGCACTCCAGCTCTCGTCCTCTACTACCGTCAACAAAAACGTTAAATTAAAAGATGTTAGGAGTCGTTAGGCTCTTCCGTCATTTGATTGCGTCTTTGTTTTCCGAGGCTCTTCAGATATAACTATTAAGCACAATTTTATTACTTCACTTTCCAGAATAGTTTAAGCCGTATCCGAAAAACGCTGACTGTATAACCGCTCAAGATTTTCGTTAAAAAAATCTAACAAAATTGTGCATATATAGGTGTTGCGGGGCCAAAATTTGTTTGTTGAGACCCGAATTGGCAATCACAGTCAGTGCGACATGTTGGAAATGCAATTTATGCAAGCGTCAATATGCTTCTAATTGCACGCATCCATTCAAAAGATCATACATAATTGCTTTTATTCATTGCATATGCAGCTAATCTCTCGTTTAACCCATATTGCGCACATCAAATTCACCTCATTATTCCTCACAAATTCGCTTACTTTTAAATTCTTTTGCATATTTAAGCATGTGCATTAGACAAAAGTTGATCTGTGAACGAACAGCGGCGAAGCAACACCATTTTGCGCTCTTGAAGGCCGATGATCCTATTTTGTGTTTTCTGCTGCCGATTACTTAACATATAAGCATACTTGAGGCATATAAACCAACGCATATCTCTATCCTAAATAAGCAGCCCTTCAGGTAGTAAATCAAATTATCAGTATGATAACTTTCATAGTACAAGAAAATGGTACTGCAAATCACCTTTAATTTTTGATAAATCAATACAGTTAGTTCACGCTATCATCAAATACTAACGAACCGCGAATATTAAGGAAATTCGTGCAGAAAATATTTTAATAAACCAAAGAATTTCACATAGTGGAAGAATCTTTGTGCTATAGTTGTGATGAGAATATGCTGAATAGAAATCGTTATAGCGTCTCCCTGAATGAGCTATTATTTCATTCGACGTGAATGAACTGCAAAACGTTACGCTCGAATTTTTTCGGTCGATTTTAGCAAATTTACATAATTTTGAAATTTCTCTCCCGGATTCTTCAGATTCTCTTCCAGAAATCTTCTCCGTTTTATTCAACAAACTTAGAGTGCTTATATTTTAGTGGAATAAAATTTAATGCATATGCTTATACTTACCAATTTAAGGTGGCCTGCTATTCGATAAATGTTTTATCGGTCGCAGTTTACAAAGAGTCATTTCTTGAAGTGATGTGAAAGAAAAAAAGTTAGGCTTGCAATAATGCTCTCAATGCAAAGGACAACAGCAACGAGATTTTGTTGACGGGCGCATCTGATATGCTAATCCCGTGCATCGGCACGCATTAACTTGGCAAAAATGTGATTATCAGCCTTCAATCATCGGCGCCACAATTGCGTTGTCTTGGATTTTAGAAGAATAAAGGTATGAGAACGTTCGTATAATAAAGATGATTATTTTTGGATATAATCCCCCATCTTAAGCCTTCATATAAATACGCATAAGCTCCGTGTTTTATTTCCATTGTTTGTGATGTGCAGTAAATAACTGCAACTGATGTTAGCTCAACGCTTTGAATGATTGTGTTAATATATCTAAAAATCTCTTATCCATTTCCACAACTAGAGCATAATCTATAACTGTCGATGGTTAACAACGAATCTTTCGCAAACAACAAAAGGCATTTGAGTATAAAGATAAAGGAGTGCAGTAATCGTTTCAGTGGCAGAAATTAGGATGAGTGATAATTACCAATAATTACTAAATTAGGATGAGTGAAATTAGGGTGAGTGATGATTAACCAGGAGTAAAGGCTGCAGTAATGACAGAATGATATAGGGAAAAGTGTGGCAAGGAACAGAACAATAGAGATTAGGAATGGTAGCAGTCATTGGAAAAAAAGCGAGTATAGTGTTTACAAGAATGCCAGTTAGTAAGGATTCAAATGATATGAATCTATCTCATTCTATAACAGTCAAATACTGCAATAAATTTCCTCGGAATTTTTGCAATTATGAGGAGTCCGTTCCAGTAATCCACCTTCTTCTTCGTCTTTATGCTTCGACGAATCGCTGAGCGATGGAAGTGCAACGGAATTCCGCTGTAACGATATATTTCATGTATATATTTACGTAACGTGGTATGGGATGTAGTTGCGCGCAACGATTCCAATAAACAGGTTGTAAGTTGGAGATCCACAGGTGTCGTCATAAAAGCGCGACACTTTCTCGAATACCATTTCTCAGAGATAACGTCAGCCAGAAGCGGCAAAGAATTTTTGCGTAATACGGGATCATAGTCAACGTGATACTGCAGTTCTCGTGCACTATGGGACAGCTGTTAGTTAGATCACGGTTATACCACAGTGAATGTGATGGCACAGGCTTTCTGATTCTACCCATGGATATGATTATGCCAGCTTCCTTTAGCTGTGTATGAGATTAGATGCAACGACTGTGGTTAAAGTTCATCGGTGAAGCATATACACCTCTGGAAGATCGAATCAAAGAATACTTACGAGATTTTCGTGACCACAGTGAGCGGAATAGACCGTAGTCAATGGATAGACGAGTGAGTCCTATGGGAAAAGACATTGAGATCAAAGTTAGAGTCAAAGCGGTACATCAACGATTGCAAGAGACAAAACTTGAGGGAGGCTCACCGATTAAGATGGATAGACTAAAGATCAACAACAGCGAGGAAACGCCAAGCGCAATGTAACATGTGACTCCAAGCTAATAGCCTAAAAATATTTAAAAGCTTCTGTTCTGCAGATTCCTGTTCAGAATCTAAAGTGGCGCTCTCGAGTGGAGCAGTTTCAATTCTTCTTTTCGTTTTATGCACTCAATCTTAGCGTTTTTGTTGTCTGCGGTATTTCTGCACTGTCTTCATTCTGCCTTTTGATTTAGATTCGTTTGATGTACTTACTATGGGCCACTGCTTGAACATATGTGGATGATTGGTGACGTTTTCTTCTCGAAGTTTGCCTTGCATCTATGATGTCTTAATTCACGCGCTGAAGGTGGCGTTTTAACGCCGAAACGCGTCTGCCGGTGAAAGTATGAAACTTTTAAAGCATTATTGGTGGCCGTACGCAGAAACTTGCGACTTATATATATATAGATGTATACTGCACTTCATACATACGCCTAGAAAGAGCATGAAATGCGTTATGCCCAAGAGGAAAGTAAAGACATCAAGTGGAGATGTCGAAGGAAGGAATTCAGTAATTTTGCCGAGTCATTCGAATCTTCTTATGAATTTTTAAGTTCATGTTTTTGCAAGTTTAGTTATCGTAAGGAATCTTCAGTACTCCACTGTATGCTGTTGCTTTGCATGCTATTACATGTTTCCTCCACGAAATAGGAGGGAACAGATGGCATAATGTGTTTGACGTGATGTAAATTATTTTGTCGGCTACGCATTGATCTATTTTTCTGCTTTTCTTCAGCGTTTCACAAACATATGGCACGCGGCTTAAACTTTTGGCTTAGCGTGATTTTAAGGTTTATCTCCTCGCTATTAGCAATTTGTAAAAGAAGCAGTGTAAGAAAGCTATATATGTAAAAAAAAGGGCAGCTTTTGGTCATATGTGCTATGAAGAGGAAGCTTTTTAATGAAAAATCTCGCAGCAGAAATGACCGAGCAGTTAATATCGCATTAGGAAGGGCAAATGAAGGGAATTTCCTGTGGTTCTGATGAAGCGCAATTCGATTTCCAAAACAAAGAACGTTTCTGACCTGACTAATTTAGATCGGCTCTTCCGGGGAAGTTCCAGAATGCCGGAAATATATTGGGAGGAACAAGCTTTTCAGATGTTTTATGAATCGTTTATTCATTTTCTCATTCATTATAACAAAATTAACTTAAACAGGCTCACTCTAAGGTTCAGGATTTTTCCCACTTCTTGCTTTTGAAAATCCCTTCCATTGCAGTTTCACTACATAGGCCTTTTCAATTCATAGCCGGGAAGAGTAACTTGAAAACTGCTCTCTGAGAAAGAGCTAATTAATTTCATAAAAAAACTATCAATTTATGATGAAATTTTCTCTATTTTAATCATTCATGAGGGAGGTGACGCTTTCAATTGCGTTATGATGAGTGTGCTTCGATGCGGCATATAACTTCTAGAAGAAAGAGTATAGCTTAGGCTAAAATATAAAATTTTAACTATGTGTGTCTATATTTTCTAAGGCGGCTTTAATGCGTATATTAAACGCGCACATATAATGGTGATAATTTCCGCTCATAGATGCACTATGAAGGAAATCTCCTAGAAGAGCACAATGAGGATAACGATGCGAATTTCGAATTGCCTCACTGGCACATGTCACTCAAGTGGAGATACACGTGATGATGCGAGAGTGTCGTAGTGAAATGGCACATAACGAAAAACGAACGAATGTTCTGCAGCTTATGCGTTATGCTCATGCTTGTGCAATGATCAATTCATTTGTGCGCGCATCATTTCCCGTTTAAAAATGGAAGTTTTATGTTAATTACTTGGAAGTGCATGAAGTGACCCCCCTAATTTCCCACTTCGGTCACTGCTGATTTTTGTTCTTTTCCGATTATCTTCATGTTCAATTTCCACGACTTGCCCTCATTCATAGAAACAATAATGTTTTTGTCTACCTTTGGTTTGGAGGAATAAGGGGAAGGATTAAGGATCTATTCACTGTAAGATGCTGAAAAAGGCGCAAAAAATCGAAAACGTGGATAAATTTTGGTGAAAAAGTAATGAATAAACGTAAAATGTTTGTGGTGTTTGTCATCCCTCCAGATCAGATCTAGCAATGTCTGCAAGTTTTCGGAGTACCGAAACGGTTTATGCGAGTCTAAGCGACAAAAATGGACTGAAGTCCGCTCCAGCACATTGTTTCTACCATGTTTCTTTCGAATAGGACTGTTCTATGACCAGCTAGGAATGTGGGCATCGTCGTTTCCCATACTATTCCTATGATTAGATGAGAAATGAAAATAGTCTTTGCTTTCGTCGGTTTATTTCATTATTTGGTTAGCAGTCCCATATTCATCTAGACTGGTTTCAGTTGTGTGCTGCTAGAAGGTCACTCGCACTGGGGCAACTTGATGACGGTGATATTTCTCTCTCTGTAATAAGCCACTGTTCTGTCTGGCATCCCAATAGATGTGACGCCCACTACTAAGCTTCCTAAAAACATGGATATAATGTTGTGAAGAAAAATTAGTCTGGAGCGACCTAGGACTTCATTTATCGATGTGGATCCACTTTCCATATTGGTCTGCCGAGTACTTTTTGAAATCTAAATGAAGCACTTCATCGGTAAAAGCGAATATGCAATAATGAGAAACGAAAAATGCAACTATGCAAAAATACTTGAAATGCATATGTGGATGTAGCAGTGTGTTTAAACAATTTTAAATTGATGATTAATTGATGTTTGAAATTCACTGGGAGAATGAAACTATATTTGAATAAACTAGAATGTTACTGTAGGCGGACGAGAGGAAACGCAGCGCCAAGGGAATGATGTTGCTTTGCGCAGCATGCATCAAACCTTCATGAATTGTTATATCCCTAATTTTGGAGATCTCTGCAGAAGGAAACGGAACGCAATCGTGTACACAACAGACGACGCCATTGCATCTGCCTGGCCTGGCTGCTCAATAATTCATGTGCTCACTGCAAACTCAATCGACGGCCGCCGAGCTCCCGCGTCGCTTTAGTACGCACATACATGCCAAAGTATACGTGCATTATACGGCTCGGTCAATTTCGTTGCTAGTTAAAGCTTTTCAAAGATAAACGAAAGACGGTTAGAGTGGTAGAATTCCTGCGCGCAGTGATTCCAGTGTTAATATTATTCATTTGTTCATTTTTGAATGAAAAACTTCCAACTTACATTTGGGGTGAAAAATATACTGCAAGAAATCCCCTTCTTCATGCACTAGCGTTTTTTATTGTTGGGAAATTTGTTCCACAAATTCAGACTTTTATATATAGGTGAATTGGAACTCACGTCGGTGTTAATTACATCTCCGAAAAGAATAGGAGCTTGCAGTTTTTTATGAATAAAGGGCAAAATATTTTTGGAGTTGACCTTTGCTGGCGAAGTGATGCACTAAGTCTCGATATAAGTTGTACTTTGGTTTTACGCCACTATATGCCACTTCTAGATGAACAAATTACAGCGTCGTAACGTAACATGGTACTGGCAACTGGCGCTTGTTGGCATAGAACTCCTGGAAGGTAGATTAAAGGTTGTTTGACAGTAGCGTTATGAGCAAATGTCTTTTCCTGAACAATGAAAGGTCGTGCTTTAAGTCACTCTTCTGTTTACATGATGTTGGCAAATGGCACTTTTTGTATCTGAATTTTATGGTTGGCCACAGCACAAACGACGATTTCATCTATGGCACAAAATGCTGAACTTGAGGAGAACTTTCCAGATCGTCTTGATGTTGTTCTTTCTCCTTAGCAAGAAACGGCAAGAGGAGCAGAGTGAATGCCTGTGAAGGAGATCTTGTTGGTCATTTCTGTTGCGAAATGCTTATGCTTTCCGTTTTTATTTCGTTAGAGATCTAATCAAAGGTGGCAAGTAGCGTAAACATCTGCAAACCCTCTTGTTCACAACGAAGCATCGTCTAGGGTACTTGTTCATCCGGTGGCTTACATCCATATCCGTGTTGCCATAACAATTTTGAAAACATTACAATTATTTTAAAGCAAACAAACCAAACAAGATAACGGAGACAGCAGGCAATATATGCTGAAATGATACGTGCCCATTACATGTCCGTTTTTAAAGTTCGAAACAAATTGCATTATTAAGTGCAGAACAGTGCAGAAACGCCTATTTATATTAATTTTCCACCAACTGAACGTTCAGAGAGTTTCATAGAGGTCCTATTTTTTTCACCTCAAAATGGTCTTCAAAATTTCATCAGAACACTCAAATTCTGGCGTGCTGCTTAATAGATCCTGAAGGGGGATATTCGAAATCGTATGATCTCAGAGCCGAAAAAGACTATGACAACCCTGAGGAATGATGGACGCTGAGGAAGTGCTTTGAGAGAAAGTGCGATTAACATGGACTCTGCTATCAAATTTCAGGTGGTCGCATTTAGGCAGGTTTTTGTAAAAGGTGAAAACGCTATTTTAAACAGCAAAACGTTATTTCCACAATTAATTATAAGTGCGATTAAGCGGCCCAGATTAGAATGATATTCCCTAACTTACGCGCAAACTCGCATAGGTGATCAAGTTACTCGTTCGAATTTTGCAACGACCAGCGTTCATCTGATGCAGCGCATATCGCTAATTTGCCTATTTATTTCTGCGATGACCCTTATCGAGCGCGCATGCTAATTAGGGTACACATGCGTATTCTGGTCGGTCGGTTTGCTTTAATCGCACTATCACGAATCAAACACGCTGCCCGGTAAGCCATCTGCTTCTTCGGGTTGGTACACGAACATCTGCAGTTTGAACCACTTGACACCCCAATGCTCTTTGCCTCTCATCGATCTTCGTAACGTCTCATCCCCGTCCTTTAGCCCTCGCTGCGCCATCTTCGTATCAGCTCCTCCTTCGAGCAGGTGTATCACATTAGCCTAGAAATGCGACCAACTGCTGCAGTCAGTCTTTCTCAGTATTGCCTATCGGTCAGAGTTACGTTAATAGCCTATATCGTTGCGAAGTGTTTCGGTGAAACACAGTTCTTTGAACGAATCGATCTTTCAAACGCACTGTATTTAGTTGAAATAATTATCATAAAATAGTGGAGATGCTTTTCATGGAGAGTTTATGCAAGGCTTCTAGATTATGTCAAACAACAACATCACCTAAGATAATTAATTTGGGATTACTCTTGGATAATTGATAGATCTAACAGCAACATTACATATTCTTTATCTTGCAGTAAAGAATGTTTGTCGTTTAAATGCCGAAACAAAGCGTGAAACGGAGATCATAATAATGATGTTCACAAAAAAAAATACAACAAATTTGCACAGTACAAGTAGCTACAACTGTTGCAGCTTGCACATAGTGAGCAGATCACATTGCTTCAGACGACACTTAACACAAGACAAGCTATATATCGCAGTGATATTGCATCGTAAAGAATTTCATCTGCAGGCAAACGGAAAGGAAAAAATTTATGCAGTACAGCTAGTTGGAACCGTTGCGCATTGCACATACTGAGCTTCTGACAACAATCAAGACCGAATATATGCCGTAGTGACACTGCACGATAAACAATTACAGTTGCAAAAAAACGGGAAGGAAATGAATAAAGCACGTCACTGCAATCGGCTGCCATCACTTCGATTTGAGGGTGTGTGTCTGGAATTTGGAGCTGCTGAGCTCTACGATATCAGAGATGCTCATAGGAAAATATGATGCCTAGCCTCAAACAGGCTGGAAACTTCACAAAGCTTTTTTCCGAAAGCTGTCTTGGGGAAGTGGTTTTGCACTTTTTCAATCGCTCTCATAACTTCCCTGGATGCGGCCACCATCAGTAGAGAATTCTAAATGGACGAAGCAAAGCAACGAAACATTTCTGATAACTTTTCTTGCAGCTGTAATTTAAAGTACGAAGAATGTGAACGCAGTAGTCGCGTCAGCCGAAATTGGTCCCAAGTAAACACACAGATCCTGCACCCGCGCCCTTTATATAAAGATAGACACTACGCAGACAATTTACATGCAAACGAAAGCACTATGAGCGAATATGTGAAGCTGTCAAAGCCGCGACCATGCCTTCAGTGGAAACAATCCTTGATAAGGCAATCTGTGATCAAGCCGGGCTTAAGAACAGCATTATACACTAAGTTCGAGCGCCTCGCAAAGTGATGGTATAAAAGTGATCGGAATATAATCAGAGATACGATTTTGCTGAGGCTGTTTAGGTAGCGATACTGCAACTGCTCTGTTTCAAGCGTTGAGGTAAGTACCCAATAAGTGACGGCGCTTAAACTGAAGGTGCAAAAGTTGGCAAAGGCTAGCTACTGCTTCATGGATGAAATATTGGTGAGTATCTTATGAGGTTATTGTTGTGCCGAAAATTATCGAACTGTTGTCGTTGCTTGATGCTCTCCCACTTTTGAAAACTGTTCTCAAATTTGGTCGCCGTCTGTGAAAAAAGATGTCAGGTCAACTGTAAAAGTACAACAACGTTTCATTAAAAGCTTGGACCATTTCAGCTCAGTAATGCTTTAAGAAAAAATTTTCTTAGACTATTTCAACTCAGTCATGTGTAACGCTTAGTCTCTTTGACAACGGTTGGCAGAGTCCCACTTGTGTTTCAAAACTATCAAGTGCTTTCCTGAAATCCCGTACAAAAGTAATTTATCTTTTGCAAATGTGTGTTATTTTCCGGACAGCACCTATTTTTAATTGAAATGATGGTAGTTCTTGACCTTTTTTGACTTATCATGTACGGCGCACTATCCCGTCTTTATCCATAGCCTCCTTGTCTACCTTACAAGACCACTTCAACGCTATCCATATAATGTCACAGATGTGAGCTAAAAAGGAGAGGAATGTCCTCAAAACCTGTTCAGAGAAGGAGATAAAGGTTCCAACTTTGATGATCATCAGAAAAAAGCTGATCATTGGGAGCAGTAATGACTTCAGTGCAACGACGTGACCCAATTTTGCTTTTCTCATATGTAAAGAGAACTTGGCGGTTGGAGGAAAAAATATAGCTTTTTCCACAACTTTTCTTTCTTCCTGTGGCATTTGGGACCATTCTTTGCATACTTTCTGCTGCTACGTTTGCATTTGGAGGATTATTCTTGAAACGTACAGTACAATGAACGATATTTTCTGTAATTGGCGTAGAATGAAGGTGGCAGTCAGCAGAATCTTAAATCAACAAGTCGTATAACGTTTGTTTTACAACGAGTTTCCCTTCCGTTCACATCAATGCCTTATTTATGCACCAAAAGAGGACGTTGAGATGTTTAATTCGAATTTCTCATTTAATTATTTTGTGTTCACAACATTCTGTATGTACATTTAATTTCAGAAGGTAAGGATTTGTGGTGTGTGAAGAGGAAAAGATTCACTCATCAACTTCTGGAACATATTCGCACGCACGTAAGGAAGTATATCTTGTAGGTCTCCTTTTTTTCTCGTATTTTTGTAGATAATCTCACCACTTTCGTTTATCGGTTTCAATCTTAGGATAAGCGAAAACACGTCTCCCAAGCAGCGCGTGATTTTCGAAAAGATAAAGGGCAGAGAGACGTAGCATTTCCGGGAGTGGCCGGGGTCAGTCGAGACAGAGAGAACAGGTCATTGCCTCAGTGGCAGCATTCACCATGACGTCGGCTTCGAACAATCGTGTGCAATCACGCTCTGATTGAGCCTTCATTTTAGCGAGCGATAATCTCACAAAAAGCCTTCAAGAAGGGGCCATTCGTTGTGCGTGATCCATCGATCAACTGCAGCTTCCTGATTCGCTCTTTTCATAGACAATCTTTCGGTAAAATACAATGAATTTCCTCCTCTTCCGTGACACATTTATTTACATGTCCGTTTTCTGCAATACATTTTAAGCAAGCATGCTTTCTTAGTCTTCTGGAAGAAAAGTTTATATCAGGTTCGACTAACGTGAGACTAAATATCACTGGAAGTTAGCATTTGGACTTCTTTTCATTTTCGAGACTACAGACTCATCTTGTGGGATAGCATATAAGATGCGACTATCGCCCACTTGCCTTACCGACAGCCTCAGGCTAAAGCGTGATTCATGCAGAAGAAATCGCCCTCGTAGTGTGTTGAAAGCGATTTCTCTGCGCATCACCGCCAGCTCTCAGTTTCGGTGTTATGCGCGACACAAAAGCCAAAAAAGCACCTCACTAGCTGACGTTGAACATCAAAAAAATAAATAAGTAAAAAGCTCTAAAAAGAACTGTTCTGCAAAAGTTTTCATCAAGCTATACAATTCAACTAATATTTTCCTTTTTTTCTACCCTTCACTGCTTCTACAAGAATGGATGAGATTTCCCCATGAACCCAGGAAGGTCGGCAAGTTATTCAATCAGTAGGTTTTTGAAAGTACAAAACAAAGTGCGGATAATGAGCAGTCAGTGCGAATGATTATTTAGAAGATAAATTGAACAAACTTTTGTTGTAATAAAGCAAACCGGATGCAGGATATATATGTATGGCCCCTTTCATATAAATCGCACTGGGTGAAAAGGTGGGTGCATATTGAAGTATGCGATTAAAAAAGTTTTCACAACGACGCAACGTCCGTAACAATTTATTTAATTCAATTGCTGGGTATCTGCATATTGTATTTACGGGGATCTCGGATGTAAGTTCCACTGTCACGATAACCAGAGGACTGAATTCGTGGCCTAGCAATGAGAATCGTATAAGGAATCCCTTCGTTTCCCTATTCTCACAGCCGCACACCTTCTTCAACATGCTCGAGGACCTTGAGGTGGAATTTTTTCTGCACTAGGAGTGGCCGAAAATGTACAACTTGAAAATTATGAGTAAAGGTGGTGGCTCATCCATTTTGCCAAAAATGACGCAGAGAGAAAAAAGTTCAGCAAGGACTGTAGAGATCGCATGAATATCGAGATGATGGAATCGACAGATTATCAGCAACTCGATTTCAGCAAAATCTTCCACACAATTTTTTACCGCAGTGAATAATCCATTGGTGTATGACGGTATGGGTGATACTGGCGGTTAACGATGCATAAAACTGCAATGCACAATGATCAACTGCGGGACACCACCACATACATTAAGATCATTCTGCGCTAACGACAGTTCTTCAAGATGTTGATTCGCACAATCGCTGTTGCTCGAAAGTTCTCCTCATGTCTACTTTCACTTCCTTTTTGCTTCCTCACATTTAAGGAGTCTGCTGTTTATAAATACGGATATAAGTATGAGTATATATAAGTATATTCATACTAATTACATGTAAATACCGCATTATTGATTTTTGTCTTTTACCAGACCAGGTTGCTTTCGCCACAGAAAAATTTTCTCCTCTGAAACTCATGTTCCACCGTGCAACCTACCGTAAAAACTCTCACACCCTTTTCGTGAACAAATCACAAGCATTAAATCACATTGGCTTCAGATTTCCAGCAGCAGGTAACCTCCCTCTTAATCCAAAAAACCGTCATTTTTGAGGACGCTTTCCTATAAATTTATTTGCTACTGAGGGCAAGGGACTATGCAACGCTGTGCAGCTATATAACTTCGTTATGGCCATTTAAGAGCGTTCTAGCAACAATCGATAACGAGCGCAAATACCACATAAAGTATGCTGTATCGAGAACAACAGAAAAATAAATCACCTCTGAGATGGACTCAACTTTACTGTTCTTCTTTCACTGTATTTTCCTCTGCCGTTTTTGCTATTTTCACTGATTTTTCTCACCTCAAGTTTCACTGTTATTCTCGGTTCCGTTTTATCTAAATTTCGACTTCTTCCTGGAATTCCGTTCTTTCACTTATCGTTGTGCTATTTCATTTTTCAAGTTGCTTTCATAGCAATCTGCGTTCCCTTCCCCAAGTAAACTTTTTCCAAAGTCCTCATTACCTTGCATCCTCTATCATAAGATATTCTGTTCCTTCGGCACATCGATTTTTTCGCTCTTTAACTGTCATTTCCCGTTTCCTTCGAAGTAAAAATTATTTATTTCAAGGCTGCTGACGCATAACTCTCCTTTGCACTTACGTCGGCTGCTTACTCTTAGGAGAGTACAATGTGATCGTTCATATTTATTGTCTCTTCTTTTCTTTCTCAGTAGCAGTCTCCCTCAGTGCCTTCACTTTTTTCCTTCTCACGTGGATGAGATTTGTGTTCACTCAGACTAAGCGTTAAGTTTATCTGTTTGTCTATTTTATTACGTTGTTCAAATATGATAACAATAAGGTGAGCGAATATTTCGGGGATGTTGGCTTTGAAACATGGAGTATCAAGTATTGAGTTCATCATTCAACTCATTATTTCTGAAATCTGAGATGAGATGATCGTAACTGCGGAGCTAATCCGGTGGATTATTGAGCTTTCATCACAGAGCGAAAGATAGGGAAACGGCAGATCCTCAATGCTCCTGTCTGTATATATATTCATGTTATCGAGTGGGTCAACATTCCAGAACAAGATCGTTACTGCTAATCTTCCGGCTGATATATTCGAACATTTTAGGGAGAATCAGTCTTATCGATGAAACTTCAAATATATGCGGTTGATGGCGAAATAGCGGCTCGAAAGTGGCGTGAAAGTCGTTGATTGGCGTCGCCCTCTCGTTCCGCATTGAAGCCCTCTCTTTTAGATCCCACCCACTGATGAAATACATTTTAATAGCTATTGACGTCACAGCTTTTCGGATTCTGCGTACTGATAAGCTGTTCCATTCGTTTTTAGGCTTTTGCCTTTCCGCTCATGTCGTTGAATAATCGACAGAAAAAAGTGTCCTAATTCATGTTGATGTATTTTTTTTTAAATGAAAGTGACCGTTAGCACAGAGTGCACCTTGAAAAGTGTAGTTGCGAAATTAGAATGACATATGATGGATTGCCCTAACTTTTCTTCAAGCGTAACGCTTGCTGTCCTTGATGCTGGAATCTATCCGAGACTTAAAGTGACTTCGTGCTTGTGGTCCGTTGATGAAAGCAGGAGAGTTTTTGCATCCGTTAGAGCTCATTTATTGGTAGTCAGGTGCACTAAAATATAGGGATCCTCACTCGTAGTACCAGGACCGATAGCATTTCTCATCGTTTAGGAGGTGATCATCATTTTCTCCGTGGCAGGGAAATCTGTCATTCGTTTGATCAAATAATACCACCTCTTCTTCTCACCACTGGAAATGACTGAAAACATCCAAATGCAAGACGAATGTAAGAGCGTTTGTTGAAGAAAGTAAAAACTTGCAAGTTGAAATGCTTCGTTCACAGCTATTCTTAATTAAACACAACGCATACGATTGCCATGTAATTAGTTTCTAAACCGGAAAATTACGACTTCCTTCGAGGGACTTAATCAATCCAACGTTTACTGCATGAAGCAAAAAGGGAGTGCAGCCGATCACACTGTTTGAAATGATTAGGAATTTTAGCCCTAGTGGAGATACTTATTGCATTGAGGAGACGTTAGATTCTTTCTTCTTTGTTTTTCAATAAGTAGATCGTCGTCTGTCTCTCTGACCACTTTTATGTTTAATGAAAGATTCATTTTCGTTCTTATTGTTAATGAGATTTTTATTTCCACGTGAAAACAATTTCATAACTAATCACATATTGCAGGTTTGAACACAATAATGCTTCTGTAAAAAGAGGCTTTTTTTGTTCTTCTCCTCTTCATACTTCGTAATCCTCATACGATTATTTCGTCTTTAATTTCCTCTATCGACATCGTTTCTGAAAATTAAGAGATAAAAAGGATCCTCTCTGTGGACTTTTTTCTCATTAATTTATCTATTTCACCTGGTCAGGTCTTTCTCAAAAAAAACTCTCTTTCAAATATTTGTCTCAAAGGCGTCTCTAAGGGTCGAATGACATTTGTTTGTTATTTTGCGAAATAGTTTGTCGTTTTCCCCCATATTACTTTCTTGTTAACTAAGCAGATGAGTATGCGAGGAGAGCATAGCACAACAATTTCCCATCGTATTTTAGCACTACTATATTCAAAGACAGGTGATTATGATTAGACTTATAATGTCATAATGAAAGTCAGAAGAGCTTCTTGAAGATAAGCTCATCTAGGAGAGAGATATATGCAAATCCATCTCATAAAGTGGATTATACCTCAAAGGGCATATGAAGGTATAAAGGACGTTACGTCTAAAATATCCATTTAAGCGATAAACGCAGCAAGCAGCTACATTTTTGAGGGAGTAAAGCAAAATCGGCAAATGCTCAAGTGAAGTCCCATCGGATCGCTAAATATCCTCGAAAATACTTGTTACGTTAATCGTAGTGACAAAGAGTGCGATTCAGTCATGAGCTTTTTCAGCTATGACCTGTTGTGCGAAACACACATGCAGCGTTTTATTTGCGGAGAAGATATTATTATCTACAACGTTCAGTCCGGTGTCCTTAGTGCTGCACACTGAATGACAATTCGAAGCACATAATGAAGATGTCGCGTCATTTCCGAAAACATTCGACTTTTACTTTGATCTCCTGTTAAACAGAACATCTTCCGGTGGCGCATATGTCGCTATAAAAGCCCAAGAAGCCCATGTGTAACCGAAGTGATTCCGATGATAAGCCTCAAATATTATGCAAAAGTCGTTGCTTGTATTTCCACATAGTTCAAGTTCTTGCTTGTTTGTTTGTTTTGTTTCCATTTTGCAACTTTTGCTTCGAGCTTAATGAATGGAATTAGCTGTTTGATAGCAATTGTTTGGGCTCTATATTGTTGTCGTTAATTTCACGAAAGCGTCGGAATACATATGCATGCGGCTTTAGGAAAGCACACATTTTGCTTATGATCAAAGCGTATGATCAGCCGCATGCGTGAATGGTTGACGGGTGGGGTAATTGCATCGGGATAGCCGCCACTTCACCGAAATATTGCATCCTGCTGCAATAATTGCATACGTGCCCACTTACTTCAGTATAGTTGAACTGGAGAGTGCTCAAAGCATGTCGTTTTGAAGCAAACCGCTACGAATATATTTCGAATGCTTCAAAGAACGCAGTGAAAAAAGTTCGCAGAAACTCGTTGAAGTGCATCGGTTTTTTTCACATTTTTCGAGGAAGAGATTACCATTTTCTGGTTTACTGATAGCATAATTGGAGTATTAGAAACATTCTGTGTCCTAATGGTAGGAACGTTTAATCTATTTCCGCAGAGGTATATCCGCAGGAAAAAATCAATAAAGCACGATGACAAGTTATGTGATCATGGGGCAAAGAGAGTAAGCAGGATAGACATCGTTAATTCAGTTCGGATTTTCTACATATGAGTAGACAGATGGCTTTTGATTGCATACGAAGATAGAAGACAACTATGTCGGTTTCAATTTAAAGTTGGACCACACCTCCAATTATCCCTTTTTTTTGTTGTTTTTCTCTGCTCTGAGACTCTTTAGGTGAGCCAAAAGCTGAGAGGAAGAAATGTAGTATTCTTCATATGTGTTTAAAAAATCTTCATCAGGTTAAATTATGAGCGAGCATGAGGTGCATCCCGAAACTCATCGAGGGAACCTACTGGAAATGTGCAAGAAAGGAAGCGAATTTAGTATAACGTTAAAGAAACGATAGTATGTGACGCTAAGCACAGTGTGGGCGTCACTTGCTAGTGTAATTGCAAATATTACCCTTCATTCTTTTAATGCTCTCATCCGCTAATCGGAAGATATCACGCGATGACCTCTTAAATTTCTCTTCAAAGCCGATGCCAAAATATGGTTGTAATATTCATGTGAAGCACGCACTAATTTATTCATCGATAGCAAAGTTTGTGTTGCTTGGGCATTGCTTATCTCTCCTGGTAGAGATTTCCGCTAATCTTTGCCTAAAGAAAGACCTTCTTCCACCTAATAGCGCTGAGTTGTTTATTAAAAAAGCACCATATTTTACGTACAAACATCTGCATGAGAGTCTGAAAATTTGAAGAAATTCAAACATGCTTCATAGGAACTAAGAAGTATTTTCTACAACAACGATCACACTTTGGCGTTTATTTCGATGAAGATGCAATTTCCGCGCTTTAAAGTCCTCAATTCCATAGAGTAATTTATTCGTGAAATTGTCATAAAAGAATTGAGAGCCTCTCGATTGCTTTATAAGGAAAACGCAATGCAAGCAATCATCGAAGCGGCACAATGCTGTTAAGCAAATCGCTAAAATGAGAGACAATTCAAATAATGTGACGATCAATCCCTTTAAACCTTCAAATTGATTGCTATTCATAATGATGCACAACAGTTAAAACATTCATTTTTGCAGTTGCCGATTTTAGAATGTATACTAAATATTGGTCACGATTTTGGCATATTAAAGAAGAAACTTTTTCCTCTTACATATTATTATAGTACAAATCGTTTGCGCAGTTCAGATATAAACGCATCAATGTTGATCTCCTTATATAATCAAATACGATCCGTTAATCGGTAGGATCGGCATCCATGATGAGACGTACTCTTCCTGAAAAGTCCGGCATATGATAGTTAAGTTAGCTGAACTTTACATAGCTTTGTGTGTGTGTGCGTGTTTTCCGCTATTTTTAATTGTTTTTGCACTGCACTGCGCAATGAAAGGGATAGATTTCATCGTATCGTTGTGTATACATCTACATTTTATCAGTAACATTTTTTTGCAGGTGATCGCAGGTAGATCTATGAAGAAAAAAACGATAGATGGATGCTTTAACTTCGGTATTTATTTATGATACGAAAAAAGAGAGTCGCATTATAAAATCCGCGTTGATAAGTTCAATATTTTATTTTAAACACTCACAAGACGAGCCGTTATTCCTTCTCACTTCTATACTTCGGTGAGAAAATGGTTGGGTGATCGTTGGGTGATGTAAGCCTCAATTTCAAAATAGTTCTGTTTATTTATACCCCACCTCTTTCACCTATTTTCTTAGCATTCAAGGTTTGACATTCATTCATTGTTGTTTAGTTGCATGCAGATACCCGCGAATACAGATATGCAATATCACGTCATTCCTCCTGATGCTCTTATTTACAAATCTCCTCCTTTTTTTGCCCATTGAATATTGGCAGTGACCATAGTTTGAAGTGAGGCGAGCGCCACTTATTTATCTCCCCTTTTTATTAAAATCGTTCCTTTTTCACTCTCTTATCATCAGTTACCTTCTCGTCTCCTTACTTCTCCTCTCCTCGTCCTATCCCAGTAGCACGCGACTGAGAAAAGAGATAAAGATTAGAAACGTACTATTAAAGTAACTTACTGGGTACTTTGATTTTTTCATAGCTTCATAATACGTCTCATACATTTCAGTTCTGATCACAAGTAAGATATATGCAAAATTGGGCACGCAAAAAGAAAGTGTTCATCTCGCCCTCAGGAGAGGTTAGGAAGAGCAGAGAGAGTTTATAGAAAAGTACCTCCAGTGGTTGGGTGAGGGATTTGGTCCTCCTCTTTTTTATTCTCCATGCATTTATCTCACATCGCATTAGCCCTAATTTAAGTTTTGCTCAAGTGCAGTGGTGTGAAAATTTGTCGTTGCTGTTTTTTTTTTCTACAGCATTCGGCATCATGATTTGTGGCAATTGAAGTGAATGAGTCATAAGACTGGACATTATTATCTATTCTTTATTAAGAATTTGATTTAGTTGAATGTTTGTGAGAATGTCACTTATTGTTTTCTTGGCGTTCACTTTGCACATCTCGATGAGTACGAGTGACATGAAATTGCTTGCTTGGACATCCCTGAAATCCACAAATGCTGTACTTTAACGCTCATCCTTTGCTGAGACCGCATTTAATAGAACGTTGCTTCGATCTTTTGATCTTTTTGGGTGCTATTAGCATAAGATGTGCATCCTTAACATTTAATGCGCTATGAGACGTTCAGTCACGCATACGCACATAAAACATTCGAACGAAGACAGCAAAGCTGAAACGTTGGGCAACAGCGTAGTTGATACTTGCACTTGCCCAGAATAGCGAAAGATCGAGGTTCGAGCCCCAAATGCTTTCTGCACTTTTCGCTTCTCGCTCCATCATCATGCTATTGATGGCTTATCGCTTGCACCACTGTTGTTTTAGCGTGAAATGCTGAGCGTGTTGCTGCGTTGACTGGGACGGAAGAGGAAGGAAAAATTAGGGAGAAGAGGGAGGGAGGGGTGAGTCACTCATAGTTTACGTGAGCTTTTCTCCTCTGCGAGCAAAAATTTGCTAATGATTTCTAATTCGTTTAGAATAAAAACCTGAAAATTTAATATAGATTTTTAGATTTTTATTCAAAATTGAATGTGTTGAAGATAATTTTATCGAAAATTCGACAATGTTATGATTGACTTTGAGGTTTTTTTCCGGAGGTGATATGCTTCAGTCAATTATGCCATCAGTATTGACGTGCAATATTTCAAGTCGAGTTTTTGATTGAAATTACGATTTTTAACAGTATTCTCCATTAGCTTTTCAGAATTTGAAAAGAATTAAAGTAAAAACTTCGAAAAATTCCTTTTTTCCTAGTAAATTCCTTTCAAATAAGCCGAAGTAAAAACCTGAAAGAAATAAAATGCTGCACGGAAAATTCCTTCAGATTTCACTGATTCGAAATGATTTTCTCAATTTCACACTTGATTTGCGGATCTGATGGGGAGCTTTTACTGATATTCAACGTTTCGTTCTGTCGCCGACAACCATTTTCACTTGACTTGAACACTCCACGAAAAGGTCATGGTATGCTTCAAATTTTCAGCATCTCGGAAACATTTTTGATTATGGCAACTTTTCATGGCTATGAGTCATTCCATCTCATTCACTATTGCAAAGTTCTTTGTACAGAGAGGTTTTCAACGAAATTCAACCTTTCAGTTTTCAGCTTTAAAAATTACAACTTTATGTTATCAAGAGGTTTGAAATTTCTCCAATTTTTCCTACATTAATTTGAGGAATATGCTTTTCTTTAAAGAAAAAAAAGAAGAAGTTTGCACTTGCGAAATCAACGGACAGGAAAAAAATCGTTTGTTTTCATCTCCTTCTGTCGAGATCTGTGGCGTTACCCCAAGAATCCATGTGGGCAAATGTAGCGAATAGAAGGTGGTGTAGAACTTCGAAAAATTTCAGCATCGCCGAAATCTAGAAATAAATTATCATAGCGTCAGAGAAAATGATATAATAATGTTGCCTATTTTCAGAAAAGAGCTTTCGGATGTGGTGGGGCGAGCGAATGTGCTTGACCCCGGCGGCAACGTGTGTTTTCCGCTTTTTTTTGACTTGTTCGAGTGCCTCTGTGTGCCGGTCTAAGTGTTTGTTGGGTGATGGAGAGTATAGTGACGAGAGAACACACTTCCCGCCCTTGGTTTGGCGAGCTAGTGGCGCAGCTTTTCAAGTGTGCATACATAAACTTTCCCACAGCAGCTCTTAAGCTTATCCACGAACCTGAAATGCTTTCGCTAATAAAGTAAGCACATCAGAAGTTGTGCAGAAGTATAATCGATTATCGCATTGTTCTAGTAATAGTAATAGGGAGTAATTGTGAGCACTGAGTTCTTTTCATATCGCTTCTCCGATGTCATATGAATATGAAGTTGTATCCTTGGTGATATTTTTAAATTCTTGCACGAATGAATCATATATTTGATTGAAGTCATCGTTATGTTGCATAAGATATTTCAACGTCTAAAAGATAGCCAACGAAAATGAAAGCTATATAGACATACGAAGGGGATCTGATGTTGCATTTATCACTCTATAGTTTCATTTATCGTTTCGCTCTGTAGTTTCATTTATCGTTTCTTTTCGTTAATATTGTTCCACGAGAAACCAATGCTGAAATAGATTTGAGGATGCATAATTTTACATGTAAGGGTTAGTCGAATTGTTCATTGCAGTGAATTGTGATATGAAGATCATTAATAGCCTATAAGGGAACAACTAGTGATTTATGTGCAACAGTGAAATGTGAGAATTGTTCCTTGACGGGGAGGAACGGGGCTGTGGGGTGAGTGAGAGAAAGGGTAGGATGCGCTTGCGACAAATAAACAGTCAGCAGCTAGCTCTGTTTGATCGCTATGGTGACTGCGATTTGTTCGTGCATCTCTATGTGAAGCATAATTTCAGTTGCATGCTTCGAAGCAATTATCCTATAACAAGTCAGTTTTTTGGGCCAATTAAAAATTCCATTAAGCGTTTGAATTTTTGAAAATTTCGGAAAATCTGATGTACCGTAGAAGTGAAGTTTTTCAGAGTTGATATATTAAAATAGATCGTATTTATGTGTTTGTTGCATTTTCCCTTTTGCGAACATATCGTTCTCTTATAGAAGTTCACCTTTAATAAACAGTTCTTGGACTAAACAATTGATGGACTAAACAATCAACAAATGAATTCACATTTGCTGCACTTTCAGGCCGTAAATGTGAGCAAGTTCTAATGCCAATAATCATTAACATTCTCCTTCTGTCGCTAACGAAATGTGTATAAGAGTGAATGTGCCACTAATGGAGCTTATTCTACTAGTCGTCTATGATGAACACGAATGTCGCTCCTAATCTTAACGGTTTTTTGAATTTCGCTTATATTCACCGCAACTTGCTAACGGATAACGCAATCGACGTGTATGTATTTCGGTGCGTCCGATATTTCGTTGAGCGGAAGCCGTAGAGATTCAATCTTATTGCAATGCCCAGTATACGAGAGGATTATATGTAAGACAATTGATTTGTATTTTTTCTTTTTATTTTACATGAGATTCAAGCGAATAAAGCATAAGTTGCTTCATGAGGATGGAGATGGCATAAACTTGTTTACAATTAGCACATTATAAAGAGAGTTTAAATCGCCAATATTTGGAAGGCGTTAAGGAGCAGAAATTGGCGAGTGACCGCTTCCCTCGCATTTCGAGCAGCGCGCATAATGAGCACGAATTAATAGATGGATGTAACGCTTGCGTTGGTCAGTGGGCACTCCTCTCTTCTCGCCTCTCTCGTTATTTCTGCGATTGCTCAACACGAATTGCTTCTGAGCGATATGTGAGCGTAGATGTTATGTCGACAATTTCTATTAGTTTTCTGTCTTAATTCGATGTTTATGTGCGTTCTTCTATGATATTCATTAAAACATTTTCGTCTTCTTATTGCCCTTTTTCTTCATTTATATTGGCCGCTTCGCCTTTTTATTTATTTGTCTTCTTTTTTTTATCATTCAGTTTTTTATCTTTTATTTGTATACCATCCATTACTGCCAGCACTTTTCTTTTAAAGTCAACGATAAAGTGTAACTATTATTGCTTACATAGAATTACTGCATCGATTTAGGTACTCTTCAGTGCCATCGAAGTCACATATCAGTGTTTGTCACTTCATCTCTTCCGGGCGGTAATCTGAATCTCCCGCACAGTTAAACACACAAATAATGCGTCTAGATTGAGATGCACCGATATTATTGCGTGAAACATTTTTCTAAGTGCAAATGCAGCTAGAAAAATAATTGCAAACGTGAAAACTCAAGTTGCGAATAGTTGCAAGCGCAGTCGGACCCACTCACAATTATTCCAGCTGTAAGCGGGTCAGTGTTCCAACTGTGCTCGATTCCGCTGCATATCCAATTATCGGCAGTCAACGCCGTGTTCGCAGGGTGAACAAAAAGGTTCACCAAAAAAAAAACACTAAAAATAGTTAAGAGGTACTAAAGGGAGTATTAACGAACGAATAAATGCAGAAAATGCTTAGAGCGTATACATTCAGAATTGCTGTTAATAAAAATATATGAAAGTGAGATATGTCAAAGAAATTAATTACTTGTGAAAGGTGAGATTGGAAATCAAGTGCATTCTTTCGTTTTCCATTGTTCTTTTAGCAAGGGAAACGAGTAACAAGCCTGTTACGTTTGGAAAATTTATTGCATATGATTGTAAAGTTGAGGTGGATGTATATTGTGGATAGGTTAGTCATTTGATAGGAGCATAGATATGAGACAAGCTGTATTCGATATGTGCCCGAAAGCTGATTGGAGCAATCTGTGAAGTGATTCGTGGTTAATGCTAATGTTGCGTTCACACGGCTGTCTGCTACGAACAGCCCACTCATTCGAAACGTATACAGCGCACGAATTAATACCGCATTATTGCACATTATGCTCACTTGTTTTGATTTTTGCTAAAAATCTACGTGGAATATATGCTAATCCATAATATGTTTAAAGTAAGCCATGCCTAGACATCTTTACTTTCCTTCCATCTCTGTCTCCTCCTTTCCTTCCTATTCAGAATTTTGTGGGGCACTTATGCGGGCGCACATTGCAAATTGCCGATTCTCAGTTTAATTTTTGAACGACTTTTTTTCGTTGAAAGTGTGCTATGGGATCATAAATTTCAAAATCTACAAGCTGAGGAAAGAAAGCATCAAACAAGGAGGTTGTTGTTTCCCCTCACCTTTGACAGTGAAAACTTGCAGTTCGTAGACCAATGAAAGCGCGATTTATGAAGCACCTATCATGAAAATTTGTAACGTTTAATATTAATTTAGAATTTACAGTTTTTCTCCATTTCATAAACTCATAAATTGCATTTATTGTTGAGTCACACTTAGGAGCGCATGTAAATGATTCTTGCAGTACTTTCTGAGGTGTCTCTCAAGAGTGAACTTTTCCAATCTTTGTTGTGCTCACTTGAGGCTCTAAAACGCTTTTAATTTCGGTATTTGTTGATATCTCTTTAAGGGATATTAAAGGAACATTATGGCATGGATTGAATTTTTTAAAATTTCACGACGTGAAATTATTCCAGAAGTTTTTAATAGCGGACGAAATTGCAGAAGGATAACTAGTTAGTAGGCAGCTGCGTAGCCAAACAGTAAGCTGTCCAAAGCGCACTTAAGTAATGCTTTATTGAACGGCCAGCGATCCATCTGACGACACATCGCTCTTCTCGTACTCAGTTGGCGGGCGTGAGTGATTGGGACTTCTCCGAATTACCTGTACCATAGCGTGTTACAGGTGGTGGCGGGAACTGCGTATGAACTCCTTCGTCAATCCAACCATGTCGGCGAAGTGAATGGAAACACGCCACGTAACAGGTGCGTATGCAATTATGGTTCCATTTCGATCTCAGTGGCAAATGTAATCGCTTTTTAAATGTGTTGATGAGTTTTCATTTTAAAGAGAGTATTTTGTGTCTTATTTCTTCACTAATGCATCTAAACGCATTCAAGCAATCGTAGATAACCTATGTTTAATTCACTAACAAAATGCCTTGTCATCAATACACCTGAATATCCCTAACCGTGATAATGCGCTAAATGAATATTTAAACTAGTCATCAAATGGAGACGCGTATCGCGATTCCTGCTTTATTGGTAGAATGTTATGGTGACAAGCGTTGTTTTGCAAATTTCTTTCGTAGAATGCTAATGAAACTCGTCCGATTTCTGCATCCCTTTGTGCTGCACTAGAAAAGTGACAAAGCAAACGACATAAATGAGAATCGAGCGAAACATGCATCCTCATCGCTCATTTGTTTTGCAACGAAGCGCCTCCTATTGTCACCTTTATACTCGGAGAGACCTTCAGATGTGAAGGCAGCATTGAGAACAATGAACCTTGCATGACTAATAGCTTTTCTTGAGAGCAAACGCTCCGATATATAATCTAATGAAGTTTTTTCTAGAGTATATCAATTTAAAATAGAAGAACGGATCTAGAACTTGTGTAATTAAACACAGAAAGAGTAACAAAGAAGCATTTTTTTAAAGGTTTATACTTTTATATTCTACACTGTGATGATATGCGGAACTTGACAAGCGAACAAACGGCGGTCATTTCACAGATGCGATTTTTGAAACAAAAATCATGAAAAGATAATCGTTCTAAGTACCTAAACACCAAAGTATCAGAAATTTATGCGATTGCAGTTCCAGTCGCCGGGCTAAGCGTATTTTGGAATAGTGACCATAATGGCGACTTTCAGCTGCGTCAATGTATCATACGATTTGCTATGATGCACAAGCATCATTGTTGCATTTTCCAGTTGAATGAGGTGATCCGATAGACCGTCAAGGACACTTAAGCAGAAAGGAGAAAAACTAGAAAAAATAGAGGCGATGCTGAGCGCGACCTGAATGACAAAATAGACTAAAAAATTGCTAACACAAAAACAAGCAGAGAATTAATTGGTTGCGTTGACCAACGACTTTCTTATGACCCATGGACCGAAAAATAAGGTCGCGCAAGAAATATGAACGTGCAGGGGCCCATGCTAAAATTCGCCAAATCGCTAGGGGAAACGTGGAGGAGGCAATGAGGAGTTGGTGGTCACGTATTCATGTATATATATATATATATATATATATAGTAACACTATATATATAGTGTTATAACACTATATGTATATATATATAGTGTTACAACACTATATGTATATATGTATATATATAGCGTTACAAGTATGCAGCCTTCAATAGTTGGTCAGCCGTTGCTCGTAGTAGGTGGAGCCAGAATTTTGCACTTTACAGGAATTTGTTCCCACTCATTAACGTTGATTCTTAAATGAGTCATTTCATTTTACGATTGCCTGAAAGTACGTAGTTTATTTTCTGAGATATTTGAACCGGAAGGAGGAGAATACAATTTCAACATTTAGAATATTCGGTTATTTGTCGAAATCAATAGAGAAATTAAGTTAGGGCAAAGTTTGAGCGCAGAGAATCCAGAAGTAGTCGAGCGGCACAGTGGGATTGGTTGCATTTGTTAGTGACCGAATGGCGTGGTCGCGTACTTCTCAAATTGCGTATTGACATTAGCGAAAACGCGACATGAGGTGGACGTGAGGGGCTGAAAAGGCCACCTGCTACACCTCTTCCGCTGAAGATAATCCGGCGCCCTGGTGAGACGCCTAGCCCGTTTTGCAATTATGTGTTCACTCAGCACTCTACTCACCCTTTCGACTCCCGTTACCGCTTTAGCTGCTCTTCGCTTAAGCACCATCGAAGTTGGGAGGGGGCAGGGGGGGGGGGGGGAAGTGAGTTCATTACCTCCCCATTTCGTTGGGGAGTTCATTATCTCCCCATCTGCATTTCATTAATAAACTTCGCAAAAAAACGAAAATAGCTGCAGGTAATTCCTTGCATCCGTCTTTTGCATCTGTCCCCTCCCGTCCCATCTCCTCCTTCTCATCCTTAAAAACTTTACTGGGTAGCGAACTGTTGAGAGCAGTTAAAAATATTAGTCATTAAGACTACGAGTTTGCGAGATTATTAATGAATGTACAATGAGTGTAAGTGAAATGCGATTTATTTTTATCGAATGGTATGGTGAACATAAGAAAACGACTACGACTGTCGAAATCGAATTTCTCAGCTCTGTTGCATGCTTTTAACGTAGGAATTTCTAAATGCAAAGGCAACCAAGACAACCATGATGAACTTTGTTGTTGTTATTAGCAGTGTTGTTGTAATTGCCATTTTTAAGCAGTCCAATTTTTTATGTCTATTTATATTTATTGATTTAGGTCTTTTAAACGATGAGGCACATTGAGAGAGCATTATAACAAAGAATGTAATAATTTCCTTACTTCGTAAAATTGTCTCCTTATTGAATAGTTGAATAGCTGCTTCAGGATAATCGACGCTTTGTTTTAATCGCAGAGGAAGTGAAGTTATCATATTCTAAATAATATTTTTATTTCAGTCGAACTCCTGAAAAAAGAAAATTTTTCTTTTTCGAACTTGGACAGCACTAAGGTTCAACAGTTCAAATCCAAATTTCCGGAAGTAAATTTGGCTAATATCAAAGTTTTTCGCTCAAAATTTATCATCCTAGAAATAGAATTTCTACAAACAGATCCATAAAATTTATTCTATTGACGGATTTCTTTGTTTTTTGTCTTTTCTCGATCACTACAACGACGGAAATTATCACATTATCACATTATCACAAGGAAATTATCACATTGTTTGTCATAATGTTCTCTCAATGTGCCGTATTCTCTTGGAATTGATTTCATTCGATTTGTTTCTAAAGTCTTTTATCGTATAGTAATCGGTATCGGTTCTATGTGTCAGTTGTTTCTATCCACTCGACTCATCAACGATAATGCAAAAGCGAGTTGTCTTTGTTGCTTGCTGAACCCCTTTAAAACGACAAATTTCCAACGAGTTCAGTGCAAAAATTATTCATAATTTAAGTCGTTGTTTCGACAAATGGCTATTAAAAATGTCTATTTACTTATGATATTTCTTTGTAGTTCGTAATTTTTGAACTGCAAAGACATTTTTATATCTCTCAGAATCTACAATATGTGTCAACGGCGATGAAAAACCTTCTTTTTGCATTGTGGTTAAAAATATCCGTAAACTGTTTGAATGGTATGATGGATTTAATAGCAGTTTTAAGTAATAAGTAAGCAACTAAAAAGTTGGGAATAAATTACTCGGTAATACTGTAACTGTTTAAGAAATTATAACTTTTCTTTCCTCTGCAAATTTGAAGCATCGAAGATGCGATTAACGTTTCGCTGAGTGATGTTTTCAGGGAAACAGTTCCGTCTATTCACTCAAACGACTCGAAATATGAGAAAGTGGATTTTTTTGGTTCATTTTTTATTTTATTTTTTTTTGTACTTCGTACCCAGCAGAGATAGATGTTTTAGTTTTTATATGGTGCGCATTTATTGATACTTTGTGAGACCTCTTCGAAGGTCAGCCGAACTCATTTCAACGATAGCAACAATTCGGCGTTACGTACTGACATTATCTTTAATAAGTAGTCAACTTGCCTTTCATTTACTTAGGATTATGCATCTTTAATGCCAGTCTTGGCATGAGTCACTTAAGCGTCATCGTTAGAAGACTTAGGAAACAATATAAAAAAGTAAAATTTCTCAGTCGGAATTGCAGTAGCAATGTGGTATCGATGCTAGGCGAACTGTGCTGTGAAGAAGGCAGCAGTGCCGATACAAAGAGGGACGGGAATGAGGCGTTCTGAAGGCGTGTTCATTTCGTTATTTTCATCTTCCAGGAGAAAAAAAAAACCTTTCTCAGAAACAGATTATTGATGTACTATGTGGTCGATGGCATTCATGAAATTTTTAATTTATTTTTGATAACAAAATGAGAAATGAACATGTATATAATATAGATTCATATATGTTTATGAATATACATTGGGTATAGTTGTAGGGAAAATGAAGTTTTATTTAAAAACGAAACTTTAGCAAATGCGCTTTCTAAGCAGAATTGAAAAGAGGCGAAAAAGCGCGTCGGCGAATCGCAATTGACAATGAAGGCTCTCGGTCCCCTTGCACTGGGGGACGAATACGTCAGCGCGCGGCAAGAGTGCACCACCTACAGGCGATGTGCAGGTAAGCCTGAAGAGTCGGCTATCTCAGAGGGATCTAATATAACAATTGGTGTACGGCATATCTCTAAAACCGAAAATCACCTGAAGTGGAAATCGCATTCGCTTCTAGCAGTTGTTCATAGCTGAGTATATAATTCTTATGAGAAAGAACACAATATTAAAAGGAAAAAGAACTCAGCGCGAAAACATTGTGTATTTTCCTCGCACTCCTATCTTGTTAGGGAGCTCAGCAAATCTGTAATAGAGCAGAGTATTTCTAGCTCTGATGCATTCAAAACGGACAGCTATAAAAACAAATGAATTGCAGTAGGTTCTTACAACGTCTCAGTCAACGACCACACATAAATAAACTCACTTGGGAATTTTTTCATATTGCGACCAACATTTTTAAACACGAAGCGTTTTTTGGATTTTGAAGTGCGGCAATGTGAACACAAATATAGGAATCAGAGAAGAGCATTTCACAGGTCCAGCTGCTCCCTTGCGCCCATATTTATATGCAACAATATAGAAAATAAATTGGCGCTTTAGCCAGTGTGTCAAAATTCGAAAAAAGTTAATGGAATTTTATCGCGCAGTTAATATCACTAGCGTGTTGTACAGTCTGGATCAGCGTTTACCGAATCCAAGTGTTTCTTTTTCCTTTTTTCACGCTGTGCGGAACAGAAAGAATATTGTGTACTCGTAGAAACCCTTATATTATTATACATACTTGCTTAAAGTTGTTAGACATTTAGAATACATGAGCGGATTTTGTAATTTTTGGCATTACGCTAGAACGCTCCCATGGATTGTTCAAATGTTCATTTCCACTCTTGGATATTACTTTTTTCACTTTTCGAACGATTATATAACTAATAAAGAGTGAAATTTGTGGGTGAGAAAAATTGCACAGCTTATTTATTTGGCTCTAATTTATCAAAGGAAAAAATAAAACATATATATATATATATATATATATATATATATATATATATAGGAAAAAATAAAACATATATATATAAACAAATAAGTCAACATTTGAATATACATAACAAAACGATGCCGGAGAAGTGTGGCGCAATAAGTTTTTATGGCACTTCTTCATTATAAAGTCATAACTAAGCAAGCATGAGTGCTCTTCAAATTGTGGATCGTTATTAGTTTCCTGGTTAATCAATGCAGTCCATAGTTTCTCGTCCCGACAGTTTTTTCACTCTTATTTCGTCACGTCTGTCCTAGAAACATCTTCACTCGGAACTTATACGCACAGTTTTCATTTTCCGAAATCCATGATTACATCATCGAGTGAAACCTAAACTTATTGAGTACCAACGATGAGAGTCTTCGGTTTTGCTGAAATGATTCCATCTTATGTTTCACCTGTTAACAACATCCTATTAAATTTTGAAAAGAACTCTTCGCATACAAAAATTTCGCAACAAACCTTGTAAACAGACGCTGTTTATCTGTAGCACTATTTATTTGTTTTGTTTTTTTTTTTTTGTAAGTCAGCTTGCTTCTGTTATCATTGTCGTTTTTCGTTTCAGGACGTTGTCATTAGTCAGTCGGAATTTCGTAATGGATCGTTTCGAAATATTTAACTTGTAGAGTTTTCTAGCCGAATGGCAGAAGAATCATACAGACTCGGTGCTCGGGTTCAGCGTTATGGGATAGAGACCGTTGAGCCTTGGTAAGATAGGTCTTGTTTTCTGTCTTTCCCAGTTCGCTTGCAAGTTGGCTTAACTGCAAACGACTTCAGACCTCGAGAGGAGGACCACTTTAAAATTAGCGTTCTTGATTTAAGAGATACTCACTCACAGACGCTTATAAATATGAAGGTTTAAGTCCACTAGAAAAGTATGATTCTGTTGATACTTCTGGAGCTGAAGCCGAGCATTCAGTTGCGCTGCATCTTAATGGGGAGTGCAACGATTGTGTTGCGGTGTGGAGTGTGTTCAAAGTGAGAGTGATATGCGACACCTTCTAGAGACGTGTATGCCTAGTAACGTCGTCAAAGGACCACACAACAACGGATCGTGCATCTGACCACGACCTAGTTCTGCCACACATAACCTCTTTGTGTGCGCACGTGTTATTTAGGGCCAGGAAGCACCTTTAAAAGCGACGTGACGCTCAAAAACAGGTTGCACCACTAGCAGAGACGAGTGTTAGCGGTCTGTTGGCCCCGCCTCCTGTGATGCCCAATTGGTCGCATTGCAGCGATGGGGCAAAGGATGGGGAGATGCTGCTCGCTGGGCGGGCACTCACAGCAACTCTGGCGCGTTTTGTGTTGAGAGCTGTGGCCTCGCTGCTTGCTCAATGACGAGTTTCCTTTTACATCAGTGGAGCCGAATGCAAAGCAACGCGTTGGTTTCCAAGGTTGTCATTTCGATATTGGGTGGTTGCATACATATACAGTGCATCTATTCATAGTGGCAATGCCTGTCGCTGGATTCCCTGCGTGGACAAGAGATTTTGCTTCTGCGAGTATGATCCACACATCATTCTTATTGATGCTTTTTTTGAGGTCTGCACTTGATCAACAATAAAAAACCAACAATAACTTCATAAATTAAGCGTAATCTAGTGCAGTCTTTCTGAAAGGTTAATTTCCCACTGCAATATTGCATATTCTTTGTAAATTCGTTTTAATCCAGTATACGCTGAGAACGTTTTTGTCGTAGTGGAGATATATTTCTGATGCCTGTTAAAATGTCTTTACTTTATTACTAAATAGTTTTTATCGAGTAAACTTCGAATATGAAGGTTGTATTTCAGAAAACGTGTTGAGGAAACAATCGGATATTAATTTAGGACCACAGGTGGGCTCACTGTAGAGCGTTTGGTGTTATTGACGCATTGTATTCATGCACAACTGATTCCTTATTAAAAGGTCATTGATTAAATGCTCTGAGTTTAACAGCAAACGCGGATAGGTAGGTCTAGTAGTTCCAGAGGCTAGATTTATTCGGCATCGAGCTTAAATAGTAAGACAAAACGAAAGCAGACAACCAGCAACGGTCATTACCACTGTTGAGGCACTATTGTCTGCTCAGTTGGTCTTGTAACAAGTGCATATGTATGTGCCATCTTATGAGTCCTGTTTTTTTCAGCACTGACAACTTTGAGTTTTACATCAGAAAGAGGTTGCATTTATACCATACTCGACGTGTAAACACAGAGGGTAAGGGGTGGTCACTTATGGTCATTTGACGCTTAGAACAAAATTTCCGCATGAAGTGCAGTTGATTTGAGAAGATTTCGAAAAGAATATTATCATTGGCAAACCGGAGAGCTATTGAAACTTGTTTTGTTGGTCGGCCAATGTCGTTTTGCTTGAATTTTCGGCCCCAAGGTTGCCGATATGTTCACCTCTCCATCATGGACACTTGCCTTTGATGGCTTTCTTTGTGGGACACTCATACCACCTGTATTTATGCCGTAATATAACGGCATCCTTTCCTCTCGGTAACGTAGTCGTCTTTTTAATGAAGAATTTTTCGTTTCTTTTTCGGTAAAATAAAGGTATTTTCTCTGCGAAAAAGCACCACCGTTCGCTGTATCAGAACATCGTTGCTGCAGTGGCATGCATTCTCTCTGCCAAGGTTAGAAGGGTAATTCTCCTAAGTCGAAACTCTCCGCAGCTAGCATATTTAAAGCATTCGTGATCGGAGTGGATTATCGAAAATGCAAATCGCTTACCTCTGAGCGTATGAGGTGCTTAACTTGCCTTTCGAAATGCTCGTCGGCACAATTCGTTTCTCATCCTAGGTACTAAAGGCGAGCGGGCATTTGCAAGGATCGATCAACCAAAGCTGCGAGCATATTTCATTTACAACGTATTCGTTTTTATTGCGTCGAGGCATTCGTGTAATATTACTGAGAAATGGGCAAACGACAACCTATTTTTCCCGTTACGAGTTTTTTGTTCTTCCGCCGTACCGAAAAATTTTGGCTTTTTTGCAATTTCTATCGTTATTTTTTGCGCGATTTTTTAATGAATTATATTCCCAAAATGAGCGTTCGTCCACTGTTTGACTAGCGCTAATAAGATCTGCTTTGAAGTTAGTCGTTTCAGTCAGTTCTTCGTCACCTACGAGAAGATAAACGAATGCTCCCATCTCTCTCTCGATGTCAGTGAAAACATCATCATATGTCAATCAACGAATGGGAAAGGGGACACGCGTATGCGCCTATTTTATTTGGCCTTGCAAACTCGCCTATAAGAATAAAATCCAAATTTCGCGCCAAAAATTTTCTCTTTTGTGTTGGAGACGCGTGTAGATGCCGCGTGATGTGGCGGCGTTGTCCACTCCTCTCTCTCGCCAGTAATGTTAATGCTGATCGTTGCTCATGATCGCAGCTTCGCCGATTTAGTTCTCGGTTCATGGTGTTGCTCGTGATTTGTGTCTCGAACGTTATGTTTCGGCTGGCGATTATACGATTAGTTCATATTCTGCAGATATATTTACAGGCATCAGATGTGGCACTACACTGGGTCTGGAGAAGATGATTTTTATTGCTTTCAGAGACCCTCAATTCATTTAGCGTTCTGTTTTGTGGCGTTTAATTTCCTAAGCGTTTCAATTTACGCATATATTCATTTAATTCTTATTTTTTTCCGAATGTAACCTGTACAAATTTTAGTACACCTTAAATTTGGAAGCATAGACTTTCAGAGGAGGGGTTCTTTTTGTCGTGGATGCACAATCGCTCATTGAGGATTTCGAGCCATTCTTTTTTTCTCTCATTTGGGGGTGCGCATGTTGAATATATTTCGTGTTGCGCTAGCAAAAGCAACATCTAGCATAATCACCACAGTCATCTTGTACGTTTTGAATAAGTGAAGCTCCGAATTCAGTGCTCGTTAAAAGACAATAGTGATAGAAGTTAGAATCCTCGTAATTATGAGTAGCTGATTATTGCCCGGTGGGTAGTGCTGATACTGAAATCCGCTTAATCGAATATTTTTAAGTTGAAGAAAACGGTATTTCTTCTCCTCACGTGAAGTGTTTCTCGAAATCAGAATGTTCAGAATGTTTTCTCAAGCCATCAAACTTAGGTGTTTTACAAAGTAGCATTCGTTGAACTTTCTTTGCCCTTTCTCGTGTGTTCTATACGACTTTTGCCTAGTTGTTCTGAATTAGCAAAGCTTGTATGTTATCGTTCGCAGCGACCCTTTCAATTGATGTCGTAGAAATACTTTGGCGCGATTGGTGCTTTTTAGGTTTGATTAATGCGCTTTATATGCACATCTGGCATCTTTGTTCTTATGATGGCAGTATGACGCATTGTTTATGTATAAAGCTCCCCCTTAGTTTAAGCATTGCCGATAAATTGCCCATACGTGCGCTTAATGGAATCGATTTTTCAGCTATATTCACGAAAACTTACTGACCAAAGTTTTTATTATATACTGATGATTATTTAAAATGTATGATATATCATTTAAAGTATCCTATAGATTTTATGCATTCGAACTCATCGCTTAGTTAAGCCTTCTTGAGAACCTTCTTTTGAGCAGTTCAATTGAAGTCATTTCCAGATCGAGCTTGACATACGCTTTTCAGTGTTATTCATTTAAAAGAATTACATTTTTCGGTAGAATATTCCTTTTCACAGTTTAAGTTGAGAGTATTTGCCTATCTCGGGTGAACTGATGTTGCTTATTTTACCTACCGTTTGCTGATTAATCGTTTCTTCCTAAGTATCGCACCTTTATACGGCTGATGTCATATCATTTGTGCATTCCATCGAGAAATCATCAAGTTCGCAAATAGCTTTGTAGTTCTAATTCTATAAGTTCAGAAATATGACGGATTTAGCGATATGGACATCCATACTGATCACTTTGAAAAGTTCATCGTCGCTCACCTTTGTTAGCAAAAATCTCCATCAGATCTCCACTAAACTCTCAAAAAAAGAGAAAGTTTCTCATCATATAATCGCTTTTCATTCATTGCTTACCTCAAACTCATGTGAATATGCCAAAGAAAAGAATAAAAAATTTCTTTCCTAACAATGGCTATGATCGACTTTGGGGAACATTGATACGTGAAAATTTGCTCATTGTTTTTCAGCGTCTTTGCAGTATCATTAGGCTCACGCTGTTGTAATATGATTATCATTTAAGAAAATACGGCAACCTTGGAAACAACTAAGTAAAATTCAAGCGGCACGTATTGTTTCGCAGCGACGTAGTGTGAGAACATTGCTGAATTTAATGCGCTCGTTTCAGATTCCATAAATGCAAGTTGTGCATTATTGGTTACTTTTTCGGCTATAGTAACACAAATGTAAAGGTAGACGATGATCGGAAGCTGATTTGCTGCATCATGCATTAATGTCAAGGGAGTAGTTGTGCAGTGAAGCACTAATAAGGCGATGTTGACGAGATGCTTTTCTCTCAGCAATGGCGATGTTGGCATGATGCGTGCTACACATTAATTTGCCCATTGATGTTTCTGAGATGACCGTTGCAGCGCGCTGTTTGACCACACTAATAAGCGTCCCTGATGGTCTCGTATCGGAGGAAGTGACCATAAAGGGGGCAGTTGTGCGTTAGATGCATGCTTTTCATTGGATATAGCGAGCGATCACGTTCGTCGGTCAACGCCGGTAATGTTTTCACCGTATCATTGCCTATGTGAACAGTCTCTAATTAACTGATCGTCATAAGTAGTTGTCTCAAATGATGGAGTGCACTAAAACATCCTATATCTTATTTAGGTTTTAGTATAGATTTTATTGATATTACTAGCGATACCATTATCATTAATGCCGTCATCAGTCTGTTATGTGCACTTCCGGTTCATGCACTGAAAGCGCTATGCGGCTGCAGAGAAAAAAGTTTGTATATGTGATACATCAAATTCACTCGAAGTTGTCATATTATGCAGCAGTGTGCCACCGAATATGTGCGTCAGTCATCATCAGTGCACCCTATCGTCGTTTGAAATGCGATCATTTTTCTCTATCAGCCAGCATCACGACGCGTTTTTTGTTTTTTGCCCTCGTTGTATTCGTTTCGTTAGATATATCCGCATTTCTAGAACTCCTCTGAAGCTATGTGGATTCTCTTTTCCTTCTTATTTCGCTTGCATTTTTTCCTATCTCTTTCACACCTTCTGATCATAGCTAATTTCTCATTTTATTTCAGTGGCACATGTTCACTGGTGATTGTTTCTGTTGAGAAGAATTCCACCCTGTGGTTGTTGGTTATTTTGAATAATAGCAAAGCTCGAGGAAGGGATGACAACAAGAGCTAGAGGTTTAACGAATTTAGAAGAAAATCAGAATTTCATTCGCGTAGTATTTCATGTTGCTTATCAGCTGTGTGAATGCTAATGTCTCTACGGTTATCTGATGTCTCTACGCTTAGTCATGTCTCTACGCTTATCTGCTATTTTTAAATGATTGATGCTTTTTCTATTTAAGAAGCAACCAAGCATGTTAAACGCATCAAGATAAACCAACATTATTGGCATGAGTATATTAACGGCTTGATGTATTATACATAACACAAGCTTTAATAGAGAATAGTTGCTATTTTGCTCACCGGTTGTTGTCAAATCGATTCTAGTGATACATTATAATTCGTTGATTTGCCGAACGATCGTTATGTGGTCAGTTGTTGCTTATAAAGAGAATATTGTTTCGCACCAGTAGTTCTATCGATCATTGATTATTTTATCATCTATTTGCAAATCGAGCTCAAGAAATTGGAATTAAAAAAGATATTTTTGTATTTTATTTAATCAAATTTCTGTGATTTTTCTATAAATTTCTATCGGAAATCCAACGCTTTCTGGTCTTCTCATTTGTGCACTGTTATTGCCTAACATCCGTGATCCTGCAATTATTCAGGTGACGTTATTGGAGCGAGTTCTAACGCCTCACGACGATCTCAGTCATCCTTTTTAAAACATTTTATTTTATTTCCACCGAGACGAAGGGTGCATATTCATGACAGAAAGCGCCTATTCGTTTTTAGAGCATAATATTTCTCTTCTTTTATCTTATTTTCCCAGAATTAATATATTAGCTATATCTTTACATCATTACTTCCCCAATAGTTGGAAATAGATTAGTTTAAAAAAAAAGTTCAAAAAATGTACAAGCTCTGTGAAATGATATAAATTTCGTCGACCTAGAAAGGAAGTTTTTAATGTCTGCGAACCTATCGGATCATATGGGAGAAGGAAAATCAACAATGTATTTTGAAGGATTATTGTATTTCCAAATGATCCTTTCTGCTTAAGTATTCTCAGTTGAAGTGCTCAGCCTATCGCCGAACTGCACTGTCGACATTTTCGAGATGAAATTCCCCTAATTAATAATGCATTTAGGGGACTGAATATTTTCCACTCACTCGACGAAGTTTGTTTGCTTAGTGATTGACCTTGAAGATGTTCGCGGATGCGGTATTTTTGAGAACGCATTTCATCGCGCAGAAAGATGCGCGTTTCGCCTTTCCCCGCAGGGTTCTTTCTTATGTTTATGCAACTAATGATATGTAAATATTAGTTTCTGTGAGGCCATTTACGAAAGTGGTCGAGATATTTCGATCGTATTCTCGGGCATTCTCATTTTTATGTGCATTTACAAAATTACTTATAAAAGCATTCAGTAGTGATGCCGTATGTGGATAGGTTCACCTTGGCCAAAGTTGAAGGTAGAGTGGTAATATTCAATGAAGTAGATGGATATAACGTCGTCACTGAGTGGAATCCTAAACAATATTTCACATTTATTAACTGATTTCATAGGAAATAATGGGTTTTAGAAAGAGCGTTCATTCGACACCGATCGAGTTTGCAGGAAAAAACGGATCATTCATGGCAGACTTATATAAGATTTATTAGAATGGAAAGTCAATATTCAGATTGGTTAATGTGATGAGCGAATTTTCAAGCGGAGATAACTCGTATCGCTCGAATTTTTCGATCCGCTTCCACTAATTCTTAGCCGTCGTTGTTGAGTTTTTCTTTGCGATTATTAAAGGCTTTTATTAGTGTTATATTTAACGGCGATTTTCAAGTGTCGAATTTAAATGAATATTTTCCATCTAAATAATGGCTAAGTATCTTAAACTTTAAAGAGAGCATCACTTAGCATCATTTCTTTTATCGAATTCTTATTTGCTTTTTCAATTTCATTGCTTAATTTTAGGTATTTTGAAAGTGAAGGGAATATTTTCGTAATGTTTTCATTGATCTATAGTGAGAATTTCAGAAAATTGTAATTATTACCTTAAGGTTTTTTGATTGAGATTAATAGTGTATTTGAGGAACTGATTGTCACCTCGAGAATTTTTACGTTTGTTGAATGTCTGCCAATAATGCTATTGATGAACGCAGTTTTGCGTTCGTTTATAGCATATTTTATTGCACTAAGAGCGAATTGTTTCGCCTATTCGGACGAAATGAAGGCAAAGATGGTTTTATCGATGCAAGAAGCGCATTGACGAAATTCGACCCTAGGAGAAGTGTGTGATTGGGGATTTCTCAGCCATACAAATTCAACGAGGTCCCAATGTTTGGTATAATAGGAGAGATGTGGTTTGAGTTGCAGGTGAACCAGTTTGAAAACCTTGATCAATTTTAAAAACTCTGTACTCAAGTTCAAGCTTGTTTTTTTGTTTTAAGCTCTTGTTTTTTATCTTCTTGCCATGTAGACTATGTCTCTCATCGAAAGAATCAGATTTGCTTAGTATTTTTTCGATCGAATGTTGCCTTATATTTTTACGTCTTTCCAATCAATCTAAATTTTCTCAGCGCCTCTCCTGGCATATATCAGATCGAAATGTATCAATTAAATAGACGTTGGAAATTTCTATGCCGACCATAAATTTTCCACCTTGAAGAGCGCGCCGCTTTCCTCTTTTTCACTCCCCGTCTTTCTGTCTCGCTCCCATACGGTTCGTCGGCGGCTGACGCGCTGACATCCGGTTTTCATGTTCCGTGTCGCCTTCGGCAATAAACTGATTCTGTGACCCTGACCACCGTCCTGTAGAGAAGTCGACGTAGAATGGAGCTATATATTACTAGTAAATAGTGTTGCTCATTAAAGAATTTCATTAGATAGCATCCGACTGCTTCCCATTTTCAGGGGGCATCCGATTTTTTATTCCATGAATGCTGACACTGTTCTCTTCTCCCTCACTACAGGTTATCATATTTAAGTCTGATGGATATTCCATTACCCTTTTCATAGTCCGAGTCCAGGAATAACGCGAATAATATTTGCTGAAGTTTGCGTCCTAGTTCGAAGGAAAGATTCAGTTGTAGTGAATACTGCTAACCGTATGTTGGTGAGAGTTCACACTAAGAGCCTCCTATCGATCAGCTAAAATGTTGTTCTGTTTTTGCGAAATCAATCTGATGAATTTTTCGCCCATCCTATAATTAAATTAAAATTTATTTGCTGCAAAATAAATTATATTACATAGAATTGTATGGTGCTGATAGTCAGTTGCTCAATCTCACTGATGTCTTTCGATGCTACTATATCTCATAGAATATGTAGTTTCTTCTGTAGAATTCATTTCAGCATACTTATCGGACCTATGTATGTAGGACTTACGTCTACAAGCTATAGAAATGCCATGTAATATTTAGGAAAAAGATTTATTCTTATAGCGTAGGCTTATCTTATTGATATTTTCAGGTGGAAAATGATGAAGTCTTTGTGATTAGATAAGAAGCAGTGATCTGTAAAGGAAATTCACGAATATGTTTTGCAACAATGGCGTTAAAGTTTTGTGTGGAGGAAATTGTGAATGTCGATAATTCTGGATCATTATTAATGCGATGATTGCCTTTTGTTGATTACAACACATTTGAAAAAAAAGAAAAAAGAACTGGATATACGAAAGTGGTGCCTTTGACGATACATAAAGGCGAATAATTAGAGCAATAAGTTTCGACGGCGAGCAGAATGCCTCTGCAATGAGCCGTTTTTCTACATATGTGCACATTTCGGTGGATGTTCACGTTGAATTTGCAAATGTTTCGTTCGTTCTCGCCTCGTACTCGATAGTGTAATAATGAAATGGAATTGAAAAATGGACGCATTGTTCAGTTCGAAGGTAACAGTCATTGGAATTGAGATCAATCCAATAGCATTTCATTCTTTGCACGAATATGTGCTTTTTATTGGCTTTTCATCCAGCAGGAGGCGCTACATGAATCGCCATCGTTATTTTTAGTCATTAGATTACGTGGTGAGCCTGTTGCATGAACCCTTTGACATTTTAAAGAATGTGATATGTGATATAGAATTTGATAATAGAGCCGAACGCTGAGTATGTCAACGAAGCGTACATCAAAGAGATATATATCAGAGATATTTTGTCAGAAATAGCCGAGTAGCTTTTTTTAGGCGCACGTACTGGCGCTTTGCAGTGCTTTACACTGGTTGCTGCGTGAACTATATGAAACTTTTTTTATATTTCTTCAGCACTATTGTCTGATATAAGTGAGCACCATCTGCATCATACGATTTTTTATCCATTGCTGTGATGGCAGTGTGGTTACGAGTACGGAAAGTTTATTTCGCGTTTCCATCCCATGTATTCCTTCCTGTTCGACCAACGTATGAGAGGGCATCTAAAACGAAAAACGATATCGCACTGCTTGTGAGTAGTTGAGAGCCGATACACGACGTTACAATGATGGTAACTAAGGGAGTTTTCCAAGTGAACTATTCATCCCGGCATAAAGTAAGAAGGTGAAAGCAATCAACGACAAATGATTTCCCGTGGCAACTCATCATAAGTGGTCGCCGTGTGCGCAAAGTGAACAACGCGAACTTTGCCGAGCCGTGCAACTCATTGAATGGTCATATTCGACATTCACGATACGAGAGAGGCACACAACCGTTTTTTTTTTTTCTCTTGTTGATCGTGCTTGTGCGTACAGCCTTGACATTTGGTGATCTCGCCCTTCGTTTTTCGAAATTTTGACTAATATTTTCAGTCTATCTTGATAGGTTTTCGTTTGATTTGATTTGCTTTTATTGCTTGTTTTTAAACCAAAAATGCTCTTTATTCATGTTTTATTTGTGCTTTAAGCGATTTGCTACATTTCGTGCTTTCAAAAATAGTGATAACGCTTTGAATATCCACAATGAATGCGTTCCAATTGGTGGTACGAAGCATTTTACAATACTATGCTTCAGATTCGTAAAATTTTCTTATACAACCAAATTACAGATAAGGCTGATTAGGTTTTTTTTAAAGTCCATCCTATTCCATGGTAGCAATTCTGGTAGTTGGTTTATTCCCACTCAAATATTGGAAATGATCAGCATCCTTATTGGTGAGAATAGCCAGTATGGACAACATTGCCTGTCTGCATCTCTCCTCCTACATCTCTCAGTTCGGTTGTAATTTAAGGTCTATTTCTGATTGTTTTATTATTAGCTATTCGTAGTGACAATTCATATGCGAAAATTTTGCCTTCTGCTAAAAATCATTAGAAACTTATTGCCTTTCTTTCGAGTTGTTTCCACTTCGGTAGATCGTTTTTGTGTTTTCAGTTCTCTTTAGTCAGTTCCTGCAAAGTGGCATTTATATCTTCCAACGAGTTCCTCGGAAAATTCGTTTTTTCTTTCCAGTAGAAAGCTGGGAATTTTTATGCGCACCAGTTACTATGCAATTTTTACTTAAACTATGCAATTTTTTAAAATTTCATGGAAATATCGAAGTTGAGAGAAATTGTCGCTAATATTGCGGATGGACTAAATTTTATTTAAGCGGATAGACACCAATACAGAGATAGTAGAAGTATGTTATGAATTTATACTCAAGTGAATTTATTGTTTATTGAGCGCTCTTAAAGAGACGTATAGAAATCGAAGACGATCTGTAACTTTTACAGAAAGCGATTAGCACTATTGCATAGTTTAAGCAAGAACGTTACGTTTAAGATCGCATCATATCGCTTTTTCCCACAACAATTCTCAACACACAATATGCTAATATAAGTTAATCTCATCGAGTAAGTTTATTATCAACGTAACGTCATATCAGATCTCGCTATCTACACTTTTATTTTGGCAGAGCATGAAATCAGTGTTGCATATTGCGTATTTGTATCGACTTTTTTAGAGATATATATCAAGTCGAAGAATTACAAATTTTTATTGCATCATTTCTTTAACTTTAACTATAAGCTCATCATAAGTTCATCGTCTCTGAAATATGCGTCTAATGTCGACTCTCTTTACGGCATTCTTCCCTCTGGGCTGTCGTCGTCGCTGTTGTTGTTGTTGTTATTGTTGTTGTTGTTGTTCGTACGTTGCTAACAGATGTTGGCATTGTTTCTACTCTGTGAATAGTTAATGGCTAATTTGGGGTGGGTGAAGCTCATGGCTCAGCGCTCTTTATCGTCTGGCATTTGTCGATGTTGCCTAGCGGCAGCAAGTCGATTGTGCTCATCCATGAGTCCCGCAATAGCACATTGCAAGTTGAATCGATTTGAGTGGCGCAAAGCGTGTGCTGATAGGATACTGCATTGTTTTGTTCCTAAGTGGTTCCTATTTCTCGCATCTTTCCCAGTTGGTTTCAGCTTCTCTTAATAGTAATCGTGCAACGCTTTTAATCTGCTAATGACTACTTATCTTTATTCGTTCATTTTAGCTAAATTTTCTTATTTTAAGAGCTTTTTTAAAATATATTAGGCTGATTTTTGCTGTGGAAGTTGTCATCCATTGGATTTGACACGTTCAACTAGTTGAAAACTAACAGCTATAAATTTGTTTAGTTTTCTTTGCAACGAAACGATACGAGACGTGACGAGAAGCATAGCCACAGCTTGCTCAAATAGGTATAAAACAATCACAAATTCGAACTAGATAAGCTTCTCTCTGAATAAGCAGCTTTTCCTGCTGAATTTTTCCGTTGTGGGTATTTATTTTGCGGCACGAGGTTTCTTTTGCATCGTTGAATATGTTGTTCATTTTAAGATTTTTTTTTTTGTGTGTGTGTGTATGTGTATGTGGTTGATCTGACTTTTAGGAGTCAGTTTTCGTGTTTAAGTCTTCCTTTATTGATCATATGGTTTCAGGAGAAGTTCTTTGCAGTTAAAGTATATCGCAGTCGAATTCGTCATATTAATTCGCTGATACAGATCCAGTTACATATCGAAAGGATATAGGGCGTGACCTCAGTAACTGGGATGAGGATAAGCTGATGTAAGTTGTATTGTTTGCTTGATGGTTGAGAGGGCGCCTTCCGCACTAAGAAAAATGATTGTTGGATTTGAAGTACTCATGTGGAATCGAGCAGTTAGTGGAACTTGATGTGTTCATGGTGGTGTTTCTCCACGGACGTTCATCTCAATTAAGCGATAATTATATACCTTCCTGAGCGGGCGTCGCTCACGATCAACTGGTGAAAGAGTTACGGTCGCCTTGCATTGCTCCGTGCCACTATGTTCTTCGTCGCGTGTGATACACGCATCACGCGCCGTTTCCGATTTCATCGTTTGCCTCAGTAACCTCCCTCTCGATTTTATACCTCTGAAATTCGAAATACGGTTTCTGGAAAAATTTCCTATCCGCATTCTTTCTCAGTCGTTTTTCTGTCGAATAAAATAAAATCCTTCTTTCGATAATGAAGAGCATTGTCATGATTTATCGAAAAACTGGGCATAGGCGAATATACAGATCATGCGTAGGATTCCCATGAGCAGCGTTTACTTATTAGAGGGAATAAAACAGATGTCATGGTTTTCCAAAATTGTCCTCACTTTCCTAGCCTCAAAGAATCTTCTGAACGGAATTCAAGACTTCGTCCAAAAACGCTTTTAATGCCTTTCACATTATCTACATCAAGTCATGGTGTGAAAGTTTGTTCATCATCAGGAAGCTGAATTGAAATTTCTTTGTAGAAATGGGAGAATCATTTTCGTGTCTTTAAAAAGCGATATCGTTGAGAGACATCGATAGCAGCTCGTTAATGGAAACTAGTACAAAAATTCTTCTCTCTCGTGCAATTTCGTTCCGTATCAATAAAAAGCCGTCGAAAAATGGCGAATTTTTTCTTTCACACGTTGAACTTCTAATATTCGATAGTGGGGAATTTGTTTTCATTTATGAGCGTTCCTATACGTAAATGATTTCTCTCGAAAGAGCAATAAAAATATCGTAATATAGATCGCTTTAAGCAGGCAAAGACTAAACTAAATATAATCATAGCAATGAAATCATTTTGGACCGAAAGAAAACGGGAAAAGCGAATGTCGTCTCTATAGTTTTTGCGCTTTTGAATGCATTTGATGTAAGATTTGAGGGACATAACGGTATTGCTAGCGAAATGCTTTCGCTTATATTTATCATAATGAATGCGATGACCAGGATATGCGCGAATAGAATGATGCAACATGTGCATTTTATAACCAGTTTTCTGCCAGATGGCTTCATTTAAGCGATCTCTACTCTGAAGCACGCTTCTTACAATGGCGTTTTTCCTTTTTTTTCGGTTATTCTCACCTCTTAGTTCAGACACTTGACCATTGTTAGGATTCAAATCTAAGGTGATTTTAGCTTTTCCAGACTCATCCTCGCTAAGTTCTATCGTCGCATTGCATCAAAAATTTTCTCTATTCCAACATAAGAGGTGATAAATATCAGAGATTGATTTGTACCTTCAAGGGGAAGAAATTTTGATCTCTTGTCTAAGTGATGTTGTATAATGTTTGTGGTGTCAAAGTTCAAATCTTAGCAGTTGAAATTGGTCGATTATTGAATTTGAGGTGAATTTGAACATTTCCGACGCAACCGAGACTCGTGTGATTCCAGCATTCTTTTTAGAGGAAACTCGAGAAATCTCCATTCGAATAACCACTTTCAATTTTGCCCCGTTTCTACGCGAAATTTTCTAGTGATTCTTGTTGTTAACGAGTTGCTAGAAGAGATTTGATGACGAGATGATGTGAAGTGTGTAGCTAGCTTCTGATGTTTTCCATGTCAGTTGAAGATAATAAACGAAAGCAGTATATGTTTTATAGATTCAAGCGAGGGATCTCTAAATTTAAAACGTCATCATGCTTGTGCTCGATTATCGAAATCCGTTGAGATTTTGATTGTTGAGTTCCGTGGGAAAGCGAAATTTGGTCACCGCATAATTCATCGTTTTAGGGCACTCGTCGTTTATTGAGGTCTTCGTTTGGCGCATTCATTTTGATATTTTATTTTTTTATTTTGCGCCAAAGCTGGTCTGTTATATCGCTCGAAATATAATATTGAAGTACCGATGATTGCATATTGATATTTCGCAAATTCGACTATATATAAAAATCGCATCGATGCAACTTTGTAATTGTTGATGATTGGGAGGTTAGAATCAGCGCGGTTTGATAACTTTTCACCTCGCAAGGAAATTGCTTGGAGACAGTCATTTATGCATTGCGTTGTCGTGGGAGTGGTCTTGCGCTATCCATCAAATGGAGTAATCGTTTCTCTTTGGAGTAAGACATTTGAATAACCGCGAGACCTCTCCTCTCCCTCGGGATCGAAGAAAGCATGCGTTATTTCAGACCCTCTTCACGAGGCGTCGAGAAAGCGGAAAACAATATTCAGCTTCTATTATGCGCAAATGCAGAACTTCGTAACTGAACTTCTTAAACTACAGATTTAGCATTCGACGACGGTTACATCAGCTACGGTGATTCAAAAATGCTGAAGGGAATATGAGAGGGGACATTAGAATCACTTCCCACTAGAAAGCATATTAAAAATGTTCTTCATTATTATAGAAGCTATGGGTGTGGCTTGTCGGACTGACGCGATGACGATGAGCTATGCCGCGGAGGGAACAACTACTAAATGTGGTGAGGTCGGCCACGGAGAAGCAAGCTTTATGCATCCATCGAACTCGAATACTTCGGATATTGCGCCACAGTAACAGCGATATTCCTCTTCTTGCTTGATGTGATCCACTCCGTTCCGTTTCTTCTGTTTCCGCTCTCTCGGCCTACACTCTAACTCTTATTGATCATATTTACCAAATCTATTAGTACATTCTCAAAATCAGTGATCTGTCGTTTCACGGCATCCATTAGCTGCATGTGGTCGCTAAAGTAAAGACAGCAGTGTTAAGCCTACAAAATAAGCGGAACAAGGTTAGTCGTACAAAATAGTTTTTGCTTGTCCTAACTCACCTAAATATTTTCAGTTTCGCACCATCGATTATTGCTATTTCAGCCCATTTGCCCTCTGATCAGCACAGCTTATTCAGCGTAAAATGGCTCTCAGGGTAGTGCCTATCGCCTCAAAAGCTCTTTTGCGGGAGCTTAGAACTGTTTCTTGGAAATTGTGCAAAATGCATGCCCTCAGAGTATGTGGCGTCGTTGCAAATAGACTTCAGGCGCACGGAAGATGAAAGCGGTTGTTTCGTTTTGTGACCATCATCTTCGTCCTTTTGAGCGCCGTCCGAAGGGCACTTCAAATCCTATATGATGAGTCAGAAATCTAGCGACATCCACTATCCTCATAGGGCATGAGAAGTAGGTGTTATATGTTGCGTAGAAGCTTTAGGAGGTTTTCTCCAAGTATCTTTTTATAATATTAATGGTGCGGTGTTCTTCCATCATATCGAAGGCAAAGAAAAACATCATTTAAATAATTCAAAGGGGTATACCTTAACGGTTGCGAGCATAAGCGATAATAATGCTCACATTGCGAGATTTTGTAGAATATTCGATCTTCTCGAGATTTTTGTCGTTATGCGAAGTTGATAACATAATAAACAAGCATTAATTTATGTGGAGAAAAAATCCCAACTTTATTTGTATATTTATCCATAATATTTGCGAGCCATATTCTATGATTAAATCGAGCCATATTCTACGATTCATGCTGTCAGTGCCTATTAAGCGTTATTCCCATTGTTGTGTTTTTCTCATCTATTGCGCTATGAACATGTCAGTCACTGAATTCATCAGAATTTTTCCTTCGTTAGTACTTCTTACGAGATCTTCTGATATACTTGTGCTTTCAGTTTGCTCTTCTTTGATACATTTTACCTTAGTTTAAACGCCGCATTAGATTACGCATCGAACTACGTGCATAACATAACTATTTCTTCGTATTTTCATCCCACCATTAAATTTTCCTTGTTACTGCAATTACAGCTTACTTTCTTCCCTTACTACTTTTCACTACTATTATTTCCATGATTTCCATTCCTTGTATGCCAGAAATTATGTAATTTTCATTGATGTTATGAGGGAGCTGCTTTCCATGTAGCACATCTTCAAATATTACGACGTTTATATTAGGATTGTTGTTCTGATGGCTTGTCAGTGTGATAGAGAACATTTAATGACCACGAAGTGGGATAATGCTTGTTAAATCCTATTTTCTACAGCATCCGTCCTTCCTCTTCCTCTCTTCCTCCCAATCCACCCTGTCGTCCCACCTCCCCGCTTCCACATCCAACTCTTCAGTGAATATCTTTTCACTGCGACTGCTGGAGCTACATCTTTTTGTAAGAGGAACTATGAATTCTTTTGAATGCAATGTATTGTTTATAGTTAGCGCTTTACAACCAGTTTTCAAGTCTTTAACTTTTAAGTTCTCTAGTGAAAAGAATCGTTTTGCTTGACGACTTCCTCGAAATCCATCAGTTCACTCCTCGAATGGAGAGATCAGCGTATTGGTATTTCATTTATCCTCCAAATCATGAGCAAGCGCTCAGCTCCTTGCTGCGATCAACATTAACGACGAGGAATCCCCTAATTCTTACTCTCCCATTCGACTTATTCGCCTGGGGTGCTAGTTTTGTTGGCTTTTGGTCCAATTTGATAATGTATTGGTGTTTCATAGACGCAGAATTCTTTGAAATTGGTTGGCCACTTTCTTTCCTTTTTTCCACAAGTTTTTCATAAATGTTATTTGCTTTGCACGTTTACTTCGATACGAATTCCATCTTATTTCGCTTTGCATCCGAACGTTTTTTAATGTTTCCCGGGCGACGAGATATAACGTCGAACGCATTTTCGAGTCTTTCAACTTTCAGTTATGCGATTTTTTTTTCAGAACGGAGGCACTGGGCTCCGTGTTCGTTGCACGACACGACTAACGCTCACTCATCTCCATTTTGGCTAACAGCTGGACGATTTCATCAACTAACGCTTCAGTCCGTTCATTGAAGTATGTAATTTGACCCGGCATTGAGTATGTAAATTCATATTAATTTCACCGAGGAAGGTGTGCAAACGTCGAATGACTCATCCAGCATTGTCACTACGACAGTCATTTTCCTATCGTGAAAGGAGAGCAGCTTGTTCGCTTTTAATCGTATGTTTCGTAATCACATAGCAACAAGTGGTATTCATTGACCTTTTCATGTCGTACCACGTCATCAGGCTAAGCCCGCAGTTCATTCTTGGTGATTTGAACTGTCCAGAAATTGTAACAACTAATCTTTTTTCAATTTTTCTCCGTTTGTTGCTCACTTTAGGCCTAACAGTTCTTGTTTTCATTTGATCATTTTTAAAGGTGTGCGTAATGTGTCTCTTACCTCATGCACAAGTTCACGTATAAATAAAACCATGCTTAATTCCAATTCACAAACGGATTTTAATTGAAGATTCATCTATTTCATGCAAAAAGAGGACGCTGTGATGTGGTTTCCTCTTAGGGCGATCGCGTCGACAGTGTAAAGAAAGGAAGGGAGAAGACTGAAAGGAGTTCTCATATCATCAGATTTTCGATTTTGCGTCTGAAACAGTTACTTGTCGAGATTGTCGCATCGCGTTTCTTCATTTTGGTGATAGTCGAGAATGATGCCAACCTATCACCGGTGGGTTGTTAAATATGGGCGGTATTGAAGTGATATTGTGTAAGCCAAATGTGCATTATGTGCGCATCGTTGTAAATTGTAGACGTGGAAATTTTAGATGCCAATCGTGGCGATGCCGCGTGCGCTGAGTGGAGCTGGCAGCAGTACACCGAGTGAGGAGGGATTTGTTAGCGGTTCTTCCGCGGACGAGCCATCATATGTCGATCGCCTTGCCGTAGATCTCGGATCTTTCGCTATTAGCACTAATAATTCCCACGGTTTGTTTTATTTTTGGTTCTCACATCGCAATAAGAGAACGTAAAGAGTGCATTTTGCCGAACGCATCATTGGTTTATCACCTTCAGTAAAATGTTTCGCAATTGTGGTAAACTCAGATGAACCATATGCATCGGATGCGAAGGAGGTCATGTGGTGATGTGATAGCTACGAATTGTTTTGTGGACGAATCGGAGTTCTGAAACCCGCATGTTTTATGCTTCCAGCTTGTTCTCTGAACGTCTTTTAAATTTTGCCAGCGATACTCTTGACTTTTATCGAAGACAGCATGAGGCTTTTAGCTGAAATATGTTTAGCGCAGGTGATTATGCTAGAGAAATTACCATCCATTACCTTCGGTTCCACAAACATTCCGCTTGATGGGCACATATAACTTTCCGTAAAAATCGGAAAGACACAAAGATGTGGATCGCATAACGTTCGTTGAAACATTCGACGTGGTTGACATTTATAAACTCGAAGATAACACGTTACCTTGAAGGCTCATAAATTGCAGTGGCATCGAACACTGTCGCCATAAGCGTTTGAACACTTAGACAGCAGTTACGTCCTCGCACAACAAACTATTTGTGAGCAGTATTCTTTTAAATTCACAGGGATCGGGTCTATTTTTGTGAAGTAATGAAAACGGTACGAATAGTTGGTTATTAGACTGTACAGAGCGCTGTCATTTCAAGGTTTCTCGCTATTCGGTGTACAGCAACAGCCATTGCAACAGAAGTGTTCCTCGGAGAGTGGAGCATCTTCCGGCGAAACCGATCACAGCAACATGTTCCTAGTCCATGACATCACGTGCGTTTTTTACTTCATCCATTCATCCTCTATCGTTCGTTTTATAATATATATTATTTTCCAAGTAGGTATTATGGATACTCGTCATCCGAGAGGCTCATTTAGGTTTTATCTCGTGGATAGTACTAATTTGCAAATATCCGTAAGCAAATGTGGAATTTTTTATAGAAAACTCGATGCTCGATAATTTCGCGTGCCTTTGATTTTTCATACTGTCTTTGTAGTGCGTTTTTCCTTATAATTGGGTTCTACAGAAGCGTATTTCTGCAGCCGTCTGATGAAATAAGAAAGAAGATGCAAAGGCGCACAAAGCTAATAAGTTTTTTCATTTTTTTCCCCCATTTTTTGCCTTATTGGCCAATCGGTTTTTCTTTTGTTTGAACAAAAAAAATGGCTTAAGATTCAGTGCGTTTACGCTGTCGAGGTCGGCCTTCAGAACATTTTGCCGGCATTTGATTATGGGAAGTAATTTTGCTCTTAGTGAATCGTTTGAGGTCGATGCGTATATCCACTGAGTTTCCTTTGTGTGCATTTGCTGAGGCAACACGCGCAAACTACTTGACGCATATGCATAAGCGTGTATTGATGATTGTTACAACACTTCTGCGCCAACGATTCAAAAAATTGTAAAGCATTGAAATGCTGTTCACATCTCATCCACGCATGGGCGCATTCGATCCTCATTTCCAGTTCATTTTGATATCAGCGCATTTTGAAGCATTGGCAAAAACCTACTGAGACTTTACAAATTCAACTAAATAATTTTTTAATATCAATATATGCGTATAATTTATATGCGTTTAATATATGCGTATAATCCGGCATTTATTTGAATACACACCCATTGGAATTGAGCCGGAAAAATAGACGCTGTAATGGTTATAAAAGGGTGCAACAAAGGTGAAGTGAGGAATATTGAGGGTAAAGTAGAGAGGTGAAGTGACAATCTTGAAATGCTGCCGAAATGGAAAATTGTGGTTGGCAGTTATCTCAGAGTTGAGATGAACAGATGATTCCATGATCTGCCATCTAAATCTGCACTTTGTTATCTCTAGTTTGGTATGAATGCCGGTAACTGCAATAAGTTGTGTTCAATGAATGCGTCCAACTATGAGATGTCACACAGGTTTTTTGCGCTAACATTATCGTGTTCATTAGCTCATAGCGACAGCTAGCGAAATATAATTCCATTTTTATACATTTCCCATTTTTCATGAATTTTAACGCGACGACGAGTTTTTTTTTGTGTTGTACACCTTACGCGAGTTGGTAGAAAGCACCAGTGGCAGATGGTTGAACAAGCGAATAAGTTCGCGATGAACACAACTGGCACCAACCTCTGCCATGTTTGCTATAGTGTGCTGTGCGTTTACCAACCTTATTAAATGAGCGCATCACGTAGGCAATATTCGCGCATTGTACCGACGAGGAAGTTGCGCACTTGTTGCGCTAGTTTGCATGCTCCAATAGGCGACCAGTGCGTTGAGAGGATGTGTTTTGGTTTGCGAGATTTCGGCATTTTTGTTTTTTCTTGAGGGGTTTGTCAGTAAGTAAAGCTTGTTTATAGATTGCGCTTCATTTCTTAGCATTAGACTAACATAAACGCGAAACGCATTTCTCGATCGTTGATTGATTTCATCCGTCCAAAATATCTTGATAAATATGTTTAATGCACTTTAAAACTTCAGATAGCTCTGTTATACTGATTAGATTGCTACTCATTATGAGCTTAAATTATAAAGAATTACATCACATGAAAATCTCAATGCCGGCTTGTTTGCCTTAACGTTGATCAGCTTTATTCCTTTTTAGTTTCTTATTACAATTTATACTTATCATTCGCATCCTGAAACGTTATAATTTCTGTTTATTATATTTTTATTCCATCGTATCTTTGTTATTTTACCTCCAGTGTATCCGATTTTTGGATGCAGTTTCATATCTGCTTTCCTCTTCATTTAGAGACGGGTTTGTATTTCATGATCCATGTATACACGTTCCAACGATCACATTCATATCAATATTTGAGGAGAGGAAACAGTCCTGATAAAACTATGTAAAATTTATTCACAGAAGAGATATGAGAAGGGTTTTTTTGAATAAAATTTCGATGACCTCGCAATCATTTACAACTAGTTTTTCGTTTCTGGGAGAGAGTAACTCGGGCTAGGGGGAACTCAGGGTGGGTACCATTGCATCGTCAGAGAAAGAGAAAAACCAGTGCAGAAAATCGACAGTTGTCCAGACTTGAAGCGCTATATTCGGTGCACCAACTGAGCGAGTTTTCTTTTTACGTTATCGAAGGATTTTTTTCTGCGATGAACACATCTGTCACCATCACTGCATGATTAAAGCAATTTTTATTGTAGTTCCCAAGATAAATCTACATCACTATAGCGAATGGCTCTCTGCCTATTCTGCCCGATTGCATTAGTGCAATTAGGGAACTATTTACGACACTTGCAGATCAAACTTTCAGTTATTCTCCACTGACATTGTCATTACATTCCGCAGGGAATATCTATTCAAATCTCTCTTTCAAGTGTGTCGAGCGTAAATTCTTCTCAGCATAAATGATCTTCCCTCCACTTTGATCAGGGATCAAGATATTCAGTATTCACTGATTGCTTGGAAGCATCGATAGCAGTCTCGGATAGCTGAAAATTGCCCTTCTTAACACCGTTTGAAGCTTCTTGTTTGCCCGTCCTTTTTTTTCAAATTAACATCCTCTTTATCTTATCCAAAGATTTTCGGGCGAATCCGCCTGTATACAATGAAAAGAGGATCATTAAATCTATTCTACGGAATTTCCAAGGTTTCTAATATCAGCACAGCTTGATGGTATAACTATTGAAGTTAGATTATTTGTGATGGTTTCGTTGTGCTCTCCATTTTGCAGCAATGTATCAGCACGATTCACTGGTGCAAAACGTAGCGTTTCGATCATGCATGGCTTCTTTCTATTTCCTGCGTTCATGCATGTGAGAGAATGGATGACGTTGAATGCAGCACAGTAATTGTGCATCGGGCGTTTTCTTTCCATTGCGTCTACAACAGCCGACCACCATCTACCTGTTCAGCGTTGAGGCTGTACGATACAACATACGACTTACCTTTGTTTTCTTGATCGCTTAACAATCGTCATGCACATCTTGTGCAAATTATTCTTCGAGATATATTCTACTGACGTTAGGCGTCACTTTTCACTCTTGGCTAATTGTTATTGCTTTTCGCATTCCTTAGGGATAAGCATTCTCTCCTTCTAGCACTTTTTGGGGACATTTGTCACTCATCCTTGGAAGTCTGCATCATAATTTTTTTCGGGTTCAATCGTCTCACGTTGTATTTTTCATCGCCACTAATATATGAAGATATCATACAAATATTTTTTATTTGGGTGGAGAGGAAGGGAGAAGTGACGGCATTTTGTGAATGAGCCATCACACAGTGCATTTACTGCATTTCAAACAGTCCACAATTCAATGAGCATAGCTTAATGCAGAGCGCATCTCGTTGCAATAACCTTCATGCGTCATCGAAAGTCACTTCAGTTTTGGCCTCAAGAATTTTCTTATCGTTTTCAATGCGTAATCCTAAACAGTAACAAATTTGTAGAGAGGATTCAGTTCTAAAAAGGTAAGAGTAATATAAAATATGATAATTTAGAAGGGATAAGATTGTTGACATTCCGTTGGAGAAGTCTTATTAAAGAGTATGAATGACTGAGAACTATTCTTCCATTCTATATTTGATCGAAAATGTTTATTTATTTTCTCCTGTTCCTCTTTTCTCTTGGATAGAATTACTTAATCAGCTTAGTTAGATGCATCGCTTAGCATCAGCAGCATCGTTGTGACGAACAAGCATATTGTGATCCCTCTTAGGGCGAAGCGTTACTCCATCTAACTGCCTCAGAATTCAGAAATAACCGTCGATAGTGAGAAGGGATTGATTAAATAACCGTCGATAGCGAAACTTTCTTATGTTTTAACCTTTAAAGCATTGTCCAAGAAAGAAAATGTTTTTCAAACATTCGTATAACACTTTGCATTGAAAATTTTTTATGCCCCAAATTGAGAGGATTTTCTCATTTTCTTTTTCGAATGCTTATTGGTCATAGTGATGTAATTTCATAATGGTTTTTATGGGTCAGCCATGCCGATGCAGCTATGGCAATCAGAAGGCACTTTTCTTCAACAGTGTTTGCGCGCATATGCACACGTCAACCAAACTTCTTCCTCGCTTGTTCGGCTCTCTTTTCTCGGCTCTTCTGTTTCATGATTTGTTCCTCAATCCGTGACTTCGTTTAAAGCTAGCAATGTATCGGATGCCCATCTTCCTCATCAGTAAGACCAGGTCAAGCCTACTTCCGAGAGATCCGCGTTGTCTGCATCTATTCCATATCTTTCGCTCTTCACGCATCTGAAGTTGTTTGCTCAACAGAGCAAATATCGGTGAACTAGCGACATGCGCATAGTATTTTATACTCTATAAAAGTGACCAGAGATCGTGTTCTAGTTGCGATATTGTTCTAATCAATAAGCTTTATTTTCTTTGCTTTACATAACTTCATAATGACCGAAAAACTGGGTTGTAGTTGGGAGGAGAGCTAGCTTGACCTATGTGCCGAGGTCCTTCTCTAGTATATGCTAGAAATTGATGGTTACTTAAGAGTGCTAATGATGGCAGCGTAAGCGAGGCGGAACAAATCGAACGTAGACAGCTTGCGGCGCGTTGCGCAGTGTTCGATCGAAGCAGATCATTTCTAAAGAATTGTCCGATTTCAACGGAAGCGAACGAATGCAGCCAATGGGATGTGTGTGGTGGTCGCTGGATGGTGCTTTTATTTCTCTTAGCGATTGGCATATCTCATTGCGCCAAGACATATCTAGGAAACATCCATTTACATTTGGTCGATTTTATTATAAACGCCTAATTTTGCTAGTTCAGCTTTATGAAAGCATTCTTAGAGCGCCTATTCCCACGTAGGTCTGGTGCAACGTTGTAAGCTGTTTGGATGTTGCTTTTCGATTTTTCTCAACACAACGTGACATTATTCAGGTGTATAGGTGTGCTACTTCATCTCCTTTTTCTTCTCCACTAATGTTTAGCTCTACGAACGTGAAATATCGAACGTATTTCTCATTTATGAAAGATTTCGATTGAAGTGAACATTATGATTGATCATTCATTTGCGTAGATAAATTCAAGTTTGACGGAAAAATAAGCCTTATGTAGTAGACGGCGAGGCATTTCAACGTTTTGTCTATTTCATTTTATGTCGTATGGGTTCAGCAATCGTTTCCGTTCGTCTCAAGGGCTAGCAGCATTTTTATTTTAACAAACTTGATTGCAATAATAATGAGCCTGCTGACGTTTGTGGGCCAGCTTGCTTATGCTCTTGTTTAACATGGACTGAACATGATTCTCCAGTGCTACGATAACGGAAAACAACAAAGGAATAAGTCGACGAGTTGTTTTCTTTGTTGACTCATATTTCGTGCCTTCTCTCTTTTATTTGAGTTTTGCTTTTCTATAAGGTTGCGACCGTAGCTGATCGATAGAACTTCGATTGGTAGTCGAAATTGCGATCGATTTTTGTTGGCTAAGAATCGAGCTTAAGAAGCTGAAGCTTGAGCTCCAACTTCTTTTTTAAACTTTTCTTTTTAAATAATACATATCGATATTGATTGAGATAGATGTAGGCTAAAAAAAATGACGCGACGAACAAAATTCGCGCAAAGAAGATAAAATATGAACGTAAGGTGTTTGATATGTTGAATTGCATGTGTTAAATAAGAGAATCGAGTTACACATAGAGAAAGCACGTTAGATTGAGTATTCAACGATAACAGGTTTATTGCTCATCTTTACGAAAATTGGAGCGGTATATCGAAAGCCGGATGAGCGTTCGTTCACCTATTCTCGTGAATTACTCGTATTCTTATATGCTGCGCAATATTCGCCATTGTCTCCGCAGCAATAATTTCTCGTTTATGGGGGGTTGATGCTTCGTGTTTTATAGCTTTAAAACATAAGGGCTATTCGGATTATTTAGTGCATTTGCTTAGTTCCATTTATTGATGCAGTTTAATGCTTTCATGAGAAGTATAGCACAGAGCGAATTTATCGAATTTTTAAAGGGTGAAAATGAGCGCTTAAAGAATCGATATCAGTCGAGGCTGCTCTTGGCGACTGAAAGTTTGATGTTTATATATTATTGTAGTCTTCTCGTTTTCTCTCTTTTCTTTTTTTGTCTTTTGCAGACGCTCTTTTAGCAATTTTTGACGATTGCTTGTTGATAAATTCATAGGTTTTTTTCTTTAAACTCAAGGAAAGGTGAAATTCATTGCGCTGAAGGAATTAATGAAGGTCTAATTGGCTAGTTGTCGCTCGAGTGGAAAATTTCATAATATTCGAGATGAGTCATCCGTGAAGATTTCTGGAGATAAAGTAGAGTTCTTCAAAAGGTAGATGCATCGCAGAACTGCATAGAGAGCAAAAAATGAAATCCCACTATGGGGAACAACGACACGGCGATTTATAACGACTTATCATCGCTTTTGGCATCGTATTTTGTAGTCTGTTTGTAGTTAATTTCCGCTGCCTTTGAAATGAAGCTAATTCATAATAAAGTTGAATATAATGGAGAGCGTTTAATTAACCGAATTGCCTCATTGATAATGAGAGAATTATTGCAGCAATCTTCATTATTTCTTTAATCACTAATTACTATTAAGGGTGAGGTGATTGCTTTTTTTAATCGTGTGAAATTGTTCCAGCGAACGTTGAAGCGATAATTTCTTTTATTTAGTTTGTTGATGAATTCACAGAATATTTTTTGGTCGTTTTTCAGTTCAGAGCGAACATTTATTCGATGATATTTGTTCGCTTACGAGAAAAAGTTCTCAGAAACGAGTATTATAGTACAGTGATGCGTAATTTGAGCATCTAGCATTTTTCTCTTTTGTTTTTCTGTCTTTCCTTTTTTCTTTCTCTCTCTCCCTCTCTCCGTGTCTATCGATGGAGGTTTTGCATTGTTTACTGATGTCTATTAAAAGAACAATACAGGTCGACTTGCCTTTTGTTATGTATGTTGAGAGTAGAGCGCACTCATGATGATTGCATAATGCGCCGTTTGTCGTGTGGAATAATGATCGGCTATGTCCAAGCACAATTGAAATCGCCGTTCGACGGCGTCGCTTCGTTGCTTAGCACCACGACTCCTCTTTGCTTTTGTTTTTGTTTTGCTTTTCTTTTTGTTTGTTTGTTTAGATTTCTTCTCTTTTACATAGCAAACATTGCATCACCACTATAATGTTTGATTATCGGTAATTTCCGCACGAATTTCATCCTGACAATTATGCATCCGAGCAGATTTTCCTTCCGAAAACTTTGAGTTGTTTGTGGAGAATTGCGGTGATATTTTGAGGATAAAAAAATATTCTTTTCATGCGATAATATGCTGTCTTGTTTTGTTTTGTTATGTTTTTAAAGTTCTTGAAATGTAAGGTTAATAAGAAAAAACAGAATCTAAGCAGCATAATTATTGTACGATATCATAAAATAGTGAGTAGTACCTATCTCAACTACGTAATTTTTTCGTTAATCATTTGATGTTGATTACATCATTAAGGGTTTATCTCCTTTAGTGAACGTATGGCATCGGAAGGAGTGCTCTCGGTCCCAATGCAGCATGCGACCGACCGAGGTTCCCAGCTGCCAGGCTCGTGGTTTTATGAAATTGGCTCGGATGAAAATTCTGGATCACCAACCGGCGAATCGCATGATGATTTCAGGTTCGATGCTCCGCTTTATCGTCGGTGGAGAATTTTCATCGTACGTAATTAGGGAACGGAATTAATAAAATTTGGAGTTAAAGCCGATCGTGATGGCATTTTTATTGACGATCGATAGTGATTACTGTTACGCGATTATGCCACTAAGCTAATGTCACTTTTGACCATTTACTACGTCTTTCTCGCAAATGTTGTCAATAGAGAAGAGTAACGCAACAGAAAAGGATGGGATAATTGCCGCAATCAAAAATGCCTAATGAATGTTTTAAATTCTACCATTTTCAATCTGTCCAAAGCAGAAGTAAAACGCGATTTTGAAGTAACTTGAAGTTCTAAAACAGGAAGGAAATAATGCTTGCCTCCGATTTTAATCGTCAGCTCAAATGTTAAATTTATTCTACGGATTTTTTCCCCTCAAAAGTCTTCGAATTTTCTCCCATTCGGAATGTCATTCTTGACGTTAATAAGTTGCCTTCAGTGTACATTTATGCCACGCGATACGACCCATCAAATGAGGTCATTACCAGTGTTAAGGGACATTCCTGTGAAGAAAAATTTTCCTATAAAGAATCGGAAAAAACTGCAAACCGACTCTGAGATAGAAGTTAATAAAAAAAGAAAGATTCAAATAAGATATCATGATCATCTTTGGAGGCAAAACCTGTTTATGGGACGTATACAGTGCATTCAGAGTCGTGTAGCTCATGATATATTTGTACCAAAAATGCATTTTAATGAAATGTGAAAGCAAAGAAAATAATGGAAATATCTTCCACCCGCATAAACAAAAGTATGCAGTGGTGGATTTTCCTGTGCTTGGTATATTCTCGTTCTTTAAGTTTTGCTGGCATTTGGCCACGATGTGTTAATTAATTGTTTTATGTTCATTTAAGGGTGGCACTTTCGTTAAGCGCAAGGAACATAACCGAAAGCGTCGAAGTGCCAAGCAGTGAGCATGTGGCCGAAATCGTTGGTCGCCAAGGTTGGTCACTATGCTTTTCTTCGTTTTTCAGAGAGGATTATTTATGGCTTTTTCGTCAATTATATCTGCTATTGATACGGTGGTGTGTGGTTAACTTGCCAAATTATCATTTTTACAATTACCTTGTTTAGCTGTACGCAGTAAGTCCCTGCCAGCACGGACTCGCACGTCTATCCTTCATGATTTGATCTTTGAAATTTTACAGATATGAGCACCGACTCATTATTTTTTTCCCGTTTTTGGTACTCTTCACCGGATACTAAATAAACTAATCATTTAATGGTGCTCTTTTCGGAGTGTATTATATTTTTTGCATTGTTTGCGTTGTCCCGTTGAGTTTATATTAGTTGGAAAAGGTGGGAAATTTGATCTTTTTACGATTTGTTGAACAACGGTCAAGCGGAGGGTTGGAATTTTAATGCGGTGTCAGCAGCTTGATAAAGTTTATCGGATGAAGTTCTTAAAGCTCGAAAAGATGAAACGGTATTTTAACGACCGTCATATTTGAGAGGTTGATACGTTCATCAATAAATGAGTCATTGATTGCTCGTCTAAGGAACAGAGGTTACTTTGCGTGTAAGCAGGTGATAATGTACAGTTGATGCGTTGGTACTTGAGGGGGGTGATTCTTATTGAATCAGCTCCATGAAAAGCATTTTGAGCATTGAATTCTCCCAATTTAGGTTTGTTTTCCCGAATGGGAGATTGAGGTTGGAGGGATTATCATGGACGGTGATGCGATTGTTGTTACTTGTCTGTTTGTACGTGAATAAAGGAGGTATGAATGAGAGGGCAACGTTGTTGAACATGCTGATCGATGCGTGGTGGCGGGCATCCAGATTGATTGCTCGTTTTGTGGATCTTCCCTCACACACTAATCCTTGCTCGGTGTGCCTTTGTTTTTCGCGCTCGTTGCCAACACGAAGTACTTTGCCCTCATATCGAATATCATCTTCGCAGCATCTCTCCTATGTTGGAATATCAACAGAAATGATTAGATTTGTAGTAACAACGCTAAATACGATATATCTCACAGATCTGAAATCGTTTGAAAGCATTTTTGCATCTCATCTCTAAATGAATTAATGGGCGATTTTTTAATGTGACTGGCGGGGACTTGAAGAGCCGAAGAGGATTTCTGTTGTTTGTTGAAAGGGCATCTTCTTTTTTGAATTATAAGAAGTGAAGTGGAAAGGCATACATTTTATGCAAACAGATAGATGCCTTATGCAGATGCCTCAATGGAAACATTTCTAATCAGTTGAGTGCCTTTCATTAAACGTTTCATATAGATTGTGAAAGTAAGTTTGTGTTTCGTTGTTGAGCATCTTTAATTGCAAAAGAATAAGTGGTTTGTTCTCCTATGGGGTCGAATGTCAAATTTTTTTAAGTGCCTCGACTCTACCCGCATGCTGAGGTCAGCGATTTCGTAAATAAGGTGATTTGAGTTCGATTTTAATGTTATAAATTTGCAAGCTCATTTTATCAAGTATGCATGTGTTTGCTCTCAGTTTGTGGGTTTTCACGTGAAAGAGGGTGTCAGTCGTTCATTTGTTTTGTCTTCTGTTTTTATATGGGATCACTCGATGAACGATGGTGTTATCATCGTAGAAAGTGAACGTCGTAGCGAGATGGAACACTCATACTTTCCTATGCAACGATGTACCTTCTGTTTTCTTGAGGCAAATAGTAGGTACATTATGGAACTCTTTCCAGAAATTATTCGTATTCGAGTTACATTAGTTCCGCTCTAAGAGCCATCGGTAGTTTTAATCATAAGCTGCCTATTGTTTATCTTTTGAAAGGGACAACACATCATTCTTCCTGCATTGTACTTTTACATCAAAAAGTTCTTTTGATTCGGGTATTGTTAACGCCACCACAACTTCCTCTGTGATCGTGTATGCATTTGGAGAAGAATTGCTTACGAATATGGTAGCGGCAGTGTAACACTAATGGTGATTCTTCATAATTCATTCAGCGAATGCAGTGGGAGTCGAAATGATAGGCAGTCCGGTGTGAAACGTACAAGTAAGATGATCGCAGGATTAGTGTAAGGTGCTCGTTAAGCGGTTGAATTATAACGACTCATCTTGTAAGACCGATCATGGATCATTTTGACTTCTCTTTTTTTCGGTGGATTAATGTAATGGCTCATTGTGACTTGGATATTGCGTAAAGAATCTCGTTTATTAGCGGCCGTAAACTCGTTCACAGATGTCGACTATGTGTCACTCTATGCGTAGCTGATGAGCAAGACATTTAAGCAGCAGATGTTCACTACGTGCCACTCTTTTGCCTGTGAGCATTGTTCTTATTATTTATCGCTATGACAGTTCCGCCACAATGACGTATGCGCCCCTTGATGCGCTATCGCGCTTGCAGCTCATCTTTATTCAATGGACACTGTCGCGCAAATGCTGCATTTCTCGTGCAATAAATTAAATGCATCTGTCGCATTTGATCAACGCGCTTTCATTTCCGTGCTTTATGCTGCATAACGAACGGAGAAGCGCCACATTGTATTTAACCTTCACTACGTGCGTAGAAGTATATTGCATTCTCACCCTCTACTTGATTATCGTCGACCATCTATGCTTACTGCCCTCTTGGAGTTTCATAGTAGGCCGATCATTTGTTTCCGCGCGCAGTTTTGGAGTGTAAGTTTCAGCTGTGAAGCCTTTTGGACTCTTGATTGCAGTCAACATAAAACTCGCCGATCCGCATAGAGCTCTGATTTCATGTCATAAGAATCCACAATTGCAACTCCATATCAGAGGATGCTGTTAAGCTGATAGGTAAGCTACATTCAGGAAAGTGGACTGGCCGGCCAATCAGTACAGATATAAGTGAAAACTAGAAACCCAGAGAAAAATGTGGGGGGGGGGGGGGGGATGGCGTAAATATAGTGAAAAGTTTGCGTGACGAAACGCGTAAAAATTTTAAACGTTGTGCATTCGCGTTAGATTCTACAAAAAGTGCAGAAGCGAATCACCGTCGTCGCCCTGATCTAAAAGGAAATTCATTTCGTCGTTACTCTGAAAGTTTCGGTTCCAAAAAAATGAGCCGAAAAATGTGTCCGTTGATGTTTTTCTAGCGAAGTGGAAACGGAAATGGTATAGCCTTCTCAGCTTTAAGTAGAGGTGGGTTTTAGATATAAGACAGAAAAAAGGAAAATGGAAGCATACCAAGGGGTCTAGTTATGCATCAGTTAAGTGGCTGCGTTGCAGTAAAGATGTTTCTTGAAGATGAGCTTAGAAATAAATTGCAACTTATGAAAATGCTGTGGTAAAATTTCGTAGAAATAGTTGGAATGTGCGAAAAGTGGAAATATTAAAAATTTCTCACGGTGAAAATATTAGTGAAAAGCGTTAGAAATATATTTTAATGAATTTCGTCCATTGCGTAGTATGGAAATCATTTTAGCGGCATTTATTTCCTTCGAATTTCGACATTTAACGGTTATTCGGCGATACGCTATCGATCTTTGGTAGCTAAACATTCGCTTTACTGTAATGCAATGTTTTGATTGTCGCATAAATTTAAATGCCGGTGATTTTGCATTGAATAGTTTGTGAAATTCGATTAGTAACGGTAAGTGCTGAGCAAGAGTCGGTCGTTAATTATTTGATTGCATCGAAAGCATCATAGAGTAGCAGCTTTTAACCTGTTTATATGAATTACCCATGAGTTGAGAATGCTGTAAGTTACATTTGATCAACGGGACGGAGATGATGGGTTGTGTTAAAAAACGGAGATGACTGCTTTTCGGTTTGTAATTTCGCCCTGTGCACATTCTTAGTCATAGGGTAGTAGCGCTTTCAAGTAGGTTTTGTGCATTTCCCGATTATGAATAAATTGATGCAGAAATCTAAGGTTTTAGCATAATAACGTAACGATGGAAAGAATATGTGCCATGCGTATAGTGTATATCGATATATTTGGCTGTTTTTTTGCTTCGAATATAATTAACGTACAATTATTATTATCCGTATCGGTGCACTCATACCCGATATTCAGATGAAATGTCGGCTGCTTTGGCTAGATTTTTTTTACCGTCCGTGTTCTTTGTTTTCGAAGGTCGTTTTTTTTGACTGGATCAGATGCACTGGAATTCGAAATTAAAAGCCACAATAATGATTCATCATGGGCAAAGCGCTTTTGTTTGCGGTTTTTTCTCTTGCGCCTGCACGATATGCGATCGCATTGCCACGCAAATGTTGATTTCCTATCAGCGATGCACTTCATCTTCAGTGGATTCGCTTTACAGAAAAGAAAGAAGCATTCTTTTACTATCTTTTTGTTTTCTTTACTTGCTCGTACATCTATATGTACTTTTTTGCTTTTAGTAGTATATTCTCAGTTGATAAATTTTCATCAAAAAGGGTCATTTGTTGAGGAATACTTTTTAACTCACTCGCTTTTTTGTTAAAGCGTTCTCTTTTCTTCTGCATTCGATGAGTGCACCTCAAAAGATAATAGAAGCAGTGTCGTTTTCGATCTCCTCGCGTTTCTTATTTTATTACTGCAACTTTTCCGAGGTTGATTTATTCCACTAGTGGGCAATTCGTAACAGTACGTTTACTATTGTAGATCATTGTATCCACTTTCGGCTAGTGTTAATTATTGACTGAAAGCAGGATGTGAGTGACATTTATTTAGCGCCAGAGAACAGTGTAACTTTGCAGGTTTCTTGAGCTAGAACGATGAGATGATTTTAGGATGTAAGATCAAGGCACTGCGAGCGAAGACGAATACATACATTAAGACACCAGTACGTGGAGAGGAGCCGATTTTCGTAGTGACCGGCAGACCGGAAGATGTGGCGGATGCGAAACGAGAGATCGAGTGTGCTGCAGAGCACTTCACGCAAATCAGGGCAAGTAGAAGGCACAGTCAGGGAGGAGCGCCTGCTCCTGGACATATCACCGCATACGTTAGGTGAGTGAATAGATGATTCGTGCAAATGTCGAATATTGGTTCCAACGAAATTAGAGTGCATTGATCTTATCAAATGGTATTTGCCTTTGTTGATATTTATTGGACACGATGTGAACGTCGTCGCGATCGGTTTTGTTGAATTCTGAAAAATTGGCGCATTGGGGGTTCTTTCGGAATTATTTGAAAGGAATGATGTCTATTCCTTCCCCCTCCCACCTCCCCTTACTTTTTCGTTTACAGGTAGGTTAAGAAGTGAAAAATTTTGAGCTTGGAAATCCGTCATTGAAAAAGCACAGTTCTGATATGCCACGTTAAGTTCACTACGATATCGGTGTCGTCGACTATGGAGTTGGAAAATGATAGCAGTTATTGATTGAGGATATATGGATGACATAAAGTCGTTTGGTGTTTGTAATATTGCGGCAGTGATTTCAATTCATCTTATACATTTAACACTGTAGCCATCGTTTATTGCAAAAATAATCTTGTTTGCTATCACGCTTTATCATATATGGCCAGTGCCTATATTTCAACTTACTAATTTCTTTTTCCGATGTTTGCATCCAACTCTGCAATTACATCCAACTAATATGTTGCAAAAAATAATTCGTAAACGGTTATTTCTTCCCATATAAATTCGGTTATGAGTTGACTTAATGCATTTAACGGTCATTTACCAGACGGTGCTGAATCGAAGTAAATTCAGCAAGCATTTAAAGTCGTTTAGCTAAAAAGAGGTTGAAAATTTGTTTTCTTACGTTCTCGAATATCTGATCTGGCACTAATCCGGAAACAGATTCTATAACCTGTTTTCTCTTTCATTATCTTATTGATGTGACTTTGTTTTCTTTTCGATTGCTTGAGTGGACGTTATGATTCATTAAGTTTTGATCATATGCAGTGTTTTTCGTTCGACCAGCTACCTCGGAGCTGCTGTGTGGTCATTTTACAGCAACGTTTCACTTGGAAACTTGTCTCAACAGCTTTCAGCAAGCATAACTGGAATGGATGAGGTTAAAAAAAAGAAAAAATTTTAAAAATAGCTCTTTGGTAGATTTGCAGATAAGTTTTTCTCATTTTATATAATTTTGAAACATTTTTTTATTCGAAGTCGCATTCGCCGCTAATGATATTAGAGAAAATTCATTCGATGAAGGCAGCAATTCCCTCCCACTCATTGGCGTTTAATTCAAATTTTCCTTCCGTTGGTTCGCTATAGAATGCAGAGCAAATTTCAAAGCTTATTAAGATGAATTCTGTTGACATCCGCACTAACCAACTTTTCTGCGCTCATACGCAGTAGTAATCTGTCACTTCGCCGGATTCATGTCAGGCATGTTTTCGTTTGTGAATGAATCAATCGTTCTTTGGACTGTTAAAGGAAAAAGATATGTCATTTATCGATTAATCATGTGCTTGTCATTTCATGGGTTTTCAGTCTGCGTTGATATTAATGCAATAGATAAGATCACTAATTGAGATGGTTTGTATTTTAGAGTGCCTTTGAGAGTTGTTGGACTCGTTGTGGGACCAAAAGGTGCAACGATCAAACGCATTCAACAAGACACGCATACTTACATTATCACACCATCACGCGAGAGGGAGCCCATTTTCGAGGTGACCGGTCTGCCACACAATGTCGACGCAGCGAGGCGTGAGATCGAGCACCACATTTATCAGCGAACCGGCAATATGCCTATAACCGATCCGAACGCTTCTATCGGCTCTTACGACCTACAGGTTCGTCGATTCAGCAGTGAATCTTGTTTTGTGGTATTTGAATTGATCGAGTATTTCTCGCTGTCAAGCAGTATAGCCTTGATTTTCAGCCTATCCTCTTAAGTAAATGCTGATGATGTATGCTGCGGGAATGCGAATTCTAATTGAAATTGGCTGACAAGTTTTTATCTGCCTTCGGTAATTTACTGGTTGTTTGCTGTGTGAAAGTTGTGTTTTGTGTTCTATGAAGAATTGGAGTGGTCTTATTCAAAAAGTGGTTTTTTGAAGGCAGTCGGTCTTCATATTACTCCGTTCTTGGAGTTTTTTTCCCTCGAATAAAGAGATAAGCAGGAGCAGAAAAATGATTAAAGTTCCCAAAAGTAATATGATGAATATTCATAGCCGATCCTGACAATTATTGCTATCCATTGAAATTCTGTGTACGAACTGCTTGTGCAGAATAAGCAGCGATTGGTGGGTGATCATTGTTTTCAAGCTGTTCTAATTGCCATTGCAGTTTTATTTGCTGTTGAATAAGCGGAGTAGTGCTTGCAGTTCTAGATAACTAAGCCATATCACAATGAGGGTAAGCGTATTTCGGTGATAAAAACGCTTGCAAATTTAAAATGCAAGACAACTCAGATTCTCTTGCTGAAACGCGTGAACTAATTTTTTGTTGCGATTAACATGAAGAGGAAATCCGGTTCTATTATGTCAATGATTTTTACATGTTAGGTAGGTAACCAATGGTAATTGTAACAAATTTTGAAAGGGGTGTTGAGGTGGTGTTGTACTGATGTCATTTATCGCAGCTCATTGTTTAGGGAAACATTGCATCGGCGGCAAATGCGCGCCCTTCGGGTCTGAACTATGGACCACTCGCTCAGCCAGTCCGAAGGCAGTCAACCATCGATACACTCACCAATGGCTCATTTTTGCCTGCAGAATTCCACAAAAACGCAGCCGATATATCTTTTGGCGCATCTGCATTGGGCGGATTGGTACGATTTGCTTTCTTAGCAGTTTAATTGAGCAAATGGAGAGGCGTTTCTTGCATCATCGCATTCGACGAAATTTCTTTCCAGCGTCTAATTTTGCAAATTTATTTTTAACATATGACAAGGTAGTTAGTTTATTATCAACTGCTGTCATTCAAGGATGCTTAGCGAAAATTTTGAATAGAGTTGCGCATCTAACATCAAGTGTATGGTTAAAATTCGAAAGTAGAACGCAGAAGAGAAAATTCTTGAAAAATACAGTTAAAAATCCATCCTTCTCATGTCATGATTCAATGCGTGTCAAAATTAGTGAGGTTTCTGAAGAAAGTCTTTTTTTTTAAATCACATTCCATCTGCCATCGTTGTCTGCGGAGAGGCGTTGAATGGATATAGTTTTGAGGAATGGCTTTTGTACAAATCGAACACACTGTATGTAGCACTTTATTTGTCCCCGACTAGCTAAGAGCACAGCAGAATCCCTATCCGTAGGCAGCCTTTTGTAGGCTAACTGAGATGTACGATTGCGCTCTCACGAACTTTGATCGGAAGAATGACAGAGTAATGAGGCCTCAGTGGTGGTGAAAAACTTCGTACGACCTTGAAAGTCGCTCTTTTAAATGAAAAGATGGGAGGTGATGCGGAAGCTTATAAAATTGGTTTTGCATTGATAACGTTGGGCGAATGATTTGCAGATTCGCTCGGGCGGTTTTTCGTCGGCTTATTCGGCTGCTGGGTCGCCTCCTCCGACACATTCGTCGAACTGTAGTAGTAGCAGCAGCACATCATCGTCGCATATGCTGTACAATACGCTTGAGCTGTGCGCAATGGGTGGTTCACTTGGCACGTCGCTTGGTGGGTCGCAGTCGATTCTGCTCCCAAGAAGGGGCTCTCAGGTAGCACAACAACATTCTCAAGCAAGCATCAACAGCTCGATGCTCATGTCGGATACGTCGAGCGCGTCGAACATCGGCAGCACCACTGGCAGTTATCCGGCATGGTCAGCTGTTTACTCGACCACAGGAATCGGTGCGGAAAGTGTACAAGCGATTGGCTGCAACCAGTCATCTGGAAATAGTAGTTTTACGCAGGTGCAGCAAATTACAGGTGAGTTGATTCGTTCGTCTTTCTTGTATTCGTTTCAGTAAGTAAGAGTATATCATATTGCTGTACTGGATGTTTTTAACTAAGATTATCAACATTCAAGAGGGCGATGCATTCAGCTTAAGAAAAAAGGGAAGAGAGCAAAAATGATGGAGTAAATAAAGCAACAGTGCAATAGCGGAAGAAAACAAGATTTGTAAGTAATGGGAAGAATTGCTTGGAAAACTCCTTAACAGTGTGTTGGTTTTCAGACATGTTCAATTCACGACCATCATTAGGTTCATTCCTGTCGAGTTTGGGAGGAACATGTGGGGGCACACTCACACAGCAGCACTGTTCATCTCTGAGGGACGAAGGTGTCGGCGAATCGCCTAGTTTCAGGTAATTTAATGTTATATTTCCAGTTCTTTACCGTTGTTTGTCGATCCTGCAGAAGGTGAATTTTTGATCACACACTCTCGTTAACCTGTTATTATTAGTCACTGTTTAATTCTTTTCAAATCTCTAATAATTTTCTCCTGTTTAATTCGAAGTTCGAAGTGCTGGAGGGCATGTAAATTAGACGGGGATATTTAGTTTTCATTGAGGTTTTATGCGTAAATAAGGAGCTAACCAATTGTTGAAGGCGTTTCGGCGGTGTACAGACAGATTCATGAAACAGTAAGAGGATATTTTTTTATGACGTGGATAACAACTATTTTTTGAAATTGCAGCAGTGGCACTTTTGGAAGCGATCCCTATCATCTGATGATGGCTTCGATCTGGTCAGATCTCGAAGGTGGCCGTGAGCAAACATCGGCTCCTGTTGATACCGCTGTTGCAACTGCATAGGCATCGGTGAGCGAGCATTTCAAGCCTGCCGCCGTGTGCTGTTTTCATCCTCGTTCTATCTTCTTTCTGTTTTCACTTGCTCTCTTCATCCTTCCTTCTTCATTTCCCTTTTTTTGTTTCTTGCATTTCCACAATCGCTTTTTTCCTTTTATTTAATTTTTCAGTTTTTTGCAATAGTGCTTCTTCTGCACGCCGAGAGTGTAGTTGCTTGTAACGATTTTTGCGAGATTGAGAAATGAGTTGAGATGATGCAATAAAAGGAAATATTCTTGTGACGATCGCTTTTTTCCACATTTCCGCGCACCTATACTCATTGATGCTTTACTCTTCCGCTTACTGGTTTGTGTAGGTTGTCGCTGTATTGTTGTGAGTTGTGCGCTTCTTTTTGCTTTTTTCAGAGCACACTGTTGATGCTTCGTTTGTAAATTATTTTTTATCTAATTTTAATTCCCGCTGTTTTGTATTTATTCGTCCCATTAAGGTTATTGAAATGCCATCATCTGGTTAAAAAAATATATATATAAATATATATTTAGCAAAATTCTTCATTAACCGTTCATTCTTTAGTAAGGGTTTTTCTTTCGGAATAGGGTTTTTTGGCATGCTTACTGCTCTCTTTTATATTTGCGGGGACACAGCCTTTGTTGCCTCTATAAGTGTTCTTTCTTAAAGCAGAAATTCGCCGTTGTGCACTTTCGGCGATAAATTTTTCCGTTGTAATGTTGGTATTTTTCGTTGGTCTATATCATTTATCAAATCCGTGCTAGTGTCCCCTCTTTAGAAAAAAAGCTAATTTCTACTTTATTTTACTAAGCTTTCCCTTCTATTCTATGCCCTTTTTCATGCATCATTCATTACTTCTGACCGTCGTATCCGTCTTCACTCTTCTTATCTTCCTCACATCGTATTCTTCATTTTATTCTTTACTTTTTTTCTATAGTTCTCTATTTCAATATTCATTGTGAATTCTGTCGCACGTTCATGGTTGTATGTTTAACCTCTTGGCATAGCATTCGTCGATCTAAATCTCCGCTTGAAGTGTTGCTGCTAATCGTTATCAGCAATCGTGCTTCGCGTTCGCAGATCTCGGTCAGCGCTTCCACATTGCTGCTGGTCAGTTAGTTTGTTGCTTCGAATGATACAATTCGCTTAGATGCTGCCCCATCTGATTTTACGCTTAATTTCGCCAATCCCCCGACCAATAAGGAAGCGCTTACAACTGTTGTCGTTTATAATTCACTGATTTTTAGATGATTTTCTTCTGTGTTAAATGCGGATATTTAATAAGAAGTATTATCATGTTATGGGAGTTCGTATTCTAGGCGGAAGCTAGAGTTCGGCTCCGATTGTTGCGTTGTCCACATAAGATTTGATGCAGGCGTCCTATTGTGTTTTACATCTCTCTATTCCACATTAGCTATATCTTTTATATTCTTATTTTTAAGATATCGACGACTATTAGAGTATATTGAATGTAAGATTTTATTATCCGATAATCTCTATGTGAAATTTGTTGATTTTATTGGAATATTAAAGTTTCGCTACATGCTAATTTATCGTTGAGATAAGGAAAGCGTTAATATTATATTTTCCCCCACTAGGCAATATACCATCAGAAATTTGTTTAGAGCATCTAAATTCCCCAAGATTCTGTCGTATATGAAGCATGCAGCGAAGAAAGACATATTAATTTAAAAGGAAGAAAATGCTCTTTATTGTTTAATGATGTGCGCTTGCCGATAATTATGCTAATGGCAAGTTCAAAATACGGCACTGCCTATGTGTTCATTCTTTTTTTTATGCACGCCATTTGTGCTTCTGCCACATTTTAGCTATACTATGAGCTATATTTGTTTATGTTCTTTTTGTTGGCGCTTTTCCTGTCGCCGCATATTATATGAGCGTTTGTTTCCTCCTCTTCCGTTTTCTTGAAATTTCAATACACGAGCTTTTACAGATGTTTTGTTTTGTGGTTTCTGCACGCAATCATCACGTTTTGCATTATTTGAAGTCACACTTCTTTCCCCCTATCAGATCACGTTTCTTTGAGGCAGAGAGAGCAGCATCGTTCATCATGTGAAAATATCTCAGCAAGCAACGGAACAATTATATTCGCTAGCATATTTTGCATTTTAACTCAATGCAGCAAATGCGTGAAAAGGGAAAAGATGCACTGAAGGGTGTTGGATCCTATTCCTCCCATCAGCCCTTGAGTTGTCCCTGAAGGATTCGCGAATTACTACTGCTCATCCGAGACTCGAGCAGATATGTAAAGTGGTGACAAGACAAAAGCAAGGTTAAGCCTTAAAAGTCTGTGACAGTAAGGGGGAGAGGGGAGGTATGATCGGACGGCAAGGGAGGGCTGGGAGAGGAAACGTCGCTTCAAGAGAGCCTTTACGCGAGCAGCCACCTCTGCGCCGATGAGCATCTGGCACTTTTCGCGCTGGAGTTAAGGCATTTGTGGAGGGGGTTCTGTCTTAAGGCAACTTAATGTGCTACGCACGAAATTATTGGTTACCCTTGAATGCAGTTGCAGAAGGATGGAGGAATATAATGCTATTAAAAACTCTCAAGAGATGTTTCATCTTAGAATATGTGTGCCGGTAGGGACTTTTGGTTCGTCAGTAAGTGGAAGCTTATTTGAAGCGGGGTGATGGAGAAGACATTACTGGGAACGAACAGTAACCTTGCAACCGGAAAAGATAATACCACGAAGCGTAGAACGCAGGTAAAGGCGTCGACCACGCTTTTTTCTTGAGTTCGGCACAGGCGCGAAGGAAAAATGTGGACCGAGCAACGGTAGAGGAATCTGTGGTATTTTTTCAAAGCAAAATATTGAATTGTGTGGATTAGTGCATAACTGAATGTGTATCGCATGCAGATTTTGTCTCAGAAATATCGATCGAATAATCTGAAGTTTGTGAGAAGTGATGGTCGTCTCACGCTTTTGAAGTTTGTACAATTTATCTGAAAATAAGTGAGAATGGGCGAAACTAAAGGAAGTACTGTAGGGAGAGCAGAGTCAATGAGGGTGAGGCAAGCGCTTAGAGTAGTAGTTGCACCGTAGCTAGTACGTCGTTGAATGCATCTTGCACGCAGCTGGCGGTGTGGCATTTGAGAGTTCAAAAGCGATATTCGTAAGACAGATACTGGTTTTTGCATGTTTTGGTCGTGCAGAGTCATTGCCGTGGGCTGCCCAGTCAAAGTGGCCTGAAGTTTACTGTCGCTTTAACGGGATGCGTGTTAAAATTGCACCACGGTGCCCTATCGATGGAAGTTTTGCTGCTATGCATACAGCGGCGGCATTAACTAGCGCTAATTAGAGTACTGCGAGGAATGAAGACGAGCATGAGTTGGGGTCAGACATGTTTTTTTGCAGACATGGCAGACTTGAAATGGCTCAATTTCTTCCAAGTTGGATATTTAGTGAGTCAGTTTTTTTGCCTTTCTGAGCTTTTTCTACAAGAAGATTTTTTCAGATAAAAGGTTTTTGTAAAAAGTAAAGTCAAGAGTTTATTGTGGTTTAGAAAAAGTCATAGCAATTAAAAAGCAAAGGTCAAAAAACTCTACTATTTAGCAAAGAATCGTTGAGATTTTTTGAAATTTATTCATTGCAGTGCACTTTTGAGAAACTGATCGTCGTAATATTGGCCCACAGGGATGCAATAAGACATCAGTCATAGTTGCGAGAAGCGCCATTTAAATAAGAAAAGACTTCGACTGAAAAGGATAGCAATGCTAACAAAAGATCTGCAAAATGTTGATGAGTGCTTGCGGGCGGTGTTATAAATCATCGATGAATGGGGGCGAGTTTAGCCTGTCAGCAAATGTATGCTAATGATGAATTTTTAGATTTTTGATGAAAACTAACTGAACAGATGAGCACAAAGGGGATGAGTAAATGAGAGGAAGCGATCGTTGCAGAAACGAAGAGAGATTCAATCAGGTGTACTACAACATTACAACAGTCACTAAAATATGAAGTATCTGATGTAATGATTGCGATGGATATTTCAAGGTATTTCGTTAGGTCTTCAAGTTTAAAAAAAGTTGGATTCATCTTTAAATAAGCCTTCCAACCGGCTTTTGTGATGTGAGCCAATTTAAAGTGAATATGTCTAATTTTAGGCATATATGCGATGCGGGACACACAGCGCTCCTCCTGATCACATACGGTGCGGCTAAACTTTCTTTCGCAATGCTTCAATTTTTTTTCTTCAAGAGAGTATTTTTGTATTGGATAATTTCTAGTAATTTATTGCTTATGTTTATTCAAATATATTTGTTTCTCAAATATTCATATTTTTAACGTAGGATATGATCAAAGTAATAGCGTGCAATTACTTTATGCAGTTCAAATATGCGTTTATTTTATTGTTAGCACTTATGCTCTTCTGCAATGAAGTGCTTAGCTATAATTGTTATCATTAGCCCCTTTAGTGGACGAATCTCCATAAAAAGCAAACACAGCAGCGTGCCTACCTGATACGTTGTGCAGAGCATCTCCACCTCCGAACGCTTTGTTTGACTTCTTTTTCACATTCAGATTACCGTGAGCACATGAATTTGAAAGCATTTTATGTCCTACTTGACAATTTCCAACATTTATTTATGAAAAAGTGGCCCCTTCGTTTATTTATAGATCTCACAGGAAGCTGCTAGTGAAACACAACAAGGCGCCGACGTTGCACTGCGACAGTTCCTCACAAATTTCACACGTAGTTACGCCTATCAGATTCACTTCGTTTCAAATTAGCATTGATGTCTAATGGAGTTTCTGATCTAAGCAGCTCATATATTGTTATGCATATAACAAGGTTTGTCTCATGCCTGGTTGTGCGGCTGTTTTCTTGAAAAACGAAGCCCGAAATGGAATTCCTCTTATGGTGAATGTAGTCGGAGGTAAGGAAGTCGTTACGATGACGACCTTTCGAAGCTGCGCAAAGTCGAGCTGCGTTTGGCGTTGCTGCAATTCTAAATACTAGCTTGTTCTATACTATTTAATAGCGAACGTGTACGCAACGTGTGCAAACGTACGTCATAGGAATGCGGTGGTCCCAAAATTCCGAGTAAATGACGGACTAAGTTGATTGCTTTAGGAAATATTGAAACTTCTTTTACTATAACCAAAAAGCTTTGAAATGAGATCAAAGCGAACCTACAGTGCGATAACAGCGAACGCATTGGTGCACGATCGTTTTCATGTGTGGTCCCATAACATATTATGCAGTGCTCTAGGTACAAGTCGGCATTTTTATTATACCTTCTTATGGCACAACATCGCATACACGTTTAGTGTTATTTCATATTGTTTTCATAGGTGGCCTTGTAACATTGTGTCTGACACAATTTGGCATGTGTCCGTATCCGTTTCCGTGTGTGATTGAGCAGAGCAATGTCTGGCACGAGCATGGTAAAGGTATGCAGCAGTTTGCTTGCGTCATCCAATAACACCGTGTATTCACCCTTTTCTAATTCCCACAGATCCCGCCATTCTTTTTGCTCACTGACGGATGCGTCCCTCTATTTTTGAAATTCCCATTGGTCGTCTTGTCAAACGATGATGGAAATGTCAAACGAATTTTGTGTCCAGTTGCAAACGTGGCGTCCGATAAAATTTGTCAGACTCGCCCGGGCAAAATTTTCAACATTACTTTTTTCCAACTCAAAATTTAGCCGAATGTCCGGAAGAATTTGCTGGTCTGAATTTTTTAATTGATAGGAAATTGTTACTTATGCAAGTGGTGAAGGGTGGCGGGGTTGTCTGCGGTGTGGTATATATGGAGTAGTTGAATTTAATAATAAGGTGATAAGTAATCGGTTGCAAGGATAGATGAGAAAGAATAAGAAAAAAGTTATAGGGTTACATTTCAATGTGACAAGAGAAAAAGGTGATTTTCCGAGGCGAACTCTAGGCTAGTGAGTTGTGGGTGATGACATCAGTGGTGGACCGTGCATCTCAAGGGAACTGGAGTAATAATAAAGGCCTTACCGATGAGTAGTTATTGTGGTCCGCTTCCATTCTTAGTGAAAAATTTTTATTAAATTAACGTAATAGTTTCTACTGAAGAGAACTTCATTATTTTTCTCTTGCTGTGAGCTTTCAGCGTTTATGTTTTACTTCGCGTCGAACTGTCATAGAGGTGTTCCGCATCAATGAAATCTTCCATCCACGGTTATGGCAGTTAACATAGGTGTTGACCATTTATGCTGTTTTAGTAGGTCATCGTATGGGCAGAAGAAATTCCGACTACAGTATGCTCCCATCATAATAACGTCAGATGTACGGATCATTTTTCACCTACATTTAGCTGTAAATTCACAGCCTCGATTGTCTTACAAAATCTTTGAAATTCCTGACCAAATTCCCAGCCTCATGTTTTCTCCCTGATCAAAATGTCGACGGTGATTAATGCAGCACGTTGGAAAGTCACAAGTCTTATAACGTGAAAGTGTAATGTATTTATTCATTACACTTTGGAAGTAAAGAGTCTTCCTCCTTCATCACAGCCTTCTAAAATTTAGTCTAAACGGCCGACATCAGTGATATAGTCATCTTTGTAATTTAACTTAACGGCGCCTTGTAATAGTTGCCGCTGCACATTTAACAACACAACGCGACGTTTCCCTGTTATCAGTTGACAGTCTGCTGATAAGTAGCTCGCGTGCATCGTATAACCTTATTGTTCACTGTGCACACTCATTCCCACAACTTGCCGAAAAATCTCCCAGATATCGCATCCGGAAGCCCGAATCCCGACATCTTTACTTGCGATGTAGCTTTCCAATACTTCTTGAGAACTTATGAATCCTGCCAACAAATTGCAAGTGCTACAAATGCGAGAACAACCTTACACCGCCAGATGAGAACTGACGAGCACTTATAGGTAGTAATTTAGTCGTTTCAAATTCCACTGACAGAGGACATTCTTTTAGCCCTAAAAATTCACCCAAATATTCACAGCTAGTAGAATCACCGCATAAACGTTGAGATGCGCCTCTTGGCGGAATCGTGCTTGTGCACGCGCAGGTTCGCTGTGCTCTCTCGGTTCGCGCTTTTAACCTTGCCTTCAATTCATAAGCACCATTTAAAAAAAAAGAAAAAAATTAATTCGCTATTCTTTTTGCAGATAATATCAATGAAATAATCCGACTATGGAAATCCACTGAATAGCAGTTTCCCTGACAGTAATTGCTTAACTTTCCAGCACTCACAAATTCAATCATTACACCTGTCGAGGTTACTGATGAGTGTGGATTTTCATGAACAACCGATTTGTTTTCATGTTTACGTTGAATGAATTCGTTCATTCGTCCTTTTATTGACCTATCGACTCTCCGCGTAAATGAATGCAAACCTTTCTGTCGGAAGGAATTGATTGGTAATTTGAATTAATGAAGCAATAATGCTCGACTTCTTTTTGTTTTATTTTCTTGCTTTATTCTTTCTTTCGAGGAATATTTCCTCATAGAGATGAAGGAGAAGAAATTTTGCATATGAATGAATGCGGATTATATTATTTGATGTGGAAATATTTTGTTAGCCATTGTTTTAATCAGCAATGAAAAAAAGACGTTGGATAATATTTTAGAAGTGTTTCAATCTAGACCACTTTTAGGACGATCGTAATCGCCATTTCCCTACTTTAACAAAATAAAAGCTGAAAAATAAAAACGTCATAGATGAATGAATCTTCTAGTTTTCTATATTTGCTATTGTTTTAATCACTTCATTGATAAAATATGTTTACACTTCAAAAGTTTGGCACTTAATTAGAAACGGATTTCATCAACTATTTGTTTTGTTCATTTAGTTCATCGTTATATACTACTCCTTATGCATTACTGTTGCTATTATTATTGTTATTATTATTATTATTATAGCATTTCTTGATTTTATTATATTTATGCTCATTTCGCTTCTTCATTGATACGGCTGAAATTATTTGCAGAAAGCAAAAAAATTATTTGTGATTTTTCTTTCCTCGTTTTTGAAACATCGTTCGTCGAAATACTTTATAAGGCTTTTTTTTTTCATTTCAACTTGATTTTTCTTCCATTTTTTGAAGCTCTCTTTCATCCGAACGATGAGCGAAAGAGAGAAAAGCAATTCTGAATATTACCAACAATCGAAATACGTTTTATATTTCAATGAAGCGAAATGTGCTCTATTATGCACTTTTTTTTCCAATGAAGTTGCACTGCTTGCCTTTGCGGATGAGATGCGTCTTCGATTTATTCGGCATCCTTTGGTGTTGCTTATTGGAATTGGGCATTTTCATCTGTGCTTCGTTTGAGTCTCGCACCAAAATGAATTGAATATAACCTCGTCGCGATTGGAGGAAATTTATCTGAAATTTTCCATGGGCTTGTAATCTACAATGTTTGCTTATTTTATGATAGAGCTCTATTGCAGTGAACTAAAAAAATTCCTCAAGTTGAAACCTTTAACGTTTAAAAAATTCTTTAAAACGAAATACATTTTGAGATATAGTGGACGGCTTGCTCTCCAATTGTTGTGGATTAGTTTGTGCTAAATCATTGCGACGACGTCATCCACCTGCATCGCTACTTTCGTTTTCTTTTTGTTTATCAGTAGCGGACGCTAGGGAAGAGAGAATGTTGAGGAAGAGAGGCAGTCATTATTCAACAGTGTCTAAAATTTCAACGAAATTCGAATTTAAGTTCAAAAAGAAACAAGAAATTGAACGTCTACGATGCTCAGAGACATTTGAAGACATCACAATTGTTCTTCTGAAACCTTCATTCTTCGTCCGCCGCTGTTGTTCACTGTTGAGATCATTAAACGATCCCTATAATTAAAGCTTTCTTGTCTATCGAATGTTCTCGTGTGTGCAGAAATTTTCTGCTTTTTTTGTTCTTTACTCCTATTGTAAACAGAGTTAAACGGCAGTGTAAATTGCGATATAATTATGTTAAATTTTTATATTTTATAATAGATTGAAATATTCTATTTTGCTATCATTTTCGTTGAGTAAAATTCTACATAACTGAATTGCATTTCCCTCAAATCACACATTCATAAATATATAATAAATGGGGGGTAAAAATTCAGTCAAATATCTCAAATGGGATTTACGATTGAGGAATTTCATCGTTCATTTAAATGAGCCTTAGAAAGTTTCAGATTATAATTGGATGGCATTTATAGTGAAAAAAAAAAAAATGTTATGATATGAGGACATATGCAAATGAGATTCAAATACAACCGAACAATCGGTTTGCATAGAGAGTGGAAATTAAAACAGAATTATTTTTATCGTTCAATTTCGAGGTACGTTAGACTGTGAATGAGAAATAACCACAAAGGGTTAATCTCATTTTGAAAGGTATTTCAATTCGAGTTGCATTGTTATTCTCCGTTTTGCGATTATAATATATTCGTAAACATGAAGTTTTTATTGCTGTAACTTTTCCCCTCCCTTCCCCCCACCAATCCCTCCAACCCCTCGTCCCCTCCTCATCCCAAGGCACATTAATGCCCCAATTTATTTTCGTATAGGTCGATAAGTTTCACTTAACATATATATAAACAACTCACTGTTATTCTAGTCGATCGCAGTAATACCACACAAATATCACGTTGAACAATCACATCAAAACTTATTGGGCGATTTTTTGCATCTTTGTCAACAGTTGCCAACCGACGAAACGCTGCTCGATTTGAAGCTCGATTGCATTGCAATGCGTTATTACTGCCGTAGATGTTTGAGGGGCTGTCTGTCGTAAAATTCTTTCCGGTACCATGAAAAGAGAGCTGTGGTCACGAACGCGGGCGGTGAGGTTATTGCCTTTCCAAATGCTTATCGTACAAAGCGACGCACTTCTGTCACTTATCGTACAACTGCCCGGGGATCCTAACTGTAGAAAACCTCACTCTGGTGGAAGTGTTTTGCTCTGATAATCACCTTTCTGTCGTCTTGGAAACGTCAGTTACACACTGGGCAGCCTTTTCATGCGACAATATAGGAAGAGGCCAATGAATAACAGATTAGGTGGATATAAAGGATAAGACACACTTTCATTATTCAAATCAGCTGCATGCGTAATCGAGCTCCCAACATCAAAAGTGAGGATGTTTACAGCTAATGCCTCAGCCAAGCCGGGGCGGGGTCCATCGATGAGCGAGAGAATTGCGCCGGATTATGTGGTGCTATCAGAGAAGTGCATGTCAGGAAGCAAGCGAAACGAGGCAAGCGACCAGATTGAAACCAGACTTGAAATCTTGAAATGACTGTGTTGGATCCAGGACGACTGTATGGAATGGCTCGTTTATCGTAGATTTCTCGTCCTTGATATGCAGAAAAGCGGAAATTGGTAAAACGTCACCACTTAAAGTAAAGGTGTTAATTTCGTGAACACATTTTGTTCATAAAATTTTCGTTTCAGTTCATCTAATAAATACAAAAAATTGCTTGAGGAACACTATATTGATAAGCTGATAAGTGAAGGACGGTTTAAATCATGATAGCTGGAAGAAAAAACAATAAAAATCAACTCAAGTTAGAAGTAAATTTATTCAGGTGCAGAACAGCTGCTGGAAAAAAGCATGCTAGAAAAAAAAAAATTAATAAGGAGGCGAATAAACAACGAAGATGCGAGGTCAAGATGAAGAGCGACGGCCTCATTGTGAATCAGTAGAAATAACGGATCAAAAACGAAGACGAAAGGCTTCTGTGGAATCTATAATAGACCTCAAAATGCAATTTTTAAGCGGAAATAACTGCAAGACTGCGGTAGCTTTTAAAGTTATTGCACCTTATATTCACTGCATGAAGACAGCAATGTTGCGAATGTGTGCTGTCAATAGTCGCAAGAAGCTTCTATGGGTTTGCTATGAAAGAAGGGGCTGGTCCTGTGCCGCATATACCTTGCAATTTGCTGCAGTTTTTCAGTTGCAGTGGAATATTGCAACCCTTGATATAATTGATGATCCACCATCAAAAAGCCAAAATCACAGAAACCCATCTACAGATAGAAGGACCTTATCCCTAGCATGAGAAAAATTCATATTGAGAATTAGCAACGAATCATATGACAGTTTTCATGCGTATTCTTTAAATTATCATAATCTCAACATCTTGATGATTACATCAGAGCATCTTTCTGCAGGAAGTGAAGGCCTCAGACAAAATCATCCAATGGGCAAAATAAATCTCGGTATTGCTGTTCGCTAAATTATGAGATGATGTAATGCAATTTTATACGTAATAGACCGCCTAATGGTCGACGAGGAAAGGAAAAGGGCAAGAAGACGGGGACTCTTCATCTCTATTCTTTTGAGTTTTACTACCGAGAAGTATTATGCTTGTGCGATCATGCTGTGAATTTCAAATAACGAATATATTTTTCCCGGTTTTGTTTTTTCTTCTCTTCATATTGACAAATTGCATCTCATTTGAGTGCACTCACAGTCGAAATGAACCAAAACGCTATATTTTTGCTGTTCTATTATTTCATCGATCGGTCGTTCAACATAATCATTTGCTAAATTTAGAAAAATCTATTTTGATAGTCTCGTATTTCATTCACTTTTTTTAGGCTGTTCTCAAAAAAAGCAGTGCATTAGAGAATGGAGAAACGAGTGTAGTACCCTGAAACATTCCGACACATATATTCTTTAACTGATGTGTTATTCGTTCACTCATTAGTGTGTTAAGGCAAACAGACTACTACAACTAATAGAGAATTAAAGTCCTTGACCGTATTAGATTCAGGGATTGGCGGTCCTCTTCACGAATGCTTCGCCTGTATAGCTCTTTATCGCTTATGCAGCATTTTATTTATGCACCTACTAATTGACTTTTTGCGCTTGCAGTTTTCGCCAAAAGGCGGTTGCTACATTGCATAGAAACGCAGTAATGTTATTCCGCCTATAATGATAGATACTACCGCACAAATAAATTTTCTCACTTGCTCTGTTTTTGAACCTCTTCAGTGCCAAATTTATTTCTGCATTACTTTTCACAGATTCTCTAAAAATCCCACGTTTTTCTTGCATATCCGCGTTTTGAATTTTCTTTGTGACAATTTGTACAAGCAGCTAGTCTTATTAATGCTTTTTGAGGTATTTTAACTTTTTCTTTCTTGGTTTCATTCATTTCGTTATTCTACCATCCTTATTAGTTGGGCTTTATTTCCTCCGAATCTTTTAGCATTATGGTTACAAAATTTCCATTTTTCATCCATTTGGCTTTGAAATAGAATTTCGACGGTTGGAAATGTACACATTTGTCTAAAATCAGCAAAACTTTAATATAACCACTGTATTGGAGTTGTTACTTTTAGTTCCCTCAAACATTTATCGGATATTTTCGCAATTTGCAGCAACTAGGCATCTCATTCATTTCTTGTCATTATCAAAGCCTCACGGACGTTTCTTTTTTTGAAGTACAACGTTGTATTCAAAGTGACGAAAGGAAACAAGAAATACACGGCTGTATTCATTGATGCTTTCTGCAGGTAAATCTTTGGTCAGTTCTATCCTTCCTGAAAATGGCGGCAAGCAGAAACGACCTTAATTAACGATTTGTACTAATGATTTGGTGAATGCCGTGGTTACGGTGATCCTATGTAGCGATGAGAAATTTACTCTAATGAGCTGCTTCCGGAATAAACAAGAGATTACGAGACCAGGGGATAAAATGACGTAAAAAGTGATCGAAAACGAGAGGAATTGCAAAAAGGAAGTGTATTCCTTCTGTATGAGAACATCGTATAAGAATATAGGATATGAGAAGATAATGATTGTAGATTACTGATTTGAGTGGTTTTTTCGATCAATTTCCAAAATTTCAGCGCATTTTGCAATAAAATAGAAACCAAAAATGACGATCTTCGACTTCACTTGTGGTTGTGTTCTCATATGCGCAGTTTGCGGTGATGCTTCTATGAATATGTGATTTTGTGGCGAAATAAACAAAAATTATTCGCTGTGCGGAGTGGACGGGAATGAGGGGACTTGAAAAAAAAAAAAAACAACGAAGTATATGGTATAGTTCCAACAGTCTTCTGCAAAATAACATCACATTTTTGCTAGTGACGCATACGATTTGGTCCCGAAAATCTATAAAGGCGGTCTGTTCCTCTGTTGCTATGCCCTTGCTTTATGGCCCCGACATTGCATATTTTTCGGTTTGATAGTAAGGTGTGCAAAGAGAGAATCGCAATAGCCTATGCAAATGCAAAAAGTTCAGGAGAGCGAATAATTTTTATTTCTGTTGGCTAATGTTAATTATTGAGTGACAGGAGTTGAGATATTCGCCGGCCGATACTGCAGATCGATTGCCTCACGACTGTCGTATAAGGTGGGAGCCTGTAAGAACACCCGATGAGTCAAAATTCTTTTGGTTGAACTTTACAATAGGATTTGATGGTCACTGAGTGTACGGATGAGAATGGGACAGGCGTGGGGTTTTCTCACGGCGATTTGATAGAGACGGGAGCAGAGCGTAAATGCGCCACGTTTACTTTAACCTATGTGGACGGTAGGTGTGCACTTATCCATAGGTGCCACACACTGAAGCGCTAGTCTTACGAAACTTGTTATTCGCACCGCACGATGACCTCTTGTATCATCTTTCAAGTTGGTCCATCAACTTCGCAAGTCCTAATATGCTAAAAAACTGTCATGCAATTTACAACTGGCAGATGACAAAGGAGTGAATTTTGCGCAGAAGATTTGAGTGTGCGGTCGAGCTGGTTTGAATATGGAGGCATTTTCGGCGTGTTTCAAGCATATTTTATTTTACGCGAACGATTTATGAAATTCACTGATGAAATCAGCCGAGCGATAAAGCACATATCTGGCCAGCTGCTCTGATGCGCTCTTTCACTTGTTTTGTTTTCTCGGTGCATTTGAATGCTGACCATAATTGGGCATGCGAACCCCAAAATGTTCCTATATTGCATCTGAAGTTCAGAATTTATAATCCCCCCCCCCCCCCTTTAAAGAGTGGATTTTTCTTGAGAAAATTTGCTCAGTATTTCATAACTGAATTAATAAAGTAAACATCCTTTCATTTCCGTTGAAAAACTCAGTCACTTATGGGTTTTTCCTCTCCCAGTCGACACCATCTTTCTAGCGAAATTTCTGGCTCATCACTTTTGATTTGCAAATGCTTGCCATTGCTTGCGAAAAATTTAAGAGGTGAATGTACTCGATATTAAACCTCTCAGTGAAAAGTTTGTGGCATGAATTTGAAAATCGAAATTGGAATATTACGAAGCGTGGCTTTCAACATTCATAGTGATGGTATTGCTACGAACGGTCTTCAGTGACAAAGAGGATGGCGGACGTTTTGCTTTTTTCTACATAATATTTTATTGAAAGTTTTTTCGCATATTGGAATATTCGTCTAAACTATTTGAGTCGTTCTTCGCGTCCTGATATAATTCCTATTCTTTGTCGGGAGATCTTACTGCGAATCAGTTCCGAAAATTCTCCGAGCTTACAATTAACGTAAAAATAAGGTCACACTTGATTGCAATCATTCAAGAATCAGTGAAAGTGAATGCTGTTTCAAAAATGTAGCAAACGAAGTCGAATACAGAGGTTCTCCAAAGCTAGATTTTTGTGAAAGAAGTTCTCCAAAACAGTTATCCATCGCCCCAATTTGAATACCTCTAACGTTTGGATATTGTAACATATGATGGCTCAACAAGCAACCGTCCATTCTAGGAATCACGAAAGGCCAACTAGAGGAAAATGAATACCTGTAGTAGAATGGTCACCGTCCCAATGAAGCACGCAAACGAGAACAACAGCAAAAACAGTCGATCAAGAACCATCGCCACATATTTCCAGTCTTCATCGACCTGATACAATTGACGAGAATTTTTTACAATCGTTATCCATCGCCCTATTTTTGTATGCTTCTAACACTCCGATATTATAACATCTGATGGCAGACGTGCTGCGATAATTAGTTGCTCATATATGACTTTTACTTTGATGGTCTTGAACTAATTTTTTTTTTTGAAGGTTTTAACAACAACATATCTCTTCTACTCCGATTATCTGAAACACTGTGCAGTTGGCTTAAACTGAGTGCTCACCTTGTTATTTGTTCCCGACGGAAAAACTTAATGAGTGGGTCTCTCGTTCTAGGTTTTTATTTCCTCTAAATTAACTCTCGTTTGCTGCCTTTCAGAAGTATCCTATAAATTCAGACCGGTTTAAGTGATTCGGCTGCAAAATTTTTTGCCTATCAATTAATTCGACTGTTGGAATGCAGATGGTCGACAGCCACAAATTGCATGATCGATTGTTAAACTGTCATCCGTCGATGTTTCAAATTGCTTGCATCATTTCGGCATTTCTTTATTCTTCATCGGGACCAGCAAATACCGGCCAGCACGAGCCCCTTGTGGTTAAGTGATGTTAGCAATCACTCATCCCTTATCTACTGTCAAGAAGAAGATGGATTTAGATGTAGCGTGCTGGTGACTGCGTGAGTCTGCATGCAAGATCAACTGGTACCGTCATTACCCCAACAAGAAATGCAGCCCGCAGGAAGGATGACAGAGGGGAGTTAATCGGTAAAGGTCACTATGGCCAGAGACGACAAGTGCAGCGGGGACAATTTAAGGGAAGTAAAACTGATTAAGATGCTCATAAATATCGAAACCAGAAAAGAAAAAGTACTTCTTTAAGCACATGAGGCGTTCCCACTCTACTCTCCATCTCCCCCTTCCCTCCAAAAAAATTGTTCTTATGACGTATTAAAAGAAATCTATTGATTCCTCTCACCTTATCATCGCGATCCTTTTTTTTGAGCAATTCAGCGATGAAACAGACATTCTCGAATGCTTTCATAACGGCAGGAGAGTAGTACAATTTCTGGATGCGTTCATCAATAGGGGATGTTGACAGCGCTCGTCCAATATCTCGACTGACGCGATGTTCGTGATAGTTGATGGCGACTTTCTCACCTGTTTATTTCAATTCGTATAAAAGACGGGCTACCCGCTCCTTAGTCGACGGCGAAGGAAGTGGGTTTTAGTGCATGGAAATTATTTGAAATCTCATCAAGAGCTTAAAAAAGCGCTGATAATGTACAATTTTTATACATCATAGGCGCTACAATACATTGGCGGTGAGACAGAAGCCACTTTCAGACTAAGAGATATGAGCGATTACTGGTATACAGGAGCAACTAAAGGCGTTATGCATAAATGCTGAATTATGGCTTATTTCAAAGTGATCATTATTAATATCGAATGTTCCCAGCGGCATTCCACAAGCAGTGTAATATGCAGTGATGTCCGCAGAACGGAACGTTGTTCTCTCAGGCCGGATTCAATTTCCTCAGATTCTGTTCTTAGAGAAAAATAAGCTGGATTTTATCCATCACTCAACGAAAGCACATGTACGTTACAGTTTACAACAGCTTTTTTTATACGTCATTTATTTATAGTTGATGATTCTCTTGAGGCCAATAAATTCCCCACCAAAGGAGTAAAAACTCTCCGAAAAGTCGTTTTTTTTTTTTTTTTTAACACGTAATTAATCGTTTCTATAGTTTGTCACGATTACAATTAAGTATGGACGACTGTAAGCGTAAAGCGCTGTCTTCATTTAGTTGGAAGGAGTAATTGAACGAATATATTTATTCGCTAAAAGACACCGAATTATGCTTTCCATATTCTAAATTTTCATCAATTATGTTTATAAGAGATTTTATGGGACAATGGGACACTATTTTGAGACAACATGGGATAATATTTTCAGTAATCACGAAGTTTATGTGCTTCATGTAATAGGCCTTATTAATCCACTGGCCAATCTTGTGGCTTCGTTCTAACGTCTCAGTCACCACATCCGCTTCACCTGTTGAAATCGTAAGATTATGGCGATTAACGACAGACTAAAGCAATGAAATTTTTTCCCTTCATAATTTCCTCCTTTCCTTAGTTTCTTTCGTTCTTAAACCTCCTTTCAGTTTCTTTCCAATGAATTCCATTCCAGTCATCCCAAACTTTTTCCAACTTTCACATACAACAGAAGCAATAGCAACTAACAATTGTCTCCACGGCGCTGACTCACTCTTTTGTATCTGTCATCGGTATCAGCAAGTGGCCTCCTCATGAATAGCACTTTCGGTAAAAATTTCAGGAAGAGCCATTTCACCCATTCAGGCATACGATGGGTTGTAGGCGTACGGAAGTGAAGATTCAACGCTAAAATCAGTAGCACTCATTAATGGTGGGAAATAGAGGCAACTGTGTATCGCTGTTTATGTGATGATTATGCTTCGATAGCCGTATCCATTAGCGAAACGTCTGTTATGATATAAATCGCGTATTGTAATCTTCCTCTCCCTCTCCCCTTCTCCCTCCCCTCCTTTCAATTAAAAAGCTAACCCGACGTCTCATTTTCGCGAAAAAATCGACACTCAGTTATGTGTTTAAAGATGACTTTAGGAGCAATTTTAGGACCTAGCTTTTGACCATAATATGTTAGAAACATGGAAAACTCACATATGACGGTGACGACAACACTAAGCGTTACCATAACCATCGTAAAAAGAAGGTATTTTCCAATGAGCGGAAGGCTTATACTCGTCGCCGGAATTATCTCAGTCTGGAAAAATCATTTGAGATGAGGGTAATTTTTGGTGCTGAACGCATCTAACTGAATTACGTACATCCAGTCAACGCTCTAATTTCATTTTTTTTTTACGCTGGCACTTCAAATAATCATATTCCTGCATTGATATTCCCACAATATTTGAGAGTTATATTTTTCACTCAACAATTTCCTACTCACAAACTCACCGAACTATAATATTTGATGAATGATATTTTCTAAATGAAATAAGCGAAAGGAAAAAGGACATAGCGATTAATGGATTAATGAACGGCCTATAAAGAGAGAGGAGTCGGGAAGAAATATCTATTGCGGTGAAAAAACGTTTAATTGCAAACGGCAATTATGACCACTTACGAAAACGGCTACATGCAAAGTACATTGTCCCAGCGACGTTGCTGATATGTATCTATCTGTTTTCCTATCACTTTTCTGGATTCAACGCGGCAGTGACCGAAGCCATAGCTACGAAACCGGATAACTATAACGTAGACCACAGCATTCCATTTTTGCACTTATTAGCTGATTCAGCAAGTGAATGCTCAATGAGCCAAAATTTCGTTGGCAGATTTAGTTTAGAGGCTAAGAGTTAATGAAGACTGATGATCTGGAATGAGGCGAGCGAATTAATTCGACTAGTCGAGTTTTACGCCTTTCGAGTTTCCTAAAGTTTCATCGAACTGCCTCATTGGAAAATTATTTTAGCTGCCACTCATTAAAAATGCCTAGCGTAATAAATGATTAGCTTGCTCCTGTAAACGTTTAAAGGGCAAAACGGCTTTGCGCTGAAAAATTTTATTACTCGATTTGATGATTATAGAAGCATCTGCGGGGCAAGTACGGAACAGACTTCGGTCTCCGGTGAAAGTACGAAACTGAAAGCTTCAATTGATAAGAAATTCGTCTAATGCTGATCCGCAAGTTCGTGTCATTTTCTGATAATTGACGAACATAAGAACTTACCAATAAAAGGAAGAAAACGGTGAGAGCGACGAGAATCGATATACAAAGGGTGACTTTCTCACCACTATCTGAGGGTAGATAGAAGACGAGAATAGTTAGAAATGAAATTCCCACACACGGAAAGACGAGGTTCACAGTGTAGAATAGTGGCTTTCTACGTAATTCCAAATAATACTGAAATCATTTATATAATGCAGATGCGAGAGTAATATATAAGAACACTTTTTTATAGAGCGTTTATGTGAGCGCAATCTTAAAATAGTGTTTATGAAAATATCAAACATGTTATCATCATTATCAGTTAAATTCTAGGAGTTGATTCACCAACCATGATATCAATATAAGCATCGCTTTGAGGACAACAACTTGGATAGTTCTTCGTCCGACGTATAGCCACTCGAGACATGATATCCCATTCCACTGACGGATAGTAGTCGGAAAGATCTACAGGTTTATCGTATTTAAAAACATTCATCTGCATAGGGGTATGTGGAAATTTATAACAACAAACTAGCTTAATCGAATCGTCGGAAATTGGCAGCACGACAACGGCGCACTTTTGTGGACGAGTAGGCCGATGATGTGTGATTGTTGCTTAGACCAGTGGCTGCATACTCGAACCATTCTAAGCACTCCTCATCGATACATGATAAACTTCCGTATGGGATTGTAATGCCTCAAACTTTTGCACAGTCTAACACATTAAAAAACTACAAAATCCCACTACTGACCAATAAAATGATAACACCCTAGTCTATTTGAAACGTCAGCCTATAGCTATTTAAGTCACTTCGTCTAGAAGCAATTTTGTTAACACATTAATGTGAAATTCAGTCTTTGTTCGAAAGAAGATAAGTGAATTATTGCCATAAACAGCTTCTGATCAGGAATCGCCAAGAAATGGATAGCTTATGTCTGTGGAAATAACCAGCCGTTAATACTTCAGCTATTATAACGACACTGAAAGAGTGGTAACTCGGATTTGCTTTTCCAGAAGGCTTTGAACAAACATTAAAACGGGATTTTTTTGAAACATTCAAGTGGCTATTAAAAAATTCCACCTTTGTTAACCTTACGCGCTCATTGTATGAGATAAAGCCGAGGAATCGAGCTGGCAGATTTTAATTTAAGGCCGACACTGGAGTGAATTGAAACCACTTGGTTAAACGCGAACGAGGCAAGCCGAAAGAAGTAATTTATCCTCAACAACTTCCAGTTCTTTCCTGTGACTCTTAGTTCCTCTACGTGAGAAAGATTGAGACTGAAACGCCTAATCTCTCCCCTCGGACGAACAGCGAAAAGGCGGCATAATTGCAGTCGTACTCAAAACAAAAGCTTTTCAATCGTCGAGATGAAAGAATCTCACTACTATGCTTTGTATATGTGCCTCGATGTGAAACACTGATTTCGGCAGTGAATCATCGTACCAATTTGCCATCAGAGCCCTTTAACTTACCTAATTAAGCAATCTTGGATATTTCAGTGCTGCACTTCCTAAATACTAGTATGATCAGTGAACACAAATACTTAAAGTATATTAAATGTGAAATTTTGGCCGTTAGATGCTTTAATTTCAAGAAGGCGAAAATTTCTATCACTACTTATTTTGATATTCTGTTTGGAAATGTTCGCTAAAGAGGGTCTCCCTATGAGAGACCTTGGTAAAAAGCGAACATGCGAAATGCTTAAACCCAGGGAGAGGGGGGTATAATTTAATGTTCATTATATACGCAGAGTTGCGAAGAAACTCGTCATAACTTAGTTAATATCGCCCCACTCACTCTACTCAACGAAGTGTTGAAAATTTACTTTTGACTTTTCAGCTGTCATATAGCTTGTTGCTCAATAGCCGCTCATATTTGACACTTCACTTTATACACAAAAAAGCGCTTTGTCCTTAGCGCATCCGCTTATTTCAAAGCACGCTGTTTATTCTTGACGAAATTAAAACAGCAAAAAATCATTGAATAATTCGCCTTTATGCTAATTCGCCATATCGTTGCTAATTTTTTTTAAACATTCATCGGCCTATCTTTTTCATATCTTTTTTCCACCTATCTCACACATTCACTAATAGAATCACATTAAAGGTGAGGATATTTTGCTTTCAGCTGCATATTCTGTTTTACACTCACCAATGCCGTCGTCAACAATTGTTATATTGTCAACTTCTCCGAATTCGTTTGTTTCCAGCTCGTAATGAGGTTCGCCATCCAGAAGCTCGAGTACGAGCAAATCCTCCGAATATGTCCATGATCCGAACTGAATACCGTCTCTCAGTAGTGTCTCTTAGAGGAGTACATAATGCCGACAACAAGGAAAGTTGAATGCAGCATGATGTTTTCTATCAAAGGTATATCGACGAATAATTTTTGAACTCATCATGGCGGATATGAATTTTTGTCCTATGAGCAGAAACTTCTCATTATGTCCAATAGACCACCCACCAAGATAAGGGGGTCGTTCACTGACCTCAAGATGTTCCATACGAAATCACTCGTGGGTTGTTTTTTGATGTGAATTTGCATAAAGGTTGAATGACGATAAAATAAAGAAGTTAACCTTTAAATGACATTTTTGCTCGTCGAATGGAAACCTGAAAAAATAAGCACATTAAGGGTTTTTTAAATATTTTTTTCTTAAATCCACGTAAACGCTAGGCAAACATTTGAGGAAAACTCTTAATGCGTTCATTAAAGAAAACCACATAATTCATTCTATCGAATTTAATCTTAACCACTCTTTACTTACAAGTGATATTTTATCCGTTTATTTCTCCTTTAATATTTGTATTTCTTCATTTCTAGCCTCGCGACAATAATCTTGCCATGTACATTAAGTGTTATTTAATCTAGTGTTTAATTTTCGCTTAGAATTCATTGTAATGATTTGATATCGATCAAAGTCGGCGTTATTGGTTCAAGTCAAACATATAGATGGAGTTTTTGTATTTGATGAAATCTTTCTTGCATATAATAAACGCAAAATGAGTTTTCAATTCTCACACAAGAATTCTCCTCCAAATGAACGTTTACTTACCATCGTACATCAATTTGACACATACTTTTGAAAATTGCTGGAGGCTCCCATATCACCTCACCACTATAATGCAGTGTCGCTTTTGTACTAATCGTTATATTATAGTTACTATCCGCACTGAAAATGGTAACTTTCTCACAAATTTGCATTCAATAATAGCGTTACCTATTTAGACTCAACGTTTCACAGACTTTCGTGGAAATTTTTTCAAGCTTTGCTTTCCGCATAATGCTGCATATTATATATGTATTATATATATATTATATATATATATATATATATATATATATATATATATATATAAAGACTAGTTGAAAGTGGTCATTTTCATTGTCAATGACCGCCTGCCATAAGCAGTCCACAAGATAAAACTCTGGAAATTAAATTGTATCAATGAAATAATTCATCGACTTAATTGTAAAATTTCCGTCCTGATGGTAAGCCGATACTCGGCTCATTGAACATTACTTAGGAATAAAAGTGCTAGGTTAGCGATGGGAAAAGTATAGTGGATCTAACTAACTTGTTGTACAGCACAATATCAGGCACCCAAATCATTTCATATGGGACATAAAGCACGCTGACACCACCATAGTTTTTCGGATCCCATGATAATTTCTTGTCGATCCATACTTGCTTCAGCCAAACACTGCACGTCATAATTTGATCAATCTCGTGCTGGAAATATTTACACGATTGGTATTTTACTTCATCTATATAATAATATTGTTCGAAATAAGGAAACAATGCTAATAAGGTGTTAAGTTCATTTTTTGCTTCAAAACATGTCCTCAATTGCTCATTTCCCGAGAAACTTGCAACGCTATTGTTGCTGATGACATTAGGGGGAAACATAAGCAGCAAAAACAAAACGGATTATCATCTACGCTACCAAAAGTGACCCGCTGATTCCATATTTTGCTACGTCTTACATAGATTCTTTGGTAATAGTACCGATGAAATAAAGGTTCTATTCGAAGAACTGCACAGATACCACGTCGATAATTTGTGAAAGACGAAGTTTTAGCTTGATTGTGACAGGTTCGTGTGGTGACATTGCCGGTCTTCGATGCCTGTTGTAGTTGACCATTAAATCGTCATAGAGCCGTTTTGCGTCTTCGTTGCCACCTGTCAGGCTAGTTCCACAAACAACTAGCCATACCAATGCTTCTAAGAGACCAAACATCTTAATAAATGCAGCGCTAACACTTCAACGCCATACTCTCCATCAACGAAATCCACCTGCAAGCATCTTTTTTTTAAATGCATCATTGGAGCGCTAAAAAATCCGTCTAATCGTATCTACTTTATCGTCGTTCTTATCACTGTTGTCATAAATGGAAGCTGTGATAACACTATCATCCATTAAAATTAAAATAAAGCAACCTATGAGATACTTTTTCCTCAAATATTTCCTGTTGCTACTTTTCTGTTTTAGTTTTCCGCTACGTTTTCTGTGAAGCTGCATCTTCACTCAACTCCTCTTAATCTTTTTTTTCCCACTTTTTACATTTTTCCTCATCCCGTTAGACTCTTTTCTCCTCTTTTCAGATATTTTGCGCTCAGTTTTTCTCTTCCCTCAATAATAATTACATATTTTCTATATCTGTATGATTAAACATAATGCTGCAACAATGCCTTTGAATATAAAACGAATATATCACAGAAATAAAAATGATTTCAGAAATAACCGTGAGTGAAAAAAAAAAAACGCGACAGATGATAGACTGTAATACTTCTCGAAGATGAACTGAAAAAAAAAAGAATTGTTGAATTTGATGAAAAATATCTTCATATAACGATCAAAGGTCACATCCTGCAAATGCTGGATTATTTAGATGTTCTGGACAACAACAATGCTTTTCGATAGCAATCGATGTTAAACATATGAAGAAAACGACGAAGACATTTACACTATTGCCGCATTCAAAGAAATATGAAAATATCTGTATTGTGTAATCAAAACGAAACGTTAAGAAATGAATTTTAATTGCACTATTCGATAAGTATTTGAGTTGAAATACAGCAGAGAATTATCGTAGAGATCCTAATATGCAGAATTTTAATTCAAAACAGAAGACTTTCAAGAACTGTAGTGCTTATGGCATCATTTAAAAAATAGCAAATACGCAGACGAGAGAATTTACATCAGCATATCGATAGAGAATTTCTGTTCTCCTCACATTTCCTCTCCCTTCCCCTTCCTCCTTTTGCGAAAAAAGAATATCCATATTCAGAAACTCTGGATTTCGTACTATAACTATCCTTAAACGCAATGCATCAAATGTGAATGAAGTATGAAAGTGGAGTGGTGAGGAGCAAAATTTCGACGTCCTCTAAAAATCAATTTTCAGCGATTTGATTTCGACAAATTTATGATGCAAATAGTTTTCAATAAAATTACGCTCTCGGAAGCGTAAAATACTTTCCCAACGTCTGAAATGCAAATAGCACAAATTTTTGATGTTCCACTCATCAAATGAACTCTCACGTGAAACATCATCGATCAGAATGAAGGAAACGTTTGCAAATGCGCGATAGCCGACAAATAGAAAGAGTTCTCAATAGAGTCCAAAGTAAGTTTATTATAATTTAGTGCGACATTAAACTGTAAATATATTTAATATGTGTTAAAGGAGAGAACTAATAATGGGAATATTAGTTGAAGGAAACAAGCATTCCAACCACTCCGTCGACAAACTTCCCTCAGCCTCGGACGGAGACAAACAAAATCCAATATGATCACTCAAACTGAAAACATCATCGGTCTAAATACCTTATCACTTAGAAATCTTATCACTGCTCATGAAAAAGAAGGGCTGAGAGCAATTAATGAGGATTGCTGTGAAGATTTCGGTATGAATGAGGCATAAATATCACAAAGAACGATGCTCTAATATTGAGGAGGAAATGAGACATGAGGACGTGAAAAAAAGGGAGTAAAACGATAAAGAAATTTTGCAAACACTATTATTGCACAGTGTAGAAAAAAACTTATTGCATGGTGTAGGAACTCTATTTGCGTATTTTTTCGAATAAATCATGGGCTCTCCTTGCCGACTTGTCATTCAGTGCTTGACTATAATGGATGTTAGAAAAATTAAAGTCCTGATAAGGTTGACTAAATGGCGCAATTTGGCAGGATAATAGGATGCTGGCTGTCTGTTCTGGCGCACATCCCTTTGATTAATATGCTGATTATAGATGCTGATCGGTGATAGGCTTGAAGCTAACTGTTCAATCCGACCCCTCCTTCCCTTTTAGTGATTCATACTTTGAGGCTGAAACCATACTTGCCTGCCTTCTTGATACTACATCAACAATGACACTGGACCATCCAAAAGTTTATTAAATTAAGAGGATGTAAAGGGTTTCTCAAAATTATACGCCATGAAAAAATAACTCGAGCAATCTGGCATTCAGCTATTTATGAAGGGCACATAGATTCAATTTCCTAAATGAATATAATTAAATTAGGAAAAACAAACTTTTTAAAATATCAGCGATCCTACTAATAAATTTTAATCCATGATTTTCTTTAATAACTCATTTTCTCCTTGAAACAAAGAAAGAAAACAAAGAAAAACGAACGATAAGGGAAGCTAATTTCCTTGCAATTACAACGGTAGACGATGCAATAGGCCGAAGAAGCAACGCTTGCGTTATGTGAAGCAAACTAGCAATGAGCCGCTAATCCAGGCTTTACGTTGTGGCTTCAGTTATGTGTGCGATCGATATCGGCACTGCTGTTGCGTTCATTTCGTCAAGCGCATTTGCTTTGAATGAGAAATTCGAAAATATACACAACGCTATATTATCACTTTATGCAATTTCCTAAAAAAATCACTTCTATCCTATTTTCAGTACCAATTAAAATAATCAACAATTATTACTATCTGAGACTGCCTCATAGAAATTATTCTTAAAATTTCAATTATTTTGTCCTTCTTTGCCTAAAATCATCATATTCTTTCTTAATCAAATCTGTCGTAAGACTTTAGGGAATTTCTTAAAATGGCATGCAAACATTTATATTTTCCGTTGCGTCTTTAATCGAGTTTACCAATGTGGACGGCTATTAGCATCGAATCAATTGAATGAAAAGAAAGAGTCAAATGAATAAACCGTTGAGAACATTAGATCTTCCCTACGAAGAATGAAGGCTAAACTTCCGGGAAGATCGACGAATCCCCCCTCCTTATTCTGTCTATTACAACCTCGTAAAGTTAAGAATTCGTTGAAATGGAAGGTCGTAGAAAAACACATTCACCGCTACCTACCTCCAACGAAGATTAGTTTTAACGTCACTGTTTTTTATGCAAGTGACGTGAGAGGACATACTCTCATAAAGTGCACAACTTGCTGATGGCTGAATGCTAGCTAACATTATGACGGAAATTTAGTGACAACATAGCGTCGTTACGTAATTTTGAAAAGATGCAATCATTTTCCGCTCATTCATCAACGTTCACATTCTTTCCGTAGCAGAAAATTCGCCAGGAACCGCATGAGTGACTTCCACTTCGCACCGCTGTGAGATAAAATTTCAATATCTCATCTATGTAAAATTCTTTGTTGAATAATAATGTGCTGCTATGACTTGCTTGACCTTATTTTTCGATCTATCTCCCAGGTGGGGGAAAGTCCTCGTTTCTGTTGTAATTTTCTGCATTGTTTGGGAATGGAACAAACTTTTTTCGATTTATCTCGATGGTCACTTCATCTTCGATGAAAAGAAAGCACAAAGTCGAATCGAAAAAAATATTTATTGGCGGAAGTTGGATATGCGAAACATGATAATATAATCAACGAAACGTCGAATTACCTACATTTTACTCAAACAGTGAAAACGCTTTTTTTGAGATAAGCGGAAATCAGTTGATGGCGTTACATAGCAGACAATAAGTTCTGGAATCATCTGCAAATAGCTGAAACATATTTCAAAGAAATTTCGCCGTTTATTCGTTTATACAAATAGCAAAAGGTAAACGTTGAAGGTGAAATAGCGTTTCGTATTTCTTTTGCGATATTTCACTGATTGTTCACCCTCATAAATGACTGTTATGATCAATGTAAATAGTGGCTCATATACGTAACAAGCCGTTAATTTTTTTGATCGCTTTACAACGTCGAAAACCTGGACGCAGTTGAGCGTGGATCACACTAGTCGGTAAATTTTTTTTGCATTTAATGCCCTGATTAAGCCACCCACAAATGTCAAAATTAATATATATTTGAGGGCCGAAACGAAACCCATCCATACTGGAAAGAGGTCAGCAACTTTCCGCATATCGATTTCGGATGTATGGATATCGAATGCCGACTATGGAATTTCTAGATATTTCAGATCTTATGATGTGTCGAATCTTCAACTATCATCTCCACCATCTTATAGATGAAATGGGACCACGGGTAGTTTTTGCACGAAATGAGATGGAGACTTAAGCAGAATGGTGAGAGTGAAAGGAACGAAAGAAAATACGATGGGATTGATACATTATGACATTAATAAAATTTTATTTCATCATTTTTTGACTGCTTTTATATTGGGATGACACTAATGCTAGCTAGCACTCTGATATCAGCTGCTGCATGTGGAATAATCGGGCAGTAAACTGCTACTCCATTCGAACACCTCACAAAATTGTTCCCTTGACGTTTCGCTTTTGGCTGTTTCCGACATCAGTGCAACTGCAACTGCCTTAGCGACTTTAACGTTGGCGGGTGTTGCTGACATATCTGCAGAGCATCTTTTGTAATGACCTGAGCATTTGATGCAGGTTAGCTCTGTTTTCACCAGCTGCTCAGAAAAAATCAGCTTCGGCATTATTCCTGACGAAGTTTATGGAAGTAGTTTATATTTTCCCACTTACACCATCACTTCCTCTTTTTGTTTCTCGTCTAGGTAAATAGTTTATTACATGCTTTTTGATGGTTTCGACTTTTATTTCATTCCAACATGCGTAGTTCACTTGTGAATGTTGCCTTCAACATCAGTGCACTATCTTCATACAATTTTCCTTCCTTTCGAATAAAGATTTGTTAATTAGGCGTGTTTCTCGATTCTTTGCAAGCCTTTCACGGTGCGCGTGTAAATATTTTGCTCGTTCTTTAAAGGTCACTGGGGACAAATGCACGTCTGGTGAACTGCGGGGGGGGGGGGGGGGGGGTTGTGTGCTGATAAACGGTGGGTTGCGAGGCTGATTGTGAGGTAGAACACAATGAGTTTGAAATGAAGCGAGAAGCCATGAATGTATCACATTGTGGATTCAGCCATGAGGTGGTAAACAATAGGCTGCGAGGTGGCAGAACATTGATTTCATGGCAATGGGTGATGGTGCCGAAAGACAGATTGTGCAGTTTCGATGCTATCATCGAGGCACAAGAAAACGCGAAGAATGAATGCATCATGAGCTGGCGATAAACAAGTACTGCTCCATATTTTCGGCTGATGCATCATGTTTTCAGCTTGACCCAGAAAGAAACTCTGACAAGAAGAACCTTGCTTATTAGATACAAAGATGTAGGGCTTCGCTTTCAGGCGCTGCGTTTGAATAGCAAGAAAGAAGCTATGAATGAAAGTTGGATGTCTTAAATGTCACACTACCGCGAATGCTGCTGTCAAAATTACAAGAGATCTTCAAAACCACAACAGATTCACTTCTCACGATGCAGTTTTCTCATTTTCTCACGCCTCAACGATGACAGAAAAAGTTATTGTGCTTCACGACACACATAGTGTGGGCTGCGGGATGAAGCTGCAGGTGAACCGTAGAGTGTTAAGCAATATGTAAATCCAGCTGTGCCAAGTTCAAGTAGAGACAATATGACTAATCATACAGGACCGAAGCAGATCCTCATCTGCACATGGATTGTTGCGATACCGCGTCCAGTTTAATGGCAAAACTGGTGCGTCTGTTATAAACTGCCCGCATCTGAATGTTTTCCTTAATTTTAATAAATAATTAGCCAATAGGTTTTATTGGTCCTCGCTGGGCAAATTATTTTGTTTGGCTTCCCAACATTTCTTCGTTTATTTTGATTGAAATTTTTCTTCTCGGAATTTCTATATTCCTTGCTTTCGTCACTATCTCATGTATTTCCATCTACTATTTGGTGACTTAAACAATTGGTGGTTTTTCTTCAGCAGTGGCCAAACTGTTAAAACCCCACCGAATGAGTTTTCTGACGAGGCTATACAAATCTGCAGTCGAAGATTTTTTCGAGAACGCGCCAAGACAATTTCCCGAAGCCTGAACTTGCTAGCATGAAGATCGTACAATACGTGCACCCATAGTTTACCAACAGTGCAGAACTGCCAAGTAAGTGCAAGCAGTGTGAGCCGTCGTGCAGTTGATTGCAAATTGAGGGCACCATGCAAAGCGCGACGTTAGACAGCGTTCGACGCTACATAAGAACGTCAAAAGAATTGAAGGACGAATGGAAATCGTCGCGCTACGACCAGCCATATCGAACCGACCGTGAAAGCATATGAAAAAATCTCGTCCAGACTGCGTGAAACTTATTCAAGAATCCGTTCACCATAAGCCAATATATGCTGGAATGCTAAAATAAACATCCCACACAACACCGTTACAACTTTCCTGTAGAATCAACCGACGCATCGAAAAGTCAAAACAAGTGTTTGGGTTTTAAGCTCGGTCATAAATCAACATGTGTGCGCTCAATTAAATGAACTTCTTCGCACAAGAAACAACCCAGCACTTAGTTACACCACCTACTCCACTTAATCCAATGCCAACTACTAGGACACGTACCCTCACTTCCATTACTCTATGGATCGCTTCCGAAAGCTAGGCAGGTATCCTCGCACGGCTTTTTTTTGCATAAACATAAAGGTGGCAAAAAATCCAAGAATTTATACACTGTGCGATGCACTCTCATTTGTGCAAACAGACCATCTTATCCGCCAAATTCATGCATAACTTGCGCGCTGTTAGAAAAAACTGGATAAATCGAGCCTTTTTTATTATATTTTGCAATATACGATGAAATGTCGCTTATGTGATGGTGCCATTTGCTGGCATTCCATAGTGATAATATCTTCGATAGAAAAAGTACAAAGAGCACGGAGAAGGAAGAAAATTTTTTGCTATGGAGCAAAAGTAGATTCAAAATAGCCAAAGTGATGAACACCGCGTTGGCCTTCCACTGATTTTAATCGATCTGCAAGTGCAAACTGCTCCGTTTTCCCTCTCCAGCTCCTCCTCTCTTAAACAGCTGAACAGCAACAGCAACGTACCACCCCTTTCGAAAATATCGTTAAGGCTTCGAATTAGCGCTTCCAACTTTGCCTAGTGAAACAGGAATCATCATGATGAAAATGGAATTGTTCTATTCAACAAAGCGGTGAGCTGCTAACGAGGAATAGACGATACCATAGGCGGCCGTAAAACGACCCAATAAAAACTGCAAAAAACAAAGAAAAACGAACATACAACCGGTCGACGAAACAGCGTTCTTTGAGCAACAACACATAATTGGATCAAAAATGACTGCAAAAGCAAAACATCAGAAAGTAAAGAAACAGCTGAGAACGGAACACTGTAAGCTTGAAAGCATCAAATAATAGGCCGAGTAGCGAAGGCTGCCCCACCGAAACCATAAATTCCTGACGGGAATCTTGAAAATTGTTGGATGTAGAGATTCGCACATAGTCGAAAGTGCATTATCCTGCTAAAATTGAGCTGGGTCGGTGTCTAGGTACGCAATGACCTCTCTCACATGACAGTTTCTACGCCTTCATTAATGCGGAAGCATCTCATTTCAAAAACATATACACCCGCCATAAGTCAGCGTTCCGTCAACTCCGAACAAAAACATCATGCGTTTCACGGTTCATAAATGACCTGAAAAGTTCCATATGGATGATGGTTTCGTTCCCAGCAGAAGCTGAAAAAATGAAGAGAAAAAACATTTGGCATTTCGGAACATTGTGGCCAAGCAATGCACTGCAACTAAGAGAGAAGTAGCCATGTGGAATTTTCAACAGTACACTTGCATATAGCAGTAAATGCCTGAAACTCAATCGTTGTTGAAAGTTTTTGCGATATAATGGGCGCAAATAAATCTGAGTCGAAACTTTCTCCACTTTTTAAGATATACTCTTAACATAACAAAAAATAAATTTATTCAAGCGTAAAAAACGAGCTTTCGACTAGGATAATCGACGATATAAAAGGAGCACATGCTCAGCCATATGTGAACATATATTATTCACCTCAAAAGACCGAGTAACCCGTTAAACGAAGCGCCGATTTAACAGAACATATAATCAAGCACAAAATATCGAACGTGAGAGTGTGGCAAGCAGGCCCTGCGTATACTATTACGAAAGGAACAAACAATGAAAACCGATCAACTCAAAAAGAAGCGATCAATGTATTTTATAGAAATCTGACTATCCACAGAGCACACGCTATCGTTAAGAAAGCGTCTAGTTAACATGTAGCCACCAAAATTGATAGCTGCAAAATAGTGCAGTATCTGTTTTCCACTTTCTACTTTATGTGGAAAAAATTGCACATACTCATAAATTTTACTTCTGTGTCACTTGAACTCTTCAGATGACTCGAAATGATTGAACCGTCTGGATGAAAAAATTAATTTAGCAATTATTCGATAAATGATATTAGAGATAATAATTGTTGCGTTGTAACGACAACAAAATGAGAGCTAAATGAGCGCGACTAGGCATATTCGGGCCCGAAATCAGGAATGTTCTGATCCTTATAGCCTTTGAGCCAGTAGGTCGTTTGCTTGCCCTTGCCCTTCATTTCGACTTCTCCACGTAGCACAAGCCGAAAGCCGGGCTCCTTGTCGAGAATTTCCTTCGTCTGCTTGCTTACATGGATCCTCAGCGCTAAACAAAACCTTTTCAGAGGCACTTTTTCAAATAATTAGACATTTTAAAGTACATAACCTTCCCAAGATTTTTTGCTGCAAATTTTCGATCGACATTTGTGGCTCACTGCAATTCGTCTAGCCTTCCTTTTCTGCAGCGAAGCATCAAATTATTTTTTGCCTATTGCATCACTCAGATTTTCGCCTCCCTCCTCCATGTTCGCCTTCATAAGTTCTCCTCCATCCCGCAATCCATAATCAACGCTGGAAACATTTAACCTCTAAAGAACCTCAGAATCTCTCGTAACCTGACACTTACTCATCTGACTGTTCCACGTTAGGTTGTGAGGTAGAACCCTTGTTCAAAATTTATGGTTTTGTTCATGACTTCCAACGTTAGAAGTGTTGGAAGAATGATCTAAAAATTCAAAGATAAAAATAACTTACGCAATCCATTGCTCTCCATCCTACTACTTGTATTTACTGTGTCGCCAAATAAACAATACCGCGGCATTTTGGAGCCGACCACGCCAGCCACCACCGAGCCTGTAAAGAGTTTATAAAATTCATTCAAATTTATGTCTCAAGATAGTCATAATGCACGGTCTCCACGATTCATAACTCGTCATTGTCAGTGAAATCCTCAAAGAAAAACAAACTAATGACATCTGCTAACATAACAATGAATAGTGATGAGCGGATATCACAAGGTCATAAGTCTCCAGGAACTATTTCGTACTCAGATCATCTAACTGTTTTGCCACACGCTGCAGAGAGGATCCTATATCAAATCTGATTTTCAACCATGGCTGGAATCGACACATGAAGAATGCGCACGTTGGTCACCTACCTATAACACGTACCTCTACAATGCAGAACATGGTATAGGGAGGGCATCTTGTAGAGTAAATTTTTCATCAAACAATTCTTGCTATTTTAAATAAACCATAGTGAGACTGCCACATACCTTTTGATGATGGTTGTGTGGCGCAAATGTCCTACGGTGTAAATATTAGGAGATGCAATCCCTTATGGAGCAACTATTCCACTTCAAGACATACTGGCGCGCCATGAAACTCAACGGAACGAGGTTTCGCAGTAGCGGTAACCCAAAGTGACAGATTTTGAGGCGCAAGTGCCTTCACTTCTCGTCAGCTATATACTTCCCCTCCTCTCACCAAACACACGCAAGAGATTAAAAACCATCAAGGCAATTTTCCTCAGCCTGGAGCTTTAACGTGCGTTTGTAAACTGACTTGTAACTTTGTCGAAGCGGCACAACGGACCTTACAAGCAAAGAAACAGATATGCAGATAGATCAAAAAGAAGATGAACATAGCGATCGAGAGGAACTGGGCAATATCTACCAGCGATGAAAGGCACAGAGGAACATAGCGTCAACAATTAGTGATGAAATCACCAGTTATTTGAGAATTAAAGAATGCTTGTCTTTATGGATGCAACAGCTTATATTACTTGGTGAACATGTTATGACCTCTCATTTTTGTACCGTACTTTTATACGAGCTTCCACTATCTACGTTTAGTCATTATGAGAATGACTACGAACTGGAGATGGTCTCTTAGTTCTCAGCGAAATCTGCATCTGCTCATGTGGCAAAGAAATGACAACCCCTTTCCACTCTAACCTCATTCATCATCATCCGCGTATTCTTGAGAGCAAGCGATTTCAAACCAATAATCCAAAACAAAGCACGTTCAGCAGCACATCCACGAAGCAGAGCGGAAGTAATGAAAAAATGATTCATCGAAAATTAAGTTGAAGGTGTTGCGAGTACCTACCTGAGTGTATTCCTATGCGCAACTTGAGCTGCTCATCAGGCCGATGTCTGATGACGAAATTTTTCACTTTGTGTAGGAGAGCGAGTGCCATCTGTGCTATCTGGGAGGCATGCTGGTCATGCCGTTCAGGCAGACCTGATACCACCATATAAGCATCGCCAATCGTCTCAACTTTATAGACCCTGAAGTTGTCGACCACACCGTCGAACGCCATATACAGATCGTTTAGTAGTGTTACCACCTGAAGCCGAACTCAATCAACGTAAGAAATCATTTGTAAACGAATGAAATCTTTTAGCACTTCAACTGAATCAAGGGATGAGCTGAATGCAGACTCATCGTGTTAGTATAAATTCATTCGAAAGAATGAAGCAATCTGTGAAGTTAATATCTCGTAAAGCATCCAACTAATCATGAACAAGGCGCACAGCTCTACTCCTCGAGAATTTAGAAAATGAACTTATAGAGTGAAAATTTAGAAAGCACGAATGGAAAAAATTATACAATTACTTTCTAGAGAAAAGTTCCATGGACAAGGAGACCTCCTAACTGTTTTGAGATTCGGTAAGGAAAATGAAAAAAAAGCACCAGATTCATGAATAATTACTGATTAAATTTTATCTTCTTTCTCTTTTTATGGTGAACTTCGAACAAATGGTTTATTTATTGGTAGTTCACAACAACGGTCGTCAAACTACCAGTGTAATATCTCCCCTAGGCTCCATCCCTCTCCCCTTAAGAATTAATCAAACTAAGCATAATCGGTATCCTCTTACTAAATTCCACGCTCGAATCTACTGGAGTAGGGCGAAACCATTGAGTAACATTTGCTAAAAATAGCAATGACGAAATAGAAGTTGCGAAGATCAACGGATAATGAAGAAAGTGAATGATCCGAAGAACCTCAGCGAAACCTGTTCAATGGGCGAAGGCATGTCAAGCGGAAAAATTGATTGTTTTGCTAGGAAAATAAAACATTGTAATGTAGGCTGACAGTATTTGATGATATGGTTTAATAAAAAATAAAAAAATCAGATGATTTCTTCGAAAATTCTTACAAGTCTTGCCTTTTTAGGCGACAGAAATTTCCCCTGAATGTTACTGGATTTAGAGGTATTCTCAAAATCCAATAAGAATTAATTAATTAAACTAGGCATCAAACTAATGCCCTAGAATTATCTCTAACTTCACACCAGTCACTGTGAAAAACCACCTGAATTCATAGTTTTCGTTGATTCTTCATCCCTCTCTTAGGAAGTTTAGTAAAGGTTTTTTTGCAAAAAGACTGAGATTTATTCATGCGAAAAGCTCCGAAATGCAGCAACAGAAAAACTGAACCAACCTGCATAGGAGTGGACATTGAGGAGAGCGCAGTGAACCCAACAATATCAGAGAAATAAATTGTTACACTATCAAAGGCTTCAGCTTGCACAGCACGACCGCTTATTAGCTGAAACGATCTGCTGAACTGTCTGCACTTCCAAAGGAAACCAGTTACTTTTTGTTGAGAAACTTAAAAACAAACAAACAAAGTAAAATAAAATAATGAAATGAGAAATGCTGTTGTTGTGTGTAGCAGGCCAAAAGGAAGCATACTGCTGTCACACTGGAAGCCGGACTTAGAACATTCAGTCACAGAACGAATCAACGTTCCTTAAGCGAATTCAGTGAAATGGTTTTTTGGCAGCTTATGAAAAGCACCCCATCTTCAGTATACTTATTTCTCTTATTCATAGAAATACGATAAAAAAGTTATTCAAAAATAAGTGGAGTAGCGAGAACTGATGCGACATGCGCGTTTGCATCCCACTCATGAAACTAACTATTTTCACAAAATGATGAAACACACAGAATAACGACCTTGATATGAATAATTAATTATCCACTATTTGCCACAGATCAGTAAAACATTTTTTTTCGATAGACCTGAAAGGAAGGCAATCTAGGCAGTTGCAAAATATATGGGAATATTTAGCGCGTTTAACTGCTTATGAACAACATCCGAATTAATGAAACTTGTGAGTTCGAATAAGAAGATCGCTGGTTCTGTGTGTGTAGGATAATTCGTAATTCCGATTTCAGCTGTTCTCAAGTTGAAGCTGCTCGCCAGAAAAACACACACACACGCCGATGCTCACATATACAGCGCACTGCACACATACACATACAAACATAAACGTATAAAGGGACGCATTAACACATATATACATCACCTCAGTATAACATAAAAGTTAATCAAGGAAGGAAGAAGGTGGATGAGTTCATAAATGGAACCTGATCTGCGACGGACGGCGGCAGCAGTTGATGTAAAAGATCCTCCACTTTCTTCTTTTCTGCAAAATATTCCTGCGTGCGCTCCTCAACCAATCCTTCAAGATTATTCGCATACTGCTCCATTCGCTTCAATAAATTGTCCACCAAATTCGATGTTTCGTTGTTTCTGCAAGCAAAACTCCACATTGAAATAAAATCATTCTTTTCGATATTATTGCGGCAAAAAAAAACTGAAATAAGAATGAAGAGTGGGAAAGGGGGTGGGTACTTCCAATTTCTTGCTCGAATTTGTATCCGAGTCATTATTTTTGCAGCAATAGGAAAGCTTTCACTGTTTGACACAAACAAGGACGGGAAACTTAATGAGATATATGGGGAACATTGTTGAGATTAAAATTTTCAAGAACATGGGCTAAAGTGATACCGTAATTTAAATGAACCACTAAAAATATCATCTATGTGAGAAGTAGCCGTCGAAAAGAAGAGCAAACTAACTTGTTCAGAGAGCGGACCACTTTCCTAATAACCGAAAAATCGGGCCTATCATGCGGCTCTTCTGCCCAACAACCCATCATCAGGTTTATCAAATGCGGTTCCACTGCATCATCACTCAGCGCCGATTCAGGAATCTGCGGTCGGTATAGCTCCTCATCGGGACCCGGCTCCTTCCGCACGCGATCATAGATCTCTCCAAAGTTGTTTAATCAATGAAATTGAAAAGAACATTTCAGTATGAACTGGTAAGCTACTCTGGTCATATTTTATATTTTAAAAAATCAACAACTGCATTACCAAAGAATTTATCCATAACAAGGTTATTCGTGTGGAATTATAACGAACCATGATGTTGCTATTCTTTTACAAAGAATGATAATATTTTCCTCGAAAATTAACTCCAATTTATTCATTTCTGTGAATTGCTAAAATCACACCTTGAATGAATTTATTTACTACATCATTCGCCAGTGATGATATTAACGGATATTCCTCATCAATATTTTATAAAAATAGGCACTTGGCTACGAGAACGCTGAACTTGAACAACTAACGCTGATGGCTACCAACAAATAAAATATGCATAAGCGAATTATGTGATAAAATTAGCCGGACAGTGGTGCCAAATGTTCAGAGTATGGCGCAACGCATGAAAACATCGACATACGACATTCGTTTGTTGAAAATGTTCTCAACGCGTCTATTTCAGTCAGGCCTCATCCTACAGTGAACAAAGGTGTTCAGCTTTTGTATATCTATAACTAATATAGGCTATGAAAAAATACATACTACGATCAGGAAAAATAGACTGCACACATTAGAGCACCTACTAACTCGTCAAAGGATGCTAAATATGTTTTCCACTAAAGCAACAGATGGTTTAAAAAAACAAACAAAAACAAAAACATACAGCCAAAAAAAGGATAGAATTTTTACAACTTCCATTCATTGATCTCTTTGGTAAATGAAAAGAAATGCATCTATATAGAATATACCTTTTGGCGACGGTTCATCATCCATAAAGAAAACTCCTTTTCGAAACAACATCTCATGTAAGATAATTGCAAAGCTATACGAATCACCAGCTTTTGTACCATTCGGTGGAAACGCAGATGGATTTCGTAGAATTTCCGGTGCTGTCCATAATTTTTCTAGAATAAGAAAGACGAAGCTTTCATACAATATTAATGAGAATTTACTGAATAATAACGAATGACTGAGAAAATCTGGAAACTTGGATAAATATGAATATTCGAACGATGAAATAGTCTTCACATAAATATCTACGATGAAAATAACTTCGCGCAGTTTCACAGGATATACAAAGTCGTTCGTTTGGAATCGATAATTTCACAGAACCACAACAAACAAACAAACACGGATGTGGACAGATGATTTATGATGATGAGTGCTGCAAAAATGTTCATGCAAATATTTTGATCGCTATTAAATTCTTTCTTCATATCTACTTTACCCTTTAACAAGAAAAAAATCTTCGTATATTCCTTGCCGATGCTTGAATTTAGAGCATCAATAACCAATAAATAAGAACAGATGAAGCTATCAACTATACGACTTTGAGGGGTCGAACTATTGCCATCACAAATGCATGCATGGCGCTCTCACTCTTAGCGATAACCTCAAGTAAAGCAGCAAAAACGTGGCTCAAATCTTTACACATACGCACATAACCCCTTTACTTTCGACCTCTTCTAGCTGTTCTTATCTTTCGTAAAACCTCTTTATCGGCATCGAAGGACATCACGCTAAACGAATACCATAAATGGTAATCAGAGTGGTATAAAATAAGCGTAAAACTACAACCCCTGGCGCAATTTCGAATTTTCTCAAATCAGTTCATTGCACGATGATTCATACCACATCGAAAATATTATGTTTAAGAAAAGAAAACAAAAAGTGAACGAAGAAAGAGGGGGAACAACTAACTTCGATAGAATGCATGCTCTCCAATTTCGTCGATATTTTCATCTTCCATTGCGTGTAATTTATAAAAACCAAAATCTGTCACCTTCAGAACGAAACGACTATCAACAACACAATTCGACGACTTCAATTTACCATGTGAGCCAACATAACTGCTATGTAGGAAGTACATTCCCTAAAATATAAATATAAACATTAAACAATGCAAAACTTTAATTATTTTCTAATGTGATTTATTCAATAAACGTTTCCATTACTCTCAGTCAACATTATTACAGATATAAGAAATAGACACGAGTTTCAAAAAATGGAAAATGAGAGTGAACTGAATTCCATACGCGTCTCATGAGGTGCCAAAGCGAGCAAGGCAACTCTTTTATTTCACTCTTCCAATATTAGCTTCAAGAAAAACAAATAACGAATTAATAAGGCCAGATTTACACGTTGCATCACTTAGTAGCTTGTCGTTTGCACTTTGGGGTTACCAATTTCACATACATAATCAATCGTCTTTAGGAAAGACAGGTTTGCCATTTCCATTCATCTACGGAAACGATCAATTGTGCGCAATGGGTTGCCGAGTCATCCATCAAATTTTTGAGGAATCTATTCTCTCATATCTTCCAGTAAAATATAAATATTAAATAAAGATCTTTTTTACTTCATATTTATGCTTTCAAAAACAAAGAAAAACAAAGATCCTATACAGCAAAAATTCTATCACATTTATCTCTGACTGTAAGACCTTCGAATGGTTGTGTGAAATATGCTACAATAGAAAATGGAGTGAATGAGTTCTTGAAAACTCGCCTTGACATGAGAAATAAAACCATCCTGAATGCATCCCTCAAAAACAGCTCAACCGAACGAAACGAATTTTGAAAACGCAATCAAACCCTCAAGATATCCTTGGAAAAATTCATTCTCTCAATGGTAGTAGATATTAATGAACTGAGAATCCCTTGACCAATACATTTTTGTAAACGTTACAATCCAACATTTACATCACTACCTTTTATGTTCATCTTCCCTCTACCATGGTGAACGTCTGAAGGAAGTCAAGAGGAGGACGGAATTCCCAAATTCCTCTCGCACTACTGGGTACTAAAGCTGTGAGTGAATTTAAGGCAAACACCTATCACACTTCCTATGCCATGCAATCGAAATTCTCATAATAATTCTACTAATTCAAGTAAGAAAAATTCCAACCGCATAATTCTTGATGAAAATGAGCCTAAACTTGATGAAAATTCGATATGACGTACAAAAATTATCGCACATGTTTTACCTCTGCTAATCTCAGCTTTAATTTCTTAGAAATTTTTTGTGTCCTCGCCAACCATTCTTTGGCAATAACGTTTCAGCCAGCCCATATACATCCTCATAGAATTCAACAGCTGCTTCTCATTTTCAAAATAAAGCCGCTTTCCGAACCGCTCCCATTTAATGGCTATATTGACCGACAACAAGCAGCAAAAAATACACATCGTAATGGTCATTCTTTTTCAATTTTCCATATGCGTTAAGCATTTATTTCTATAATAAACATAACCTATCGAGTAATGAAACACCAACTGAAAAAAAAAAACATTTTAATTATTGACTAAATTAATCTAAAAACTCACCTTAACTAAATCATGTAGCAAAGAATATTTCATCATTTTATCAAGTTCGATCTTCTCGTTTTCTAGAATATCTTCTAAAGAACCCTTTGGACAATACTCCTGAACAAGACAATAATGTGGACAATCAACGCAAGCACCAGTGAACCTGAAAATGATTTTCGGAGAATCAAATAAACCTGATAAAAAATTAAAAGAAAACATACAAGCATCACTCAACTCCTTCTCAAGTGGAATACTAGAGCGCCACAATATTGTGGTATATCTGCAGAATTTTTTGTGGTATATCTGCAGAAAAGTCCAATTATGTTTAAAACGGAAACCATAAGCACGAATTTACTTCAAAGAGTAAAATTAAACTCAATGACTGAGACGGTGCGCACCTTTACAGTTCTACCTGAGCAACTGCACAAATACTTGAAGAATAAGAACGAAACATGTAGGAGCAATACCGATATATACCAAAACAATACCGGAACAAACTTCGCGGCAATATCGCGATTACGTGCCAGTTTATGAGAACAATAGATGATTAGCTATGAAATCTTTTTAAGCTTTGTTAAAAAGCATCGCTCACGAAATCGAAACTACCTTCATATTTAGTGCTAAATGCCACAAATTTAACTGTTTTTTGTTTTACTTCAAAGGTCGTAAACATGCAACTGGTCATAATGCATGAGTTGCACTTAATTCTGGAAAGTAGTTTTTAGCAGGAAAATCCTATGGCAATTTTCAAGAGGCGAAATGCACAAACAAAGTTTCTTTAATGCGATTAATGGAATGAACGAAAAACTCAGTCTACCGATCGGAAAATATAAAAACGTGCACAAAATTAAAATATGCCCAATAAACATTAGTAGATTTTTTCGTAAATAAGAAAAATAAGTCGACAACACAAACCTGGTAATGTGATCATGTTGCAAATCTTTCATCCTCTTAAATTCCATCAACAAGGCACGAGACAGCTCAAGTTTCGGATATTTCTTCGGATCAATGTTGAGTTTTTTAACGGCCACAATCGTACCCTAAATATATGGGCGTTAGCAACATTCACTTAGAGCAGTGAAATTTATCCACTCAAAAGATATAAAATACGCTAATCAATTGTGCTCGAAGAATTTTATTCGTTTTATTGCAGTAAATATTTCTCATAAAACATTCCATCCTATCTTACTGTCTGTCAGAAAGGCGTCTGTAGCCAACTACTTCCCTCCAACCATTCAGCGGAGGTTCTCAGTCAATAAAAGCAACAACTTGAGGGCGTAATAATGAGGGTTTCATTCATTTTTAAAATAACCTAGATCAAGTTGCAACGATAGCGCTATCAATAACTCAATTTCGGCCATTTGAAGCCAAATCTTTCTTCCCATCTCTCGCTACCGCCGAAATTTTGGGGTCGGGTGATTTGCAGAACCGTTCTGGTGTCGGTGCGACTAAACGGCGGAGAGAGTTTAGCGCCGCCACTTCCGCAAAACCACGGTGATACAGAAACTAGCAAACTAGGCGTAATTAATTCACAAATACTGCTTGCGAAAATGAGCGAAGTACATATAAATTTGAATGAATTCAGATGGATTGCGTACCGGAATAATCGCCAACTAGGATGAACGAACGACTAAACGTTTGCACTTCTATCAATATTTTGAGTTTAATCCGTACATCATTATCAAAATATAGATGCTGCTATACACTAATTCACAAAATTTACTGTTTTTTCTTTGCAACACTGCAAATCAAGCATTAAAATATTCGGTCATATACAATGCTGAAGGAAGAATCTCTACCACTATCATAAGAATTTTTCATTTCAGCTGCCTACATCAAGTCCTACGTTTTTTTCAGGCTTCATAAGGGTTCTTCAATAAGATGATTATCAAAATAACAGCAAGAAAAAATCCCGTTCCCGCATCTCAACCAAACAGTCGCGATTTGAAGTTGCAGCGTTCATCTTTATCCAAGGGCGCAGTATTCACCTTTATTCAAAGGCGTATCCCACATATGTGCCTTTTCGAACGTTTGCTTCGTCTTGCAAAATGCGTTAAGACGAAGGGTTTGTAATTCCGTTGGTATAACAGATCATTGAATAACGTTAGACCCGTTTTTGAAGAACCCAATAATTCCAACTTTGTCTATTGTTCTGTAGTTATTACATTTCGAATTGTTACAGCTTTACAGTTTTATTCCCTACTTCTCCATCGGTCCCAGTGAAAGCTTTAAAATCATTCACCGATTCATCCAATAGATTTTTCCAATAGGCATTTAGAATATCTCGTTTTAATTCATCTGCGACATTGTTGATAAATTTCAGTTCGTCAGCAACGGTAAACGGTCTGCAGCATACTCTATGCAAAAGCTGAAGTCTGCATCAATCGCTGATCAGACAGCAATAAGTATCTGACCGGCGTATGTCGCCTTGACGAACCGCATGACACCTTAGCCAAGACGGTGAAGAAATTAGGCAAAAAAAGAATTCGGCTCTCTCATTAGAGATAACGGTCAGGCTTAGATGCAATAAAAGCACAACCTGCACAACCTCGACATTTTCACTTTCAAGGCAAACTTTCAGAATAATATCAGCAGTGCCTATCATTATTAAGATTTTAGTAGGTAATTTCAGAATCAGCAACGAATTCAGTTATCTATATATAAGTGCCCGATACGGATGAATGTTCAGCCGTCCCATAAAGAAACATTCTAAAGAAACACATAACGAGATAAATATAAAATGATTTCGCTTGCCGCACATATTGAAGTCCGTGTCGGACATATACAAAGCACAAGCACTCACCTTATATATTGCAGTTTTTGTGTAGATTTGAGCATTGTTTTGCATCTGTATGGTTTCCACAGAACCGCCACTCTATAACATGATAATATTTCGCGCGGGCAAGCGCTCTCATCTATGCACTCCACCTTCCCTCCCCAATCCTCATTTTAAAGAATACCACACAAAACCGAATAAAAGTATAAAACGAACGGACGACATAAATCAGCCACTACAATGAAACTGGGCAATGATGTATGAGTTTGGAGCGTTTATTTCATTTGACAGAGCTCTGTAAAATCAACATCACGATGTCCTATGGTCTTTTTCATCGACTGAAATTTTTCACTATCTTGATCAGTACAACATTACTTTCAAAACAACGCTGACTCCTTTTCTTAGCCAAAATATTCCCACTGCATCATGTAGTCTTACATTAATTAAAATGATGCTCGAACCTTCTCTCTTGTATAGACATATCTTTGATTAAAGAACCAATTCAAATTAATAATCACTATAAAACTTCGCTATCCTCTCATAAAGAGATTTCCTTTCCCAATCACCACGACCGTTGAAAAATTCAACGAAAATTCAACAAAAATTGCAATATATTAACTTCCAAAGTAAAACGGAAATCAAAAAAACATTTTCTTTCCGTGTTAAGAAGTAAAATAAATTGGTCACCAGTTTATAACACAGCGATTAAGTGATGAGCGTGAAAAGAATAATGATCACCTTTATGCTGAGACCACCGAAAGAAAGTTTGCGATTCCGAAGTGATATGCTTTTTTTGGTTTGCAATTCGAATTCGTCCTCATTCGAGGACTTTTTCTTCTTAGAAGTCGCATCCGAATTCGTCGAAATTGGAGATGAGACTCGTCTATCGCCAGCTTCTACGTCCCCTTCCTTAAAGTGTACGCCTTCTACATTCGATGCGAACGGTGACTGCGAGTTTTCCACCTAAAAAGTGCATAAAACTTCAAATCTTTCAGAATCTTAGTTCTTCTGAACTTCAAAGCTTCATTCATTCGCGATTCAACTTTAGTGAGAAGAGAGGGAGCATCTGTTTTGGCCAACTCAGGGGGAACTAGTAGGAGAAGAATGAGGATGAACGAAAGCAGGGAAACAGAGAAACACTGACTGCTAAAATCAGATGCAAAGACCATAAAGTGCCTATCGCATTTGTTTGACCATTGACCCTTCTCGATAGAAACCTTTTTAGGAAACAAGGTCTTTAATGGAGGTCAATAAAAGCCTGCACCAAACGTTTCCACTAAATAAAAGCCTCTTCTTCGGATATACCAGCAGGAAATAATTGCTTCACGCGCGTTCTTAAAAAACAACAACATCAATTTCGCATTATAATACTGCATATAATCGAAAGAATACCTTTATGAATTCAAAAAAATAAAAAAAAATTGAGGAAAACGAATTCGGTAAAACATTCTCGCCTAGTGATATTGAGAGAACCTTTACGATAACTTAAATATGATAGAATAACTGGAAAGTATTTAATAAATGAAACGAGCGTATAAGAATGCCCTCAATCGAGGATCCATAACTAACATGATTATGACTATTTATCTGCTGACTGTTCTTATCATGAGTTGGCGATGACTTCTTCCGTGTAAAAATGCTGAATTTGCGATCGATCATTGCGGATATTTTACGTGTCGCACCCGAGCTCGAGCTTCGCTGCAAATTTCACATCAGTCTCATTCCAATGCTCATCAAAAATTAATCCCTTCAACTAAAAATGATGCACAATTTACTACCAATAAAAATCTTAAAATGAAAGTAAACTGAAAAAAAAATTACTGAAAACTTTCGACGTTTTTCGCTCAGTGCCTCTTATTTAAATACACTGGTGGAACAATACCGGTTGCTGATCGTTGAGAAACTCTCACCTCGTGGTTCTAAGTGTTGAATAGCTAGCACCACCACCACCACCTAGAGCATCTAGCCATGTTTCGGTTCTTCATTATCACAAAGTGACAGCCATTTTCCGAACAGTTTACCTGTTTAATAAAGACTAATAAAATACGGAAAACGGTTTATTTAGTTACTATTCAACCACCAATATCGTCCAACAGATTATTTTACACAAGCAGAGAGACCAGATTATTTCACACATAACGCTTCGATTTGGTGACAGAGTTTGCTAATACGCACTAATGATACGTACCTCCATTTATCAGCCGCTCGAATCCCAAAATCTCAGCCATTATCCCATTCTAAGGAGAGGATAATTCGGAATTCTTCAAGCGGAAGTGATACTATCAACATTTTCAGAAATATCCATTACCTTATTTGCTAAGAGGATTAAAAGGTGCCTACCACCTTAAGAGAACAACATAAAACAGAAATAAAAAAGTGCGTAAACGCACATGTAAATTGCAAAATGCAGCCATAACAAAGATATACACAAGCATCCGCGTGTTTTCCAAAAAGCCAACAATTTCTGATACTTCATATTGCCGTTGGCGTTAGCACAAAAAAAGTACCCCTCCACCATCAGAATCGAAGAATACAAGATTCCTGCAGTATCATTAGACAAGTAAACAAATGTAGAAGTTGTAGCAAACAAGCGGCTGACGCTGAAGATTACTTCTTTGCGGAAAATTCAAAGGCATGATCTACTGGAAGCGTTATCGGCAATGGGATCATACACAACAAATCGCTCTTATTCTTACTTCGCTTCTCTCTTCACAAGTAGACATCGTGCATGATGATCGAAAAGTTTGTAATCGCTTGGAAACTAATATGTCAATATCGACTTGTGTATTTAACCCCACTACCGCGCCATTATATGAAAATTATCAAGATAAAATTATAGGGTTTATGCGTCGTCACGTTGAAAGGTAACGAAGTATCCAATCATCCTAACGTTTCTGTGCACTATGAGTAGACGTTGCTTAGAGATTATTGTAAGTCAAGAAGCCTAAGCAGTTTCCCTTGAAAATTGCGCACAAATAGGGAAGTAATTGACAGTCAACCTCAACGACATTCCACAAACAAGAGAGCGATAGTTGGCAGCGGGAATGCTCGATCAGGATGCAAAAACCCGTCGCAGAAAATATGTGCATCGAACGACATGCTGTCGACTACGTTCAATGATGGCCAAATTTTGCAGCCATTGGACACTTTACTGACAGCGGGTGCAAACAAACTAAACCTCGACTAAGTAATTAAACATGATCACCGTCTTGCTTACTGCAACAGAAAAGGTTACTTCAAAAAGTGAAAAGAACCGCAAATGTTAAGGTAGCCTGTCATTCTTCATTCGAATAGAAACAATTCTGTTTCATCACGAAGAGGTGGAACTTTGATGAGTGAAAAGAACCGCAAATGTTAAGGTAGCCTGTCATTCTTCATTCGAATAGAAACAATTCTGTTTCATCACGAAGAGGTGGAACTTTGATGTGCCATTCCTTTTTAGATTACTAAGTGAGGTGGAGAAGATAGGACGGAAGAGATGGCGCTCACTTAAGGACATGTTGATGAAACATTTGATAACTGATAACTGAAAACTGCGGCAAAAAAGCGAAAGAGAACAAAAAAACAAGTAGGAAACAAAAAGAGTGAGCTTCTCGTAGAATTCATGACGGAAAATTGGAACGGAATCCAACAATAGCGAAAATGACAACGAAAGAAAACGACTAGACACGTCCATTACCTTCAATATAAAAACTTGTATACCATCGCACTCGCGTCCTCTACATTTTAAAGGAATTGAAAGAGGAGAACATCGTCTCACATACACTAAATCCTTCTCTCACTTTCCCCCATCCTCTCAGGCTCACCGCTGGCATGTTGGCTATTTTATGTGGCCTTGAAAGGTGCACTGTTGAACGATATTCGAGAAAGTGCTAAGCGATAATCTGCAAACATTTAATCCGATCTCAGCAGCAATTAAAGAAACATTTCATGTGAAAGCCGAAATGACGCTTACAAATAGATCATCTTCGTCATCACAGCTGCCTTCACCAATAAACAGGATTCCAAAGGGGGAAACGCATAAAATGCAACAATCAGCAACGTCATAATGAATCACTGGAGCCAATCGAAGGAAGCCCCCCCTCACAATGCTGCATAGAAATGATTCCTCCACAAGCCACGGCTCATGCTACCACTATTACGCAGTGCCTCATCGACGGTCAAATTGTCGGACAAGCCTGAATTCACTTACATATGACTCAGCGGTTAGTGAGTGAAGAGAACTAAATGAATCAGATACTTCTCGTTTAATTTGTGGCCCGCTTAGCAAACGTCAACGAAAAATATTAGACAGCATGACGTTTGGCAAGCATCTTTCGGAGTAGTTCTTTCAAAAGTAGCGCAGTGCAGGGATAGAATTTCTGGATGAGGATCGATTTGTACAGGGTGGTAGCTCGGAGAGCAGAAAAGTTGACTACGAAAAAACAGAACAGCTGCTCTCTATTGCGATGCCCGCGTCAAGGAGAGAAAAATCAACCCTACTGTTGCTGATGTGCAGAAAGGACATAGAACAGTGAACGAAACGAGAGAACTTCATAATAGAAGGCTCAGTATCGCAGAAGGAAGCCGGAGTGCGCCGATCGAGTCACATAACATTTAGATAAAAAGGAGCGAAAGATGAATATTGCTATCGATGTGTGCAAAACATGACTCACATTAACGAGTTCCATGCATACATAAAGTTCCATGCAATGCGGAAGCATAAGAAATAATAAAAAACAGATAAGAAACGAGTGACGATCACAATAATGCTGAAGAAGAAATCGTATAATGCAAAAATATCACCTACCAATCTCATACGGATTGCAATCAAATCGTGCTCGTCGTCCTCAAGCTGTAGAGACTTTTAAAGAATTCTTATTTATTCCATAGATGAATAAGAACAAATTCACAATTATCATCTGAATCTTCTAGTTTCCCATCCTCTACTACGTTCATTTCTTAAAAGAACTCAAATTTCACTCATTTAAACTATTGAAATACTCAATTACTCAACTCTTACTCAACCATTGGTTCTTGAAAGTGAAGATATTAAATAAACGATGGCCGATATCGGCGAAATTTCGACAATGCATAAATTCACAAGACGAGGGGACGAATATATTAGAATAAACGACAAAAAGTTACAAATAACTAAATGCAAAAAAAAGAGCACATTCAACGCAACTAGCCACATCCAATAATAATCCTTCTCCACGAAAATCTCCCATACAAATTAAACAATTCATCGCCATTGTATAACTTCTATATTTACTTTAAAACAAGGATTTACAATTATTTAATAATAGCTCATTTCTGGATTCAACTTGTTAACTTGAAAGCATAATTAGGCAAATTGCTAATAAACAAAGAATGCCATCGCACACTTGAAATGGAGATTTTCAGATCACATAACACAATCTGAAATTTCTGATTAACAAAGGTTTCATCCCTTCTCCAATTCAACGCTTCTAAAAAGCCATATTAGCTCGAAAATAACCCTCTCTCTCCTTCTCTCTATACCACAATGAAGAGCAGAAAGACTCACATCATATTCGTTGGTAAATAATATCGCCTAATAAACGCTGAGAATTCAAATATAATAATAATGTATAGGCATATATTTCACTATGCAATTTCAAAACTGTGTTTATTTTATAGAAAAGAAACAAATCAAACACTCAGCAATGAATAGCGAACGGGCGCTCTCGTTGTCAGCGTTACTGCCTTTTTACGAATAGTTGTTCTTCTTTCGGAACAACAAAACAAAGTGAAATACCAGAAATTAGTCACTTACAGACTTTCGACAAAAAGTGATCGCTTTCTCTTCACTAAAATAGTCATCTTAGGCCCTCTTTACCATCATTCAGCAATCGATTAAGCGCATTTCACACGACAACCAAGAAGAATGAGAAGAGGGCCCTCTTACCCGCTTTCCCAGAGCTCGCTCATATATCAAACCCCACGAAAAAGACATGATATCCGACCTCCAAAATATTTCCGGCTGATATTATTCTCTGAGGAACAATGTGAACTTCTTGCTGGAAATGAAACGTTAAAGCAACCTCTGTACGAAAAAAAAGGAAATATGAAAGTGAAAATCAGAAACTGTCACTTAGAGACGAAGGCATAAATGGAAGGAAAAGGGAGATGGCCCATGAAGCGGACGAATGGTCAGCCGATACATGGTGAGCAGAGCGTAGCGTTTCTAACGATTTCAAGTAGGCAATTTCCCCTTCGTGTTATGAATATCATTAAAACATTATATGAAACATCATAACCGAGAATTGCAAAAGATAAGTTGAAGGAGTTGAGGAGAGACTCACATTACTTCTCATTACAGCCATTGCTTTATTTTTTAAAGCTATCTTTCAAGAATAAAGCAACTCTTTTCATGGCCAAATGTAGTTCACCAAGCAGTAAAGTAAAAGCCGCAAATGATTTACTTTGAATTCATTTTGGCATTTGTTCCCTTCTTAGGTCGTTCGAATGTGAAGTAAACTTCCTATAGATGTCATATCCGCATAAAGTATCCTCATACTGACTCAATTATCTCAGTGTCGAAAAAACCTGTCAGCTTTTGCCAAAATGACGCCAACTTCTCTTAGAACACTCTCATTGCATACCTTATTTCTTATTTTATTCAGCCTTTTAAGTGTTCCTGATTTCGCTAGTGAAATAAAGACTTCACGCCAGCAACATCAGCAACGACAACAACAACAACAACAACAACAACAACAACAACAACAACAACAACAACAACAACAACAACAACAACAACAACAACAACAACAACAACAATAACAACAATAACAAATATCTGCTCACAGTCAAAAACCGTTACGAAGAATAGGGATGACATTCTTGATCCAGAAACGTGTCAGACTGATCAGTGCCAGTTATAGTACGGATATACACTTAATATCTCTTGAAAGCCTTCATATCATAGAGCTATCATTTTTCTCCACCCATATATTTACAAGTAAAATAATCGATGGGGAAAATGGTTATTCGAATATGAGAAGGGTAAAATAAATTACCCGCCTATTAGGCTGCACATCTGAATTACACCGAAACATCTATAACAGTCAATATGAACGATGATAAGAAGGCATTTCATCGAGATGAACTCTCATGCAAATTATATGTTACAATTTGTAACGCAAATAAACAATTCCCAACAACAACAACAACAATAACAAAAAACGAAACGGCATCGCACAAGCTAATCCCATGCCAAAAATTTATTGCTCTAGATCTTAGAACTACACTTGAAATAATAAATCTCCCATTTTTATACTATTTTATAAATGATATTTACCCCCTATTTTGCTTCTTTTTTTAGCAGCATTTGCTCTTTCTTCGAATCTATAAAGCAAAATATTAGTAGAGAAATCCAGCACCTTAAACCTCATGAATCACTTCACTTCTTATGTCCATCGCTCGTTGAAATAACGAAACTTGCTTTGAATATTCTTAAGCATCAAGATATCCAAGGTGCCACAGAATCTTCGGAAATGCTCTATCGATATCAGAGAGTTTCCCACACATTACTAACAATTCAATTTTTGCAGCAAAGGAATATTCCCGCAATGGGAATTGAAGACATTCTCCACAATGAATGAAAGAACTTGAAGGGTGAATTATTATTACGATTTCAAATATTCGCTCAACGAGTGTATCAAAAAGCAATGACTCCCTCTAAAGGATTGATTAACTGAACTAATCCTGAGTTCTTCAGATTCGCTTCTTTTCTTTCTTAAAGAGGGAAACAAAGTAGAGAAGAGATTGAGGAGGAAAAATAAGCGGGTACGAATACGCTCAAACATCTCAATACTGGGCGCAAATCATTGTTCAGTTAAACAATAACAAGACAAAAATATCGCAAAAAAATGATTTCGAATCATTTTATCGCCTCAGACTACAAAAGAAAACGAATTTCACTCGTTTTCAGTTATTTCTCACAATAAATCACTGAGCCAAAATCTGCTCCTATCAGCGATTATTGCACAAATGTTTCAATATTCAAAGGAGGCCGGAAATTAAACTAAATAAGATAAAAAACGGCTTAGCTGAGGGGCGTTTCTCAAAAACAAAATCTGTAACTAACATTCCTCTCAAAGCAATTCACGTAAGAGATAAAAATATGAGACTGCTAGCTACAAAAATACACAATCTACAATACACGAGGTAATTAATCTTGACAAGATGAGAGAAAATCGATTCATGTGATCCGAAAGATTACTCTTCACTATGGCTGTAGCCAAAAAAACAGAGAGAGAGAGAAAGAGAGAGAGAGAGCGACTTCCTCTCCCTTCTATAAGTTGGCTAGAGAACTTGTTCCACCTAGCACACGCAGAAAAAACTTCGCTTGAAATTTTTGATCGTTTATGTGCTCATAAGATAATATACGTTTAGGAATTCCGGTGTGTTAGCATATAATTCATTAAAAACTGCACTTTACTGGGGAAGTTATGCAGTTCATAGACCAAACGGACATCCAAACAAGTTTTAAGTGAGGTCCTGAGTGAACGATTAAAGTAGGTATTATATGCCGACGCTCATAAAGATTATTTTTCATAGAAACAAAAACACCAGAACGACTAGCAGCAATAAACAGTACAAGTAAAGCAAATATGCTCACCTTATCGCTGGTCACCGAAGTCCTACTGCTAGATCTAAGCAGCGCTTCCGATTCATACTGGTAACCGTGCACCTTTCTCGATCGCTTATTCTTCTTCTTTTCTTTTTTGCTCTCGTCACCATTCAGATCTTCCCAACGTATCTTCCATGACATTGCCGCTAATTCCGCTTCCAATCGATACCGCCTTTAACAATAGGATATATCCATCATTTACGAGAATTGCGCTTTAAAGGACATGTTGATATGTTGGGAAATATATTCCCTCGAAATATATATATCTGCAACCTTTTCTAGCACATCCGCACAATTTAGAAATGAAAAGAATCCCCTATGTGCAGAACAATATGCGACTGTGACAATTAACGTGTCAGCAATTAACAGAGAATCAATACAAACTCTCAAGGCAAAAAAAACCATAACAGCTGTTACGCCATCAATTTAATGCCTCACAATCAACAGCTGGAAAGCGAATAATCGTTCAGAAAAAAAGTAGATACACCTCCTGTCGATGCAACGTCTCTTTCCCTCCCCCCACCTCGGGTATCGCCAGAAATGCTCTTTGAGATGTGAGCGTAACAAGAATTTAACAACGTGCCTAACACCTCGGACCACACATTTCCTTTGGAATGCCATGGCAACAGGTTATATCTTCTCCTATATTTTGTAACTTTCAACACTACGCAATTAACCTTACTGACCGCAATCTCTTGCTTCTAGCTACGAATGAATGCGTGAAAGAATCATAGATAAATGAGCAACTTAAATATGACACAAAATGAACGACCGCATTCACAGATGCTATTGCAAGCATGAACAGACTATCTTCTTTTACCGTTCATTGCCCGATCCTCTCAGCAGCATTATTATAAAGAAAGCGGAGAGGGAAGAAGAAAAAGCTGATAAAAGATTTGAATAAAGAAAGGTGCGGCATTAAATTACATAGAAAATTTTTATAAAAAATAATAGAAGATATCAGAAAGATTTGGACAAAACCACTGTACGACTATTTCCTCTGGGCAACAGAATGGAAAACAATTGTGAGCAATAATTTTGAACTTACGGTTCTGTGCACAAATCTGTACTTGTTTGAAGTGAGGAGGGTGGGGGTTTTAGAGATGAGGAAATGTTTGACTGTTTTCTTTCTTCATGAATCATGTTAGAAGTAAACGAAAAACCAACCTCCAGAAATATATGAAGCCGCACATAAGAATCAGAATGAAGATGGCTGATCCGAGGAGAAGGTAGACGTAGAAAGGGTATCCCTCTGGACACTTCGAGTGATCCCAGCCACAAATCGGCGAGTCCTTTGGAGGACTACCGCCAACCCAATGAAACTCACTCACTTGTTTGAGCTCATTGGATGCCCCCGAATAATAAGCCACTTCCTATAATTACTTATTTAGATTACTCATCTAAAACACTCCAAAATTACTTATCGTTTTCGATCAATCACTGCAATTTTTCATTCAATGAAAGATCACCTCAGGTAACAAAACAAAAGGAATGCACTGCTGCGCGGAAAGAGTGTTCTTAAGACCACTTATCGAGAAGACTTAATTAAAGACAACAAAAGAGACTGAATATTGTTGAACGAATAGTTGCAGAACTGGATAAGCACGGAGCATTCGCGTATCATGCAAACTTCTAACAAATTTCAATGAACTGAGAACGTCCGATAAGTTGTTGCAACGCTTCGAATGAGTAATATCGGCGGCTTTCTTGCAGACATTTTGCCAACCACCAATTGGACCAATGGGACTAAAATTTTCAATCCATGACAGTATGCTTGAGCGCTCAGTGTGGTCCGTGGATTTTGTGCGCTGAAATCAGAGCATGCCGAGGGATCTTTCCAACTCCTCATTAACCCGCCAGTTTTCGCTCCATTAATGAGCGACTTCCAAGCGAAAGCATCACTGAAAGTGAGAGAGGGAGAGAGGGAAGGAAAGAAATAGAAATGGAGTTCAATGAAGGAGCGCTTTTAATACCTCCCCTTAAAGAACATAATTCTTGTTGACTTTTATCGTCCGCCCTTTATGTATAAGTACAACGAAAACGAAAGAATGACGGAAACTGATGGGAAGAAATTTTAAAAAACGATAAAACTTACAACAAACTTTTCTTGAGAAGGATCAAGGTCGAGTAACGAGTAATCCGAATAGCGATCACCATTTTCGTCAATCGAAACATTACCCGTAATGCCTATAAATAGATTTCAACTTCAGAGAACAATTAATCCAACAAATTATCGAGTATGATGCTAAACAGCCAACCCAACATATCTACTTTTGGTCGAAATCTATTTGTGACCTAACACTGTAGTAATCATTGCGTTTCCCTACAAATAGTTTTCGCGCATTGTTTTTCGAGCTATGCCACTCATCAAATTGTGTTTTTTTTTGTTCTGCCTGAGGTCTATACAAGCCTGTTTTCAGCCTATCGGAGACAGTGGTCGCCATTGGACAATTCTCCGATCAGCACCTCTTCTGAGCACTTTCGCCAGTCGTCCGTATGACCTGCGGTGTTCCCCAGTAAACTACTTCAACTCTCCCCTGTGTTTGCTTCCACTCGGTTTCCCCCTAACGCTGTTGCTACCAGGGTTATTAACACAAATAATAAAATATTTTATGATGTGACATTACGTAAATGAAATCAAATCCGTCAGCCAAACGAATATTCGATAATTCTCTCCTTCCCTATTAAAAAAAACAAAATCTCGTTGCTCAATTTTGAAGGAAACGATATCCTTTTAAAGAGTGTTCCAATCGAAAAACGAATATATATAGTGACAAATATGAGTTACATTTGTTGTTATACTGTAAGCATAACGACGCCAATTCTATTACTAAACTATAAACAGTGTGGATTTACCTCAACAACTATGAAATATATTATGGCGTTAGTCATAGAACAACATCAAACTTTGAAGAAGTTATGAGGCTTAAAAATTAGAAATAATTCCTCAATCGCGTAATTTTCTATGAGATTTTTCTTGACAAGCCTCATGATTTTGCATTCACTGAGAAAACATCGCCCTCAGAAAACAACGAAACAACTGAAGTTCACCACTGCACTCATATGGCGCGTATGATTACACTGTAATTCATAACGGAGTGTCAAGAAATGCAGTGAAATTCGATTGCTAACAATTTGTCAATAAAACCTCTCAAAAATCTATTCTTTATTTGAAATTCCATGAGAATTTGAGAAATGAATACGTTCATTCTCAATTTAGCCACAGAGGTAAAATCACATCTTTCTACTACACAATAAACGATTCAAAGATAGATGATACATCTAAAATAGTGAATAAAACATTTACACGAATCTGATCCCCCTGAAATAAATATAAAGATCCGCTCTTTAAGTTCAAGCAACAACTCAAGAAGGTTAAGAATTATTGCTGAACTGCCACTCATAGATATCCGGAATATACGGTGTGCTAACTAGAACGACTGTCCATTCCCAAAAGTTTATAGAGATGACAGCGAAAATTTTTCACTTAAAGACGCTTTTCGTTCCGGAAGAGGTTAATGCCGTTATTTTGTCCAGTTGCTAAGGAATGAAGCCAGGATAGCTGTTACATATAGAAACAGGCACAGGCAAGGTCACCTACACAAAGCCACACTCGTGCACTGTTTGCATACCTACTATAGACAGCTACACAAATACACTACGTTGATAGACACCACACATTTATACCACGTATTCAGAGAGGAATAAACAATGAAAAAACTAACAAACATACGCACAAATAAGTAAATAAGTTCACACACTCATCGGATGAAACAGTTTAAAAATGCAATGAAGATCTCGTTATCTCCTCGATCAAAGGAATTCAAAAAGATGTTGATAAGAGATATGCGAACGGCGCACAAAGTGCAATTCAAAGAATGGAACGTAAATGAAACAACGTGAACTAGCAAAGATGAAGCTAAAATAAGAAAACGTACCTACGAAAGTTCTGCTCCACATTTTACTCGTAATGTTGTGTCCGTTACGGGGATCCAACCCTTCCGTAAGCGTCTCGTTCAACGCTATTGCGTATAATAAGACTGCATCGTAGAACGCGCTGATGAAGTTGTTCATCTACAAGTTCCTCTCCATAAGTTCAGAAATGTAGTAAAGTATTAGGGAAAAAACCTCGAAATGTCCAAAAAAACGTTCCACCTATGTTGACAAAATGTCATGAAATGCCAATAAACATATCAAAAAAGGAGTTCAGCAGTGGATTTCTATGTCACCTATATAAATAGAATATCCTAAGTGAACGTTTGCGTCATAACGCTAAAAATAACACTATAGTTGCAAACAAATTCACGTACAACTCTTTGCTTGAGCTTATAAGACAAGAGCTAAGCGTCATTCAAGTAAAACTCACCTCATATTCTTTACCCGTTTTGGCTGAATAATTATATTTCTTTTCAGCGCGTTCTTTAACACGTGACTCGAAATTTTTATATTCGTCGAGATCGCTACGGCGCAACGAAATTGTCTTTAATGCACGATAGGCTTGTTTCGCTTTCTCATTCTCCGGTGAATTCGTTTCATTGGCACGGATCCACGGTTTCTCAGCATGTGATCTGCAGGAATATCCGTTTAGGCATACACTGAGCTTCAGCTCTAAATTAGAGCAGCAATCAACGTCATATTTCTATCATGAGACTATGCCGTCTAAAAAATGTTTTCGAATTTCCTTGGTTGAAAAGTTTCATGAAATGAATCAAGACGACGGCTTGATACGTACAGCAAACCAGTCGGCTGGTTATAGATCAAGCGTGAACATTGCGCCCTTGAAAGTAAATCAGACAAGGTCAAATGCAAACAAGAAAATCAAACGACTAGCGAGTATGGGTTGTGAAGCTAACCTGAGGAAGAATTAGGAGAGTACAAACGGGGTTTAAGACCAAGTGGACCTACATGTAGCCTTTGGAATGCGCGAAGCGATTGGCGGCAGCAAGGAATTCGCCTATGGGATCGTGTCGGCGATTAAAGTTATCCGAATGTCCCTTCCTATTTGTCACAGTGCACAAGCGTGATACACTCACTGTACGCCGCTTAGATCTCTGCCGTTTCGCAGCTTACTCGATCGCAGCTCGATAGAGGTATTGGATCCTCAAGGAGAGCTGGACGAATAAACGAACCGAGGAGCGCTGACCCTTTCACATGTCCAAGGAAATCAGATAGTAACGAGTGCTCAAATATATCTATCCTTCATATGTATGCGATGCGTATTTGTTCGTGCAAGCATATGCATTTGAAGAAAACATCGGCAATGGTGTAAAATTCGTTGGAAAGCATTAAAAGGCGTGAGAAAAACTAACTGTTCCTAAATGCGCGCAGCCGACACAAACGCCGATGACAAAAACCCTCCTCTACTCCACTCTAGCCGCTATTTTTAGTTAGTTTTATTGAAGGGAACAAACTGGCTGAGAGAACATAAGTAAACATTATGCTGAAATCATCGGAGAGCTTAATTTGTGCGCAGTAAGGATATATAAGATATTGAAGCTAACGTATTTCGCAAGTGGTTTGTCGATCACCGCCGAACTCATATGACAAAAAACAGTGTTAGGGGTTAAGGACGCAGGAATGGCCGAGATCGTTGTATAGAAGCATGAAGAGGGTACAAGGGGCTGCAAAGGTGAGGGAGAACAGAAAGCCACTGTATGAGAGGTTCAAAAACAACATTAGCGATCGGAGCAAAGGAAAATGGGCAATATGTGGTATGAAAAGTTCGGGTTACGATGTAGAACCGGGAAGGTGAATATCTCCATATGAACGAGCAGCGAGTGAATATCAGGAGACGACTGCAGAAAACAGACTGGTGCGATGAAACGGAGGAGAGAATGAGGAGGGGAGAGGGTCGGGATCGCAGAATCTCTTTTCCCATATTTAAAGAAGAAAAGCCGAGAGTGCAAACATAAATAGTAGCACTGGTAGGAAAAGTTGTTTAGTTCCTCCTTCCCCAAAAGTGCAGTAACAACTATAGTAAAGGAAGACAGAACGAGAAGGTAAAAATGAAAACATAAAAGGATAAAGATTGCAACATGCTCCAAGATAACGTACAAACAAGTGGAAGCACGTTTATGCGGGTATTACCCAAACAGGTTAATCTACTTTCCTAAGGTGACATCTCAGAGCTCCAATTGTCATAAAAATCCTCAACGGACGTTTCCTTGAAAAGAAAAAAAAAGGCGAAACAGCACTATCGATAGAGCTTCCACGCAAGCAAAACTGGAATCGGCATGCATTCGTGTGCCTAGCAGAGAATTATAAAATGATTCACGTAGACACTGGTCAGAGTGATTTATTTGCCACCTCTCCGAAGCTATTTTTTTCGAATCCATACAGTAATCCGCTATCAAAATCTACATCGCATTATCCATATACCCGTGAAAAGGCCGTCATTTAAGAACTGATATCTCGATTTCGCGCTTTCGACTCGGCTCTATCGAGTATCTCAAAAGATGAGAGTGATTCGGAAGTTAATTTATCCTTTCTTACTCATTCATTATGCATTTAAATATATTAATGCAAATGTTCATTGATGCAACTGAATCAGTTGAAGGAAGTATGGAGCAAAATGCACCACAATCGTAAACGGAAATGGGAAAGAGAGAGACCTCAGATAAAATCCACTTATAGATAGTCACCACTGACTGCTAAGAAAGACTTAAAATCGCCACAATGAGAAAAAAAGAGAGACCTCAGGTAAAATCCGCTTACAGATAGTCACCACTGAAAGACTTAAAGATTTCAACCAGCTGGCAGATAATACTCGAGCACTGATGAATGAGCTCAACAACATGGCTCTTCGGCATTCGCGTAACAACTGAACAGAAAAAATCACACCGATTTGGCAAAGAATATGCCGTTTGTTTTTCCTACTGCAGTAGAACGCACTATGGATTCGTTATGGAGCGCATTACAAAATTTGTCCGGATGTGAGTTCTTTTGATCAGTGAAGCTGAATTGTTGGGGCGCCAAGTCGATCAGCGATGCATTGCACAAGTTGGGAACGTCGAAAAAGGTAACTGCTTTTGAGGAAATAAAAGATGTCACACAAACTGCTGAAGTATCTTCATAACATCAACTGAACATACCCGGTTGAAACGTCGATGTTAATAAAAACGTATTCACCAGACGTCGCCATACCCAAATCGTGCGCTGCCAGCATAATCTCGCGGACCGTATCCGGGGAGGCACATAGGATAATCACTGCAATTAATTAAATCAGACGTGTGCTAATTTCAGATGACCCACCTTGTGCAATCTTATAGACGGATGACCGGAAACTGTTACTAGGTTTGCTATAAACTAAATTACAAATCGCAAATAAGGTAGCTAAAATGCTAAATAAACCAATATTTTTTTCGAAAGCACCTGTTGCTCAACAGATCGTTGAAAGTACGAGTAACAAGGTGGGATAGCTCAGCAAACTTGGGCAGGAAAATAGCGCCTTAACTGGCTTCCTGACTGAACACTCTCACTTAACGGTCTAAGCACCGAAACAACAAATACAAAAATAACAATGTTGCAAGTATGCTCCTAGTTAGGCAAAGTAGAGCCCCAGATGAGGAGCAATGTTTAACTCATATTATCACTAAGAGTCGAATATTGCAACAGTTGTGCCAGAAATGCCTTAGTTACAGGATCATCACTTTACAAAGAACGCTACATAGCATTTGAAAGCGTCGTCGACCATCAAACATAAAAACTTCTCGACAATCAGCGTTCTTTAAATATCTCATCGATAAATGGGCACAGCAACGACTCCATCACATGCGATTAATTTCCGGTGGTACTTTATAGAATAAAACAAAAATAAAAAGTGAAGATGTTAAAGTGTGTCTGTGAGGAATTCATTTCCAGTAGCGATCGGAAATGGTTTTAACCTATAGCCAACGAAGAGCATAACTCGGTTCGAGTTATGCAAACCGTTTTTTATCTACCGTCGGTCCGGGTCCAATTCGATCCAACCCCATCTCAAATCCGACACTGTAGAATTCAATGCAACTTGAACTCCATTCATCATATGCCCTTCTTCATAGACATAAGACTCCGATCTACAAATATCTAACAGAATTCAAGATCGATTGTGACTCATTGTGAATTTACAAGTATTCATTTTACGTTCATAGTAAATTTTCAAATAACTCTGTTTCCATATATTCATCGGTTTTAGAAACGATAGCGAACAATATGTGAAGATTCCTCGTGATACTAGTTTAATAGCTATACTTAATGAATTCTATTTAGATTTTTCAGCGAAATTTCGACGACGACGAGAGTCGGTGGATGGATTATCGCTTATTCGATGCTCACCTATACGAACGCTAGAAAAATCGATAAAATAAAGCATACTTAGATAGTTTTTTTCTCTTTATTTGAGTGACTCAACAGTCAGAAGTGACAACACCGGAAAATTTCAAGTTCCCCATCATCGCCGATATTCATAGATCGAGCGAGAAAATGCATGCAAATAAATGAAAGCCATACATTTGCGTGTTAAGCGTTAAAGCACCTGCCTCCGTCTCCCCTTTTCATGACTTTAGACAGCAGATGTGATATCCATTTATATGAGGGAAAATTATGGGACTCAATTGGAAATTAGCGATAGCAAAAGGATGTGATCGCCTTATCACCACATTGAGTGACGTGGGCGGACGAGAATCGGCTCCCTCATATATCAGATCGGATGCGGTCGTTGGTAACGCGCTACACTCACTTCACACACGCACACACATCTCAATGAAGGAGCGCCGCTGAGACTACCATTCCATTCGATGAGAGATGAAAAATTCAGTCCCTCGAACGCGTCGAGCGTTCACTTTCTACCTTGTCTTCCGTCATATGCGCCACCACTGAGCTATATCGACAAGGACTTCGATGCCTATCAAACGGTGGCTATCATCGAAATTCGGATCAGGATAAACTTCACCTTTGACAAGAGGACGTTAACTACTAATAAATAGCAAGTCTGTGAAAATTTGTGCCTCTTCGCTCCAAAGAAAATTTTTTTTTGACACCTCCATCTGATTGTTTTATATGGCGGAAATGGCCGAACAACAAAATTCCCCATTTATTCCCCTATTACATGGCTTCTACGTTATGTATAAAATGATGAAAGTTATCGATGTTCTAGCGATGGAATGATCTTCAGTGACCTTCTATAGAGCATTGGATTCTATTCGCATTCAAATCTATCCATAGAAAAGCGAATCGCAATTGCTGACACTGTTAAATAACGACTGAAGTAATCAGATATTGATGCATATACTTTTGTGAAAGTTAGCAATTTCAGTGTTCCGCAATTCTATGGAATAATCATATCACCTTTACTAATCAGCCGACATATGAGAATGGCATCCACAAAGCGATATCTTCAACATCATCGCAAATTTTTGTGGAATTATTCGTTGCTTATCATTTTATCAGCTTAAGTTAAATGCTCTTCTATTAAAGGTGGAATGAAGGGCAAAATTTTGCCGGCTGTAAAATATAGAGGCATAAAATATGAGGGGATTAGTAAATGTCGTCAGTTAGAGAATGGAATATATAAATTCGAGGAAGCTAGGCAACTCACTCATAGTATGACCTCTTCTAGCCTCTGATGATGGAATGATGGTTTCTCTAAAAGAATAGCCAAAAAATCTAATGAAAGAAGTACTTTTCTAGAGTACTCACATGACCACAACAAATAATGTAAAGTTGAGGCAAAAGCGACGAAAAGTAACTCATATTTTCTTGCAAATTTCTACTTTCCAATTGAAAAATGCAAAACCAACAACATAGTGCTATTTCTACTGACAAGATGACCAACAGTGGCTAGGTGGAATGCAGACGTTTTACAGAACTCTCAATGAGGGCAACCGCCTAGAGGTTATGAAAAAATTTTCCGCACCACTCTACCTATGAAAATCGAGAGCTTATTATGCTCAATTTAAGCCGTTAATGTGGGTGTCTAAAATGCTGTTCGACAGCATCACGCTTCTTTCCCTCCTCTCCCACAAAACAAAGTTTCAATAGTGTCGCTGTCTATACCGCCTCAAGTCACGTAAAAAAAAGAGAAACGAAAAATACGGCAATGAGATTCATTTATTAGTGAGTATATTTGTTTTCGCAACGCTTAAGTAGTTGGCCTCTTTCTTAAAGCATTAAAAAATAGTAATTTTTAGACGCGCCTCAATGGAACGAACCATTTTGTAACATTTGATATATGATATTGCACCATTTAGATTGATGCTCCCTCTCAGCAAAGTACTCCGAATGCGAATTTGAACGCCTAACCGCTGAACGATAGTCTAGATGGCAAGCAGTTCGGATTCATATCGGACGGTGGAACTATAATTACAGCTCTCATATTCATTGCCCGATTCCCTTAGCAGATTAAATGAGAAAAGAATATGAGAGTGAAGTAATCGATGTGGTTACGGCTAAAGTATTTGCGGATCGCCGACGAAACGACTACTTACTTCATAATGTGAAGACGCATAGCAATCAAATGAAGTCGTTAGAGGCGTTGAAGAGTTTTCTTCGCAGTCGTTGTTTCAAAGTTAAAGTAGTTGAAAATGTTTTTTATATGAATAGAAAAAAATCGAAAACATTACTGACATAGAATAACAAAAATCTAAGGAGTAATTCTGAATCAGCACATTTAAATTATCGAAATTCATAAGAAATTACGAGAATTTATGTGGGCTTCTTTGGCGGATTAAAAGTTTCATAAAGCGTCTCATAGAGAATACTCTCTGAATAGTGGAAATTGGACGCTGAACTGTTGGCTTTGAAACTTCATTTGAAATCAGCTGAAAGAGTGGCTAAGATTTAAACGATTAAGTAGAGCATTTTACAGCAAAACGCTAATTAATGTTGTAGTATCGTGCAGATACTTCGTTATTATCTATTGCTTGCAATAGTTAACTTTATGAACACGATAGGTGGATTCATGAAAGCCGCATTGTAAAATACATTTAATTGCAGCCATTCACAATCGTTTTATAAGCGAATATTTGGGCGGATTGACTTTGAATCGTTTCAGAAGTGAAAATTAAATCCACTCTACGCATTCTACTACCAAAAAAAAATTGCTAACGATCACCCATCCTTTACCTTATTCGACGAACTACTCTTTTGTATATAAACAAATCGTATCATGGCTCTAGCGTAAAACTTTAACAAATGAAGCGTTAAATGTGCGCAGACAACAACATTTTCAACTTATTTCTGAGGAGAATTATGCGTTAGTGAAGTAATATTGCAAAAATCGCAAAAAGCAGTTCACTTAATGGAACATAATTCAACGATTGTTCACTTCAATAGGCGACTGACTTATTGAGCACAATTCGATTCTCTTTTCTGATAAATATAAATTCCAATTCCACTATAATTTCATTCCAACGTATTGTTCTCTTTTATCCAGAAAAAAACAAACATTATGATTTCCATTCACTTTGCTCCATTCTTTGGCAGGTAAAACTAAGCAATCTCTTTAATGCTAATTAGGTATTAGTTCGATCACTTCTATTCAAAAAAAAAAAAAAAATGAGAGAGTTCATCACTATGAAATTTATTATTATAAAGGCAAATCTATTCGCCGTAAAGGACAACGACTAATGAATGTTTAACGTGAATGAGCGATGAAAATATAGCGATACGATGTAAACAATCAATTCGATGTGAACACTCAAATGAGAGAATAATTTCAACACTTTCAATAATAGCATAAATTGGATTAATGCAATAAATATATGAAAAATTATCCTCTCAGTTTTCGCATTTCCGATTCTATTCGTTCAATGTAAATTCAACGATAAACAACGAGATATGACGATCGATTTGATCAATCAAAATGATCATTTATCGACTAATGATCGAAATAAATAATACTCATACTAAAACATCCACAAATATGAATTATAATTTCTTTCTTTTAATATATGATAAACCATTGAGAGCTTAGTACCGCTATATATTATAGATTAGAGAGTATTGAATGAAATATTTCCTATTGCCGACATTAGGATTCATTTACGCAACCATATTATGAGGTTATTCACATCAATATGCTTGCTAGACGTTGTTACAGTGCATACGATGATTTAATGACATAGCGTCATCGAGATGTGATCACTTTCCATGTATTAGCATCGTTCAGAGGCATTTATTTTTTATTTTTTCAACACATCGAATAGCGCACATCTAGTTGTCTCATTTATGACGACCACAAAATCGGTCATATGCATTTTCCATTATTTTATACTTAACGATATAGATGTAGTAATTATTGACGTTCAAGATATTCAAACAAAAATGCATTATCGTTTTAATTTCAATGAGGCAGAATTTTGTTTAGAGAGCTGCTCTACGAGTGTGCTATTAATGAGTTTCTAAGAGATATTTTTACACGCATCGGGAGCTCAAGCCTCCTAATCGTAGCCAATATTCAAGTCACTTAAAAATAACGCTGATCGATTATCATATGCACAGTTATTTGCATATATAAAAATACACAGGTGAGGAACAAACAACCTAGGAATTAAGCGCATACTGACTTCCTGCCCCCCCGTACCTCTCTTCACCGTAGTGAAAAATGCACTCATAAATTTCATCTTTCATGAAAATAGACGAGCTGTTTATCGAGATCGTCGATGATTACGTAAATATTCAATTAACACAATCTTGATGTTTCTATATATTATAGATGGCATTACTGCAATACAGTAGGCTCGGGAAAAGAAAATCCAACTAAAGAAACAGTGGGGAAAATGAAAAAGTTGTTCAAGTTTTATGGTCGAGCAATAAGCACAGTACGAAAAATATATGAGAAAAGCAACAAATTGCTTTCCAACGCGATTCGCAGTTTAATGGATAAACGAATTCTCCATACAGAGATCATTACCATCATCCAGCTTCTTCAGCCGTCACTTATATTTCAACATATCGCAATAACAAATACCAGCTAGTTAGAGTAGTAGAAACGGCAAGAAAGTAAACTTTATGCAGCCTTTTTACTTTGTGCTTCTGATTTAATGTTTTTTTTTTCTTTGCATTTCCCTCAACATTACGGACAACTTTTCATAATAGACCATATGTAAGTCCTAATATCTATGGATAATAAAAGAGCTCTGCAACTATATATAATTGATGGGTTAATAACAATTCAGCTAACTTGATTTTTTCCAATATTATTAAGCTGTGCGGTTCACCAACGGCCTTTTTTTGTGGAATTATGGCAAATTTGTGTTGGACAGCTCAATATCACGCCATCAAACGGATAATGCGAATATTAAGGCAGGCAAAATCCCAATGGCCACAATTCAATGGAGTAAATGTGCGCCCTTATAATGCGCAAACACTGAATAGAAGGCAACTAGAGAAACGGCGACCGGATGATATTTGCAACATTTGAGAACTGCCTCGAATGCCTATCGAAATTACTGACCACTTCAGGAAGTCAATTTATTCTAATTCACTAAAATTGGAATCTTTCCCAATTTCAGCTCACAACAGATATGATTCACATCTCTATTTGTTCAGTTCGTGTGACTTCGGCAAGTCTACTATCTCTCCTAGTTGCGATGCGTTCTTTTCGGTGCATAGAAGGGGGTTAATAGTCACGCAAACGATGACCGCATGATTGAAGAGTTAACACGCGAGTCTGAAAAGACGAAAGCCGGATCCCACAATTACAGACACTATCACTAATAGGAAAAATACCGCAAAACGATAGCGCTAATGTTCTCCTAGGCATAAATGATCGGAAGCTGCAAAAAAAAAAAACACGATTATCTTCGAGTTCAAAACACGATTATCTGCAAAAAACACATTTCAAAGGAGCTTTCAAAGTTTGAAAAGAAAAAAATGTTACAGTTCTACTTTATTATATGTAGGCACAGATTAACCGACAGATGAATGTTCATATATAGAAAGAAATGATGACGATTTTCTTGTCTTCGATTATATGTGAAACAAGCAAAAGGCCGAGGTAACCCGGCTATAATATAAGAGATGAACTAAGAGAATTTTAGTTAATAAATCGTGGAACTCAACAATTTCTATTCATTAAAACGTTCGCAAAGAAAAGAGGAGAAATTCAAAAATTAGCATCAAAGAAGAATGCGTTGAAAATAGCAAAACGATCATGGATGTTTTATGCAAAACACATCAATAAGATTTTATGTCCGTCGTATGTGAACAATAAACTGATACTTAGCACACTCTTAAGACAATAAAACTGAAATGGAAACCTTTAATGGTTAAAATTCCGAAAGTATATCATCGTTCTGATGCGATAACCCTCTAAGCAGTACCCTCAAAATTCCAATAAACGAACAAATGCCAATGAATTCAACGTAAACGTCAGTGATGGCGAATTCGATTAGACGATAAAATACGAAAGCGATGAAAATCCACATAAAAGATGTCACTTAAAAGCTGTACGAATTTCGATAATTTACACCTTTTTAGTTTGTAAAAAAGTACGTTGTCACTGCAAAAAAAGAATTAATTGGAGAGCATATAAATGTAGAATTTAAGGCTTCCTCGACGAAATCAATTGGCTGAGGCAAATTTTTATAACCACAACAGTGGCGAGCATTGCAAACGCTAATATGTTTCAGAATAATTTCTAGAGTTTCAAATAATACATGCACGCAACATACTCTCCCTCTTTCTCTTTCCTCATTCTATGTTCACTATAAGTTGCAAATGCAAAGCTTCGAGAAATGTTAAATTTCGAAGTCGGTACTTACTATTCGTCTGCATAGAGGCCTTTTTGAGCATTTCGCGATACTTTTCAAGCGTAGTGACCGTCTCACTGAACATCTCCACAGTCCAAACGATGTTACGCTCATGATTGAAGACGTTTTTGATAGCGTTTAATGAGAAGAAGCATTCAGAGCGACCTAGCACATTTCGACGGGCAGCTTCGTCATGAAAGAAGAAATGAAACGTTCGCCAACGCAGTTTGCTCACCAGTCTTAACATGAGCTGCGCCACTGTCTTGTAGGTGCCCATAAGTCGTGTAAGCAACGGGAACTGCTCTTTGTCTCCCAATTCGTCGACCATCGCCGACGTAGTGAATACTGGTACGCCTTTTTCCCAAAATTGTGACATTCGTGCAACTGGAGCTAAGGCATACACATAACTCATACCCATAACCGCATCCATACTACGTGCGCAGTAGCGTTCTATAATGCGCTGCGGACCGATCGCATCACTTAGATTTGTATCAACGTAAGTAATACGAAGACTGCCACTCGGTAACAGTCGATGTGCTGAGTAGATGTCTTCAATAGCTACATCAAAAACAGGCTGACTTTTTGCAATTGTAAGCCGAAAAGGATTTCGCAACACACTACCCTCATTCAGCGGCAATCCAACCACAATGTCGATCGGCAATCTCGCATGTACACCCGCACATATTGGTGCAAATAGCAGACCGAAAAACGTTGCAAATGCAGCACCACTTGGCGGCCATCGATAACGAAACATGCAAAGCTGGACTGCGGATATGACCACAGTGCGCGGCGTGAGAAATAAGTGGTCGATTTTGGTAGGCATGAAGCGTACATCCGAATTCTTAAGAAGTGCCACACCTTCTTTGTAGTCGCGCTTGCTTAAATCGCCAAGCACGTAATTAATGATGAGGCTCTTTGTTGGATCGACTCGAACGTAAAGCCGCAGAAGATATTAAAGAGTAGAGCAGATGGGCACAGATCTGCCGTTAGGATGTACCCTTTATAAAAATCACAAACGAAGAGGGGAGACTGTTGCTTATATACAACTGATAAAAGTAGGCTGTGAAATAAAATACTTCTGCCTTTGAACGCCCGTGTGCGCAGCGGAGCGGAATAGATACGTACTTTGGGACGGCAAAATAACGCCAAAAGGAGAGTCGAATCTTCATAAACAACACCGTGGCTCGGTGGCTCGGCTTAGAGAGAACGATCGAAAGCTGATCGCTGAAGCGACGAAACTCACTTTGAGTGGAGCAAGCCAACAAGCTTCCGCTGCGAGCTACACTCTCTATAATCACAAATTGATCTTCACGGACAACATCAGCTTCCTCGCACACTCATGAATGCGAATGATCACACACAATCTCAACAAGCCTTATTTCTCTGTCCGCATAGATGCTAGTTCAGGCTAACAGCAGCCGATTAGAAACATTTTCCCGCACTAAGAAAGAATATAGCTCTGGCGAGTACCATCCAGCTGAAGAAGAGTGTGGAACGTGATAGGTGATAGGTGTTGGAGTTGATTGTTTTAAAGTTCAGTACATAGCGGTGAATGCGAGCTGCTTGAAAAGCACTGCTGAGGCACATGTGGGTCCTTACTTACAATGGCCATAAACGACGATACGCGATGCGCAAATCGGTCCCGCTAACATGGCGCACAGCTCAACCAAACGTGCCAGCCGCAGGCCGACAACACACCCAGTGCAACATCGATGTAACGATCAAATGCGAGTGCTTCTCAAGCAAAACGAGCAAAAAATGACGATCGAGAAGAGAGATGCAGAAACGCGCACTTCCCAACCAGCTGAAAGCCGGAATGAAATCGAATCGAATCGCGCACACAGTGGTGGGTCTGACAAGGAAAAGCTGGAAGCGTTGAAATGAGAAGGCAGCCCAGTAGCGGGCAAACTCGCCGTTCCTTGGACGGGTGTCGCTGAGCAGCTAAAAAGGCGGCTGAGGCACTTGCTTGTAAAGCTAGCTGCGGTGTGCTTCGATGGCCAACGAGGAGAGGCATGTATGGGCCAATACGGCACTCAATCTGGCACACCACCGACGAAATGCAGCGGCTTAAGCGACGTGAACGTTGCGTTCTTCTTAACCAACGCATAACAACTGCAGTCCCACGTGCTCCTCGTCAGTGCATTCTCCGCGGTATAATCAAACATCAGCTGGCGTCATTGCGGTACCAGTAACACGTTTAAATGCGCTGCATAACACACTTATTACAGACGCAATACAAACAATAACACCTGTGCAGCAGGTGTGCCCCACATTCCTGATGGCATACCGAACATGGCTTGCAAAGCAAATAAACACGACAAGCATCAGCCTGCCTTGCAGGTCTATTCCTTAGCATCCAATAACGAGGGTGCCCACTCGTTGGTACTTCTTTGTCAAGTTTTATACTATGAAATCTCTCATTTCTCGATGTAAAAGCTTTCCAAAAAGCGCCTACTGATTTTAAGCACTTCATTGGAGGCATCGATTCATTCGTGGCGGAATATGCGCTGTTTCAGAATTATGACTTGATGCAACACTTTAAAATTAGGGAGATAAAAGCGCCTAACAGTATCACACCGCTAAACTCAATAAATGTTTAATGAATGACACGAGGAATGCTCTAAAAGATCATTTGGGGGCAAAGGCGTCGATGCGATCGTAAGCGAAGATGCAAGCTCAGCGCGACCTCAATATGCTCCTATGAACAACGCTCTCGATGCCAAAGGCGTACTTCTGCCAGCTGTCACACAACAACAACGCTCTGCGGTATTCTAGTTTACATCAAACCGACTGTCTTATCTGTGAGTATTGCATTTCCTTTCAAGCATCTACGTCGTTCGTCATTGCAAGAAACTTACCCATTAATTAAACCATCGTCATCATCATCATTAATAACTGCAAAAGCTCATGCTAACATGTTCGATATGCATCGGTAATTCCAACTTATCAAACAAGCTGCTGTTGCTCCTTATTGATCAAGCTACAACGTTATCCTTTTGAGCACACCAATTTGATCAATGTCTTGCTTAGTCAACCATTCATTAACATGGAACAACGTTCCCATGAAACCGGAAACGCTGGAAAACACAATAAAAAGTAATAACTTGAGTAGCACTAGCAATGTCAACTTTTTTCCCTCCACAACGTCAACAAACTTCAACTGCACAGTCGCAAATAATCTACTTACGTCTTGCAGGATCCTTTGAGCGTTTCTTCCAGTCGCTCTTGTTCTTATGATACAAGCGCACCCTCTCGCTTTGTCTTTTGGAATAATATAGGGAGGGCATTTCTGGCGGATGGGAGCATAGTTCTACTTCGAAAATCAATTTGTGGATAGGGTGGAATGGTGCGGAATAGCTTAATATTGCAACATACATTTGGTATTGATTGATAATTTATGAACAGGCAGTAAAACAGGCCAACGATAGGAGTGCTCAAAAGAGCCCAAAGCGGGACTTATTTATTTACTCCTAATGCTTTTTTTGGACGTTCACCCATAAAAATTAAAGCAATACATGCATTTTTTTGCATGAGTTGCAGCCCTGAATATCCTCTGAGAATGAAAGTGCTAATAACCTTGAAATGTGCATTTTACAAGTGATTGCCGCCTAACTTAGAAGGAATGGGATAAATTTCTGAAGACACATTGTGTTGCATTGATCGCAATTGTTTTCATATAACAGCACAGTGATCAGAAAAGCCGTGAAATAATATCGTGGTGTTAAAAAGAAAAAACTATGCATAAATGATATTTATTACTGCACATCGAACTGCTGAAATATCGTAGAGAACCGGATAGAGCCGTTTTGTGTAGGGGCTCGTTCCGAATCGAAGAATCTTTTAAACAGGGAAGTCAAACTGAAGGGTGCTGAAACTCTTCCGATTTTCGAAGAACGTCAAATCGTTGTTTAAAATGGAAAATGGGCAAGGATGCTTCCACTAACGAATTCGCTCACTGATGAGAGGAATGATTCCGCTTCATAAGGCTTTAGGCCTACCGTAGAAATGCGTATAGCGGATGATATTATTGCTGACATACCGTAGACAGCCGAATGTAAGTACCTTATATGAAGGTCAGTACATCACATGATATATGGTTTTTTTTTTGGTGAACATTAAATGCCACGTGTATAGGCTCACAACTATCATCTCACTTCCTTCGTCTATACATGACTGACAAAATGGTTGATAATTGGCTTGCAGGAAATAACCTTGCAGGTAAGTCAACTGAAAGTAACTATTGCTTGTTCATGCATGTAATGTGGATTCGTTCATCGAATGCAATCAATATATGCATCCTTGAAATGTTTGAAGCGATTACTGCATGTTTATATACTTCAAGGATTATATGGAACATATCGCTGTGAGAAATACGCAAGAAAGTAAGTTGGTTGTTTCCGAGAAAGGCACTCAATAAAATGAAAGCTAAAATAATTCTAATGTGAAGGTTTATGCAGGTTTCTTTATTAGCTTTCATCTTGCTGATCTTTCAGCGGACAGAGTGCAGGAAAGAATTCCCCCCCTTCATCTCTCTCTAAGCATCAATTCGGATCAGAATACAATTTTATTCACATTTTATTCCCCCCTTCATCTCTATCTAAGCATCAATTCGGATCAGAATACAATTTTATTCACATTGCTGATGTATCAGAAACGTGCTTGAGCTTTTTTAACGATAAGAATGACCCGACATCAGAAATATGCTGATGACAAAGTGTAGGAGTGAGATAAAATTTTGATCTCACTTTCTTAAGATTTGCACTTTATTCAAGTATGCTTTCGTCGATGCAATTTGGCAAAAACGCATCGACGAATGAATATGAGGCGCACAATAAACGCTACGTTGTCTACACACCTAAATTCCAATTCTTAACTATGAGCAATCACGTAGAGAAAGCTTTTATGGATAAAAAGTCTAATGCAGAGCCCTTCAGGAAGATGCTTTCGTTCCTGCCAGCTCTTTATGTGGCCTTTTAGCCTTTGCTGCTTTAAAAGAATTTCGAAAAAGGCATCCATTTTCATAAGATAAGCCTAAACGAAATGAGATGGTGCAATCTTTGAGATATTAAAAAGATGGATGGCATGTTTCTAGCGAAATTGGAAAATTAACAACCTATCGGATGGCACGCAACGGATGCACTAGGTTTTTTTATCGCATCCTTCAGAAATTTCATCGACATTTTTGTCATGGGATCTATCTTTGCTGAGTTTCAGTGAATCGACACCCATTATAGCACAATCAGTAACACCTCAAGTTGCAATCATTTACATCTGGTGAAATGATGCAAATACAGCACTCCTATCGCTCCAATATTTACGAGACCTTGCAAGACAAACTAGTTGAGCAGGAGAAGCACTTTTATTACATATGGTAAGGCGGTAGCAGTCTATTCACTCATATGTCTCTTCAAAGTGTTTGCTAGATGAGTGCATTCTAACTTAAGGATGAGTACGCGTCGTGGGCACCCTAAACTATGTAATCGGAGCTTCGACAGCTTCCGTAATCGAGTTTCTCACTGCACTGCACAAAGCGGCGATGGTATCGAAGGATGTCGATGCATACACATCGCTTTTTCTAGCAAGCTCTACGCAGCACGAATATTGCTGCAATTTTGGCGATGAGCAAAAAGAGAAGAAAAAAATCAATGCCAAGTACACAGCACATTCTCGCTATGTGTGTGTGTGTGTGTGTGCAGTTGCCTCAAATAGCGCTAAATTCTACTACTGCGCAAAAACAGCTAAAAAACAAATAATGCAATTAACGAAAATGAGCACCAGCATAAGAATTCAGTTTAGAAATTACTTCTGTTTTCTTAAATTGATGCTTCTTTAATATCCACCAACGAATTCTATAAAGTAATGCAACGCAAAATTCGATATACTCATATGTAAAGATGAAAAAAGCCCAATATGACTAAGAGTGAGGATGCATTTATGAGTGTTTCTTGAATTTTGCTTAAAAAAATAAGCGTTTCTAAAATTTTAGTTAACGAATGAATGTAATCGATTCGACTAGGAACAAAAATTACTGAATGGTGACGAGCAATGGGCACAATGTTAACCTAGTAAAATGATCACGAATCAATCAATCTTACGTTCACGACGTATAATCTCACTTAATTTGCATTAAATAACTATCACTCAAATGCCGCAGTTATAATGAATGCATCGTTGAATTCATCTCAGTTCATCGAAATCGTTTCTATCCAGTACAATTGCATATTAAATTCAACATATTGCAGCAGTCATCTAATAGCATTCGACTTCTTTTCCACGTTACGTTTATGCAAGACAATCTACATCAATGCTCAATAATCAGCAACCAATTCATCAACAAAAATTATTGAAATATTCCTTCAAATAGCCTTTACAAAGCAAAACGTTAAAAATGCGATTTATGAGATTTTAAAGCAATGCTTAAGGATAATGAAATGATTTCTTCTAAACAACAACAACGAAACAACAACCTATTCTTCGTATATTGTAAGCAATAGTGGCGAAGAAATGCACAAATGGTTTAATAATGAGATAAGAAGCTGTATATGGTCAAGCTTTTCATCGTTTATTTCTCTAAATCTCAAAGATTGGGAGCTTGCATTAAGCAACGAACAAATTTTAACGTACTTAGACTTATGCGATTTTGCACTCAAATTTTCGAAATGTTACAGTGATATAATTCAAACTGAAACCACTTAGAGATGATTTAAAATTAAAGTCACATCCTAATTTATCGAATGGAAAATAATCCCGCATAAACGAGCTCGGAAAACTTATCCAGTAAAATATCTTTCTGGACGTGGAAAAAAATGCCCTGAACTATTTCACCAACCATTGAGAAAATTATGAAAAATGAGTCAAAAAAAGAAAGACGCAAGAAGAGCAAGTAAAGTTAAGAATCCATTTTTTCCGTAGTCCAGATAAAGCACTCCATTCGCCTTGTACGCTTTTCAGCCTATATGAAAATGGTTAATTTGATAGAAGCGCAAACACGGCATATCGGTCAGCGTCGCTAGTGCGGCCGCCTACCACTTCCTATTTCTAGGACCCCGAAAAATTCATTCAGTATTTCAAATGTGGAGGTAAAATCTTGAGCGTTTCAAAGCGTGCAAGAAACTCTAATGAACTAGATAGTCCAACAAAAGATCAAATTTTAAGAAATGTTTGGAAACGGCTACGAGGGAAATTGATTAGAAAAACGCTCTTTGCAGAGCTCAGCTCGTCTGATGATGTAATGAGTAATTCAGCGCCCGTAAGGAGACCGAAGAGAGGAATGAATAAACGATTTAAATGAAGCTCGTCAGAAGACAAAATGGGAAATCTTATAGACAGAACAATTGCATTTAAGAGTGGCGCAAATTTGACCGCATGAATCTGGATTTGACGCTACTGTAAAATGCGGACTGAAAAAGTTTTTTTTCAAATTTTGATCTGCTCGAGGTAAATGGAACCATACAGCTAATCACTAGTTTTACAAACGAATTTGCATGAGCTAATTCCAGACAGTCGTCGACTACAAATATTGAAAAATGAACACATTCACATACAAGAAAACATAGGCGCAGACCTGACATTGAAGTGTGTTATTTGCATACATGTGCTTCTGTAATTTATTTATCACAAGCTTTCTTTATTTCTTGCAGCTGAAATGGCGAAGATGTAACCCTAACGTAATTTTTCCCCTCAATCAAAGCAAATACAACACATAAATCAGTGAAGAGAGCTGGAAACCGTTTTCGAATTCAATTGCACACTTGAAATTAAAAACAATGAAATTTTCAATATCGTAGCGTTGCTGTCATAGACAACTGAACAGATCAATTGCAAGGCTGATCTGGAGATTTTCGACTTCAACTCATCACTATTCACTTATAAACGCGTGAAAAGCGTTTACGGAAGATCCAAATTCAACTCGTTAATGAGAGGGCCAATTAGTCAAAAGTTGGCGTGAAATTATCACCGAGAATATCATATTCACAGATATTAGCACTGCCCAAGTTACCTGAGCTTGAAAATGTACAAAATGATCGGAAATTTAATGCTCTAATTTTTCAAAGCTTTATCTCTAAAAATGCGCATTATAGGGAACTCTTCAGGGCATTTGATCGAAAAGCGGAAGGTAGCTGGATTGTATCCTGTTGCTTTGAGCCTTCACTCGACACAAAAATAGTTACAATTTTCAAATCAAATCGAAGGTGTCCAAACTCTGAATCTCAACTTCAAATATCAGGCTACTTTGTCTTAAGTGATGATAGTTTTATACCAGGCGTTTGCGTTATGTGCCCAACAGGTTTGCGACAGGTTTTTTTTGCCCTGTGAACCTGATAAGACTTGGAAAGAACTTCGAGAATCGAAATCGACGGCATAGCTTTGTCGTTACATCTGTCACAGCAATGACAAGTTACGGATTCGAATCCAACGTTGAGGTGAAGTTTTCATTCATGGCCTTTTTATTAGCTAATGAAGTAGTGAATATATATAAATAATTTCAAAGCAAATGTGCGCACATAAATGGCACGAGAGAACCGTCTAAATAAACAACTATGCAGTTTAATTTTACTCCTGACGTGCAAACAACCATTTGAACAAGAAGATGGATGCCCATTTCCTTGAAAGTGAAGCAAAATATATTTCAACAATGAGACTTGTGCACTGTTCCACTATAAAGCTGTGAAGCGCCACCTAGAATATCTTGGTAAGTAATATATAAATCGAGCAGTCACTGTTTTCGTTCTCATTAAGCACTTCATCGATGCGGAATTTCCTCCTCAATAAAGCGTTTGGTCAGTGGAGGAAGTTCAGCAATTGCTGCCTTGTGCACAACGATAAATAAATCAACTTGATATTGATTTGGCGTTGTGAGCATCTTTTTGTAGCGCAAAGGGGGCCAACAAGGGTGCTACTACTCTTTTAACGACTGAATGGAATGTTTACATTTGCTGCTGACAGCTACTTGTTTTGTTCTGTATTGCTTTTTTATGCAGTTGCTCATATAATCCAACAAATTCATCAACATTTTGTATTGAGTAGAAGGTAAGCTTAAATCGTTGACGACGTTATGTTGAAAGAGCATAAAAATAACTATCCCTCTTAAGTAGAATATACATTTTCAATCAGTCAAATCGAAGCGAACGATCTATTTTCGCAACATTGAGCATTTCTCTCATCGCGATTTGCTAAGCCTAGTTTGAGAGCGCTGTTTACACGATGGAATATATGAGCTGAGTGTATTGCGCACTACACCTCCCCTCTTCGTTCCTAAAATTGCATGTGATTGCTTCCTAATCGTCTTCTATGAGACTCCACTTACTAAACTTTACCATTAACACGTTCACACTGGGTTAAAAAAAAGTTACAATGATATTCGACTTTGACGAAAGTGAACTTAACAAGTCAATAAATCATTATGAATGGAAAAATGGTGGAAATCTTTGATATAAAAGTGAAACGACCGCTATTGCTTGGAAGCTTCTCTGAAATCATCAGAGCAGATAGCATCGCTGTAAAATAATCGATGGAAATATCCGATAATAACTAATCAAATAAAACAAAGTTTGAAGAATATCATAAAATGATGATCACTTATGAAGATTTTTACTCCAAATATGGTTCATTATACTAATCAGCTTATTTCGAAGCGCGTTTCATTCATAGATGGCGAAAAATGTGAATGCGCTTGTCATTCCTATAGAATACTACCATTATACTTTCTTTCCACAGAGCCCTTTATCTACAATTTTTCAATGCCTTCTTGGGATCATAGTGACGAATTATCAGCGGAATGATGGTTTGATTAAGCTAAAAGAAATGAAGAGAGCAAGTTTCAAAGAAAAGAAGTTTTAGAGAGACACGTCTGTGAATTACAAACTCAGCGAGGCTTAGGTAGAGTGAAGAACACAACTTATATCAACATAATTACAGCCTAATGATCAATTATTAAAGTTCTATTGGTTAGGTGAAAAAAAAAACTGCGTACGCATATAGCATCGTGCTGTATATGACAGCATGCCACTAGGCTAGACGAAAAGACATTTATTAAACGAATCTGAACTTAAGATGCGGAAAAACTCATCTCTTCGCTCTCAGAGGCTATATAATTTAGGGATGAACACTTGGGTACTATCAATGCATTGATATGCTTAAATAAACACCTGCAACTGATAGAACAGCGAGGATGGAAAAATTAATACTCATCAAGATTTCAATGTGCAAATCTATTCATTCTATAAGCACAAGTCACGAGCCAAAGAAGCCAACTGCATCCAAAGTAAATAAGATGTACAGGACTAAGATTGCCCATTACGGTCAATTCAACTCACCGAACTCCTACAAACCTTGATGGTCAGTTCGATCGCAAATATAAAACTAACCCATTATGACCAGTTGGTCAACATATCCTATAGGCGACCCATTACAACCGGTTCTACTTGCCAAAGTTGTACATTCAAATTTAAGAACTGCCAGCGAATGTTTCTTCTTGCAATGGGAGCTGAATTTTCTACGAATTCAGTTGAAACTACGAACTTTCAGACAAGATGCGAAGAAAATTTCCAAGCATTTAGGATAATACCGGGCGAATCGAATGTTCTAATAAATTAGGTTTCAATGCCGGACGCTTTGGCAAAAGCAGAAATAGACGAGTTGAATGACGTAAGATTTTGCTGGCAAAAATCAACATCACAGCCGGCATAGCTCACAGTGTTACTGCTCATCTTGGGACAAAACCTTAATCGAGGCAGAAAGAGGTGCTGAGGCACATGTTCCATTAGGATTCCCCGCTCATTCAGGTTATCTTATGCTGATCAATATAGACGTTCTTCCAATTATTTCACTTCATGCTTAACTTCTTCCATGCACTTTTGGCAGCATAGTATAATATAGTTTAAACGCTTCTGAAATTATCTTTGTACTATAAATAACGGAAACTGATCAAAAGTGTTACATTGCTTCTTTCATAGTTACTCAAAAGTGAAAAGCCTAATCAACACTCAAATTTCATATCGCTGGAAAAAAAGAACTAACTGAAATCACGCAAAACGAGAAGTGTGAGAGCTCTGCTTTTTTTCTACATACTTTTATCATTCTAAAATATTCATTCATCTTCAAGAGAAAAGATATCGTAGAGGGTGATAGTGAGAACGAGGTGGTAAATTATCAGTGCAATAGTTAGAACTAGTACTAAGTGAAGGATGTGGAGAAAATCTTTAAAAAAAGCGATTAACGATCACCTTCCGCAAGAAAATTGCCAACATTTTCAATGTTCTTTTTTTCACCACTTATTGTCAGGTGGCCTATTTCATTTTATAGGATCTTTTCGATCTAAATATTTGTCGTTAATCGCTCATCAAATATGCATCCCGCATTGAGTTCAGTTTTCTCTTTATTGCGTTGATGATGTGATCGGCAATCAATAGATTCATTGTTTATAATGCCGAAATCGTCGTTGTCTGCTACTAAGTCGACTTTAATGATAATCTCTACTCGTCACAGCATATAGGTGTAAAGTATTATGGTGCAAAATATGACCGCGTAACTTGATGTATTCGTGATGCCGTTCCAACTTATATTATCAACTAGAAACGTTACCTCGCCAATTACACACCTGAGAATTGCTGGAGGAATTGTTTTCTGATGCACTTTTGAAGCATAACACACCTCACATAGAAAAGTTCGTCATATTTGCCCAAGAATAATTTCAGTATATTAGGGACATAAATCGGAACTTCATTATTAAAACTACGATTCACGAATTTTGGCCGATCACAATGAATCTTAGAGACAGAAGGGAAATATGGAGATACATGCATATGGATAGATGCACTCATCCCTTTGCAAACGTGTCTTAAATTGCTACTTTATTGACTGCACAACAGTAGGTAAAATTATCTGGAGAAGAGATCCGATCACAACTAAGACAAGTGGAGGAAATCGCTGATCGATGATCGAAAGTGAAGGAGGATTTGGATGGCTAAGGAAGTTTATCGGTCGGAACAATGAGGCGTGCACCTGTAAACGTATTTGTTGGACAACAGCCTCGGAGATATGAACCTCTATGGATGAGCATAATGGTCCTCAATGCGGTATTAAAACGCAGCAATTTTGGTGCGGACTTCGCGGCGCACCTTAAGAAACTATTCTCCTCGACATCCGAGTTGGCAACAGACTTAAGCAAAATAGCCCTACAACAAACGAAAACACTTCAACAAAGATTTACAGCAAGAGGTGAACGGTCTTCTTTATCAACGGCATATTACAAATGAAACTTACAGCTAACTTACCACTACTATGCACCAACGCAATGTGTTCACATTCTGCCAACTGCACCTTGGCGACCGCATCGAAGCAAGCCTCTTCTAATTGTTTGTGTTTTTTCTACGCTTCTATCTATTATGCTGAATCAAGCTACTGTGCGGCATTAGCCGGCTATTTCCTCCCAACTCATGATCTCATTTAATGTCTTCAGATGGTACAACTCATATAACGGCAACAATTCTCCTCCATATCTGCGACATGCCAAGTATCTTCATTCCCGATTAAATGCTTATTAAGCAAGTATGCAAAAATTTGCTCCATTTTATACACAAACGCAATGTAACGTGTTGAAAATTGGAAAGCTCTCCAACATTTGCACACTGGGAATTTCCGCTTCACTGATCAAAATCCATGCACTCAAAAAAAGTGCACTACTGCTATATATACAATTTTTGATATACCATAATCACTGTGATGCACCATTTTACATACATTTTTATTGATATATCACATATAACAGATATACCAATTTCGACAAAAGTATTTGTAGAGTAACCTTTACCAAGATAATTGTGGGAAAACAGTTTGAAATAATGGCATAGAGTATGTGTGTAACTTTATACACAACATTGCAAAGCACATCAAATCAACGATACAAGGCGCTGATCCCATGTATCGATAGACAATATCCTGAACAACCTAAAAAGAAGGGTAGGAAATCCTGACATAGTGATAGGATTACCAGCTGCTTCATTCTTGAGGGAAGAGAGAGAAAAATTTTATGGCGAAATTCTGAAAACGGAATTTGTTTTTTATGAAGTTCAAGAGAGAGAAATCAACGGTTTCAATAGTGCGACGTTCGGTGTACTAAAAATAAAAGGTGAGGCTTTGTTGGCGCATGCTCTCAACGGTGGTTGTATCATTCACCAAACGCATACGATGCTAACAATACAATACACTTGCATCAACACATCACCACCTGAAGGTATCACCCTATGGATTATTGAATAGGTGGGACGGTGCATGTGTTCAAGTGGCGATGAAAAAAGTAATAGAAGGTGATGAACGGCGTCATGCTACGCACATATCGGAAAGCCCCAGAGATTACGCGACAAATTCACACGTACAAGACACAACTGTTCTATTGCGAAATACGAATTTAAAGGTAACATGTAGATACCAGGCCTCGCAGAGCTGCAGTTAGTACAAAAAAGTCTCTTCGAAATGCTAGGCATTCAAGCTGACTAACCAGAAAGTAAATGCTACAAGATGTGGTTTGAGGAGATGAATGGTACTGCATGCAGCCGCAGAAATGCCTGCTACTTCAGTGCCTCAAGAGAGACAACCGGTTTCACGAAAAGGCGTTGATGTGGTTGAATTGGTTACGTTTTGCACCATAAAGTACGAATGTAACGAGCGTATAGCAATATAGAACTGCATATGACTCTCGCGATAGCGACTTGACTCTTTTCCGACGTTAGCACACCTGATGCGTTAGTTTATTTTTCACCTTGTTCACCATCAACCCATGTCGTCATTGCAACGTCGAATGGAGATGGTTCAGTGAAGATGGTTCGATGCTTTTGATACTGCATATGTAAACAGAGAAAGAAAGAGACAGAGAGAGGGGAGAACAGAAGGGGAGAGAGAGCTGGAGGGCTGGTTCCGTTTTCTGACGCTCGCAAATTTAGTGCATGTTGCTGTCAGCTCAGAAATTGGAAAACTCGCAAGTTTTAACAGTAAAAGTTATAAATTCTTCGCAGGATTTTTTGAACTTTCATAACTTGGAATAGTAGAGTTGGGGAAAAGTTCTTTTAATGTTTATAAATTTGATGCAGTCGAGAATACGAGAATACGATTAAAAGCAACTTTTAAAACGCTAAACTCTACAACACACTCACGCTCATCATATGCGATTTGTGCTAATGCGGTAGCGCACATCGAAGAATTCCCTGTTGCCTAGAGGTGAACGACCGGCTTGTTGTCTATCCAGAGGTGAAGGATCGGAATCCCTTAGCGTGAAATAGCGCGACATTTTGTTCCAATTTGGTGGTGATGAAATTTTGTCACTCTTTAGTGTGAAGGTTATTCGAGCGAAAGCGCATACGCTGGACAAAAGCTGCGTCCTATAGTCGTCGTATGTGACGATTTTGATTTGCATATTGATGTGAGTGTTGCTGCATTATGGCAAATATTGCTTTTTACTGCGTTAAGACTCAAATAACTGAATGCATTCTAGCTATCAAACACGAAAAAAAACGAGAGTGAAAAACTCGATTATTGTGCATTATAAAACTCCTCAAGGAACTATTTCCATATCTCTATTTAATAGAAGAAAAAAAAAATTGGATATTCAGATTTCTGCATTTATTACCTACTTTAACAATAACTTCAACAGTTACTGAACCGAAAGCTTTTAAATTTGAAATTTCGAAATAAAGACTTCATTAGAATTAACAGTCATATTTTGAAATTATTTACAAGTAAGTTGAGTAATGGCATTTGCATTTTTAACATTGTGCCTACATGTATTAGACCGATTATCACTAACAAATCACTAAAATATTGCACCATTAAGATATCGTAATGATTGGCGACACATTTGGAGGAAATCTTCTCAAGATACAAGCCATATTTCTTTTTGCGAGAAGACTATACGAGAAGATGAAAGAGCAGTTAAAAGTTGTATTAACTTGATCAATAAGTATAGAAATTAATGAACAACGCATTGACCCTTTATTCTTGTTAAATGATGGGTGAATATCTCGTTTTACTGCTTCAACGATGCAACTGTCACAACTGTGACAGAAGTTTCGTTTGAGTAGGAAGCTATAAGGTTCGAGAAAGGAAGAAGCGGCAGAATTTCGAGAGATCAAAAAAATCGAGTATTCACATGAATATGTCAAACTGGATGACATATGACGGATGAAGACAGAAAAAATGGAGGAAAAAATTGCATCTGCCAAACAACGTACACAAAAAAAGAACTTTCCGTACCACTCGACATATTCCATAGGCGTTCAAGCACGCGAAAAGACTAAGGACGCAATGAGCCGATAAACGCGACCCATTAATATGCCTCGTACTAGAAATTTTTTAGCGCTAGATGTAATCGACCGGAAGAATTGCTTAGAAATTTTCGCGGAAACGTGACCGGGAATTTTGGAAAAGAAACCTCAATGAATAATGTGGTCTGCGTGAAAACATCAATATTAGTGGGACTAGCGTATGTAATCTGACTACCATTGAGACAATTTTCAATCTCGCTCCAATTGAAATCACAATCATTGTCTGATGAGAAGTGAAAGCGCCCTCCGTAAACAAATGCAAGACCTGTCCGCTGATAATTTTTTCATCGTTCATCAGAAGGCGGTTATCATTGATGTCGGGATTAAAAAAAAGCCGACGCTTTGCAGTCGCACTCATCTGTTGTTGTGAGACATAACTGACGAAGAAGATGATGGAGAATTAGCGTTGGGATGGCAGGGGGATGAAGGAAGAAGCAGAACTTCGGGAGTAACGTGAACTTAGATGACGAAAAACTTCAGTGAAGACTTTAAATTTTCTTGTGCTAATTATGTTTGGTGAACCGTGAAGAAAAATCGAAGGAAAATTATCTGATGGGCAAAATCTGCTCAGTTTTTCTTTTGCATCTTTTTATGCACTCAAGGAATCACGTATCCGTGACGTATATTAAGACGACGTTTTTTACCTTGTATGCACCGTCCTTTCAGTATTTTCAACTCCGTAACAATTAAAGCAATTTTGTGATTACAATTTAAACCGCCTATCATTTCATTAAATAAAACACCATACTGTTCCTTAAATTCGAGCAAGGTTTACAAATCCTTTTAAGTTTGCAGTTTTTTGAGCACGCACATTAAAGTTGACCATTCCTAGAATCAGCAGTACCCATTTCTGTTTCGTGCAAGCGACTTTTCGCACAAAGCATCCATTCACACAAGGGAGTTATATATCTTTAAATGAGAACGTTTATTTTTTTAGTGAAAAAGATTGTCCTCAGCATGAGGAATTTTCCTGAAATAGAATGAAATATTGATTGCATGTGTTCGTCGAATGTTGAGTAAGGGACAGAAATGCGAGTTAGAAAACAAACACTGCATCGCAGGTGAAGAAGCAGAAGGATTAAGCATCATCAGCTTTAAGCATGGTTTTCAAATGCTTTGGAGCATTTGTAAAGCGGAACACACTTAAGCAATGATTGAAGGGATGACTTGTGAAGAGTCTTCATCGCAGATTGCAATTATCGCTAAAAACCTCGTCACGGACATAGGAACAGTAGCAGTTTTCAATGCAGATTTGTCGTTTCACTTGATTACTCGCAACAAGTTCGCTACAAAGTTGGGAAGCAGTGATCAGCGTCATTCAGTAACTCAGGCAAGCAGCCGTAATGATGGTTCCGTCGGTTGACTATCACTGCCTCATGCGGTACCATACCAGCGATTAATGTCCTTATTGACAGCTTCAAGAAAGCGGCAAAGGGACTAGTGATTGACGCAGCTGTCAGTTTATCTCGTTTCGACAGCTTTATGGCTACACTGCAGTTCGCATTTAATATCTTTAAACGTTCGGACACTTATGATAAGATGAGCAACGAAAAGTTGGGCACGTTTAGCCAATAAATCCCACAAGGAAGCGGCGAATTATGGTCGAAAAGCAATTCATAAACGTGGGAGAAAAATTTTCAACACTGAAATAATCTTTTTCATATCAATACTCAATCAACAAAAAGGGAACGTGAATAGCGGTAGTAATACATCCAGCATTAGTCGAATCTAACAACGAACATTAATCAACGATAGAATCGAACTGAAAATGGAAAAATTGGAAAAAAATACAATGAAGAAAGATTTAAAAACAATGCAATAAATATATTAGATGAAAAATGTAAAGTAATATAATAGTGAAGTAATAATGAAGGAAAAATTGCAATGAAAAGGTAAAATTTGCACGAGAATTCAGCAGAACAAATTGTCTCTTTTCTTCTTTATTTTAAACGACAATAAACGAAATCATTTATGAGCAATGTTGACATTGAAAGATGAGAATTCGGAACGATGCGGACGAAAAATCTCCACAAAATCGATAAAACATTCGGCGTGCAAAATATTGCACAATGCAAAATAGCAAAATTTTTCTTCTTCTTATTTATTTTTTCTTTCGATGCGCTAATATTGTGATAATGCAATCGTCTCGTAGCACCTACATTTGAAGCCTCTACTAGCAAAAAACGTTGCTAAAATGCGCACTCACTTTATTTGCAGTTAGTTTCTTTCCACTCTTCTGAAATTAAAAACTCTGCCGGTGGAATGATATATCAGCTGATCACGAAGAAAACCGCAACTTTTTATTGTTGGCAATGAGCGTGCGAAAACATAGCAATGATGACGCATCTGCGCATCAATTGCCGATAAATTACCTTCTGACTTCTTTCTTTTTCCGACAAACTTCAAAGGAGTTCACAAACGCGATGATATGCCCTTTGTTTGCGAACACATTCTCATCGGTTGTTGCCTGCATTGCAGAAGTGTTGTTTTTGAATGCTTATGAGCAATGCAATCAAACGTTAATCACATGTTTATCGAACATATATTGTGGCTCTTTCATAATATTCTTTAGGATAGCTTTTTCCTATTCAAGACGCTGCTGCTTTTTGTGACTCGGAGATTTCAGAATTACTGTCAATAAGAGAGCCTTTCTTAGGAAAATATTAATGCAAACGTATATGCAAATATATACGTGCACATGAATAAGCAAATAAGTGAAATAAATCTGTCGCACTGGCTAATTATACTTGACGACGTTTCCTGAATAACATTTCTTTTCATTATGCAGAAATTCGGCTTACTTATAGACACCGTCTAAGCAACTGGAGACCGAACCCCGAATGTACTAAAATTTTGGCGCCATATAAAAGCAGTCGAATTTTTCAAAGCATTCATTTCTTGAATGTTAGTTGAATTCTGGAAAGGAGTGTAATTGTTGACGTGAAATAAACAGTATCGAACTTAGGAGCATTTTTTAACTTACACTGTCAGTTTTTACAAAAACATTCCCATCAGCGGTAAATATCAACTTCAACTCATCTCTTTTATGAGTATTTCCGAGAACAGAAATGTAAGAGCGCATGCTATACTATCTTCAGTATACATTAAAATTTGTTCACAACCGAAGCAGTTGATATGTTGTATATTCCACACGGTTCCCTTACTAGCTGAATTTGTAATGATGTTAAAGTATGGTGCTTATTGTTGCCAGTATGAATATATTCTTATCCACATTAACTAAACTACTGAAATAGTCAACCGTTTGATAATTTTCGGATCTGACCTAAAGTTCACGCTTTTTTTAAACTAAAGGAAATAGGTAATTTAGGTATTTCACGTTCATTCAATCCTCCCAAGTTTTAGACGGCATTTTCATCATTTTGAGGATAAAAATAATTTTTCTCGTCTCAAAAATAGTTGTCGAAAAATTTGCGTTTCGTGTAAGAATTTCAGCAAAATATTTCACTCCAATCATTGCTTCTTCTATATTTTTAACACCCTAAATTTCTGCGCAAATTAAGTGAAGCGACAAAATCGTTTTCACTCCCTTCGCAGCAAAGATGAATAAAAGACATGTAAAACGAATTTAATAATGTCACAAATTTTTTCTGCCTTTATTGAAGTGGCAAAATTGTTTTAACTTTATTGTCATTCAACTTTTTTTCTACGACTTCTTTGATTTCCACGAAAAAAAAGAGAAAGGTCATAGGTCATCAAGGTCGTGCTAAGCTCGTAAATGATATGATCGCTAGAGATGTGACGTTAATGCATGTTTCCCATCATGCATATTAGTTTTAACAGGTGATGGTGGAGCTGTTCGTCGTTTCAGCCGCGTGCGCAAGCTGCAAATGCAACGAACGCAAAAGTTGACTGCGCTGTACAGCAGCATCTGGTCGATTCGGTTCCGCTCGTTTAACAAACGCTACTAGTACGGCTGTTTCGATTCATCAAAGTAAAAACGCAAATCAGAGTTGCTAATCACTAGTTTAAGCACTGCCAAAAAAACCCCGTTAAATACTGCAGCAGTATCCAATTTGCACGACATATACGAGAGTGCATACGTTAAAAATCTACTGAGTTGCTAACATACTCATGAAAATTACCGTTGATAAATGAACGAAATTTTCCAGAATAGCATTTAGCAGATATGAACGCATGAAATAAGGCAAATAATTATTGATTAATTGAGTTTATTAATGCAAATCGATGTTAGAATTACTCATTTCTCAGAAAAAATTTGAAATTTCCAATCTGGAAATATTCCATAATTGGATTAATAAAATTGCTCGAATTTACAATAAATAGCAATTTTAGTGCTAAATGCAAACGCAAATTAAATATCGAACAACGAAGATAGAATTGCGTAATGCTATTTTATGAACGAGTCCCCTTGATGAGAGAAACTGAAAAGGTGTTCTCAAATGCGCAATAGCGCAACGCACGAGGAAAATGATTGATACCTAGGCGAGCAGAGTGGAAAAATGAATTGCCCCATGCAATCATTTTTCCACAGCAAATGTGCCGTTAAAAACAACAAACCAGCAGTGTCAAACTCAGCAATGCGTTTTCGATGAGAATTCATTGATTCTATTTCTTTTTGCTTCGAATTTTTAATAAAACAAATGCGCTCCCTCCTCTCCCTCACCATTAATGCATAAGGTCGTTACATCGTTAATCGTCAAATTTCAATCGTTGGAAATGCATATGCAAACTCACTACTCTAACGCACCTATTCACCTAGAATTCATCATATATTACTAAAGTCGACGGAAATTCACGAAAAGCACTGAGACTTGTAAAACGCCTATAATATTCACAAACAATCAATAACGTCCGTTTTGATGCGAAGTGTACGTCTACTTCAAGCGGTTTCGTCTTCAAAGGGAAAACTTTATAAAACTTTTAGATGATAAAAAATTGCGCAAGGAACAAAAATTAAGACAGCTCTACGGAATCGCTGAAATTCTCTTACTAACAAAGATCGATGCATAAAAGTTGCATCAACAATAGAAAAGATCTGGTAAAGACGTGATGAAATTCTTGGAAAATATTTCAAAAACCTACCATTTGCTAACTCAGAAACTAGTTTCAGCCAGCTTTTCACTTCATCGGAGGTTCGCTCAACTTCCTCGTCGAACGCTAGCGAAGGCGTTTGAATTTTCCACGCCTCTTTAAAGAAAGTGCTCTTTTCCGTGAAGAACATCTTGATAGCGTACAATGAGAAGTAGCAATGACTGGACAGATCCTCACTTAGCTGCTCGCCGGTGGCCACTTGTGGCCGATTGATCGCACGTCGCTTGTCATGATACATGAATATTAGATTTTTATACCCGATCGCAGAGCGCGATTCGGAATGGTTCAGGTCACCTTTGTATGCAATCAGCTTATAGATGCTATCAGCCATTTGTCGGTAGCTGCCTTGCATACGAGTTAGAAACGGATAGGTCTTCTGTGCACCCAACATGGAGGTCATGCCAGCTGTTGTGATCACCGGCACACCATTCCCAAACCCAGCACTCACCTTGGCAACTGTTGCCAAGCTATAACTATCAGCGAATCCCAGAACTGCATCCAAACGTCCTGCACAGTATGCGTTCACAACTCCAACTGTGGCCCAACGCTCGGCGAGGATCGCATCCTCCCAATACCTGGAGTCATGATATGTAAAATTGATAAAATCGGGAGGCATCCGACCTGATTTGACAACGTCCTGTACACTGATGTCGATGACAGGTTTGGCTTTAGCCATTGTGATGCCAAACTTATCATTATTTGACTCTTTCTCAGGCAAAACAAGTATCATGTTGAAAGGCAGCTTATTTCCATTGATAGTGCTGGGTGTTAGCGACTGTGAGTGGGCAAGCCGCGAAAACAAAAACAGCAAAAGGAAGGCCGTTGAACGCGGCACATGATAGTGGCGAAGGTGCGCCGCATCGGACCGTTCAGATGAAGTCCGCTTTCGGAAACAAGCTCTTATGAACGAGGCTGTCGTGAAGTCAAGCAGCGAGATGAGCGTCATCGTACGACGCCAGCACTCACATGCCGATACAGCACTCGTTGAGCAGCACGGGCCAACTGTGTACGCCTCTGCGTTCACCGTGCTGCTCACCTTAGAAGACGCTTTGCCAGGACGTGAATTTTGAGTGCGTGCAGCGCACAAGTTCGTTTCGCCGAGTGTGAATTCTACTGTCCAAAGGCAGTAACGCAGTGGAGGGGAGCTGTATGGGGACCGCGTAAAACGATACAAGCGCAGGCTGGCTCAGAACAAAGGAATACTAATGCACACTGCGCCGAGAATACGTTTACGTGGTGCCGCAGATACCGAAACGGAACTGGTCGCACACCGAAACAAGTACATCTCATTCGGTTTTGTTTACATGAGTCCACCACAAGGAGATATAAATCCACCAGCAATTAACTAATCTTCCGTGTGGTTATGTGCTCCGCAACGAAGCAGGTGTTCGATTTCTGCACGCAACACACTGAGAATGAGATGCTTCCGGTCGTCGGCTTCGACGTCGACGTGTTGGTAGCGGTGCGCGGCGGCAAATATAAAGAGTTGAAAGGAAGGCACGGATTGCTTGAGGGTAAATCTGGAATAAGTGCGAGTCGAGGGAGCAATGATAAAGGGACAGCCTCATAGAGACACGCAGGCAGTCAGACGCATACACATTCGCAGCTATCGGCTGGAAATATGGCTCCTCTTGTGCACCAAACAACGGCCCGCCAAACGCGTACACTATACACGAGGCGGCCGGTGGTACGACGTTCTGCTGCTGCAGCACGCTCCCTTTGGTTGGCCGCGTTCGCGATAGCGGTGCGTGCTGCGTGCGCTTTTAGAACGAGATGAAGCTATTAGCTAGTGGAGGTGTTGAAACATAAGCGCGAGCTGGTGATGTCCACCGGTTATCGGTGTTGAAACATAAGCGACGAGTTTGTGATGTCCAGCGGTTATCAGCTAACAATTCGCTTTGTGGTCACAGTGGTCAGTGATGATGTGTACGTGCATCGATGGTTCTAACTAATGAAATATTTTGAGGTGCTCAACTTCGCATAGATAAAACTGTTTGTGAAGTTTTGTTTACCGAGAAATAAAAGCGATGCAAGGAAGCATTGGTGAAGATTAGATTTTTTAATAAAAATGTATACTAATTGGAACGAAACGGAAGCATTCAAACGTTTTGACAGCAGTAGCGACGACAATAAAAAAAAAATGCACCCATTTTATTTGCAAAATGTGATGGCACAGCACGGTCATAACTTAGAATGTGCCCATTGCAGTCTTGATTTGTCATCATCAGAACACATACGACGTTGCAAAATATAGTGGAAAATATCTTCCTTAATAGAAGAAGCAAAAAATTTTCGAAGTTTTTCGACGAAATGGTCATAAAAAAAGCTCACAGGACACGATTCAAAATTTGAAAGCAATTTCATTAAACGACTTGGAAGCAAAATCACTCAAATGATCATTTCGCGCAGGATCGACTGTTCTTGACTACAAAATCCCCCAGTTTTAAAGGTGAATATTGCAAAGGTGACTTGCACAAGTTGATAATGATAACAATAGAAAAAGCTTTGCAATATGAACTTGAAGTGGAAAAAAATTTCAAACCATAACAGTAACGATACTATCTACTAGTGCCTTTTTTTGTAATTTATTGCAAAATTAGTCTTAAACTACGCATAAATAAACAGCAAATAACGCGTTATGAGATAAGAGAAATGCTGAGGTAACAAAGCAAATGCTACATCATACAAACAAATATTAGAAAGGTATAGGAACATCAAAGTGTAAATAAAACACAACTCTTTAATCAGCGTTTCAAATCGCATCATTGCAGCAATGTAATTCGTCAAGCAAATAATTGAAGAAAGAAATGAAGTGCATTCCATTCAACTTAAATTTGTCGACGCCAAATAAGGAAATTCGATTTCCGACAAGATTTCCTATAAAATACGCTTCGCATCTCGTTGGTTTCAATTCATCATTGACTGACTTAATGACGAGCGGAAAACATAACGAGGATGTTGCTAAATAAGAGGGATGATCCCCATATGAAAACAACTAAAAGCGCTCAACAAGAACGCATAAGCATCTCTTATCATATAATTGAATTGTAAGCAAAATTTGCAGTTTTTAACAATGCACAAAATAATGCAGATACCACAACGGAACTTTCATTTGCATGATGGTGAATTGCGCGACAAAATTATAATATATTTTATACGAAGCTCACAATCGGGTTCTTGTTGGCGTATATTAGAGGCGATCGAATTGAGCAAATGAGAATTGAGGATAGCGATTTTGCATCACATTCAACTTGTAGCGACAGACCTCAACAGATCTAGTTCATCTGAACTTCGCTTATGGAATATATGAATAATACTTTGGACAACTGATAGAACAGCACTGGGCTATTTGACAACAACTTGAAAATTTGTTGATCAACAAGAAAACAACACCGCACAGGCGTGCGATATCAAGCACTATGGCAACCTACAATTTCCCACGATAACGCTACATTATGCACAATAAATGCAAACTTATAATACGAATATTTTTCATGCATAATGATGAGACTTTCCCTTTGATATAAATGTTGTGGTGCTACAGTTGACTTTTAATTTTCAATGAACGTTTTAGTATTCTTGTCTTACTCAGAAACCATAAAAACTGCGTTATGCATAAATTGTAGTGCAGATGCCTCGAACATTATCGTAAAACTTTCACTGCATATTTTCGGCTTGTTTCAGGATATTGCATTTCTCTGTGGTTTCGCATTGCTTAGGTCTAAAGTGTTATCCGCATTTCACTTGCTAAAGTCGACCCTAGCCCTTACAAATGCGATTATATTAGGAGAGTAAAAATGTTCAACCTAGAATCACTAGAAGAACTCAGGCATAAATTCGACTTGGTCCTCCGTTTCAGCGCAACGTTTGATTTATCTTTCACTCCACTGTCCGCATTCTTTCGGAGGGTCCCTAAGGGCAGATATAGGTTTCAGTTAGCCAAAAAATCTATGTCGCAAAAATTGTTTTTAAACAACTTCAGTTATCCTCTTATGCGCAATCCTGGGAAGCATTTCGCTAAGCGTCAAATTCTTCTAATCTCCATTTTACTGCAATTCTTAGATTAAAAAAAAAATCTCTTCTACGTATTTTCTTGCGACGGCCATTTTCACTTTCTACAAATGCATTTCTGCTTCAGTTTCTTTGCAGATATCACACTTGAGTCATCGAGAACGTAATTTCGTTTCTTTTGCCGATTGATTCTATGCATTTCGCATATATTCAAGGTGAATTTTTCTTCATATGGCAAATCCAGGAGAAAAAAAAACTGAACAATAAAAATACTAAGCATATAATGTGCAATTCATTGCAGCAACGTTTTCATAGTGTTCACCTAATCGAAGCAAACGAGGACAATCACGTTCAACAGCAGCTAATATCCGAATATTGTTTTCTTGTGCGCAGAGGAGCAGCAGATTGGATTGTTTTAGATGAATGTGGTATTGGATGCAATTATTAGAAAACGATATTTTATGTATGCGTGGCCATTATGGAGCTAAATGCGAGAATATGCAACATACAACATGCAACATGCAATATGCAATATGCTGATACGATGATGTGCGACGTATGAAATGTGATAATGATCATATAGGATGATATTTAGCGACACCTAGGCGTCATTCTATCTCGCTTTCACAAAGCGAAAAGATCGATTCTTCAACGAAACGCTATCGAGGAAATGCCTATCAAAATAAATGGCTTTGAGACGCATGTTGTACACAAGAAATGCATTCAGTATTATTTACACAAGAAGGCATGCAAACATCATATGCCTTAAGGAATAGCATCACACCTCTCTCAGCCATTTTACATTCACTTTTGATTAGTTAGCATAATGGCCATAGCTTAGCAGTCGTTACTCATTACGGCGTCATATCGAATGGTTATGAGTTCAACTAAAAAAGAACTAACAACGGTTGCCTGAGGGAAACAAATAGCATATTTAAAGATTAATAGTGGACCTACTCGTGAAGATTGTTTCAAATTCGATGCGCTCTAACGTGCCATATATATGTTTACACTTGTAACTCTCCATTAGAAAATTTCTCGCCTGGGATGCAGCCAACGCCAATATATTTGCAATTTCAAAGATTTCGGCATTTAGCGACATTCACTCAAATTGCCTTGTTGCCCTTTTCATTGCTACATCATCTCCACATATCGCGTTACTGAAACCCATTATCGCCTTGACGCTAAAGCTGTCAACTTACGTTGCAAATAAATTTTTTCCTCTCGATCATACATGCTCTTGCGCAGTGAATCAGTAAATGACGTCTAAATGTAGGCAGTGTCCTAACTGATGGATAAAGCTTGCAAAGCATCTGCCACTCTCAGTTAAACCCATTCAGTTTTGTGCTCAGTGAAAGCGTAAAAATTGTTGCAACCTTAAGCGATAGTTCATTATCGTTGATTATTATGAATATATATTATGAAAATCACTGACGATAAGACTTATGCATTTAATGGATTGGAACTGGCGATAACGTTCGCAACACGATTTTACTCAATAAACTGGTTTTCAAATGCAGTAGAGCAGACTGCAGCGGCTAATGGCAATCATGTCTTATCATCATAAGCTTTCGTTATCAACTTATATAAGCATATATCGATGTTGAAAAAATGCGCTAAAGAAATCAAAAAGTGATTTAGCTGATAAACGATCAATGAGAAAATGCACTCGTATAAATTGTCCAACCTCGGCGGGAAAATTTGTAAACGCAAAAATTATCTAACGTAGACTTTTTCATGAAAGGCCATGAAGCACACCATCTAGCAGGACGGTGAGATATGACTCATCAATAGCAGAACATACTGATGAAACGTAAGTTAATATCTCGCAGGCATTACTTTTACACCAACTATGAAATCTTTCTCTCCTCTTCCATATAATGATACCGTTTCCGATTTAGCGTTTGATGAGTAGAGTGGATGGTGTCTGGTAAGAAGAAGAAACAAATCAAAAGACGCAAAATGATATTGTGACTAGTCAGAATATCTTAAGAGAATATTGAGAATGTTATTCACAAATTGAGGCCGTTATTAGTAGAGATGAAAGATAGATAAAATTATGAACAGAGGAAAAAGAATCACTCGAAAGTAGCTATAATTCTCTTCGATTAACACTTTGCGATGCGAATTTGCTGCTGTCGAAGGTGGTGCTCTCATGCACTCTTTATAAGCGATCTTCTCATTTATTGCGCAATTTTTCGAAAGTTTCGTTAACTTTCATTTCATAAGCTATTCGAAGGTTTCAAGCATCCATCTGAGAAAATGTAGTTTGAAAACAAAAAAATGGAGCCCTTTAGAGAGTGCAAGAAAAAATTTAGAAACAACGACTGGAGAAAAAAGATAAGAAACTAAAAAAGTTTGCAGCGAATGCCAAACACTGAGAAGTGCACATTCGCATTTCTACTCCTTCTCTTTCTTCCAGTACTCGTTGAGTTGTTTTTATCCATGGCTCCGAGCATCCTTCGATAGCGTGCCATTAAAGGATACTCCTTTAATGCTTTTGTTTCCGCTCGTTGAAGCAATGCACGCCGGGTCATTATACTATCATCTCAACGACAATCACTGAAATGCGCTGCACAAAAAAATAAATATTCTCCATCACAAATCTACAATTGCAAGGAAAATCAGAAATTCTGCACCCTACCAACAGAACATAGCAGGTCAACACATCTTCACTATCGAAACGGTCGAATAAGCTCCCTGTAACGGGGATGTAATAAATTTAGTAATGAAATAGAGGCGGTTGATTCGTCTGTTTGCTGTGAGCGCTGGCAAGGAAATAACAGCTGAGAAAATTACATAAACATTAAAGAATGCAAAAGTGACTACGATCACTGAAAACTGACCATTGTACAACATAGAGGGCTACCCGAATCAACCGGATCAACAACGTCATCATTCTTTCTATCGCTTGGCTGCAGAATCTCTCCATTATGAAGACATCAAACGATTTAAGGTTGGATCAAGTTCACGTCGGTGCATTTCGTGACCGTTGCGAGGACGTCAAAAATCTGTATCCATAAACACTGCAAACCTTTGCAACTGTTTCGTATAAAACGACAAAAAAAAAATCCTTCTCAGTGCTGTTGCAAAAAAGTTATCACTTTTAATCTATTAGGACGATGAGATATTTTAAGGTAAGCAGTCTTCCACGTTAACAATCATACACTATGCGTATTTGCTGTGCGCTAATGGAATCTTCACAAGCAGCACAAACCAACAAAAGCATCTTTGTTAGAGCAAGAAAATCGTAATTTTTAACAAACGCTGCTTTCCAGGAATTTTGCTTTCATAACATGATACTATCCGGCACCTTATGATCAATTTTCCAGGAATTTTATCTTCATAACATGATACTATCCGACACCTCATGATCAACTTTAAAAGTGTGAAGAATTTCGAAGAAGAAAAAAAGAAAACGTCATTGAACTTCTCGAACTCAAATTTTATTTTTATCTTTTTTGTCAGAGAATATTGCTGAAAATATTTTCTTTCATTTACTCTTTTTTTGGTGAGAAAAAAAGCATTCACTTAACCGAAAAAAATAACATTAAAAAATATGGAAAACTTCTCTGTTTCTTTTCGAATCAAAAACAAGAAACGCTTTGAAATTCGTTTGATTTTTTGCATAGCTCGGGCGGCCTCGCAGCATTTTCCAACTCTGATAAGCTCTGTCGAGTCAATAAAAACAATCTAAAGGTGCAAAAAGTCAACCGAGGGCAACAAGTTAAACGATATTTGAGCACACTGCAACCGAAAAAGGTATATACATTGAAATTTGGTACCATAAACTGCGCAGATAAGTGGAGAAAATATTTCCAAGTAAGCAGTCAAGAGAACAGAGATAACGAATGATGCTAGAATTTCGGACAATTTAACTAACAATTTAATTGGTTTCCACGCGTAGAAGCAACTGAATGAAACAATTTCTACCACAAATAAACTTGCTGGGGGGGCTATTTTGTGCAGAAGAAAAGCTGAGATACTCAATTTCATCAAAAAATAAAGCCGATTAAAATTAAACAACGCTTATCTTTCTATTGTTAGAAAATAACCTAACGATTTTTAGGCAATATCTACTAAATGCATGTGCATAAATACTCTATCTGTTGAAGCTACAACACAAGATGATTACTGATGCGTTATTGAAATTTTACGACGGATTCCTACGAATTTCGACCGCTAGTAAGAAACCTGCGGAGTCACCGAGGCCCTAAATTCTATCCAGAGTGAAGATAATTGATTGGTCGGTTGTGTATAATTTTAGCAGAGTATAATAACAAAGAATCATGCTCCGAAATTCACGTCAGATGTTAGATATGCACTATAATGCCTTGCCTGGAAGCACCTTCTTCTGCAAAATGACTTGCAAGTAGGTTTTAGTTTATTAAAGCATCTAAACAATAGAAGTTTGCAGGATATTCGATGTTTGTACGTGCAACAGGAGTTCAATGTGGAAGCGGCGTCTAACAAAAGCGAAAGCAACAGTGTTTAGAAAAAACAACAATTTATCAGTTGCTTTCACGAATTCGTTCCAAATCCCACATAAACTATTATTGCCTGACTCACTAAAGTTTGACCTCAAATACCAACAAGGTTATGGTTTAGAAATTTCCAACGACGAATGAAATATTTTAAAAAAAGAAATACGAAATCCTATTCGTTCAAACTGAATAAAAGATGATCAAAATCAGCGACTTTTAAGCATTGAGCAGAATTAGCGAATTTTCATAAGAAATAGCAGGAAACATACTGGCAGCTTCCAAGCGCTCTTCATACATCACGCCATAAAAGCTCACTAGTTATTTGCAGCTGTATAAAGAAGACAGTAACCTCCTCTCTCCCTTTCTTTGAAAGGGTGATTTTGCCCATCGGATCAACGTTCCCATCACTGGTTACCTTCTTTCAGGTAACCAACGCCGATCTGGTTAGATCATTCATTTTATTGCAAAATACATCATCGTTAGGTTTAGCATGAGAAATTTTATAAAATAGATTTAGAGGCTGCAAAATACGTACTGGAAGTAGTTTCTTGCCACCTTAAACGTTAAAGGGATAGTTTTTTGGCTACCCTAGTGGCTACCACCAGACATCGGGTATCCTTGTGGTTGGTTACCTAATCAGATATTATTCAAGATTTGCAGATTTAAGATGACCGTATAAAACTAGAGCATGTATACCAACGCTTATTTAACCGTAGGTATGAGGGATCCTGTCTTAGCAATTGTAATGAAAGCATAAGGAATGCACAAATTGATAACTCATATTTCTAATATTCAACATTATAATGAATACAATTACGTAGTTACAGCTGGGGCAGCTTAAACAATAATCAAATTGTTCGAAGAAAAAGAAGAAAGAACACAATGTAAGAATAATCGAAAACAGCAACCGAACTGAAGCAAATGAGCAAATTATGAGACAAAACAGTATATGTGCGTATGTTTCATTGTAGCAAATGCACGGTGGCCACAGATTACCAAGACGGAACTAGTGGTTTCGAGGTTATTACACCTCAACGACTATTCAACAAACCATGCGTAGTCTAGATAAAGATGATGTGGAGCCAATCAGGCTGTCCAAGTGCGAATGCGTTTCAAAGATAGCACAACCGCATTTACTACTGCAATTTACTTCGGCTGAGGACCTAAAAAAATTTCAGTAAAGCGAAGTGCAAATCGTGCAAACCGCATAAACAATATATTTAAATCAAGACCGATCCAACCAGAATTCAAAGCAATATATATAATAGCGCACTCGCAACAGCACATTACCTTAGGTCACGCAATCAAGTGGCTATGGCGGTAGAGCGGAGAATTCGCATCGGTATAAGACTTAATACGATATGGTAAAAATATGACGATGAGTTTATAAACGAAATGCTCAAAGGATTAATCTAATCACACAGGCAATGCAACATTTTTAGCAAAAAGACAACTTTTATTGATATTCTCTCTCGCTTCCTTCATCATACAATATGTTTACGAGTAATTTAGATATAATTACGTCCAGAGAACATGAAAATATTTTCAACAAGGGAAGTAAGTTTGGACCCACCATTAACAAGCATCCTCTTCGGCCTACAGAGGATGCAACGCCATCTTTAAAAGAATATATTCTGCAAATTACTCGAACAGAACACACTAATGTGGAAAATTTTAAAAAGTTTTATATGTTGGCCTTGCGGCGCACTAAGGATATTTTCTATAAGGAATTTTATAAAGGAGAAATCGATGTGGCTCATGCTCCACATTACCATAGTAGTACTATGCTTACCAATATGCATTCTAAATTTGTCATTGGCATATGTGGATAAAGTTGACAGTAATTATGCTTTTATATGGGAAGACTTTTAATTAGGTAAGAAACTTGGAATTATCAACGACAGGATTAGTGACAATGATAACTATAAAAATGCGGAAAATAAACGGAAATTAGATATTATTAATATGTAGAGCAAGATTTCTGGAAGGTATTCTGGAAGGTAACCATAAATGTTTGCCATTCCTAAATTGCGCAAAAATCCTTACAAGTTTTGTTACGTAACTGCGGAGAGTACAAGTTCACTAAAATCATTATTCGCTTTGTTGCATAGTACATTGAAATTTTGTAAAAAACCATTTTCATAATCGTTGCAATATAGCGGCTCAAAGAGGTGGCATTAATTATTACTATAGTGTTAAAAATTCTTACAATGTTTTGGATATTATTAAAGAAAAATGTGGTAAACGTGTTAAAAAGAATCTGACCACTGATTTTTTCACCTTATTTAATGCTCCGCCATACAAAGGTAGAACTTTTAACACAGTTGTATTACATTCGCCGGTTTTGTCTTTAAGCAAAACAAAAAAGCACCTATGGGGGGTAATGCCGGCCCTAATACAGCCAATTTCACTTTCTCTGTCGTGGAATAGAAATATGCCAAAATTCCAAGCTTTAATGCAAACATTTATGGTTACCTTCCAGAATACCTTCCAGAAATCTTGCTCTACATATTAATAATATCTAATTTCCGTTTATTTTCCGCATTTTTATAGTTATCATTGTCACTAATCCTATCGTTGATAATTCCAAGTTTCTTACCTAATTAAAAGTCTTCCCATATAAAAGCATAATTACTGTCAACTTTATCCACATATGCCAATGACAAATTTAGAATGCATATTGGTAAGCATAGTACTACTATGGTAATATGGAGCATGAGCCACATCGATTTCTCCTTTATAAAATTCCTTATAGAAAATATCCTTAGTGCGCCGCAAGGCCAACATATAAAACTTTTTAAAATTTTCCACATTAGTGTGTTCTGTTCGAGTAATTTGCAGAATATATTCTTTTAAAGATGGCGTTGCATCCTCTGTAGGCCGAAGAGGATGCTTGTTAATGGTGGGTCCAAACTTACTTCCCTTGTTGAAAATATTTTCATGTTCTCTGGACGTAATTATATCTAAATTACTCGTAAACATATTGTATGATGAAGGAAGCGAGAGAGAATATCAATAAAAGTTGTCTTTTTGCTAAAAATGTTGCATTGCCTGTGTGATTAGATTAATCCTTTGAGCATTTCGTTTATAAACTCATCGTCATATTTTTACCATATCGTATTAAGTCTTATACCGATGCGAATTCTCCGCTCTACCGCCATAGCCACTTGATTGCGTGACCTAAGGTAATGTGCTGTTGCGAGTGCGCTATTATATATATTGCTTTGAATTCTGGTTGGATCGGTCTTGATTTAAATATATTGTTTATGCGGTTTGCACGATTTGCACTTCGCTTTACTGAAATTTTTTTAGGTCCTCAGCCGAAGTAAATTGCAGTAGTAAATGCGGTTGTGCTATCTTTGAAACGCATTCGCACTTGGACAGCCTGATTGGCTCCACATCATCTTTATCTAGACTACGCATGGTTTGTTGAATAGTCGTTGAGGTGTAATAACCTCGAAACCACTAGTTCCGTCTTGGTAATCTGTGGCCACCGTGCATTTGCTACAATGAAACATACGCACATATACTGTTTTGTCTCATAATTTGCTCATTTGCTTCAGTTCGGTTGCTGTTTTCGATTATTCTTACATTGTGTTCTTTCTTCTTTTTCTTCGAACAATTTGATTATTGTTTAAGCTGCCCCAGCTGTAACTACGTAATTGTATTCATTATAATGTTGAATATTAGAAATATGAGTTATCAATTTGTGCATTCCTTATGCTTTCATTACAATTGCTAAGACAGGATCCCTCATACCTACGGTTAAATAAGCGTTGGTATACATGCTCTAGTTTTATACGGTCATCTTAAATCTGCAAATCTTGAATAATATCTGATTAGGTAACCAACCACAAGGATACCCGATGTCTGGTGGTACCCACTAGGGTAGCCAAAAAACTATCCCTTTAACGTTTAAGGTGGCAAGAAACTACTTCCAGTACGTATTTTGCAGCCTCTAAATCTATTTTATAAAATTTCTCATGCTAAACCTAACGATGATGTATTTTGCAATAAAATGAATGATCTAACCAGATCGGCGTTGGTTACCTGAAAGAAGGTAACCAGTGATGGGAACGTTGATCCGATGGGCAAAATCACCCTTTCAAAGAAAGGGAGAGAGGAGGTTACTGTCTTCTTTATACAGCTGCAAATAACTAGTGAGCTTTTATGGCGTGATGTATGAAGAGCGCTTGGAAGCTGCTAGTATGTTTCCTGCTATTTCTTATGAAAATTCGCTAATTCTGCTCAATGCTTAAAAGTCGCTGATTTTGATCATCTTTTATTCAGTTTGAACGAATAGGATTTCGTATTCCTTTTTTTAAAATATTTCATTCGTCGTTGGAAATTTCTAAACCATAGCCTCGTTGGTATTGGCTACCCTAGTGGCTGCCTTGTGATTACTTCAATATGAAATAATTCAGTCAACACATATAGAGTTTGAAGCTCGCAACCCATCGTTGTGGAAAAAAATTAGAAAAATAGATAATACTGATCAGCTACGTCCGTATTCAAGGATTTCTTGTTCATTTCACAACCATAACAGATGTTGTGTCTAAATATTTGTTTGCTACTTCATTTTTTGTTGTGTTCACAACACATGATTATAAGATCATATTTTCCTCTACTAACAAAGTTATGCGTTTCGTTCTGACGATGGCCAGCGCCATTATTCAGACGTACAAGTCGATGGATATGAGCCGAAACGTGTTCACCCTTTATTCGCACATCTATTTATTCATGTGGAGAACTTACGTTGTTAACATTTCGTCCTCTAACATCTGTCTTTTAATGTTTTCTTTATATTTTATGCTTCTTATACCATTATCCTTATCCGAAAAAATAAAATAAAGAAAAGTTACCTTGTGGTTACTTCAATATGAAATAATTCAGGCAACACATCTAGAGTTTGCTTCGAAATAGTTTGTTCTAAATAATCATATTTTGCTTGTTTTTTCAGAGAATGATTATTACTTTAGAATCATTTTACTTATTAGCCAATTTGATCACATCAAATTCTATGGATGCTTTCGTGCTCATTATGCTCAAAAATTCAATCGCTGACGCCGAAAAGTTTTAGTCTGACTGCAATATTAAATAGGGGAAAAGAGTTAGGGAGAGGGGGAGGGGAGGTGAAATTCAAGAGGAATTCAAGAAAGGCAAAAAATGAAGTGTTGCGTTCAAATTACAGAAAAAAAAAAGAAACTTCGATGTGTGCTCTGGAATTCGACAAGCAGATCGGTTTTGGCCTTTAATGTCCTATTTCTCTGACATTTTTATAATGCGACTGCATACCGAGGAAAGTTTTCAACTTGGTCAACTTGGTCGGAATCATGCAGTACATGGTCTTCTTGTTTCCTAGTTCATGAATCACATCTTCGGATGAATCCGTCTCGATACCTCTTCTGGACAAATCTTAAAGTACCTGCTTTTCAAGTCTTATGATGATCCAAATGAAGTGAGAAAGAAAGTGAGAAAGAAAAAGCTGGAGTGAGAAAGAAAAAGCTATCAAAGCATAGCCAGGCTTGTTATAGAATTTCAATGAAGCTGTTATGCTTCAAAAACAAAGATCACAGAAGTGGGAACTGGAAGGAAAAACTGCACAGGATGATATGATGAGTTGGAGCAAGAAACTTTCCAGAAACCTCCGTATTTCTGCAAAATATTCAGTGATTTTTGGATGCACTGTTTTGTGGGAAAGTTGGATCTGACTGTACACGAATTGAAGGATGTTATACTCTTTTCTAGTTGCAAAGCCTATGACGACCACCCACGATGTAGCGCCTTCCTTTTCTTCAAATACCTGTTTCCTGTGTTTGAAAGCTAGGATGAGTCTCACAGAAGCCGCAATTCTAACAATTAACACATTAGCGTTGAGAACGATAACAGCTATTTCACCGCTGATGATGGATTTATAAAACGGCGCTCTCATTGTAGGTAGAATTGCGAGTGGAAGCACGTGGAGAGGAGTACATAAGTGATGGTATGCAGACGATTGCACCTGTGGCAGTAGCTGATTTAACAGAGGTGGGGGGTGGGGCGATAGAGAACAGCCGGAATCGAAAGCATTCACAGTTCATGAAACACTTCATAATTCCGCTTACCATTTCAAGCTGCACAATTTATTCTTAGTTTCCGCAAAAAAATTCGAACGTTCTCATCTGTTGGTTTAGTGAAACATCTCTCGAATGCTTTTCTGTTAACGAAAGGCACATCATGCATATCTCAGATGAAACCAACATTAAATTCGCTCGTTACATTCATTTCTGCCTTTTGCTCCTTATCAGCCTTCTACCTCTCGATGCCATTAGCAATGTCTCGTCTGTCTAATTTCTTTGGCCCATCTCACGGAGCAGTCCATGTAACTCCTATATACATCATTAAGGCATACTGCTTGCCCATCAGCAGCACGAATACATCGCATTTGGCGGACAAAATTTGAGATTTGCAATTCTCAAAGATTCGGAATTCAGCTTCAGCACTGTTCGGAATATGACTCTGGAAATTTTGAACCTATTTCAGTTTCCTTTCCTATCTTATCTTACTACTAATAACTTTTCGGAATGAATAATCAACTATAGTATGTTCAAGAAATGAAAGGATTATAAATATTTATTATCTTCTCTGACGGATCAAAACCTCTCCACTTAGCTACTTATCGGCATGAATGAACGTCGCATAGCACATTTTTCCTTCTCTGCTATAAATATTGCGATGAAATGTTTTCTACGCTGCTACAATAAACTATGAAGTAAATTAGGTACAGACTAACTGACCTTAACGCAGACAAAGTTGACATCCATCGCACATTTCACTTTCTTCACAATTCCCTTGGCAATTTTTTCACTCACAGACTGACGCATTACCATCTGTAGTACGGCATCACTTCATTGATAAAATTTAACACTCATTTAGCAAAATCTCGTTCTTTATTGCTTGAACATTAGCACCAATTTAGTCTACATGAACGTGCTTTAACCTTATGCTTCCTCCGAATTGCTATTGTGTCCACACATCAAATTTTTCTCTCTTTAACCTTTTTACTGCCACATGGAAGTGTGTTCATTATCGACTGCAAATAACATTCTTCTTGTTGATGAGGAGAAAGAAAACGGTGACGTTCAGAGAGTGGAAATCGGCAGGAATTATCGGAAAAAAAGATACTTTTCTTATAGTAATTTATGCAAAAAACAACGACAAAAAAACTCCGAAAACAGCTTATCAAAATTTACTTATTTCATCAAGAAAATATGCCATTGGTTACGGCCCAGAGCAAAACAAAAGTTCCCCATCACCTTTCACGATTGCCAATATTTAATAATGCGGTTGAATAATAGCAATAGTAAATAATATATGGGAACTTTAAGAAAAAAGTAAATAAAACAACAGCTTTACGGAAAGGAAAAATCGCCACAACCTATTTGGAATTGTGAGGAGCTGAGAAGTAAGAAGCGAAACGCCTGAAGGCAAAACAGCGACCTCACAACTAGCCATTTGAGAATGATCTATGCGCAAATGTCACTAAGAGTTCTTTAAAAATAAATCGCATAGCACAAAAGTGAAAAAAAAGGGTGACTACCCCACTCAAAAAAACATCTAAGTCCTGATCGAAAATTTAAAAACGTTGTATGAGGAATTACCGAGTAAAAGCTATCTTTTCAGTGCGTTTGCCATCGTAAACCAAGAAATTCATTCACTCTCTTTCCTCTATAGGGATATTATATGATACTGTCGGTGTACGATGCCAATATGCTTCAACAGCGCATGCAAAGAAATTAGACGCGTGAGAGAACGATTTTTTTGTGTCTTTCTGTTATGCAGCATTACATAAGAGGAAAAAGGAAAACTGTGAACGGAACATGAAAATAAAACGAAGGTGCTGATGATGATGTGGAATTTTGCACAGATGAAACAGTTAAGATTCACTGTTCAGCAATGGCTAAGCTCATTCGGTTATAAGTAAGCTCCGGCCAGACTTGCTGGCTCCACTCAAGGAAGCCACCTGATGCAGCTCCATCGTCTGAACAAGGCGGCGGAATAGGCGTCGATCGCTATAAGATGGAGAAACAACGGTGAATCGACTCAAAAGTATCGGATGAAGAGGAGACAAATCTAAGTCCTGGCCTTCATATAACCATGTTTAACTTACATATGTTATAGTGCGCGGACACTGCTATCGAATGACTCCTTGGAGGAATTGAAAGAAGAGTCGTCAAAAATCAAATTTCATGTAATCAGTCTAGCAGAAGCAAGAAGGAAAGGCAAAGACCATACTGCCGCTGCTTGAAAAAGCGATGAGCCGTTCTAACAAATCGTCGACTCAGAGATCAGAAACGTGATCCAAATTATCAAAATCTGAAGATATACAGAAAGGGTTGCGACATGCCTTTCAATAATTTCCATCTTTTAAGAAATCCAACGGAAATCGGTGAGAACGTTTTCGTACATGACAGACAAATACCAGTGGAAGTCATGATACGAGTACGACAAGGAAGACCGCATGTCCCCGCTCCTGTCCCACGCAAGTCTACAACTCGCGTTTGAGGATTAGCACAACAAAGGCGTGAATGTGGACGGGGAAAGAACTTTGTATTTGAGATTCGTAGATGACATAGCACTCACGTCTCGTAGCTTCAGCCGAATGAAGAAAATGGCATATGAACTTGAAGTTAAAGTGTAATCGTAGGTTTATGGTTAAACGCTTCAGAAACGAAACTGATGAGCAACCAAGGGTTGAAGTCAACAATGGCTGTAAGAGACGAGAAGATTGAAAGCGTAAATTATTTCGGTAGATGTATGAAAATGAGCGAGGACACGAAAGCAGACGTACGATGCAAGATCAAAGAAGCATAAAAATCAGTCTCAAAGAACAAAGACTTCTATCGTGAGAAAAAATTATGATGAGACTGAAATGGAAGCTGTTTGAAAAAAGAGTGATGCCAACAGTTCCTCACTGCTCCGTCACGTGAGCAACAAGCAAAAAAATGCGCAAGCTAATAGCAGCGGCGGAGAGGAGGATAGAAAGGATCTAACAGGAACCAAACTGGTTAACAGGGAAACCACCGAATTGTTCCGAGGTGTAAAAAAAGTGAAGGACTGCGTGCGCGGACCCGGAATGAGGAAACTTAGAGGGGCGACGAAGATACCATCGTGAATGATCACAGTCCGGTAAAAAGAATAACAGATTGGACGTTACAAACTGGCAAAAGTAGCAGAAGCTGACCTGCAGTGACATGGCTATACACACTAAAAAAGACCGCAGGAAACAACTGGATCACAGAGGCATTGAATCGCGACAGATGGAAACGATATGAAGATAGATTTATTGGTGACGAATGCTGCTTTCATTGAAATAAATAAAAATAAAGGAATACAGCAATGGTAAAATGAAGGAAGGCAATTTAATAAATGAGAACGCGTAGATAAAACGAAAATAGCATCTAAGCAAATAAGTTTCCATGCGAATTTACTAGTAACTTTTATTTGAAATGCATGAAAAAAATATTTCAAACTGTTCTGTGTAATCTGTAATGGCAGTTTTAGATGGTAAAGTACAAGAACTCATTGCCATTTCCTCAAATGTGAACAAATTCTGATTGCTCGCTAAATATCATTCAATTTGAACCCCCACTTTAGAGGAGTTTGCATGAATGATTCGCATAACGATGAATTTTGTTCTCGAATGCGCTAAAGGTAATTTGAATAAAGCTAGGGCGACGCAGCTGCAGTTATGTGAGCTTTTCAACTAGCATAGAAGCAAGTGATGAGGATTCAGTAATGCTCCATTATAAGATCGGACATGAAACTTCATCTACTAGGTGAAATCGAAACGCACCCATTTAACCCGCAATTTTTCTTGGCGAAATCGATCTCTTCGCTACAGTTTGAGAATATGAATGATGAAAATTAGGCAATGAATAGCGAGCGCCTTTGGAAAATAATACGAAGAAACATCTTTGTCTGAGTTTCTTGCGATGGAATGAGAAAAAAGCATAAGTGCAAAATAAATGTATGAAACAACACGTGGAAAAAAATGAACGACTTACCATTACTTCGCCAGCTGGCCCTCCTTAGACTGTCGCGTAACACCTCCTGGTCTCGCTTCAGCTCGTTAAACATAAAATAGTTGTGATCCATTTTGTTCTTTTTATATTGCAAGCGCTGAAGCGATGCCATTTGGAGGTAACACTCTCCATAAGGAATACCCGTATCACTGCTGCCGTGGCGCTGCTCGTTGAAAATATATGCGACTTTCAGCCAATGCATCTTGTCAAAAACTTTAGTCACCGCACGTGTTACTACTTTATAAGGGCTGGTGATGCGTGTCATAAGTTGGTATTCGGTTCGATTATCCAAATTAGATGTCAACCCGATTGAAGTTATCACAGGGATACCGTTGTTGGTGGCGCTTTTCCAGTATGGAGACATACGAGCCACTGGTGCCAATGCGTAGACGAATGCATAGCCAATAATACAGTCAAGTTTTCCCTCAACCAACTGGTTAATCGCAACGTTCGGACCGTGAGCATCTGATAGCTGTGTGTCCTTGAAATGAGTCATTAAGGAGCCCATAGGGACAATCTGCCGCCTGTACACCTCTTCGATAGCAATATCAACGACTGGCTTGGCTAGATCCATTGTTATGCCAAACGGATTCTCCTCTGGCCTGCCACGTTTCTTAGGTAACGGGAAAAGAATATGCATTGGATTGGCACTAGACACATCGTGCTCTACGAGAGAGCGATTATGTGACTGGCGATTCAGATTTCTGATTCTATGATGAGCGGTGATTGGGCGGTGCATTATGACAGGCAATGCGAAAGAAAGAAGCAGCGACGCGAGAAGTTGTAAATGCAAAAATGTCATCATCTCTCAGAATGCCGTGCAACATGGATCGTTGTGCTGAATGGTTAATTCTGCAGGGGAACTATGCGGCTGCCATTCACGACTCGCCATAGTCTCCCCTGCAGGGCGAATACTCTAGCGATTCACAAATATGTGCACCCAATATTGCGAAGTTTCTCGCACCTGCAATCAACACAAAACATAGCGCGCTTGTTATCCTGTGAATATTGCGCGTTCATTATATAAAATCATTTCTTTTATTATAGAAAGATGCAGTGTGCAAAACAAGAGGATATCGAAAATCATGCACAGATGATGCATCTTCACAGTCTAGATTTTCAACAGCTTGATGCTACATACAAATAGCACTGAAACTAGCAAACTTATGTGTCATTAGCACGATCACCCAGCACTGTCTAGTTGTGCTTATCAGTTTATAGACGATCGAAGCAACTTTCGAGCAACTGTTCGAAGCTGTTCGAGCAACTTTCACTAACCAACTAACTGAACGCTAACTATAATCTAAAAGGAATTCAACTGGAGCAAAAAAATCCGCTAGCATTAGTCACGCTAGATCCTTTTTAATAAGACTCTAAAGCAATGCGTACGAGTAAATACAAAAAAATCACATGTCTTTGGAGGAAGTGATAACTATGAGATGGCAACTAATAAATATTGCAGAGGCGGCAAATCATTGGGAGTATTCATGCGTAAACGTGGTCACTGTGACGAATGCGTCATAATTTGTTATGAGTTGGAAACTCGTTTCTGTTACAACGTAAAACAACCACGCTGGTTGTTTGTATTTCAGCACTTATTGCATTTTCACTTCAATCTGTCCTGACAGCGAATATATTATTTTTCTAGTTTAGTAGACAGTTCCTACTTAACAACACAAACTACTGCACATCAGACAGAAGGGAAGAAAGCTCTTACAGGAAATGAAGAATGCTTCAAACCAAAAACTATGATGGCGCATAACGAGCATCCCAAAATCGCTATTTTCGTTACCTCCCAGGGGATTAAGCGAAAATGTGATAATTGGTTTTACTCATGTCCAAAGCGTCAGAGAAAAACACGCTCCAAGTTATGTGGATTTGTCTGCGAATGTTATCATCTCTGAAAGCAATATTACAGAAACAATGCGTCTCTAAGCAAAATCTCTACTTCATTAGAAAGGCGATATTCAATTAATATTTCTTTTCGGTAAACGATAGGATCGTTGAAGGAATGCAGGAAAGTGGACAACGGAGGAAGAGAGGACCACTTTAATTTTAATGTTCTTAAAAACTGCCAGCTTTAGACTTCTAAAAGTCAGTACATCGAACTTTTCGTTTCTTACTGCAAACGTTTCGAACGCTTTTATCACCAACAGAGCCACATATATCCGTTATTTCTTTCATAACCTCATTGGCGCAGCTTCAACTCTAAGGAACGTTGGTGACGCGGTAAAGCGCATAGTGGGCCAGAATGGATGGGAATTCATTGATATAATGCTCGCAGAAATATTTCTACTGCGTAAATGAATGCTCTCGTTTTAAAAGTTAGTAATACGCAGAGGGCCTCTCAGCAATGCAAAGTTTTTGAGAATATTCACAACAAACTATGGGATTCTAGAATTTAGTGCAACGCATATTCTCAGCTATGAGACGTTTCCTTCATATTTTGATAAACAAAATAAATTTTAGAAGCCTAACAGAGTCTCGTTCGCGGAAACCGATAATTTAGGATAGAAATTATTAAAATCGACGTTTTAAATAACTGTAGGTAATGAAGAAATCAAAAGGGTGATACCTGTTTCTGACAGCCACATCTATACAATACTGACTAAATTTCGAGAAAAGAAAGCACTGTGGGCATTTAAAATGTGCACTAAAACTCGTCTCGAGAGATAGGCAGTTAATGCTGAAATTTACGATTGGTGCAACTTTGTGATCATTCTGCTTCCATATCAATAGTCCTTGCATATAAAATGGCCTCAACTAATAGGTTATGAAAAGTTTCATATGCTATCATTGTCGTTGTCGTAGCCATAATGGCCAAAATATGATTTGAGCTCATCGGTCAACATGTACGATAGCGTGCAGAAATGTGCACGTCAAAAACAACCACGTTGTACTCATTTTTCAAAGCGCATCATATTTAAAGATTCAACTGAGATAAAAAAGAGCCATTCTACCAAGGAGACGAGAAAAATTCTCCTAACGCTTGGAGGGGAAGAGGAGGAGAGGAGTGTTGATGGCAACAGAAGTTGTACGATTTATGGAATTTCATTTCAAATACTTTGTTGGCGGAAACCAAATCGAATTGGTACCAGTTCTACTTATATGAAGATAGAAAAAAAAGGAAACGAAAAAGAATGCAGGACCTACGAAGAAACATAAACAAGCGCAAGGAGAGCAAAACAATGCAACCACAATAGTATGAGTGCACGGAATTGGGGAAACGCCCATTTCGATCAAGCATTTCTCCTCATCCGATGTACACGTCCTCGCTTCCAGCAATTTTCTTCTGAATGAGCGTAATGAAAGTTTTTGAATTAATGCCAATCAAGCAGTAAGCATTGCAAAACTTTGTGAAAAACAATTTGCGATCAACAGTTCAGAAAAATTATGTAAATGGCGGAATTCCGCGCAGCAGTACTCCAAATACGCGATTGCTCGCTAATACTGCCCGATTTGTCTCCCCTTCTTTCCCTTCCACCTCCTCCCGAAAAGTTTTTTTTTAATGAAATTGATTCGTCAAAAGGCCATTTTTGCTGTTGAACTTTAAAAAACAAGTCGTTAGAGGACATTACAACCATTGCCGCTACTTCAGCCAAAGGTTAACTCACTACCGCCGGTTAAAGCTCTTCATAAAATTTAATGTACTGGTTAACTGGTGGGGTGTTTGAGCATGAGAAATGCGTTTAGAACGCGCATAATGAATAAAATCATAAGGTTTGAAGTAAGCTCACCCCCTATGTTCATTTAAAGATGCGAGCAGTTGTGCGACAGAAACTAAGATGCATATCATCCACACCTCAATGACTCATACTGTATCAAAATCTACTTGCACTATGGTCGGACTTTTTTCCGCTTTTTTCTCAAAGAAGCCTCTAATGTCGCAAAAATTGCTAATCCTCGTAAAACTAATATAAAAGTATGCCAGGTAAGCTGATGAGGTATATTTCTGACGTGTTTTCACGAAGTTTTACACAAGCGCACAGTGATGATATCTTGATACACATATTTGTGCATCAGTACGTTTGTGTAGGTGTGTGTGAGTCTGTTTGTGTACGTGTACGTGAATGTGTATGTGTAAGTGTATGTGTATGAGTATGTGTAAGCGCACATGTGCATATGTGTATATATGTAAATGTGTACATGTGTATGTATGTATTATATACGTATATATGTGTATGCGTTATGTATGTATTTTTACGTGGATGTGGATGTGTATGTTCACGCCTGTGTCTGTGTGCGCTGGTCGAAATTTTCGACTGCTGAGGCAAGAACAGATTTGGTGATAAAATAAATTTTGTTGCCACAACACTGAATTGCGGGAGCAAATTCAATTCCGAACGATCATATATGAAGCGACTATCGATATTAGGCGGCATTAAACAAATCTTCGAATCCTATTACGCACTAAGAAAAGGAAGGGGAAAAAAGATGCAAATCAAATATTTGGTTGAAGCTGATCAGCTTATTGAGTAGAAAAGCACATTTGGTACTACATAAATAATTCTGGAATGCTTACATCATAAAATCGAGCAAAAAGTTGAAACATAAAAAACGCACATCACACAATAATCATAACGAGTTATCATTCAATTAGGCTTCTCCGGTCGTAGAACGCTTTTGGCCTATTGTAACGCTGCGACTATCATTTAAAAAATACTAACTTCAGTACGAAAATCTTTGAAAGAACCTAAACAATCGGAGGGAGTTACGACAGAGCATTAAGCACAATAAGCGCATTTATCAGGTCTACTAACTTCAGAAATTACTAAACAGAAAAAAAACAAAGAAGAAACAAGAGCAGCTGAAATTCATGTGGCAATTTCCACGAGAATTTGGTGTTCAAGGTCATCTATGTTGTAGGTTTTACCAATCAAACTCCAAAACTCGTCCTTCACTAGTTCGCGACGTGATGCCACTGAGTGGCCAAATACTGACATCCAAATGCTAACAGATGCGACGTTTCGATAATATTATTTAGCAAAGCAAATTCGCAATAACGCATGAAAATCAGCGTTGGCTAGAATGCGGCAAAGTTATGTAAAAGTCAGTGACTTTAGGCGATGCGCAGAAGTTACTAAGGAAGGCAAGAAATAGTTGGGTTTCGGTTATTCACTCAAGACTACCACACGGACCGCTTCCATGGTCCTATAAAAGTGGAAAAAAACTGTCTTTTTTAGGGAAACATTTGAGCATGTCAAGCTGAATCATTGCATCATTAAATGCGTCTCTTGCGATGATGTTTTATGGAACGACTCTTAAGCACCGAGAGCTATAAAAAAACGCTGTAACAAAGGTCGAAAAATGAACAAATTACAACAGTTGAGCTATTAAGCTAAAGAAGTGACGTTGCAAAAGATGAGTTGACGGATAACCTCACCACTGAGGAGTTCAGAAACAATAGAAACCAATAAAACCCCTGGTTGCACAACAATGTGGAAGCATGAGCTTCGTTGAACGTGGAGCTGCAGAAACTCTGTTGCTGGAGGAGGGAATCGACCGTTTGTTTCAGAGGCCAAAAGAAGCAAATGTTCATCATCTAACTTTCCACTTCCGGAATTTTATGATTATAACCATTAATTCAATTCTGAAGTTTTAAACATCTGACGGATTGCCAAAACTTAGTTGGCCGATTGCTAAGTATTTCCATCCGAGAATACTACCAGTGTTCGTAAATAAACGAAATGTAAACATTACGTGTCTGACCAAATCCATTTCTTTTCTTTCTCATGAATTCTTTGCAGCGTCATCATAGTTTCATAACTTCAGTTACTGTCAAAAATATCTACCTCATTTCTAGTATCAAAAGTGCACCAATTATAAAATACCAAAACCGGAAAAACTGTGAGGTAAAAACGAAAAATTAATTCGTTGAAAACAAAAATGCAAGTGCCATTTCAAGAGAAGCCAATTAATTCAGTTCACCAGGGTCATTAGTATCCTCGAAAATTGAAAAAAGAAAACAACGAGAAAAAATAACTAGACCTTGATGATGTGAATCTGTGCGTAAAAAGATTTACATTCACCAGGGCGACATATATCGCGGATTTAAATCGCCTAAGCCCATGAAAGCGCTTTCATATCCGACTGATAGTACGGCCAATGAGTAGTTTGCACACAAACGTGTACATCGCATGTGTTTGGCACTTCGATTGCGCAATTGCCGCCGGGAACACGAATGCGAATATATCGAAAATTTGCACAAATACCTCATTCCTTTTTGGTAAAATCGTATTGAAGTTCATGACAATCATCGAATAATGAATTCTTGAAGAGTGATTTGCAATATTAAGGATTCTTTTCTTAGGCGGTTATTTCAATCCGAACAAATGAAATGCTCACGAACGGTACCTCGACAGGTAATGCAGTTATTTTCGCCAGCTTATTTTTGCAGAATTAACTGATTTCATAAATGTTGCATTAAAAATTGAAAACATTCTAGACATGCAAATACAGAGATGATGCAAATCGTTAACATTGCGTTTATAGATTTTATTAATTCTCTTTAAGCGATTGATGAGTTTAAAACTTCAACAGAAGATGATGTATGTGGCATATGCGTGCACATATGAGTACAGTCTACGATATTTACTGCAAAACGCACAGAGAAACTCGGGATGAAATAGATTGGTGTGTATTCGAATCTCGCGCTGCAAGATCGTTTTTGCATTGACTGGATAAGCCTTTGAAAATAAAGTAGATATTTGGAATTACATAGTACCATATGATATTAATTAGTTTCATCAGAAGCTACTTTATTACTGATGTGCAAATTATATCGCAAATTTATTACTGATATAATAGACTAACTCATTATTGATACAATACGTTAAATCAACAATACATTAGCAGATAAAGGAAGCCCATATTGACACTACGAAAGCTGCATATGCTAAAAACATAACGATGCGTCAACAATGGAACAATGCGTTCAGTACGTCGATACCCTGTGATGCACAAAGTAAACGTCAACTATCAATGAATTTATACGCTTGTACGCATAAAACGGAACGATACTTCACATTATACTGACAAGCAGCATATCGTGCAAGGAATTCAAACAACAAAACAGCTAAATGCACTTATGAGTTCAGATGTTTAATTTTTCAAAGTTTTTGTCGTATATTTCAGCTAAATTTCTCCACGAATGGTTATCGTTGCAGTACCATTTATTTGCACTAATAAAAGCATTCTATTTTATCATTAGAAGGAACACAGTCAGTTGAAAGTGAATAATACCACTATCAGCATTAAAAGGATCAGTATCATCATCGATTTTAAACCGGTCAGCATCTCTATCAGTTCGAAACTGACCAGTGACATAAGCAACTTCAACGTGCTTCTAAAAAATGCTCCTCTTTCAAGCGAAATTCGCAAATACAGAGTTTACATAGAAAGGCTTTAATCAACATTTACTGACAACCAGTATTCTAGGCATCATCATATGGTGCTAGTGGTCTCATACCCTCAGCCATATTTCCGTACAAAGCAACCAACCCATCGCGACTTCAGCTCTGCAAACATAATCATTCTAAGTGTGCGCTTTTCATATATTCATAAAGCGCTTGTCAATATGATCATACTAAATCGGCTACATTTACGCTTGAAGAAAACATTGAAGAATCTGAAATATCCCGCATAAGTAAACACTCGTGCAGTTAACGATCTGTGTCCAAGCAGGGCATTAGCAATAATAACTTTGAATGGAAACAGAGTATTCTAGAAAGCAACTCCCGCAGAACGTTGATAAAATGAACTTACTTATTCATTACCACAGTTCGGTTCTATTAGCGACTAGAAAAGGCAACACCAACTGCATAATGGGATGAAAACACATGCACCTGCGCTCTTACCACTAATCGACTATGAATGTAAATAATACCGACGTTGGGATTTCGAATTCGTCAAGAGGCATAACATGCTAGCTGAAGATCTATTTATATAGGTCTAGATCTATTTATATGGTAAGTAGTCAGCGTTTTTCGCTTTCTTATCTAACGAAGGCAACAGATGAGAGCAGATTCTCTGATTAAGATTAGATCGCTGAAACTGACAATAACATAACGTCATCCGATGGTACTAAACACCACAAATTCCCCCATTAACATCATTAGACATCATAAAAAACCATGTTTCAAAATGATGATAAAAGAAATTCCACAATCCTTATTCTCGTTATGGCTGCTACAACTTTATGCAACCCTCTTTCCCGAGTGATGAAAGATGGAGTAGACAAATTAGGGCTTTCTAATCTACGTAAGGCGATGTTGAGTATCACTTCCAGCCGTATTAATGGTGCCTATACGATCGATGTGGTGCAGCAATAAAAGGTGGGAAAAACAGCGGAATATGAATAAGAAAACTGATTAACGAAATGCACAATCGCTTCGCGAAATGAGAGCACTCCGGTATTGGTTTTTGTTCGTTGCATTCTACGAATGTTGAGAGGAAATTTCAGTGTTTACCCGTGAATTTTAGATGTCACAGCTTTCCTTACTGCGTTTGGCTTTAAGTGGAATCAGTGTGTTTGTTAGTTGCTATTTGCAGCAATGGTGCACTCTTTAAGCATTTTGTCCATAGAGCATCCATAGACAGACAAAGAAACGATATTCCTCATGGACAGTTGTTGACTAATCGATTCAGTTATTGAAAAGATTCGAATCATGAAAATTTACTATAATTCACAAATGCAAACGACTAATTTTGGTTCGCTTTTTAAATAGCACTTTTCTTCCCCTAACTACTCTCATTAGCAGACAATTATGTGAAATATCAAGTGCGTTCAGACTGAAAATGTTTTTTTTTTTTTTCAACAAAGCAAATCAATCATCAAGGCGAACTGCTATATACAAATTCTATGGATTGCTCTGTGAGGATCCACTTTAAAATCGTCATGCAAGACACTTATGTTAGGCGACATGTTTTGCTCACATAGACTAGCGTATAGGCGAAAATCTGTTCTAGTGAGTTCAGTAAACTTGTTTTACCACTGATCCAGACGTAAAATTATCTCATGAGTACATAAGATTTGTTATTTATTGAAGAGGTAAGAAAGACTTTCGAAATTTGTAGATTACGAAGCCCACAAATGGAAAACTTGACCTCTTTACAGCTGCGAAAAGAAAATCTGAAATGTCCTCCCTAATTAAAGTTTATATGAAGTATTCATTTATTGCATTTTCTCTTGCATTCATTTTTCGATCCCGTTTCGCATATGGCCAACTAGCACATATCATAATCACTAGATGAGATAAGTTATTTCATCGTTGAATAGCTTTTGTTTTTTTGCCTCTTTATGTTCATTTCAAATCAGCATCCTCCGCTCGTCCCAAAAAATCGTTTTGTGGATACAAATCAGAAACTATAAAGTGGATGATAGGGATTATATCGCGCATAGCGATCTTATCTTCTATCGAATTCCACTGAATGTTCACTATGCTTCAACATATGCGTTCAACAGAAACATCTAATTTTGTTAAGATTAGCTTATTTATTAGTAATATTCAATATGGCTGTAAAGATGCATAAAGTAAAATTGTCGATTACATCAGATGCGAGTTGAGTTTATCGCAACAGCGCTCACTTTCCGCGACGTTACTATCGGAAGAATCATTAAAGGCAACACATAAGAACTCATTTCAAGAAAAAAATAAAATCTACATCAAAGATATGGAAAAGCAATTAAAATGATTACTCGCTTAAAAGAAGACGGGAAAAAGGAAGGAAAAAAGAAAGCATTATGTTGATGAGGATGAGGAATTCATTTCGAGAAAGCTACAACTAAGCATCATTCACATACATCTTCATCTATAGTCGAGAATTCTTTAATTTTGCTAATTTTGTGCGAAATTCTGACACCATCGCAGCAAGCAAATACTGCACGCATGTGCTCGTGATCGTAAACATAAAATGAAGAACAAATCAGAGACGTGTTCGATCCAAATCGAAACCTCTACATACCCTTTCATCGAAAAGAAAAAAACTTTAAAATATAGATCCATAGTGGAACGCATACCATTGAATTCACTCATGCACGAGAAGCTACGAGTGATTAACTCGTGAATAAAAAATGAACTGAAATCGAGGCCAATTCTAGGTAAGCGAGCGAATCGAAAAGATTGACAGCACGTGCAATCTTGTGCCTAAATCAATATATCAGATGATCTGCGCGCACAAATAATCAAATGCACGCAATCATACGCAGAAATTTTCATCCATCCAATTGTATCTTCTAATCTTCTACAAAAAATCGGCTTTTTGTCAGATTCGTACGTAATGAAAACTTGATCGGTTGAAAATGAGTGCGGATTTTTCGAATACGCTTGGGCGTCGACGCCTTGCTTTGAAAGCGGAAAATCAAAGCTCATGACCGAGAAAAGACTCGATGCGCAATTCAATGCATCCTTTGAAAAACTGAAGGAAAAAACATTTGTTGTTTTGAATTGAAGTTTTCTTCACGTGTTGGAGAATTCTTAAAAAGCTATCAAATCGATGCGTTTCATATATCTTGAACTTGAAAATTTGCTTTGCATTTCGAGTGCAATAATTTTAATTATGATGATGTAAATACAAGATGGCTGATTGAGATCTCGGTTGAAGAGTGGTCGCAATTCTTCCGTTAGAAAATATTCTTTGTTGCTCTTTCAAACCAACGCTGCACTCATTTCACGAGCGGTTGAACAGTAACTTATGTAAACAATACCCTAGCTGCTCTACTTTGAATGCTATCATAGCAGGAGGATTTAAATTTGCCAACTATTGAAATGACGCGTGCCTTAGCACTTAATCCAACAAGAGTCCTTCAGATGAGCATAATTATCAGCGAACTAATTTCATACTCCTCAAGCACAACAAAATCGATGGTGCGTCAATAATTTATCACTTGGAAGGAAGAAAACTCTCACTTATTAATGTATTTCTAGCGGCAAAAAAAGAGAGATGTATCTAGATCATTTTCAAGGAGCATTATGTTTAAAAAAATACCCTGAGATTGCCTGCCAGAAGCTGAAAAAGTATAGCAAAACAGTGTGGCGCATATGCCCTTCATTCAGTGAAAACTTCGAGCGTTAACGCGTTCTCTGCCTTTAAGTAAACTTCGAATTAAGTATTAAAGCATTTCAATGAAACCCCACCCCCCCCCCCCCCCCCCCCCTCAAGATGCTTTTATCTTCTATGCTATTTATTATCTCGCTTCGCGTCAAGATTACTTTTAGAAGATAAACAGCTCCCGACGGAAAAATTATCCCAATATAAGGTGTTAGTTAAGCAATAAAATGCACTTATGAGCATAGTGATGTTAATCTGTCAGATAATACGCACAAAGCAATGGTGTTATGTGTGAAATGCGAGCAACGCAGGTAAATGATAGCGCTTGTAGCAAGTGCAAAAGTGCTAAATCTTCATATACTGTAACCGTTATTCCAACTATATAGTGAACGAGAATAGAAAATGAATGAAACTGGATAGTTCTAAAAAATTCGATAAAGGAAATGATCTTTAGTTGTGAATATCGAAAGGCTTATAATGAAATTAAGTCGGCATAAGCGATGACATTGAATACATGATGCTGGCTGTTTTTTGTTTTTTTTTCCTTCAATATGAAGCACTGCAGCATTAAATATAGCGCAAAATAAATACATTCTATAATTAGCGGTAGAAAACTATGATAAAGTACTCCACGGGAAAAATAACATATTGTCCACCTTGCACGTACCATTTGTTCCGCGTGAGATTCGTGCACTTCCGAGATACGCAAAATAAAACACTTCAATAAAACCATTCACAACAACATGCGCATCCATAAACGTACGTTTTTGCTTCCACTGATAAATTACAGGCCCATTCAAGTGAACAACTGAATAGACTAGTTCCCACCTCAGTACCTCGCCCTTCCTGTTCTCGCAAAAATAGCGCCACCTCCTCAATTCAAATATTCGTTTTTGCAGAAAGAAATGAACAGTAGAAACATCATTTCACACGAACAATTTCACGCTTCACTGCTATCTCCAAAAAGCGAACATATTACCTTCGAAGATATGTCAAACTTATGCGCCCCAGAGAGATTCTTCTATTCTCTTATGACGCTCTATCGAGACAATTTTTTTGCCCACTCATAGATGCAATAAGCAAATTAACGAGCGCTAAAATAAACCTACCGATTTATATGTGGATCCAAGTTAGTTAAAGTTTAATTTCCACTATCACTTAGATCAGCTGGGTAAAATACCGATTATGGCCAAACTAACGTGCCAATAAAAACAACAACGGCTACATGCAGCTGTAAAGAAAATGAAGCAAAAATCGGTGAAAATAACATCAGAAAGCAGTGGCGTTAAATAAATATTATTGCTATGCAGATAGGCATGGCCGAGACGAAAATGTGCAGGGAGAAAAAAAGAGATGCCAATGATGATTCCATCAGGCGAACAAATGTGAGAACTCATCTAATCTTTGACTCAAAACTACTACGGCAAGTGTATTTAATACAGAAGTCCATATAATACAGAAGTCTATATTACAGACGTTCATAAGTATGCTACATAAAATATGAGTCAATTTTCTGCTCTAATATTCATAGCCTTATAAGTTACCTACGCATATTATCGATTTCCTTCTTTTTTTTCTTTCAGATCACCAATAATCATAACAGCATTTCCATCCTGCAAATAAAATATATAAGAATACAATTTTAATCCTAGAAATTCTGGCTAAGAAACTTTACATAATATATGGCCGGGATTATTTCTCTATCATAAAAGTTCAATTGAAAAACTTTATAAGCTCCACTTCCTTGCAACACGAATAATGATCAAATTATTTGCGCTAAACGATGTGAAATCACTTCTCATCTTATTCGTATGCATTTCTCTGTGAATATCTCGGAGCGGCGATAACTGAAGCCAATTTTAGAAGGAAAAAAGAGCATAATTAAACACCAGTAATAAAACTGACGAAAGAAGTACCATCGTAAAAAACTAATTACCTCGATTAGAGGATAAACATAAAAGAAACCTATGAAATTAATTACTTTTTTCCAGACATATTAAGTGCCCTTCCAGAATTCACGAAAATTCGACATCTGCACAAATTGATAAGAAGAATTTTATTGCAAAGCGGATTTCCTATGCCGATATTGCATCTGATATTATGTTGACCGAAAGCTGCTGGAATTTTATAAGTGCATGAAAGATGAGGCAATATGCACTCACATTTTTAGGCAATGAACTAGTACCGTTTAAGTGGACCCTTCAATATCATCTTCATGCATTTCGCCCTTATTGAAACTCGTTCTTATACATCTCATGAAGCGCCATTTGAAGGGGCAAAAATTAGGATTATCAGATAAAGAGATTGCAGAACGGAGTATCAGAAACAACAGCTGAGCAAAACTATATTTAAAAAAAAAAACTATCAACGGCGCATATTGCGCGATAATCATACCTCAGCAAAGCTCAATCTTCCGCTGTCTGCATAAGTGCGCTTATAAATATGATTTCGACTGAAGTGCAAATGATCTCTGCTTGAATTCCCTCTCAGCTTTTTTTCAGTTTTTTTTCCCATCCCGCAAAATAATATTTTCTCAAATATTGGCGTCAGCCTCATAGAAACATATTTACGGTTTAAAGTCTTATGACAGCATTTGATCGAAAACAGAATCACCTAATGTTAATACAAAACAGCTTATGAAACAACTGAAGAATAATATGAAATGTATCCTCTGAAGCTTCTAAAGAAATCTGAAAAAGAGCCCAGAAAGGTAGGACGGATAAATGGACCTTGAGCGAGGAAAGCGCACCAACCGACCACATCGATTCCACGCTACCTCAGTGCTTATTTGCCAGCACCAACAGTGGTCGTAAACTGGCAGCCGTTTGGTGAGCTCGCTTCACTACAATTTGCCCATAAGAGTATACATCTGCGCGATGCGAGAAGAAATTAGCCAAATCTAAACACTGGCTTCAGTGCAAAATGTGATCAAGAAGAGTGCAGTTACATTGAAAAAAAAAAGTTTGCGCCGCTACATTTTGATGACAGAGTCTTACGAACGTTCAACATTAGCTTCGCGTTTCAACATGTAACATCGATGGAAGCAAATACGGCAAGCAAATGTACGCACAACGACATCCATTTTGCATTTTCGATTATCAACATATGAAGAGACAAATTTATTCATTTACCCATATACTTCGCAATTAAATGGTACGAAGAAAGGAATTCTCTCCCTAGCCACTGGAAATCTCCCATCCAATGCGGAAGGCACTCATTCAATGTGAATGTTCCTATTTCACATCCCAGTTGAACCCATCACAGAAGGTGGAGGTTATAAGCGATAGCCGTTATCTTTAAAAAATATCATCCACTCAAATGTCACCTCCCAGTTTAAGGCGCTTTCAAATCTCGAAAACATTGCAAAGAAAAATGTGGAAATTTTCTCGATATTTTTTCGTCGTATATTTTGGCCTAGTTAGAGAATTAATTTTTCAATCATTCGAATAGGTTATGACATATATGGCGTTATGCCTATATATTTATTTATTTATATTTACATATTTATATTTTTATTTATTCGTAAAGCAAATAAATAATAAAAAGACGCATATGTTATGAATGCACATAGTGAAAATTTCGGTTGTCTAAGCAATTTGGAGTCGAATATTTCGACCAATTTCGATAGGTGTTGATAAGCACTGTTTCCACTGTAAGCCAAATAAGAAAAACTAATAAGGCGATAGTTCTGCTCAGCGTCACATCAACACCATTCTATCCGCCTATGTTGACAATGTTGAAAAGTGCAAAAGTAAATTAAAGCATTAACAGACGCTGAAGACGAAGTAATGCTTGAGGCTCAACAGCATACGCGCTTGCTGCGCTTTATCTATGTTCTTCGACTATCTCAAATTAGCTTGCAGAATTACACCATTGTGGTGAAATCTATTCCCACTTTGAAAGAAGAGTCCATATTATTATGGATAGCGCAAAATTTCAGGAGGGGAAAATGCATCTGTATACTGCCTGTTAAGCGGATATCGAATGCAGAACACGTGTAATACGCAATAAACGTGAATGAGTGAAGGTTCATTTTATCCATAAAAGAGAACTGGTTCTATAATATCACCAGAGGCCAACAGCCTAAATAAAGGCTAGGGTATTAATGCCCTACTGAATTATGGATAAAAATATTAGTGAGATCTATTCCAGCAAATTCCTACTGTGATGATAACCCGTAAAGAAAGCCTATCTCAACGTAAGGCAACGCGATAAGCATATTTCTATAAAATGATCTACGAATTCGTTAAATGAAATGTGCTTGAACGATATATGGAGGTAGAGCATCAGGCCTGTTCACATTTTCGCAAACTTGCCTTGTCAAATTCCATAACTTCAAATTCCATTAATATGGTTCTATGCTTTCATTACAGAGTAGTCTGTGACTGTTTGTTTGCCTTTATGCGCCTGAGTTCCAATTAATGGAGCGCTAAGGTTTGAGTGAGGGAATTAAGCATGTAGAACGTCAGCTATAGATTCGTCTCTAAATCTCATTTTATTTTTAACAGATTTCAGAAGGAGTTAAGTCATGGAAGTCGAAAAGATCTGCATACAATTTAAGCAGGTTGATTTCCTATTTTATGGCAACTGCTGCAAAAAAATGAGCTCATTTAGGGTCCATATGTATGAGCGATGAGGCTACTTAAAGATACAGACGTATAATTCTGAACATAATTTACTTGTGGCAGCTTATGGATCTAAATAACCAGATGGATGAACTGTAAAAGAGCTCATCAGGTCATAGAGGAATGTAGCAATCTAAGAAACGTTAAGCACCGAATGAGAAAGCCCTCTGATTGGTTGAAGGGTCTACTAGTTTCGATGCACAGGACTGGGAACAGAAACTGATATGAAAAGGTGGAAAGCTGGAACAGCAAAATGCATCGATGCCTAAAATGGAGGACGCATTACATCCAACAAAGATTGGCAACACGCCGGAGTTTCACCAAGTTATCGGGCATATTTAGAACGCTGGCTTAAGTTTTTATTTGAAAAGAAAATGGAAATGAGGGAAGAATAGAACAGAACGGCTGTGCTTGGTCCTAAAAGACACAATACTGAGGCTTGCTTCAAAGAAAATGTATTATAATCACAGAGAAATGGAGCTTTCAACGACCAACTCAGAGATTAAGCAACTGAACAAGGCACAGCGTCAACAAAACAAACCCACATCACTCCGCCGACTGCCTTCGACTACTTTCTCGGAGACTGCTTTTCAACGACGGCCCAGCAAGTGAACGTTTGCTCTCACTTTGCACCTATTAAGAATTCCCTACCAACACACACGCCTTTGCAGACGCTGAAGTCTCAAAGACCCAGCTGCAATTTTAAGAAATAGCCTTTTAATCAGCCTTCTTTCTGGTTCTTGTCTGCTAATCGATCCTCTTTTGCAAAAGTCAAAAATCGCTTCAAGAACATTTCATACTGTAGAGATGACAACTGAGATATCAAAGATAGTAAACCTCTTCTTTTACTTAATCGATCCTACCTAACATAAATGTTCAAATAAACAATTTCTATCGAGACCTGAAAGTGCTTCTTTTCATCGCTTCATAGAGAGCTGGAAATTCCATTTAAGTAACAATGGAATGTTACATTTCAATCTTTTTGAAGCCGTAGAAGCGCCAGCAAAATAGGGAAAAAAATTTTGCGAAAATTCCGATGCTACAATGACAACATAGAGTTAATATTTAGACCATATGTTGCTTGAAATGCAATTAAGTGAACGCCTTATGTGGTACTTGTGTGGAAGCACAAATTTCGCCATAACATTCATGCTCAGCAGCTGATGTCTAACACACAGAACCTCAAAACGTAAGGACAAATATAGCTCCGCTCAACGAATGTATCGATGTAGGAAAATAAGCGAAACAAATATGGAGACAACGTTTAATTGCAAAGGTGTCAACAATTCGTAAACGTATCTTTGAAAGTTTCTGAAAGAAACAATAGATATTTATCAGTGCGACAATAAATACACCTCGAATAGGGCATTATTTCAAGCCAAATGCTCCCTAAAAAATCGCCATATAGGAAAATGATCATCTGCTGGATTTTGAAATCATAAACGCTATTGATTCAAATGATATAGAAATCATAAGAGTCATAAATTAAAAATTTCATATGCAATCTCAGCCGTAAATGTCGATTTTTATACAACCATTACCAAGGAAATGTTATACAGGTGAGAAAATGAGAATTGCAAAATAATTAAAAATAAATGGAACATTATAGATGCCAAATGAGATACGTGAGAAAAATTGGTAAATACCATAAATGATAACGTAAAGGCATGGGAAAAAATGTTGTGTAAAGTTTGATGCCTTATACTGACACACAGAGAGTTTTGTAAGACTTATCGGTGAAACGGAAAAATTAAGCTTAAGCTATCTTGCTCCCGCTCAACCCCAGCACCCCGTCCCTCCCTCCCCTCTTCGCTTCTTTTAGAATGAAATTAGCACCTAGATGGCTAATTTTTTAAGCTGCCCCGGCCTACAAAATTTCAGTTAATTTGGCAAAATTGTTGCTACGAAAAAAGACTGTCTCAAACTATAGCCTGAATTCGAATTGTTAAAATGGCTGAAAAAAAACTGATCGATGATAAAGTTATCAGATGCAATAGCTATAGCGTTGACTTCAGAAATCGATGCTTCGATTAAAAGGAGCAAATTTCTCAAAGCAATTATCAAGTGCAATAAAAAAGGACGACATATACGCGGTGAATATAGACAGAAACTTTGAAAACTCATATAAAAAATATTACCATAAAGTGTTGTGGGTTTTTTTTCAGATCACTGCTACTATTTTAAATTGTAATTTGACTGTTTCAAACAATATTGGATAGTTGTACAATCGTATCAATGTTAAAGGATGACTCCAAACGTAAAATCGATAAAACATGTTAGAATTTGATGGTAATCATCAAAGGTTTATTTGCCTTTTGTATAAAAAATTGTGGGAAAACGTTGCCTGGCGCTGAATTTTCGCATTCTTTTTCATCGGATTTCTTTCGCCACACATAGATCTCACTTCATTGTTATTATCCAAAGACGTGAACTAGAGGGGAAAAAAGTATTTTGATAAGTACTTTCATTGTAATGAAGCAACAAAAAATTTGCCTCTGAGAGACGACTGCGACAAGAAAAATGGTTGCCTACAAGGGCAAAGTTTGTTATGCCAGATCGTAAAGTTGGAATTAGGCGGAAAATATACCAACAACTGCCGATATTTGCCGTACGATATATACTCTTGAAGTGAAGAGTGACATATGTTTTCATTGAAATTAATGGACTTATCTATGCGAACCTCAAGATTGGTCAGCCATAAAACTGCCACATTGTTGTCAAATATTCGTTTCTGCGTACTCGATATTTTGATATTTTCATGAACAGACTTTTTTTAATATAAAATTAACACCTAGAATTAATTCCTCAGAGGTATGACCATAAAAATTTCAACGTTCCTAATTGGGATCATCAATCTTTCAATCAAAATATATTTTAGTCAGTGAAGGGCAAAAACGAAAATAAATCAAAGGTAAAATAACGAAGAAGCTCTCTACTCAGCAAGCAGCTCAATAAATAAAAATCGACTTTGTTCCACTCTTTCGAAATGGTAAATTGCATATCTTCGTTGATAAACACAATGAGAACAAATTGTACATAATCATCATACTCTCATACCTTTCGTTGTTTCACTTCAATTCATAATGACTTTTCACTCAGAATAATTTTTGCTGAAAGTGATCGTCGATAAAGTGTTAATTAAGAAGCATACGTATACGGGTGATGTAAAGCAAGAAAACAGACATCCGCGCAAATCCCGATAGACTTTAAAACAGAAGAGAGATACAAATCTGTATTCTAAAAAAAAGTCCTATTTATATCTAAACTATCCTGAAATCGATTTATCGTTTTAATGTTAATGTTACTATTAATGAAAGTACAATAGTAATGGATGCCGAACAGTTTCTGGAGAAGAAAAACAGAAGCAAATACTGCAATATGTGAATAATGTGTCACACAGTGCAATATTTTCTCTCCCACGAAGTAAGCTTTTTTTGCCGAGGAACTAAGATGCAACAACACAAACGGGAAATTCCGTTACTCGCGCTTAACTAGCGTCCCCGTTTTTTCGTCCTAACAAAAAAATCAACTCGTTTGTCCGCTGCATGATGCTTGCTTTAGAAGGTGAACTCTTATAACAACAGCTAATTTTACGGGCAATTCTAAACTAACAAAATGCGAACATTCCAAATTTATTGTTAACTGACTCATAACGCCCTATTAAGAGAAACTGTTTTGTTGCATCCTATCAAGGTGTACGAAATCACTTGAATTAAATGACTTTAATTATCAGTAAATCTGAAATAGCACCTATCAATGAGCTCTATAAACACAATGCCTAACCGGAGAAGCAAGCCTTTGGCTCTTGACTCATTATTTAAAAAAAACTTCAAGTAAAGGATTCGACAGTACACATTTGGAATAACTACATTTGACCCTAACATTTATAGACCCATTGATCACAAATGTTTAAGACATGATGGAGAAATCTAATGCGCGTTTAATTGTGCCAGATTCTACTTACATGCATTGGTAAATGTATTTTTTACTTATTCTATAGCTGAGAAAATTTTCTGAGGTGGCACTTTGAGCGAAACTGGAAACGACTGCACTGGTCGTATCCACATCGGGACTTCTATGCTTTTAGCTGATTTTCTCCGAATTTTCCTTTGAAATTTCCAGTTATTACGTATGCCTTCATCACATCTTTCACTAATTTCGGTGCTCTCCCTCCCCAAAAAAAAACGGAAACTTCACTGCTTCCAGCTGATTTGAATCTCAAAAACCAAAGAAAAATTGTTTTGAGAGTCACAGAATTTCGAGGTGCACTTTTCCTGACTAAGTGTGGAAGAAAAGGTATTGTGTTGTCTAGGTGTGACTTAATATTCAAAGAGAGATGTGCGAAAAAGCTCAATTACAGGATCATCTTTACGAAAAAATGATGGGCACTGAGCATAGTCGTATAGTTATTCTATAGTCCAAGAAGGAAAATAGAAGGGAAATTAATGAAGATATGGAGGAAATATATATAAGACTAAATAAAGCACGTTACAAATTTCAACTATACGTGCATCTTAATACGGACGGCAAAACATGCACTTGCACGATAAGCACACGCAAATCGATGTTTATCAAGAAGATTCCATAAGCAGGAGTAGAAGTTGGGGGAAGAAGGGAATAGAAAAGAGAGAGGGAGGTTCGCCAAAGAAATGGCACATCATCATGTTATCTATACATGATAAGAAGATGAGCAAATCTTGCATGCAAAACGCCTCTAACATTGATGATGCGTGGGAAATTTTTCTGCACTTTAAAGCCAACCATTCGCAATCATAATAAGCTTGCAAAGGAGACATAAAAGTTGATTTTTTAAATCACAACAGTAGATGCTGACTAATTTGCGCTAAAAAATTCTTGTTATTTGAAAGATGATATAAGATGAGCTGTATTTTGCTTGTAAAGCGATTTTTGCCGTTGTGTCACTGATGGTGCAATATTGTTGGTGTCGGAGTGACCTAAAGCACACAGAAATAACATTGCTAAGAAAAGAAAAATAAATGTATTTTATGCTTACAACGATGGTAAAGAAACTAGCGGAGAGGATGAGGGCTTTATGAGATCCGGATGGAGAGATGGAAACACGCTTCACCTCTCCTGTTTTCCAGCGCCTACTCCTGCGAATCAACACTCTCCTCCCAGCTCAGAGTGGATTTAACCGATGGCTCTGAAGCATACAGAGATCAGCACTCTCGCCTCTACAAAACGTCGCGCTGCGGCTTCTACAAAGTCGTCGAGGATGCACAAACTTACCTCTTTTCATATGCTACAGTTGGTGACATCGCGCCTTTTCTAATCAGGCTGGCGGAATCATTAAAGGTCATCATCTAAGGATCACTGAAATGAGAGCCTAGCAGTTTTACTGATCAGATATTGAACTCATTGCGCAAGAAAGAACAGTTCTGACAGCCTAGCAATTAGAAATCACAAGATTCAGCTAAGAGGAGACAGTGTTTAGCAAAATTCAAAGGAAAGAGTGTGCTATGAGTTTTAGTGGAAAATGATTAGTGGTAAAAATTCCTAGAAAAACTCGGGGAATGGATATTCACATTTGCGGCCGAAAAGCCCCTTAAAATCACTATCGCTGAAATATTTATGTTAGCAAAAGGATACAGCGGCGCTTTAAGTGCAGCAGTAACAACTACCAACAAATCTACAACAGACTTCCACACAATAGGACACGCACCTCGTTTGTCGACTTCCGCCTTTGTGTGTGACAAACGCCCACAGAAGCTAATAACTGACTATAGATTAATGTGACATTGCGGAAAATTATATGACGTAATTACTCTGACAGAAACCTAAGATGCTCTACTTTTTCAAATGACAGACCTCTATTCAAAAGAAAGATTTTTCATCGACTGGTTTTTTTGCACCTCATACGTTATTAGCAATAACATTTAATTACTATCTGAATGCAAGACAGAACATTGTCGAAAAAAAAATGTCGTTGGTGGGTGTCACTTTGTGAGATTTCGAATTCTTACATAGAGCATTCGAATGGTTTTTGAATTTAGGCGACTTCTGGAAGAGGGGGTTTCCATCCCAGAATAAAGTGGTCGCTCGAATGCATGGAAAAACTTGAGGACCAAAAAAAAGAAACTAGCGATCATCCTTCAATTCGTAACGGTTTCTTTGCTTGTCGAAGTATTATTTGCATATTGTTATCAAGAACGAAAGTTAATGGGAGTAGCGAAATTGAACTACTCATCATCACCTGTGATCGGAAAGAACTTATGCGGTAAATTCTCTAGTCGGAGATAATTCTTTACACAGTTTAGAGCAATAGAAAAGTGATATTTTCACGAACTGGGTGAAGAATATTGGATGGCGGAGGAAAAATTGAAGCACACTCTTTCTTTCAGATATAAAAAAAGTCTTTTCATCCTTATTCACTTCGCTATCTCTCATATTAAGAACACTTTAGAGGAACACATTGTTCGTATGGTTTGAATTATCTTCTCAGAAAATTATTCAAAAAAAAATTTCAGAAATACAATTAAATTGTGGATTTTTCATTATTTCTATGAAAACGTGGAGGAAAATTAATATTAAAAAACTTTTCTGCACATATTTCATACAAATCCAAACTGGTAATATCATAGTTTGAAACGGTAAAATATTTCGGTTTTATAGAAATCATGATTAGAATGAGTAAAAAAAAAGCGTGACACCAATGGAGAGCATTGGTTGATATTTGGATTCGCTAACGTCTGAAAGAATACTTTGAGAGCCACATTATGACTACTATCAGCATTTGCACAACGACGGCTCGTTATTCCAAACAGAATTTCTATTTTTTACATCGTTTCAACAGAGATTTTATGTCCGACGAGACTATTGAATGCACCAGTTTGAAATCAGTTGACCGGATTGTTGCGTAAATGTGAACGTGCTGGAAATTTTGGAAAGTATTACCAAAACTGTAAATTGTTCGTGAGCAATTTGCTCAGCAATGGTAATCTATCAAAAAAATGGAAATAATGTTATCAGGGGCACAACCGATCAAATCCGCTTCTTTTGTCTAATTGATATAATTTAATAAGTTGAATGAATGAATGATATGTATGATTCATACAGCAATTATTTATGGATGATAGAATTAACACATATATGGATGTATAAAAAGTGTTGATGGAGTAATGCATAAGTGAAGGAAAAGTAAGACTTAAACGATAATCATAAAAGAATAAGAAAGTGCAATTGCTCGAGAATATTTTGGAAGAGGAAGTGCAAAAATTGAAATGATGAATTTCTTATTTTAATGAAAGTTTTATTTCATTCATTAAGTTAATGACCCCCGCCGGTTGGATATCAGATAAAATATTTAATTTCCTCTGAATTATGAATGGAAAGAATATAATAAGAATGAAATGCGAGTAATTTTACTCATATATTTTAGAATAGAGAAGAGTTTCTATTGTTTTATTCACTCTCTTTCGTCCACTCAGCAATCTTAGCAAATAAATCGACTGCGATGAAACTGAGATAAACTTCCATTGGAGTGCTAACAAAGAAGGGGGACGTTGACAATGTGTTGCGAGATGAAAAGTTCCACGCATCAATGATTCTACATGAGAAGAAATGTTCCAAAAAATTTTTATTCTTTCTTTGATTAACATATATGGACAGTTCTATATATGAATCGAGATCATCTAATCACATCAGAGTATTTGAAAAATGCACTAAAAACAACGTTAGATGCATCATGGGCGATACTATAGAGTATAGGAAATGAGAAACTCAAAGATTAGCAACGACAATACTTGTCTCCACTCCATATAGGCAGAAACTGATAAAGCTTTATTTATTTTCCAGTGACTTTAGGCGTGAGATGTCTCTAAACTGCTCTGATGAGCGTTATGCACTGAATTTGGAGATATGGACTTTGAGATAATGTGGAGAGGCTCCTTACTCCTATAATGTACGAAGTAAATATATCACTTATGCGAGGGAAATTTTCGAGATGACACAGCTCAAGGTCCTCATATTCAATGTTGAATAGAGGTGCTTTAAACTACGATTTCCAAATTTTTTTTGCGGTGAAAGGATATAGGAAAGCCGACAATAACCTCACGAATGTTGAGACCATTGACCAAAGATCAGAAAAATTCGTAGCGAGCAAGTTCTACAGTTGGAAACCCTCTAACGCGGTTAGACATTGCTACGACATAAGTGGTTAATGTGAAAAGTATTGGAAACAAACTATGACGGAAAACTTATGAAAGAGAAAGAAAAGAAAGGATCAAGAATCGAGCATGAGAAAATTAATCCTCATAAATAGAGGTTAAAACTATGGTGGCATCTCCAACATTCAACAACCTCTGAACGGCCGTCAAGGAAACTGAGAAGCCACTTGCAGACACAACTTCTAATATTATACTGTTTTAGCTTGAGAAACAGTTATGAGAGTGGAAACGCCTCATACGTTCTTTTAAAATCAAAATACAACACAGATAACCAGATCCGATCTTAGTCAACGAACTTCAGAAGAGGACAGCAAAATTTGACTTTTTCTTGAGAAACCCCCCATTGAAATGACAAAGAGAGAGCGCTATTGGTGAAGTAAGGCTCGAAATGAGCAGGAAATAAGTATTTAACTATGGGTAGAGATAAAGGAAGATAATTTCTAGACTTAAGCTCTGGAGCACTTTTTATGCGTGGAACGGACCATAGCGTTTTTTCGCTGAGCGGATAAGGCATCAGTAATGAGTAAGCGGTTGCAATTTTACGCCATAAAGGTAATGAGACTATACTAGTCTTCTCTTTAAGAAAAATATATGAGATATAATTCGAAGAAATATTGGAAAAGCATGCAGCAGACTTAGACTTGAGCTTTCTGCAATATGTCAGCTGATGCAATAAGCACTTAGTCAGAAGGCATCAACTCAGTGAAAAAAAGCTGAATTGGCAGAGGCATCGCAAATATCATCACAATAAACGGGTACGAAAAACTGCCGAAAAAGATGAAAGCCATCTGCAAGCACATTTCATGTGTTAACAATGAAAATCCTGAGGGTTATGAGTCATTAAAATTCTACCTATAGAGCAATACGATTTCATATATTCAAATCACATATTCTGCAAAAGACTCTTCACTCTTTCCCCTCCCCCCACCCCTCTCCCCCAGCCAGCAACATCATTAACTAATGGGAACTTATTCAGAAAACAATTAACGCAAACTCACAGCGAATTGTTTCAGTAAAACCAACAACTGTGGGATGTAATATCACTGATTTCGCTTAAAAAAAGCCAAAAATACACAACAGTAATATTAAATCGTAATGAATTCGATTGCTGATAAGACACCATTAATAAAAAATCGTTTTTCTAAGGACTCCATCCACATTTCGACAACTTACTCGCAAATAATTGTTTCCCACTTTTTTAGCATATAAGAAGACTAACAGAAAGGTGTCACTAACAGAAAGGTGTCACTTAAGCAGTGGACGACAGAGAGGACAAACGCGCTCCCAGAATGAGTGTCTGTTTCAGTACTGCTGCATCATTCGATGAGGCTACTCGTCGTTCGCGATGAAAGTTCGAAGATACTTGGCCATCGTTGGCTCAATTCACAGATCTCTTTCTACATTGGCCTTCTGCAGCTTTCGATTTGCATTTGGGCGATGGCTCAACACTTCTCTCTTATCAACTACCACAAGGTACACGCTCACTCTGTTTACTTCGAATCGTTTCCCATACATTTTTGCTTATGTCCGCTTATGTGACCACAAAAATTGCTTCCTTGACTAGCGTGCGATCGCATTCTCCAAATTTCAAAGACGAAGCGAAATTGACGAAATTCCCGGGTTAGAACTACTCGCCCTCTCACATGCAAAGCGTCTACACGAACAAAAGCTTAATCAAAAATAGTACTCATTAATACACGTCACATTTTATTGCATTACATTAATCTCGTTTAGACGCATGCGGAAAATACATCAGAAATAGATCTTCAACAGGTGCTCATAGTGATAGCTGACGGTAGTTGCTGCGGTGTTCCAGAGACTTTCACACGCAACCTTCCTGAGCAATTAAAAGTGACTGCCATCAGAACTTTATTTTTTTAGTATATCAGTCTGGGACAATACCTCTTGTAGCTCTCGCCCATTCCTTTTTCTAACCTTCAAAAGACAACTGCGCCTCTCCCTCCTCCTCCGTTTTCATTTTCATTCAACCATCACTTTTGGCGCCGACACGAAGACAGTCCGGCGCTAATTTGTTATCAGCGCTCAGCTACACGAAGACAGTGACGCCAAGCCCACCTCCTCCCCCCTCCCCCCCTCTCCCCTTCGGCGCAATGTGCCAAGAACCGGCAGCTGCGAATGTCAGAAGTGAATGTCATTACTGCGATTATGATTTCTATGGGGGTTATTCGTCTGAAACACGCAACGCCCTCAACTGTTCGATTGTCCGGCTAGATGAAGAAATTGTGTTAGGCTATCGATCCTTTTGTTCATGAGAAACCATGGACGGATTTACTCAGTAGATGAAAAACTTACCGGCTAGTGTTTGTTCATTTTGATATACAAACGCGCCATTTGCGAGATGTCGCTCGCTAGTAGGCGTTTCTTCCAGTCAGATGCCCGCTAAGGGGAAGGGCAAGTAGGTGCAGTTTGTTTGCGCTTGCACTGAGTTGGGTGGGTTGCATAAACAACACGTTGCGTTTTTCTTGTGGTACTCTTTTACAGTGCACATAAGCGTTAACCGAAGATGAGTAATATACGTTCAAGATTAACGAGGCGTAGTGGCGATAAACTAAACAAAACCCCTGTCATTCATGCAAAGCACATTCGTGCACGCTGTCGCTTATTCATGGCCTTGTGCTTCGTGCTGTTCTAAGCGTTATGTTTAGTCATACTCTTCGACATATGCCACACCCATCCCTTCCATTCACTGCATTCATCACTGAAAGCATTGTTGCACCTGAAAAGGCATCGAGTTGCGCTTTTCCTTGCACGCGAACATTTATTCACTAAGGAATTGATGGATGGGGGAAAAAGGACTAAAAGTAGTGCGTTCTTTACGATGCGCTTAAAGACGAATATCTGAGAAATGGTAGTGTGGATTCTTATGCCGATAATAGTGTATAATGTCGTTATATGTACCGCGAACATTTTCGAATTAATCCGACAGATCCTACATTGGATTTTCTGAATCCAAATTATGGCAGGTAGCTTCTCTCTTCCTTGCGATATTAACGAATCCTATGTTAGGCTCTTAATTTATCGATGAGTGTTGTCCGTCTGCCAATATATAGCGGCAGCAAAAAGACAACAGCACTGCATACATACAGAGTTGTCGAAAAATTACTTTGAATGAAGCATTGATTTCGCACCTCGCAATACCTTGAACAAAGCACGTTGAATGAGTTAACTTCTGTTTTGATATGATCCTTAACCGGAAATCAATACGCGAAATAAAGCGATCCTGAACGGAGAGATTTGAATTTATAGAATTGAAAATAGGACTGCGTCGATTTGTTGATCTACATTTACATCATACATATCACATAAACAGAGCAGTAACAAGCAAATAAGATTAAACGTGTTGATAACGTTGTTAAATTACGCATTCTCATATGCCAAGCTCTTTATTTAAGAACAAAAGAAAGAAGACATGTTTTTATCATTTGTTTTTTATCAATCGAGGATTATTCCACGATACGTTAAAGGGATTTATGGGTTGAAACGGTAAAGGATTGCTAAATAAAAGATAGGCAATGTTTCCTTAGACGAAAATTAGGAGCATCATTGCCACTTGTGAGTATAACAGTCTCGTTTTCTTTTACATCAAATTCAACTAAGCTCATCACTAATTCATCTTTAACTTATATCTTTTTCACTAACTCATCAAAAAATAGCGCCGTAACTCATGCTGAAGCGTTTTCCCCTATCGTAACTCACAAAACTGATGAAGATTTACGACATAGAACTTCACTAAGTATCCAAGAAATTGAATTTTTTTTGATATTTTGGAAAGAAGTTCACTTTAAAATCTGTGAAGTTCTCAAAAATTTATTACGACTTCTCATAACCTGATTAAGCTCTTGTCAAATATTTCATCGGCACATAGTTCAACTGTGCCGCAACTGGAGGGAAAAAGATTTTAGATTTCTAATAGCGCACCTTGCAGAAGTGCAAGAAAAGCGCAAGTTAAAGTTTCATAGCAGGTGACCATCATAGCACTCAACTGTCTAGAATAGAATCTCTATTTATTTATTTATTTATTTATTTATTTACTTATTTATTTATTTATTTATTTGTTTATTTATTTGTTCATTTATTTATTTATTTATTTGGTTAGTTATTTATCCATTTACTTAGTTCCCTATTTATGTGTTAATGCATTCATTCTCAGGTGAACTTAGCACTCTTCGTTAATTATATATGTGCAAAAAAATGAATGATATTAAGTTGCACATAGCTAGCGCCAATTATGAGAAAACGATTACAGAAATGAGTAAATGAGTTCTTCGAAAAATCGAGCTTTAATTGAAATGACTTTCAGCGGAAAACTAATGACCCAGTCAATATTTCCGTGGAAAAATTCGATTCTACTTCTCAACCAACTCCTCCAAAAAAATTGCAAAATCTCTAAAAATTATTCCAATCTGAAAGCGTAGAAAAATGAAATTTGAATTATCAATATTCATTTTGGCCTATCGGTAGGTAACGCATACCTAATTAGAGTATTGCAGTGATGGACGCGGAGCATGAAACGAAATTCAAGAAGGTAAATTAGTTGGAGTAAGTATCACAAATAACAGTAAAGATGACAATCATCTCATTGAAATATCCAGTGACTTCTTACAACAGTTAAGCAATATGTTTCACTGAGTTCATTAAGTATTGTACCCTATCGTAGAATAATGACAAAAACCGTACTTGTCGATGTGAAAAATTCATTGTCGGATAAATGCATGCGGTTTAACGATATAAATGTTAGGAAAAAAAAGCTCTCGAATTCAAATTTCTGATTAAGCCTCTAAATATGGAGACATCAGTAATCGGTAAAATATGCACAATGAAGAGAGACTTCGAGTGCGCCAAATACGTCAATATTTCATTAGAAAAATTAATGTGCCTGATGTTCCCTACGGCAAGAGAAGAACTGCAATTTCATCCATCTTGAGACGACGGGCTAATTGCAGATATACGATTAAGAGTGCAGTATGGGCCTCATGAGAAGTAATGAACATTTTATTTGAATACTACTTTAACAAGAAAAAAATCAAATCTGCTTCCCTTTTTACTGGATTACACACGAACGGATGCGATTTGAGATATTTCTGCCGCAACTACTCTTACACAAGAGGCAACTGCCTGAAGAAAATATCTCCTCAGTGGTGGTATTTTTGCCCAAAAGTCAACAACTATTTCTTGTCACAATTTAGTTGGCCTACTTTCATTTCTTCGCTTTGAAAATCATCTCTTTCTAAGATCGCATTGAGGGTGCATTTGCTTAGCCGAAGTAATTTCGCTAAGTGATTTGCAAACTCGTTAAACGTTTGATTTAAACTTTCAAAAATGGTTAAATCCAAAAAAAACTAATAAATTAAAATAAACTTACAACAAGGAAGCGTCAAAGGTTTAACTCTGATATATCAATGTTTCAGTCATTTTTTGAGGGCATAAATGATTCATAGAATAGAAAAAATAACGATAATAATAAAATAAACAGTTGAATAAGATTAGAAGCAAAAGAGAGAAAAATTCCTCACATCGATAATTCGTGGGAAAGCATAAAAATGCACAGACTGCATTTGTCAATGGTGAATAGATAGTCTCATAATCCACTAATAAGTTCACTGTCATATCTCAGCCGAATGGAGATATAAGCAGACAAGTTTCGTTAATGTGATCACAAACGAGTAAATGGGTGTCACCTGTTAACTTTAAGGTTTTCGATATGCTTCGCTAACTATGAAAGTACATCGCAAAACTAGGGTATCTTCACTAGTGGAAAGTGTGCCCATCTTTGGCAGCTACCTCGTTCGTAATGAGATGATGTACGAGTAGGTTTAGTAAGCATAGAGTATAGAAATCGCCAGCCTCACATAGGAAAGATTAAGTCTATGAGATCAAGTTTTCATCAAGCATCAACAAGCAGAACAAAAGGTTTCTGCAGAATTACAGCACGCAGATTTGAGCAATTAGCTTCTTCTTCCAAGATTGATGCGAAAACCTTTCGATAAAAAAATTTTTAAAAAATCTTATTTCATGAAAACAGCGTTTCCGGGATTGTTGCACTAGTAGAAGTCAATCTTTAGTTCTTGTACTATTTGTAGCTTTGTTCTAAAACAAATAATTTTTGCTCATTTCATAGAATGGGAAATTTTAAGCTCCAAATCTTTATACAATATAGTTTAAGTCCTATTTAACTTGTGGATTAGATACTCTAAATCACTTTTTTCAGCGGGGAAAACAATGGATTTCCTGGCACTTTTCAACGTTCAGTGACAAAACAGACACTAGGAGCAACAGCATAGATCACCGTTTTGAGAACTTTATTACGATTGCAATCACAAACAAAACCATTCACCCTCCCATGTTGCTGGAATTGATTTCATCGTGCAACAGTGTTCACCACATCTGATACTACGACGTATCTGCCATGAAAGCTATCGTCAGAGAACGGTGTCACGAAAGCGAAAAAAACAATGGCCATGAAATATTGTTAACCACAAGTATATATTTAGAGGGGAATAACGACGAAATGATAGGATGCCGTAAAAGCGCCGATACATTTACTTTCAGCCACCTGGTGAGCCTTTAGTTATCCAATATAGAAAAAAATCTCTGAAATTTTTTCAACGTTAAGAAGTTAAAAACACCTTTCCGTCCCCCTTTTCACTGATGCTGACCATAACAGAATTTTTTCGAGAATTTCAGTGATGAAGACTCCTTGCATAAGAGGCACTCTTTGCATAAGAGACATTGCAAACAGAGCTCAAGCTCAAGTTTATCTCATTAATCAGGCTTTGTTAAAACCACAAATTTCCTCACAATACGAGTTAAACACACTCGTCTTAAGTTCTAAAAGATATTATGAGCGCATCCGCTTTTTATAAAATATGGCGCTGTCCCACAAGTAGTTAGATGAGTATATTGTCGAAGTTATTCATTTCAGATAGTACACTTGGTCACCCATCAACCTATTAGAGAATAAAACACACAGAATGCGACATTAGCAAAAAATGACTGCTATGAAAAAGTTGTTTCTCATGCGCTAGGAGGCTATGTGGAAAATAAATGAATTCTACCGGTAAGAGGATCGGCAACATATGAATAATGAACCGATCATCGAACGCCTCAAAAAAATACGCAAACAAACAATTAACACATTTTACAAAGCGTTATTTTTACTAAAAACGCATGTGTTCACAACGCAGCAATACACATTCCAATGAACGGACTCCTAAAAAATGGCCCTACAGAAATAAAAAAATTCATTTCGCACACGCTTATTAAGCGAACTGAATTTTTCTAGTAAGACATTTAAAAGAAAAAGTTCTACACTAGCGACGTTCACATAAACTTAAACGCTCCCGTTTTTCGAACGCATCTAGCGCCAACGGCCACCACCAATCAATTCCTATGAAAATTATAGGAAACTTCATAAAGATTGAACGTATTATACTGTACTTTTACCTGTGTAAGAAAAGCAAATTTCATCGACGCATCACAGAAACAAAACCGGCAATTATCCGCAAGTTTTGAGTATACCGCCCACAAGATAAAAGAACAGCGGACGAAAGGTAGCGAGATAGGAGGTGTTAGCAATACGTAGAGGAAGGACACAATTCGTGTGCGAGTAGAGGCAGAAGTGAAAAGTGCAAGGAGCAGCGAGCACTCTATCCACGATGTTTCGGTTTGAGGGTGATTCGAACGCTTGCTGTTTGCTGCTCTTTTCACTTCCTCATCTCCTCTCATGTCAATAGTGTTTAAATATTGCACTGCGATACGACAAAAACACAATCACTGCTCTGTGCCATGCTATCAGCACTGAGGTTATTTCGGTATTATGCACTTTGCTAGGGATTTCGTCCTTTCATCTTCCTCTCCTTTTCTCTTTTCGGAAATACAGTTAAAGCGGTGTTCGTTAACATATGAGGAAAAACTGATAGAACTGTGGCGAAATTACACATGAAATTAACAAAACGGATGCATTCTGATTATGAGTGAAAGAGACTTTTTTTATCAATTTCTTTCAACTTTTCTGCAGAATTGTTTACCTAGTCCTACGATTTCATGCCTTATCTTGAAGTTTTAATCAAAAAGCTTTTTAGAAAAATTTTTTGTTCCGCAACACAGTAACAATAAGCGATGTGAAACATTACTGGCACAGGTCGATTTCTATGCGCTCCTTTGAACTGTAATGGTGGAATATCAGTGTCAAAATCAGTAAACAAGGAGAAGTTAGGCAAAATAGCCTTACTGTGATAATATAGATTCGGAGTAAATGAAAACTACGGATTGGAATGAAGATGAGGGGTTTTCGAAGACTAGACAAATATGTGAAGGGGGCTGTCATAACCAGCGCGCTTCAGGCAACCGCAGTTTCCATTCAGATGTTTTCTATATGGTCGGAAAGAACTGCATGCAACCGCAATGCACCAAAAATTGAAAATTTCAGCCAAAAGAAGACAAAACTATGGAAAGTCCATTCAGCCGTTGCAAATTTATACTAGCACATATGGTGTTCGGCTGGTCAATTTTGGTAAGCGTCCGTGCAAAATAGATGAACTTGAAAGCGTAATCTAATGCACTTATTTTACGTCAATTTTTTTGCTTATTATAAGAAGAGAAATTTGTGCATGCTTACAATCTATTTATCGGTCGCCAAGGAAACTGATGTGGAAAATTCCGCTGCAACGCGAATGAACCAGCGATCTGCATCACATTTACAAGCGGGGCGTATTGTTGAATTGTGTCGCATGGTTAAAAACATCTAATTACAAAATGGTCAGCAATTCAATTTATTCGTTATTTCTCATGAGGACATTTTTGTGGCCATTTCACCTTAGAATTTAGCTATTCCATGGTCTCAGGTATTCCCTCATCATCCCCTATACGCTCCTGCCTTTTAAGTAAAAAGCAAGCACACATCGAGGAATATGTTCATAAATTTGCATGCAGTGAATAAATATATCGTTCTTTCTAAACAAAACAATTTATCCTTTCCATTCATAAATCTCATTTTTATACGTTACTTTTGCCACTTGTGCGAGTCAACCGATTAAATCTACTTTATTCGTCGTTAACGTAGTCAACACAACAGTTGTTATTTTTTTTTTGGCATAATACGACAAATACTGACTGCTAATCGTGTTATTACCGAAGAAATTGACACCGCAGAAGCCCCGCATTTATCATGGGATGAGATTCGCGAAGAGTTCGCAAATGAACTAAACACTACGTTCAGCAGATGGATGCATACCGATCATCCATAGTGATAGGAAAGAGATTCCTGGATATACCTTTTATGTCACAATATCATCAAGCGCTTATGGATATCTGCTGCGCTGCTCTAAATTGACTATTCCACAATAAATATTCTTCAATAAACTAATTTCTTGCCTCTTCTACGAAGATTATAGGGGACTCAGGATGCCGTCACATACGGAATCTACAACTTCACTGGTATCAATAACGAGACCGACAGTTTTTCGTACTGACTGGTGCTAAAAACGATTCAGAAAATTAGAATTTGAAATTTAATGTCGAACCTCCCAGGATTCAAATTATCCGCTTGCTGATGGTGACAAAAGTTTTTCAGTCAAAACGAAAACTTCTACAATGCTCTTAAATCGATTGCTCGAAAACAAAAAAAATGGATTAAGCAAAAACAGCCACAAAAAACTTCAGGCATTATCGCATGATCGAGTGAAGCAACCTACAAGGTCGCTAACGTTGAGTATTTCCTTAAATGAAGGTGGGTAATTAACATCACAAAGTAAGGTCGAAAATTTTGGAAGCGCAAAAAATAGGAATTCTCTCACCACTGCTTCCGGCGATTACTGCTCAGTGATGATGATTTTAAAGCATAGACCAAAATAAAAATCAATTGTAGCTCCCACATCGACTCCGAGCAATAATGTCGGATGTATTGTTAATATGCAGATAATTTCAGTATGAAAGTCGCATCTTGCTAATGGTCTGCTCAGGATCGCAACCTATATGCACATACAGTTTTGCGATTAACACCGTGCTGAAAGGTGGAAGACGGCAGATAATAGAGACATGGAATGCGCTACGCCTACACATATCTTATATCGTTTGCAAGGATAACTTTTAGGAAGAATAAGAACTTATTCATCGCATTTTATTTACTTGTTTATTTATCTATTCGTTTATTCACTCGCCTGTTTATTTATTTATTCTTAATTTATTCATTTATTTACTGGCTTATATATATATATATATATATATATATATATATATATATATATACATATGAATGTATATATATATATAATCAGTAAATGAATGAATAAATTAATATATTATTGATGCACATATGCGCATACCTAGATATGCGTACGTTAGATTAAGCATTAGCATTAACTTTCAGCTGCTTTCGTGAATTCACTTAACAATAGTTTGCACCTTTGTTTTGCTGAGTTCGCTGAATTTTCGATATTCTTTTATTTTGAAGGAACAACATTTTTCCCCGCTTAAATTGTGGTACTATTGATTTTTAATTAAAGACATTTTTCAAACGTTTTTTGTGAGCATGCAAAAGTCCACAGCACCCTTTGAATTCAAAAGAAGTCGAAAAGGAAGGGGCTGGAGGAGGAGCAGGGGGAATAGTCTGTAGCCCGCACATGGTTTTTTTCTCCAAAACAAGAAAGAATGTAAGAGCACTGTACGAAATTTCTGCTTGTAGGCAAAAGTCGTAAATGTGTTTTCGGCAGCGGTACTGTCAGTCATGAGAGGGTACTGACAGACGTAGATTCGGAAACGACTCGTGAATATTCATCGATATAGCTCCAGTAAGTTCATGTCACTGCGCAGAATCGACTGCAGAAGTCGAATAAGAAGGAAAAACTGAATAGTTGTGTATCAAATAATTCACCGAAAATTAGATGGTCTCGCGTATCAGTGCGTGTTCATGAATGTTGCTAAGAAACTTCAACGACACATATTTGGAATGAATTGCTGCCTATGGAGGAAACTGGGCTTCGCAAGACGACCAGAAAAAAGATTGAGCAACTGTTGAAGAGGAATGCATGCTACAGCAAGCGCTATCATCCCAAAACACGATTCGCTCCTGCTGTAATCCAGTACTGCTCATCGAGACCGTGCTAAACAACCATAGCACGTTCTTATTGTAAACAAATTATACTATAAGATTTTGAAAGCTGCATTACGCAGTCGCTAACAGAAGGATTTCGATTCACTTGTAAAACAATACAGTGCAATACATCCCCTAGCTGTCGTCCAAAAAGCCACCACTTTCTTCTCCTTTCAATAATGTCCTGAGAAGAGAGCACTCCCGAGAAAGCAATGATGTCGGAAGTGCACTTTGAAGCTCTTTAATTCTTATGATTCTCACGTTTTTGTTAATGAAATAACCTCACCCGTTTCATGAAAGAAAAGAATGCATTGCTCATGAACGTGCTCCTTTTCAGTGAATTCAGTTTCAGCTGAGTTCTATTCCCTCGAAGTTAACAGCAAACAGCGTAGAAACATTCTAATATAAACGTCTAATATCATTTATGTACGCGAAAATCACTTATTTAAACCTAAATTCAAAGAAGAGGAGAAATTGAACTAACATGCCGCCTCGTATCAAGTAGAATGACTTCTAAATAAACCCTCACAGGAACGCCATAAAAAAATCACATCTACAGCGATAAACTGCTATCGCATTGATGCGGCATATAAATGAGCTGGATGTATGGTTCCCAATGGCACATAAAATAGCGATTTCCGGCGCTTAACAGCGCAATGTCGACGAGCCAAATATCGTTTATGTACGTGGAAAATAATCATGTAATTTATTATTTGATTGGGAACGTATTCTGAGGCCAACTTAAACCTTATTCGAGAAAGTCTCTCCTGTCGTAATCATTTTCATTCGATTGCAAAATGAAACTGCTCAAAAATTTCATAGCCTATTAATTGTCTTTCTTTTTAATCTTACAGCCATTAATAAAGAATAATGAAATTACATTGCAAAGTGATCCCGTATAAATATGTCTAGTGGCTCAACGGTATGAATATATACAACGGTTGTCACGTCATAATACGCATGCTAGCAGGTCACGACTTTTGATGTGGAGTGTCAGCTCGAGATTTTGTGAATTCGGATCCTCTTGCAGGAACGATTGCGCATTTTGCACATTTAAATGGAGTTATGTTAGAAATAAATTCTAAACAATTCGATAATTCATGGTTAACCTCAATAATCGCCTCTTGAGTTTCTCGCCTTCCTTATATTGGATGACTTTTTTCTAGATCAAGCAGTAACATCAAACGACTGCCGCATCGCTATACGACTTGAAGCTATTTTCCTCACACTCGGCATTTGGCCACATAGCTCTTACGTAAACGTAAGCGAAAATAACTATTTGTTGCAAGGACGTGAAGGTTCATCCACTACTACGAGTCAATGAAAACAATAATCATAAGCAACGATTAATAAGTAATGCAAAGCTATGATGAGCTTTTTCTTTCTGAACACTAAATTGCACATACTTTTTTTGCAGTAAAAAGAAAAGCATGCGTTGCTTAGTAAAGAGGAAGTGCGTAGTGTTGGTGTTTTTTTGCAAAGAAGCAAAACATTCAACTATATTTCAGCTATGAGGCAGTGCACTCGAAAAACTTCGCGAGCAAAATATATCGTCACTCGCGTATTAGCCTAACACATTACCGCCGATTCTAACAAAACAGTTAACAGCCGCATATTTCCCAATTCCATTTGAGTCGGTCGATTCGAACGGCAACGATTATTCTTCCGTTGGCAAAAGCTGCTAGACACACCTATGCGTCCCTTTTCTCGACGTTCACATAAAGACAACGGTCGTCAGTTGCAACAACTCACAATCCCTCTAACATTTTACGTTTAGAATTACTACTAACGTTTATCTTCATTTCGTAAATATGATGGAAAAAGAAAGAAGAAAATAATGGAAAATGAGATAGTTTATATAATTTTTGCAAAAAACGAATACTTTCTAATGCCTTCCGCCTAAAGGTTTTATTAAACAAACTTTGTTAAAGCTGAAATTGCAAACGAATTTTAAGAGGAAAAAGGAGACTTCAATGAAAGGAATTGTTGTGATGATTTCCCTAACGTGTAGATAATGGAATTAAATGATCATCAACAACGAATACGGTTGATGCTCATGATCAAGTGAAATTCGTTTCGTGCTATAAAAAAAGGCAAAATACTAAGTACTACTAAATACGAATTGTGAGAAAAAGCAGAATAAACAATGTGACTGAGTAATATATTGAAGAAATGCATGCAAATGGGGAAATCTGGACGATTTAAAATAGAGTTAATGAAATGAAGTAAGCTTTCTTTTTGTTTTAATCGACTCTTCAAAGAGCCAGATTCATCACCGACGGAACAGCTTTAATCAACAACGAGGCTTCTCTTTTCCGTTTTTTGGTGGAACGAGAGTGAGGGGAGCAAATGAGCGGAATTCAAATTGCATCAGAAGGTGCGATTTAGGATTTGCCGTCCTACGTGAGAGAAAAATTATGGAGTTTTCAGTGGAAACGGAATTCCGAGAATTGATTTATTCTCTTTGGAGAAACGGAAGCAGAAAGTAAGTTTTATATGACTGAAAGCAGAGTGAGAAAATTTGTTACAAATGTATTATAGATTTGTCAGCAAGTATGCATAAACTTGAAAAATGAAGAAACCATAAATGAACTTCATGGCTGGAAAGAAGCTTATAGTGGCAATATACTTATGAAATGTCGCGTTGCACAGACGCAAACTGCAACAAAAACGTCGCACAGCACAAAAGCATATGAATGCTGAATTATTTATGCAGAAGCACTTATCAGATATTTCCATCTAAGGAACTTTATATAGGAACTTTATAAATGAAAAGCGACTACGTCAATGTGAACCTGAATTCGGTAACGACCTAATCACTTATTTATATTGGCTGTTGCTAATAGTGCTCAACAAATTCACAACAAAGAAAAAAAGCGACTCACTTTTCTTCTAAGTGAGCACATCGTATAATTTCAAATACTTTCATAGCGCCATTATAAGAGAACATAGGGAAGATTGGAAACATATCTGGATCAGAAATCGTTAAGCTCATTAATTAAATGAAGAAGTGAAATGCAAATGAAGCAAGATCGTATGGTAGCTGTTGACAGAACGTGCTAGAATGACCCGACTGTCAGCAGTGAAGTACCTTAGTGGGGCCATCGACGAGGAGCATAACAGATAGATACATCACGCCGATTTTGCACTATTCCGCATCGATGCACGCCGAAAACTAATATCGCAAGTCGTTGCTGAGGCGGTTCTCATCTTCACACACACGCACATACGGAAACGGAAACGCACGCCGAAAATTCACTGCACAGGTGGAGATTTAGACGATATGACGCAACGCTTCAGAAGTCTCTAATGACGAGCGCTGGAAACGTGAGGCCCAGGATCCCATTTAGATCTCCATATCACCTTCAGTTATTCAAATATCACCCGTCAAACAGGTGTTTATGCAGCTAAGAAGTGATACCACATACCCAAATCAATGAGTTAACGATGCAAATAAAACTGCAGTCTATTTATTACAGCAAACATCGGCGAAAAGAAATTACAGCTGAACTCGAAGCGAGTTAATATCGGGCATTTCAGACAACCCTAATCACAAACTTTGTCAACTTTATGAAAGTTCACTTTAATATAAGTCCTACAAGACAATCAACTCTAACCAATTAACTCTTGTGTCCAATTTTTAAGTTTCTTTTGGAGGCAAATGCAGTAACATATGCGAACAACAAATTGTTCTATTTTAAATTTTTGTGTTAATTTTAATATGAGTTAGGAAGTTCGTCCCTCGTGCATGTTTATTTAATTATCTTGAAAATCGACAAAAAAGCAGCAAGCGCAGAAAGCGTTCTAGCGCAGAAATTCATTCAACACTAAAAGAGCAGAGACAGGCAAGAGTGAATCCACACACTCATAATCATTGCCAGAAACAAGCGGTTACCAACGGCACTATACCCACCTGATAAATAAGTGCTTACTCGAAACAACAAACACAAATGTACTGATAGCGCTGTCCCACATATTACCGAGATAACACGGTCATTGACAGTTTTCATTTGGTGGTATTCTGAAAACGATCCTTTTTAGGCCCAAAAGACAGTCTCAATCAGATAAAATCTTCATTTATTCTCTCTCAAATCCACTTATGAAATGCAAATGATGTTGGCTTCTTTTGTTTTTGCTTCTTTTTGTCGTTCTAAAGGAAAATTTTCAACCATTTTTTATACGAAGAAATTTTCAAAAAGGAAAAAAAAATGGCTAAACACTAGGCGAGGTTTTGTTTCATAGACGGTACGAGCTCTGAAATTGTCAGCTTTTTCACAAACCTTTCTTGAAACTATACAGAAAGAACTATTTCTTTTTCTTCATAAACAACAATCTTGAAATTCCACATAACGAAGAGGAGCGCTGTTAGACTTTTTGCTTCGTCATTATTAAACATTTAATTAACTTGCATAATCGAGAAAAGACTAAGAAATGTGATACGTGGTAATGAAAATTAATTCTAGAAAAATATAATTCACCTTCAAATCGACACCTTCGAATGATGCAGCATCAAGCATATGCAATTTTACTAATTTCTCGAAAGGGTAATTTAAGATAGATGTTTGAAAGATACTGCTGAAGAAATATATTGGTTTCAGAGAAGGGATAAGAAAATAACCGCTAACGAATTAAAATGAACGAATGATAAGGACAAGCTCATGAAAATGAACTGGAATAAATATACTTGGAAATTAGTGAGCTGTCGAAGTATTTAAACAACAAATCACCTGCCATCATCACATTCCCGAATATGTTCGAAACTGGCATTTATTGATCCTTTGCTAAAATACTCATTGCAAGTCTTTTGATAGGCGCACATGACCAGTCATCACCTACTGAGTGCATATAAAACGCATTATATGCGTTGTTCGATGGTATTGCTTAAAGAACGTGTTCGAGTAAGGTAATAGGTGTGAAACTGACGGAAGTGGACACTCCATAAAGATAATAATGCTGTGCCATTAAATCACTAGAGAATCTCTATGAAGTGGTGAAGAAAACATTCAGAAATGAAGATAAATGTTTCGAAACACTGAAAACATCCAACAGCGAGGGTCGTAGGACCTCTTTTGAAGCCAATAACAACGGAGAGCAATATAGCTGCATCGAATTCGTTTCATACGTCCTCTCTGCGCGCTACTTTCCATCGTTTATTTCTCAAACGGAACCACTGATGAGTGTTTGATGAATGGCAAATGAGTTTAAACGTTACAAGAAACATTAGCACTGTTCACATTGCTGACCGAAAGAGACGTGGTACTCAACAACAAAACAAAATATTCTAAAAAAGCGAAGAAATAATGAGAGATAGCGACACGGAAACTAGCATCATATATATCGAAAATTTCAAACTCGCTCTCTTGCTAAAATCAATAGCAAACGATCGCACATTTAAATAGTAATTTAACAAAAAAAAATCATTACAATAGCTCCAGGCAACGCTTGGCTTCTAGTGTGCAAAACAGCTGGGCTCTTTCTCATACTCAGACATTTTTCAAAGCATTTTCGTCATTTTCACATTCAATCAACTCGTGAAACAACTTAGCTAATTAGCTTTATGTGAGCCTATGAACATATTTTTATATGTGTGAATAATGCATATGCACTATAGCTAAAAGTTATCCACATACTTCAAGTAAAAACCCTCTAAAAAGCAGGATTTTTACTGCATCAATAGCAAAGCATTTATAAGTTGATCAAGAGTTAGAACTTGAAAAATATGAGTAAAATGTATGAGTGCTATAAGCTCCGAGTTTATATATTTAAGTGGCAATACTTTGCTATCATCGTATGTTGAGCAGAAATGCTTTTGAGACTTGACACATTCAAGAATGCGTTAGCCGATATTCATTTAGCCTATGAATGACGACTGATGCCTGGCGGCTATATTCGCAGGTTGATTGTCGCAAAAATGATTTTGTATCGATATGTTCGTAGATACGAATCACTATATTGCAATATTTCAATGACGACATGAATGGGGAAAATCTCAATTTCTTATGTAATTCATAATTTGCTAACATCTATAAAAGAAAATGTAAAATTATCAGAACTTCATAATTGCATTTTTATTCGACCTATTATTCATCACTATTCAATGCAAATATATTAAATGCAATAAATGACTGGTTCTATCTATTTCAATAATTTACTATTATTTTTAAATTCGAAAACGCCTCTTTTTTAATGATGCAAAACATTAATAGGTCGAAGCATTATAGATCGATTTCACAGGTGAAACTAAACACAACTCCATCAACGGTCGCCACATTATTTCCTCAAGAGGAATTGATATTAAATCGATGGACACAATTTTCTATTATCGATACTCTCCATAAGGCTGGCTGGCCTTATAACACTATTCCCACTGGCTGTTTTTCTTGCCTGGAAGAGGGGGTTTCTGCAACTTGGTCGTAAACGATAATGATTTCGTAGATAAAGCATTCCCTTTATTTGTTGAAAGAGAAATGATAGCGTATAACCGAAATTGGAAATTGCTTTGCTGAAAAACAGAAATTGCTTTGCTGAAAAACAATGTCTCTTATTCAGTTGCTGCTTATCCTGTCTATTTTTCCATTCTTTCACTCGTACTTTTATAGTGAAACAGCCATTTCAATGTTAAAGTACATCAACTTTCATATTTTAGCTGTATGATAAACCGGTCATCGAATAGCACAGTAAAAGATGTTTGGATTAAAGAGTATGCCATAACCTCCGACAGATTTAACTGAAGTTCCACATCCACACGACGGCTATTGAGATGCGTAAATGATTTCGGCGTTACGGGCGTGAATTACCTTACGGGAAAGTCTTAGCAAGCGTGCAGCATCGCATGCCTAAGGCTAGTCCAATCACTTTTGCGTCGACTTTGAGCAATGATTAGCTGTCGTCAAGAAGATCAAGTTCTTTGAACTGCAAGTATACAAGTTTAACAGACGTAAATCTCTTGATATGCACGCATTAACTGCACATATTCTAGAGGAAAAGCATACAAGCTATGGTAAAGATATTTCAGGGATCGTAAAGACGAAAGGATAAATGCGCGCAAATACGAAATAAAAACTAGTGTTCTGCTGGATCAAATTTTTGGGACGATTCTCACGAAGGCAAAAGAATGAGGAATATGCTTTTTGATGATGATGAAGTTTCGTAAAGGTGGCGTATGGGACAAGATCAATGTCCCTGGTCGAGTGGACCTGAAATTCTTCAAGAAATTCTTTCCCTGGAAGACCAAGAAGTGGAACTTTCAAATTAAAAAACTGCATGAAATTTCTGGTGGGCTATAACTTTATAAATGCTAAGAATTTCTAAAAACTTCCATAGTCTCATGTAACTGGCAAATTTTGCAGAAAAAAACATAGGTTAGTACAGTACATACAATTACGCGAAAAAATGTCCGCAGAAAAAACCTGAGCAGTTCAATACCACAAACACGGTGGGCATCACATGAGCCACATATTTCTTTGGTGGGTGTACACTTTGCCGAATTTATACATTATATGTTAGAGATATTTTATATCCAATGCAATTTCCTTGAAGTTTCACTTGTGCGAGCGTGTTTGCGCCTTATTCGACTGTCCGACAGCTCCAGTCGATCGTCCGAACGAGAATCTGCACTTCGAAATGCTAGAGAAATGCAAACACGTTGTACGCTCAAGGCAATACATTTTCGCTAGTAACCTCGCGGAAAACTTGCAAAGTACACGATAGAAAATTCGATCTGCTGCATCATAATTATGGCTTGCGTTGAAACATTCTTTTGTATCTAAACATTTTGTGCAAGTAAAAACAAACCATTCTTTTAAGGCTAACGAAATATGGTACATATGCAAAGTGGCAGATAAAAAATATTAGCGACAGCACAAACGACGTGTATTGAGTCTTCCATGTTATGGGACTAAATTCGGAATCGAACGAGAGGACGCCTGCTGATGCGCGAAGTGCGGCAATTTCAAGCGCTATAATGGCGGCATTATTTTGGCCCAGATCGATGGCGAAGAATTTTCTTTCCCTTTCCTCAAATAACTCTGCTTTACAAATTGCCAATACCACTGCAAACTGTCATTATTGCTAGATTCGAATTTGCTTCTAGTCATATTTAGCAACTCTTGAAAAACGTATATGTGGGACATTAGCAGTATGGACTTAAGAAAAAATCAGTGGTAAATTGCTGAACAAGGGTCAACACCGCTCATAAAGAATCGCTCCTATAAAATCAACGCCGCGAAAACTGTGACCGAGGGTTTTATGCATCCTGAAATGGAACTCAGTGGCACTAAAAAAGAATGAGGGACTTTCTCGAGACATCACTATATCACAATTATGCAGTCGCAATCAATTATTGCTACACAGATGAGAAGAGGATATTCAGGAACAGGTGAAACTGTTGACTGATACTTGGGTAGCTGAACAGCACGAAACGAGACTGACGATGGATTATGTGGCATCAATTTCTGAAGGGAATTAGAAATGCCACTCCACCAATGATATGACGAAAGCAACAATCAACCCGCCTTTCTGCAGATCAAGTCAATTAAATACGGGCACTAAACACAACGCACAGCACAACAAAAAACAGAAAAAGACGGAAATTTGTTTATCATGAGCGAACGCACTCAACAAAGCTATAATACTCGAATAGACGAAAGCAACTCCATTATCGGTGAAAATCACATATATCTGTGAGCAAGCAAATGCCAGGTTTCGAGGGCAGGTCAACCCGCTCAATATTTGGCTGGAAAAAAGACAAGCATGAGTTTGCACACAATACTGGTGATAGAAGTTTCTCCAAAAGAAGAGACGTAGAAAAATGCTATGCTAAAGCTGGGCATGCAAGATCGTTAAACAACACTCATAAATATAACCAACCGGCACGTTCGACCCCAACGTTGTCAATGAGGTTCTGGGCGTAAATCTCTCGAATGCCACCGTCGCCTTCATAGTTTGGCAATATGCGCGGATTGGGAGAGAGATTCGACTGCTTATTCGCTGATCGTACGAACAAACCCTGTAGTGATACATATGGTTCATCATTAACATTGCCTCGGTTTATGCACAAATGAGTTCTGTCTTCACTGGGGATAAAGTTAAATTTCTGTAAATCCTTCTGGACTTCTTCAGCATCTCCCTCAAATATGCGCTTTTCTATTCCATATAATACAGATGGTAGTAAGTTCATTCTCAAGAAAAAGAAGTACCTCTTATTCCCTCTCCAATAAATCTCTCTTTCTCAATAATCGTTCCGCTTCCATTCTAGAAAACAGCTTACCTTCATAAGTCTGAAAGGTTAAACACTGTTTTTATTATCTTGCCAAGGGTGTGGAATAAAGCTCAACTCTTGTGTGAAAGAAATCATCTCCTCTTCCGAGAAATATGATGGAATTTATAACCTTTCCGAGTTTCATTTCCGGATGTTCGGCATTGGCACTCTGTTTAGCGGATCATCTCATGAAGACAGACAAATCGTTTTAGGAACTTACAGGCAAGAGTCATCTTTAAATTTTCACACTTAATAATGAAGAAAATGTCTCACCCTGATTCAGTAGCGCTAGAGCGCACTGTAATGAAATCTCATGCCAAATTGAGTCATGCACCCATACCATCGTACAATTTAGTGCGTTTTGAAATTCACTAGTAACTGAATGAGTATTTGAATGAGCAGTCGAATAAGGAAGACTTCATAACTTCATATTCAGTAGATAATTATAGAAACAAAAGTCTTAGTGACATGACGCTAAAATGTCGCAAAAAACAATGTATGCCATTGCATTTCAACAAAATGATGTTCCTAAACTCGGCTTCTATTGTGTTAAACATTAAAAAAAACTTGAGAATTTCGACGCAAAAACTTGACAGTAAAAATTCGAACATGTTTTGCACTTAAACGGCAACTGGCAACTAAGCGGCTGAACTAAAATTAATTGGTGAAATGCGGAATAATTTAGTAGGAATATGTTCAAGAGCAATATTGGCAATTGAAATCACAGGAGTTATCACTGAATTTTCTGCTTCGTGATGCGGAACATCTATGATCTTGAACACTCATGAGAATACCCTATTATTCCACTAAACAGAAGGGGTTGATGACAATTCTCTATCACAACCTTCGCACGACTGCAATGGGGACCAGTGGCAACTCTGGAGTTTTTCTGTGGTCTGCAATCGAATGATAAGAAGTGTTGAAAATAATTAAGAATTCTATTTTCTCTAAAATAACTATCAAAAAAAACGAAATCTTCAGCATCTTCCTATTGAATGGTAAATTTCGTCTAAACAACAGACAGCATAGTTTACTGAAAACTGGGAGGGTTTATTTCAATTTACACCCTATTTTCAGTTCACCTACAATAAATGTTGAGCAGTGCACCTCATGAAGCGAGAAACTGAAAATATCGATGAAGAAGCGTGCGGCTTCGCACTAGGCGACTGCAGACATAGTTAAGTTGTCTGCATGCAATTTGTATGGAATATGTGGATACCGTAATAAATACAGTAAGGTCATCTCTCAAAATATCGCACCACTTTAGAAACCTCAACAAGCAGTGGATGTTCATCGCAAAAATTCTATAACGTTCGCTCCTCCATGTAACAGTGCAGTTGTTTCATAAGCGCTGGAAGAGTTAAATTATAAATACCGTCATCATCATTTTGCAGAAACCCGATTCGAGTAGCTCAGACTCCCAGAAGGCTTTCTGGTAGAAAAGTGTGGGACGCACCCAACCGAAGCGATCCGATAACTGTTCGATCATTAGCGCAATGTGATCCTGCAAATTATGCACTTAATTAGCATTGCAACTAAGCGCAAACAAGCAGTCAAATAGGGAACGTGCCAGTCGATTGAGACGGAACACTTCTGCCGGAAACAGTCGGTGCTTATTTGTCTTCACTTAGAACGGCTGCTTGGTGGCATCTACTATAAGCGAATTCGCTGCGTGCACTGCAATCTCTGAAATTCGGCGAGCATTTCGTAAGCGCAGCATCGAGGAAAGGCGGATGAGGAGGCAGAGAATTGGGGCTGCAGGATGGAAGATGATAGGCAAGGAAGTAGTACAAATTCTCTCAACCAATCTTAATTTGCAGTCGAAAGGTAAACTATGAAACGACCTACGATAAAAACATTGCGACGATCACAAAATGACCTTACAAAAGAAATTTAAGATTTTGCATATCAAATGAGCCCATACTCGTCCAAACGTTCTCGCCAAAATCTTCCATAAAATTAGTCACTGATGTTCATCGAGTAGTAAGTCATTTAGAAACAAGAAGAGCTAAAACAAAGTGCTAAAGGCGGTTGCACGATAAGCGCAATTTGCTATTGTACTTGTGAGAACAGCCGGCTTATAAAAACGATAATACGCTAGAACATAGATGCAATAAACGATTGCAGTTGATGAATTGTTCTCAAAAAAAAGAAAAAAATTTCTTTCCTGCAGATGTTGCATGAAAATAATTTTGAGGCGGATCGAATCGAAGGCTCGCATCGAACGTCAACCTTATGTGTAAGTTATGCTCAGTTCATCTAAAGATTCAGCCTCAGTGAGTCCAAACTATCTAATGAACACACTCGTACATCAATTAAGAAGGACAAAACATTCCCATAATGTGCTTTACAGGTTATAGAAAAGCAAATGTAAACGGGGATCCCCTCTTGGAAGATTTTTGAGCGCAGCTGATGCATATTTATTAAATTCTGCACTTTCAAAAGGAATGAACTAATCTGATCCGAAAACATCAAATATATTCCTCGTTGTGATGACTAATTCCAAAAATATGGCCATTTCATAACGTTATGTACTTCATAAATGCTATTTAGAGGTGTTATTTAATAACCTAAGCGAACGGTTTAATTAAAACCTTCGAATCACAGTCACCAGCCATCAACATTGAGCGAACTTTATTACAGAAAGCGAATGTAAATAAGTTTATTAGTTGTCGATAAAACTTGCCTGAAGTGGTCCAACACGTGTCATGAGCTCAGCGTTGTTCGCCTTATCCTTGAACCATTCGGAGAAACCTGCCGATGTGAACATTGGAACCTTACTAAAGCTAAGAATACGATTAGCTGTTGCAAGCACATAATCACAAGCCGGCCCAAATGCAACGTCCAACTGCAAGAAATTATTGCAGTCAAATAAAAACGTCACAGTTCTGTAAGCTTTAAGTCTAAAGGATGCATTAATCGCCGTGAACTTTGAAGGTTATTTAATGGAAGGGCTAACGAGTGAGTGAACACCCATTTCACTTAATTATTGCATATTGCGAAAAATATCCACCACCTAGATTCTTCATCTTCTATAGTTGAGTTACATAATCGAGGAAATAATATTGCTCGAATCTGAATGAAAACTTATGAAACGATCATCTATACGATTACTGCATATAATAACATAAATGGTTTTCTTAATATCTGTAATGGATCTTAAACAACCATAACATTCGTGCTTCACTTATTTCCTTAAGAGAGCTATTAGCACTTTAGAGAATAAAATCTACCCTTTTAGAGGGGACGTTTAAGTAGTAAGTACGGATGAGAGAATTAAGCGTACTGAAAGAAAAAAAAGAAAATGAGATGGAAAATATAATATGAGAAATGAATTATCTATCAGCGACTTAATAATATGAAATATTTTAACAACGATATAGAAAATTTTGTAATGTGGAAATCGCTATTATGATTTCATACAAATTAAATCACATAGAGGAGGGCTTAGGCTTATATGCAAAAAATTCCGCTCAGAAAAAACGATTAATGTGCATCAAATTCGACTAAATGCTGCAAAGTGTCGACTAAATCGACTTAACGCCGTTAATTTAATGAGAAACTTCCGTTCGAATAGAGCAAATCGGCTGTGATATCGTTCTTTGATTTTGCAAATAGTACACCGCTTGTATTAGATAAGGCGCATTCGTTAGATTTTTGTTGTGTTTGCATTCATTGTTTTCAAAAATTCATTCGAAAATTCAATAGTCAATCAACTGGCAAGTCAATCAAGCCAAACAAACAAATTTAAACAAACGCTCAAGAAAGAAACAAATCGTTAAAGACATGACAATTTGAACTTTTAGTTAGCATTTTAGTCATTGGATATGTGCACATAATATAAACTGTGAAGAATATATAAATCATGATATATAGAGCTATAAGTTAAGAAAGAGCCAGAGAGAAGGCAAAAACATGAGTAATCACTGCTTACGACGAAAATTAGATAATGGTTTGAGAAAGGAAAGGGAGGGAAGGGGGAAGGGAGGGGAACAACGTATACACTCAAACGAAGAAATGCGAGAAAGCAAAAATTGAAGGGATTGCCACCTTGGGGGATCGCCACCTTCATTGTGGTTCCGCCTTACGAGAGAGAAATTTCTAGATACATCTTTGCTATCAGCTATGTGATGTGTAAAGCAAATACAGAAAGTGCAAATTGCTTTACATGCCGCCTCATAATGGCATAGAAATCGAAAGAAAAACATTCGACATTGCAGATAAAAAATATGTATTTTCGCTGTATGCTCACTGGAATAGAATAGGAGAATATTCCCGATATTTTGGTGTTCATTTTATGAGTGTTCATTACTGTGAAATAAGACAGCAAAATCGTCGATTTATTGCAGTCTCTTCTTGTACTATCAATAAAATGGAATGCTTACACATGGCGATGAAGGAAATTAAATACTGGACGATAAAAGGAAATCCAATCTCCTAAATGAAATATATCGGATAAAAAAAATCGTTTTCCATCAGAGTGTTTTACTCTTCTGCTTTAAATAACAAAACCGCTCATTTGTTTATGAGGACAAATGCGCACAAACCCCGCTTCCATTGGTCCATTTCACGGCTTCAAGTGCAGCCCATGCGACTCGTTTTTGATCTTCGCATTCGTTGATTGGCACCTTGAGCAGCTTCATCCAAGGCTCATCAAGCGACCACTCATATATGTAACGACTTTGTGCATCACCAATCGCAATATCAAGAATTGGCTCCACACTTTCGATGTTAGCCAAATGTCGGTGCTCAAGGCTTGCTAAAGCAAACACCCTTGCCTCAATTGTTGAATGAAATTGAATTATTAACTCTTTTGTTAAGTAAAGTAGTATTGCAGTGCCGTGAAAATGTTCGACTTTGCAATATTTACGGAAGCTTTATTTCCTCATGTTAGTCCGAAGAGAAGGAAAGGATGTTCCTCATGTTAGTCCGAAGAGAAGGAAAGGATGAGGCGAGGGTAAATACTGTTCCACAAAAAAATTCCACCGTCAACGAAACGCTTGAGCTGTAGGCGAGCCCTGAATGCATCAACTACCTGTCATCTTCTCAGAAAAAATGGAGATGAGGACAAAAATATAACAAAAGATACGAAACTGAATTTATTGAATGAATATGCGCATTTGTGTTCATTCTAGCCGTCAAATGCCATAACTGCCATCATCAGTGTGATCATTTCGATAAACGGATGGATTTTGGAAAACTCTAGACCGGTGAGAAAATGTTTCAAATAGTGAACAGCAATTATGAGCAAATTAAGATTTGATTGCCTTGAAAAAGATATTGCTCCACCTCTACCGCGTAATTCTACCAATGATTACAACGCACGCTTTTGACAGTTTAAAAAAGCAAAGAACTGTGTCTGAACGTTTACATTTATTGCCGACAATATCAAATTACGAGTATAAAACAGGATGATGGAATTTAATGGATGCAGTACACCCGAAGAGCGTTCACCTCATCACTCTTTGCATGAGTTATTCAGAGATTAAAGCGTTCAAAAAAATTGGCATATTTTCTTTGCCCTGTTATCGATAGGCATTTATCGTTGCTTTTGTCCCTCTTAGAATACAGCGCGATCGTCCCTTTTAGAAATTCCCACTTATTTTCTTTTATTTCCATTAATAACCTAGGTGTAAATCCCAATCAGAGCAATCTCTTTCCTTCCGCTTGCACTAGAGCGAGCATCTTCTAAAAGAACGGCAATCAATATAGATGCTTCGAGCCATAACCACCTTCGGTTGATTTCAAGTGATACGGTGGCAGGAACAATGCTGCAAGCATCGGTCTGTCCATTCGGTGGCGCGATTTCGACGCTACGGTTTGCCCTTCGTCGCCCTTGGCGCGAGATGACGTTACTGAATGGAAAGCAAGCCCAACGAGGAACAAACGGATGAGTCTGTGACGGTATTTTAGCATCGCAGTGTTCGGTGCAGATGGAGGTAGGAATATTCATCGACCTACGCTCCGCTGAAGAATCGCAGCGCGGAAAAACGGCTACGTCGAGCCAATCTGTGCGAATGCTTCCAAGCGCCACGCATGACGCTATCATTCGTTCATTGCAAGTGCACCTCCTAAACATCAACAGTAAACATGATGACGGACGTAAACTTCTCGACATTACGGTGGAAAAAAGCTTAAAGCTTACTAGAAAAACCTTACTTCTCAAGTTACCAGCGTATTACTATACGAATTATTGAGCTACAATGCGACAAGTGATATGTTCAGGAAGTAAACGAAGTAGCGCATAGCGTTTGCACAATTCTACGAGTCTCTAGCAATAACAAGTGGATTCATTGGGCTTTGATTATATAAAGGAAACGATGCAGCCACCTTTTTCTGCTCATCTTTGCAGCCTGGCAAGAGCTTCAAATTTCTCACGTACCCACACCTATTGGTGTGTTGAAAACCATGTGCAATCAGCTATTTTGAGCATGCGAAGCAATGTATCAGTAACAATATCTGCAGGTGGGGGATGAGATGGAAACACGTTACAGAGATTGAAAAACTTCACAGTTATATTTCTCAGACAATTTTTGATAAACTACGGAATGAAAAATCAGACATTCTAAGGACGATAGGTCACGCCTCGTTTCATAAAGCCGCAACATCACCTACTAGCTCATTGTTTTGCTGCTTAAACAGCCTGTTAAGAAATTCGATTGCTATTGCGTAGCGCTTTGGAAAAGGCAAACGCTAACTCTAAAATGTATGATATTAGTCAATGCATTTGAGTTGATTATCACATTGGATGCATCGAATTCTTTATGACCTGCATGCACTCAATGGTGTTTTCAAATATGTTGTGTATCCTTAACTCCACTCGTTGAAAAAGCAAATGTTTCTGGCATGCAATGACAGTCGATTCGAGTTCTCTTTTCTCCCTCTTAAATAGATATTACAATTTGTAAATTAAAATATCATTAAGTTACAAAGAAAAGAAGATGTAAAATTGAAAAATGAGAAAATAGAATTTGCGCTTACCGCATCTTTTCACTACTAAAGGTCTTGTGTCGTAAAAGGCAATATTAAAAGGCTGTCGGCTGATTCTGATGCTATGCTTCTAATTCTTCCTTCCGCTTTAGTAAATGTCACCTTCATGAATGACTGGCAATTGCAGATCTTGTCAAATACTCCTTGTAGGTGACCAAGCAAGCGATCTTTGAAAGTTAACACACGAAAGGCGACGCATCATTTTACCTTAGAACATCTAACAACTAATAAAAGGTCAGCAATAAAAAGGTGGCACCAACGGTTTGAAAAACAACGACAATCCAAAGACATTAATATCGCAAAGAATTTGTTTTGTAATTGCATCGATTACACTGCTGCTTTCACAAATTCCAAAAAAAAAAACAACAATAATAAAAGCATTTATCAAAAATTTTCTTCTTTTTGTATCGGTCATTTAGAAAACTCCATGTGTTTTCCAATTAATTCGCTCGAAGTGATATCTCAAAAACTAAGGAATTCATTCCTCATCGATTGTTAATTCTCATAAGAGAATCCAAAAATTCTCATAATAAATATTACCATAACAAATGACAATATAGTGACTAAATCGAAATTTGAGCCGAGAGAAGTTTGTGATCTTCTTAAGAGTCACCTACACATAAATAGATATGCAGCATAGTGCACTCTTCCGGAATTTTCGCAAAAACGCATTATAACTAACGTCTTATAACTCAAACTCATAAATACCTTCTTAGGCACTGTTAATTTTATGCAAAACATTTCAAATAATTTCGAGCGTTTTTTTATCTCCAAGCATTTTTGATAGAATTCTCTGAGAATAATTTTTAATCATAAATTTCTACTAAAAGGTTTATTTTTTACCTCATGAATAAGGGATCTTCACTACGCTTGGCTAAAGTCGATCACAATTTGCCCCCTCCTCCCATTAACGATGTTAGGAACGTTATGCCAACAAATTTGACCATCTGAAATGCTCATATCACATAATTGTGCTTTATGTTGGAGGCGTTGTTGACTATCTCAACGATTTTCAACATCTATCGTTTCGTTGTCATCTATATTTTGCAATATTTTCGTCGTAATAATTGCGAATATATGTCACTTTAATAGTACAAAAACGTAAACAAAATACTCTCAAAGAAAGACAACTATTAATCAAATTCCTTCTATTGCACTGAAAGAAAAAAATTCAATTCAACTAGCTGGTAAAAAGTTACGATGAAAATAGAGGAAAAATAAATAAAAGAGCAAAAAAGCAATAGCGAGAACTTTGACATTCTACGTAACTGGAATCGTTCAGAAATAATGCACTGATCTGAACAATTCAAATGGATTATACGAGCGAAGGCAAGATGTAGAAAAAACACACACAAAAACACACAAATTCAACGAGAATATCTGCTAATCAATGCTAAGTTGGTTTTCTACATGAACTTAGCGTATCGTCGAAATGCTTCCGGTCTAAAGCTTTTAACGCTTCCACTCTAAAGCCATTAGCAGTTAACGCGTAAAATTTAGCGTTATTTGACTTTTAGCTCTACGCATAATATTATTTAACTTAAGTAAACATCGCCCTCTACGGTCCTTTAGAAATATCCAGGTATGATTACACTTTGAAAGCATACTTGAAGGGTTTTTTTCGCATTTTCAAAAGATAACATAAAAGATATACGGACATATGAGCAATGGATGCGTCTTTCTAGCAGCATTGCTGACACACTGCATGTTGAGTTAGTCGGCTCCTAAGGGCGAAAAAAAAATTCGTGCTTGAAGAGCTGCTCTCATGTATACTTTGCAGTATTCCTATGAGGATTGTCGAGTGATGCAATACAATAAAATTCAAATGAGTGGCAACGATAATTTTCTATGGCAACCTAATGTATAAGAAAAAAAATTTAATGAGAGGCAAAAAAACATCTGTAAAGGAAAAAAATGCAGAAGTCAGAAATACAATTCGATATGAATTACAAATTATATTACGTTCGGAGGATGATAGAATATCTCATTTAATTTAAGCTGCTGCTGTCTGATGTAAAAAGTGTACTGAATTGGCTTTTCGCTTCTTTTTCATCCGCTTGACGCTCATATACTCCCCTTAACATTTCAAATACCGCGCATGATGGCTGTGGACTGACCTAGCAGTTCTTACGTCCACGTAACTGCAAATTAGAACGCAAAATATGATCGACTTGGATTGAAGACGACAAGTGTAGTTATCCGGAAATTGGAAGTAGAACAGCAGTTCTGCAGAAAATCACCTTAAAATATGAAGGAAACGAAAAGTTGGAAAAAAATCTGAAAATGACGTTTCTGAGTTCGAAATTTCCAATAATCTCCAGAAATTGGGCGTTAAGATATTTGCAAGGTGAAAAACATAATCCAAATGAAGTAGAGAGTGTGGATCACCTGCATTAAAAAACACACTTCTGCTAAAGGAACGACTGCATGAAGCCCTAAATGAATTCCTCCTATTTGTGAGAATAAAACGAATACATGTAAGGATGGAAATGTCACAGTTAGCATACAAATGCACCAACGCATCTATGAAAAGAGCGACAAGCCCTTGCACTCAAATATTTCGACATCGTAGTGTGCAAGCGATAATGATCATCTTCGGAAATAGTTAATGCTACTGCTTTGGAAGGCATCAAGATCGACTTAAACACCTCAACTTGCGAGATCGAGATAAACAGCCTAAGATTACATTCACATATTAATGGTGCGAAAGTGCAGCCAATGATAAGTTTAAACCTCGTTCATCTACTCAGTTCGACTGCTCTCGAAGGGCAACGAGTTTGTGACGGAAGTGAGGATGATTTGCAGAAGGCGATGATCCATTAGATGTGAAGCTTCAATGTTTCATTTCATATCAGTATGCTTACCTCTTCATAATGGATCTCAATTTCTCAAGACGAAAAAAGAATAAAGTGGAAAGTAAAACCTCTTCGAAGGATTGCAGAACAGTCCAACAATAAGTCAGGGTATCATCAAGACGATATATAGTGCAACTACACTCGATGAGCAGCTGCTAGAAATTAAAATGCAATGTATGCAACACAGATTGACCAGTAATTGAGTACATTTAGTTACGTTTATCATAGTTGCCGCCTTTTTATCTACAACAAACGCATGTGGTCTAAGGCATTGCAGCACCACGGCAGTATACAGCTTTGTAGGTTGACGTGCGAAGAAAAAGACCCCCACTATTGCTGCATTTGACCAACGCAGGTTCTTTGCTGAAATATTAGTCCAGATGGTGTTTCAAGTGCCACCACGAAGACTAACACATTAATGATGAACCAGGACGCAACTCTGTGCACTTATGAATCAAGCCATTCAGCTTTGTGAATAGAGGCATGTTACTTAAGCACAAATGCTTTTTTTCTGAGAGCAGCACAGGAGACGACTGACACGCTACCGTCCTGGATCATCCTCCTTTTCTGATAAGAGTATGGCAAATGCCACAAAGTTCGACGTCCGTTGCTAGGCCTAGTTGTTGTTACTGCGCCATTCACACGCGTTGCTGCGCCTTCAGATACACAACTGCTGTTGGGTGTTGCGTGAAGCATTTCCTGTGACTATATGCAGTTGCTGTGAGGACGTTGAAACGGTTAATTGCTTTTCTGCTAACACAACTTCCGGTGAGTGTCCAATTGCTCAAATTTCAGAAAATTGCTCTTACAACTCGAGTTTAGTACGGCAAGGCAGACTATATATATATATATATATATATATATATATATATATATATATATATATATATATATATATATATATATATATATATATATATATATATGTATATATATATATATAATACTATAAATTGTGCTTTTTGTGCTTTAATTGTGCTTTTTTTAATATAAATTTTGTGCTTTTTTTCAATGCACCGAGTTTTTATTTCCCTCAATAATACAGAAATTAGAAAAGTTTTGAAGGAGACCTTTCACCGGAATAAGACCATGTGAGGAGGTAAAATGCAATAAGAAGTTGGAGCATGCAAAGTGGGCCAAGTTTTATGTTAACAGTGGGAGCTTAGGATGAAGCGATATCCGATGTATAACTGAGAGCCACTTATACAGGGTGGGCAATGTTTATGCAGTAACTCCAATCAGTGTTGCTCCAGGTGCCTTTGATGTGAAACATCTGGAACCAACAAAGGAGACGAAGCATCTGCTCTATATGCTACCAACAAATAAGTTTGGAAAAACAACCTACTCCACCTCATCGCTTTGTTTCGTTTATTTTTTCGTTTGTTCATTTGCCACATTTCTTCTAAAATAGTGACGAAATTGCAAAAGAAAATCATTCCATCATCTTAAATTACTATCATTAGGATATCAATGCACTACATAACTATAATTTGTATCGGCCGATGACAGAGATAAAATTTATTTGACCATGCTATACTATTCTTCTTGCTGAATGTGAACATCTTTCTGAAAAGTAGCATAGATGATTACCGAGGCATTTTCAAGCGGAAAAGATGCGACCGGAAAACTAGCGCTACCTGCGCCACTCTTTTTTTTGTTACTTATCAGTCTTCCAAGGCTAAACGGCAACGTCCCCTCTTCGTTACACTATTGTATGCCCATTTCTTCGGCAAGTTAAGGTGGCTCAAATAGAAGGCAGACATGATAATGCTAGAAAATCCACGAATATTCGGACTGTAATTTTTTCAGTTATAGCTTCTGAAGGCTGTATGAGCAGAAGTGCAAAAAAAAACTTTTTTTACTGTACGTTTGACAATTGAATCAAAACAATGATTACCGATATTAGTACATGTACCGTTTAAATCACCTGGAATTATATGGATATGTGAAAACTGAATTATCACCCAGCATTAAACTTTAAAGTAGAGAAGTTTTTCAAGCTGCATTACGCAACGAACACGACTAATTAGACAAGTGCAATGCCTATGTTACTTCAACCTCATTTCAGTGCAATATTAAAACATCACCCTAATGCATTCATCGTTCATGAATTGTCTAGATGTAGATCAACCTTCACCATTTCCTGAAACCGTTTCAAGACATCTGTAAGCGTTTCAAGACAAGACACCGCTCGGTGATTGTTCGCTACGTCGAAATGCATGCAAATGCAGTCAAGCTACAATTTTGCGCTAAACAGTATTTGGCCTCAAACGATAAGCAACAGAAACTGCGGCATGCAATTAATTCTTCGCTAAGCGTTGGGTCGTCTTTTCCTTCGAAGGAGGATTTTAATGAAGCAGCCAGGTAAACATGAACCCGAATAAAGCCGAATTTGGCTATTTTCTACTGAAACCATTTCAGAAAAAAGACGAGCGGTCCAAACAGATAAAAAATCCTTATTTAGCTAATTTAGACTACAGATTTTGAAAAATACTCAATAAAGATGGTTCTACCATCGCGAGTGAGAAAAAAAAAGGCCTATATTCATGAGCTGTAAAAACTGTAGATGCAACCAATCGGAGAGCTTTCTTTTTAATTCATTTAAAGCTGAAGAGAAAATAAATGATGATCGATGATATACAGATGCTTGAAATATTGTGACAAGATTGGTAACGAATGTGCCTCTGCTCATCGTGATAGAGGCACGTGACGACTATAATCAAAGTAACATCTGAGTAACAAAGAGTTGAAAACTAATTAAAAGGCGCGCTGAGAGGTAGAGTATCAATAGGTTGTTGACCGAGAATAATGCGCTAATGAGTACCAAGAGTAAATTATCGTAAAAGAGGTGATGAATTCATCAAATATCCTCGAAATACTCCTAGTTGTTGAGAAGTTGTAAATATCGAGAAATAGCTCATATCCATGGCATCCAGAAGAATGAACGGAAAGGAAACAGTTAGTGTTCGAACGATTTCTAGCATCAAAAGTGACGTGGAAGCTAACAGATCAAATGGAACGAATGACTGACACAACCTGAAGAATAAGCGGTGGCAAGTCGAAGGTTTCTGGTAGGATTTTAAGAGACGGCTGGGGCTATTTCGCAACGAATGTGAAAATTTCAGCTTCCTCCTTTTCTTTAAGTGAAACGAAATTTTTCTGAAAGGAACTGCAAGCGGAATTGCCTTGAATGCTGCAAAACATTGCCTTCTCAGCTAGGAGTAAGAGATCACCGCACAATTCAGTGCTGCTCACCAATTCTCCCGCAATGGAACCGAACGGATTTTTACTCAACAGAATAGGTCAATGCACATGAATACAACTCAGTTTACATGCTCAGTCTCCACACAATGCCACTCTCGAAACAACTGGGGGGAGGGCGGGGGGGGGGGGGTGGGGGGGAGGGGGGGACAGTGTTATTCCAGTATAGATAGAGAAAGCTACCAGGGCATAAAGGGAGAAAATAAATGCATGATAGAGAAAGCTACCTCTAGAAAATTGATGGTTTTGCAGACCTATAAATTGCTAAAATGCTTTATACGACAAATGTATAGATTCAGTGTTGGAAAACGACGAAAATACAGGTAGAATTTTCGAAATTTTGAAATTCTCTCTGGCAAAAGAAACAAATGCAAAAGTATGCCTTAGATTACTTCAAATGAGTTTTTTTACTTCAACAAAGATGTAAATAAAACCGAAAACGCTGTGCAAAATTTCTTAGAAAACGAAACAGCGAATAAGCTAGTAAACATGTAGAGAGAAAAAGTTAAACACTCATGGGTAAATGAATACATCGACCAAAGGCAGAAAAAGAAGTGCTTTACCGAAATAAGTCTGACATTGTGTCCTCTTATATGCATTACGATAGCGTAGACGTAGATGAATGTAGTGCTGTCGGAAAACAGAGTTAGGAAAAAGAAAGAAAACTGAAACACTACGTGCGTATAAACACGGAAGGAACAGACGACTGTCAGGAGACTAAATGTTAAGAACGCAAAAGGTAGGATGCGAACAGATTACCTTTAAGAACAAAAGGTGAGCACATTTCCGCCCTTATCCGTTGATATGTGTACCAGGGTTATTCGCGGGCCGTCGTCACACAACGAAGCTCATAACAACTCTGTTAGTATAAAAAAGACTTAACTAAGAGTGGAGAGAAAAATAGAAGGGAAGGAAATGGAGATGGGAAATCTTCACAAAAAAAATATGCATTAAAAAATGCTTAAGAAGCCGTAAGTTGTACAATATCGTCCTTAGGTATTTATAAAACTAGATGTTTACTGAATACTAGGCTAAATGCTCATATAGACTAACCTATAAAGAGGAAAAATTTGTGGTCTGAGATGGGCATCACAACCGCACATGAGATGCTCAAGTTATTAGCCAACGAATCAATTTGATGTAAGCGCCAATTAGCGAGTTCACTTATTCGGACGGCGAAAGAATGCGTTCCCTTAATGTTTTATTCATATCAAAAGTGACACATTCGATCTCATATACAACTCCGCACAAAACGCCAACTGAGTGCACCTTATTTTAAAATATAACTTCATCAGTAGATGATAATCATTCAAAAAACTGCTGCCATATAACTGCAAATTGTTGAACTCATTCAAGACCGCTCACTGAGGTGAGATAGAACGACCTCAGTTGAAGTCAACTATTGCGTCAAGAACGCGCTGCTAAATTATCGATTTTGAGCTAAGCGCTGACTTCAAAGAAACTGAATGCTTTTGATTTTATGCATTCTCGGATGAACAGCTACCTGATGCACCTCCCAATATACGGAGCACGCGTCTTTCACACAGTCTCCTCGAAGAAGCCCCACACGTAAAGTTAATGTGAACCTCTTTAAGCCCATCTTTCTCGACTGTTTTCGTGCTCACATCGTTCAAATTTTTAAACAGCTCTCACGGAAACGCCCTCTCAAGGTAAGTGATAACTCAGCAGCATATTTCTCGAAATCATGCTCTAAATTGAAAATTCACTTTCGTATTCCAATTTGTGCCGTAAGTGGAGGATTTTCTACTCATATAGAAAGCTTAGTATACTGGTTTCGATGTATTTTTTGAAATCATTGATTTCTCAAAAGAGTGTCAGTAGATCCTTTTGTCACGTTCTCAGAACTGTCAATGAAATAACTCACCATTACCACCGTTGCCACCATCATAGTCAACAACATAAACAAGAGGGAGACAGCTTTCTGCAAAAGCGTTTTTACGTAGATTGTTTGATTTTGTTGTAAAGCTGTGTGCTGACTTGAAAATTCTAACGAAATATTTACATAATTTGGACTGCATACAGACTGTCTGTTAACTGACTAAACTAATGGCTTATTCCATAGGGATTTCGCAACGAGATAGTTTTAATCCGTTTTATGAATGACAATCAGCAAGATTTCGTAGTATGCAACCCTATAAAACTACTTGCGCCAATCGCAACCAACAAAGCTTTCTTTGTTGTTTCCTTCTCACAAAACAAACCAGTTGACTATTTATAGCAACGAAAATTGGCCGGCCCAGTGTTAGCCGCATTAGTAGTATCTGCCATCCCACACGTGCCCAACTGTTTATGTTCACGACGCTGTTTGCAAATGACTGGGTGGTCCAAACTGCGAGACGTGCTTGTTAGTGTAGCTTTGTTAGTGACTTCTACTTCGCGTGAATTTCATGCTCTTACGAACTTCGGAACAACCGAGTCGAAGATGTTCTTGCTAAAGCTCGATGGCACTTTAACATTTGGAGAAGGGAAATGTTTATGAAACGATGAGGTGGTGAACCCTAACGTAGAGACATCAGTTAATATCAGGTTCTCGATACGCAGTGGTGAAGCCGTTTTAGTTTGAAAGTAACACTATTTATCAGTAATGCGCTACTATTTAGTTAGAAATGAACGTATTTCTGCATGCGAAGAATAGATTAATTTACTTCTACACTGAAAAAAAAAGAAAAACTCTTATTTATTTGTATCCATATTTCACACATATATTTCATACTTATTTGTATCTATTGTATCCATATTTGTATCCATGTATCCTATTTGTAAACTTATTTCAATAAGACTGAAATGCATATTGAATGGTCGAAGAACATAATAACAGAAATTACTTATTAACTATCAGTAAGCGACTCTTATAGCTTAGCGAATATTTTGCTCATTCATGTTGCACATGCTCACATACATATTTGAGCTTTCTTAAGTTAGGATTTTAGAACAAAATAAAATGAATGAAGTGCAAAAATTCGCCGGAAAGCGTTCATCACATTAGCCACTTAAACTTTTTTAGAAGGTGAATAGATAACTGTACAGATTTAGACGCAATTCGATGTATTCGTTCTTGTTTCTGAATATATATGATTATATATATATATATATATATATATATATATATATATATATATATATATATATATATGTATGTAATAATTTCGTTTCGAAATTTCCATAATGAAACTTTACCTGCGTAAAACTTCTGATCTTTACCGAAACTTTCCGTCATAATTGCAAATATTTTCTTGAATAATTTTTCTTTCCTAGTGATTATTATACGAGTCCATGGACGATCTATGCAAAATTCTTTAACAATGCACTCATATATAAATAAGCTTCTCTGTATTTTCTTCTTTTCGTTGAATTCCACTATCATATGTTTTCTGCACTTACAAATGAGTATACTGCTATCGATATGTGTAGAATTTTCTCTATTCGTTTGTTTCGACAAAGACTTGCAGTATCGCTAGCATGTGAATGCCGTTTCAGATCCTTCTAAACTGATGTTTGCAATTTTCCGTTCAGATAAATTCGGCGTGAAGCAGTGTAAACATAGTCAGTCGACATGAAAAAGCTAGATCTAAAAAAGAAAAGTGCGTGAGTTGTGAAAAAGCATCCAAACGGCCACATCGACGCGTCAAACTAAGAGCACTAATTAAATTTGCGCAACTCTGAAAATGCACATGAGATGCAGTAAATTCAACGTTTCAAATTTCTCAAGAAAGAAAGTTTCTTCTCCGCTTGAGAAACGTTTGCTACCAGTCAGTCAAGTTGAAGACATTAATAGAATGAAGAATAACGGAGTTAAAATTCTGCATTTTTCGAACCCCGTGAAAAATTTGCCACATAAATTCGATTACATTTAATCTTCAAGGAAACGCTATTCACGACTGAAAATATTCCGGTAAACAGTCGATTAAACTCATCTCAAAATCTATTACCATGACTTAGAGATAATTAGTGATGAAGAACAGGAATATTTACAAGAATCGAAAACTCCTTTTTACCGTTAGAAGTGTTTTTTACAAGTTAGGTTTTTCCTTACAATCCGCTTATTCGTTTCATTTTACGATCACACCTTTACTCCATTAGAAATCCATATGTGCAACTCTTTTTCAGTAGAAAAATGGGCACTTTTCAGGAAAATTACCTCAGTTATAATCGAAAGTTTCGGTTCATGATATCTATAGACATCCACAGACATTTACAGACACTATATCGCAAGTGTCTTATTTGTGGCGCAGTTCTGCTGATTTATGGGACTAAAGGCCAGAAAATTTTTTGTTGATATTATCGAATGCTTTATCAGTTAAAGACATAATAATATACAGCTTCTCCCATTCATTCTCTCTTAAATGAGGTTTTTATCTAAAACGCATTACTATCATCGAAAGCCGTTACCATTATTTTCATCATTTCAAATGCCTACTTCACACTCATATTATTCGTTCATGTGCCTTGATACTCATGAGCAAAAAAAAAAAATGAAGTGAACGACGTATGCAAGAAAGCGCTTTAACAGTAATTTCTCATTAAGACTTTCCGGCTACGGATAGTCAATGAGTGCGAAAAATTCATCAGCAAATTCGTTAAAAGTTTCTCCAATCGAGAAGAGAAGAAAATTGTTCAACGCAAAGATGAATAAAACATTAGATGAAAGAGTAGATCCAACTTCTTACTCATTGATGGAATTTATAGATTCAACTTACTCACCTTATGGAACTAATATAATATAAAGGAAAATTTTCGAGTAAAGTTTCTCAAGGATTAGAATTGATTATTTCATGGAATTTACTATATGTACTGATCTCATGCGACATTATACGTACTGATCTCATGCGACATTACATCTTTCATATCAAACAATAAACGCTCATCTTCAGCATCCGATGAGGATTTTACGACGCTTCAGCCTCATTGACTCTTTGCATACGACAGTATCGTTTTTTCACTTTAATTATTATCAAATATAAATTTTCTTATCACTTATCACGTTCATCAAAAAATCTCTTGATATTGTTCTTAGCAATGCAACTAGATGCTCAGTGATCGAGAAAACATATCAGATCAAAAATGTAACCAACAACCACTGTGAAATCTGAATCATCTAATTTTCATCATCTGCCCTATCCTTTCAACTTTCTCATTCCTACTGCTATCGACGCTCAATTAGCCTTAGCAAAAAATTGGAAGGGTAATATAGGGATATAAAAATATAATTTGCGGGACCTATTGCACGACGAATAAATTTGAACACTACATAAAATTACGCTTATAGATTCATTTTCCGGTATTCGTTGCCGTCTGAGCGGCGATTTCATCAAGCACTTTCAACATTATTCGTAGAACAATTACTTGGATAGTAAAGAATGAGACGTTTCAAATTCTCTTTGATATGTTGAGAAAAAGAAAGCTCAAGGTTAGGTGCATGAACTTACAGTTGAAGATCTAACGAACGAATACAAAGAGAAAGTTTTCATCGTGGCACAACCCATAATGACAACAAAGAGAAGTGATTAATAAGTAGATGCGAGAACAATAAATATGAAAAGTGAAACATTTAATGAATTTTACTGCTAGTAAACACTTAAATTATGAATTATGAATTATTTTTCGGCGAATTAAATCTGTCACAATCTCGGCGAGATTATTTCGGAAAAGAATCGTATCATTCCGGCTTCTGCGTCATTCATACCTGCACTAAGGGATATGGATGATGGATGTGAAAAAAAAGCTACTTTCGAACTATGGCGCCCAAATCGCCTCTATACAGTTCAAGTCTATAGTGCTGCAAATGTCGTAGGACAGCGCGCTGACCACAAGTAAGCAAAACCACATTTCATACGACCATACGCGAAGGATGCGTAAGCAAGGCCGATAGGGCTTGCTTACGCATCCTTCACGTATGCTTACGCATCCAACAGCTTGCAGCTGTAGCCTCTTACATATGAGTTAGCTGATGGCTATAATTGATACGTTATGTGATAGGCCACCACATTCAAATCACTTAACGACACAACTATGCCATAATCTAAATTCACTGCAGTGGTCGTTCAACGTTGACTAATGAAATCGATAAATAATTAAATGAAGTGTAATGAGTTTTTCAAGCTAGCAATCAATTCTGATGAAGCATGTTGTGAACAAGTCCAACAATAATGAAGAAAACTCGGCAGATGCTTAGATTTTATGAACTATAAATCTTAAGGAATAGGTCGACACAACTGGGTCACCTGTTCACATGAACAATGAAAAGAAACGGCAAAATGTACTTCAGTCGCCAGCACTAAGCAGTTCCATAAAACCCTCTTCATCTATGAATTCGCCGATACAATGAAATTTTCGGGGTAAATTTGACGCCGCATTTATTTCCTTCAAATTCATAGGCACACGATCAGACGAAATAAAATTACATTTCAGACGCTGCCACAGGGTGACCTATCGAATCTTTCAATCACAGGATTTGAGTTGTGATACACGGATATTTTCATATGAGCACATAGGCAATCTAGCTATGATATGCTTTTGTGGAAAGCATCAAAACCGTAGAAACCAAAAATTATAAAAAATAAATTATTTTCGACTCGCCAAGAAAACGCTTGAGACGAAAATGGTGCGATGAACTGCGTAAGAGGCTGCGAATTTAACGAACGCAAAAATGCGTTAGCCGATGTGGTGCGATGTATTCTTAAATTCTGCTCATGAGAGTGGAATCAGTTCTGATGCAATTGCATACAAAATGCGATCTGGTAGGAGCAAAGTGACAGCCGATCAACCATAAAACGAACGAAAATTTTTAAACACATTGAGAAATCCCTGATTTGTTTCAAGTTGGTTTACATTAGCTGATTAGCTGATCCCTTCCTGGTACAGATTATATCAACTGAATATGACAACTTTATGGTTGTGTAATTCCTTGATTGAAAATGCTACGCCGTTAGACAAAGCACACAGACTCATTTCCTCGTACGTTTCGTGACGGATTTTGCGCTCGATTAATTACCTCGAATGTATGCACTCTTTGCTCAACGTCATGAAATGGAAATGAGCATACCTCCACATTTCCTTTCCCTCCTTCCATAGCTAGCTATTCAATGGAATTATCGAGGCACAAAAAAGCTGTAGAAATCGAATAGCAGATCCATGCACAGACAAATATATACCAGCACATACAGGTACGACGTGAAGATAACGCGATTCAGCAGATCCATATTTGTCACCCTTATGATGAGAGGAGCTTGCGAATAAAATGCTACATTTTTTTTTTTAAATTAATACTAGAACATTTCTATGCTGTCATTGCATTACATAGATCTGTAGGAACTCATCTTCATCATCGGTGCTGATTTCACAGACGCAGCAGTTAGAAAGCCAAATATGAGAGCGGTTTTTCTTAGTCCCTCGTATTTCTTTATGATCACTGAAAACGTGACAGAGGTTGAAAATGCAACTATGCATCTACAGTAATGCCTCCAACAAATATCGCATGTTATTATTGATATCAAATTTAAGGAGAACGAATGAAGCACGTTAATTATTAAGAAATTCTGAGCGAACTCCAACGGCAAGGATAATATTTTAGGCGTTAAGGGGCCTTTTTCTCTCGAACGCAACGCTGCAGACCGGCAGAAATCCTTCACTTGAGGGGAAAACAAAAACTGGTGAGGAAAAAATGAGGAGGAAGGATGGTAATAATGACGGTAAAGGGAACTTTAACTCGTAAAACGAGATATAACAAAGACAAATCGGCGCTCAAGGGCCTTACACTTCCTCGTTCTCATGGATGTGAGGTTACATACGGTTTCCTGTAATACTTCATTATATTCTGCAGTCCACCTACAGATTTTCATGAATCGTGACAGTCCATGCACGCGTCTTCCTAGTTCCTCTTTTCTTTTTGTTATATAGCTGGGTAAGGTGAATACAGTCACGCTCAGTCTGCGTTGAGGTGTATTCAAATGTGTTTGTGTGAGTATGTCCGTGTAGTGTTTGCGTGTGAGCGCGTGTTGTACCGTTGTGCAAATTTACAGCAGAGCAGCATTCCTTACTAGAAGTGGATAATGAGGAGCGGAATTTACGTTCAACCTGTAGACGAAGTAAGTGAGTCGGGCATGCGACACATTACGCGGTTAATTAACTACCTCGAAAAATAAAAATACAACGATGTCATCGCATCGGCGATCTCACATTTCAGTGGCAAAACCCCCAACTGGGAACATAAAAAAGCTGCAGTAGCAGAATTTTAGAGGAATTTTTTACCATCAGTATCATTACCAAAGGCCACATGCATCCTGCAGATGAATACGACAGTGTGCGTTTATTCAAATGCATACCTAGACGTCGATTTAACGATTAAACCTATGCGTATAAAATTTAGATTAATCGCTTTTTTTCAGTGCTTAAATTGTTTTTATGAAACAACACGAGACACAATTCGCCTTCAACCAACATGTAGTTGAAATGTACTGAGTATTGGTGTATAGAAAACGATATTTTAATGTTGGAACCGCTTATCGCACGAACCAGCTAAGTCCCACCTTCCGGAGTAGCAAGTGAAAAGATTGCCGCTGTAGTTGACGCCAATTTGGCTTATGAAGGCGAAGACAAAATGTCTTGTAAAGAGAAAACGACAGGAAGGGTAAATTTATGAAGCAGTGGCATCGTCTACGAGAAAAGCCACTTCGAGATAAAACTCTAAAATTATTTCGAAGCTCTAAAATGTACAGCATCGGATACCCAGAAGGTATTGCACTGATTAATGTGGTAGACGAAACGACGAAGGCGAAAGAAAGAAGGACAGAGCGGAGAAGACTGGAGGGAAACGCTGAGTTGGCATGTGAGCCGCTGAAACGAAAATACTGCGAACATTATAGGTTAATGGATAGACTTCTAGGGCTACGTTCCGTGGAATTCCCTAGATGTGACATTACCTACAGATAAAGAGGAGGGAACGAGGAGAATGTAAAAGGTAAGATTCAGGTGCTAGTGAACGATTACAGGTGGGAATTATACAAGTAAAGGGCCCGAAATTGCCCCACGTTACATTCTTCTCGAAAACAGTCTTCCATATTCTAACACTAATATTTTCCATTTTACTTTCGAGAGGTCAGTAGGTAAATAAAGAATTTTGTGGGATTATTCCATCTCCTGTCGCAGCACAAAAGAGTGTAGTAGAGATAGGCTCATCCGTAAACTTCAAAATAAACGCTTAAAGCAGCTGAAATTTAGCAAAACGGCATTCGAGAAAATGAATATTTGAAATAAAGGACTTCATTTCATCAATCGAGAGCATTGGAATGAGAATTGATATGAACCAGTGTTAAATGAGGTTCTTGGGTGAATAATCTACAAGTAGCTGCTATGAACACAGGTCATTAATATTTCTGATGACTGCATAAAATAGAGCAGAAAATGCAAATGCGATTTCAATTCCTCGCAAAGATTTTCAACTCAGTGGAAAGCGGCCCCACCACTATTAGATGCAGTCAACTGATACGTGTAATAGTTGTGTTCTCTGTTGTTCCCGGTTTTTTTTTGCAGTTTCACAGTAAATGATACAAAGCATCGCAATATGATATTGCTTTCATGAAGTACTGCTACGCAAAAGCGGTAGACACGTGGAAAAGATTCATGCACCTAAAGAAACCGCTAATACACCGAAAAAGCAAAAGAAATAAAATGAAGGACAAAACTAAACTTCACCATCGAGAGCAAAGCGTTGGCATTACTTCGTCAACAAAAAGTGGTCTCGATTCTGTTGGTGATCGGTCTAATTGCAACTGAACGGGCATCAATTGGGGAGGATTCAAACAACTTCATTTCCAGGAAAAAAAGGCAGTCCCCACTGAATGACTCTTCAATTTTCTCTGCAATTCAATTTTTTCCAACAAGAAAATTTTTTGTTGTTTTGAATAGAAAAAGCGATGAAAATGGATAGCATCGTCATATCATATACACTTCATTAAGCAAAATCCACGAAAATCCACCATTTATTTAATACTTTAGCCGTTTTCTTATCAAGAAAACCCATTAGTGATAGAGCGGAGAATAATTCTACACAATATTTCACGTGTCTTCGATTTCATCTGCTGTTCATCGACAATAACAACATTAAATAGATTCAAATATTCCTTCAGACAGTTGATGCGATACCACATTTGGAAAACAGCGGCAAAAATGATCATATACCGAATATCTAAGAGTTGAAGCGAGCAATAACAACGAAAAATACGAATCAAATAGACGCATTGCTTCATTAGACAAACAAATGAACTTCTCACTCTAATAGTAGCAATATTCAACGTCATATTCTAAGGTAAATATGTCCAAAGCTTCAAGAAAACGAGCATAGTAGAGTGAATCATAAATTTTCACAAAAATTTTTCTATTCATACATATGTGGTTAATAGAGTTAAGGCTTGAGTGGAAGCTTGAGAAGTGATAGACAAGATATTAGGGAGAAAACGATGCTTTCTTTAGAGTTTTCGAAAGGCCAGTATGTACGATGCACCTTCCCACTGACATTTTGAAGCAAGCAATCTGCTTAGGGAAGACAATAATTACTGAAAAAAATGGAATAAGACAGCTAAATAATGATGAAAAGTAGCCAACCATACCCCTCGAGGATAGATTCTGCGATAGAAAACAAGCTCGCGCTGACTTAGAGAAGAGTGATCGAATTTTTAGTGATGAGCGGTGATTTAAGCGGTAAGTCTTTCATCGCACGTGACATGCAAGGTAGTCTAATCCTACGTTATTGAAAAGTGGTAGTCCCATTTGCCTTCAACTTCATTCGTATCCAAGCACTGTTTCCAAACCACACAGAGAGCTTGTTACGTGCGAGAAACGCTCTTTTAAAGTTTATGTTTAAACTATGGGCTCATAAATTCGTAATTTCTAAGAGTTGCCCATTCAAAAATTTAGTTGTCATCTGCGCTATTTGGCTTTTCCCGGCTCTTGGGTCATCATATAAATTATCGCTGTGGGTCAACTCACAGCCGATATAATTTTCTTATTTCATATCTCCGAGATGATCTAGCAGTGATGTAGTACTAGGAAAGTGAGAGGAGCTATAAAATCCGTGAATAATAAAAGTGTCGCACCATTCGACTGAGGGCAGATGTGGAAAGTGACGAGAACGTCAACAAGAAACGGTACAGCATAGTAAGAAATAAAGATTTTATTCTGCTAATGTTGTGCCTAAAAACAGATGTATCATTTTGGGAAGGAGCTCCGTTATCGCTTCTTTGAAACCTAGAAATATCCTGCTGTGGCATGGTAAGTGAAGGCAAACAGAGATACATTTTCATTCGCAACCGCAATACAGTCCAGTTTCTCAGCTAAATTTCATCCATCTCTTCTGGTCTTCTGGTCTTCAGCTCATGACCTTTCAGGTACAGATGCCGAGGCCCACATCTACACAAATTTAAACACAGTACTATCATCCTTGGCCCTTTACCGGCAATATAACTTCCAAACATTCGTATGAGGACAACAACTTCGAAACATTCCTATGAGGACTTCAAATTGCAGCTAATCATTATGCCAAATGAAAGATATGAAGATGTGCTCAACAACATTAAACCACGTGTTGCACGTTTCCTAACGTCAGCGGCAACGAGCAAATTAGGTTTTTCAAACGGAATTATTCTTCTCGAAGGATTGTTTCGTTGCGATAATTAACATAACAAACTCCGAGTCAACTGGAAAATTTCAAACAACGAATTAACTTAATGCAATTGTAGCTTCGAATTCATATCATCCTTCAGCATCTTCCAGCGAAGCGAAAAACATCGGCAGGAGTAGGAGCGGAAATTTTACGACGTTTATTTACAATATCAAGCTAAAATATGCAGTTTTCCGAATAATTTACTAAGTTTAAAATGCTGCTCAACGATGAAATGCAATCAATAAGATGATGATCTCGTATTCTTACATCTATAGAACCAACTATACTTAGGAGTAATGATGGGAATGTTAACAAACATCGAAGCATATAAACGAAACAAATAAAACCTTGCGTTACAAATAAAAAGAATATGGGTAACTTTAGACAGCTCTGTTTAAATATACCAGTTCCTTGAACGCACGACTTCTAAAGGTCAGGTGAGGCTTTCCAAACAGTGAAGACATTTTGGGGCTCTATTTGATAGGTAAGCACCTTTGCCTCATCAGTTTTATTGTGCCAAAACCGAGAATAACATTGGAAACCCAACAAAATCGCTGTTGGTTTTTTTGAACAAACATAATTACCTGGCACATAAGGAGTGTCCACCACGAATAGAGATATGCCGTACCAAAAGCAATATTGATTGCCGTTAAAGGAAGCTATCACAGGTGGCTGATTAATCGCATAGACAGCATTATGTCCACAAAATGTGACGCTATATATTTGTGAGCGTTTCGAAACAAAAAGAAAGGAAATAAAATTATCGTTCATGAGAGCAATAGATTTAAACAGATTTAAAAACTCCACCTTCAGAAACCTAACCATATTCTCTCAAGTTAAATTGTCCTTATTCTTGCAGCAACCTTGCACTATCCTTGTATGCATTTCTAGATATAAGCATTAGTTATTTTGCTCTGAAGGAACACTGAGAGAGAGTAGCATTGTTCTCTTAATCACTGAGGAGAAACGACAGGAAATGAAAAGAGACGTCAAAAGCTGTCCCTTTCCTTCCTTCTTCATCTCTCTACACTTAACAATATGAATTAACCGATCACTATGGCTTCATTAGGCTACCACCCAATGAAATTTCACTTGTGGTCAATCGCTGTGACCGTGACACCAAAGAATGTAGCACGATTGCACACAAAAAATAATCCGAGAATGAACGCAATTTTTGAAGTCCTTAACGGACATAAATTTATATCAGTAATTGTGTCAGATTAAGCTGATAAAATTGCTTTATGAGTGGCGTCTTCAAAACTGCGTGCTCGAACACAAAATTTGAAGGTCCAATAAAAGTTAAAATAAAAACGTTCACTTAGATGAAAAATACGGATGAAGTTATTTGCATAGCATTTAATTTTGAGAATTCCAAACAAACGAATCGACCTAGGCAGAATTCATTCGTTGAAAAAGGCAGAGAGCATGCTAAAACAGTGGATTACTTTTCAACGTTTTGCTGATCTAAATGAAAGAGAGTGGTGTTCCATTCCTGTTTATTTGATGTTCCATAACCATTATTTGCTCGACTGTACGTTAAACAAACAAATATCCAATATCAACGTGAGGAACTACTCAACAGAAAAAGGGATCAAAACAACTGAGGATTTCTGATTATACGGATTCCACCCAGTCTCAACTACTTGATATACGAGAAAGTGACAAACCTTATTTTTATATGCGTTGAGCACTTCGCGTTACGCTCAATAAAATTCAAGTTACTCATATCCAGTTAAATGAGTTGGTCTCGCAGTTATTCTTGAAGGTGTAAATAAACACTAAAAACCCACACGGAAATTTTATCACATGTACAGGAAACTATCTGAGGTTCAGCACCATTAACACTCATCATCTGCTGATGTGCGGCACAACTTCGCAAGAAGTCTATCGTACAGCGTGTATTTCCAAGCAAAAATTTTCCGTATATAGCACGTCCCTCTTGTCAATGAGAATATGGCGCATTTTATTTGTGGTTTTGAATTGCATAAGATGCGACGACTTCTCAACACAACGATATATCCACCACAACAATTCTGCCGTTTCCCAGTGGTGTTCCTTCATACTAGATACGCCTTCTTAGGCTTGCTTTATACTTATGATAGTGTAATTTAGAAATTTTTTTGAAACATAAATAAGACGCTTAAATTCTTAGCATCCAGGAGAAATCAGATTATACTCAAAGCAAGCAAAACAGATCTTCTTTATTTATGACAGAGAATAAATACATCGCACTTTACAATTCACTTGCTCATCGGTGCACAAAACGTGCTCGTCTGACATTTATTATTCGAGTTTAAAGACGGCAAGGCAGCGAAAAGTGCTGCATGGTGATCGAGTTTCGATGAGGGAATCTCTAAATGAAAACTGTAGTGTTCGGCAAACATTTACAGTGAGCACGAAGACACACAAAAGTTCATATGATAGATATGAGAATGTGATAAGAGATAGCCGATTCAATTCGAAGTGAAATGGAAGAATAAAAGCGGATGAACTTTTCAACAAAAGATATTTTTTGCGAGTTCCGTGAGTATCGCTCAAAGTGATACCTCTACTAAAGTCTACGACAACATCGTTAAGTATTCAACAAGCAAATAAGATGAACGAATAATGAGTAAAAACAAAATAAATCATTGTAATTTGAATTGTTGAGCGAAATGATGATCGATATTTCGCTTAAACAAAAAAACTCGCTCTTACAAACGAGGAATCATTTCCGGAGAGGAGTGCCAAGATGCTCATGCGCAAACATCGCCGCACTTATGAAACAATATACAACTGAGGAACTCCATATTTTCACCTAAACACAGTACACTAAACATTTGAGGTAAAGCAGCAGCTAGTTGCATCACAGATTACCATTACATGCGCATAGCGCGTAGCAATGTCTCGCTTGGGAATCATGTTTCTAGAAATTATTTGCTATATGAGTCTAAGGGATAGGAAGAAAAGGTATGCTCACAAAATCACGATGAACGCATAAATCATACGGACTAATAAATACAAACAGCTAAATGTGCCAGAAGAGGAAACTATGGATCAGAAAGGAAGAAGGAGGTTGGAAGGTTCATTTCATCGGAAACCGCTTCGATCGTTTTCCTTCTTTCCTTCCAATTCATGGGGACTGGATCGGAAGGCGATGAGGATGGAAGATGGGAAAGGGGAAGAGTTTCCACATCCGCCGTTTTCACGATGAAGACAGATCACTTTTTTTGTTATGTTGGTTCTAGTTAAAGCTGCCGATGAAATCCCCACTCTCTTCAGCTCCTATCTACTTCCACACTTTTCTGCTTTTTCTTCTTTGTGGATGTGCTACAATATATCCGGTTCTTCTACCCTAGCTCTGTGTAATCCACGACTCCAAATTGTGTGATCAATTTTTTACTCTCAACAATAATAATAATGAAAACAAATGCAACTTTAAGCTATGTGAAAAAACGAGATTAAAAAATGGGATCCTATTTAATGATAATAGATCTAACGCCAAAGCATAAATGAGATAATATTTTCTTATTCTGCAGACAAGTATGCAATTTAACGATAACGTTGTCGTCTTCAAAACACTCCGCAATACTACGGCTTACGAACAAGTCCAGTAATTGCGCGCATCCATAGCACTCATTTATTCGTAAACAATTTCGAACCGCGCAGCCTGAGGAAAATATCCGTAAATGATCTTGTGTGACGAGAAATGTTTTCAGACACGCTTTAGGTGAGCGCATAACCGATATGCTATAACTATAACGATAGAGGCAAGGAAAACTCGAAGACTTCCAACATAACCTCACAAGCGTTCAAGTGGAAATAAACTTTAAGTTTGCAGCCTTCACTGACTCTAAACAATCATAGCCAGTGCAGCGTCGGTTAACTGATAATCGCCCATTTTGGTCATTGTTTACATGAATATAATTGTGTATAAAACGGACGATCGTTGCTTTGGCCATCAACCTATCATTACATTTCTACGACTTCTATAAACTGTGTGTAAAATTCCTGACAAAATTTCATTTGTTGGAAAGGAGATTGAGCATTTCTTGATGGGTTTGTCAATCCAGTTAGTGTGACGGCGAGAGCAAATATGACAAGAAGGAACACTAATTCGAAGGGAAAAAGGAAGGAATATAAGAAATGAAACCCGAAAATGGAAAACGAGCCATAAAGTTGCTAAAATTTAATGAGGGAGGAGGACGAATCATTTCATTAGCGAATCGATATTGTCCCTAGTGGGAAATGAAGAGAAACCTAACTTTCTGAGAATATATATGTCATATGTTTTCAGATGAAGCAGAAACCGAAAGTAGAATGTCGGTTTTCCTATTAGATGTTCCCATATAGATAGATACAATGGAGCAAAGGTTTTGCAATAGCTCAAATTCATACAGTTGTGTTGAGTACTTTCACCTGGTTACTGCAAGAATATATAACGCCAGCAGTGAACGACAGTGAACAAATAGCGAGAATGTAATCAAACGCATCTTGATGCATAAAGCCACTAAAATTTTTGCAGTTTTTTTCCCGATTCCTGTGTGGCTGTATTTCGCCCTCTTATTTATAGCACAGTTCACAAAGTGCAAATTCAATGAGAACAACTGTTAAGAACGTTCGACTTTATTCATAATTGAAGACACAAAAGAAATAAAGCAAATTCTTTAATCACTTCTTTCAGCAGTACAGCGCTCATGATTAATTTTAAATGACCACTATCAATAGCCTGATCTCCCCGTCCCCCCCCCCCTCACCCCCCCTCCCCTTCAACTCCCATCAAAAAACAAATTTAAATTCAATTTCTGGAGACACTTAAGAGACACAAAATAAAATATATTCTACTGAAGACAGATTTTAAGGACAAAAAAAGGTACAAAACTTCAATATCTATTTCAAGGGTAGAGTAAAAGCATATTGCGCTCGTAAATAGACGCAGATATTGCATAAGTTATGCCACCTAATGGAAGTCAGCGTATTCTTATACCATAGAGCATTTAGAGTTTTTGCTAAAAGCGGCATTGCACTAACGACGCTCTAGTCATGCAACGTTGAAACTATCAATTAACTTTAGATTTCGACCAACCGAAGTATCAGTTGAACTTAAAAATTCTTTCATAAACTCAAACGACCATTAAAGTGAGAACAAGATTTTGTTACTGTCAATAATTATGGCATAAGTTCTTCTCCGAAGACGTTAGACTCCCACCAAACTTATGAAAACCTCTCCAATCACTTGATGTTCTAAATTAACAAACCGATCTGCGAACACTGCAGCCGATGTGTTCATTTTGGTAAGGATGAAATACGATAATAATAGCACCTGCATCTTATGAGTATGTGCTTCTGATCGCTTCTATCGCAAACGAGAAGCGAATCAGCTTCATCGATGATAACACGAAACAATACGCTCAAGTGAACATATATCTTTCAACTATTTGAGCAGTGGTGAATAAAGAAAAGAACTGTAGCGAAAATATTGGTCTCATATGGCAAACTGAGCACCATCAACTGATCTCATTTACATGAGAGGATGCAAGTTTTAACGAATGTAAGATGCGAAAATTTCGCAAAATTCCACTATTTTGTTGCAAACGATAAATTGCCGTAGAATTTCGATGGCAAATCTAAAGAAATATTTGCATTGGGCTTACGCAAAATTCGTCTAATGTTCCCGAGGCTTGCAAATTCCAGAAAGAATTAATCAACTGAGAGAGAAGTGCGAAAATGAAAGAAATAAAGAATTATGGAGAAAAATGATCGGAATAGCTAAATATGAGTGTTGCATATTTTCAGTGCTGAATTCAAACAGTGAGCGTTGCGCACATTTAGTGTGTATCTCACTCACCTAGTATTGCAATATCTACACATATATGTAGTATCATGCATTTTTATGAAATATTTTGCATCTTCAACGATAACTCAAATTAAAACAAGAAGAAAAACTGATAGAAAACAGTGAGGCGCATATTTTGGAAGTGTTAGATCTGAGAAGTAATTGTATTTTTAAATAAGTATGAAGAAGTCAAAAAAGACGGTAAATGAACAAAATATGAAACGCCATAGATATTTTCTTCCATTTCAAAATTCCTTCCGTCGTTTCTAGCACACTTACCATTGCAGTGGTTTATGTGAAGTGCTGCAACCCATCGATCTGTTGCTTTTTCTTGTCGTATATACTCTATGTGCAATATGCAAAACGCCTAAATGAAATTTTACTCAACAATGAAAAAGAAATTCAATCTTCGGCTAAATCGCAAATCCATTCGGTTTGAATTTTTCAATGAATTTTTCGTGCGCCTTTGTGAAACATTTCAACTGCCGAGATGTCGACTTCTCATAGGTCAGCAGATATGATACACGAACACTAGTCACTCGGGTTAAATGGAACAGAAAGCTAAAGAGAGTTTTATACAATTTAAATGAGATTAGCTCAGAACGATTCGTACAAGAGGAGCGATTTTCAGTTACTTAAAATTATCGAGCGAACATAATTGTGAGACACTGACAGCAATTCCTTTTTCAGCACTACACAAAGCCAGTTTCTTGAATCGAATTCATTATTCATAGGCTTTTCTAAATACCACGTTATAATCTAATGCATAGATTGACGCCAATGAGATGGAATTTTTTTTATTTTTGCACCAAAAGCGTAACAACGAATGTGCAGCTGAAGTCGAACACCCACGCATAAAGCGAGAAAAAGAATAACTCAACTGTTGTATCGTGAGCTACCCAAATGAAAGTGATAAAAAATCAGCAAATAACGACCGCTCTATGTGTGGATATTTTCGGTGATTAAATAAATGCTCATTGCAATTCATTTATTCATGGAGAGGCAGTAGGAAACCAATAGTCACACTCATAGATGGGCAGAAAGTTTGGCCGAATTACGTGAAACGCCGTAGGACTGGAGTATCCGCATAACCATATTAAAAACGCATATCCTAGTGGAGGCTGCTCGTCGAAGCGATTCTTGTGGAGAGAGGCAGCAGCGTGTACGGAAAATTAAGTTTGCAGAGTTTTTGCTCACCACTCTCTAAATAACTTGAAGCTAAGCATTAATGCATAAGCCGCGTCATTATCCGTCCACTAGTTTGAACTCACAGTTGGTCTTTGACGTGCAGTTTCACCCACAGCTCGCACTGGAGAGATTTTTCCACACAACAACAAACAGCACCGATCATCTTGTCGGAAATAGCAAAATCCTCTGCTTGAGGAAAAAATTCTAGCAATTGAATTCGTAGATAGATTAGCGCATGTTGTTGAGAGAGTTTTTAAAAAAATTAAACGCAAAAGCAGTTTCTTCTCATACCAAATCGTGTATCATTAAATCGTTAAAATTTGAGCCGAGTAAAGTTGTCCACGACGTTCGTCGCGTCGGTGGACTCGATAACAAACATGGCAGTTCTTGAAGAAATAAGAAGGATCGCCAGCACAACTGCCTAACGCGCTTTTCGCGCAACCGAGCCTATAGTAAACAACTAGATTTATAGATGTATCGAAACAAAGCAAAGTCATCTCCGAAGCAAAGCAAAAACGGCCTATGAATGCGCTGTATATTCTATGCGACGTATTCTGATCTATGAATGGTTGAATGATCGAGTATTCTCTTATTGAATTGATTCATTTAAACCGAACTCTTTCCTAATCAATAAACTAATTCACTAATATTCTTTCAGCTATTTTTTGAAATGATTCATTAATATTGAATGGAGCGAGTTCTTTTTTCTTAGCCTTAACTCTTCACTAAGTGACTATCGATAAGTCTTGATCGCTACATTTATAATAAATCAATTATTCCCTTTACTTTGGCTGTTATTAGAATCATCTCTTTTACTTATGATTTCCTCACTTAGCCAGTGATAAACATAGATGTCATCTTTACAACGATTATTTATTTTAGTCCACTCAAATAAACAACTCAGTAGCACATTGGTTGATGGGAAGACAATGCAATCATCTTTGGTGTTAAACGTGCTATATCTTTTCCTCTTTCCTCTTAATTATATTAAACATCTTTATTTGTTCATAAAGAAAGCACGACATTACAATCTAATGGAGTATATTAGGGAGCAGGAAAGTATCAGTACATGTAAACGTTGCATAGAATAACGAAAGCAAAGACCAGAGATCATGAGGAACAGAGACGCGTAGGAATGCAGAAATGATGTGATAATTTGTTAAAGCCGACAAGTGGCGGATATCGCTAACAGATCCCACTGCTTCCAACGTCACAAGTTGCATGTCACAACCGCTTATACGGTAGAGAGTTGAGGGTAGGGACAACACGAAAAGCAAAAGAACTACGCTCATCAGTTCGATTCGGTGACTTCCTTTCAGTCTGAAGATGGTGAGGCTCGAAGATGATGTAAACTTTGTAAACGAGAAAATCTTCAGTCGACTTGTTGCGATATTTTATGCTTGTACACACCGGTGTAATTTCATCTTAGAGCCTATACCGTTACAGAAACAACTAGGCGTTAAGCACGATCCAGAGATGTGCCTTCAATGCGGATTGTTTTTAGTGATCTCATCATCACCATGTCAACAGAACGCCCGAGATAAGAGGTTAAGAAGGCAACGAGACGGAAAAACGGAAACAACTGTTTGCGTCTCTTTTTTATAAGTACTATTTGCCCAGTAAGCATTCAATTCTTTTTTTAATCACTATGGGTATTTTGTCGGCAAGTTTAGTCATTGTTTGCTCAAATTATTCCACAACCAACTGTAAAATACAATTAGAGCAAAAAATATGACGCTGTCATATGAACCATTTTTTGCTTTGCAATAATAAATCACTCACCGTTTCTATAGGACATCTGAAGAAAGAATAATGGATCTGAATATCGTCTATGACTAATTTGATGCTGTAAAATAACAGAAAAAAAGGAGGCAGTCTAAAAAAAAATGTTGTAAGGACTCTACTTATGAAAAAGAAATATTCTAGCAGTGCTCTAACTGACAGCCGAAGACTAGAAATGTGTTGAAGAACAAACTTAACACAACTCGAAGATATGCTATCACAAAGAAATTGACTAAGTCAGCTGTCTATGGCAAATCACAGCAATGACACCATGCAAAGTCTCAATAATTTGAACATGGCGTATAACAAGTGTTTTATCGACCCACTAGTGGGTGCAGCTCAAACGTCGGCACATATCCTTAGCCGACAGCTGTCACGCTATCAGGCTTCTACTCGAGCCTACACCACTACACACCAAATAGCTGTAAATAAGCAACGCTTAAGCGCTCATGATTCTCTTGCAACATTCATTTTGCAAAACCGCATAGCAACTGGAATAACGTCAAATTTTTAACGCTAAGATTAGACACGCCTCTGTCGAAATGGCAGGAACTGCTTAAATATAAAACTGAAGAATCTCCTTGAAACGATGCCGAACGCTGACCGGCGGGCGAAAAATAGGACGATTCATATCGTTGGTTTCCGAATCAGCGTGTGGAAGAGATCATTAGTTCCACCTGACTTCTAAAAGGTCATCTCAGTAATGCAGCTATCATCCTCATTCATGAAAAACCGTTCCGTTGCTGGACCGCCGTTAATCGCGAAATAATACACATAAGCACACAAGAAAGCTGCAACTTTATTTTCGGCCATGTTCTATTCACCGATTTTCATTCCCTTCATCTCCACGCTCTCCCCCTATCCTCCCCTCTCCTAACTTCTATTCATAATAAAATATCAAGAGAGCATTGCGGCGATTAAGGCAGACCGAACAGTAAGTACAAAGGAAATTATTAGGCACCGCATCACATTTAAGAATAGGGAAGTATTTTCTATATTGCCTTTAAAATGACAATAAACGACAACAAACACACAACAAATGAAAAAAAAAATCTGATGGAACGAATGAAAAAGACTGAACAATAAAGAACGTCCTAACTGAAACATAAATTGCATTAGAGAAGTTTGTCTACAAAGAACGGCTAAACCTCCATTATATCGTTCCGAGACGAATTGCAACGGTAGACGTAAGCGCTTCCGAAACCCTTTAAACTTAAAAATATTGCATAGACATCGAACTCTAAAAGCTGCTACAAAATGATGACTGAAATGAAGACAAAATTCAACGAGATGGAACTATTCGCCGAGATTTACACCAACAAATCATTTCTTGAAATGAATGCTATTGTCAGGTCAAAGCGAAACGCACTCCGAATTTATTTCTGTAAGTGAATCGTCGCTAACGCATATCAAAGGCAACCAACCCACATGAAGCAAGCGTATGAGCGAAATCAGAAAAATACATAGAGCGATGCAATCGAAAATATTTTATGGATTTCTGCACAAAATTTGCGTTATCAGCCTAGCAATCTTCACGCTCAGTCTGCTTTCAAAATTCAGCCGCTCTTTTATAACGTACAAATGCATCGCTCGAAATCGAGATCAGCACTCTTCTACTTTTTGGTGTTTTCGACGTGAAACACCGTTCGGCGAGTATTCCTCTCTTGCCAACTTGGCAATGGATGGATAAGATGCCATCTTCCGCTCACAATTTCATTACTGCAGTGACTCTTGACTAAAGCGCATATTGGGATGTAATTTAATATCAAACAACCAGCGTATACCATTCTTATAGGTTCATCGGTAGTGGAATGAATTATATAAACCGATATTGCGATATCTTGATACATTCCGTTCAATTTAAAAGAACATCCTCATCGATTACCTAATGAAGGAGCCATTTGCAACCGTCTAAAATAAATTGCTTCGTTGAGGTTTTCAACAATAAAAATGACACGCGAATGGAATTGACGCTTCAAAAAAAGCATTATAAGATGATGAATCTACTGTTAGATGAAAATGAAGAATAACAGTAACCCATAAGATGAATCCGACGAAATTATAATTAAGTACATTAACAAGGTTCAACTGTCATCACTATGCATCTATTGGAATATCTAACCTAAAAACATATATGCCATTCGTTCTCTTCGACGATGAATATCCGCTAGAAATTGAGTGAATTTCGTCAACTTTACGATCGAACAATTATCCGCTTCATTTGTTCGATTTTTTGAAACAAACACAAATAGTAATGTCAAGTAATGCGTTAAAACACTTGACAAAGAAATTCTTTTTTCTTCTTTACTTTTCGGTGACTTAGTTCGATGAATGTATAAATTACTCGGGGTTGAATTCCCTAATGACTAAAATTCACAAAAATTCCCCTTTAGACGTTTGCATCAATATTCCAAATAAGTCGATAATGTTCTTGGCGATTAAATTCCTGTAAAGCAATTAAAGTATTCGTTTTCGATTCTCTTTTTTCATACCTTCATAGGTGTTATTTCATTTTTCACAGCATATTTTCAAATACATCAAATTCATCATTCAAAAATCGCGGTAGCTAATAAATTTGTAATGCCAATCGCCCGCACCAAAACTTCAGCAGTTAATCATCAAAAAACGCCTCAATGATGAAGAACTAACGCATTCCTCTGATCGTTTCACCTTTACCACCGTTGCTGACCTTTCATCTATACGAAAAAGCTACTCATCGATCTATGTTCACCTCATAATCCCAATTACTTCCAAAAAAAACTTAGAAATACCAATGGATTAGCACTGCAAATAGAATTCCATTTAGGTTTTTAATCACAGCATCGAATCCAAATTAATATTGCAGTGACCATCAAAGAAAACTTTCCTCTGCAATAAATAAAACGCATATGATTCGTTTACAACTGGCTTTTTGTCATTTATTTATTGAACCCAGTAGCGAAATAAAATTATCGTATTGCTTCGCCTTCATTTTTTCCTCACTCTCCCTACTCCTACCCACTCCTCCTCTAACCGCCACTCTATAATCAGAAAACGATTTCAAGTCAAATGTAGAAACGCAGAAAATCCATAATTAACCTTGTAATTTGTTGTAGTCCGCATATATTTATTCTCTACTGCTCAAATCACTTAGTTTTATCAACATGACGGGTGCTTATGATACGCTCGTGATTCTAAAACATAATGAGATTTTATTATCATCATTTCTCGTGTTCACATTTACTTGCATGAAACAATTGCAATTTCTATCTCATTTCCATACATATTTTCCAATAGCATGACTTTAAATCATATCACCGAATCATAATCAATAGTAACGCAACCATCAAACAACCTAACTGAAAGCCCACGTTTTATGAAGTATCAACCTCTTTCTGCATATTATAGGTATATCCAACAAATATAACGAAGCGTGCTGATTTCATGCATAGACGTATAACGCTGGTGAAACGCTCTCGCAAAACATAACACCTATTTATTTACTGATGTCGAACATAAAGTCCAATCGATTTGTTGGCGGTGTTCTGCTCTTGTGTTCAGACCTATCAATAACTAAACACTTCACCACTCTTAATTCATCAAATATGTCCCTTCATCACAAGTTTTGTCATCACAAATGGCATTCACTATCGAAATATTTGAGAAAAATACCAAAGGATAAAGGATGGAAAAGACTGGAAACAGAACTTCATTCGACGTTCCTATGAAATTGATGTGTCACTTCATTCGACATCTTTATTTGTCAGTTTTCGGCCACCAAAAACCTATAACAACTGTATTTCACACTTCATAATATTCAATTTCTTCCCTGACGACTACTTGCAACCTTAGTTTTTGTAAGCCCACACTTCACGATCTATTCGCCGAAATTGCGCTCGCTTAATGACTTTCTACCACTGTTTCTCACATCAGTTATCGAATAAAGGGTTCACATTGGCAAATTCCCATCATAAGTATCGAAAATTTGCTGTCATCAAATCAGTCGTTAAGCTAACCGAAAAAAATATATATATATATATTTTTTTTTTTCGGTTAGCTTAACGACTGATTTGGTATTATATGACTTCGGTTAGCTTCGGTTAGCTGTATTATATATATATATATATATATATATATATATATATATATATATATATATATATATAACACACATATGACAAGAACATTCAACACCGTACAGGAGCCGAAAGAGTGAACTAAGAGCACTCAATGTTCCAAAAAAAAGTACTTCAGGAAGTACGCACATTCTTTTCCGCTTCAGCACAGCTCTCATTTTTGATACTGCAAAATGTGTGTCGAGTTTTCTCGCATTTATGCATCACACTTTTCGCCTTGAAACATTCTCGTTTTCTTTCAGTTTTTCATGTCCAAGCACGATCACACGGTAATGTTAGTCGAAGCCACCGATTTGCGTGCTAGAAAACTGAACATTTAATTTTTTTTTGAGCGGGGGGGGGGGGGGGGGACTTGGAAGTAGAATGTGAGGAGACCGTTTCGGAAAACTTAGGAATCAGCACCTTTCGTTGTTCAGCTTAACCTCTGCGTTTTGCACACTGGACACAATGATCAATTTTTCGGCGTTTCAACTCCAGTTCGCAGGAAATAGTGTCTTATAGTGAAATTATCGCTTGATGGAGTTTTGTGTAAAATTTGCAAAACCTGGTAATTATATACTCACTATACAACTCAAATACTGAAGGAGTGCATATTCGAACGATCAAGCAATAAACATCACTCGAAGAAAACATTGATGGAACAAGTAGGATGCTTTGAATGATGCACAAATGAGAGATATCACAATTCGTGGCGGAAATTGTAAAGACTTTCAAACGCACGATCCGAGTGGCAAATCGGTTTGTGAAAAACGATAAAATAAATCGAACAATTTTGGTGCAAAAGTCTCATAAAGTGGAAAAAATCGTGAATAATCACGAGAGTTGGGAATGACTCGTTGAATCAAAGGTAAACCTTGTTTCCTGTGTCGTTAGTCATCATCACCACGCCATCGACTGTGCACCATGTCTAAATTGATAAAAAAGCAAGTAGTTGCTAAAAAAAAATGAGAGGTCATCCAATATACGATTTGGTGCAATACACATACACACAAACATAATTTCACTACCATGCATCTCTAAACCGCAAACTAGTAAAACCCAGCCGAAAGTCGAAGACGTCATCAACGCTGCAAGTAGCAGCAGGTCACCGAAAATGAAACAACCACAATGGCACTAGATGAAATGTTGGCTGTTATGTTCGTTTTATCTGATCAAACAGATCAATAACTTTCCAGCAAACAACATACAGACTAAATAATGATTTCGGTCTATAACATGCTCGACCGCTCGCACAAATGACCCACAAAACATCTATTTTTTTTTGGACATATACATATATATATATGTATAAACATAGTGCTTACATAAGCAAGCATAAATACGACATTGCCACAAAGTCCTTTTCAAGTCCAGATTTTCGACACTGCTTGAAACAAAATAAAGATCTCAGCAAATCAACCGGAAAGAATTAATTCATTTGCTAAATCATAGCAGTATTCTCCAGTCATATTTCGAATCATTTTTTTTTTTGTTTTCAGAAACTCTGATTCCATTGCGTATTGAATCGTCAGCAGAATCATATTTTTATTCATTTCCCATCGTTTTCTTAGAATGCTGCCTCTTTTTTATTATGAAACGAGGGCTAATTATTAATGTGGCGAAAAATTATATGAATTACTTCCAGCATTATGCGATCACAAGTTGCCGGAAACATAGAACAAACTTGAACTATAGGACAAACTTAACAGTTTCGCTTGAATGCTGGGATCCCTCAAATTTAATCTAATGGTGAAATTCTGTGGTAGAAAAAAAAACCTCATTTGAAAAGTATATTCGATAGGATCATCCAGTTGTCGCCATAAAGTGACAAATTGATAATTTCCCATTCATGGTGATCTTATGAGCAATAATCGACAACTAAACCGATGGGTTTTAATTACAGAAGCAGTTTGTTTGGGAATGACGGTGAAAACGAGCGGCATGCAGGTGCCTAGGTGAGCAAGTAACACGATATTTGTTGTGCAAAAGCACAGCTATCATTAGGTGCATACTTAAATGATTGCTGCAGCTGTGAAAATCTCTATCTTCACAAATTACTTATCACTCCCGCATTGAGCATCTTCAACAAACCAACTTTCATGAATTCAAAATGAAGCTCCGACATTATTATTTCGTTTATCGTTCATTACTCTTAAAATAATGAAATCGTAAATTTATTCATAATCGAGACGAATCAAGCATGTAAAAATCCCACAGAATTCATATTTCTCCACTTTCAGAAAATTAGTTTCTTAAAAAGCGGATTCGATTCGCCTATTGTCTTCGACGACAACGCGGAGGATTTCATGGCATGCAAGAGATCTCGAATTGATGGGAGATACTTATTCCTAGGCATGATAGCATTCAGGAGACTTTGTTTAATGCTCTCAAGCACTCTGTAACGATTTGCAGGCTAAATTAACAGGGAAAACAAAAAAAAACGATGCATGAACCAACACTTGACGTGTTCTGATGGCGTCAGATAAAATTCGATTAAGAATACACAGCCGTTAATTTGAATTCTGCAGCTATTTCACAACGACCATTTGCTTTGTGTTCTTTCGTATGTTGTAGGCAACTCTTTGTCATAGAAAAATTAAAATTAGTTCGAAGATGTTCTAGTATCCACAAAACATGGAAAAACGTGAATCATTCATGGATTTTGAGCCTGCGATTTCCAATATATCGAATCCCAATCATCGCATTTAGAACCACTGTAAATTTATGAGAAGCCTCATGTTTTCCAACGATCCTAAATGCGTTTCTCGAAGGTGACATCTTCCTGAGTCGTATCTCGGGCGATGACTGCGAAACGATATCATTCTTTACAACACCTTTTCCATGCAATTAAATCTTATAATAATCATTTCATTGATTATATAAAAAAATATACATCGCATGATTAACAATACCCGTTGAACATATCAGGCCTATAAAAATATCACAGTTTCAATTCAGATCGCAACAATAATCAAGTGTATACCACGATTTTAGGAATAACTGTACGATATAACATTTCCGGCAACGAAATGCAGCGGAAGAACAATAAAAAGAAACCTGCGCCTAGCATTTTCCAAACTTCCTGTTTTTGAAGAAACGATATGCGCTCCCTGCGCAGTGAACTATAGTTTGAAGTCTCTCTCTCTCTCTTTCTCTCTCCTTAATCCTCAGTTAACGACCATCTACCATAGTCGACAGATTGATGAGTACATATGAAAAATTTTGCTGCGGATTACAGACAAGTAATGTCCACTAATTTCTGGAGGAAAAATTTCCGTTCAGAAGAATCCGAGAGTTTGAAAAAATAGTCGTAAAACGTAGGGGAGTTAAATGCGTAGGAAAACACCAAGTCCATCATAAAATCAGAAATCATCAAAGAACACCCTAAAATTGTAATTTTTAATGGACACTGAAGCGTCTTTCATCAACAGTTTTGGCACAAACAGCGTTCTTGCCGAAAACGCCTCATTACAATTAGCGTTGAAATTTTGTCTTCGCCAAAATAAACTCGGCCTCAGCAACGCTTTGCGGATGCAAACGCCTTTGTCGGGAGGACCTCACGACTGGTCGTTGCAACGGTACTGCAGACAGATCACCAGGGTGTGAGGGCACATGACAAGAAGGCAAAAGTCTGCGTGGTCTCTGCAAAGGATAGACACCAAAGCGATAGGATGGTCTCCTGCCGCATACTTGTGAGAAGGGTAATGAGCCATTACAAATGTGTGATGCTGGTGCTTCAGTGTCGCTTGAGGCATCATGACTAGGGTTTGCATACAACACTGGCGCATATACGGCACGAAATCTCCTTGCAATGCAATTTTCGTTGCGAATGGTAGATGACGAATGTGTTGTTGAATCCCGCTCCAACTCAAAAGTGCCAATTTTATTCTCACTTTGAAGGTAATTTTGGGTATCTGTTCGTTGCACTGTGGTGTTGTTATGACGTTGTGAAGGAAGAAATGACTCAGGGCTCTCCAGTTGCTTTTTGTATGAACGAGGATTAGGCACGGTAGCGTTTATGGAAACAAGAGGCGTTTCTTCAAGTCGACCCTCTTCCGAACGCACTTCATCTCGATAGGTGTTCATCAAAACTGCACGCTCACTTGACACATCGTGCTGATTAACAGCCATAAAATTTGTATCGCAAGGCTCACGATGCCTTACAAATGTTCGCTTCGAGCGACTACTTGGATTGATTATCATGTGACTGCCGCGTAACTTCCTCGCCGAATTCCACATTGCCTCAACGTGCCAATACCAATGCCAATAGATATACAGCTGCAATGGACACAGGATAATTAAAGCGAACACTTAGGGGAAAAATTTGCTATGCACGTGTTGCTCGATAAAAGGAAATATGAGGTTTTAGGAATATAGTAAAGATAATCCAGCTGGAGAATTTCTAGCGGAACAGAAGTTTGTAAGAAGGTGGAATATTTCCAACTGAAGAGAAACTTTATTCCACTTAACCGATGGAGCAAGAAGATCGGCTACAATTCTTTCGCTTCCGAACGACTCCATCCGAACTCTTGCCCTCATATAATTCAAATCGAAAACATGACTGCTTCACCCTGACCTTTTCCAATTTATTCCCGAAAAGACGTCAATGAACATAGGTAATGCCACTGAATAAAAATCCAATAACTGTATTCGCGGGAATACCACATAACCTCTCACATTAAACTATTCTTGAAGAGTTTTTCAAAAAGTTCGGAGTTCGATCTTTAGTGCTCACAGTTGACCCGTTTACGTATTTCAAATTTACATTTCAAGTCCATGCTCAATTTAGCAGTAATTTATCGTGATTTAAAAGGTCACATCATTTGTAAAGACGCTCAAAGTGCACTAGATATTTCCTCGATCTCACCACAAATGGCCAGTTGATCAGTATTCGGGTTCACGAGCTCGTTATGCTATCGTCTAAAACTCAAGACGCAGCTTTTAATCGTAAAGCTATAAGGCGACGACGCTTCGAATGAAGTAACTGAAATGGCAATATCTTCCTCTCACAACACTTTTTTCCGTTCTCCGATTGTTTTATTCAAACGCATGAAAGGAACTTTCATCAGTCTTATAAAATGTATCTTGAATTTCGGCATCGAATCCGGAAAAAAATAAGGAGAAGTTCTTTGCAAAGAGAGGAAATATTTTTCAATAGATCTTTTCATTTCTTCTTTTACATCCAAATATTCACCGCAACTAGAATTTCCGTAACCGGTGGTTCCTTTAAACAGAAACACTCGAAATACAGGGATCAGTGGAAAGCAGCATACTGAGTGCAGGTGTATCACGTAATTATACTTCCTATTATATCGCAAACCATGGAATCTGGAAAATACCAGATGGGAAAAGCACTGTCATATTACATCACCCGGTTGAACGAATAATGTGAAGATATTTCATGAAAACGCTAAAAATTGCATAAAAAAACACAGAAGTGTTGACGAATAATATTCTGCAAGATATGTTTGCTTTTATCGTTACTAAAGCAGAAAGAGAGGATGGAAAATGGCAACGCTTTTAGACAATTAGAAATTCACGATTTATCAAGTACTGAACCGAAATCGTCGAAGAGGCGCCATAAGGATGATGATCAAGAAATCTGGAAAGATATGGCTAGAACAAAAATAAAGTTCAAAGATGCTTTATTGCACTCACTAGAGGAAAAAACTTAACTAACAATTCGACCTTCCACCCCACCAAGAGGAGGAGCAGGAGAGAGAGGTGGAGGAAGGGCTAAGTTCAGCAAGGAATACTCCAGTACATGAATGCGATCGTGATCGCGGAACAATCTGCGGACTGCAATAGCTTGTTTTCGCTACCAACTGAACCACGTGATAGACAAACAAATTGTCTCGTCTTGTCACACCCTTGGCCTTCCCTTCCTCCCTCATTCTCAGTGATGTTTTTATGCGGCTTTTCAACGGTTACGCAAACAACTTGTATTTAATAAACGCATACAAATGAGAGCTGATTTTTGCTGACAACCTCTAATGACATACCAGAAGGAAGTTGAGCGACGCACCGGCGGCATAAACAGATACCGAGAATAAAGACGCACTGTTGCGTTCACCAGTAAATGTTGGCAACACCCTCGGTAATGCGGCGAGGCTCAGGATTAACAATCCCACACCATAGGCACTTTGCTGCAAATGCAAAATCCAGTGATAGCAACCAACAACACGACAACCGTATCTTTACTCTTTAGTCATTTTTAGCGCACTTCTCTAACGTACTTTCTTTCTGGAGATCTTTTGAGAGTACTTTAATATTTAACTATCATAGGCACTGGAAATGACTTTGCTTAATCACAGTGCTTAAAGTGACAACGGGGAAGTGTACTTTTTGACGGATGTTCAAATTGTACAGCAAATAAATTTTAGCATAGAGAGCTATTTCAGAACACAGTCTGCGCACTGTGCTAATAGATACAACGATGATTACTGATCGTATCCACCACCTTTAGGAGTGTGAAAACTCTCGGCTATTAAATTTACAGCCATTGCAACCTGCAGCTATGTGGGAAACTCCTCGTAAACCCGTAGTTCGTTAAGAAATGATAAGAAATGATACTATCTTCCCACTTAAAAGACACACACAATATAACTTCTCAAATCCACACAAAGAAACTTTTAAATGATAGTCTATCTTATTCATGTTAATTTTTTTTGGGGCAAGTTGCTAGGTGGAAGAATCAGAAACAGAGCCAGAGAATTTGGCACAATATGCCTTTTATAATCTGGTAGTATAAGCGATATTCTCAGATCAGATTCCTGGCACGACAGATCAGGTGTCCTTACAAACTGCAAAATAAAAAATCCAACATGTTTATTATGCAGCAACAATTTGAACGATCATATGGGAGAAATTCCCTTCCACAACCTCACCAATCCTAAAATGCACTTCATTACGTACATTGATTTGATCACGTATGTTTTCTTTCGAACTTAATAGGTTGAGAGTTGGTAGAAAAGGTAGACTATTGTATCTGATAAGTGAATCTCGCTTTGATGCTTTTCAATTAAGAATATCCAACAGAAAGACAGACAGAGAGACAAACTGGTAAATGGGTACACACCGTGAATATCCACGGAAACGCTGTCTTCATCATGAGTTTTTCAGAAGCGCCATACCTCTCGGTAACACAAGATGTCATCATTTTGCTGAGTTCCTCTGAGAGAAAAAAAAAAAAAAACAACAGGCAAGCCGCTTTTTATAGGTCCTCAAGGAATGGGCAAATTGCACCTGCAATTTTCGTACAGATAAAATGAAAAAGTGCGCAAGTACTAGGAAACAAGTGCAAAGGTATACCACGAATGCACGTCGAGCACGTGCTTTGCGGATCACATCAGGTGAGGTGATTACACACGAGATAAAACAATACCTGTTCACGTGTTTTTTAGCTACCAACCGACTGCAAAGAACCTTTAATAAACAATTCTTTCTGCTCAAACGCAACGAACTATTTTTTGAAATGCACGTGCAAGCTGGCTTCAACCGCTCAGAGGTCTTATGAATCGAGAATGGATAGTTCGCACCTCATCGTGAGGTTTTAACATCTCGAAATCTTTTTGATTCGCGCTTTCAGACTACCAGACTTAGCGACAAATCGAAACAGAAATTTGCTTATACACAGAAACATACGCAGAGGGCCAGATGAGGGCAAATGGAAGCTTCAGGATTTTATGGTTTGTGGACTGAAGATTGTAAAGGAAAAATTCAGCATCTAAGCGCAAACCTTCGTGCTTAATGTGCTCATGTTAATACTGAAAATAGAAGGAATTTTTCGCATCCTCCTCCTCCTCACTAAGAAATATTCGAAAATCTCGCACAACTCTCACGCAAAAAGACTTTCATCAGCTAGAACTGTTGATTGGCAAGAAGCAACTAATTTAATTGTTTAAGAAACGGGAAGAAAAGCAATCAGTTAATATCAGAGATGCCGAATATAAACGTCGCACTGCTTAACTGTTCAATTAAAACCTTTCTCAATATGGAGAGAAATTTTCGCGCAAACTGCTGCACTTCTAGCTTAAAGTAATCAAAAGTGTGATGTGCCCGCTAGAAAGTTTCCGCTTCTTTCTGAACGGAATATTTTCAATGAGTATCCCAAGAAAGATTACAAATGGTCAATGAAAATGAACGTTTTGTTTACAATGAGAGTAAAGTACAACTCTTTCACATCAATTAAAATGCAATGAGTCTTGAATAGATGGCAGTCTTTTTTCCAGGATATCGGATTTCTTTGGAAATTTCACAGGAAAAGACTTGGGAGCTTCTCGGATCGAGAAATTTTATTTTGCTCGATTTTGCTGACAATCGGATAGACTGAAAATAGTTCAGAAGCACTTCGATGAAATGAATGAATGCTTGGAAGAGATCGGCACAATCCCAGGATTTCCACAAAATTCATCCCTTCTTTGTTAGCCGCTGCAAACGACCGACCGGTTGCAGTCATGAATTTGCGGGTTCTTTCTGGCTGACTTTCTGACCGGATCAGTCGGCCACTTCAAAAATATATTGAACGGGATTTTTCATGTTCATAGAGTACCAAAACAAATCAAGTGGCCTGACTGTCCGCTTATCGGTTTCTTATTTGCTGTTGGACATTTAAGTAGCGTCTACTTTCATTTGGGCAATTGCGAACAATATTTGTCGCAAAATTTCGATCCTGTCTCCTTTTCTCCTCCCTCCTTCCTTTCCAGATGTAAGAATTTGTACTTTAGTGTACAAATGGGAAGCACACACGAATCCAACCATCTAAATTGCGAGGAAAAATTATGGACCACTTCCGCATACAGAAAACGACTTCCGCTTTCTTTCCCTCTCTCTCTAACGCAACTGTTTCTTTTTGTGAAAACATCTGAAAAGTTCAATTTTCGACGTATGCACAACGGAAACGTCATAGCATTTTTTGAACGCTTCCCTCCGTGCACAAGGGACGATATTTGACACAATGTTTTAGTTCATAAATCCACGAAAACGCTTTTGGACAGGATTCCTCAAATTGCACGTCACGTAAATATCCTCTCGGCACCTCATTTTTGAAATAAACCGAACAATTTTTCTTCTTTCTTTTTGAGTTCATGAATTCTTTCGCAAGTATTTTTTGAAACCAGTACTTTTCAAAGCTCTACTAGAGCTCTAGGAAAACTTACATACAGGTGAAAACGTAATGGAATTTCGTAATCCCCTTGGAAAACTATTCAGAAGATTGCAGCTGAAATCTAATGAGGAGATTAAAGTGTATCTTCTCTCGAGTTTGAAAAAGTAGAACGTTTGCACCATTGGCAAGACTAACCGAGACCAGAAGAATCTTTTCCGTGAAAGTGACCAATCGAAGTCCCCAGGAAAACATCAAACTTGGTTTTCGGTATGATCCAACAATTTCCTGCTTTTGCAGTGAACAGATTCAGAAAATTTTTGAAGTTCTTCCATTTGAAATTTGAAAAAAAACTACCCTACATCAATACCCAAGTCAGCGTTGAAATCAAATATTAAGAAATGGCTGGGTAAATTTTGTTGCAAAATCGGTCCAACGTGAATAGAAAAGTGCACTTTTGTCAGAGGATTTGGGGATTAGAACACATCTGCATTAATAGGATTGGCATCACCTTTCTGGATAATTATATGCTCGATTAGACTGCCCAGTCTTTCCGGCTTTCTATTTGTGAGGCGCATTTTCGGCACTGTCGTATTTATGTTTATGTACGTCGATATGCGTTCATCTATTTGTACGGTAGACTTAGCCCGGAAAACGCTGAGAACGCAATTATTTGAGTTGATCTATTTATGAAAGGTGTCATATTCAATATGCATATATTTTACATTTAACAACGTCTTGATGTCATAAGGCAAAAGTGGAAAAACATGCCAGAGGAAATGCGACTATATGCGCTTTTGGAATTTTCCTCACCATAATGGTCAGCTTTTCAAATACACTAATCATTAAACTAGCCTAAAGACGCATTCATATTCATATCGAATTGATCGGCCGTATAAGTTCTTACACATAAAATTTCATTTTTCCGACCCTACCGTGGACAAAATATAGTCTAACCGATAGTACAACAAAAGCCAAATTTTGGCCACATTGAAATGTCTCCAAATGCTTTTCACTGAAATTTCTATAAATGCTTTTTTTAGTTTGATGGACCTATATAGGAGTTAGCAATAGATCATTTCATAGTGTGGATTATATCTGTTAAATGTTCCAACTACAGCTTCAATGAACATCAAGTTGAATTCGCCCAACGATAAGACATATACATACAGATATATACTGACACCAAAATTACCATAAATTCGAATCTTCTACAGAATACGCACAAAAGGAGTCCGATCATCGAAGACATGACACGATCATTTTTTTGCAGCTGTATACATAGCTTCTTCTGTTTTACTCTCATTCATTCAATTTTCTTCGCGAGCGAAACGATGAGGCCACAAATTCATTTCACGCTCAACGACCATTGTAATGATCGGCTTTTGATAATATGCTTCAGTTAAACTGCTCTTTAAAAGTGCGCATCGCCGATCGTGATACATAGGAGAATTTCAATAAACCCTGCTACACACTTTCAGCAAAATATAGCTTTGAGTTTTCTAATTTTCCGTTTATTATCACAATAAATTCTCAGCGTTTCCCGAACATCTTATTCGAGTGTTTCCTTATTTGTTCTTTCCTGCGCTTTCTCCACCTTAATTCTTCACCTGTTTCCGTACTTTATTTATTTACTTAAAGCTGAAGAAGTATCTAAAGTAGGTGATAAAGAAGCTCACACAGGCTGCTACGAAGGTGAAATTAACTGTCGTTAGAAGACGATAAGAGAAGAAAAGTGAGTGAAGAGAAAGAAATGAGAAATTAAATAAGAGCATTTACCTGGATTAACAACGGCCACAGGGACGAGGGTTTTGGCCTTGAGACGAACGCAAACGGTAAGCAAATAATGAATGCGACGATATGAAAGAAACACCATCCGAATCTACCATAACCGCCGTCAAGATGCTGCGCCACACAGCTATCGATACCCCAAAGCGAATGAAATAATCCAATATCGAATATAATTATATCAACACCGACCAATAGAACCGGTTTTGTACCGTTTACGAAATCGCAAAAAAGAATCTGTAAAATACCTCACCATTTTGCTCCCGGCAAATAGCACAGCAGATTTGGATTTTGGTTGTAAAAACTGATCGAATGTCTTTCAAAGCTATGTCACAACCATATCAACTACTCGCCAACTCTACTAGCACGCATAACTTTTAGTGAAATTTTCAATTTCAATTGTCTGATTGGCCATATTCTTTTTGAGAGTCGTAAAAATTGCAGATAACCACCCCTTCCCTTCAACTCTTAATGTGTGATGGAAATGATGGATGAATGCCCATGAACTGACTTAATTGTTAAAATTTATAGCAAAAGAAACGTGATGTTAAAGAGAAGAGAAGCTCTAAAATTTAATGCCAACCACCGAATATCTCACTTAAAATATGACCCTTAAAAAAGCTAAACGGGGCTAAAATATGCACAATAATTTACATTTGCCACTACGTTAATAATGATGATGATAAAACGGTAACAATATACGAATACACAATATGATAACAAAGATAATAAGTTATGAACATTAGATAGGGCGGAAATAAATAAGAGCACATAAATGGAGTAAATTCATCGCTTATAAGTAATAATGAATCTTTCAAAAATGTCGGTCTAGTTAATTAATTTAAACCTAATTGTTTGCTAATGAATATAATTCTTCTTTTACAAATGAATATCTACAAATTCGATAAAGGATCAGAGCTCTAGCTTTACTGAAACTACTAGCAAAAAAAAAAAATTCTGCTGAATATCTGATCCCACATTAAGTAGCAAAATGCAAGAAATATTTTCTTCTACAATTAAATCGTATGAAAACCTTAAGGAGATGAAAAACATAAATCAGACCACCTGGGTATTTGGAATATGGAGGAAGGAACAGAAAATGACGGAAAGAGAAAGATGTCAAGTTTACGAAAACAAGACGACTGATGTGGAAAATCTGGAATACGTAGATGAAGAAAGCATGAATTTGTTGATCAGGAAAAGCGAAGCATTAGCAGCGATCAGAATAGCCATCACTCTAAGGACAATGACTCGTGAATGAGCAGTAGTTTTTGATGTATAAACATTATGAGAGATAGGAAAATACTACGACGGTGATGCATTTATTTGCACTGACTGAAAGGATAAAAATTTAGCAAAATTACAGCCCGTGAAACCCGATAAACAACGATTCAGATGGAAATTTATTAGTAGTTCATATTAACGATGACTAATATTTGTGGCGTATGACCCCACAGAATTAAGATCGTGCTCTTATATCAGCATAGCCGGTTTTTAGCATCCTCGGAAATTCGCAACGTAAAATCCTGGACGTTGTCTATGTGTAGTCGCGCACCTATAGAACATTTAAGGAAACGATATTCCAGTGAAAAATCGGTACAACAATAACAAGGGACTGTTAGAAAGAAAACAGTGGAAAATCTCAGTTCGGAGGAAATCTTGATACGTTTCGTCGGATTCAACAAATAGCTGTCGCCGGCTGAAATTTTCTATGCTTCATCATAACGTTTTGTTAATTTCGAATGTATTCACTTACTTATGATCAAATTTACAACATTAACTTGTAACAATCGTTAACGTACCATCCTAAGTGTGAGGTTTCAGCTTCCTTCACTATCGCTATGCTGTCAGAAGCTATGGCATTATTATAACCCCAGAGTCATTGAAAAAGGTATATCTCATAACAAAACAGGTTGCAAGAATATGCCGTTCGTACAATGCCGCCAGTCACACCGATCCATCCTAAAGATTTATAGAAACAATAAAGCCTGAATAAGAGCTTATATTTTTGCAAATTCATTTCTATGTTGCTTCGCTGAATTTTTCTACACCACATTATTTTCATGTAATATATCTAAGTGCTTGTGTAAGATTATTTACTTAGCAAATTCAAAGTACACACTATGAAGGCCACGTGATAGGATTTATTATGTATTAGGAGTTCCTTACCGATTTTGTTGTTTTATTTCCTCCAGAAGGTCGTTTCTGACATAAATAGCACAGTAGGATTTGATCATGCTATTTTAGGTTCGTGGATTTGATAAAATGATAGGACTTTCGAAGTGTTATCTCCGAAAGATGACCTACTGACCTATTACTATCTCATAAAGAAATGAAAACATTAAAAGAAAGATGAATAGCAATATTTATGTGACAAACGGAGAAAGTTAACAGGAATGAAAGCTTGAAGCGAAAAAAATTAAGTTCCCATAATTAAAAATAATTAAGCATTTCTAAATGAGTTGTGGAAATGTCAGATAGGAAAAACTGTTGTTAACGAGAATAACTAACACTTAAATGCATCTTTACTTTCATCGAAATATATTCATTATAAGAAGCTTCGGTACACAACTTCAAATCTATAAAACGATGAGCGGAAGAACGCCTAAGGATTATTTGTATTTTCCAAATCCGCAATGCATACATAATCTCGTAAGTGAAACGATTACGCAAATCGCATATATTGCTGTTTGAAAGCATTAACCGTCGTCTATGGTGATGCTTGGAAGGCGATTAATTAAATTATACTGAGCATATAAACAACGCTATAACAATAATCCTCGTCAATTATTCCCACTGAGAATTTTTCCATTCACAGTAGCCTACTCCTCAATATTAGAAGAAATCTAAAAATAAACCAATGAAATAAATATTATGATAGATTAAAGGTGCATTTTTAAAGGATCATTTTTTGTCTTTTGTTTTTTAAATTCATCTACCAAGCATGAATTTTGGACCCACATCGAATAGGTTTGGTCGGCTTCACTTAAAATCTATTATTCTATGCTCTTTCAAGGTTTCTCTTCGTTTCTTTTAAATATTTGATAATGAAAAGCAATTTCTAAAGAAAAGTGGTCAAAGGTGATTTTAAACATTCGTCTGCGCAATCTCGTGAAATTATCCTCCTTTGCTATTTTTTTAAATCGTCCTTTGTGCCCATTTTTTGTGGTCGATACGGCGGCATTTTGCTTATTAAGGAGATACAATGTTATGATTAATGTAAAATCTCGGAAAATTGCTCTCAAAAAGTGAGAAATCACTGCAAACTTTCTCTCAACTTAGGAGTAAAGGCAAAAAAAAGAACGAAGCAGTAAGTCTAGATCGCCGATATGCAATTATCATGATCACAGCTAAGCAGCATGAATATAACTGAAAAATGCGAATAAATACTCATGGGACTCATAAAAGGATTTGCAAATGCAATTTTCGCAATCGGATGCAACCCGCTTCGAGATTGGTTTATGCTAAAGAGAGCACAAATGAAGGACGCGTTTTGCTCAAAATTGCATTTCATCTTCTAGTGAAGTTTTACGCGATTGCAACAACATTGCAGTACGCTCTACGCCTGTCGTTCTACCTCTTCGAAGAACATAATAAAATAAGACCTCTCCTTTTGCATCCTCATATTCGAGAGAAAATTTCAGGTTTTCTGGAAAAAATTTCAGGAACAACTGAGACAGAAAATGAATTGCTCAGATTAGGATTTCCTCTGAATTTTTAAAAACTCGACAGCTTCAAGCAATACGTGAAATATATTTTCCACTTTTTGATATTATCAAACAAAATAGAAATTATAAATTTTAAAGCTTCAAATAATTCGAAATTATTTATGTACAAGTGCCAAATTCCCGATATCTTCTTCAAAAATATCAACTAGCAAAATCAACAGTATTGAAAAATTCAACGGTATCCAGAGATACGAATCCGTGATTTATTAAGCGAGCAAAAATGGGGCAGCATGTCGGTCACTAATGATAGAAACAGAAATATATGAGCAATCAAAAGAGAGAAATAAAAATCTGTGGACAAATGGTGAACCAGAAGTGGAAGTAAATTTGTCGAATCGCAAGGATCGGATTCACATACAGCAATTTTTCAGTAATCCGAAGTTCCTTCACGCAAAGTGGGAAATACAAAGAGAGAGAGAGAGGGAGAGAGAGAGAGAAAAAAAAAAGAAAGAAAGAGAGAGAGAGAGAAAAAGAAGGATAAATCGCTAAAAATCGTAACCTTTCATTGTCTAAGCTCGCACCTCACACTTTAAGCAATCAGAAATTCGCATATGTATGTAAAAAAAATTAAAACTCACTGGGAGTTTAGGGTTGAAAATGAATTCAGTATTGTACAGCATCATACACAAACGGATTTTACTATTACATTTGGTCTTATTATTAGCACACTGACCGCCACTATAGACTTTTTAATGTCAGGAGCTACTACTAGCATAACTGCTATGCGATATTTTTCACACCTTTACTATAAGTAATCATTACTGTCGCAGCTATTTTTGCGACACCACAATCACATTTGCACTAAAATTACCATTCCTACTTATTACTGTTACCATCATATTATTTACTTCGTCTTAAATCTTCTAAAGTTAACACTGCTGTCATTGCTGATAGTGTCAGTATTGGTTATTAGGGACATGAGTGCTATTTTCTATAAGAATACGAACTTATTTCATACATAAGTTAATTGTATTCGAGCACTTTGAAATTCTAATGCAGTATCACCTCATACGCCATAACGATGTCCTAAAGGACCAGGAAACCGTTCGAATTCGAAGGTTATGAGACCTCTAAACTTCAAGGATTTTCGAGCAAATTTGCTTCGAGGACGAAAATCAGCGTTAATTAGCCCCTCTAATGAATTGTCTCGGCAGAGAATCTGTCGCGAATAATAATGCGAAACGATGAAACGTTTCATTATGCGTCCAAACACACAAGCGATCCACATATGAAGATTCATCAAACACTCCCAAACACATATTATAAACCTATCGAGGCTGCTTTTCGGTTACGTTTATATTCGCTTTGCATGTGAGAGGGCGAGTAGTTCTAACCCGGGAATTTCGTCAATTTCGTTACGTCTTTGAAATTTGGAGAATGCGATCTGATCGGTAGCTGAGATTATGTTGCAAGTTACTGATGCGTTTATGATCGCACGCTAGTTAAGGATGCAATTTTTATGGTCACATAAGCGAAAATAAGCAAAAATGTATGGGAAACGATTCGAAGTAAACAGAGTGAGCGTGTACCTTGTGGTAGTTGATAAGAGAGAAGAAGTGTTGAGCCATCGCCCAAATGCAAATCGAAAGCTGCAGAAGGCCAATGTAGAAAGAGATCTGTGAATTGAGCCAACGATGGCCAAGTATCTTCGAACTTTCATCGCGAACGACGAGTAGCCTCATCGAACGATGCAGCAGTACTGAAACAGACACTCATTCTGGGAGCGCATTTGTCCTCTCTGTCGTCCACTGCTTAAGCGACATATCCTTATTCACTGCATTTAGGCACATGAAATTCAGTGAGAGCTTTCTGTTAACCTCCTTATACGCTAAAAAAGTGGGAAGCAATCGTTTATCGCAACGAGAAAACAGAATAAGTGCGACGTCGTAAACCAAATCACTCAGGCGGAGAACAAAATCAAGAATCTACCCCCTGGAACCGTTTATTACTTACGGATGAAATATCACTACTTGTGAGCGTCATAAGTGATACTTATAATCCAAAAAATTCTACAAGGTCACATAAATTTTTGAAGATGACGAACCCTGGGCTTTTGAATACTTGTGTCGGTCTGTGTCAATGTGCACAATAGTTAGTTTCATCATGGAAACCACGGAAGCTTGAGTCAAAATTGGTTGCAATTTACGTTATATGACGAACTCCTTCCTTCCTCCTAGCAACTTTCACGTCTGCTATCAACTTCGAAAGAAGTTTCAGATGTTTAAATGAGTCTGATCGTAGGAAAACAAATCTTTTGCGCAAAACCTGCATGGAGAGAGATGGATTAGATGCAGTACAAATGCATCAATAAGTATAATTCAATTACTTTTGCTAACTGCGAAAACTATTAGTAAAATAAGCACAAAATGCTGAAGCATTAATAGTACCAACTCCCTTGGTGCGTCTTTCCGCTTTTTCAAACCAACAAAACGCCGGTAGAGTGTTTCCAATAAAATACCCACAACAGTTTATTATGAAAAGGATAAAAAGAGAAGAATTAATTCATAAATGCGATATATAAGGAATTTTATCGCATTTGCATTAGATAAACTTCGCTACTTATATTTAGGATCTGGTAGAAAGGATAATAAATGAAACAATAAAACAGTAGGTGACAAGTGATACCTCTCCCCTTCCTCTCTCCTCCTCCCCTCTCCTTCCCCCCTCCTATTACACCAGTAAACAAATTCCTCTGCAACCAACCACACAAGACGCATGATACCAAGTTAAATAGAATGCATAGTCATTAACTGCTTCTAGACTTTTGCTCTCCATTTGGTTCACAGATGAACAAATGTGGGTGTGTAGTTGATGGCTTAGATACATGAAGCTGTCCTCATTATTCACAACTTCCAAGAAAAGACCAAAGAAAGCTGTTGGCAGAATTTATCGCTTCCACTTTCATAGCAAACCACCGCTGCTCCTGGACAGCTGTCGACAAAAATTTACAGAAATGACGAGAAAGGAAACAACTGAAATCATGAAGAAAAAATAATAGCTACCTGGAATAAGCTGGAAAAAATCGGAACTACCTAGGTATCAAAAATATGCCACCTACAAGAGAAAATTCTGACCATAAGAGATTTCTCACCAACCGCAAAACAGAACCCTTTTCAATGCTACCGACATTAGCATAAAGCAAAACATCCTCAATAGAGCATTTATGCTTAAACGCTTACTTGGTTGCCATGCTAACAAGTTTTGCATACTTCACTGGAGCATATACCTGGTCGGCCGCCTGTTTAGCTGCCAGATCAATTGGAAGTAAATAATAAATAACATGTGAGGGCGAAGTCTGTGCCCCGCTGTGAATTTGATAATAAGTTGGAGCAATCGGTATAAATTATTCTGCGAAATTAACAACAATGTCCGGCGTAGGCCGCTCATTTTTTCAGCACTAGAACTTGCGAAGATGATCACAGGTATATAGAAATCAAAAATTTCATTAACACTCTTCACCCTTCGTATATTTTAGCTTATCACTGCAGTTGATCCATTTTATGCTATCGATGGGTGATGAAGCATTTGACGAATGAAGAGGCAAGTTCGACCTCTCAATTCTACCCGATATTAGAGGACTTCATTAAACACCTCTCAAGCGCACAATAAAAAAAAACATGTAAGATATTTTATGCACACTGACGGCTACAAATCACTTGAAAGCATCAAAGACTACTCACTCGACGACATTTCGCTATATCATTACACTGTCGAATAATGCGAAACGAAATGCAAATAATTAGTGCTGTCATTTCCTTGAAAGCCTTTATTGCTTCATTACGAGAATGTGCTGCATACAGTGGGACATCAAAACCGTCAAACACTCAAACAACGATCGCTCATGAGGCTTTAGAATATGTTGCATTATTAATGATCACATATTATGACCAACATCAACTTCAAGCAATTTGCCTTCTAGAGTCCCTCAGAACTGACTGATAGTGTACAAGTGATTCAGATCATAGCGCGACAGAATAGAATAGAGCGTTAGGAAAAGGTGGGAAAGAGGAATTCGACTTCAACTGGTGAGAGTTATTTCCTCATTAATATAACGTACAAGGAGAGAGGCAAGAAACGTAAGCAGGACTTTTGCGTTAAGTTGGCAGCGATGACAATTGGAGTACTCTTGATCGTTATTGCACACTCGATTTCATTATTTGGAGAAGCCAGACCAATTAGGCCGAAAGAGAAGCAGGCCAACGATTATACACCAGAACTGATCGCAGAACACTTGCAAAAGAGTAAGTCTTAATTTTAAGCTATGAGACTCCAGTTGTGAATCGAGATGTCGCTCCGTGCAGTTATAGACATGTTCTATTACTAAAGTAAATGGTAAAAGGAAAGTGCTGGAAGCAATACCATCAAAATTTACAAGGATGTCGCTTACATCACAGCAATTCCACGAAGAGAAATCCCACTTAAATCATCTAAGAATAAAAGACTCCGTCTTTTAAAGGAATTTCAATTAGAAATAAGCACTTATTGAGAAATACGAATGAAAATGTTCAACCAATAACTTCTAGAGTTCATAGAACGTCAACAAAGTAGTGAAGTTTAACTTTAAACAAAACCTGATGCAATATTTGACAAATCTGCACAAAACTATTAAACAGTGTAGAACTGAAACAGCTTAACCAATTCAGCACACTGACCGCTTCGGAATTTGAATGTGACAACGATGATATGCGTCAAACTTTTTCGACCTCGTTGCTCTGAGCAGTACACCTGTTTTTTTCTAGCTGCTACGAAATTCAGCTGACATTAAACGTTAAGAAATATCTATATTAACGCAACTTATGAAGTTCACCAGCAAAAGACCTATTCATTTCCGGCCCTTCAGCAATCATCCTATGACAACAGCAATACAGAAAAAGGCTAGTTCGAACTGTGTAAGTTTCAGCTGGGACAAAATGTTCGAAATACGGTGATTACAAAAGGCCCCGAGAGGACAAACACAAATGTGAATGCCACTACGTTCATACGACAGAGGCCGAGTAGCTTGCCAGTATGTGTTGACGAAGAATGAATATGCAACAAGTGGACATCACCACTGCGCACACACTGGCATTCGACAACGTAGATGTGCGCATCAGATGAATGCGATCAGTCAACACAAATAGAGCATCAACGGCCACTGATTAAGAGCCGCGAACAGCAGCTCCTATCCAAAAATATAGCATCGAGCATTCGAGCATCTCAGCACTGACAACAAAGTGTTTTTGCGAAACTCGGTAGCAGGCCAATATGAAATATGCATACTCCTTGGGTTATATCTGTCGTGGATCAGATGTGATTACTTGTATAGTTTTCTGTGGCACTCATTCAAATCACTCAACAAGCTTCCACAGTAAACGACATATATATCCATACAGTCAACTCAAGCGAGAGTGACTGTTCCGAGAATTATATGTTAATTCTTCGTTTGCAAAACAAAGTATGAAAGAGATTACCATAAACGTCTCACATATGCAAAAGATTATCATCCACCACTTATATAAATGATTAAACTATGTTAACGATATAGAAACTCAATTCGTTGTTCCTCCTCGCTCTCTACAAACTTTCCTTCGAAATAGTAACTTCAGATGACCTATTGGGATTGAATTGCATTATCAAGGGATCTAGCTGGAAATGTTTCACAAAGTGTTCATCAGAATAGTTCGCCATGTTTCCATCCTTTATTTCCAGAGAGAGAGAGAAAAGTACTGGAATTCAAAACTTCCCAAAATATGAATGATGACTCTTTTTTGACTCGCAACTTTTTGCATTTGCAGAATGATGCTAACTCTTATTTCAGGTCACATCATATCATCAGATTTCTTATATATAGAAGGCTAAATAAGGGAGAAAGTATGCGAAAATTGCCTACCAAAATAATGCAGATATTCAAAGGACTTTTAGGGAGTTTAAACGACGTCGAACGACGACACTGCCGTGCTACATCAATTGTCAAGATTTCGTCCGAATTTTTCTGCAATAGAATAGCTTCCGCGAGTATAAGCCGTCAATCCCATGTGCATAGTTGAACTTATTTATTGAATTCTCACTGACTAAGCTGCTCAGATCGCTGAAGCATCATTTATGTCTGTTTTGCAGCTTCAATTTCCAAAAACAAACAAACCAACAAAATTATTTTTCAAAGTCAAGAATCTTGACACGAGAAAACCGGCAGAATTATGGTTCACTTCTCCTTGATAGGCCACTTTTTGAAATGAAGGATCGCGTTGTATGACTAACGGAGAAAAACAAATACTTTTTGGGCATCTCAATTTTTCACTTACCATTGATTTCCTAACGACATATCAGTTTTGAATAACGTCCAAACAGTGCCACGGCAGATGGCTTATAGTGGAATGCGCATAAACCATTCTGGATGAAGAAGAATGGGCTCTCAGATCGCAGCACTTCCAAGGACGAATACATGGATACTTCTATCCCTTGGAAAGTAATTTTTAGAATCATCAACAGCCAAAACATACGCTTGCAGCAATTTTATCTATAGGGGGTGCGGCGAAGCTCCGCCTTCCTGCCTATGTATAACACGAAAGAGTGGTTGGGGGAGCGAATCCCATCCTTTGCCTTTGTGTGTGTCATAGAATGGAAGCGACGAGGCCTGTTCTTTCTTTTAAGTTTTTTAGAGAGAGGGCGATGTCCCCTCCCCTCCTGTGCGTCAAGGTTTGGAGGGAGTTGTATGGAGTTATGACAAAAACTACGCGTGAACCAGAGCAGGTGGTCAAGAGCGCTGCGGCTCACTGTGGGGAGTACCGCTAGACAGAACCCCTTACCTTAGCATTAAGGCTAAAATGAAATCCAGGTATGCTATAGAGGTGCACATCCCCACTTGCACCTTCATTCCTCTTCGTTTCATATGCTCCTTTCTTCTGGAGAGTTTAACGAGTTCTTTCTGTCTGTTCTTGGGTGCATGGTATTTGACCTCTTGAGCACACACTTTAAGAGATGTCTTTTATATGTGGGGGAATATGAGAGTGTAAATGGAGAGGGCAGTGTGATTGATGAGTATAGATCGTTTAATGATAGAGTGGAAGAAAAAAAAAACAGCGCGTAAAAAGACTGCCAGTTGTCGTCTATCCGATGCGCCGAAGTCGCGAGACTGTTATCCATCACCTCTTCCTCCAGAAAGTTTGATTCCAAGAAGGTTTTCTCTAAAATCTACTGGATTGTTTCGCATTTCTTAATAATTCACTCCGTGTGAGTCGCATAAAAAGCTAATAAATAATAGCAAAAAATGAAAGCGTTCATCCACTCAGAAGTTGCCTACTCGAGAATGAAATTAATGGGCTTATTGATAAATGTGTTTATTAATATGAGTATTCATTAAAATGCCTCATGAAATTAGATGAGACCTTCGGACATTATAGCCTTACAGATAAGATTAATGGCATCTAATGAGCAATTCTCAATGCGTTATTCAGAAATGCGAACAAAAGATGAGTGAACACCCCATGAAATGTACTACTGTTATAGAGATAATGCTTATCAGTTTGAAATCCACAAATGATAGGGTGAAATCCATAACTCGTTTAAATGATTATAAACATGGAAAGTTGAAAAACAGCTCAAGGATAATTTAACGTCAATTTTATCGGGTGCATCGAATGATCTTAGCGTTACGATTATCGTTTATAAAAATTCACGAAATATTTCTCAGCTAAGATTAGCTTACTCAATGAAATGATTTAAAGATTAGCTTACAACGAAAAGTGATGCGTCACTAGCATATATTGACATCCAGTTATGAGAAAAAAACTAAATGAAAGATATTCGGAATTCAGCATGTTGCACTGAGAAAATCAAAAATTCAACTAGTCTCCAGAGCAGCACAAGACGTAAAGCGTCTCAGCACAATGAATTAAGCAGTTCATAAGGGATGCATTAGGAATTTATTGCCGAAACGAAATAATTAGATGAGCGGGATACAAAGATCCATAGCTGACTACGAGAGGGTAACAGTTTCATATTTACAGTCAAGATATACTGAGGTGTTGCAAGTGAATTGCCCACCTGTTTCCTCTCTTTCTGGTCCCCTTTGATCTACTTATTTGTTACTTGCATGCGACTCAATGCAAACAATAATCCACTTTGAAACATAGTAATGCAAACATTAGCTGACAGCGTCCACTTATCTTCGCATTAGTTCAGCCAAGGCGAACATACCGTTGCTGAAAACGATGAATACAAAATAGCTCTAAACAAGCACATGTTTACCCGTGTATGATGATAGGTTCTTAAAATTGTCTTTCGAAAGTTTGTCTTTCCGACAGAATTCTTTAGGTATTTCATTCGTCACTCAATCGATTCAAGTAAATCTCAAAATTTCGTCACTGCAATCGTCAACTTCTCGACGACAGATCGAAGAGTTCTGGTTTGCCGTCTTGGCATGCCACTAGTTGGCGAGATTTGAGTATGAGATATTTTACGTGTGAGAAAAATGGAGTGTTCTGAGAGGAGAAATGGATAAGCAGGACATTTTGTGTAGGTGTAACATGACTGTTATATTATTTCCACATAATACTGAGAGTGGTACGTGGATCTGCTAATAATCCACCAGCTTCGCCGATTCACAAACGCCAGTCTCAAATGCATCTCGTTACTGTGTTCGCCTGGACATCCCACTAGGGTAAAAAAGGAACTGATGAGAGTCGCATTAAAATCGCTCGAAAGTTCTACTTTGAAAATATGCCTCCTTTTCGGTTGGTTCAAACCGGATCGAATGATATTCAGAGAAGACGGAAATGTACTCATGCTCGTAGTGCAATATTGGACAGTTCTGTGCGGCTGTCACGGTATAGTTGAACAGGAAACACGGCAAGGACAGATAGCTTCTGTTAACAGCAATTCGCAATATGGCGAGGTAAGGGACTTCTGCATAATCTACTCCCCCTCGTTCCAGTACTTTTAAAATCGTCAGATTTTCAATAACACCTCCTGCCCGTTAATTACTCATTAGAATCAAACAGTGAATTTCTGTTACTCAGCTGCTGGTATATACGCGTGATTCGTTCCTCAGTGTTTTTGCTCACAGTATTTTTGAGTTAAGCATAGTTGCTGGAATTAGTACGTAACTATGCACATTTATCTTTTTTAACTGCACAGGGCTGGAAGGTAGACGCTTCGTTATATGTTATGTGCAACGGATAGTGCCTCATAATATTTCGCCTCATATTCGAATAACTTTAAAGGCGTTCACTCTCTAATGGTATATCTGAGATCGCTTGCTGTTCAAAAACGCGCATACCTCACGAATTTATGCTGGCAACGCTGACTTTAAGGAGCTGTATCCGCTAACGCCAAGATGCTCTGGCAATGACCATTATAGTAGCTTAACAACTAAAATTATTCTGATTTTAACTTTTCCATGAGCACAGCTAAGGGTATTAGTGCGATCTTCATGGTCGGATTCACTGGTTCGATTCATCAGGCATCTCAGACCGGTGTTCTCAACCTGAAGTTCTTAAATTATTTTGACGACGCTCTTGTGAGCGTCGTCATGGTTTAGGCATCGAACAACTACAAATGTGATAACTGTTACATAAACAGCTGCAAATCGCCTACGAAATAATGAGATTGCATATTTAATTTTCGTTGGTTTTTATTTACTTATCTATTTATTTTCCTCAAGAGAGCAGGAAGCAGCTAATGCTTTCAGAAATCGCAACACAAATATTTCACGAGCAATACTGCACATAGAATCAAAACACGTGCTATTTAGTGTTCATATGTTCTTCAACTGGTCTTGTCGTTTATAAAATGGATAGATATTATACATACTCGCTTTGTTGTCAGCAAACGATGAACTGACTGATATGCATCTCTGTTAACAGATTTTGCAACTCATTTAACACTAAACACTGCGATTTCTTCAACAAAATTATTTATTTCGAAGATTTCCTTCTTTTTTTTTTCATCTATTAGTTCCCGGAATTCCGACAATTCCATAAACTTCATGGCTTCGATAAGTTTGATATTTTTGCAAAGACACTTAAAGTTACTGCGGAAGGTAACTTTACTCCTGAAATAGGTAATGCGATGAGTAACATTTTATGAAGAATGTGGATTGACATTCGCCGAAGATACCTCTCAAATGCTTATAAAAAATTAAAAAATCAACGCAAGTTCCACATTGTTTGATGAGTGTTTATTTGGAAGTGCTGTCTAATGAAGTGTTTTCATCGGCTAATTCTCATCAGTGTTTTCATTGGTCCTTATAAATTCTCATGAGCGAAAAGCCTCACCACATGGCTAGTGCATTAATTAGTGCACTCAAAAGCAATTGAATGAGAAATTAAAAAGTCATCAGGAATGAACGCTCTGGAAGCAGTACGCCTAGAAGGGTCAACAAGTGCTGTTTTACCCCTACGTAGTAGACCCTGGGGACTCCTCAGTGAGTGGCCACCGCATCCCAAAAGTCTCCTGCTCTCCGAAAGTTTTCGAAAGCAACTTCATTCCATAGAGGCTATGATGCCTTCCATTGGCTTCCTCATCCTTGTGAGGGGTGTCAGGGATGCGCGGTTTGTTGAATTTGTCGGAGGAGGCAAAGCATTAGAACAAGATTTCACCAAAGTGGAACGTGATGCATGCATGAGCTTAGAGAAACAATTTACTGCAAAAGAGAAAAGCAGGATGTAGCAGGCATAATCAAAAAGCATAATAGAACTGGGAGAGATGGGAGCTGGACGATCTCGATTTGAACATTTTATGAAGTTATTCCTGTACACCGCAGAGAAAAGTAGTACGATTCGGTGGAATCACATTAGAAGTCATGAAGTTGGGGAAAAAACATACTGTGCCCAGAACTGTGCTTTTTTTCTGACCTCATAACTTTAACAAAGAAACACTGTGGAGAATGGCAACATGCATATGCAATCGCCACATATATAATATTTAGAAAATGACGAGACAAGAAACAGTGCCTAACTAACGGACATATATCGTAATTGCCTTGCGTATCGAAAATCTTTAAATCTTGAATTAATTGTATGCAACTTCATGTTGCAACAGAGGTGAAAGTCCCTCGTTTCTTGCATGCTTTCCACAAAAAACCCCGGTACAGGACCATTTATTCGTATCATAGGACTGAGAAGAAAGAACAACAACCACGCTTGATCAGCAAGACGGTTCTGATTTCGTCGATCAGTATTGCTGCGTCAAACTGAAGAGACGTTTGATTTTGGCAAATTCCAACAGCGCTCACGAAATCCGAGATACTACCATGAAAACTGTTGATGCGGCAAGTTCACTCTCATTTCAGAAGTAGCCTAATTGCTGGGCCGAATCTGTTGTACTTTCCTTACCTTCTGGTGACCGTCTGCATTAGCTCGAAGGTACTACAGGTGTCACGAACAGCATGAAAAGTTGAGGTGCAATACATCAAGCTGCAACCCTAAAGAGCTCTGCGTTCGCCTGTTATCTGTGATTCGCTGTTATTTTCATTTTTTACCACTTACTTAACAGAAAAGCAAGCTCCGTGAGCACTACACATCTCGGTCTCGCATCTCCTCACCGCGTTTGTTGGGACGCAATACAACACTAGCGCAGTTACCGATCGCAGCATCCCCATGTGGAGTCCCTATGCCAAACTAAGCATGTCACCAGGTCCAGTTTAGTGCCAACGAGCGTTTTCGTTTCCAGCCGTAGCTACTGGGTTGAGGAAGGTGGGTTCTGGCAAAATGATACACCAAGACTGCAGTTTTCCTAGTGTTCTTTTGCGTTTTATGTGCACTTATGAGCTACAAATGAACAATGTAACAACAGTCTTATGATAAAACCCAAGGTTCCTCAACTGTCTGTTCCTTACGGGCGATCTCCATGCTCCGTATGTCCTTTAGCCCGTGAAGATTTTTTGAGAACAGCCTCCCTTCGCCATACTCGATGATTTCATAGCCTCCCACCCACTAGGGGCGTGATTCATCATGCCACGTAGCAGGAGAATCGCCCGCATGGACTCTTTCTGCATACGATTACTACCCAAAAAGTTGTGCGTAACAAGCCGTTTACGTACGACCGCTGCAGTGTGCTGCTTGTGGGGACGGGTGGGAAAAAGCAACTGTTCCAGTTGTGCAGTAAGTTCCTTAGTTCAAATTCAATCGACTGAAGTTTGCTGAATCCCGATGCTTGCCACCACCACAAATAACTTCTATCCAAGCCGCTACATTTATGCACAGCGTAATGCTCAAGCTCAACCACATCAACAGTAACGATACGAAAAATACTGCGATCAAAGAAACGTTCCAGTCGAAAACGTCTATGAATCCCTGTCTCCAACGACTCGCCTAAGAGGTGCAATAATGCAATGAAAACAGCAAGTGCATGTGACGTGAGCAATGAGGCTGAAACAGCTTCAAGCTCGAAGTTACTTCATCAATAGAAGGTAACTGCATCTGTTTATTCATACAGGTGATAGTGTAAATGTTTAGGCTTGTTGCCAAGGAACGATAATGCATTCACGTTTCAATTCGATATGCCAAATTCGTCAAAAAAGAACACATAAGTAAAATGGACGTCGATTGTAGACAATAAATAGAGATGACGACATTAATGGCAGAGTGAACGTCCCCTTAATGGAGACGGATATTTGGCTAACTTTGTCCTATAAAAAAGTGATCTAAGCAACCAAGAAGAACGATGTGAACGGCATCATTGCAGAGAAATCATACGTCAAAAAGACGACACGCATCTTCGATTTACCCAAGGGGCAAATGCACGACGAAGTGAGTCGACCATCGAAAAGAATAACCATTAAAGGCCTCACGGGACCCAATGTGAACGTATGTAATCCAACGCATTTCCCTCAGGATTTCTATTTGATGTTGAGGAGAAGATCTCAGCACATATAGACGATTTCTTTTCTTAGCCACTTATTCAATAATAAGAACGCCACTAAAGTGGCATTGGACGATTACTGAAAATCATACGAAGTCAATCAACTGTAATTTGGTTTAAGTGAATGAGAGAATAACCATTAAAGAAATTAGCAACTTAAAAAAGGATCTATTATTGGCGATAATTTGTCGTTTTCAAAGTTTTTCATTGATTGCTCATTTCAGAGTATAATTTTGGCATTTTCTAAAAATCAAAGTACCGAACGACCAATCACCGAAATATCAGCACCAATCATTTAGACATTATGGCTAAAACTCTACTATAGAATAATTTTAACTGCACATAACCTCTATCATACTCTATTACCATAGTAACACTCTAATATATGCACTACTCTAATGATAGCCCATCATGCACAATTCAAATATTTCAGTTCTATTCAGCTTTATCACGTTCATTTATTCCATATCATGTATTCCACAAATTGCTTGCTTGTAATGGTCTTTTCAGTGATAATTTCTAGTTCATCTCCGCCTCGTTTATTAATGCACCCCGTACTCTTTGTCCTCCCATTCATTACCGTTAATTTTTCGTTCATCTACTTTACTCGCTATGAACATTCCTTCTTTCACTCTTAAGCATACTACTCTTTGAAGGGATTTTAAAAAATCATCTGGATGGTACTATTTTCGTTCTTTACTGCTTGCTTATTTATGCAACAATTAAAATTGCCGAATTTACGAAGGAATTTTTGCAATCTTTTTTCACATTATTGTTTTTTAAGCTTATAGCAATGGAGTCAATATTGAGAAGCATTTTCAACTATCGCTTTTCCCACTGAATTAGGAAACTATTTGCAAGACGAATCAAAGATGCAGCAAAACTTTCCCATCTAGGAATATTGAGCAAGAACTATGGAAAACCACCACAACGGTTGAGGAATTCAGTTGGAGGATGGTACATGTAAATTAAAGAGTAGCCATTACAATCGAGTAGAAAACATAATCGGATAAAAAAACATAGAAAGAAGGAAACGAAGAAAAAGTCGGCGCAACAAAATTTTCCAATTCCAACATACCGTTGTCTTTCAGCTATGATCACATTCATGCTCGGATATTAGGGGATGACGGGTTCATCTAAACCTTCAAATATCACCTTTCAAAGGAACGATAGTGATGGTATTACATAAATCCTGGACGCTGTTCCTCTCATTCAAAAACATAAGATTAAGAAATATTTCCAATAAAAAAATTCACCCATATCCTTGACTTCCAACACCCATGGAACCCGAACCTTTCTGATCAAAAGTGGATCAGGTTGGAATTTTATCTTTCTTCAGTACCTTCATTCCGATCATTTAATGTTTTTTCGATATATATGAGATTATTTTGCAAATCGCCACAGACAGAACGTCAAATACCGCAGAAATGCAAAGCAGACTGAAACGGCTGCACTACGCGCTTTCGACTGCATGGAAAAACGCGTCAGCGTTAAATTATTGGAAAGAAAAGAGTTATTTATGAGTTTTATTTCGGTCGTAAAATATATGCTTAAATGAAATAATTTGTAAAAACGATATTTAGTGCAAAATATCCTCCTCTTTATGCTGCATTAGATGAAGGATGAGTGAAAATAGAGCAACAAAAACACTGTGAGATGGATTTCAACATGAATTACTTGTAATATTGCGGCTTGCTGCATATCATCGACCTGGTGGTACTACTTATGATGGAACTCATATGAAGCATCTAGAAAAACGATAGTCAAAGTAAACGACTTTATTGGATGAATGAACTTCATAGGAACTTCCGATGAGGCATTCGTTTGACAATTCGAACAATTACGATTTAGAATGAAAACATATCCAGAGTGATGAAACTATGAAATTGTGTTTATCCGTCAACGTGTGCACATCAGTGTATACTCGCCATGCAATAATTTTCATACTAATTACTAACATACTAACAATTACAATTACTAAAAACACTACGATTTTAGCTTCAGTGAGTATCATCAATGAAATCAAAGAAACACCGATGACGTTTCTTCAACGCTGTTGGTTTTGTGCTAATGAATTGGTGCTAAATTGTCGAATTTAATTAATAACTCTGAGCAAAATAACTTAATTAATAACTCTCTGAGCAAAATAACTCAGTATATGTAAACTCATCATCTCATTTCATCTTACCAACTTAGCACTTAGTAAACTATAAGCTCGAATTTCAACTATACTGTCAGAGATGTGAAATTTGATCAGCTTCCCGTTTGATTTAAATGATATTTTCAATAGATGTTAAGAAAAAAAATGCAAATGCCTTAAATCTTCAGGATAAAATCCACTCAACGTTAAAAATGACGCTAAAACATCACCGTAATATCGTACTCTATCCTAATTTCTCTCTTTCGTTTCGTTTTCAGCAATTAAGGAAGTGGGGAGATTGCGATCGTATTGAGCAATATTGGGTATTTGCCTTTGCAAAAATTCAAAGGCGACCATCTGATATTAGAGAGGAGTTTTGCTTGGTTTATCTCTCTTATTGGATTTATATGATATATTATCTATAATATTTTACGTTCCACAGAGAAAACCACTAAAAAAATGTTTCCTTCATTTAGCTCTTCATAAAAGTTATCCATAAAACATTAATTAATTAAAGCTCTCTGTTTATAGACAATACAATGCGTCGAATAGAGATGATATTGTCGCTCTTTTTTGACGTTTCGGCTTACTGAAATGGAATCACAATTGAGAAAACAGTTCTATTTGAAGCGCTTTTTTTCTTCATTTGCTCATAGTAATTTCATAAACATAACGAAGCGTTCAAAGAATGAAATGAGAACCAATGAGGGGAACTAAACAATAATCTCTTAAAATTAAGCCTATTGAAGAGTGATCAGTAGTTTTGAAATTTCTCAGATCCAACTCGTAAAATATCAATTCCATGAGGAATCTTTGCAAATGCATAAAGAATTTAAGCGCAGAATATAAATGGACCGATTTATCGATAAGATCCTTAATTTCGTCTTATAACATTGCTAAATTTAACTATAAGAGCGACAGGAAACGATCAACAATCAAAAAATCGCACAATGCTTTCAGGACGTTAAATTCCATTTAAGCACATTTTGATGCTTCGGTGGATCTATTTCGAAAAGCAAAGTCCATCGCATGAGAGTACTAATTTCTTCGAGCAGCGAAACTGATAAGAAACTCTTTTGCGTATCGTAGGAATTTTTGTCGCCTTCAAGTTGCCCGTTTTTTTGCAGTCTGTAATAGGAAACTTCAACAACTAATAATACTTGAGCTCACTATGGCGCGTCAATCACCTCTACTATTACGAGGTCGAATATATTGGTGCACACTGCAGTACACTCATGAGGCAAATTATGCGGAAATGAGTGAACAGCACCTATATGCAATCAGAGTCACTTGTTTTGCTGTGGACGGCGAGACTGAAATACTACCAAAGCCCCGCTGCGTTTTACTGCATCTTCAAAGACGGCACTACGTCGACCGACAAATGATTAAAGAAAATTAGTTACAGCAGTCATAGCACACAAATTAATCAAACCCTTTATGCTGGAGAATAATTGAACCGCTTTATTCATGTCCGCTTGCTGAGTATCTTTGTCGCAACTACATTTCGACTACACAAATGGCTGTCCTATCTATTCTCGTTTCTCGACTGCACAATATTCATTACCACTGTTTATCGTTAACTCCCATTTCCCCACTAATTCCAAGCTCTGTGTTCGTTCGTCCCGTAACCACCTATGGGGTCACGATGATAGGCCAGTCCACATGATCCTTTTTTTCACACCCATGACATACATGAGGTCGAGATCAATGAACATATCCACTTGTTGCACTTCCGGTTACCACGGAGAGATTTACGTTTGTTAAAAACTCACAGCAACATTCGTTTTCTCGTTTACAAACTGATCTTATATTACGAATTCATCCGAAAATCTCCAATAAATATAAGTTAGATAAGCCAGATGCAATGTCACTTCTATAATGCCAGCGTGGCAACGCAACTTAGAAAGCCAAATTTGTTCACTAAGTTACTCTACAGAAGATGATGTCGAGGATTTTTCACAGCCAACTGCCATATATTTAGAAGCCTAGGCCGGAAAATACCATCCATTTATGAGATGAAACGTTAAACACTAAAAAGGACGACTAGATGAGCGCCACGATGAGTATATTTCACTGAAAAGCAAACTGCTTGCCAAGGACGGACAAATTAAATGCTTAGAATGCCAATGAAGAGCGGATCACAAAATACGTGAATTCACTAAAAACTGTCTTAGTCGCATTAACGACCGAAGAATACTTTACTGACAAGGACGTATGAAAATAATGGGGATAACGATGAAAACCTTATGCAATGTGCATATATCAGTTAAAGACATCTTCAGTAGTGTAGACAAAATATTGATAACATATGGATACTGCGTCGTTTTTGGATATAATCGTTCGTTTGTTAGTTGGTAAAAATAGAGTACCGCTGAACAGTGACCACCTCACTAAGAAATCAGAAAGGCGGGATACCTGGCGACATTACCTAGCAGGGGACGAATTGCTGAACAAAAAATCCAATATAGCAAAGAACGAAGCAAAATGAGAAGTGCTTCAGGGATAATTTTAGGGCAGTAATTATTACACAGTAGGATGGATATTATAGCGATGTGGCCAGAGGATTCCGAAGTGGAGAAAAACGGACCAGACGGGCAATGAAGAGGTTTCATATGGTCCCTTTAAGCCCCTGTCTCACTTGAAGCACGTGCTACTTGAAGGAAAACCTTTATTACCGCGCTGCTAACGCTTCAAAACATCTAATGAAAAAAGTTTATCTCATAGCTCAAACATTAACCGAATATACCTTTCATAGTAGCAATATCGCGGCTCGAAACTTTTCATTTTAGAAGGATGCTGTTTTGCTTTGAATGAAATCCCTAAAGGTTTGAGAGTGATCGATGAAACATTCCGAACAAAAACGTTGCACTATGAAAAATTGCAAGACTAATAACCTCAGGGACTTCGCGACCTCATAATTGGACTTCAAAGGTCAACCTGCAGACCGCATAGTCCAGCTGGTCTGTGGTTCACGATCTCAAAATCTTCTTCGAAAAAGCGTCAACACCCACTTCCACGTACATCTTTAGCTGAGATTGAGCTGTTTTTATGTCAGATACTCATAGTCTTAAGTAAGTATCACTAAACGATTGTTTTATGAAAGAGATGTTAAATTCGCCCTTAGCAAGCTTACCTCTTCGAAATTACTTATTTTAGTGAACATTTCGACCAAAAAGAACACTCTTTGCTATGTAATAGCTAAAAGATAATATAACAGTTATAAATTTGTAGCATAACGGCTGATATATGAATATATGAAAAGAAACAAAAACGAAAAGAGCCTTACTCACAGAAGTATGGAGACGTCTAACTGCTATAATATCTCGAATAAACGAGAAAACGATCATGCAAAAAGAGTTAGATCAGCAATCCTACATAAAACATTAGGCATATAGTACTTCCTGGGAATATCAATTCTCTCAGTTTCTAAAGCGCGTTTAACAATAGTCGACGCTTACCCCCAGCTACATTGCAGTGTGAGAAAATAGCAAATTAATTCCAGCGAAATTTTAGCAAATAACGTATGGAAATTGCGAGACTTCTCCGACGATAAGGGGGCTGTTACGGAACAACACACAATAGACACCTAATTTCTCAGTAATTAAGCAAGTGCTCGAAGTTAAGAGAAAGCTAATTAGTTTGAAAAAATAGAGAAGTTTATTAGGTTGAAAAATAAGAGACAAAAAAATAGCGTCCTCAAACTTACAGATCGATCGAACGCATTAAAAGATTTTGAGAGCCCTCATTCTCTAATATGCTAAAAACAGGAAGAATAAAGATCTGGATATCTGCTTAGTTCGCATTTTGGAGCACGATGGACGCTGAATCAACAGTTTCAATTTAATCCAGCCACTTAGGTACATGCAGAGTAAACTTAGTACACGCAACAAAAGCATCAACGACATATGCGCCCCTGACAATTGCGCCTCCAACAATTACACTTCGCGCTGAGATTTTTTGCGATATGCGATTTGCGATTGCTTCTGCACCTGACAAGTTCCCTCTTCCTTGTAGTCATTTTTCAAATCTACACGACACGCATGTTGTCGATATGATAGGGATATGTTTAAAAATTTGTTCGAACAATTATCAGCCTAATGAGTCGTTTTTTTATAACCTTCAAGTTGTGCAAAAATACAATCCAATGATGCATTTTGCCATAGAAAATCGCGAAAATAGCGAATTAAGCATAAGAACGAATACGATGGACTCATTACAGCTTCTATCAGCATGGTCATATTTTAGGATGTTGAAGTGGATCGCATCAGCAACATTCATATTCTCTACGCTGGCAACTGAACCAATCGACTCGAAATAAGTAATTTTCGAGGTTCATTGGAAAATAGTGACGAAAAGATACGACATTGAAGTAAATGCAAATTTCATGGAGTGAACTTTTAATGCGCTGCCTATTAGGATAACTTATAGACTAATTCCGCTTTACTAATTAATGCATTCTGTAGGTATTTCTCCATTAGCGCAACAATGAAACCTCTCTCATGATAACTTTTAAGCGGAGCTTTACTTTTTCGATAAAATCTGCTTCGAATGCGCGTAATTTAGTAAATCTAAAGAGCTGTGGAATAATGAAGTTTTTTGCATATGAACGTTGAAATGTTACTGCACGACTGAGTGTATTTATTCATCGCAAAATTGAATTGATCCATCTAAGATGGACCTTTGAAATGACGCCACTGCGAGTAACAAACAGGCTCAAGTCCAACAAACTAGTTGTGCTTTCTGTGTACATAATATCAGTCTGCAACAAGTCTCCGTAAATTATTTTACAATAATATGAATTTCATCAGTATTAAATATCAGTAAATCATCAAAATGTCTACAACAAACAGTGTCAAAACATGAAATCTTCGCATATTTATATTTTATGACAGACAAGGTAAGATCAGCTATATTAATAACGGCACTGCGTTCCATGAGTAGAGAGTCTTAGTTTGCCTAAAAATAAAACCGTCAAAAGCAATACAGCTTTCATTAAACAATAAATTTAATTATTTCCATGATCTGTACCCTACCAAAGGGCAAGTGCAAAGCGCTTTGAACTCATAACTCTCCGCATAGAACAAAAAGCTTTGTTGCCACAAACTTCCGGAGAAGCGTTTTTAGAATTCCCAAAGCAAATATGTGTTAAAAATTCCATTGTTTCAATGATAAAGTTAGGTGGCAGTGAAGTAAATAAGGCGACAAAGTAAGCGTTCAAAACCCCCCGTCATATTCAATGCACTTACCATAATTTTATTAATTATATCGAAAACGTCAAAAAGTACTCCCGCTCCCGCTCGTTTGACTGCTATATTATGATAACAACGAAAGTAGTTTGTAAAAAACCGTAAAATGCCATGCAGTAAACAAGATAGTGGTTTCAGAGAACTTTTGCTAGCACAGACTATATGATGTGCCTTCTTTCATCATAATTTGAACAATCTCGTCTGTCCACCTCCCTTTTATGGAACTCGTTGTTGCAAGTAGTTTTATAAGGCGACGTATCGCTAACATAGGAAATATTTTAAGATTATCCATACCAATATGATCGGTTCGAGCAATTTATTGCATTAAACTATTTAGAGACTGCATCACCTCCTTTGTACTACAGAGCTGATACTTTTTAATGATAAGTCAAATTTTGTTGCCCATCGTTAGAGTCTTTCTACGACCACTGGACTGAATCATATCTAAATTAACTATGAAAACATCTTACAAAAGTCGGTAGAGAAATTGTGAGCTATGACAATCACACTACTATATAAAAACGCGGACAATGTTTCCGGTGATAGTATAACACATTCAACGTTTTATTATAATTATTCAGATACCAACTACTTATCCTATCATAAGAAAATGCGACTTTCATCTTAGGAACATTATACATTACTTTTCCTTTTCATTCTTTATTAATAATACTATTTTTAAAGACAAGGTCATAATTGACATTTTGTTAACCAAATAGAGGATAATCGCTCGCGTTCTGAAACTTCTAAAATCTACTCTGGGCTAATTTTCTAAAGAATGTGGCCAATTTATGGCCAATTTAGAATGTGGCCAATTTGTGGCCGATTCAGAATGTGGCCAATTTGTGGCCGATCTAGAATGTGGCCAACTTGTGGCAAATTTCTAAAAATACTTGTATAAATTACTTGCATTTTATACAAAAAACTAATTTCTTTATTGATAAAAATCCCTTAGAAAATCATAAACACTTTCGGGCACCATCTGAGGAAATTGTATTTATTGCTAATGTTACTCATAAAATTGTGATGAATAATTCTGCAGTTTCTTATGTGTCTATGATGTTTATTTTTCATCATTAAACTGTAACTTTCAAATTAAAGGACTCTTGGGGGACATTTTCTTCAATCAGAAATTCTCATATATTTCCCACTCCTTTGATACTATCATTAAATGTTACTGAATAAATTACAACAAGTAATTTGATTCACAATAGTTCTAAATTACATTTCTCTCAGTCGACATCTTCCTTTAGCCCAGTCATTGCAACCTCATTGTTGGTGTTATAAGCCGTCAAAAAATCGCTCGTTTTAATATCAGCACATCCACATTAAAAACGTTGTTCACCAGAAAGCAACACATCAATCTACAACACCAACAACAACAACAGCAATAGGGTGTGTGTCGTATGTGTTGGACAACGCAACATCAACAAATCAATGCGCAACTGTCAGTGACGCTTTTGCCGTGGCACTGCGTAGAACGAAATGTGATTTTTTCAACAAGAATCCGAAAAACAAAAACGATGAAAGCAGTTTTTCGCCTACAACGATAAAGTGCCCAAAAAATGAATGGATGATTTAGATGCAGATTAAGAAATCTGATTGAAATAACGTAACACAAAGAATATTGCATAGGGGGAAAATAATGCTGTAAAGAAATTAAGCTGCCTTATAATGCTACAGTCAGAGTACATAAGAGATCGATCGATGTAAGAATCACACAAACACCACCCGATGAAAATAAGCACTTGAACAATAGTGGGTTCGATTGTGTGAAGAAGAAGATGAAAAAAACTGTGTTCCGTTGGTCGCAATGTGAAAAATAACAAATACTAATAAAATGGATGCTTATGGCTCAATGTTCGAATATGCAGAAGCGCACAACAATCACAGAACACTATAGATGCTAACGAGTATGTCTTTATAGACAGAAATAACGCTGATACATAGGACAAATACTCATTCCCTCCACCAAAATAGTCGCCACGAGAGAAATAATGTTCTTGACAAGAGGAATATGAATAATATTTGCAACAATAACGATCAAATTCCATACTTGAAAAGTTCTGCAATACGTTTGTGCTATTTTTCGAATTTTCTTGAATGAGAACGTCTCTATAATGATAGCCGAACACACAACGCAGTTGACTTCTGTTCTTCTTCTGAGGAGATAATGTATCTGTATGCTTAAAATTCACCACTGTTCATAAAAAAGTGAAATTCATCTATTTTCGATTATTTTATAAGTCAATACGTGCAATCCTTGCACAAACGTTTAAAACTCCCGTCGAATGGTGCAATGCTTAGCCGTTATATGCGATTCCCTCCTTCTTCCCGCTTCATAATTTTTGTTAATTTAATTTGCTTTCTGAGTCCCCTCTTTTTGTATGTTTCACTTAATTAACAATACTCTAATAAAAACAACAATTTGCTGGTCAGGCAATCAAAGAATAACACGATCTTATCACCTTGCCAATTACTGAATATCACATGAATAGCGCAATAATCGATAAATGCAATTCGTGAATGTTCGCCAAGATCAACGTCGATGCACAATATGAGCGGAAAGAAATAATGAGCATTGACTTTGTGCACCTCAATCTTCTTTGACTTTCACCCGATAGCGCGACCACCTGATCACCGTATCTGGTGACCGTACAATAAACAGCAGTTTACCGTAAAGTCTTGACTCCAGGTAAAAATGTCGCTTTTCGCGAACCACATAGATATCTTGAAAAAGGCGTAAGAGGTTATCTGCATTCGGCAAATCTTCGATCTGAAATCCGAACGACCAATCAACAAATTTCAAGTACTAGGCGAAACGCTATTTTGAGGACCAAATTCCAAGATAACAATGAAGCGAAACTGCGCAATTTAATCTACAGAACATAAAAATATAAATAGCTTAAAGAGAATGGTAAAATAATCCTGAATAGGTGCATGTGCTACATCGTAAAGATCTCGGTACCAATGGTGGCGGGTTCCATACTAAGTTCTAGTATAACAATTGCGCGACTGCACTGGATGACAGTAAGTTAGGAGAGCGGAAGGGTAAAAGGAAAGAACTACGGAAACTGAAGGGTTCTAACGATAAGGTAGTATGAATTCAAATGATCTCATGCATTTAACGGCCATCATGCGAGCAAAAAAGGGGAAAAACATGAACAGCCTTGAACGTCCCATTTATCGGAAGTTATATACAATAATGGACAACAATACTTCAGAAAATTTGTTCAATACTGTCAGGCCTGAAACGACAACTTCAATTTATAGCTTGCTCTTCTTAGTAGACTTTCGTCAGTCCTCAGCACGGAGAAATCCAAACTTCAGTCAGAATACCAACCACACAGATTTACTTATATTCATTGGTCCGATTTACTTGGGCAACATTTCAGCTTTCATGAATCAAAGAGAAGACACAATTTTCAGAAGCCTTTAATACTTTAGAAGTTCTCGGCATACAAAGATATACGTTTCTCATATCATGACAAATTTTCGGACACAACAAACCAATCCCATGTAAACTAACTCCTTCTCTCATCCACACATTAAAGTCATTGGGAATTTATAACCGAGGAGGTCTCCTCAGAAACATCACTATGCTGCATCGACAAAATGAGCATTTTCAACAAATTACTCACTAAAGAATTACGCTTTGCAAATCTCATCAGCCGTATTTTCAGTGGCGCTGCGTACTAAAGAACGGTGAAGTACTCGAGTTTTTTTTAGCGCAAATAGTGATATATCCAGCAAAGTGGCAACAGAGCAATTAGAGTTCCACCCGGAATGCCATATTTTCAAAATGCTGAATTACAACACGCCACACGAATGAAAACAGATATGCACGATTCACACATCTTTTATCCCTTAAATATCTCATGCGTATGAAAAATGAAAATCATTTGGAACTTCAAAACCAATGACTATAAATATCCTCACCATGGCGTTCGATAAAGGTGTACGCACAATTTCACGCACAAAGCGACCGACAACGAGTACAACAGCGACGTACATAGCGATCATACCGCCAGAGCCTACCACGGTGCTTATCCACGATGGAATTACTCGATCAACGAACACTATCAACGGTTCATGGAGCCTAAAAACAAACATTAATATCACTCAAATGGCATATATACAACTGTTTGGCCATCCTTGGAAGCACTCAATGTAATTTGTATTAAGTGGGAAAATACATAGGAGGAGAAAGCAGCGACTTCTCCCCTGCTGATTACGATGAAACAATACCATTATTTTTAACGCTACTTGCACTCCCACATATAACTGTTCAGCAATGAACTAACAAGCGCATTTCACAATTTAGTAAAGATATGAATGCATTTCCACTACCGACACAAATCCACAAATTGAAGCAATTTTCGAAAGTGCGCCTGTAGCAGTATTTGTTTTACGAAACTTCGACGGCGATAACCTAGTTATTATCTTCGAAGAAATCTGCCACTTTCCAAAAATTTGATTCATTTTGATGGATGACAGCACTCTATGTTTATATTATAGCGCAATAGTATTAGTAGAGTAGCCATTTATTCGATTTTGAGCATTTTCAGCTATAAAAATGAAAACATCTTTTTTCGAGCACTGCATATTGCCTTCCAGTAAAAGAAAACTCTGGACAACCAATCCAGAACTTTGCTTCCTACGAATATTGATTGCCAAGCTAAAAAACCTACTACGATCGAAAGCGGAACTTCGTTTAGAGATATTTCGTTTCGCAGTTTGAGATAAATTTACGTATGTGTGGGATATGACTTATCATTCGAGCAGACGCTCAACAGGAGTACCTAATCACTGAAATGGATCTCAGTGAAAGATGAAATTCACCGAATATTCCAGTAGGTTTCCATGTATTGCCAAGTGGCCGTTGACTCCATCGTATCCAACGCAAGATTGATGGCTTTCGCAGGCCCGAGGTCGCCGAGGGGAGGTGCCAGGAGGAATCTCGGAAGAGGAAACGTCATATTTGTGGCTGCTGTGATCCCCTGCAGCATGTCAACAAGAGATCTGGCTTGGGATATTGACAGCGTTGCGGCCATGCTGTACCGATGTTTTCGTTGTCCGCTACCATGTTCCCGTTCTAATTCGATATCAAAAATCACACGTACCACCTACAACAGCGTTTTATTAGGAGCTTGAAACCGAATGCAAACGAAACGCAAAGTCATAATATAGGAGACACAAACTGTGAAGAAAGATGGACATTGCAAATAAACACAAAATTTAGATGAACAGCTGTTAAACGTTTACAGACACTTCAGCGTCTCCTACCGCTCGGTCGCAAATAGAAAAATACAAGTGTTGTATATTTTAGCAAGCGACTGGACGTAAATGTTAGCCAATGACCGTACAAAAAAACTGGCGTAGCGACTTTTATTCTTTTCCTATGCTTGAAAGGTGATCCATGAGGGCTGGAGAGCCGGTACTCTAATTCACAGCTCCATTTGTCCGAATATGCGTTTAACGCAGATAAAATTACAAATAATGCTTCCGTAAATAATTAAGGATACTAGCAACCACATTCAAATCAAAGCTCCGTGCCCATAACGCGTCCAGCCCAGAGATTAGTCAAAATATGCCTAGGTGACGGTGAAACAAGATGAGCGAAGATAAGACTATTCCATTCCTAGGCTTCCATAATGTTAATCAATTTAGTTTGCATAGAAGCAAATTCAAAGATATGAAATACGATCAGGACAAAGGTAACGAATGATAGCCACTGCTGTTTTACACGCATGCAGCATGAAATGGCGATGTCATAGTTAAAAGATAGCTTAACAGTGAAACACCGTGGCAGCATCATCACTACTGTTTCCAACAGCTCGATTATATGAGACACACCGCAGTGCCAACTCCCTTACTACTTATGAATGAGGAAGAAGAAATAAGCTTTGCCTTTGACGTTTGGAGGTGTTTGATGAGTCGTTGCTTCGCAGGTGATGAGATAGTCCACTCCTTCAACGACTCCCACTCTAGGCGTACAGAGAACACGTCCATATTGGAATATTCAGAAAGAAAGGAGAATGCGCTCCTTCTCACATCATTGTCTTCTTTCTGCGACAGGGTTTCCCACAAATCTTGCATGGTGGACGTCGATATATGAGACATGTCATCACGAAGTGTTTCCATCTCATAAATCGTCTTAAAGTCACATTCTGGAGCAAAATTCATTCAAAGAATGATGTTCTTATTTGCCAAATTTAGTAAATTTGCAGTCATAAGTTAAGTTATCATGCAAACAGCAAATAAGGTTTGCAAAAATTGAAAAAATTCTACACTTATTTACTAAAAACTCCCTAACAGAAGAAAAAGAATGGCTAGTTAGTCGATAAAAAATAACATCCGGATCAGTGAAATTCGCAACTGTCAACACAAAAAAATTGATAAACTGTTGAAAGCTTCTTGGGAAAAATGAATAACGCGTGCAACAAAAATGCCAACTCTCCTCAATCAGCAGCAATATGCCAACTCTCAAACAGGATTTGCAAGATGAACGATGGGAAAAAAACGCATATTGCATCTGTGTATTATGACGATCACTTTAAGCTTACAAATCACTGCTAAACTTCGCATATGCATGACCTCAGTTTGTGAACTTTAGACGGATGGACCTTCAGAGAGCAAAGATTTTTGACCCTAACGATTCTCTCCCTTCTCTTCGATGTTACGTACTCACCTCATGCGATCACTGCAGTACAACTCTCGGTTCGCCAAAAATGAATTTTATAAAAGCGGTCTAAATAAGAGCTCCCTGCACTACCACGTCGCCACGAAACCACGCAACATCAACACATCAGACACGGAACGGGAAGAGATCAACAGTCAGGGCAGAAACCCTCAATTTCTCAAAAAGAGCGCTTTTAGAATCATTAATCATCCGTGTAAAATTTGATAGTGATTTTAACAATTTCAAAGGAGGGAGCGGAGGGAACATCGCCAATCACTACAGCCAAAGAGGAGAAGTGTCGACGAATTGAAAATTTTTGATTACAAATCATAATGGCTTCCATGTGAAATAGCAGCAAAAAAGTATCTAAAACTCAAACTTCAATCGAAACAAATGACCTCTGATCGAATTTTCGAGATCCAACCAAATTCCTAAAAGTGCCTAACCAACAAGGACGAAAACAACGATCAAGATAAGATAAAAGTCTTGAATTTGGATTATAACATGTTTTCGTCAAATGCTGAGAACACAGGACGAACCGGATATCCCTCAACGGCAACTGTGACCTTCAAACGCTCTGGTGGTGCTCTAGTGCCAAAGCTGTTGAGGAACGCAAAGAGAAGGATCGGTGCCATGATTATGATTATCAGCGCGATCACCGACAGTACTCCCTTAAAGAATTTGCCTGCAGTTGGCGTCGGACGACCTCTGCGTGTTGCGAAATACTGAAATCAAGCAAAAACGCTCAGTAATAAACCTCAAATGACGCGCAAATATTACCAACAAATCGCACAGTAATGTATAAAGTACCGCATCGTTCTTGGTGGTTGAGGATGGAAGGTGGTGTGGAAAGAATCAGAATAACAAAAACTATTTCTGTTCTTGCGCAACTGTGTTGCCTCTTGGAGAATCAACTGATATCTGTCTGGCATTTACATATGCGCACATACAGATAGACATCCGCATACAGTATTAAAATTATCACTGACATAACCTCTGTCATACTAAAAAGATTAAAGAATTCTGGTGACATTGGAAAAATAAGGATAGAGATGGATTCTGTTTGATGGCAGGAACAAAAGTTCCTCCCCCAAAATCATGTCCCACAGACAGTATGGTATTCTCAAAGAAATTATGAGAGTTCGAAATTTTCAGCGTTTCAAGAACACTTCTTTCAGCCATTAACGAAACCTAATCCCGACTGGTGTTTGATGCTGTTAAAGGCAAGTTTCACGACGCCTACTGTATCATTGCGACAGTTGAAATCGCGAAATTTTTAACGTCCTTCGAAATACGCAGATGCCATTTTGCCCAGGGATAAGATCTCACTCCTACCAAATACTATGGTAATATTTCGTAACTAACACAACAATGGAAAATCGCGTCATTTTCACAAACGTTTCAAAATTGCGATATTGTCTGACTCTGTCGATGATTAAAAAACCCTTTCTTGACTTAACTCAGGGTACCAAGTCTGAAGAACAGTCCTGCGGCTACGATAAAAGTTTAATTTTAAAACGTCTCAGTGACGCTCTACGAATGAAGTGCGGTAACCGCTACTAAAAAGTATTTTATTGTTGGGCAAAGTGAAGGGTTAACAGCATTGATTTATGAGGACGAGATGAAAGGCTCTTAGAAAAGGACCGGTTCTCACATTTTAAAATACGCTCGAGTTATCGGAGAAAAGAATACTTGCAGAGAGTGAAAAAGAGTTGAGGGATGGATCGGGGGATGTAATAGACAATTAATTGTCCTAATATGCGCTCCAACAATCTGTGCCGGCGCTAGCACAGTGGTACTCGAAACAGAAATGTGCAAAGGCCCCATTAAATGTTCTCAGCTAGGCAAAAATATAATGAAACTTGCGTCATGCACATCAAAACATCCAAGGGGAACAACGTAATAGCACTTACGTTATCAAACCAGTGGTCGAATTGAATCCAACAATTTTGTGCGACCACTTCGTTGAAATAATTCTCCATACGAATAAAATCGCCCATTGTGAGCGCAGTGGATGTAAACGTCCAATCCATAGCAGTGCGTAGCTCGAACAGAAACGGAATGTTCAGATATCTTCAATAGGCCCATCACATCAACCTCGTATTCTCAAAATACTAGATGAATCAAAGTCAGCTTGGCTAAACTAGAATCACAGTCAAGCATGCATCATCCCGCAAGTTTCATTATTTGCAAGCAATTTATAAAAGTGGTTGGTGTGATGAGTGACATCGCAAAAGCACGAACTGTGCTGGCTGATGCGCTTCTCCACTTGCTTCTGTATCCACAATTGCAGCGACTAAAGTTACTGTCTTTTTCTAGCACCTAACAGTTCCACTTAGCCTATAACAATATGCTCAAACAAATTTACTGCAATGAAGCGAAAAAAAAAACGCATAACTATAAGCCTGCCAAATGATTCTTCCAAGAAACCAAAAATCCAAACTGAATTTTTTCGCCACAACGAAAAGGAAACCAAAACAAGCCAAGCAGCTTTTGCTCCCTTGTGTCAAAAAAGAAATTTTTACATTCCGGCTCTAATCGTCTAATTACTTTTGCGACCAACGTATCAGTTTGAAAGTTGCGATATCCGATCAACCTACAATGCAAAAAATGCGTCGAATTCGCAAATCCAGCTTCAGTTGTTGTCGAGTTGAAGATGTCGATCACGCAGACAATTTGGCAGACAGTCAGACCGACCGACAGAGAGATAGTAGACATACGACGTTCTCATATTGTGTGTTGAATATTCAAATCTTTAAGTACGCAAAAGCAAAAAGCAATGAAGAGAATGCGAACAAACGAGCAAATAATGGTTAACATTTTGAGGATGAGTAGCCTTGCTAGTCCGTAGTTCTCGGTGAGGATATTCTGGTTGACCACAGACGGATATCCATTGCGAATATGCCATGCACTCATCAATAGATATGCACACTTAATTAGGTACAGTGCTATTGCGGCACCATTCCACGTCACGGAACGCCCTGCAATTCTAATTAACAAACAGGCACTAACAAGACACTTATTGATTTCTGTCAAATACTCGCATGGTGGTAAGCCTTCCAGAGGCCAAGCTATGGAAAAATTAAATATCTTTACTGAGATAAGCAGAAAGGACCGGTGCTTTCAGATGACGGCCTATGTACAGATAAACGAGAAGTAAATTTTGGAAGATGGGTACGAAGCAACCTACAGCCTAATACATACAGTACCGTCCGTTTTAACGCACGATCAATTTCGAAGGTTTGAACAATTATCTTACTACACTCCTCAACCCGGTTCACCTTATTTTAATTTGATTAATGGGGTATCCAGCCTGACTCTACTTCGCTTTGTTACAACTGTCCCATCCTTTCCTCACTCCTTTCCCTTTCCCTTCCTTCCTCAACAATTACGACAAAACACTGCTGCATCACGATAACACTGAAGCAGATGGAGCAAAGCCAACTTAATAAGAACTGAAATATTTCAAGACTTGAGTGAAAAAAAGGCTTGCTGGCCCAAATATATGAAACATCTGAATGCATTAAATATATCCATATCACAACCACGATTACGTTAAGTTCATCGCAAAATTAATAACTGAGCACTTGAGAGCATGATTCGAAATAAATCCACATGAGAGACGCAAAACAAAGCAAAAAAAGATGCATTCTGCACAAAAATCTGAGCTTTTCACAAGCAAATGAACCATTGTGAGGAAAACGTGGAAACTTTTCAAATGGAATTCATCATCAATCGACAATCGACGGATGCAAAACAGCTTACCGGTAATTGAAGGTACGAAGAAAAATATTGCTATATGAAGAAGGAATACGAGGAGCAAGTAGAATGCAATTCGAAAGACGATACGTTTTGACAGGTACAGCCAACGATCGACAATCATGATTAGAAAAACAACTAGCAATGTATAGGCGAACCAACGCGGTAGACGAGATGCCTGAAATTAAACTGCTCATAAAGAACGTTGAAGATTTGATTTAGGCGGAAAAAGAAAGGTGAATCAAAATTCATCGCAACGAAATGAAACACCGTCAATTCCGCTTATTAAATATAACCGTTGCAGTGTAAAAATAGACACGTAACAATACGTGGCAAGTTTAACGAAAATTCTTCTGTCTTCGAATATTCCCTCATATACCAAAAAAGCAGATCCCGTAAGCTTCGGAGCTGGAAATTAGTGAAAGACGACACATCTGGAAGTAGTTGGTGGCAAAAAAGACAACTCGACTTCAGTGCCCATGATTCGTAGAACCCTTCCAGATACTCAACATGAGGCAACGTGTAGTAATGTCTGGCAGTGAGCGAAAAGCAGGGAGTATATAATGTGCACGAATCGAATCATCAAATCATGCATAACGGACCCATTCACTAATCCCTATCAATGGTAGGCAGAAGGAACAGGAAAAAATACCTGCACATCGAGCAGCACATTGCCCGAGCCACCTTGCCCAATCATGGAATAAAACATCGAAATAAGGACTAGACAAAGAGCGTCGCAACTGACCATCCACGGGTACCAATCGATTGAAGAAGGCGGCTTCTTCGCCAAGAGCGCCTTTATAAATGGTCCACACGAGAATCTTCGCTGCAACGAGAATCCCACTCAACATGGCTGCAAAACTGTCGGCATAATCACTACATCTGAATAAGCCGGATTATATTCACATACGACTCCACCGAAATATCACGAAATGCTAAAGATGGAGAGATCATCTTCGGAGAATGTGAAATTTCTATTTCTTAAAGGAGAAAATAAAATCAAGAAGAATTGAGTCTGCAAGGAAAAGAGGAAACGTCACGGAAACTACTGCTTCCATAATGAGAAATAAACTATAGTGCATCAGTGAAGCTAAGGAAAATTTGAGGTAGAAGAAACCTCCAATGAGAATCGATATCTGAAGGATTAAACTGTCTGAAAATTTGGTCCATGTGAAGTACCTTCTTCTGAGCTGGAAAGTGACCATAACGTGACTATATGTACAAGACTGCGAGGTGAATTCCAATTTTACAACATAGTATACAACTATTTCTCTAAAACAAATGTTATTTCGAAGCCCACGGGTAACCTTTGCATTTGATTGCTCATCCGTTTGTCCACCCTGTTCAGTAAGATGAAAATCGAAATCGGCGCCTCGCTCTCGGATGTGTCGGTCATCCCCCCACATTCCGAGTCTCAGTAGCTTATACCGATGAAGAAATAACATCGACAACAGTACGACGTCCCAATAAGTTCCATTAGCAGAAGCATCCATAGCAAGCAATCTGAAAAGTAGGGCAGTGTAGACTTCTAGAAAAGATAGAATTCCAAGCGCTTTTCTTGAAGAATTCAAGAGCTATTCCTTAAATTCCTGAAAATATTTCCTGAAAACTCTTCAAAAGATGACAAGTTTTTGAGCATCGATGAGGCTGGGAGAGGCGCGACAATATTCAAGGCTATCGCGTTTTTCTCTCATCTTCACAACAGAAATGATAACAGAAAGAAACCGTGATAAGAACAAAGAAGATTCAGAAGTTCAAAGTGTGCTTCGTGAAGACGATAGAATACTCAACATGTTTGTTTTTTTCTGAAAACGCTTCAGGCAGATTCATTTAACTGTCATGCCCAAAGTTACACGTCGTCTGCACCGTTCACGTCCCCCATCCAGTGTTTTGGCGGCGCCCATCATGATGCGTTTTTCGATTTGTCTATTCCTCTTATTCCTTTCGTTCTTCATATCAAAATTTAGATCGCAAAGATCTCGACTGCTATAGGCGCCTAATTTCTGTTGCCGCTCAACTAACCCTCATATCAGCAATGGCTACAAATCATTTCAGAAACCTTGACTGACCTCCAAGGATTTCTCTATTGCACGCATGCTGCAGCTGCAAATTTTTTTATCAACAGCAGTGCGATAAAGTAAACCTCTAATTAACTTGTGTTTCTCCGTACCTTTAGTATGAAAATAGATGAACGTGCTAACTCACCTCGAGAAACGAAGTGGATTGCCGCCATCAGGATTAGCTGCAGATGACCATGCAGGAATCATTTCGTTTTGAAAGAGCAATCGAAATATGATTATAAACTGCACATAAAACGCACTAAAAATCCAAAATATTTGTGGTGGACGAGGAATGCACAACGCCCCCCATGCGAATACCTGCAATTCCATTCTAAGTTAATCAGTAACCACTTCTTCCGGAAGCACTGCATTATAATGAGCACTTTTCCTTTGAATATATCATCATAAAACTCGAAATGCATATTTGTGCGCTCTAAGCATCCGAAACAGCAATCTCTCACTTACCAAAAAAGAGTTTCGCCTACTAATCGAAAAAAAAAACTCGCTCTGCACTGTAACTAGAATCACAAAACAAAAACCTTACCATTAACGGGAACGGAAACGTGAGCAGCGATGGTTTCGAAAGATGCAAAACCAACATCAGCACGAAGCAAACCAACTCAGATTGCGCCATAACCGTATGCGAGACGCTGCAATCGTAATTCGGTCAGATCTTCTACTACAACATTCGGGCCAATTTTAGCTGTCACGAACGTTGTGAGACCAACTGCATCATTTTTATTCGTCTTCTCAACGCAGTACCTTATCAAATTTTTGCATTTAATGAAACCCCTAAATCCTTCTGTTTTCAAAAAATTTAAGCAATTATTTCAGGTAATTCTGTCCAGAATGACAACAGAAACTAACCAATATAGGAACTTAAAAGCGGGATGGATGGCTCGCCACTTATCTAGCGCCTCATTCCAGAGAGCCTCCGAAGAAGCAATCGACTGAAAGTCATCACGAAGTGAAAGTTCACCGCGCAATGACTCCAGCTTCTCGCATGAGTCCGACGACAATAAGCGCTGTAAGCAGTCAACGTTTTATACTGCTTCGACTTTTTATGCCTACAATGAGCCAACAATACTCTGCGCAACGGCACTGCGAACGGCAATGAGAGCCGCTTTACTCTTTCCAAAACTCACTACTGGACAGTGCTGAGCTCGCCACACAGGATGGCGTGGGCGGTAAAGCATTTGGCGCAGCCCACGCAACCTCCTTTCACTTGCATATGCATCACACATGAACCTACCATCAAAGACAGAGCACCGTCCCACCGTGCAGACCGTACCACACTACAGAGATTTACCAAGCTACCCACATTTAAACATCTGCACAATGTGCTTTCCAATGATTTCCTAATCTTTAGCGAAAAAAGCCAGTCGCTGGTCCCCCAAACGTACCGCATTTTATTGGCGGATGATGAATGCGATTACGAATATTTCTGGAATAGAAATTTTTCACCCATTATATCCGTGTTTTGACCTCAATTAAGCAACCATTTCATACTAGAAAGTGTTGGGTTTTTGCAACTAAATGAACTCTACGATCTGAACCAACTACTTGAAACCAACAATTCGACAATGATCATAACAACGCCACACCAAAGCTTAATATTTGCTTGCCGACGGATTCAAAGCCCTTTTGTTTTTGCCTTAAAAGGCGCCGCATTTCATCTATGATCATAAACCCTCAATTCTTCCAGCAAATCTTCTACAAAATGAAATAACCAAGAGACGCTGAAATGAGGGTGAAACATCATTCCAGGTGGAGGTCAAACTCTCATCATATGGAACACGATGAAAAAAAAGCAGGTCAGACCTCATGAAGAATCTCTTTTATGCAGCGTTTATCATTTTCGAGCACATGTGCGATATATGCATGTCCTTTTGATATTCGAAATAACCATTCCGGATTGTTCACCAATTGAAGAAGATGTATTGCAGTCACGCGCACACTATCTAATACCTAAATAAGAGATTTTAACATATCTTTCACAATGGACGGCGCTAAAACTTCAGGATTCCACTATGAAAAACCTTTGATTCTTTCCGATTAAATCTTATTTATCCAACAAACGCACTATATTATCAATATAACTTTCCTATACCGCATATAACCTTCTCAAGAGTGGAAAACAACATCGTGCCTTTGAACGTATCAACCCAATAAAGGAAATTCTGAACCTATCTAGTATCCGATAACATAAACGGACGCTCAACTAAGATAAAAACGCAATACCATAAATTGGGATATCCTTCAAGCTATCGGAGAGAGAGAGAGATAACAAGCACAACAACAAAAAAAAAACCAACACACTTCCGTTTCTGCTATCAAGGAAGAATAAAGAAGAAATTGGACGGGGTGGAATTGCAGAAAAAATCTAGGATAGTTATCAACCCTTTTCCATCTTTTCCCTTCGATGACCGGCAATAAATTAAACAACTTTGCAACCCACATTTAAATGCTCTCCTAAAATAATCCTCAAAATGTCGCTGCTCTGACTCGCATTTTGTTTCAACCAACCTTTCGATCTGATCAAAGGGCACGAATTCTTGTAAATGTCGGCGCATACGCAAAAAGATATCCAAACGCTTCTTAATTCCAATATACGCTTAAAAGATAGGGGAGGATCGTCGGATTCAATAGATCATTTCGTTTGTCGCTTTTTTCTCTCCATTTATTTTGTCACTTTTATATCTTCTGCATGGAACAGGATAATATCATCCTCTAAAAGGCTCTAATAAGTCCTGGCATATACCAAGAATATCCTTCCTTACAGCCAGCAGTTCACTATTTGTTCCTTTCGAAGAAATTATGCAGCGCCGTTGACAGTAATATTCAGTTAGGCAAGTGCATTAAACAGGGACATTCTTCGCGAGCGAAAGGTTTTTTGATCAACCGCGAGATGGTACTCGCCAGTGACTACAAATCATACCTCAACGGTCTTCTCCACCATTGTCGAGTCATCCATCGCAGTGATCGGCATATCAGAAGTACCGTTAAGTGCCGAGGACAAGCACCTTTCGCGACCTGTCTCGTCTTCATAGCTACCGAGCCATTTCGGAAAGAAGCGCTCGCTCGTTTGATGGTAGTATCCCGATCTGTAATCATCATAGCCTCAATACAAGCCAAAGGCCACACTTTCCTGGACGGCTATACTCAAACAACATACAATCCAACGACAACCGTGGTGGTCCAACATTACATTAATGAAATACAGCAACATATAGGCTAAATAAGATCAAAACAAAGAGTTACCGTAACTAGCAATCTTTTCATAAAGCGAATATTACAAAAGCGAGTGAGCGTCCAGTTAAAGCACTGCCACTGCACTAAAACAGCAGCTTCTATATTCATAAAATACTGAGATAACAGCAACCGTAGAAACGTTATCGGTTGAACTTCAACTTGCTTCGGCAGCTTCAGACGCCAGATTTGCCAAAAATTCTCGGAACTCCCAGGAAATTATGAGGAAGTGGAAAACAGGTGTGCATCAACGTGTACCCCAAACCTGAGCGTTTTGTCGAGAGCGAATCCAGAAAATTTTCGGCCATCTTATTGAAAAATGCTCCAATGGTAAAATCTAAAAGCATTCCACTAGCAGCGCGGTAGAAAAAATGAAAGAAGATGAGAGTGGATGGAGAAGAGAGTGAAACTAAGCGAAGTAGGACGGATGAAACCTCTTGATTTCCTCATGAGATCGAGGTAGAGGTCCACAAGATGCTGGCATTTCCCGATCTTCTTCCGCTACCACCGTCTCTATCCAACTAACATTGCAATGCAGACGCCGTTCGCTTTTGCGCGCCTCACGCTGCTTTACTTCGAGCAGCAATTCAGCACCTCTGCAAACGCTACTTCACTCAAGCAAATGATGCAATTCGCATTAACCAACTTTTTGCACTGCAACATGAAACATCCCAGTTCAATTAATTCCATCGGTAATTTACGTTACGTTTCTTTGGCAACTAGAAGATAGCCTATAGCGGCTAAATCTACTATGCGCAAGTCTAATACGCACAAAATGACCGAAAACATACAAAAGAGTTCTGAACACAAGAATCCAGCCTAATCCGCCTAACAGGTGGTAAGCTAGATTAACCTGAAATTTGAAATCAACGGTTACGAATTTCTGCACTCTCGTCAACACCCTGCCTTGATCAGCATCCGAACTTATGACAGCGCTATGAACGTGTGACATTAGCCGTGTCAGCAGCATCCTTTCTGTTCCATCATAATGCACGTGGGATGATCCGGATACTGAAGAAAATAATCATCTACGATCCATCTTTTGGAACAGCCCCAAACAGAGATTACATCGAAAGCTGTATAACGCATCTCTTGATCTACCGTTGAGCGCAATGATCATCATATTCATGATTAACAACGGGCAACACTATCCTCTATCTCAAAGCTAGCCTTGACAACGGAAACTAAAGCAGTGAAAAAATAAGAAAAACCTCGATCCAAGGATACGATCGGCTCTGTAATCGACGATAACATGTTGGAAATAATATGAATTGAAGATGCGCATTTGATAGACGAGTGCCGCAAAGCAGAGTATATCAAAGAATAAAGTGGAATAACCTCCGCGCAATACACAATTCGATGCTACACAATGAACTCCCAATACTCGCTCTAACCAGCACGGTGCAATCCAACCAAATTCGCACATTGTATTCTCAAAAATTACTCTCAACCACAATATAAGTTATTGACTGCAATGAAAAAAATGAAAAATCAAACCACTTCAACATTCAACAATGAAAATATTTCAAAGCAGATTCTAACATTACTTTTCAGTTTTCAACCCTTAAAAATGCGATCAGAATTTCAATGCTACGCTTAATAGTACTCATAATATTTAACCACAATAAGCTCAAGTTCACAACCGATTATCGGCACTCAGAGGGAACGCATTACATTCACTCTCAGATGTTGATTTCCGTCACATACTGCTCAATACTAGCAATACAATCCCCAGACCATATTTTTTGAACGCTGAATGCAAAGAAAAAAAAACAACCGGCAATATCTTTACTAAAATTTCCATTCAGAAATATTCATAAATATACAGTGCAAAACGCTTTCGATTCATCAAGAAAGGCCCACTTACCAAATACAACGCTTTGATGGCAAGTACCACCAAATTATAATAGACAAGACGATTCCATGATGCGGTGAATTTATGAAACGGCTGTGCAGCGTACAATTCTGTTCCCTTCCACAGAAGTGCAAAAACTGTTATTAAATAGGCGAATGCGAATATCGATCCTCCTTCGATGCAACACACCACCACTAGCACCAGTGTAATCCAGTGTGAGTAAAGAAATATTGCCGAATGTACATAGGCTACCAGGTTTCTGAAAAATCTTTCAACAGCACGTAACATGATGAAGTTTATATTTTTGAGCAGCATACAAGCACAGTAAATGCTCTCGCTTATGTAGAGGGCGAGCATCGACACAGAAGTGATAGCAATGTCTATTGGATAACTGACCGCTACATGAAATGCCGTGTGTGGCGTGGATTTCTCTTGAGTTTCTATTTCGTGAATATTATACAACGGCGGCAGACATGACAGTTTCAGCTAACTCTTACCACGATTTTCTAGCCCTATTTTGTTTAGAAATAACAATAAAGACAAACCCTTTCGTTGATATAAAATCTTTGTACATCGATGGAATTGTCTGCAGTGGATGTGACAATGGTGCATTATCACCTCCAGGATGATCCTTCTTAAAAGAAACAATACAGCTGAATAAACCACGTTGAGGATAATATTGATTAATTAAGAATAAATTCCAAGCAAAAAAAACTTCTCAACAAAATCTATAAGGCGCTTCGCTATAAATGCACAGAATCTTGCAAAAATGCTTCAAAATGACTCTAAGCATACATCACCATGCAACTAATGAAAATTAACGGAACACAAAAGACAGTAAGAGAAAAGGAATCGATAAGTCGAGCCAATAGCAACGTTACACAAATTCAGCTGCTTTACTCATCAAAAGACTGCAATTCCCCCAAACTGTTATGTCGAAAAGAAATCTCTAGAGGATTGCTAATGTTTACATTGACAATGATTGCCTCACCTATAGAAACATCAAAACGCGCGACTGTTTCATAGTGTGTCTAAGTCCAACGCTATCAATGTGACAAATGTGGAAGCAGAAATTGTGCAAGAGCATTACCAAATACGTCATTATATTATTGCGTCAGCAGTTGGCAGTTTATAGGCGCAACTCTTCGTTGACATACTATTCATCCCTTGCATAATTTGATGCTACTATCAGTCAGGAAATATTACTGATCCAACGATTCGTTGTAAACTATATTCACTTATAAAATAGCGAACACTCCAACCACTGAAGAATATGTAAAAAGTTACTGACAATTACAAATGTAAAACTTGAGCAACTTACATCCCTAGTGAAAACGTCTTTTTGCACGAGGACGAGCAGAATAAAAATATAATCGGCAATAATGATAGGGCAGGAAGAGATCGAAGATGGCAGTAGAAAATATTTCTGAAGTGATTCCGGCCATCCATTCCAGAAATGTTCAGAGCATTTCGAGAACTGAAACCATTCCTGCTGCTAAGCTACTAAATTATTACAAAAGCAACGTTTAATGCAAGATATTTGCTTCTGTAATCAGCTAGTTCAAATGCTCACAGATATTTGGCGATGACAATTAAAAGCAAAAAAAGCTTAAAAATTATCACGAGAAAGCTTTGTTAAAACGATGAAATTATGAGTTCACTACTTGAGGCATGTGCCATTCAAACTTGTGCTATTCAAACTCTAAAGTACTTTCGACTCCGTCATTCAACTTTTCCCTCTTTTTGAAGCAGCGCACTGCACGTCGCTCCGCTAGAACTCTCTGCGCTTTCATCAATTTATTTATGTGATCCGCTAACTTCCGGCTGTGTCCAAAGGAAACAACGCTGCTGGTGTATGGTCTATTCGCGTACTAATACTGAAAACCTCTTTAACGATCACATGAGAACATAAGATCAAACCTGATGAGGACAGCCAAGTGCAGAAACGTACTCAATAATAAGAAGCACTAAAAAGAAACGCGAATAAGCAGGCCATAAAAGAGCTTGTCTGCGTCTCGAAATCACCCGCAATAGTGCAATTGAAGTAAGCAAAAGTAGTCCGTAAACGTCATGGTGAGCACACACTAATATCACACCGTATATCAATGATACCTATAAGAATTTTAAACTATACGAATATTACTGATCAGTCACAGGCGTTACACAACGCATAAACTGAAACTGCCCTATAAAGACAACGAAGCATACGAAATGCAACGGACGAAAGGTTATCAACCGGAACATAACAAAAGAAGCTTGACCTTAATTATTGTCTGCTGATCAAATATGCATAAATAAACATTAAAGAGTAAGTTTAAAGCTTTTACTGAAAAGTAATATTTGCCATATGATGGCTATGAGATCAGAAAAAGAAACCCCTGTCGCAGAAAAAACGCGTTGAAAAGCACTTTCTTTAAAATATCACTTAGGCATTACTTTGGTGGAAACGAAACCTGCCTCAGTCAAATATAAACCGATATCTCTTAACTGCACAAAAATACCAAAATGTACGCCAATATACTTTGCTGCAGTATTCATTTGAAAAAAAAGAACTCACCTCGACACCGAACTTATGCATGGAATATTTAGCCAAAAATTTAATAAGCGAGGAAATATCCTGAAATAAAAAAAATTTTTTTAAAGGCACCTTGATACTCTGCGCCATCCATGCTTTTACAATCTCATCACATCAGCGATACCAGTCAGGATCCAGGATCCCATACGTTGTTCAGCGTTCGCTCGCTAAACAGTTTCCATCAAATACCATTTCAAGCAGAACCAATCGACAGAAAACAGACTCCAAATCTTCACTTCGTTTATAATATCCCACTATTTTCACAAATCTCAAACCGAACGAAGATGCTCTATGAAAATGGTCGATGAAGTGAAGCTACTTTGAAATGAACTTGCCGAAATGAGTGTTGATAATGCTGCTAATGCTCTAGAGATCATGCTTACCAAATTTAACGAAGAAATGAGCGATGCAAATGATAGCTGGGATGGCCTCGAAAGTATTTTTGTTCGAAATAAATCTAAAAGACCTGATCAAATAAGTGATCAAATTAATGAAAATTCCTATTTAGCAGTGATATATCGAAAGAAACTGTTTAGATGCAACAGCGATACATCCGAGGTCATCTTTCAGCAAGGAATGCTGCTCACAAAGTTAAACATACCTCATCGGCATTGCTCCGCTTGATTTCACTCAACCATTGGGTCCTGTCAGCACCGAAGACACACCTCAGTGAAATCATCAACAAAAGTGCGATTACTGGCCACGTCTGCAACTATTCCACTTTAACGCATGTCAACCAAATGCAATCGCTTAGACAAACAGATAGTGGTTCCTTTACGTTAACCTCAAAATGCATAAAACATTCGAGAATTTGATAAAAAAAAGTTGGAAAGCACGCCATGACAACTGTTGTTAAGTTCCATTTTTTGCTATTGCATTTGGCAAGCCAGATAATACTGCACACATGCGAAAGAAATAATCATCTTGTGCTGATGCGTGCAATCATCCTTCCCTAACATCAATTAGATTCAAGTCATCCAGGCCGGGGAAACGGTTCTTCCATATCACCTTTGAATTTTGAAAGTCTCTGTCGAAACACGAATCGGCTAATTTCGTCACTGAATACCCTGACTGGCCGAATATACACATGTGGGAAAAGGTGAGCGGTAATAAAACAAACCGTTGTATATCGACTTAGTCAGCAAACACCGGTCGCACTCCTTAAGTCTAATTTCAACGGTTCTTGAGTACGACAAACAAGAATACACAGAGATCGACAGAGTAGTAGTGTAATTTCGTAATGCGGATCGCAGAAAATGCACAATTATTTTGATTAGAGAGATCACAATTACTAAATCATTAGTGAACCTGAAGTAAAAAATGAACTGTTAAAAAACCTTCAACAGTAGCACAAAAAAGTCAAAAGAAAGCGAGTGTGGAAATCCGACGACAACAAACAACGCTGCTGAATCTTTGAATTGCAAAATGCACAATGAGCAAGCCACATTCCACAAACCTTAACTAACTTTTGAAAACATGCTTCACGAATGTCTCCCAGTTCGGATACGAACAAAACAACCAACCTGTTCGGGCCAAAAACCGATCCATTGTGCAGTATTGCGATCAATAAGAAATGCTCGTTGACAATCTGTTGGGAAAACAAGAACGGGCAATTGTATAGCCGAGCTAAGAAACGAGAAGAGCCATAACAGCGCCAGAAGAACGCTCGCCGCACAATTCGCCACTGTGCCTACAATCAACCTTAACCGCACTCCTTTTGATCGGAAGCTATATAATTCAATTATGTTAAAAGCTAAATAAAGCTTACAAGCAAAAATGAATGAAGAATAAAAACAAACAGACTGTAGGAGTGGAGACGAAAATTACTGTCGATAATAACAGAAGCATAAGACCGACTGCCGATATATTTAACGCCGCAAAAGTGCATAGAAAAAGTGATAGCAAATTGTCATAATGAGCAGCAATTGCGATGGAAAGAGGAGAAGAAGGACGCCATGAGACATCAGGTGACGATTCGAATCTGCAAAAGGAAATGCCAAATGCAGTCAGTGATGCCCACCTCATCACGGAAATATCATACGTTCGATGTGAATGAAATTTTAGTACTGTGAGAGGATGGAAAATTTCCATGCGGGTTAAAAATAAAACAGATCTCTATTAAGAGAGACCTGAAAAATGAGGCAACACTTCCGAAAAATAAGAAGATTCATGAACATAAGGCAGCTGCAAAAGAGTACAGCTCTCCCATCACGAAACTGCCTTCCTCAATGGCCATACAGCTCACTTACAATTATAGTAAAATGTTCCGAAGCGCCGCTTTCTTCAAACAACTTTCGACGCAACATGGAGAGTGAAAACCACTTTCTCTGCAAGCTGAAATTCAAGCTTGGGATAAAAAGCTTCCTTATTGAATATTTTCACATTTTCTGCTGCAAAATAATGCTCTGGTGATTCAATTTACCACTTTTATAATCTTAAAGTCATCGCTGGGATAGAGTTTGTTGTAAGTTTTTTGCTCATCCCGACAATAAACACAAAAGCTGACACCGATAAAGAAAGATGGAATAAAAGACTATCAATGTCGAAAGCTTTTTTCAACTCACATTTGAAGTTTACCCAGTCAGAGACATTCAAAAAAGCGAAAAGAAACTTGAAGTGATCACTCAAAGTGGAAACGACCAATAAGGGTTTCATAATAGTGGGAAACAGAAAAATTGCAACTACTGAACATACTATTATGTCGACATATGATAACTCTTATGAACACATAAAACACTGTGGAATGAGATTTTTTTTTCAAAACGTGGATCTTTTTACCTTTTCACGTGAAGAAATATAAGCAGTAAAATAAAAATGATTGGTAGCCATAATGCTGAGATAAGAGAAGCAACTTCTTTTGATATCCATACATTAGTATGCATCGATCGCCATTCTCCATATATCAACGAGTATAGATAGTAGAAGCAAACGTATAATATGCCTAAAATATATTCTAATAAAAAACGTCTGAGGGGTGCCACATTTGCCGCTGCGATAACATGAAAACTCCGGAAACTTCGGTACTCTTACTGCGGTAAGTTCTATCATTTAAAAACATATGCATCCGTGAAAAAAGTGTTTAGATGACAAGAAATTGAACACCGGAGGCCAAAGTCAGAGACCCGACGGTATGAGCCCATCTCCTCGGTTGCTTGCGAACTATCCGATTCCAACTAGCATCTACTTCACTTATTTAGTCGCTGAGAAATCAGCTATCGGATCTATTATACATTACGTGTTATGTGGCAAGTATAGATGCGTACGTATCATAAAATGCTTACGTTACAAAATAACTTGATATGTGCAAACGCAGAAATGCTCCAAAACGTGAATAATATGAGGAAAAGATCTACAAAATTGCTATTAAAGAAAAAATGCGCAAACGATTGGCGCATATTTGTGGCATTCCCTTTCCTTAGGAACTGCATGTGTCTTTTTGAATAACCGCCGTAACAGTAATAAAAATTATTAGCTTCAACGAATGACCATCATTTTATAGGGCAGTTACATGGGTAACTTAAAATCACATTCACACTGGATAAAAGTCTTTAGCAACCTTCTTATCCACAGCATTACTTGTTACAGCGTCTTATTCATAAAAAAAGAAAAAAACATAAACAATACACCTCAATGCATTAATACCTGAACGAAGAATGGTGGTTGACAATTGGCGCTTTTGTCTGCTGATACTTTTGCCGCCCATGCATACCTCTCACAGCCAAATTCACTTTTACCAGGAATTTCAAGCATAGAAAAAAAGATCATATCAGTGTAACGGCGACTTACATGCAAAGAGGCAGATAAATGGTGTTATCCACTCGAACCTGTTACCGCTATCAAAAGCGACAGAGACTCGTCGTACACAAGTGTCGACTGTACCCTGAGACGGGCACCCGTCCAAGTAGCGCATTATATAAAACGGCATACATAACAACCACTACAATGAGATTATCGCCGAATAACGTCATAACATTTTGTTAGCTTATAAAGAAATTGTTCGCCTCAAGTGAAAGCATCGATTGCCTCGTTCTAATTTTGCATGAACATAAAACATTTCACTGCCATTGGCGATTACGACAATAGAGAGAGAAAAAAAGCACTCAGTTAACACTATCGGATGTTATCGAAAATTGAATTGTACAGAAATATTTGCGGCAATTGCAAACAAACAGATGATACCTGGGAAAAATGTATGCCAACTATACCTTAGAGTGACTTACAAAAAGACCAACAAGTATGCCAACAAATTTGACAAGAATTGAGCACTTTTGTTCCTTTAACGCCATACAGCCAACATTTTCAAGAATAATAAGTAATATCGGTCAGCTCGTCCGTTTTGATAACACCTTAGTAGGGTGTGGAATAGAACCGATTAGCAAAATTTATAGCGTTTTTAAATGACGGCAACTCAAACGGTAATTGGCACTGGAAATAACAGATCATACTTCCAATATATTGCACCACCCAATTCTCATTACCATACCTCTCGTAACCTACGAACTGAAACACACCTAACGAAGCATGTAAAAAAGCCGCCTGAGAGAAGTTAATCAAGCTGTCGACATGCAGTTAAGCAAAAATGTTTGTGCAAAACTATGCGAATTATTTATGATAGTGGCAGCGCTCAATTACCAACCCAATATTCAAGGTAAATATAGTGATAGCTGTGTTGCATTCAGTTGGCTCGATTTACCTTTATTGCGGTTATCTCTTTAAAGAGAAAATACGAACGATCACTGCGGTACTACAATTTTTTCTTCTTTTATCCGATGAATGAAGTGCATTGCCTCCGAAATCTTGCAGTGATAATTACGCGCAGTCATTGAATAATATAGGACTACTTTCACTATTCGCAGAACCACTATTGCTGGTCACGTTTATGGATCACATCACATTACACTATGCATCTGATATTAAAAACAAAAAGACCTTGCAAAATAGCGAATAAAAGTTAGCCGATCCCAAACTCGAACGGAGACCGATCTTTTCGATAACAACGGCATCGAAACTGCACAACGAGCATATATATTCTGCCAGCAGCAAAAACTAAAACTTCAGCAGAATATTTTTAATCAACCGTAATTCAATTACGTCGATAAGAGTAAAGTTGATTGCGAGTTATTATATCGCCGCCAAAAATCATATGACGCACCAGCTTCTGATCTCAACTACTTCCATTCGACTATAACTTCATTCCCAATCCATATATGAAAATGCGCAGCTTTCGAGATGTTAGTCAATATTTTGCTATTGCGTCATATAAGATGCAATTTGAAATATGTTAAATGATAACTAAAGAAACGAAAGTGGACGTCAACAAAGTCAATCTGCCAGCAACATCAGAGCATCCCACTGCCTTCGGCTAATCCCTCCTCTCTTATATATTGTCGAGTCAACAGTCGCAAGTTTTGTGGATTCCTTCGAGTTGAAGCCGCTTCCCTTTTTGGAATATGTTGCGCCAACCACTAATGAAAAGAAGTTGCAAAATGAATTCGAAATTCACCGATCATAACACCACTCTAAACGATTTCCGATTTGTACAGTTGCACATGGCAACGGCTCAAAGTTTATAAACCAAATAATAAGATCAGAAGGACGAACCGAAGCGTAGGTGATGAGAAAAGGTGCTACAGATAGCCGATGCCTTCTTTCGGCGATCAGTGAAAAGATGAGCCATGAAGCGAGCAACCAAACCAGGCTCAGCCACGAGGGAAACAATAGCGCCCAGGTAATAAGCGCCACAGGCGACAGCAAATAAAAATGTTTTGGTGTATAAACCCTCTCATTGTCACAATCGACCGATAACACTGTTACTCTGCAAGACACACGTATGCTGCAACTTCACCGAGCTAAATAGCTAAAATACTATGATTGAGCCTAGTAGGTTACAGTCTATAAATTCGAAACACCGGCCGGATTTCATATTTCTTGTGAGGAATTACCTTATTTGTCCTTACTTCAAGTGAGTTTATGTGTGGCAGAACTTTAGGAAACATGCAATGCGAACAGTTAATGTCTTGAAAGTAAACCACTCTCATTGGCCAACCCGACTGACCGCTACCGCACGAACGTTTCCATTAGACAGTGGGATATCTACAAACTTATTCACTACTCTTAACTAGTACTTCAGCACTGCAGTACAAACGAAAGAGTAAAAAAGCGATGTATCATAGAACTCACCTTCTGTCCCAAATGAGTAACAATGCGAGACAAAACTCGGCAAAACAGCCCAAATAGACGCTCCAAAAAGCTCCTTTACACGTATCCTTCGCATCATCAAGCAAGCAATAAAGTTTGCACACACCAAATATGCTGGAAGATGAATGCCATAACACCACTGGCAATATGACAGAATTGCGCTGGTTATGGTGAAGTGGGCAGCACAAGCTTGAAGGACTATAACTATGGGGTGCGGGAGAAGGGGTGTGGGAGAGGGAAATGAGACGTCCGGGCAGCAGATAAGGAAACGCGTGACACATTCAAACGTAACATTCACCGCCGTAGCCCCTACAGGCGCGTGTATTTCAGGTGCTGTGATGCTGTGATGCTATTTCAGGTGCTGTGATGCTGTGATGCTATTTCAGGTGCTGTGATGCTATTAATATTTCTCCAAGATTGTAGTAGTAAATGAACACTTATTAAGGTTAACCTGTTCAGATGAACTCTTGGTTAGGATTTTTTGAGCCAAATTCCACCATTAAAATCTAAAATTCCAACGAGCAGATGTGAATTTGACCGAAAAAAGATTTGAGCCAAATTTACATCTGAAGAAACTGGGCTAATGGCTTTCGAGTACCTACAAATAACAAAACTTTCAGCCATATCTCACGACATTCTAAAACGCAACAAAGGTGAGGAAGAATGAAGAATATACCTGCAAATTGATTCGGTAGCAAATCCTCTTATAAACGGAATTTGCGCAAGAAACTGTAAGAGAAGATGAGTGAGGACATAAAAAGTGCAGAAATTCAGCGTCAACTGTGATGAGGGGAAATTACGACGAAATGCAAATGCAGCGTTGAGAATAAGCGAAGTAATGAATAATGATAAATGATAAGCACTTTGAGATGAAATCGATGCAATTCCAAGCAGCAATAAGCCAAACACCTTGGTCGAGAGAGCATTACGTGGACCCATTCAAGCCGATGGTATAGTGCCGCTTCAGTGAGCGCAAATAACGACTTCCGGAATCACTTCAACCACCTCTGATCAATATGAGCGCATATGCGTGCACATCAAATCAACTTCTATCGTCGAAATATTTGGAAGAATAGCGTCGCGAAAACGATTGCAACGTCGACGAATAACAGCGACAATGACAAAATCGAAGCGCACCCGAGTTAGAGTGAGATAGAGATGGCACTCCAATGGAGGCACAAATATCTGCCTTAGTTCATCGCCTTCTTAAGTTATAGATCATTCTACAAAAAAAAATTGTGATGACAGCATTGCGTGAAAAAATCTCCTCTGGTTGCTTGATCATTCTCGAGACAGACCCACCGGTATGGGGATCAGCGATACCATAGCGAGTATGCACTCACAAATTTACTCACATAATATGTAAGTGGCACATGGAGACGCAAAAAAGAGGACAGTTGATGGTAAGAGCCGTTGAAGACGACTTCATGATGCCGTGACGGAGCATATCGTTAGTTTTAGCATCTCCATTAGACGTCTGAGTGAATATGCCGGTTATTTCAACGGATTTCAGCAATATTGAAAGATTATTCGTTCAAAGCATAGATCGAAACATACCTTTAGAGGTAATGAAATAGGGAATGATAATTGACTGATAAGAACTTAGCGCCACACTTTCCGCTAACTGCAACTAGAATGCAACTTTAGATATATCTCTGAAGTCGAGAGATTTTAAAAATAGACAGATGCAGTCGTTAATTAAAATATGAGCTCCTCGTCTAGCAAAGACCCCCCCAAACTTGTAACACCCACGTTAGTGACCGAATGTTACCGAAGGAGGTGCTCACCACAGTTGCACCAAATCCCCCAACATTGAATAATGGAATTTCAGACCTGTCCACATGGGTCGATGATTGTGTGGCAAGACTCTTAACGAATTGCTGCAGCTCAACGTTTTATCTCGTGGACGCTGGCAAAGTGTGAGCACTTGGAGATGCAACGAACACTATCGGGCAGAAGTTCGAGGAATTGAAGTAAAATGCTAAAATGAATGGACTATATGAAAAAATCTCAATCATACTCAAAAAGTTCCACCACAAAGATCAATCTTATATTGCAGTGCACTGAACTGCTTTAATATTCCACTTTCTGCATATAAGCTAATGTTTATTTATTGCTTCTCTTTCTCATAAATAGGATGTGAGGCTTGATAATCCAATTTTATCCATCTCTTTTACGAGTTAATACTAATTAAGTTCTATTGACTTATTCGTGAACGTTACTTAGCCCACCTCATATGAGTTCACTTCGAACAGTATATATGACATTATTGCGTATTCATTGTACATCAGAAGGGCTTTCGTCGTCGAGCATAACTTCTTCCATCGCCCCTACCTCAGCAACACATTATTTGCGATCATTGTGCGGCGATCTATGCATTTTTTGTGATGTTGGCACTATTCCATAATCGGCATTACACTTCCGCTCATCGCTTCTATGGTTTCTTATCAACAGACGTCGAATCCGTGATGCTTCTACCATTGCTCTCTTCGATACGTGCTTGATAGCAATTGAAGGATGTAATTGGGCGGTATTTTGCTTCAACGTTCCAATAAGTAGGCAATATAAGTAGGCTACAACATTATAGCTCTCCTCAACGGAGATAGAACCCTTCCCCCCTCCTTCATCCTCTCTTACTATCGTACATTACTCGTATATCACTGTGATAGTAATATGCTGAATAGTTTGTAAGGTTGTAAAATGTTGATGCATGCATTTATTGCGCATATACGTCTTACTGGCTCGTCATTCATTTTTGTACTTATTATAGGACTGTTGTGGAATATAGTCATTGCTTCGTTTATCGGCGAGTCTCGTTGAGAGGAAATACGATGAACATTGAATGCAACAACACAACGGCGACACGCTCTTCGTAAGTCGTTCTCGTTGAAACGCTTCTCTCACTTAATTAAACGAAAACGTCGATTTATTAACTATACTAGAAGCAACTTCAACTTTCTGCGATACACCTGTAAACTTAGGTTACCTGAGATCACGCTTATAATTGACATAGGTTTAACGAATCACAATAGGATGTAGCATAACGGATTGGACATGTTGCTATGATCGTTTACTATATTTCGCCGTTAGTGGCGTCACCTTTCGTAACCAAGTGAAACGATTCGAGTTCCAATTGCGGTGACGAGATAATCGCCAAGAAGAGGCAAATGGTATGTATACCTGACGTGAGCTTAATTTTGATTAATCATCCCAAGATAGTGCTAACCATAGGAAAGTTTTATATCCCGAAAATCATCAAAAAACGGTCTAAACATTAAAATTATTAAGGTATTTTCGTCATAGTATATATTTTTTAACTCACTAGAAGATCAGCAATATAGGTTTACAAGGCAATTATCAATTGTAAAATGAAATCACCGCTTTAAAAGAATATCGTCTATTGGTATCTTCGTCCGTATCTAAGAAGTGAGGAAAAGAAAATACGTGGAGACGATCCGTTTGAAATCGTATCTTGAACATGAAAATCTAAGCACTAATTCGTTGTCAGTTGGGATATGAAACGAGAAAGGCGAAAAGCCGATGAAGGAACGATTCATTTTGAAATCGACATTTCATAGCAATGAAAGAAACGATCGAAGAGAATTCATATGAATACTTGGAAATGCTAAGCTTCGCTTCATATTGCTCTGAAAAAAGGATGGCCAAAATGAGTTGTTATTTGAGCTTAATGATCGATCTTCTAGCGCTCACGCATGTGGTGTTCTCTATAAATGGACAAATTACGTACTCGGCTGGCAGAGGAGATACTTCGAATTGGAAGATGGAGTTTTCGTTTATTATAAAACACAAAACGAAAAGCAATTCGGCAGTCGTGGATCGATTACAGTGAGATGCGCGATTATTGCGGTTCGTCAATTCATTTCCTCTTCGATGATTTCTTTTAGTGGTACTATCAAGATTACTCTCATTGTCATCTTTAGAGTGGAGAAGTCGTTGAAAATCTGGGAGATCTCTTTTTTCGACCTAAAATACTCTCTATATAACTTACTACAACACGAAGGCCGTTGGTTACGCGTTGATATTGTATTCCTTTTCAATGACAATGGCCAGCCGCTTGCTGAATTTCGCTCATACATATGAGCTTTCAGTTATCTCATCGAGGGTTCAGACCGCATTGTTTTTGTTGGTAACTGCTCCCGTGATGAGAACGATTTTACACCCCTTTTTGCATGCAGATCAAATTTCGATCCATTCATAACTGTTACTGATTTGAAGCATCAAAAATGTTGCGTTAATAATTACTTCAATAATGCAGATTTAATTTTTTTTTGCACCCAAGCATTTCTAACTTTGCAAGGGTGTTTCAGTGTGGATCACGTTATACAATTGTGAAGCTTGAAAGTTGTTGCCCTCTCTTGCCTTTCAAATTGGCGACATTGGAGTTGACCGCCGTTGGGTGAACTTGTCCAAGAGATGATTCATTTAAAGAACTTTGAGGCCGGTATTCATTCCGCTTATTCATCACCAGTTGCATGTTGTGTAGTTTAAGGGGTCGTGAAAACGCCATATATTCCCCGCACGGGTTCATTTCGGAGATATTTTTAAAAGATTTGCGAATGGCATCATATACGTTATCTTTGAGTAAAATTGTGCTATTAAGGAGAGCGATGTGGATAAATGTCGTTTTGATGTGGCAACGAATGGTCTCATTTGGTATCTCAGAGCTGAGAATATAACGGCGAAAACGATGTGGATAAATGCTCTCAATTCATATGCGGTAAGAATAAATATTTCATAGTTGGTTAATATTCGCGCGGACATTTTATGTTTCACATTTAATTAAGCTAATTAACTAGAATAATTCAACTGCTCTATTTCATTGAATATATGTCAGAGGAGATTTTTCTCATTTCAGATTCGTATTGAAAATATTAATTGCTGAATGAAAGTACCAATGTACCGCTACCCTCTTATCAGCTTAATAAATGATTTAATGGATTTCTTTAAGTCGTTGAAATTATCGAATTTCATATATCGAATAAAATTCGCATGAGAGAAAAACAACTGAAACGAACGATAGGGCAAAATGCGGCGCTGAAAAAAGCGATCCAGTTGAGTTGAGTTTAGTTCGTATCATCTAATTAATTAGTCAGCCATCGATCGAAATGATAGCATTGTGTTTTGCTAGTGATGAGATCATATATAGTTATGGATGGCGTATTTTACTTCAGAAATATTTCTCAATGAACGATTTTCCACACTTCAACGCTGAATTCAGGTGAGGAAACAGTAAACTATATAGAGTAGTAATAAAAATATTTCCGAAACACATAAAATGCAAATTTTTATTTATAGAATTATTAAATGCGACACGCGTATCGCGAATTAGTCGCCACACCAGTATTGTAGTACACATCAATAAATAGTGTATAGAAAGCGTTGATGAGCACTTATTGCGTGAGAAAGCGTGATACGAGCCCACGGTACAATCGAGATATATGTGGAGTGTTGCGATTGCTTGTTGTGGTTCATTTGGTTAAGGAAATACGTCCCGTTGAATAAGATCGTGTGCATAGCGATAGTATATTATTTGCGGTTATCATCTTCTATATGAATCACTTTTCGCTTTTGCATAAATCCTATTGGATTTTCGTATTTTTGAGTAATTTTATAATGGAAATATTGCCACAAATGCTTAGCACTGTAAATATTACGTGGCGAAGTGTGAAATTTGCGAGTAAAAATAATGAGCTCTAAAGTAGTGTTATTAGTAATTGATAGTTTTCGAGACTACGTTAGATTCTTTGAAACGTTAATCTCATCGAGAGTATCACTATGCCCACCGAACTTCTCATCCCTTAACAATTCTCACATCCCAATCATAAGCACAGCGTTATTGCTCGGCAAAAGCATTTTACTCCCCTGAGATTGTTGTTGACTGCCTCACGTTAGCTTTCGGAAAAAAGTTTATTAGGACAACAGAATTGGTTGCTTCTCGCAGTGACTGTACATTGTTAGAGTGTACGATGATATCTAATGTTACGTAAACGAGTTGCTCGCGTGCTCTCGTTAGACTCCAAGAAAGTCAGTAATGTGTGCTTGTGAATTCATGCTGCTTTACACGATTCGTCGTTAGCATCGATTTCGGTCTAAAAGCCTTCGAAATGTCACAGCGCTTCGAATTGCTTGAAGGCCGACTGCATCCGCCTGCCTTGTAGGCAACATGGGGACGGCTGAGGAAGTCGTGCTTCAGGTGCAGACGTGGACGGATACAAATAATAGTGGCAGGTGACGGCATTACTAGCCAACTGCATCGAGATATTTTTAGCGCGATTCTGGTTACTGCAGTCCCAGTGATCGTATAAGCAACGCATCGGCGTGCTCCACGTCTTCTTTACTTAAAACTTCCTCCACAGTGGTGAGTTTTGGAACGGATATTTGTTTCGACTCATTTCTTGCAGAGGTGGGGAATTATAATTAGATGGGATGTATGGCTTTTTCGTGGGTATGCATATTGCAGTACAACTAGCACGAATGCAGAGATCTCAGTTTCTCATGAGTTTCCACCTCCAAAAATCGTTTTTGAATCACAAAATCTACCAGTGCTCATATATGCTGTTGGAGAAAAAATGCGTTTTGGTGCAGATATAGTTTAACACCTGGTTAAGTGCTAAGTTATAGATAACCTTGATTAGAAAACATCAAAGATGTCACCGGTGAGCTGTGCCGAAGCAGTTCCTATTGGCAGGAGGTTAGCAGAGTGAGCATGGATAATTTCTCGTCTAGGTATTGCGCTGGTTCCGCTTTTTACCGTAACGATCGGTTAAATATTTGAAAGGCCGCATCGATCAGAGGCATCTATGCTTCATGCAGAGAGCTTCACAAGAAGATAACAAGAGCTGCAATATCAGTTACCCGCCAGTGTGGGCAGGGAAAAAAATAGGTTTGGGAAGTATGCAACACCGTGAGGAAAATGGTAATGAGGCGCTGTACCACTATAAAACGCTGTACCACTGTGAACCGAATCCAAGGAATAATTGTGCCACTACATTACTAAATTTTACGACTATGCTAGAAGAAACTGCAGTGTTAGACAAATGCAAAGTGCATTCGAAACAGTCCGTGTGCAAAAAAGTGTAGTGGCATCATTCTGAGGGCCTCCGACCGGCTGCATATGTGTTTCTTAAGCGTGAATTGTAGAGGTAATTAGAGATGTAATGGCAAAGAAGATGGATTTTCCGTCATTATTGGCCGTTCAGTTACAGGACGAACTGAGGAACAAAGTGGAGGAGCTGGAAAAATATCGTGAGTTGGCTCTTCGTCAGGTCGAGCGAATACAGCGTTGCATTAACACGATATCGCAGTATCAGTTATTGCCCGTTGAGGGCGATTCGATTTTAGAGGAGGGAATTGCACTCAGCGCAACCACATCAGCTATTCTCAGCGACATTTCTGTATGCATCAGTCTTCTTAATGAGCAGGTATGTTTAGCGCCACTTGGCGTAGAATTTCTGAAAAACATACTGAACATCATTTTCTTTCGTTTTAGACACCATAGGTTGTGATTTCGAATATCGAGAAAATTTTTCTTATCAAAGTAAAGGTAAAATTTGTTGGTGAGAGCTAGATTTATGCACTGAATGTGGGAATGTTATTCTTCTCGAAGTGGGCGAATTTCATCCCAATTTGCGATCATATTTTATCCATTTAAACGGCGCTATGAAAATATGAGCGATTATTGAAAAAGTGGAAGAATTTTATTGGAACTTTTTTTTTGCAAATCATCTTAAGTTATAATTATTTTAAATAAGAATTATAATTTGAGAATGTTTTCCTACCATTTGATATTTGAACGTTTTGATAGATTGTAAGAAAAGTGAGTTTCCGAGCAATTTTCATTGAGTTGTTTCCCCGGAAAGTCGAAATTTTTGCATTTAGCTTATAACTCTTAAACGATTCATTTAATCGCCGCTAAGAATATAGTATTCAGTGAGATTCAAACAGCTTCATACCGGCTTATGCAAGCTTTTCTGACCTATGGGAATTTGTACCTGTTCCATATTTCGTCATCTACCTCCAGTTTCATAGTTTTATTCTATATAACGAAGATAAGAGAAGCCAAAAGAAGAATCTCCTTGACTAACTTGTCTTTGACTGCAGTTAAGAGTGAGCGTCTAATTTTGGCTTGATGGACGGTGTGGTAAATGCTTTTTGAATCGTTGTTAATATGTTGAGACTGAGTGATGTGAGGTGGCAAGTGACTGGTGCGAGTGCTTCTTTAACGCTTATATGCAGTACGGTGGTGCCTACATAGCGTCAGTAATAAAGTAAAGCTGAAACCGTCGAGGGTGCGAGGATGTCACACGTTTCGTTGGCTGCTGTTACTCCGTCCGAAAGCGCAACACTTGTCGATTCCCTCATTTGTTGTTTATTTCGCAGGCTGTTATTTAGTTCTCCACGTGATGCGCTAAAGGAATATAATTGAAAAGTGCAGTTGTGTGGTGCAAGAGAAATTACCGATCGCGTGATATGCAAATATGGAAGGTTGTCACTCTTTGGTCTCACTTTTTCTTTCCTCCAATCATCAAAATTGCCAAACAAAAACTCCAGTTTGTTATTTATTGCCATAAAATGACGAGTGCAAATACGTTAACGTTCAAGATGTCGAATGATGCGACTCATGAGGAAATAGCGGAAGTGGGGGTCGACAGTTGCAATATCACACCTGCAGAAACAGACGTTGTGGACGTTCCTAATGCTGTAAGTGTTTCTTATTATCTGACTAAGGTCGGTTGGATGTTGGCGGTACTGCTTTCTTTGATTTATTTGTGTCCTTGTTTAGTACTCGATAAGCTGTTACTCTTATCATGGCGGCTGTTGTGGCTCATCCCATCTGTGGCCAACATTGAGAGTACAAGCATGCATGTACGGATGTGCAATATTCGGAGTGAATCCATTGATGCATTAAGTGAGAAATATGAGCAGTTCGTTGCAAAGCCCCGAATGCTCTCTGAGTGTTTAAGACGATGGGAGGAACCTGTTGCCGATTAACGTGAACTACCATCCGTTTCGTTTTGCTTATACATCGGGTGATTTATTTGATGAAATCGAAAACTCATCTCATTCTGATTCATATCAAAAGTAAATGTTAAGATAAGATCAGTCTACTTTCATAACGGATTCAAATCTATGAAATGAAGGATTGGTTCAGGTTTCCGCGGGCATAAATAAATTGCTGTATTACTTTTTATGAATCTATAGCCGGAGCATAACTGTTATCGATAATTGCTGAGAATAAAAAGTGGAGAATTTGGCGATGAACGTATGACAAGTGATGTGTTAATGGAGTATACTTATATGTGATATTTTCATGAATACATCAACTCTTTAAGAGTAACTAATTGCATACAGCGTCAAATGTGAATAAAATATATTAAAAGTCATAAGTAAATTTCGTTATGGATCACTTTTCTAGTGGGATTTATTCTGAAAATGCCCATTTTATTGTTTGATGGAAGGAATTTAGTTTGCACGAAACCCGGTCGATGTGAATGGTGTTTTCATTTCATTTGCACCTTAATGAGACGAGAAAATATGGGAGAATAAGTGAATTCGATTTGAGGTTGCCGATAAGGTTCTAAGTGACGATGAGCAAGATTGGCACGATGCGACTGATATCTACGTCGAAACGCCATCTGTAAAGTTGTTTTATTTTTATTTCTTCCCATTTCAATTCCTATTTGCTAAAATTAATAGAGAGTTTTTTTTTTTTGCTGAAATCTGCATTCTTTTTTTCGCTCATCTCACAACCGTTATGATCTGGACTCATGAGTACAAGAAAGTGCTGTAGAGGTCTTGTATATGAAGCACTGAATTATTAGAGCGCCTGTGTAGATGCGTTTGGCATTTAGGAGGTGTGAATGAGGTGGTTGATGTTCCTCAGATGAAGCCACATGTTATTCAGGATGCAAAGCTTTCGGATGATATATCTGCGACAAATGGCACAGATGAGAGCGCTGAACGCAGCGTCTCACCAAATGGAATACTATCATTGCCAAACTGCCATTCCCTTTCGGCGGAAATAAATCGTATCACTATGGAGCAATTGCGATATGCAAAGGCTAGCGTTGAGGATCAGGTAGTTCACTAGTTTTTGATATCAGATGCCTAGGTAAGTCTTAACAGCAGAACAACTTTGAAAGCACCCGCTCTAAAAGGTGTACCAAAGCAGAACATGTAATATATTCATGGGTTTAGTGAGTTGCACAAAGTTAATGCCGATTGGATGTGAGAGGTTTGAATCGTTTTTTTATGAGGCATTTCCTAATGTGGGTAAGGAATTTGGACGAAATGCATGCAATGAGTTGCTTTTATCGGCTTTTTTTCAATAACTTCTAAATAGAGAAAATTGAGATCAGACGTTGTTTCAGTTTTGTGGCTGTTCAGTTAAAAGCGAACATTTGAGGGCTGAAGCAAGGGATAAGCGTGCCGGATCTTTATCTCTTAAGGAGTTGCTATAGCAGTTTGAGCCGTTCGTAAGCTTGTGGGATTGCTGAAGGGGGTATTTTCTTTCCTGTTGTATGTGGGAAGTGGAAAGAGATTTTAAAGGTGGATTGGCACTTGCTGATATCTTTATTGTGAGCATAGCAGTGATATTTTGAGGTGTGGCAACTTTTCTCGGAAGAAGGTGACATGAAGATGTACAAGAGAGAGGTAGAAGTTGACGGTCTGGCATGTGATCCATTGAAAGCCACGCATGCAGTTCAGGTCAGTTGCATTTCAGAGTACACATAGCTCTTGGAGCACCCAAAAGCTTTTGTATCGTTAACGTGTTTGACTTTCAGTCCTTCCGTGCTGACATCATCTTCAGTGATTCAGGGGATTGTAAGCAAAGAGAGCCTTTGGGATTAATAGGGGGGAGAGGAGGGAAGGGAGGAGAAGTATTGGCGAGTTCTCTCTCGCAAACGGGCAGGGATTTTCACCTCTCCTGTGTGGTTTTAGGAACCTCGCCACGACTTTTTTTGAAACGCATAAGTTCTCCAATTGTTCCAGCCACATTGTGCTTTGAGCGTAGAATATTTTTATTGGGATCTCCAAAAATGATAGAAATCATTCGATCGAGCATACAACTAAGACATTCATTGCAGCGTTTTTTTTTTTGCTTTAAGCTGCTCTTTTCCAAGGTATGACTCTGGCTTTGCTAATGATTTCGTACGTCATATCGTCCAGGAGTATGTTATGCATGTGGTTTGCAATTCCTTATCGCTAGAGTTATGAGAAGTTCTAGCATCTACAGACTTTTTTCTTTTATCCGATCGCTAAGAGTGCTTATTTTATAGGTTTAATAAAAAGAGCGTTTATCTGCGGAGACAGCTTTCATGATATCAGTATAGTTTAGTGCAATCGCTTCAACGTAGATGCCTGAAGCGAAAGAGAGGAATTCGACGGAAAAAGAGAGAAAATTCGCCAATATTGTCGTTTATTTTCCAATATTTTTTTTTTGTTTTTTGAAGAAGAAAATCTTTTGTTAGTTATTCTCTGATCGTTATTCGATCCCCATTATTTTCCATCGCACGATGTGATCTTATCAGTGTCTATTGATTAATTTTTCAGGGTGTATCCGCGAAAGAATTCATTCATTTCTTTTTTGAACCTCAATACAAGAGCAGCTGGGATGGTATTCAATTTTTTTTTTTCTTCTGCTTTTAACTTTTATCATATATTTCTCTCTCTCTCGCGTTTCAGTTTATTTTTACTTGCCATGAAAATCGAAGGGATCGACAATTTCGACCTCACCGCTTTCGGTTCTCTTTGCAGAAGTAATTCCTAGTATTCCTAACAAAGATATCCTTGCTTGTTCGTTGTTTCCCCCCTCACCCATGAAGAGATGGGGAAAGGAATTGATAGAGGAAGGCTGCACGTTGTGAATAGACTATTTATGCACTGTGAGTATTTACTATTTGAAGTTTAGGCAAAGGCAATCAGTTGTACTGTAACAAAGATGCAGTCATCGTGAAAGTGTGATGTCAGTTTAGAGGACTAGTGTTAATTTAGCATCACTTTATCACACAAAATATCTTTGACGTTTTCTGTTATGAAAACACAATGTTCTTCCGTGGACCGTGGCTTTTTACACACTTCTAGCTTCGATTGAATTATTGCAATGAATCACGGGCGGAGTGGTTGTATTTTCCTCTGTGTCGGTGTGTCGCTGTGTATATGTAACCGAAAGGGTGATGCTCGTTCTCTCTTAAGTAGTTGTTTTCAGAAACTGTTGAGATGGTGAATGTTGTCGAAACAATATCAATGGATACTCTAATCATTCATCAGGTTGTCCTTTAAATAGTTGGAATATTTTTGATGATCGCTAAACGGACTCATTGTTCGTCCAGTTCGGCTTGTTAAGAAGCAGTTGTTGTTTGTTTGTTTTTTTTGATAGCCTTGCTTCAGTGATGTTCATTACAACTCATGCTTACTATCATAAAGAGTACTAATCTAAACGAGGAGTCTACACTGAAGGTATTAGAGGCTGAAGATCTTGTAGTTTAGAGATATATGAAGGAGTGCCACTATGCAGACGGTAGTTAGTCTGTGCAAGAAAAGCAAAGGAAACAAATCTCACTCGTGGAAGTGATATTCAATAAACGCGTTGACGTATCGTTCTCTAAAGCATTAGTTATTTTTGAGGGAATATCAAAAAAAAAAAATTCGAAAATCTTTGCTTATCTACCAGTCGGAAGAGAAAATATGAGATCTGATAGATAGCGGTTGAAGTGGGGAAAAATAAAAGTAAGAAGAGCTTATTGGTGGTCGTTATTTATTGTCGATGTATCTGGTGATCGTAATTTGCGTGAAGAGTATACATTGTTGGATGGAATATTTTTAGGTACACAAAAGGGTGTGGCCGTCCGCTCAACGTGAGTCATTGTTCTGGTCGCATGTTCGTCAGGTGAATAGTCACAAGGACCCAGACGCTCTTGACCTATTTATTGTATGCAATCATGACTGCGAACGTCCTGACGTTCCGGTTAGTTCTTTCTTCTCTTATTTTGGCTAATTTATGCTTTTGTTGCGATGGCTTTCGTTGAAAGGTGTAGAAGGTCTTTGTTTTGATGGCTTTATAATCCGGACAGCCCTTTTAATGTTCACTTGGGTGCGATAAGCTGTGGATGTCTCCTAATTACCATTGGTCAATATGTCATAGCCAGGAGTGGAGAAAAAGGCTGCTAATAGCAGTCCATACCGTGGCATGTTTGGCTTGCTTGCGTTCTTTGAAAGCGTTTCATTCTGTAATTGCACTAACACTATGAGCAAATCTTGAGAATAGTAGAGCGGTGAGGTGATCAGCGAAGGGTCGAGTTTAATAACGCTTCGGACTGCTTACTATCTGTTCACTGTCGTATTGCAGCAGGAGATTTATGTGCCTACCTACTATATGGTGGCATTCTTCTTTCATTATACCTATAGAAGTCAGCCTATGATCCTTTTTGAAGTGAAAGTGATGAGAAATGTCCTGTAAAATGAGAAGATCAGAAATATATTCCTTTTGAATCCTTTTGACTGGAAGAGTCTCCCTTTCCTGAGACTTGGGAAAGCAGTTGTGAATGATCCTGCCACCATTTAAAAGAGATCGGAATATTTTCTTTTCACCATAAAACGTCTAAAGAGAAAACCTTGCAGAGGAAAGGTACCTTACAACTAGGGAAAAACAGAACAATGCTTTTGAGAAAAAGACGCTTGCCGAAACATGAGAAATAATAGAAGACGTCTTTCTGCTTGAAGAGATGCTATTTGCGCTATGTGTCGCATTAAGGAAGTACGCAGACTGGAGAAACTTGTAGCTCATTTTTAGTTCGTTTTGGGGAGGAAATAGATGTGCAAAAGTTTCGAAAGAAAAGTTCGATGAAACTTGTGGCCAGTCCTCTTCAAAATATTTATCGCACCTAGCAGTTTTGACTAAATATTCTCGAGTATGCCTCTGTTCTGCAGCTAACGCTTTTTTTTACTTGTCCATAGATCTTCCGTAATCTTTCATGACATGGAACAGGTGGAGAGAATCAACTGCCTTTTTTTCCCTATAGGTCAGCGGCTATATGCAACAAGAATACGCCTTTTGCTGAATTTTCGCTGACAGTAATGTTAGCGCATTATTCACCAGGTGATTGTCTGAATTATCGCATAATTCGGTGAATCATCTGTGATTCACTGAAGTAGTAATCACCAAGATACGTTTTCTCTATGTAAATTGTTATCGTATAGTTGGAAAATATTGGCAACGTGCGTGTCGGATTAACTATAGCGATGGTGTGTGAAACGATCATCAAAGAAGGCCACACGAAACCTCGACACCTATTGACTCGTGATGATATTTTCTGCCGTGTTATTTATGTCGCTCAAGGTATTTTCCTCTTCATACAAGTGTCGATTAGAAGTGCGTTAATTGTGTGGGATACGTTGTTCGATTTTCAAAAAAAAAAAATTCGACATTAACACGGAGAAATTCGTTCCATTGATTGTCTTAAATAGCTTTGAGGTCGAAATATGTAACTAAAATGTTAAATATTGCTAATTGTAGATGCCATATTGTATACAGGATAGGCCTATTTTTTAACTGCATTTCATTTCTGATTTATTCGAAAAAAAAAAAAGAACAATATTCTTTGAGATCCTAAAATATGATGTGCCGCATTTGATCAAATTGAATATAAAGGGCGGAAACTAAGCTAAAGCGTCATCTTTCACTGTGAAAGTTCGCGTATTCAGGTGTTGCTAGTATTGATTACTAACAATACCGAGATGCCTTCGAGCGTTTCGCTAGCGTTATTCGCCAACTTTTTGTCAGACCGCAGAAAGAAAGGAAAAAAAAAGAGAGAAAGATTTTGCAGGGCTTAGAAAAATTGAGCATAAATTCATGAGACATTGGATATTTAGTAAGAAATCTCGCAGTGATGTGAATATTCGCCCATAGTATTTCGAAAAGTTTCCGGACAGATTGTTACTTTCCGGAATTCCAGACAGGTTGCTGTTTAAAAAATGAGCCGTTTATTGTTCTATTGGAGTTGCATTTCGAAAACTCGACGGTCTTTTATGCATTAATGCACAGAATGCATGATATTTGCAGTACACCCTGGTGGATGGGTGCCAAGTTCAGCGTTACGCATTATCTACAAACGTGAATATCCGAAATTCTTACGTGGTTTCACGAAATATGTCGTTGAGAGAATAAAATCGCACAAACTAAGCATTTCGACTACCTCATTGGCGAAGATCGGTGCGCACGATGCATACGTCAGAACTTCCTAGCCAGTCTTCCTCTCATTTGCTGTGTTTCACTCATATAACCATTCGGGTAGTTGATTCAGTTACGTGTACTAATGTTTGGCAGGATTCGATATGTACACTTCCCATAGTTGGTAATGTTTGTTGAAGGAATGGGTGAAAACGGAGAATCCCATGGCGACATGTCATTCTTTTAGGCGAGGAAATGAGGCATTTTCTATGAATTATTCTATGTTTGAATAGCGCGAATGAAAAGGTTGCATTCAGAATAAATTGACGAATTGTTTTCGCATTGACGGAATAATTCGATCCCTTTCTAAGATATAACGGCAGTAGGCAGATGAAGCAGTTTTTGCTGATGAAAGTTGGTAGATCGAATCGCATTTCATGTGGAAACATCGAAATCTGCGCAGCAACTAAGAATTTCCCCATCACAAGATCGAAAGTGCTGTTTCGAAAACAGATTGTCGAGTGTGTTTGGACAGCCGGGTTTAATGTCATTTATCCCGAATAGGGATTTTTATGACAACAGAAATTTGCGTGCAGTCGATGCGTTCGCGATATTCCTTTTCCTCACTAAGGTCCTCTTTCTGACATTGCCCGATGAGGCTCTACTCCTTCGCCGTAATCGTTTTTTTTTTTACCGAAGTTATCATGAGACATAGCATTAGATGCTATCCGTTATGTTGTACAATGCTGATTTCGCTTTTTTGCCATTGTTATGTCCCATTATGATGTTTATTGTTGTTTACCGTCGCATTTATAAGAAACAAATACTTGCACCAATCGCTTTCCAGAAACAACATGAGAAATCTTGGTCTCCGGAAACCTAGCTGCAAGTGGTTTGAAGGTTAACTTTATTGAGCTGGGCGTTGGGTATTATGAAGATTGGAGGAAAGCAGGATCTTTGCCGTTCCGTGTCACGACGACATGGTGATGTCATAGACAGCAGCTGTCATAACGACACAGAGCCACGTGTACTGGGATAAGTCAGGTAGTTTTGTCTTGTTGTACAGCAATGAGGTGTTCGTTGTGGGCGGCTCAGTGGGGAGGAAGTGTTGCGCATTGTTTTCTTGTCTCTTTTTCCTGTCCGTTGCACCATGCTTTCCTGTGGGAAGGAAAGGTTGGTCGCTGTTATAGCATCGTCGTCCGAAACCCCTAACGAGATGCAAAAAACTGTCTCAAACACTCGTCATCTGGATAAGGTTCATCTTAGCCGGGGAATTCGAGGTGTAGAAGGCTTCTTTTCATCATTCTATCGGTTGATGGACTCCAACACCAAACAAACGCTGTGGTATTAAGGAACATATATATTCGAGGAACATATATCTACTTAAGTAAGCGAACCAGCAAGGCAGGAGATGTCTTTATTCCCGGTTTAATTTCTCTTTCAAACATCCGCCTCTATAAATGCCTCCCCTCCATTGTGGTTCAGAGTCAACATTTAATCACAAGAATGATTTTACACATCAAAATTGCAATCAAAATATACCACAGCTTTCACGTACAAATTATCTGAAATATCTTATGAAATGAAGCACAGAAGTAAGAGAACAGCAACTTTAACAGCTTTCAACGATAGTCGTATTCACAGCACTGACGACAACAACGATAAATTAACCTAAGCCAATGTGCAGCAAGATGGCAAAGTACGAGAATAGAAAATACTACAGCAAAACAGGACGGCTTTCCCAGCTTATCAGGTGACGCTTTTCCTCAACCATGCAATGCATAGGGTAGAAGTGTACCTCTATGTAATTCCCTCAAAACCCGATTCAAATCGCTTCTGCGCCAACCCAAATCATAACCAGTGAATCCCAACACAATGACTGCAAAAGTAAGAAACCGCACGGTTTGCAAGTGGATGGGCAGACGTAAGCATCTCGTCCTTCTGGTTAAAGGTGTGTGCTAGGTGCAAGGTTGACAGCATAAACCCATATTCATTAGTTCATTCACACACTGAGCCAATTAAACCCCAGTAGTGCCCCTAAAAAAGGTTGCTTCACTAACGATCACAGCAATATCGCAGACCATGACCAGAAAATCCCCAACACCGGCCTCTCGTTTCAATACTGTCGGGAAAGTGAGCGAATAATCTTTACAGCTTCGCTGATGTATACTCACATGTAATGAGAGATTTGTAGATGTAACGAAATGTGAAAAAAACAGCCCTGAAGATTTCACGAGGGCGCTACTTGAATTGATGCGGTGGCTGAAGAACGTCCATCGGATCTGTTCCCATACTAACACATTCCACCTACCCCACTGTATCTGTTTCACTGAACGGTTAGCATGTTAATGTCACGTTCGAGAAAACGTGCGAACAAGCAAACCGTTTACTCATAAAGGAGGGCACATTGCTAACGTTGTTGAAAAAAGTCAGGAAATTCAGAGGACTTGAAATTAACCTAATTGAGCGGATGACAAGATTTCTCTCCAGGGCATCAAAACTTCGTCATTCAGTTTAATAACCTTGCAGGTTCCGATACCACCGCACATTATTTAGACAGATGTAGGCACTGAAAAGCTTAGACGGAGTCCACGCAAAAAGACGTCGGACAGTCGCCATAAACATTTCACTATTATGTCAATGAGTCAAGCGCTTCTCCAACAAAGTGGATTCAGAAGCCTGCCATCATCGCATAATGTGCAGCGGTTTGACGTCGTTGTTCCTACCGACGATATGTTTAAATAAGCTGAACAGGAAATTTTTAAAGGCGTCATAATGCATTTCAACGACATATTCCCTGGCAAACATCAGAGCTTACGTACAACGGCGGCAATAATTTCGCTCTCACTGATCAATTTCTTTTAATTCTAGTCGAAGCTCTCACATTTCGACCGTAAAATCGTGCTGGAATATTAATGAGGTCTTGACCAATACCAACAATATAGCTTCAGTTTAAGGGTGAAATGCTAGCGATATGGGGCTTTCGATGGCTGTCGCGTCGGATGCTAATGATAAACAAATACGAACAGTAGGCTGCGAAAGGAAAACCATCACTACCCTCCTTAACGTTTCTTACCGCGTCGGGAAGACTTGTTGGATGGGCAAACAAGCAGGATTAATGTCAACTCACAAAATAACACATTGAACATAGGCATGAATGAATGACTGCGAATAAAAAGACATCTGCTACGCGTCTGCTTATATATCCCACCTTAACAGGAACATAGTGCATATTAAAGACAAAACCACAATCGAGTCTGTCACTTAAATGAAAGAAAAGAGGCGCTATCAAATCTAATGCATTAGTTTTTCGAATACCCATCTTCACTGGTTTTACTAACCCAACAGCTACTGCACTCTTCCAGGTGCTCCGTCACACCTTTCGAGAAAAGGAGCCTTAAGCAGGAAACGCCGCAATTATAAATTCACTTTTTTTAAATGGAGGACAGTGGAGGCTCCGACAAGAATATAAACGGAACGCCCTTGGTTACTAAGCTTGGACATAACCCGCTGATCATTATCAGTGTCCACGGCGAAGTGTATGCAAAACTTTTTAATTCATCTTGTCGAGCTTCTCCGATTCGTCAATATAACTGAAATTTCTTGCCACTAACTCGGGAAAGTATTACAAAAACTTTTCCCTTGATGACCTATATTAGCCACCACCATCCATTAAGTAGTTTCACTAAAATATTAGTGGGGAAAAAAAAACAAACCAAGCGATTGCAACAGCCAGCATTGAGCATAAGTCGGTTGAAAGCACAAGCTAAATGGAGTAACAAGTAGCGAGGACTGAAGATCCATCAAGCGGCGCCTCATCAGAGACCAATGGGAAACCAGCGTCGCTGCCAGTTGCACACTCCAAGCACAAAAGCAATCCATTAGAGAATAACCAACACTGAAACAACATTAGAATACACATGCATATGGATTGTTTCCGCACATAGTTTCCTCTACGATGAGCCGATAATTCACTCTGCCTAACGAAGCATTTCACTTCCTCAACCCCTTCGCCATCAGAGCGCTAAAGCAGAATACTGCATGGTGAATATGATGGAAATGAAGCGGACAAAACAGGAATTCATACAGATTTTTGCTCATTACCTCTTTCCTTAAACTGTTGGAGAGGACAACGCAGAGCTCAATATATTGTAGGGAAGATGAAATCAAAAACAGCAACAGTACTTCCAATCAAACGATTTTTTCCTAAAAGCAAAAAGAGCAGAGCTTAGTTGAACGTTTCGATGAGCTTCACGTTAAAATAAGCCGCTGCATTAATTGTCGATTCGGCTATCTGAATCACACTGAAATGAAACTTCCCTCTTAAACAAATTAAAAAAATGCATGCATACATTAGCAGTGCAGTACTTTTGTGGCCTAGTATTCGAGCATCTCATCCTCCTCATCGCTGAAGTAAACGCGGTTCCCAATCACACCCGATGAATGTTCCTCTACTCGTGCGCTCTGTAAACACATTTTTATTGCATGATAACAATAATCAACTTCTGACGATATCACTGAAGTTAATCCATCTATATATCTGAGACTTTCCGGCTGAAATCGGGACGACAACTAAAACTGTTTGAGGCGCCGCCTTGACGTTTTTTGGGCTTCTAGCCCTTCGAAAACGTCTTTCTTATGCAGCCTTAGTCCGCAAACAACGGGGATCTAGTGTCTGCAGATGCATCTCAACAACACAACACTTTGAAATCAGCACTTTTCCTCTTAAATCTCTGTTGGAGAATGGAGCGTTATGCTACATTCCGATGCGTTTCTTCTTTGCCAAAAACTGGACGCAACCTCAAAGCTGCAATCTCAGTGATAGAAGTAAAGCATTCCTACCACTGCTGCTCGGCAGCGTCATATGTTTCAGCATGTGCTTCACATACACTCATGGACAGCACTTTTTTTGTGAAATATTTCAATCACAAATGCATCTATTATTTTCGACAGCACCACGAAAGTTTTCAGCGGCATGCCAGCATCCCCCTTACACTGATGTTGGCTGAGTGGGAACGCTCAGTCGCCAACTAAGAGGTGCCGTCTTTTAACATGCGTGCGTCAACGTCGACTATCGGAGAACATGGACCACTTCACGTGGAAAAAACATTATTTCAGCCTCTCTGTACATTTCGAAAAAAGAGTCTGACGTCTTCAATCAAAAAAAAAAAAAAAAAAAACCAGCAAAATACAAAAAAGACAAACTTGGAGATTGCGCTGACGTTTGGCAACTGCAGCCGAAATAAGGGGTTGACTACGCGATGGACGGCGTTTCCTTAATTGCGACCTCTTTGCGCCGCCAAAACCGTCGTCACGCAAACGAAAGGCGCAGCGAAATTCGCGCAAGATTGGATAAATCACTTCGATTGCTTTCATAACGTCTGCTTCCGACAGTGCTACAACAAGGCCCTTAATTCTCTTCGCTTCCAACAACTCTCGTTACGCGCATTAGATGAATACGCCACCCACCTTGAAGCTGAGCTGTACCACACTGCTGAACGATCCAGCAATGCTTCAACATCTCATGGATGAAATCATGTTCCAGAAAAAAATAAGAAATTAAACAACAAAACTCTACATTTGCGCGGCCCGGCATTCTCATCAAAACCACCTAAAATCGAACTACTTATTCTCCCCTCTCCTTCCCTTCTCCTAAACAATCCTCTCTCGATAAATCTCAATTTTTTGCAGCTAAAAATTCCGTATAGAAGATAATATTCGCAATAACTTTTACACAGAGACCATAGAGCCATAATCTTTAATTTCCAAAGGGCAGCAGTTGAAATCATTCAAAAAAACACGAAGTTAAGCAGGCGAACATGAAGGAAAAGGACACCCGCCATGCTTCCGCCAGCATGAAAATGATGAAACCCCAGATGTATTCATCGAGTAAGAGAAATTCGTTACACAAATTTTTTGCCTCAAAAGAATTTTTGCGACATATTCAACGCCACATTTTCCTCACAATGAAGTCACACAAATGCATCGTTATGATACAAGTGGTAAAAACGGACCTCCTGTTACAGTGATGCTTCCGGTGGTATGGATACGGAGTGTAGCTTTAGGATCGACCGACCTCCACACCAGACCCACCGAGAGCTCAGGCTCGTAGTCCGAGTTTTCCGGATATTTTTGGGCCATCTGTAAATCAATAACACTACAGTCATCATGACTAGAGGAAAACCCAAAGAACAACAGTGAGCGAAATGCCATTATATCGCGGCAGGAAACTCGCGAGCTCAAAACGTTTACCTCTTCTATTTTGATGCCGAAAGGCATCTTGCAGGTGGCAAGTACGTTGCAAATACGATAATTTCGTATTCGAACAACGTCCGCTTGCTTGCCCATACTCTTTTGTACCATACGGGCCACACCTCGAGCAGCGCGCTTGCATTCCGCTTCGCTGAAATATGAACTCGTTCAAGGCCGCATTTTGTCAGATTAATAAAAGCTTCAAACCTACATACTAGCATCGGATAACACTTCCAACTACTTTTCGCAGAACAATAAAGTCAAGAGATCGAAGACAACAGTTCGAGGAAGAAAAGATATCTCCTATATGCAATAAACGCATTCATCGATGCGAAACAAATGAGCGAAACACAGCACCAATTTCCCACCATAACGATTCAAGTATCTTGCTCAAGCATGCAGAAGTGTGTAAGCACCAGAGAGTAGAAAATGAACGACGCTCATGAATCACCAGTTCTTCGATTCGTTAAGAGATCAACATACTCTGACGTCAAAATGTGCAAATCATTCTGCCCTTTTTTGTTCACATTCCCCCTTTCCTTTTCCCCTGCCATATGCTTGTAGCGTCATTTCATGGTTACTTGAGCACCCAATGCAGATTTGTTTTGAAATGTTACCGGTGGCCGAACAGCTCTAACTCCATATTCTATTAGGATCTCTCGAAGAAATGAAAAGTGAACCTTCGGCAACCGACGATGTATATCTTGCCCGAACTGTAGACCTTCACGTAGCACAAAGGATTTCGTTTTTGCTTCAGCAGCACCTGTAAACCCGGACGCTCATTTAAGAGGTAAGAGAGATCCTGAAATTTAAAAAAACAAGCCGACAAAGATGTTAGGCAGATGAGACGGGAAGGAACCCCAAATCACACAACAGGCCAAACGCGTCATATAACATATAAGATATGAACCACAAAACGTACCCCGCGTCCTCGGTCGAACGTCACATTGCCACAGTTTAGTGCAACACGATGAAGATCGATGTGTAAAGGCAGTGTATAAGTACACACAACATTTCGTATCTGCAATGCTAAGAAGATCGACAGTGAGAGACAAACAGCACAAGTGCGCCTTGACATGGAAAGACTCCCGCTGAAAGGATTCCATACTTACGGCCAGTATATATAACATATGAAAGTCACTGAAATGCTCACGTCTTTGTTGCTAGCCTTTTGAGGTCTTCAATTCAGATCGCCGAGTCCAGCTATCACTCTACTTCGACCAACTTTTGTGGATCTCTCCTTGTATTGTGACTAAGTGAACGAAGAATATAAGGCAAAAAAGTGCCTTACTTGCAATTAGTTTCAGCGCAAAGATAAGAGGCCTTGAACAGTTTTACGACAAACAGTTTACAGCAAACAAAAGCTGAATGCTGCTATTTTAGTGGAGATGTCTGCATGATTAGATATGATAATGTGAAAATGTGTGATGATGATAATGCAATCGATATGATAATATGATAATGCAATCGAATGTGAAAATGCATCGCACCCAAAAGTGTTAATAGAAAAAGAGCAGCCTTTTGCATTACTCATAATGTATCTCGAAATATTACTGTGAATGATGATGTTCTCTTGTTCTCACCAACTACTACAACCTCAGACCACTAGTGGAGATAGAATTGTCCCTTCTTTCTTCCCTCCTCATTTTATGCGATATTTCCATCTGGCTCTCATCTTGGCTTAAAATAAGTCTATTGTTTACGACTGGTTCCGAAAATGGATAAGCTATTTCCTACTTTCTTTCATAAGTAACCCTATAATGATTCTATATGCCGTAAGCAAGATAGTGATAACAGTGCACTTGTGAGACCATCAAGTTCATCCTCGACGAAATACGTTGAAAAGTACGAATAGTGTATGAAACAAACGCAACCTGAATGTCAATTTCGCCATCGGGCTCGGATTCTTCGTCCTGATCGTGCGAATTCGCCGTACTCGTTGAAGGAGGTGCATTTTTGATGAGCTCGTTTTGACCGTTACCTGCCTGCAAATTGCTTTTAAAAATTACTACCTACGTATATAAATGAAAAAAAAAACACTAGCAACTAGCAATGTCATTAGCGACTGCTGGTACAGTGCCCACATGGACGAAATGCAAAGATGCCAGAAGCCGTAGGCGATTTAGAGCGCTACTTCGAAAACGGCAAGCAAGGATCGACAAGAAATCCAGCATGAGGCTCTCAGCTATAACAATACGGAGATGCTTTATAGAGCGCCATTTAAACGGAGAGTAACAAAGATAATTAATAAAGCACTACTACAATGAGGAAAACTTCATTCTACATCTTTTCCGATTGCCCTCTCTCAGTTTCTTTAGATGAAAGATAATAGTACCTGAGCAGGAAGTTGGATGATTGGCTCAGCCTCTTCCTCCCTCAGTGGCACATTGAGAGAAAGGGCACTGCTGCGAGGCATCTCCCCCTCGTTGAAAGCTAACGCATGCGACGACTGCATTGATATTAGCGGTGTTGAATATGCACGTGGTATGTTCTGAAATCGCTGAAATATATTAACGGCACGAGAAAAACTAAAACCCTTTTTTTCGATCCATTCACTGCAGGAAAAGAAATGCACTGTCTTCATTAAAGACTTTCAAAGATCACACCAACAGAACCCTTCACTGCCGGAGATGGGGTAAATATTTCTTTATTCGTGCTTTCTTGCCCGTTCGCTTCGGCTTTCTCCTCCTCAGCATATATCATTTAACCTGCGAAATGTGAAACTATCTCCACAGTGCAACACTGGTAAAACGCTTGAATACTTTGAAACAGTGGATGGATAAGTATAGACTAAACGACCTCAGCGTACCGTCTGCAACTCATCCATTTCCATTCAGCATAAAGCAGCTGACAAGGGCCTGCGAGTATCTAGAGATGAAATGCGAATGGACTCAGCCCTCTACAGAACATATTAAAAGAGAACGAGTAGGGGCTAATCAATTATTCATCTATAACACAATCAGACAAATGTGAAGTCTAAACAAACCGATCTGTACTGGTCGAATGGAACACTGGTTTCTTGGTTTCTTGCCGATGAGTGCGGCGTACACAGCAGTCCACTGACAAGCGTGCTATCGCCATTCACAAGTGACACACCATTCGAATTAATGGCCTATAAATACAGACTAATGAATGGTACTTTACGAGTAGACCATGATTTTGTGTCATCTAGGGTGAATGAAGTATCCGATCTTCCTTTCCATCCCTCTTCCCCACATTGCAATTAGAGGAAAAAAGCACAGCGTCACTTTTAAAAAAACGCAAACCGCGCTAAAGAAAAATGTGAAGAACATGCAGCCGAAGTATGAGAAAGAAATCTCGACATCTCTCTAACCGTTGCAAGGAAGATGTGGGGAACCCCATGAGATATAGGCAAGTAAAGCCACAGCGCTCTTCAACATGACGAAAAAGAACAGCCAATGCTCTTCTTGTCTTCAAAATAAGGGGTATCGCCTTCACGCTTGCTAAAGACGCCTTTTTACGTAAAAAAGGAGGCAAATGTAGGATAACCTAAGTTGCTGCAGAGCTATTGAGCAAAATCTGTTTGATTTCTGAGAATTACTGGATGAAAAACTAGAAGGGGTGTGGAAGGAGAGCGAAGAGTGGCTTACTTATGCTCACGGATAGCCGCCAAAAAAACTTTACTATACCCCGTTTAGTAAAATGAGCAATGCGCTGTATATGTATGGGTGGAACAATTACCAACCGAACGTGCTTCCCTTAACTCATCTTAGTCCTTAAGAAATTGAAAAATTCTATGCAGCCAGAATGCAAAGAGATTCATTTATGAAATTCTAGGCAGAGGCAGCTGAAGATTTATTCATTCTCCTTAAAGATCTATCCTGTTAACATGTAAGTGATTCTACGAGAATTCTGATGCATCAGCATTTCGCTCGATAACGTCCACTGAGAAATACACTCTCCTCATCATAGGATTTCTCATTTTTTTCATTTCCAGCATCCTAAAACGAAGATCCTCATCACATATTGTCATTGTATTCGTATTCCCCTTCCCTTGACGATATTATTTTATGAAAGTATTCCTAGAAATCAGCAACCGCTTTCGGCAAAAAATACCGCTCTCGTAACAAACGAGTAACACTTTATATTACTACGTTTCTTCTTTATACCTTAAACCTAATTAAATTCGTACATCGAACGCAACACAGATAGTAATCTCATCCAAACAAACAGAGGCCATTAAAGCACCTCAGTGAAGCTGTTATGTAATTTCACCTCAAATATACTAGGCAGAATGCGCAACAACTGAAGGGAATCGGAACATGGCAAACTTCAGATGCAGATAATCTAGCAACTAAACAATCGATTAATTTTCCACCCGGAAGCCCTTTATATATTCCAATTACCAAAAAAAACCGCCGAGTATTATGGCATCTCCTTACATCAGCTCAAACATTGATGAAGTACGTAATCGGCATCTATCTTCCATTCAAACACAACAAGCTATGAAAATATTCTTACCTGTCGGTTGTGACTTTTATTTGCGTTGCAAGGATTCATCACGGAGGCAAGCTGTGTGCAATGTATTCATTAACAGTTGCTACCCAGCTCACATGACGATAAAACTAGGACACTACATAACGACTAATCGCAGCTACCATGCCCTGCACTGTACTCAAATTAAAGCGAATGAAGCAATTTCGGAAGGGTCTATCAACCAAAGAGAACAGGACGACTCCGTGATCCCATATCAGGACGTCCTACTGCGGTGGAAATTAAACCTCGAATTTTAGAATGTTGCTTCCAATTATTAGCAAAATCTACTAACTCTACGAACGCACTCTACAGTAGAACAAAAAAACTTTCAAAAAACTAACTGTATTAGCAGGTAGCAGCACAGTGGCACAAGGCATACTCTGCATGGGTGGCACGGTGGCGGATGGAAGAGCGCCCAACATGTGCGTAGAATGGGTACGTGACGCAGCAGCGCCGCTGGAAGTACTGCCGCTTGGCACTGACAACAGGTAACTTCCGTGATCATTCTGATAGGCTGCCATGCTCATCTTGTAAACGCCACACCTCTGCAATCGCAACCAGCCGAACACCGATGCTGAAAAATTGATTGCAAACGGTTGTGAGAGTATAAATTCGGTACCCCACCCCGCCAGTGACTGGATGGTAAAGTCACTGTAATTCGCGAAAAATTCAGAAAGCATAGATGGCGGATCGTAGTAGGGATGGACCACGAAAGCGTTTTAGAAACAACAACTTGAACGCATCCTAAGTTCATGCTAACGTTAAATCGCATAAAATTAATGGCCCCTAGTTAACACACATTCCATAAACGTATAAAGTACAAGAAAAACAACGTTGGACTGCAAGCGTCAAAACATCGCTTGCCAAGTGCAATCGTGTTATTTAAAAGGAAGAAAATATCTTCTCATCGAGCAGACGTATCGGAATACAAACAAGTCATTTCCGATGAATATCAAAGCCTCGTCACCACTAGGCAGCATTAACTCAGCTATACTGTTGTGTACGGTTGAAGACTGCCTCATACAATGCACAAGTATACTGTGTCGAGATGCTCAAATCAATCGCCACTTGCGACAGTCACTAGTCCCGATCATATATCACATGAGGAGACAAAGCATTAAGAAAAACAGGCCTTTACCTGAGCAAACCAGGTATTTTCGATCGGATATCAACAGTACGCTCATTTGAAACAGCGTGGCAATATCAAACATGGCGAACTAAAGGCTACGAGTACCAACCAACATCACCACCTCTACTCCATATTCAGTAGCTGAGATGGATCTTACACTTCCTACCACTGTGCCAAATGTTGCGCACCTTTTCCACCACATTACCAGTCGTTTACGCCTGCACCATCTCCAAAGGTTATGTTCGGATATTTTTTCAGTTACAGGTGTATTTCCTCCTTTTCTCTAAAATGCACTCAACTGCCCATACAATATCTACACCACCAATAAACAATATTAACTGTTTCGTTGTTACTCACCTGAGAGCGCTGGTAGATCTACTTACAAAAAACAACCAACCAAGCAAAACTGCCTACCCAACTTAAAAACACTGAGGTCTTCTCTCGCAAGAAAAATAAACAACACTCGAAATAGAAAATTAAATGAAGAGAAGAGGCACGTGATTACGACGATCAACAATCCAGCATCAACTAAACACGATCGATGAACGTAGAGCTAGTTGGCAGTGAGACGTCATCGACGCTAAAGCTGGTCTTAAGCACTGCGGACCCGCAAATATATGTATGAAAAATTGAATAGCTCCCTATTTTGAAGTAGTTGAGCAATTCTGTAAAATTCCGCACATAAAAACCTTTCATCGACGAGTAACTAAAGAAGCGTAAAAGCGGTAGTTTACCAGCATGTGTAAACGTCACCGAAAGAAACCATCGAAGCGTTAACTGCTGTATTGCCCACTTAACGATTCAGAGCTGATAGTGTTCCATTTTCATCCGAACGAAGTAATCCAACTAAATAAAACAGGGCAATCTCTAAAAGAAATAAGGAAGTGAACGCTATGAACGTTAAGAAAAAACTCACAAGTAAATATATGAATGTGTTCTTCAACGACATAACGTTACATCAATCATGATCCTGCTGAAGCAATTGCCTGCTAAAGGAAAATAAGTGTCGATAGAGGGAGCAGCTCCTCATGTTCCAACCAAAGAAATAACACCACTCCAAACTGTTTAGCGGATTTCAGTACAGATAACCCGCTCCATCAACCCCGACCAACACATGGATTCGCTGTCTGGAACGGATGAAATCTTTCTATGAGAAAAATTCCGGAGAAGAATTTCGCAAAATTTTAGGCTCATTTTATGCTTTAAAAGAATATGCGCCATGTCACCTGCTTATCGCATCAAAGATTCGACAACGATTAGTGAGAGCAGACAACTTCAGAAACCGTTGTGATATTGTGACGAGGGCCGCTCTCGGCTCCGGCTCAAGGTTAAACAGACGAGCGCGTGCGCGGCTCTCTGCTGCGCTACGCAAGCGTCTCTCTCATGATCGTCTTTTTCGAACACCATGCTGGCATCGAAAAAAAAAAGATGAAGCAGCACTTCACACAGACTACTACTCTAAGGATATTTGCATTGATGTCAGCTATTAAGAAATGACCCATTTATTGAAAACTATGGCAAGAGACCAATCCAAAGGCGACATTAAAGCAGTACGAGTTCCGAATATCCAAAGGTATACAGGAAATACTGCGGTGATGCTCCATGCCAAAATTTCGAAGTTGACGAGGACGCGGCATTGTTTAGAGCATTTAAGTGCGGATCCCAAGGTTAACTCGCATCCACATTAAGTCCTCAATGTGCCAAATTCTGATCTCTTTGCGCTTAAAATGCAACCAAAAGCAAACGAGCCTTCGCCGTTCAGTCAACATTTCTTATGCATATCGAAACGGATAACGACAAGACGAAAAAAAAAACAAATCCACAATGTGTTAGCTGATATTTCTCCGATGGCTATACGGTATACGCCATGAGGTCAAGTTAAAGCTCTTATAGGATCTAAATTAAGACTCATATTGAGTGGCCTGACCTCTTCAGTATTGAGCAAAAATATGAGATATTCTAGATGAAATGCGATAACTGCGAATGATAAAATTAACCGTCATGTACTAAGTGGGGCAATTTATCCATGAAGTGAGCACCGGTCACAATGCTTGCATAAAAAAAAACAAGGAAATGTTGCGCAAAGCATGACGTTCTACAAATAAACGATATAGATGTGAGCAACTTTCCATAACGAATTCACTCTTAATGAAATGAAGACATACTCTCAATATAATATTAGATTTTAAGCGTATTTCACTACAATAAAATTGAGGAATGAGCATTGAAATTATGCACTACGGATTATAGCGTTAACGAAGAAATCATAGGTAAGCGAGCAAGTTGAATTCTTCATGAAATAGAACATCAAGAGCAACGGAAATGTTCGATGAAGTACATTTGATGTTTAATAGATAAGTTAGTTATAGGCACAAAGGTATGCAGATGATGTTTAAATGTGAACACAATGGTATTAAAGCAGAAAGCAGCACTGACGCCACAGCCACGTAATACCCCACTAGGATAGGTTCCGATGCGAAGTGCCATGGAAGAGGGAGATGAATTTTTTTGGAGAAGGGAAGGGGAAAGGATGTAAATACAAGGCAATGATGTTGTGGTTACTCAGTGAAGTGGTTAGTGACTACAACGTGGGAACAGAAACATTCTAAAAGAGGCATCTTGTAGGATAGCGTGCTTCCCAAAAAACGGCCATTTCCGTTTCGGTGACCACGTGACTCCCCCGAATGAAGAAAAGAATAGGGATCATTCGGCGTAGTGGGATGAATTATATTATAAGGTCATGGTTCGAGCATTTCCCATATTCGGCAAGGGATATGATCTATGAGGTACTGAATACGAGAGAGCTCTACGTTCACATAACTTTGAATGTCGAGACTGATACGGTCCAAGGTGAGAGAGTCTCTCCAGTAGAAGAAAACAGAAGACGAGGAGGACAAGGAGGGAGGGAGGGATGCTTATTTGATGAATTCTGCTAACGTTAAGCTAGCATCTACAGACTTTATTTGCAATATAGAGTAAAAGAGAACGAGATTTTACTGCTGCATATTTCAGTACGTTTCGCAATCCCATCGCTATCAATTTACATCTTAATGAACATTTCTCATAGCAATCAACGCCATACGGGTCAACAATGATCGGCAACGATAGTGGGAGAGGAGGAGTGGGGGTGAACAACAAGTGCACCCCCCTTTCATGAGCTCCCACATCGATGAGAGGAGCTACAATTGCGTCGCGTTCGCACGGGCGTAGATGCGCACAGTGCGCGCTTACCGCACATATTGCGCACATCGCTCCCGCGTCCACGACGCAATTTTTGTAAATACGAACTTGAAACATCAATAAAACTCCGCTTCTTACTACTCTGTGAGTCTCTTTCTGCTAGCCGAATGTGAGATAACTTCCACTTTGCTCGAACCTCATTGCTTCATATCGTATTCTAAGAGTCTGTGCATATATGTTCCACATTTGGAGTGTTCGTTTGATTACGTCTTGTGTTTGTGTTAAATTCGGCCCTAATCTAAGCCAATAGCCGGTTAGGATTTCGCCTACAACTATGGGATAAAACCTAGTTCTCCGCTTGGTAAAATGACTTTTAAAGATACCTGAAGCCGGAGCTAGACCTGATCCATATTGGCACATTTTAAAGTCCACAATCTCCAAAGGAAACGCAGCAAACTGACTGCGACATTAACGAGAGTAGGGTATCCTGAAGTGGCATATGGCCAAGTCTAGATGGCCTCAAGCGGACAATAAAGAGTGCACGTCCTGATATTCCTGAGGACAGAAAAAGGAAACTATAGCAGAGAATACAGCACAGAATGTTTCACTGGAATGTTGCATTGAAGAACTAAAAATACTACCCGAACACGACTAGCCAACTAATCTCAAGCCATCCACCATCTCGGTCCACACCACAGAGACACCGTGCAACAACGCTTCAAAGAATCCGGCCGAAGAGAGGTGCAGCCACTCAATGCCGCTCAGCGCGCGCATTGCAGCGAGACAGAGAGCAAAGGAGAGCTGCAACGCGAGCGGATGCGAGCGAATGAGATCGTCAGCATGAGCATGCTTGTTAACGAGTTGACTCGTAGCAGACACTCGTAGGCTTTAGAGCATCTGGCTTTAGCGAGGTGGCTGGCTACATTTGTCGTGCACTGTATTTCTCACCTATAGACCAGGTAATCTCTATCCATAAGCCTTCCCCCCAATATCCGCATTTTTCAGAAAGCTGCGAATGCTATAGCTTCTACCTGCTATGAGCAGCAGTCCTTAGGTGTGGTGTGCGGAAGCCATATCTGTCGCAGTCGAACATTCGCCTCGAAAATTACAAGCAGTTATGATGAAACTGCTAGAAAATTGCAGTACGCTAGTGGAGTGAATACGAAACTTTCCCGAGTGAGTTTCCCCCTCTCATCACCTTCTCCCTCCTCCCCCCCCCCCTCCCTCTCCCAATCAATTTAATTCGAATATCCACCGTTTCCTCTCGGTTTTTTAGAGGATATATGTTCGGAAACATGCGAACAGCATAAGCTCTTCTCTTTCACAATCCCTCCGCCCACCAAAATATACATATTTGGTGCGGGGAAACTGTACGAATCGATGAAGAAACGATACATCCGTATGCGATGATACAGCATCACTGAATAAACACCGTCTATGGATAAGCATCGAAGTCTATAGAAATAAATAGGGAATTGATCTGAGCACGTTACAGTTGCGCGAGACTTGCAATGCGATCACTTTAATTTACTCTCAGTGAGTACTACGGTGATATGAGTTATTGAAAGTAAGTGACAGTCGGCTGCACTCCATAATGTCGATGGACGATATATGCAACATTTTAATAGCACCTATACACATCACCTTCTCATCGACGCGCAACTCATTCTGTGAAACGAGCAATCTTATGCTCTACGAAATAGGACTACGCAACTCTCATGGATGTCAATCTTCGGCTCATCACTTTTTTGATCCAGAGTTTTTCTCGATCCAGAACACCGCTTCCCTGATCGGCATTTTTTTTTTCCTCGATCCAGATCGCTTTAGTCAGAGTATCTTCATTTCGACTCAAATAGCCTTTGTCTGGTTCAGAGCATTTATCGACATCGTTTAATTCGACTGCTACTAAGCTTCGCAAGTCTTTTCTTCAGGTAATCAAACTCGACAACTATTCGTTGGCAACGATTGAAATGTGATTACAAGTGAATGCAATAAAAGCCCCCAAAAAGTGGATTCAATCCGGAGCTCGCTCTCATGCATAATTATCCAGACGTTCCATATGGGTAAATAAATTGCCCTAAACGTTGTTGGTTGCAACTATTTCAATGGCTTCACCTCCCCCGCTTCGCTTAATTCAGCTAATTAATTTGCGGTAACAAATTCCCGGTTGTAATGCGATTTGTCTAGTGATCTCTCGTTATCGTTTACAACTCTTTAGAGTGCTAATCTCAGCTCATATTAATCTTAACCATTAACGCTATATTACCTAATCCATAACTTACTAGTAATCTTAACCATTAACACTATATTACCTATCATCCATAACTTACTAGTAATCTTAATATTAATGCTAAATTCCCTGTCATCCATAACTTACTAGTAATCTTAGCCATTAACGCTATATTACCTACCGCCCATAACTTACTAGTAATACTCTCATATCCACATCCCTTTTAATTGCTCTTCAATAATCGGATAACTGCACGGCTAAAAATTCAAAATCATATCGATCGTATACGATATATAATAATGGTATAATCCATTATGTTTATGCAACTTTAGCAGCTATATTCTAGCGAATAGAATTGTGAAGAGATCACAATTAATGGCGAATGTTTTCTTTGTTTGTTCTTTCGATATTATTGAGTGATCTATTGTCTTCTGTTGATATTTGGTTAAGAGTTTCTGAAGATTAACTTCAGCATTTCTCTTTTTTGCCCCTATTTCACATCAATTACTCGTTACTATTACTCTAAAGTAAGCCTTTAAAGAATGTGGTATATTCCACCCATAGTGGGACTTCTAGGAACGATCACTTATGATCGCATAAATGCTTATCACCTAGAGAGAAGTCGAACGAACGACTCATTAGCTCGACGATGAATGAAATATTTTATAGTTGAAAAATTTAATAGTTACGATTAATAATTCCCAAAATTGAGAATTTCACAAATTATAATCGCCGTTAATAATTAAACGACATTGGAATCGAACTTACGATGTTTTAATTCCCAAATAAATATACAAATCAATGAATTTCGATGGAAGATAATCATTTATCGTTTCCAAATTTTCCCACTTTACTATCGCGCATCGTTGACTTTTCAGAGATGTTTAGCAAGGATGAAGGAGGGTATATCGATTTCTAGAGTGCTTATACGTAGTCGATGCTATCCTCTTTTCGATTTGCAACAATTGCAATAGCGTTGAAAGTGCTTAGTGGGTCTGCTGTCGTAATTGATAGTCAACCGGTCTAATACATTTTGTTTTATTTGCGCAAAATTTTATAGCGTTCATTAGTGTGGGCAAAGATCGTTTTCGATATATAAACATTAATAAGATCATTTAGGTGAGTTGACTTTCGAGATTCGCAATATTAGGCGATGTTTAATGAAAATAAAACTCGAACTAGAAGAAAGGTATGCAATCGACTGTGATGGCTAATTTCGGTGCGAAACTGTGTTGCATATTTGAGCGACTTCAAAGCCGGATCGATGCAATTGGGCACTTAATATAGCGCTTTCTAGAGTTGGTAAATTTCACGTGAAGGTTTAGTGGAAATAAATTACCCACAGAATGATATTTCGACACTCAGAGATGTGTAATTTTCTTTTAGAGAATGAGCGAGGTAGAACAACGTCTAGCAATTTGAACAGCGTGGTGGCCAAATTGGAGCAGTGGAGCGTTGTGGATGACGTTGGAGCAGTCGGCTGGCAGAAACGAGTTCGATGCACAAAAGAAATGGAGAGCGTCAACGCGACGAGCATGGTTTCCGCTTAAGAGCGGTTGGTGTATGTACACGAGGCGAAGGTCAATGCCGTCAGATACTGCTTGTCACGGGCGGTAAGGACGAGCAGCGTTGGGTGATACCTGGAGGTGGCATCGAGAAAAATGAGGGTGACGGTGACGCCGCAGTTCGCGAAGTTCTCGAAGAAGCGGGCGTCAAAGCGCGTATTATCACAAGGCTTGGCGAATTCAGAGTTCGTTTACACGCGGATCTTTTGATATTTGGCAATGCAAACGCTTCCTTTCATCCCCTATGTGGTTCATTATGAGCACGCCATATATGAAATGATCGTTTTCGAGAAGACAACGACGGCAGTGTTGTTGTGTTCCGGTTTGATAATGAGTTAGTGACGAAAGTGGAGGGGTCGCCGTATACGAAGGCTATAGAAGGATCAAATTATCATTAGAATCAGATTCCATAAGCTGGATATTTCTTTGAGAGTGAATATATCCGGATTTCATCACCACCTCATTGTTTAGCACTCGTGGTGGCATTACTTCAAAAGATATAACGCTTTTTCTATCTACTCCCTATCCCATCTCTCCTTGAAATGAACTCTTCCCCCTTCCCTCGCTCTCTGTATTGCCGTCTCCATTTTCTGCTGTTGTGACCTCTTCCACATGGGTCGTCATAGTTACGCCACCGTGAAGCTGAAATAGATCACGTAGTTATATTCTGAAACGGATTAGTGGCGAATGAAGGAAGGAAACGGATGATGTTGGACCTGTTGCACATCTTTCTCTCACAAGGTGTACAGGGAAGCTTCTTTAGTTAAAATAGTTGAAGTTCTGAAGAGAGAAGAACCCATTGGTACGTTCATTATACGGGGAACTCTACATTAAAGCCATCCGTCCGTTTTTTTAAAGTTCCAGAAATGGGATCCATTGAAGGTATATAGTTGAACCGAGGTTTTTTATATGTCTACATAGAAGTGGAGTATTTGCTTTTTGATGGTGACGTTCGATATGTGCAGATTTTATTTCCTCAATGAATTTCTATTGGAGCAAATCGGAATGCAAATTTTAATCGAAGATTTTCACTATCACTTTGAGATGCGCCACTTTCATCGCAACTATCAACTGGAAGGTTTAATTTTATAGCTTTATAGTTTTTCTTTCATAGCAAAAAAAAGATTTGTGAGGTGAATTTCTGAAATATTGATCTTTATGATTTGTTGAATCGTTTCCTTAAAATTCCATATTCGTTTATATTTTTTTTTTTTTGCTCCAAGTGATAGAACATAAGTCTCAAATGATAACCGTATTTTGGGTACCACGTACACTATTGTTAATACTCATATAAACAGTGAGAGAGAGAGAGAGAGAGAGAAAGGAAAGCAAAATCCTACTTAACTTTACAGTTCATTGATAACATTTTACGATCATAGATGCACATCGTTATATTTCCCTCAATATTTTCCTTTCATCATTAACATATTCTTATGTGTTATTTTAGATTTTCCTTCAAAAAAAATGTTTAGAAATCTTCATTTAGGATGAGATAAGAAGACATCGAACAGTTGCATTTTTGCTATCTGTAGAGGAGGAACTAGACGAGTGGGAAGATGGATGCGTTGGTCGAAAACGACAATGGATGAGTCTCAATGAGGGTCTTCTTCGTGTTAAGAGCTCTCAGGCGCCAATTATACGACGTGTTTTGAGTATGTAAGCAAAATATATAAGACAGAGAATAATCATATGTACGTATAGATAATTGTCCAGGCAAAACAGTTGTCGATCGACGGTAGGTACCGCCTTTACATCTTTGATGCCTCTTCATTCGAGTGGAAACAAAATTTTATAGTTTGGGGATAATAAGTCATCGTTGATCATAAGACCACAGTCACTGTCAGAAGAGAGCTTATTGGTTGAGAAGAGATTCACGAACTCAGACTCGATTATGAGGAACATTTGCGACACTTGAGTAAAATTATGCTAGAAATCTTTCTATCCTTATTTGGGAGCACACAGAATTGCTTTAATGCTACGTTTTTTTCTTGTCTTCCAAAAAATTCCACGAGTGGTCACCAGGAAAGTGAGCCGAGAATAAATCTCGCCACCTTCGATTATTGACTGGAAGTTTAAATTTGAGGTTGAGATTGAGCATCTGATGACGATACTGAAATAGTTTCCCCTCAGATATTTTATCTTAAAAGATGTCGAAGGCTCAGTCCTCATTTCATTGATTTTCAACAATCCAACCTCGCTTGAACTCATACCTTTGCGCCCTAATTGCGGTACTTCACTTTTATTGATCAGTGTTTGTGTGAATGCCCTACCGATGACCTATTCAGTCACTATGTGTTCCTATCGCATCTTTCTTCTAGAAGAAAAATATGGTGCAGAAATCCTCCATACTACATAGCTGTAGGTGAGCGCTCGCCACTAAGCAACTCGAGCTTTAAGCTTCACTTGATCTTCGTAGGGTGTTTACCATGTTCAGAATCTGATGTCTTGCGGTACAATGTTGTAAGTTGCTCAGCAACATAATGACCGGGCGGCACTACACAAAAATATTTAACCAATAAGCAACCATTTCGTCCCCGAAATTCAATAGTTTTTAGTGACCCTAAAGGGAGATTTTTGAAACTAAGAACCTCTATCCAAAAAATCTTTCTTAGGTGATCGTTCCATACATAGTTCTTTTACGACGCCGATTCGGAAGATGTTCATCAACAAAAGCCAAAAATAAGAGGATTAAAATTTGATATTCGTTGAATCCAAAGATACAAACGTGCATTTTGGGCTGCACCCACTTTTAGCCTATCTCTTCCCTTCCCCTTCCAACAAATCTCATATTCCCCCAATTCTTATTTATTAACAGTTTGGCCTAAAGATGACATACCAGCTATTGTGTGGGCATCTTCCTGTACTTGTTTATTTCATTTATGTATATGTCACGATTTGACAATCCACCGTCGAGGACGAAATATCCCTTCGTTAGCATACTATGCGACTTTTTTTTTCTATATTGAGAATCTGTTTATCCAGTTGGACATGTGTGATGGGCATGAAAAGATGCAAGAGAAAACACTCGAATATAATGTTAAAGATTTAAGGAGATAAGGTGACAAATTCTCTATCGCATACATGAGAGAGCTCTTCTCACATAAATAAGTAATAAGTGGACATAACAGAAAAAAACGTTTACAGCACGCAATGTGGGTATATCAGCGATGAAGGCGAGAGAAGGAAATAATCTAATCGTCGAAAAATTACTCAAAACATCCTCCTTCAACTTCTGTCCGCTTATTTCTGTCGTGAAGATCTCGCTTCAATCATCTCACCGGTCGTATGAATTCTGCACATATCATCTTATTCTATCGGCTTTACTCAAATCTTACGAGATTCGCTTATGCGTAATTTGAATACCTGGAGCTCACAGAGCCTGGGGGTATGTATTACCTGAGTTGTCTCCCCATCTTCACTCATGAAAGATCCGAAAAAGTACTTCTAGATGTACATCTGCTTGCAACAAAAAATACATGATTTACAGAAACGGCACACATACAACGCAGTATACACCAAGCTAATATTAAGTTAAATGATGTCAGCAAAATCTCTTAGCAATAAATATAACAACATCGGTGATTTCGTTGAAACGCATTATGCCACATGACTGAAAGTGGGATATACGCGATTAGGAGCAGACAAGTTGGAACGCCTATCAGAGCTATTCTCATGAACGATGCCGATATGAAAGTCGAAATCGTATCAAAATTGCCCGAGAAAAGGATGATCTTCTATTAAGAAGGGAGATGAAAATATTGATGGTGACTTGCTGAAATGACCGTATCGACTAACAATAAAACCGTCATGCTGGAGAGGGGTTGCTTCCACTAATGAGCTAATGAGCTATAGAAACCTCACCCTTCTAATATCTCGTTGAATTCAAAAATGAGTTCAACATTACATCCCCGATGTGGGACCCCGTGTGGAATATTTGAGAACGATAACATATAAGCGTCGAGCTGACGATCGATTGCAGTGATACTCTACTCATTGCACTATTGTTCATGTGTAACTTGCACCTGGAAAAAAAAACAGGATTTCATTGCACTCTTCGTTTGATCGACTGATGCATCCAAATTCCGTAATGCTAATTAGCGTTCGTGACGACTTTAAAGGAGCGGCTATGCTAACACAAATAAAACCTTTACACCACTATTTCTGTTTCGTCAACGTCTATCGTTTCACCGAATATAGACGCCAGTAACTTCTCCATTATTGCTCCACGTGAACGAATAATCAATAGGTAACAACACTCGTCTACGTGATCGCTTTTCGGAGATTAGCTACCAAACAGAAAAAGGAGGCAGCCAATGGAGATGATCCCAACTTCCCTCTAGCGCATCAGAGAATTTATTCTTTAGTCTAAATGTTCAGTAAAATAATAAAAAAACTTACTGTTGCGAGTTAATACAGTGAGTAGCCAACGAATACATCGCTCAATATTAAGTCCTTGCAATGCTGAGACTGGTACAAGCGCCAAATCACCTCGGTGCCGCTCGTCAGCAGTCAACTCTCGAATGCACTCCGCACTCGCGCACTCCTCCATATCACTTTTGTTGCACACCACCAACACAGGCATTCGTTGCACTGCTTGGCTGTCCATTACTCGTCCTGCATCTCATCACATCATAAAGGTACAAACCAACAGCACCATTTTGTTACACAAAAGCAACTGTTATGAACCCGTACGGCTTCTGCTTCATAATCTGCATGCATAAGTATATATATACGCCACACCTAAACAACAGATACACCTATTCTCTCCCTCCACTTTTAGGATCGACTTGTGCTCTTCATAGGAGCCAAGGAGGAAAAATTCTCAAGTCGGCATAATCCACGACCTGCACGTCTTATAAGGCGGATAAATTCTTGTAATTTCCAGCTGCAGTCGGACTGGAGAAGCTTACATGAGCGCTAAGATTCTGCGGCTTTGAATGGAATATATAAACGGAGCCATATAACACAACCGAGGACGTCACACGGAATGCAGATTACGTTTCTGCATATAGCAGCCACTGCACATTCCACCTACTACGCGAGAGATGCTGCGTATTCCTTTTCTTCAAACAGAGATCTCAGCTTGCTTCCTCGTAACTAGAGGAAATGGTCGTATGAAAATTGATGAGTTTGAGGTAAGGTTGCGTATTCCCTTCCCTCTCCCCTTTTTCCATCCACTCACCTCTCTCTCCTTTCTTCGACATTTCCTGGCTGTTTTTAAGCTTTTTCTGAAGTTTGCTACGTATCGCGTGTTCCCAAGACCGAACGAGGAAGCTGATGGTGAAGCTCGCAAGGAGGATGGATCATATTCACATCTTCCTTGAGTACCGAAACATCAGACAGTAAAACGCATTATTACCTTCAACATCATGAGCTCACTCATTTCTTCACCGCCTAGTGTAGTACCTTAGGCGATAGCAACAAATTCTTTCCAAGATCATAGGAAATGATGAAAGATGCCCGAGGGTACAAGAAATAACTCCTCAAAGTCCTTACAGATGGGCGAAATGTTTTGCAGACACTACTGTCTAAAAATGTGTCCTCTAACAGCAAACTTTCCAAAACGTTACTATGAACCTTCTATCTGTAACTATAATCTCACTGGCAATTCCCACCAAATCAATTATTCGACAAACTTAAATTGTATGACCGATTATTGCAGACGGTTAACAAAACACAACAAACGATATTCGAAGTGAAAGCTTTTACCCCAATTCTTGCATGGGTAAGTAAACTTGATGGAAGCGAGAGAGGGAAGTGGGCAACCATGAACTTCTTATCTTCAAAGGTACCGAATGCTTCTCTAGAGTTCCAACAGTCACTACCACTGCAGAAGCGATAATAGTTTCACCTTTCTAAAAGAGTGAGAATTGCATCCCTAACATCATATGTAAGCCGAACTATTGTTTTTGCATATTCTTACCTAACTATTCTTGTTCTATTTCTTCCCAATCGGTAGAAACGCTTAAATAACTGAATATTTTTTTGCATGGGGAAGTAAACTTGATGAACGGAAGAGAGAGAAGTGGGCAAATATTCGAGTAGGAAATCAAAGAGTAAAATGCACTTACTAAACACTGTGGCAACTTCCGAGAAGCGATTGACATCACATGCATCGACAATAAATATAAGTGCATGTGAATCATCGAAATATTTATGCCATAATGAATGTAATTCTTCTTGGCCACCCAAATCCCAAAAATTTAAACGTACAGAGCCAATTTCGATTTTGCCGACTGCAAAAATTTCACGTTTAAAAGATAATTGAAATGAGAAATTCAGAAATATCTAGTTTATTTCATTAAAATTCTCTTCCACAGAGGTGAATAGGCGCTCTTTGAAATTAGGCTACATGCATAGCATTTGGCTATAGCTGTCGATAGTGTTCGGATATGAGAGCTTTTTCAACCTCATATATTCCCATCTAACTTTGCATCACTTTCATATGATTGCCTAAATATGTATTTTATAGCTTGTAATTTAGGCTCTTATCATTAACAAGAATATAGTTGCGAAAAAAAAAGAGGACAAGAAGGGTCAAGAGGTCAAAATTATGGATATTTGTCAAATTTTGAAAGCCGAATAAACTAAACGCATTTAATTTTAACTATATTCAATGAATAAATGAAATAATTTCTGCAAATATGCGAAAATATCATTTCAGCAAAACAAACTGTTCAATCCGACCGTGCTCGTTATCTTCAGCGGATTCAACATCTCATAGCCTCTTGTGAATCTCATCTTTGTTTGCTCCAAAAATGTCTGAAAATTCAATATTTTATCCTCATCTCATTTAATTTCATACTTAATAATAATCGCTTTCAACGATTTCTGAATCGAAATACTACAAACAATCGAAACTCTTCACTATAATATACCGATCTTACAAATGTGTGCATCTCAAAACCGTATCCAACCATTAACGCAAAGCTCTCATTCAATCACTTATCCACTCAATTAAATATTAAAGTTCAAATAAGCTAAACATGTGAAACGGCTAAACCCTATAGTAAATGAAGTTGCTTGCTTAATGTTGCTGGAAGTAATGCTTATCGAAAAACCATAGCCCAACGTCAAACCACTATCGTGAAGCCTTCTTTATGAAAACTACTTTGACCTCCGCGGGTGTAACAGTTAGAGGAACGGTTGGATTCGACCATATACGACGTTGGATGGTTTTACCTACCATGCATCAAGACGAAAACCGTCCAAAGAAGAAAACTTCCTCCAAAGACGTTCGTTTACGAGAAACCGAGAATGCACTCACTCCCAACAAGCATCATCACCGACAATAAATAGGAATGTTGATGTTATCGCCTCGAATATAGTAAAAACTAATTTTTTGAGGGTTTAATTATACGACTACCATCTATTCACGCCGAAATTGCCTCAAATATAAGGATTCGTGATATATGGTATATACTTAATGAATGAAACAACTCAGTTCGCAGAGAAATAAAGGGCTGAGAAAACAATAACCGATTGACGAATGTCGGATAAGCGAAGAAAGCAAAAATATAGGAAATGATAAACTATTGCTGAGGGATAAATTTATTCCGAGAAGGATGAGATTTAACTCATGACCGTATAGAGCGTAGTTAAGTCCAACTTCAATTTCAATTCTATCTGTGAAAGGGTTTAACTCACAACCACCTATACTATACTTTGTGTTTGAAAATCCAACAAAAACACTGACGAAAGTTTAAATACGCTGGCGAAGTCTGAAAGTGGTTTAACAAGAAAAACAGAAGTCGAAGATCGACATGAATGTTTAGATACGAGATTGAGCTGAAGTTTCCCTTAGCGATAAATCCTGGATGAGAGATGCTTTTTCCAGAAAGCAATAAGAGCAATAAGAAACACAACACAAAATGAGATCATATTCTTAATTTGCGACTATTCAACGATCATAATATCATACCGTCTTTCCTGCGTTATCGAGGCCAACGATCACAATAAAATAGTCGTATTTACGTGTGAGATGATGCCATAATCCCTGTCCCAATGCATACATCTCTCAGTAATTTACTTCATCGATTATTCATCTCGACATCCTTGCAGATGTAAGCGAGAATTAAAAACTTCTATCATTGAGTTTGCTCAAAAAACGATTGCATCAATCATTTGATGTGGATTAACGATCCTTAAACGTTTTATATCCATCGATTACTCATATAATTGTAATACGAAACGATGACTCACAACTATATTAGATCCTTTATAAAATATTCACTTTTATGCTTCGTTTCGCATTAATAAAGCAATAATATTTTTAGCGTATCAATGAGTAAATACATTGGGATGTTTCTTTTCGCCGATACTTCAGCAACTAATCGCAAAACATCGTTTTATATAAAACAATGAGAATTTTATTCGTATATTACTCTATTTGAAAAAAAAAAGATCCCATACAAATGAATTCTTTCGATGGTCAACATCCAATATAAACGGCACTCATATGGGAAGTCAACTTGCGTTAACGTATATTTTCCCATAAAATATTCATGAATTTTTCTCATGTTTTTCCCTTCATTTCGATTACTATTGCGGTGTATTTCTATAGTGTAGACAATCTAAGCTCATCCAGAAAATATCCACGTTTTTGACTAAATCGGTTGAAATTCTCGATGGAATAACGCTAGCGCAAGAAGCAAATATCGACAATACGTCTCATCACTATAGCTTACATTATAAAGCGATGATGATTGCAAACAATGGAGACTCTTTTTCTTATCTTTATTATTTCTACTGAAATGAAAGATCATAATCATAAAAAAAGAAGCATGAAATATGAGTGAATTTTCATAAATAATTAGGGTTAAGTGACGATCCAACTAGAAACAACTGAACGATACCGATCACGTCGAGCTTAGATTACATTTTAACGATAAACGTATCGATGAAGAAATATGCGGGTAATAGATTTTTTATACTTACTATAATACATTGCAAAATAAAAGAATAAAGAGAAAAATAACGCAAACATCCACATAGCACATCCAACCACGTGAATCTGCTCTCTACCCGAAGCCGATTCGAGCTATTACTATCACTAATTTTGCAGCCGCCGATTCGACCAAGTATCATCACTAATTTTGCGGCCGCCGATTCGACCAAATATCATCACTAATTTTGCGGCCGCCGATTCGAGCAAGTATCATCACTAATTTTGCGGCCGCCGATTCGAGCAAGTATCATCACTAATTTTGCGGCCGCCGATTCGACCAAGTATCATCACTAATTTTGAGGCCGCCGATTCGACCAAATATCATCACTAATTTTGCGGCCGCAGATTCGACCAAATATCATCACCAATTTTACGGCCGCCGATTCGACCAAGTATCATCACTAATTTTGCCGCAGCAGACGCAACTTTGTTTAGTTTCTAGATGATTCAAAAAAAAAATTCATCGCACACGACTACGGTATATTTTTCTGGCATTTTGCCAATCTGCATCAAGTATTTTACTTTTTTTTTTGATTCAACACATCGAAATGGAATCGCAAAGTTCGATGATTTAGAAGCAACGTGATAAGTGCAAAAGTGTGTCTTAGCTATCAGCTATCGGTGTGTATGTTTATGTGCGGCGGTCGAATGCGAATAGCGATCGTCGATACGAACGTAGGAAGTACGATCGTCGATACGGACGTAGGAAGTACGATCGTCGATACGGACGTAGGAAGTACGATCGTCGATACGGACGTAGGAAGTACGATCGTCGATACGGACGTAGGAAGTACGATCGTCGACATCGACGTAGAAAGTGCGATCGTCGGCTACTCGCTTAAGGACCGGTTATCTCGAAGGGTTTTTCTACTTTATTGACGTTCTCATCAAATGTAACGCCCCGCTTATCGTCATTATACGCATTTCGTCGCTCTATACAACGCTTAATTTTTCCCCCGCCCAACAAACTTGAATGTCTCTCTTCAATTGTTGCCGCATCAGGTATATTATTGAAATTCTTATTCGTCGCATAGTTTTAATTTCGCGAAATAATCCCGCATGTATGCAATTTCCTCTTTTATTTCTTCAAAAAAAAAAAAATTTTTTTTCCCCCACTTCATTTCCCCCGCTTCATTTATCCCACTTCATCGTTTATATAGTTTAGCGTTGTTGTTTTTTTTTGTTTTGTTTTTGTCTCACACCTTATGCATGCGTTATATGAATTGACCTATTGGGCTCCGCTTAGCACCTATTGTTTAAAGATTCGAGTGGTTACGAATATTTTTTACGCTATGAAAATTTTCGATATAAATGAATGAAAACAAAAAAAAAAAAAAAGAAAATACTCATAAATCTTTATGCATATATCAAATAATGAAGATAGTTAAGAGACTAACATAATCAACGATGATACTTTTTTCTCGTATTAATACCTCTAATGTGTTCTTAAGTTGAGAAAATATTGAAAATTATACGACTAAATTCATCACTGAAACGTTCTCTTCCTTTTTTTTTTTACGCCAATATAATACTATAAATATATGAATATAAGTGGAATAATTGTTGGTGATTTGAAGTGTTCAAATGTTATCAAACGTTGTTAGGCATTTCCCGTCGTTGTTGGGCCGATTTGCAATATTCTAGATGTGGACAGCATCTCTACGACAATGCTCACTAGAATCTATGATCAGCTCTAATTTCGAGACGATTAGCGTCGTGCATTCTCACATTGACCATTCAACGGTACTCGTTGATGATTGCACAATGTGCTTCTTCTCCATGAGATCGTTTTGTTGAGTTGTTATTTCTCATTCAAGTGTTTATTTTTCATTTGTTTTTGCATTTAATCCATTTATTAGTCTATTTTACCTCAAAGCTTATAATCGTTGCTACTGCAAAAGTCGCTTTCGATTGGGACTTATAAGGATGCACGAGGGAAGGAGGAAGCGATAGGATGGTAGCACGGGCAGATTTCGAACTGAAAGGTTATGATTGATGGAATATTTGCTGACGAGGTACATATTTGGAAGAGCTTCATATTCTCAGCAATAGCGTAGTTGCTTTTTTTTGCCTTTCGCATATTTGCCGATAGTTCGCCAAAGTTGGTGCTATATCCTACGCAGGGGACTGGACTCTCCCATTAAATGATTAGGGCTGAATACGTATTGTCTGTGCAGCATCGGAGCATTTCGCTCAATCTGGTACGATGCTAGAGGTCTTTGCTGAAAGCGTTATTCGTGTTGTACATTTTCTATACCCTATCATTTAGATGAGGAGAGATTAGCGACACGGCGCAAATGACCGTATGTAACAATAAGTGCATTATTTTCGCACTCAATTTTACCCGAAAAAAAAAGCTCAATTTTTAATTATTCAACTCTTTTTTTTTAGTATTTTACTCCCGCAAATTGAAATTTTATTAACATCGAATGCAATAGAGCATATATAGGTTTGCATTTTTGAAGGTTTCTTTTCATAGTCGGCAAAATAAATCGGCTTCGCACTCTGTATTGTTTTTGTTCTCATCTAAACGCCAATAACCGAAAGCTTCACCTACCTCTATGCGATAATTGTGATGCTAAAAAACACATATGCTAATGCAATTTCCCAAATTAATCACTCCTCGAAAATCTCACTAGACGTTTGTGGTGTTTCAAATTTCGTATATGTATTGCTGTGTGCTACCTACCCGCTTAACACAATCTCGAAAATAGTTGATGATATTAGTGCTTATTGCCTAATCGCTTACAATTTCTACGCTAATTCGCATCCGATACGTAAATGATCTCGAAAGAAATACTACAGAAACGAGAACTTCGCTGAAATATTCTTCTCAAATAGGCATAAATAAGTGGTAATATCGTGAGATTTTCGACTGAAAAGAAAGCATAGAAGTGGGAGGAGATTGAGCGAAAGGAAGGATGTGAGAGAGAAGATACATTTTGCTGAAGAAATCTAAAAACAATTGCGCTAAGATTTAAGCATTTTGAGTTATCTTTGTGCAAAAAAATTATTTCTAATTGATAGTATTTTTTCATAAATTTCTTCTCTTTAGGGGATTTTATGCAATTGCTTAAACTCTATTTTTTATATTAGAATAGCAAAAATTAATTTATTAGTAGGTACTTAAGAATTTACTAATTATAATATGTTGAATATTTGTATGGAATCGAAGTTAGCCTAGTTTCAGTTCTAAGATTGCAAAGAAGAGTATATCCGTTTTGCAATGAGATTCGCTTATATTTCGAATGTCTATTAGTACGTTTCTAGACGGATGTCGCTCATCTCGATGTCATCCTCAACGTCAAACTCGGCTGAGAGCGATATCTCCGATGAGGAGCGAGTAACTATGGAAAATTTTGCGTTAATTAAAGTATTAGGTAAAGGAGGTTGGTTCTTTAAGCTACTAATTTCATTTCTGATTTATAAATTAGCGTTTTATGCGTATGAGATAGCGACTTGCTCATTTCAGGTGACCTTGACCTGATTGTTTAATCTTAAGGTGTTAAACTAATGGCCTAAAAAGTCGTCTTTACTTCGTATTTCAGAGCTTAGTAAGGCTCCGCTCGAGTTTATTCTAGAAATCTATGGCCATCGGTTGGAATTGCTGAATACCTACTTTTATAAGTGTAATAATTGCCTTTGTCAGGAATTTTTCTGCTGTTGTCAATAGCGAAATCGGAGCAGTTCTTTCAGCGAGTCGTTTTTCGTTGAGTCGGATCAATCGTTTCGCCCTCTTCTCTATCAGAAATCCTAATAAACTATTTTCCACAATTACAATTTTTTGAATCAATAGCACTGCGATGGTTACTTCTGTCGTAATCATCTATTTTTATCGTACTCATGTGATCTTTTACACTCATTTTTTTGCAATCGAATGATTCACCTACTTCTCGTTATATCCCGAAAAAAAAAAACAGTTGAAGGTCGTTGGTTTGAAATGGTAGAGGGCATAATTTTTAGTGGCAATAGTGATCATATGTATATGAATATGAGAGTAGATGAACGTTAATTTCAGCATATGGTAAGGTGTTCATGGCAAGGAAGGTTGGTGGTCGTGACCATGGTACGATCTACGCTATGAAAGTATTAAGGAAGAGTAGAGTTCTCACAAAAGCGAAAACTCTCGAACATACAATGGCCGAGCGGCACGTTTTAGAGCGCCTTAAAGGACTTCCATTTCTCGTTAATCTTGTATACGCTTTTCAGTCTGACGCGAAACTACATATTGTAATGGGTAAATGTTTTATTGTGGTGCTATCACTATGCACTATTTACAGTTGATAGAAACGTTAGCCGTCCGAATTTCTATGGAGGAAATATCCTCTATCGTTAATGATATTTGGAATGTTTCTAGCGTAGTTCAAAAGCCCATCGACTTTTTGGTACGATGAGTTGCCTATTTCCATAGAGTAAAAGTTCAGGTCATTTGAAGAAGCGATTCAAATTGTGACAGCCTCACTCTTCATCAGGATTTGGTTGATAGGAGACAGTCAACGTTACATCGTCTGTAATTTCAGTGACCCGTAGCCATTAATATATCTGATGTACGTATATAGAGATGGACAGGTCGGAAAATTGCCTTCTCATTTAATCAAACATTATGAATAGAAGCAGTTGGATGATTTATTGATGTTGTGGATGAGTGCACTTGCAGAGTTTGTGAAAGGCGGTGAACTGTTCACACATCTTTGCAGTCGCGGTTCCTTTGATATTCCCTCGGCCAAATTCATCATTGCGGAATTGGTGGTCGCTATCGATAGTGTCCATAAGGTTTCTTAATTGTATTCATTAATTGGACAAAGGTCATTTTTGATATTGTCTTCATTTGCCGTTATCGGCTATTTTAATAATTCGCCGCCTTGTTGGTAGAACGATTGATCATATCGACCATAAACGATTTTTTTTTTTTTCAGAGGAATGTCGTCTATCGTGATTTGAAATTGGAGAATATCCTTTTGGACGATAATGGGCATATAAAGTTAACCGATTTTGGTCTTAGCAAGGAATTGTCGGAGGAAGAGGTCCGTTGAGTTTTTTTTTTCATATTTGAAGGCAGCACAAGCATTTTTGCGTGGCTCTTAGTGAAGTTATTTTACATGTTCAGATCCGAAATGAACGCTCGGAATATTGCAGTAAATTTCAAATGGCGAAATTATTTAAGTGAATGAAAATTCTCTATAGAAAGCATAGATTTTCTTGCGAAATGCTCAACGCTACAAGATTCGCCGTTGTTGCTTGCATAATCTCACAACGTAACCGATGCTATATCTTGTTTATCGTTGCGTTATTTGTTTCATCTTTCCAAGATAACAGTTTTCTCTCATCTCTCATTGGCAATTTATCGTTGTATAACATTCATTGTCGAAAGAATCATTCATCTATCGTTTCATCATCAAATTTACTCAGAATTGGGTCCATCTAAGTGCAACTTTTCAGTGCCATCGAATGAGAGTGAAACTAGAAATGTTTAATTTGTGCGGCAGTCGAAAAGACTCGTTTGCAGTTACATAGGGCGAACTCATATTGTGGCACAATCGAGTATATGGCCCCTGAGGTTGTGGATCGTACAGACGAAGGTTATGACGAAACGGTGGATTGGTGGAGTCTTGGAGTCATATCGTTCGAGCTACTCACCGGTTGCTCACCGTTCACGGTCGACGGTCATTCGAATAATAGTCGTGATATAGCCAGGTGAACGTTGCAGTCAGTTTGTTCCTCTAAGGCGTTTATTTGCTGCGCAGTGTAACACGTGCTGTTTGGCGAATTATCAGTTGCCATATATGATTCAGTGGGAAGAATTTTGTAAAAGTTAATGTACTGTAAGATGAAGAAACACGACGGGGCAATGCAGACAAGAAACGAACCAAAGGTGCGTTGCTCAATGACTCAGGTTGAGAAAGAAATAACGAATTGTTGCCAGAAGTCCTTCGAGTGTATTGGTGGACACTTTGTTGCCCGTGATATGTGTTCAGTGAAGAGGATGATGGTTACTGTGACGCGAAACTTTTACGTTCTTTGATTTCCTCTATTAAGATAAAGAAACACAAGTATCGTCGTATGACACAACTGCCCGAAATCTTGCGTCGATTGACAAAGTTAGGAGGGGGAGCGTTGAGAGGGAAATAAGTTCTCGAGAGTGATTAAATATCCTAGAACATGTTCGTGTGACGCGGGGATGAGGTCTTGATTAAGAGCGAAATTTGAGATTGAAGGTGAGGAAATCTAAAATGAATAAGAGGGAGGATTCGAAAGTTCATACACGAGCCGGGAAAAAATGTTGAATGGTTTAGTCTTTCGCAGTAGTTTTTGACATTCTGGAGATTGTCAGTGGGCTTGTGATATACACAGAACATCTATACTGCTTATGTCATTCAACTCCGAACGGTCTGATGGGATGAAATTGGGTTCTGTGTTGTTTTTTTTTCACCACCTTTATGTAAGCTGGAAGTCTTACTTTTATCTGAATATGTGCTCACGGAGGGAGGGTTTGGGGGGGAGGATGGAGGAGGAATTCATGCTGCTTCTCTATTGGCCGTCTGTTTTATTTCTATAATCATCCTAAAGTTACTGAATTAATTTGGGTGTTATGCAGAAAAGAATCTGAATGCGGGTATTTGTATATTTCATCTCTCACTTGACATTCAGCTGACATAACTGTGATGTTTCCATGTCTTTTGTTTCTACTTGCTGCGATTATAATGGCCGTAACAACTGCAGACGGATTTTGACTAAGAAAGTACCGTTTCCGAAGAACTTTGACCCGGTGGCTATGGATTTCGTCGGACGCCTTCTCGAAAAATCGCCTAAACGTCGGCTTGGCAAGAAGGGTGTCGAAGAAATTAAACAACATCCGTTCCTCGCTGATATTGACTGGGAAAAATGTGAGAAGAAGCAGCTTTTACCACCGATCGTGCCAAAAGTCAGCAACGATGTAAGTGTGAAATCTTTTATATCTATCTGATCACTTTTTTGGCCGCTGAGTTTCGCCTGCCTTTGATTTGAAAGTCTAAAGAATAGGGACCGCGAGAAGTTTCTTCAGCGATCCCCCTTCTTCCCCTCCTCCCCACTACTTCCTCAGCATTTAATTGCCTTCCATCAAACTAATTCCGTTTTGTGGTAAATTGTGTTTGCAGATGGATGTAACGAATTTCGCAGCCGAATTCACCAATCAGTTGCCAGTTTATTCTCCAGCCGATACTCCTGTTAATGCGTTCAATCTTTTTCGGGTGAGTTTTGCAAGCAGTTCACATAGGGGATGGATAGCGGTCATGAAAAATGTAATTGACCAATTGGAGCAGATCTTAGTTCAGACGGATCGGGTAAGAGATGCTGATTTCAGGTGGCGTCGTATTATCTGACTAATTTTGCTGCATGTATAGGTTTTCCTCGTTGAAGTGTTGTTTGCAACCTCAATGAATACAATTCAGTTAACAAACCCCACTTCTTTTGACACGTTTTAAGAGCACTACAAGGGGTTACTAATATCGGTGATATCGAGCGATGTCATCAACATAGGTAATCCATTTTATTTTGTTTTTATTATCCACTTGTAAAGTTGAGTTGAGTGTCGTCTATGAAGGACTCCTTCGATGTTCGTTATACATTTTCCAAAATTGGCAGCATTTTTCAACTTTGAGAAATAATGACTGAGCATTGTGACCTGTTCTTGTAACTCATGTGAAAGAATTGTTGATTTATGAGGAAAGTAATGCATTTTTTAAGTTATTTGGAAAATTTCTTAGGTCATTTTCTTCTTTCTTTTTTTGTGTTTTGAATTATGTTTTAGTTAAGTCAGTCGGTTAGTAAATGATACTAGTCAGTAAACCTATCAAAGACTCGTTTAGGGAATTAAATCATTGTTGCAGCACTGAAATGATCACATTTTAGGGTTATTCATTTGTTTCACCGTCGGTAATTTTTTCCAACAATAACGTTATTGGTGAGGAGTGTCTCGCCGACGATTTTCAAGCGTTGGTCTCCGTATCGCCATTCTTCTCCAAATATAAACTTGATAGAACGGAAGCTGGTTTTCTTGGCCGTGGTTCATTCTCTGTTTGCAGGTTTTCTTGTTTTCTTTTTTTGCATATATATTGCGATATTTGCAGTGTCTTCAAGTAGCAAATTTTCGTTGTCAGAAATTTTCTTTTCACATTAAAATATCGTCTTTACATACGTCACAGTGAAATTATTGAGCTATTACGGCGAATTTTATAATTTCGAACGTTTGATGTTATAGGCGATTGCAATCTATGCTCATATATTTAGTTTACGCTTTAATGAACGCCAAAGATTGCACCTACAATGAAACTACCTTCTGCCTTTCCGATGTTTCTACTTCTTTACTGATCCCATCTCGTTGTCTTTTTATATATTTTTTCTTGCAAAGACGAAATGAAATTATTTGAACATAGCAAAAGGAAATTTCAATGCACCTTCTGGGATCGTGCTTAATGGTGTGTCCCGATATTGTCTACGATGCAACGGTTTATATGAAATTTTCTACAGGAAGTGTGAGCGTCTATCGGATGGAGTACCGTTCGCCGTGAAAATCGTTTCTCAACGATTCCAAGCGCAGGCAACTCGTGAGGCAAGCATCCTTGAAATTGTGGGCGGCCATCCGAATATTGTTCGCCTCTTTGACGTCATTTCCGATAATCTCCACATTTATCTCGTGCTCGAGCTCCTCGAAGGTTTTTTCGTTATTTTTATTTTCATTTTGGACTTATTTTCATAACGCGTTTAGTTGCTATCATAGAACAAATTTGTTTAGCATTCGATGGGCTTATAGAAGAATTGAATCAAATTCAAAAGGTAGAAGTTGAGTTAAATATGTAGGGGAACGATTAAAAGCCTACCATCTGAACTGGCCGAGGGGCAGTTTCTGTTTACACGTTTGTCATTTGTACATTCAAAACGCAAACAGGACCGTTTAACTTCTATTTGATATATCATCAGGAATAACTGTTATCAGTGCATCTTATAAAACGCGAAAAATCATTATAAGGTCGCTTAATTATTCTTAAATGCATAAAATTCAAATGTGAGGAGCGAATGTAATTGCCAGTCGACGTCCAGAATTTGTGGTCGCAGGTTTGTAGCTGCATGTAAGAGACGCCCAAAATAGGTTGTTGTTGTGAAGTGGAGCGGTTTGCAGAGCGCTTCCTTTTGTTGACGATCAGCATAATGGCAAGGATTTCCTGTTCAAAAGGAGAATGACTGGTTCAAACAAAGGCACTTAGCAGAACATAAAACTTACTGTTATACTCGTAATCAATTGTGTTTTTGAGTTTCTTGATTCACAGCCTCGATCAGATAAGCTGAAGGTGGTCAGAAGTTCAAAAAATTTTTCATGTTCAACCATCGAACGTAGCTCGGAAGCGAATCATGTTGCTCTCTTGGAGGGAGATTCTTTCCCGCTTCGAGCAGTCGCCATTGATGCAGTGCACTCTTGACTTGTAGATTAGGATCGTGTGGAGATGAAGAGTGCTGTTTTTCTTGGCACTAGTGAGTTCGTTTCAGGTGGCGAATTATTGTCGCGTATAAAGAAGATGGAAACGTTCACAGAGGCACTCGCCGGCAACATAATGCGTCAGCTGGTTTCTGCTGTGGCCTATCTCCACTCTAGAAGTGTCGTCCATCGCGACCTGAAACCGGAGGCTAGTGTCTTCGACAGAAACTAATGCTTCAGAGAAAGTATTTGCCTTCTTAGTTGCACTCAAATTAGACTTGAAAATTAGGTCTGCTTTCTGTGGGTTTTAGCGATATTCTTTTCAGGAGCATTTTGTGCTTGCTTAGAGATCAGAGTTGAGTTTACTGCTGGCAGTTTCTTTAGGTTCGAATTTGAATTCTGTAGGCTGAATGAAGGTACAGGGTGTAGATTTCATAAATTCTTCCAGAACATTCTTTTCGAAAGTACGGATCCACAGGCGAAGCTTCGATTGGTTGACTTTGGCTTTGCACGTTTGTTGCCTTCAGCGACCGAACACCTTACAACACCTTGCTTCACGCTGCATTATGCGGCTCCTGAAGTACTAGAAAAGGAGGATCAGCTACCCCAGTACAACGAACAGTGCGACCTTTGGAGTCTTGGAGTTATACTGGTGTGTTTATGTTTTTGCTGTGTTGCATGTCAAGTGGAGAATGCCTACGTAATCTGCAGTGTATGGTAAAGCCTTCACAATAACTGCTAGTGGGCATTTTGGGCGTGTTTAGAGGTACGATGGATAAAATATGATCAGCTAAAAACTGGAGGCTGTTTGTGTTCTGCTTGTGAGGGATTCTAGGCAAAGCTTTGATCCTGTTTATGTGTGGTGAAAATTTATTAGAATAATAAGCTGACTGTTTTTCTCCTACGTTTCATTTTAATCACGGCGGTTTGTAACATTCATCTGTGGAACGTTGGTGCATAGGATAGGTCCTCTGTCGAGAACCCACATGTGCCTACAATTATGATTATGTAGATGTATTAACACGCACCACGTATAATGACAAAAATATCAACACATAATTGTAATATAGAATATCGTAGTAGAGGTTGCTTTAGTATAGTTGGTTATATGTTGTATCGCTGCTGTGCCATATTTTTATTTTTATTTATAGCATATATATGGAAATTTTTTTATTCGAAACTAGTCAGTTTCAAATAATCGGCTGTTGGCGAACAAAGATACAGTTCATGTTCTTGACGAGTTCTTGGATCCTGTAGTTGAGTAATTGTACAAACACATCTTTTTTGGCTGAAGAAGTAATTGAATTGCGAAAAGCGGTAACGTTGAACGTTTGTATGTCGTCCGCATAAAGAATGCTTGTTTTGAGAGAGAATTGGAGAGAGAGAGGAGAATACGTCGTCTGTGATTGCTGTTTTCTTTAAGTTCACAATGCTTAGTGGAAGTGTACCGTTCCATGCGCGCACCAAACACGAGTCGGCCACCGATATTATGGCCCGTATTCGAAGTGCGCAGTTCTCATTCGATGCACCTCAATGGAGGGGTATTAGTGCAGAAGCAAAAACACTTATCACTTGTGAGTTTTATCTTGCACTTATTCATTTGTTTGTTTATAATTGGATTTGTCTGAAATAAATTTGACGTTTTCCTTTTTTTCTCTTTCTCTCAGAAACATTGAAACGTATTTATAACCGCAAATGATAAATCATTTTATGTACGAGAGAATTAGTTTATTAAGTTTAAAGGGCAGTTTCTACATTCTGAAATTCTAACAGTCATCGGATCAAACATAAAACTATATAAAAAGATTAATTAATGGTGTAGGTTGAAATGCAGTACGATAGGCGATATTGTTTCTGGAGAAATCGTCAGTTCCAGATTTGATAATCGATAAGAAGATACTTTCATTTTGAGCGAAAATAATGTGTTCCACATTAGCTGAGAAGTTTTCTTTACACTAGCTTTACTTCGGTGAGGCATCGCTTCTGTATTTTACCGCCAACTGATTCCTTAATTGGTTGAATTGGCCGAATCTGAGTGAATGGAGGAAAGGTATCGGTATAGGTGGGTGCGCAGTTTGAAAAAAATGTGAAAGTTAGGGCGTTCTGAAAAGAAAAAATAAGAGAGAGCAAGCATATGATATCGTAGAGTACGCTGTTGCAGCCTTATTAACAGTTGATCCAAAGAAGCGGCTTTCACTCGACGAACTTCAGCGCCATCCATGGTTGTTGAATGCAGCCGCCCATAATGAAACACCGTTGCAGACACCGACAACGCTGATGAATTCACATGCCAGTAAGCCGAAATTCTAGCACCCTTTAATTCAGGATACTAGAGTTAAGAAGTTAGTTGGCGCCTTCCGTCTCATAAGTTGAGGTGATGACTCTTCTATACTGGAGAGTTCCTATACAGTTATAATTGATTTCCTAACCACATTCCTCAGTTCTTATGAAAGGAAAAATTAATGAAAGCGGCAGAAAATCTGCTTAGGCTTGAAATGTTACATCCAACCCCAACTGTAGTGTCTTTGTCATTTTTGCTGGCTGTGTCACTTTTACTGAAATTCTTTAGCTGGTTCTGGATGAGAACTTTTTAAAATTAAAGAAAAGAGGATGTGAGCTTGCTTAGAAAATCAGGTTGTTGAGTGAAGTTGCCTGACAGTTTCACCTGAAATCAATACGAAGTGATTTTATTACGGTGTTCTTGGAATAGAGCTTCATTTCAGCTGAAACTTTCAATGAGACTATGAATGCTTTTCTGACCGCCAATCGCGACGGATTCCATCTGATGGAGGTGGCAGCAGCTCCACTGCTGGTCAAGAGACGAGGTATGAAACGAAAGAGTGGGGGTGACCGTCCTAGTAGTATGGATTCGTCCAAGAAATGTCCTACTACACGGCAACTTGAAAGTGTTCCAGAGGCAGATGCCTCGCTTGAGATGTCACGACCGTCAACGTTGACACTGGACCCGAGCAGTCCACTAATGGATTACAGAACTCCGAAACCGTCTACTATTAGAGACACACGTGATTCAGTGTGAAGTCGGAGCCATTCTCCGAATGCGTAACGGATTGCGCAATACGAAGCAGTGATCCGCTCTAGGCTGTAAGTATATCCGTTGCCTAGAAGTTGCTCTATTTGATTGCTTGAGCTTTTCATTTCATTTTAAGAGAATCTTTTATTGTCAAGCTAATTCCGAGTGCGTACGGGCGTAGATATGAGAGTGGGAATTATTTTGTTTCTTGTTGTTTTTGTGTCTCATTTTTCTTTCCGCCAATTTTTTAACTGATTTTTTTTCTCAGCTGATAGACGTGCCATAAAATTATCCGTTTATTGTCTCGACAGCTTATCATCCCGCAGTGTGATATGCTTCTGAAAGAATCAATTCTTGTCAGAGCGTGCCGGATTATGTGTGCACGGTTACGTGCATACAGAGACTATGTGGCCGGCTGTACCTAAATGTACTTATTTGTGACTCCTCTCTCTCTCTCTTTCTTTGTGTGAGATGTGCTCTGTTTACGAAGCAAGGTTGTTGTGACTATGAAATTGTGTCTTCCCGATCTGTTTAATTTTTGCAAAAAATATGCTGCAGTGGTCTGTTCGCACCATTTTTGTAGATGTTTATAGTTGGTGGAATTCACAAAATATGAATTCATTTACTGTTTTCATATTATCTTAATGTCGCTTTTAGTTGGGTCAGTTCTCGAATAGTAATGAAAAAATTTCTATGGGGTTTTATTAATAAGATTACTGTATAGTAGTAATGACACAATATGTGATTATGAACGCTATAATATTGTCTTATTGGTGTGAAGTGTTGCATAAACCTCTCAATGATTAATTCGTCATCATATCGTTTCGCTAATGATACTATTGATATCGCGGTGTAATTTTGTAATTTTTATTGTATTTTGCTTTTTTTTTAAATTTAAATTTGTTTTTACATTATTCAATTTTCTTTTTTTTGTTGTTTCATATTTAAAGAATTAAGTGCGTTAAATATTTTGAGTGCAATGCAGCTTCAACGACGATCGCAGTCACGGCGGTTCAGCGTTTTAGTCATATTGTTTAGCGACTTTCCACTCAAATAATCGACCGTTGATAAAATTATTGCTAATATCATTACGCAAAGCTAAGAAGCAACTGCTAATGATATAATAGACGAAGCGCCTAAGAAGAAGTAACCATTGTTAAGTTGAATATAGTCTTCTATTAAGCTGAATATAGTCTTCTATTAAGCCGAATATAGTCTTCTATTAAGCTGAATATAGTCTTCTATTAAGCCGAATATAGTCTTCTATTAAGCCGAATATAGTCTTCTGTTGATTTATCGTTGTTTATGATCGGCATTCTTTATGCCATTTGATTATGAGCACTGAAGTGGAATACTTCAGCTACTGAATGGTTTGAATTTCTCATTAATTTATGTATATCTTTTATTGTTATTGCGTGATTCTTTCTCTTTTTTCGATTTTATGATAAACGTTAACAATCGATCGTTTAATTAATTTCGAGTGAGTCTTCTTTTCGCAATCGATCAATTGCAGTGGCTAATTATCGATGTGAAGTTTTGTTCTGTTTGATTAATACTTGCACAGTACGTTGTACTTATTATCGGTTGATTATCAATAATCATTCGAAATTTCGATTGTGATATATCAATGATAATTGTAAGATTTGTCAAATGATTCTATTTTCGTTACTCTCCCAGTGAAAGTCGATAAAATTTTATCATTTCGTTATGTATGATTCGTTCTTTTTTCTTATGATTTGTGATATCGGCGATTTTCCGCTAACCATAAGCGTTATATCCGCACAAATATCCCACCATTCTTTGCGATATCGTTGTTTCATTCACGAATGAGTAAACGGCCATTTCTATAGAGGTTTTATTGTTCCTCTTTTCTTGTTTGAGCCATTCGTTTGAAATATTTTGCGATTTGATATTTTTTACGAATAGCTAGAGGTACTTTAAGTCTTTCAAAGATAGATGGTGGTGAAATTCTCCCACTGAAAATACGGCATGTGGAAACAACAATTTCAAGAAAAAAGCTCCAATAAAGGTGAGGAAATGGGGTTTCATATTTAATGGGTCGGAAGGGTTGTATGGGAGAAAGTCCAGCGAACGGAAGCATGCCTGCTGTTGAACGTATCGGCATTCAGGTAACTGCTTCTGTTAAACGGAAGCAGCGCGGAGCATAGAGCGATGATAGTGAAGATAATGCATTCGCGAGAATTCAGCCGCATTTCACGGATTGCTGAAATTTTTTTTTTTGCGCTATTCGGTTACGTGGGAATTCTTGGAATATAAGTTGTCGTTAATGCGCTTTTGCCGAATTTATCAGCGTGATATGCAACCAAAGAAAAGCTCTCTTTGCAAAAATGATAGAATAGTTTAGTGAGGTTTCGTAGCGCGTAGCCAAAGCCTCTTCGCGACTTGATGTGCTGGCAAGCCGACGACATTGTAGAAGCATCCATCGATACTTTCGACAAACATCGCTCCAGCAGCCTGGATCCCATATGAGCCGGCTCGACCACTGGAATTAATGTTGTTGAAATGATTTAAAGCGGTCCGATTGCTTTTATTCGTTCCGATGATATCGCTGCGGAAGGGTGAATTTTTGTCACAAAGAAACCGGCTTAATGTAGGTTTTCTGTTAAGTCTTATTGGGCTTAGTTGATGATGAGCGCTTCCAATATTTTCGAAAAATCGCTCAACTTTCGTGGTACATTACCTTTTTGTATTGTATTTCCGTGTGCACACTGAAAATTTTTGAAAATTTGTATTTCCCTATTTGCATATTGCGTGTGCACACTGTTGATTGCGAAGATTATAGTGGCGAAGAGAAAGCGATGACAAGCGTTGAGTAATTGAGGGTACCAAGTTGGCTGATTGGTATACTTACAGCGGCTCTCCTGAACGGACATACTGCTCGATAACATCATCCGGTATCGTACCAAATTTCACTGATGTGCGTTCATGGAATAGCTCGCAGCTGTTAGCGTCGATAAGCGCTACACCCGTAAAGACTTCATGTGTACGACTGCTGAGACTGGAAGCAATTCCACTTCTGCACTTTCAACTCTTAACGGTTGATCGTTTCTACGAAAATATTAGTTTACGTCTTATTTCGAACGTTTTCTTTTCGTTTGAACAGAAAAAGAAATGCCGACCGATCCAGAAGCACAAGGTCGAGGAATGCACCTTAAAGTAGTGAGGAATGTCGGCCTAAGTTTCCAGCCATGAGCACTAATTTCAGTAGTAGGTCTCTGAATATGAAAGTGATTATTGATTTATGTATTACAAAATGAGTACTCGAAAAACTTCATAAGATCATCGGCTGAAAAGAATTCTTTTTTAAAAGTATCGGAAGATTGAAAGATTAGTTTTATTCTGAATGAAACGAAATCTTGAGAATATAGAGGAGGCGACAACAAACCGTTTCAGCGTTCTCTTTGCATCATCGTTATCTCGTGGCTTTCCAATTATCTCACCATCGAGAACAATAACTGTATCGCATCCCATTATTACGTCATATTCTTTCGGATTCTGTGGATAAAATTCTTTTGAATTTAATCTTTCCAAAGAATATCGATATTATACTTCATTCACATTTCTGTTCATTTATTTAACAGTAGTACGTAGTGCTTTCATCTATTACCGCATCCTGTCTATAATTGCTTTTATATGGAACGGAAACGTTTCATAAAACGATTAAATAGACTATATTTTAAAATGGGTCAAAGTTATTTACTTATTGAAATAGGTGAATCGTTATATTCATTCAATTCAGTGGTTTCGTCTGCTTAACGAGAGGGCGGAACGCTTAATTTTCAAGCTTTCCTCTAACAGCAGTTCCTTCATGGAAATTAAATGCATAATGGTGAGGTAGGTTTCCAACTATAGACAGAGGCCTATTTTGATATCTTTCAATGTCTTTCTTTAAAACATAGTGAGTTGTATGGTTTGCTTGACAAATATTAGCGAGTAAGTGAATGAAAAAAAAGATGACGAAAATAATTCCTAACGAGTTTACTAGCAACTGCTAGAGCCTTGTTTTTGGCTGTTTGTTCAACGAAGTCGGCAACCGGCATCGATTTGCTCAGATTTTCCGCATAGTCGGATATCTTTACAGTCGGCGTAATGCCCTGCAAAGGTTGTAGTTATATATCGGTATTCCGCTTTTATACGATATTCTTATGTACAATAACTTGGGATGAACTTCGCGAAATATAATACTGGTATGTTTATGGCAGCCGAATTTCTAGTACGCATAATATTTATAGAGTAATTGATGCAAGTAAGCATTTGTAGTTCATTTTTGATAAGAAGAGATTATCTTATCAAAGATGCAGTATTTATTGGAAAATTCATTCAGCTATCCTCTCTGATATTCCGAATGAGGCTGACATCATTTGATTTGGCGGAATTCAAGTCATTCAATGCAGTCACCGTCAGCATTATCCCTGATGAAATGTGCCACATGAAGGTCGATGTCGATTCGAATGCAGAGATTTGCAAAGCGTAAATTTCCCCTCTAGGGAACATAGCATGTTTCAGAAAGTTTCAGAAATATTTGATATGATCAGGGCATATTCCTAAGCCGATCTGGTGCCCTTTCATTTTTCTTCTCGTCCATTCTTCCATTTCAGTTTACATTAACTGAGTAATGCAAACATTGCTGAGAACGTCCAACTAGGAATCTTTTATGATGCATTTAGCATATTTGTCGGCCAAGTCGTTTGGACCACCCACGAATTTACTCGGACATGTGAGCACTAGGAGAATGCCCTTATAGGGAATTAGCATATTGGGGGGGTACGTGAGTTTTTTTTTCCCTCGCTGGCGAGTTACTATCATAGCCGTTACTTATCAGCTCTATAAGATTTTAGTTTCGATTGTTTAAAGGAATCGGCTAACGGAATCAATATGAAATTAATGCTTAGATGCGATCAGACGATCACAACACTGGCAACTATGTGTATCGGCAAAATTTGCAGGGCATAATCACTGCAATTATCTTTCCTTATAAATAAGTAGTTTTTTTAAATCGATTGAAAGCTTAGCTGATTAGATAGTCAACAATATTGTCATTTTTCAACCGTTCAAAAACCAAAAGTTTTAGAAAAATTATAACTAAAATTATTGTAAATATGGGAATTTCTCATGGAATTATATGATATTTATTCATTTATTTTATCGTTTTATTTAATAAAATTCGTTTATTTTATCGTTTTATTTAATAAAATCCGTTTATTTTATCGTTTTATTTAATAAAATATCACGTCCATCAAAAGAAGAATATTTTTCTGGATAACGACGATTACATATTGCAAATTGGAATCCTCGCTATCGATTGTTGATACGCTTAAAGTGTTGAATTTATTGAAATAATCGATTCCGCAATGATTTTATGGATTTCTTTTCAATCGTTTATTGTATCGCACTATAAAAGTGGTAATTTTGCTTAGCTTGTGTTATTAGCGTTTTGGAAGCGATTTCATATTTGAGATATTCGATTCGCGTTTATTGAGTATATTGTTGAGATTTCCGATTATATTAGTTTACTTTTTTAATGCTCATTTTTTGCAATCGTTTCATTGAAGTGATGAATTAATTCCCATATGAAATTATTAATTTCTTTATCGAATATTATTGATGTAATTCCACAACCCGAAAATTGGTAACTTTAAAAACGTTACTCATTATTTGCACATTTAAAGCGCATCTTAAGCTCTATTTCAAATTGCTACGCGCATATCCGCCTTTGAATACTTCGCAGTAGCACTTAGGAGTTCATTAAATGTATCGAAGCGATCTGCAGTAATGCTGTAATTGTAATAGTGATAAGCATAAAAGTGCATTAAAATGCTTACAATTTGCCTTAGGAGATCGAGGCGTTGCTTCGAGCCGCTGGCGAGCACCATCCGAATGGCAGCAATAGGTGTCGGTTGGAGCTCCATCGATTTGGGGTTTCGAAGGTTGCTGCTGCTCTCGAAACTCTTCACCACGTCGTGGGGCAATCCAAAAGCGCTCGAAAAGTTCGTTCTGTTCACATTTCTACCAATTACGTTTTTCAACCCAAACGCAGAGCACCCACTTGATGTCAACCTTTTCAATGTGAGGCATGATAGCCATCAAGTTAAACTCGTTCATCAAAAATTGAAACAAATGTGGAAAACATGCAGTTAGTAGTGTAGATAAAAGAACTTCAGCAGCGGAAGTGAGTGGAAGACCTGAAAAATTAAGTTTATGAAGGATGGCGAGTTATCCAGCTCCTGCGAAATTTCTGCTCAAGAAATTTTCTGGAGGGGGGGGAGGGGGGAAACTAAATTTTGTATAATTATTCATAAAAAATTGCTAGACTTTTTTTTTAGATCGGATATTAAAGCTTTAGAGTATTCAGCAAGTAAAGCTTTCTCTCTGATTTAATGGTAATTTCAAGTGGCCATAACTCGAAAACGTAACACATAACGAAAAATAGAGTTCTATTTGAATATTTGTGCGGAAAGTGGGTGGCTTAAACGTGAAAATAATCGAATTCATTTGTTAGAAGATGTTTCGCTCAAATGCTGAAAAGATACAGTTGAAGCGCTACCAAAAATCGTTTAACGGGGAGAGGCCCTATGGTTTTAAAAGTATCGGAAGTGACAACACTTTAAAGTAGTGATGGAGTTCATGACGTGGCACATACTTAATGAGTAATTTGCATCATACAGCATAAATGTGGAAGTTTGCATGTATGCGTTTATTTGTATTGACTGATTACATCCCTCCTCAAGTGCATTATAATTGTGTTGATTTGTGCTTATGTATAGGATGTTTGCGTTCCGGAAAAGCGTAATGGGTAAAGGTGCAATTATGGAGGTAATCGAACGTATGCAACCAAAAATGATCATCACAAAGGTATCCTATCATCGAGTATTCGCTTCTCTCTAGGACTCTTTGTATTGTTTTCTATCGTTGTCGTTATTATCGTGTTTTCACGTTTCTTTGTCATTTTTAGTCGTCGTTTTACGTGCATTTTTTTGTGGACTATCTATAGCAGAGGTTCTTTTGTGTGCTGCTGTGTTTTGATTGTATTGGTGAAGTGAATTGAGGGCATAAATAGAGAAAATTACCTTCACATCATGAAATTTGATCACTCACTTGTTTGATTAGCATGAATTCTTCAACCAAACGTTATTCTGATTTTTGATAATATGGATGTAAATCTTCGAAAAATCGAATATTCCATGCGGAAAATATCACTGTTTTTTTTTCCGCTCTATGATCGCCGCTTAAAAATAATCTCATTTGGCCACAGAAATGCCTAATCTTGCATAATTTTTCCCTAGACGGAGACAACTATTGACTTGTTAATGGCATCGAAAGATCGGCAGCTAAAATCTGACGATCGTTGCGCGTATTTTATAGGTCCGTCCATTCGACTTAATTGACGTTGTTTCTGATAAGTGGCAATTATTTGTTGTTGGCAATTTTCTTCGCTTTTTTTTGTGGTGAGGGGAGACAGAATTGTTCTCTTAGAAGAAGTTCTTCAGCTGATTTAAAAAAAGAAAGACGTTAACCTGGTTCTTTTTTTGTTTTAGTTGGCAGATCCATCTCTTGTTGACAGTTTTTTAAGTATTCTTGGTGGGATAGGCGTTAGTAGGCTGTACTGTCTATTTTTTCTCTTCCACTGATCTTTCGATTGGTCGTCATGATGTTCAGCGTCAATCATCAGATGGAGAAAGAATACTATTAGAAATGCTTTCGTTTTGTTCTTATATATTAGCTGCTAATTTTTCACATATCAGCCGTAACTCTAAACAGGACAGTTGTGGAGTTAATAAAAAGTGAGCATTCATCACTGTTCCATTAATGTTTGTTTGTTTTCAAGGAGGAAGTAAGGAAAGAAAAGCGCTACTTGGAGGGTTGCTTCAAGAGCCCATACGCTTGGGTATTTCCTGAGATGATGCCCGACAACATCGGATGGGCAACTTGGCGAGGCATATTCCCAAAAAAGTTGAGAAGAGCACTCGTTATTCATCTCGCAGGTACTGGAGACCATTCTTTCTTCAGGTGGGTTTTCACATTCTGGCAGTACTCGCCTCCTTATTAAACAGATCATCGTTTCGTCTTTCGAAAGTCTTGTTTTTATCTTTGAATGAAGAGTTATAAATGGAGGATAAAAAATTGTTATCGTAAGATCTTCATCTATCACTTATGAAGCTTTAGGCAATTTCATAAGGGATTCAAATTGCTACGTACGCCTTACGTAATAATAAATTTGCCACTTGGTAGTATACGTAAGCCTTACATCTCTCCTCTTCACGAAGCAATTCATAATGAGTACCATTGAACTTTTACGATTTTGCACAATCTACAATGCAATCATTATAATATATTTAGTGATTATATGACATTTTATTTGCTTATATTTTGCAGGCGTGAATGGGGTTTTGCGAATGATTTGTTAAAACAAGGTGTCAGCGCAATTCTTCTAGAGAATCCATTTTACGGGTCACGGAAGCCGAGAAACCAATTTAGGTAATGCTCGAGCTTCTTTCGAAATACTTAAATTCAGAAATATTCATCGCTGTCTTCCCGTCATATAATAGGAATTTTTCTAATGTCTGAAAAGGTTGATGCGAATTTTGCTTTTCGAGATGTTGTATTTGTGTATATATGAGCGTTTCTAGTGCGTGAATTTTGGTAGGCCTGGGCAGTCGTATTGCCTCAGTTAAACCATTCGTTTTATGCTATTGTAAAGTTTGCATCTTTCAGGTTTTGAAAGTTCCGTTTTACAATGCGCCATTTACAACGCTAGATGAATGGACCGATGTTTAAGGTCGAGTCTGAATAACGTATCAGATTTGTTTGTGATGGGCGGTGCGCTTATGGCCGAATGCAACTTTCTGCTGAAATGGGCCAAACAAATGGGATATTGCCCACTGGGTCTATGCGGTGTATCGATGGGCGGTCATATGGTCTCTCTTGCATGCACCAATTCGCCCGATCCGGTGGCTGTAGTACCCTGCCTTTCATGGACCACCGCTGCCCCAGTTTTTGTTGAGGTAATCTTTTATGCAGTTTCTTTTATTCAAATTCGCACTGTTGCGATCTTAGCCTTCAAAATTCCAATAGGGTGATGCTTTGAACTAAGAATATTGTAATCAGTGGAAGCAGTAAATACTAGATTGAATACATTTTAGGAGTCTACGATTTCGATGAACTACATTAATCTGATATAAATACATAGATGCTTAATGTGGTTATTCAAAAATGAAGTCGGCTGTGTTACATTTAATTTTCCCTCCTGCCTAACCAGCTAAAAAGAGAAGTTCCTATACCATATAGTTAAAGAATCTGCGGGGAAGTATTCTTGTGTGTTTTTGAAGGCACTGGAATTGCATGACTTGAAATCCTAATTCTCTTAATAGTGTACCAAATTTTTTTGCGGCTACCTCTTTGGGACCATCTCTGCTTAAAATAATCTCACTGCCTTCCTCACACATAGATGGCCGATCATAATCGGATCAGATTGGAAAGTGATGTAAGGTTCTACCTGAGATTTAAAAGCTACTCTCAAGATGTCTGATGTAGGACGGTATTCGAGAAAAGGAAAAAGCATTCGCCAGCAGGAAAAAGTAAATATTTTATCCGTTGTGTTTAATTTTGTAGGTAAAGATTATGTAAAGTGGAATGCACATTTTACTTCTACAACATCTTTCGGGAGAAGTTTGATGGCCTCTATTTGCTGGAGGGATAAGCAATAACATTCTCCTTTCCATTACCTAGATAGAGTACAATTATATTATCAAGAATTCGTTCGAAACTATCACCAATCAACTGTAAATATAATATTCATTAAGGGTGCGCTATCTGGAGCGATCCCATGGGAAACACTGACAATGGAATTCCAATCAAAAAAATTTCAATCAGCGATTAACCAGATTCCTCAATGCGACTGGATCGAGCGCGCCCATGAGATGGAAAAACGCTTAGGACGTGATTGTGCGTTTAGTGTGGCGAAGCAGGTGCACAACTGTTTATCTAAAATAGTAACTCTATTTTTTCTCGTAATGATTTCGATAGGGGGCTCACCTTACTGTGCATTCCTTCGATGAACTAAATGAGTAGAGAGAGTGTAATAATTGAAACGTATTCTTCAGTTTATGTATGTACTAATGGAGGAATTCACCAACCTTGGTAATTATCCAAAACCAGTCGATACGACGCTTGTTAAAAATGTTATCGCTGAAAATGACGCATATATAGTACGCATTGGAACACCATCATTACAAGAGCTCTGGCCCGGTTCAAATGTGGAGGTAAGTGAGCAGAAGTTTTTGTCCTCATTTTCACAGTAGTGGAGTGATTGCTTAGAGCTTTATGCTGTCCAGAGAGATCGCCGCAAAAAATGAGTTTCCTATCTTCTCACCAATCCTTGAAGAAAAAATAATAGACAGCTAGAACATCAGCAAACGATGCAGCGAGCATATCAGCCATTATTTGATATTAGCTCTTTAACGGCTGTGCGAGTAGACCGTCTTAAATACAACAACACACAGTGTGCTGGGCATCTCGAGGTTCGAAGGGCAGCTTACGTAATGGAGTTTCCGGGAGCAGTAAAGTGCCTAGTATAATACTTCATCAGTTAGCCGCTGGGCTTGACTAATGGATGTTCTGGTGATACGGTGAGGCGGAAAAGCGTTTTGGTGAAAGCTCAAAAAGTTCCAAGCGAGAAAAACTATTTTAGAGCAAAAAGATATCATGCACCGACTAGATATCATCCACTGGTTTGAGCCTGTAATTGGATGGGTCAAATTTCCTCGGTGAGTGTGGTGCAATTCTAAAGGCATGCGTGACTAGGATCTCTACGGCCAGCGAAGAGTTGATGGCTAATTGTGTAGGAGCGTCAACGGTCCAATAGTGCTTAGTAGAGGGAAATTTGTCTTCTGATTCTGCAAGGGTCGGCACATGAGGAAAACGTGTCACAGCAGGAACAAAATCGACATGCGAAATCGGAACAGGAGGTAGAAAAATAGCTTCTGTCGCAGTCACAGGTTATCGATTCATTAGTTTAGATAGCAGTTTGTTTGAAATGTAGTTCAATGGCAGAGATGTAGATGCGAATTTAGCTCGTTAGACTGTATCTTTAGGGAAACCCAGGATGATTTATGTGAAGGAGAGGGGAGGAACTGAAACTTGTTATCTTTTGCTGGATGAAGGGAAGTAACGAATGGAATTTTAGATGCTAAAAGGAGCTGGTCATGTTTACGCTTATTTGGTTAATCATGGCTTGTTCCGCAAATGCATTATGGAAATGCTGAATAGGACCGAACGGTTATACTGCCAGAGGTGACGGGCGCTTGCCTTAAGCGGTCAGTCTACTTGATCTCCTAGGTAATGATGAATGTTCTCGGTTTAGAGCGCTGTTGTTGTGGACTGTACCCCATTACCTTCAAAAAGGCCTCTTTTATGACCGGTTTAACCTTATGAAGCGACCTTATCTATTTTGTTGTTGTTTCGTGAACGATCCATCGTGTCAAGTAAATAAGGACCTCTATAATCTCTAGATTACCAAGGTTGATTACTTCTTTAGAATTTTTCTCTGAGATTGAGAATGAATGAAAACCTTCACAGGTTTTTCCCCTTAGTTGGTCATTTTGCAAAGAATCCCATTCCTATCTCAATAACACTGCAAAGGATCGCCATGAGGAAAAAATATCGAGTAAGGTAGGAGATGCTGCATTCAGCATCTCCTGCCTCCTCCTCACCTTCTAAGAAAACTGGGTGCACTCAATCATTGTGAATGAAGAGTGCTCACTATAACGAACAAAGTAAGCGTCAAATGCGACGTCTAACGTCGCCTTTCAAGGCGTCATTGCTCATACCATCCCCTGAGTCTTTAGTAACAGCTTTGAATAAATATTGCTTATAGTTGCTTGGATGCATGGAAGTGCAGCTACTTGTATTCTGAACTCATCCCGATCATCGAAGCGGATGTAGTACACATTCTTTTTGTTTTCACTTTGAAGAAAACAACTAGTAGGTGGTATTCTTTAGCAAGCTGCCCTATACGAAATTTAATAGATTCTGCGAAAGAAGTAGTTATTTATGCGTAGGTAGCGCCAGACACTGAACTGAAACAACATAATTCTCCTCGGCTAGAATGCTCTACTAAAGGAAGACGCTTCTACCGTGGACGCAATAGCCAAAGAAGCGGACAACATCCTTACGACCAATAATGCTGCACATGCTTTCTGTACTCGCTAATCTCTTCCAAAGCCCACTGCAACATCGAACATTCTTTAGAGCAACTACTAAATCAAAGCTAGCTGCAATTTCTAAATCCCTTATGCGTGGGCGATTGTGTCCACAAGGTTACAAGTCTGCAGTCCACGCATATATATAACCCATACAGGTCACATGCAGAGTGTAATAGCACTCTAACAGAAAAGTCGTGTCGATGTAATTCTGAAGAGAGAAAACGTCAGAGGTCTATCACAAATCTGCCATAACATCCGACACATGTACCTCAGAACTCTTAGAATTTGGAGTTTTTTCTTGTAGAATGAAGAAAAATAATGATTTTTCCAAGCGCAGTAGACGGCTTAAAAGAACGTTTTTCTCGGCACTATCTACGTACAGAGTGAATTCCGGAGGCTTGCCGACAGTTGAGACGAAATGTTCAGCAAGGTATTTCTCACATACAGCACTCTTCTTTATAGCTGTCATATTTTACATGCAACATATACAGATTAATTTGCATGGAAGACGCAAATATTTTCCAATCATCCCCCTCCTCTCCCATTCGGCTTCGTATTTCAAAATATAATGGCATAAAATTTCTCGCCACTTTCTTCGTATGCTCCCTCAACATTTGAGGAAACGAAATGCGTTAATGCGTCATATCGTCTAGAAGATGGAACGTTAAATTGCAACAGTGATCAAATAACAGTAGGATCTTGGTGGAAATGTGTGCATCACATTCGCTGTAAAACGAATTTAACGCAGAATTCATATCAAATGAGAGTGTGGTCGTTTCATTTCATCAGTCCACGTTCACATAGCAAACATCACGAAACTATCTTTAAAATGAACTGCAAGCAATCTACCATATTCCCTATCACAACATTGAACATAGGCACAAAGTACAACGTGTATTATAAAATATCGACTAAAATAACAGTCTTTAGCGATTAGCATACATCACCGCATGAGGTGGATTCAAAGCAATCAAAAGACAACGATGAATAAGGAAGTGACAAACGATGAACCATCGCTTAGATGGGCGTTCCGCTCATCAGAGCGCCAGTATGAGATTAGCAAACGACGAGATGTAGGTATTTCGTTTAATGAGTCTAATGTTCAAATTAAACTGAGGTATAACAACAACGTGATGCTTTCAGCCTTCTATTTCGAATACAGTTAACAAACTATCCAGTATAAGCGTGCGTCCCTTTGTAAGCAATCCTTGTATACATATACATGAATATCCACATTGTTCGAATATCATAAATACCTTCACATATTCAGACTGCGCGCTTTTACAAATGAGGAACACTTCCGAGAACAAATTCTGCATCTAAAACGAAAGATGTCAGTTATAAGGCGACGCATTTTCACGGCACCGAACTACTTGCACTTAGTCGAAGTGTTCTTCGTTGGCGGCTCGCGACCTCTTACTGTACGCCAAGCGAACTTTTGACTTTTCACAAATGACCAAACGTATCGCTTGCCATAAAGAAGTACGAATGTTACAAACGGTAACATCACTAAAACCTGAAAACATTATTGATTATGTTCGAGTCCCGCAACGGCTTCGAACTATGGAAATCAAATTACAAATGTGCAGGATTTGACACAAAGATATGCGTCTGTCGTTACTAAGGCGCATAAGTAACGTTGCTGAAATAAGCCTGCTTGTATTTTACTCACGAATAACAGTTTCGCACACTCTAGAGTTTGTTATAGATATGGGTAGACGACTAAAACGAACGTTGTGCAATCGAAAATGTGAACGAAGAAGTGGAAATCAGCTTACTTTGAGTGCCCACCGCTTACGCGTATCATGGAACGGTTCTGCGGTCCAACGCATAAACGTGGCCACATCCTTCGCTTGTTGGCTCGTTGTCGCTGGCGTCCCATCTTTGTACTCGATACCCTCGTCGAACAACTGCTGAGGCATTGAAATAACACCACCCGCAAAATAAGGATTGTATGCCTTTCCTTCGTCAATCTAAACTCTTATTCATATTTCGTACAACAGTTTATATAATAGCCGAGTCGTGCTTATCGAGTTGTTAATTTGAATGATATCTAAAAGGCACACACCTTAACTCGGCGGACTTATTTCCAGAAGGAAAATCTTCAATTTTTGTTCCAATTGCCCACAAAGTTCTTTACTTAAACACATTTCGTCTACACTTCAGTATAAAACGGAAACTTTGTGGAATAAATTCATAAACTTTGTGCACTCAATTCTCAAAATTCTTTTATTTCTTGCGAAAATCTAGTTCTTAAAGCCTCAAAGAAGCACTTTCTTTCGTTCAGTTCTAAGAACCAGTTGGTGCTTTCCTCTTTCCCTCCCTTTTCTACACCAGCCACACTCGTGCATCAATCAACTCGCTCATACCACTTTATGAGCTTTCCCATGTGGTGCCATATGGCAAAGTGAGACCCGAAACAGCCGCTTCACCAAATTTTGTCAATCACCGTCCAATGCATTGTCTCAGTTGGTTGCTAGTAATGGCTGTAATATACACATCCTATGTGGCGCCTACAACTTCAATTGAAGCACATACTTTGACACCGGCTGGTGCTTCGAAATATCCGGTTAATAATGAGAAGATGTAATCATCCCCTCCATGGCGTGCTAGCGCCATTAGTGATAGATCAGGTGGTGCAGCACCATTATTAGCTGCCGCAGCAGCTTTCTTATTTGGATACGGTGAGGGCAACGCATCGGTTAAAATACCTGGTCGCTCAATGGGTGCTCCTGAATGAATGAATAAAATTGAGAGAAATTAGATTATAGAAAACAATCAGATTCTGTAATAACAAGACGTCTGACTATACTGTGTTCACTTCTAATTTGCCGTTTCAAAAATAAACAATGAAAAAAGTAACCACTGAAGGACATCATGCAAAATATTAGATAATAGCAACGAAAAGCTATGAGTGATATCGTTCGAGAGAGCCTAAATGCAGTCAGTATTGTTTCATGAGCAACAAGAAAATAGCGCTTACACTGCTCCTTTTTAATGAACAATATAAACCTCATTTTAAGGACTCTGTTTAAACCATATCCCTCCTAGGTTCATTTGCCTCTGTGAAAGGGCTCGGCTGCCGCTACACATTACTGACATCTAACAACTAACGTTTCTAACAAAAAGCAATTAGACGAGTAAAGCTGTGTATCGTTCTCGTGCAGGACGAGCATCGAAAACGCAATGAACCTCTTGTTCACCTTTATCGTCGATATCGTGGATGATGGCTTCCGCTGCTTCAGCCTTCGCTTCTTCTTCGGTCATAAAGACGTCCACGAAATGACGGTAACGGATGAATTTCATAGAATGACATGCAGAGCACACCTGTTTATAAACCTCATAACCTCGCCGGACGCTGAAATGAACTCCCATTTCAACTAAAGATGCATCTGTAGTCCAAAAGCATAAAAACCTCCCCAAGTAGTGGTACATTCAACGGCTGAATTACAACACCTAGCTGAGGCAAGAACATTATTTAATTGATGTTGCACTGAGAAAATGCAAATTAAAATAAACACTTTTTAAACGAGGATAACAACGCTAAAAATAATGCATATTAGTAAACAGTTCGGGTACTCTCATAGTTGTGCGCGCAAACGCAGTATGTACATAGATACCTTGATGCAGCGAAAATGCAAGAAATATTATGTTCATCTTTTCCTCCTCATTTATGTCTACTCAGTTATTATCCTCAACTTTGTCGACGTACTCGACGAATCTGAGGCATCCAGTTCGGTGGTCGTCTGCTCGCATATTGCGGAGGTCGACCTTCTTGCTAGCTCTTTGGTGAGGAATGGTTCCAAAGTCAGAAGCCTCCGTAAAAAAAAACATGTACGGAAACCGCTACCCATAAAAGTAAAGCTAATGAGTACAGTGCTGAAATATGAAGTTTGTTGTTACTTACGATGCCATATCAAGGGAAGAAAATACACCACTATGTGACCAGTGGAGTTTATACGGATGAACAACGTGTTCGCCAGCTTCGACGGTGATTGCATTCTCAAGTGCGTATATAAGGGCACCTGCGCCAGCAGCTGAGCCTAAGCCTGCGCTTAAAGCCAATGATTTCTGAAATAGCACCTCTTTAGGAGAAGGAATTATTACTTCCAACAGTAATCGTATTCAAAATAATATGACCACACATCTCTAACACAAACAACTAACCGGAACTAAGCGCTATTGCCTACGAGCACGGTGGGGGTCGAAATACAGATCGCTGCGCATCACGTACAATCAAACGGCACATGAAGTAATAATTATTTCGAATAATGGCTGCAACCGACACGGAAACAAAACAGTCTGATGGAATCTACTGCTGACATCAAATATCCTTCGGCTGCACAATATAAAGTCGAACTTTTATTACGACTGAGGTGAAAAATTCAAGTAAGAATGCGGCGAAGTTGGTTAGGATGAGTAAAGGCACATCCATATTCGTCACACCTCGTCACCGTCAATAATGAAGTTAACTAAGCTTTGAGAATCCAAAAAAAAAGAACTCACCCAGGCAAACCGGCCGGCGAGTGCTCTCTGCATCTGTGAACTGCACCTGTAAGTAGGTGATGAACGAATCAATACCGATACCAATAAGAAGAATTACGCTGTTAAAAATAGGAGGAAAAAATGAGAGCGTATCGTCACCCGAAATCAGTTCTCGCAGTCAGTCACCCCATATCCATGTTTTCATATCGTTGGAACATCGACAACAGCACCCTTCCAAGAAATCTAATGGCCAGAAGAACGACAGTCTCCTACATGACCTTGCACAAACTGAATTCCGATTTTCCACTACTCTAGAGCAAATTCGACGTTCACGTCGAGTTTTCTTCTCGTGAATGTTTTAGGTTCAGGATGTCCTCACTCCAAAGGTGTGCACTCAGGTAGATTGGTGCTAACCTTGCGAAATGTCAATGAATATAGACAGCAGTTAGAATGACGCCTGCAAATAAAGCCGAAACCAGGTGGGAAGTTACTGCAGCAGTGTAATTTTAACTGCAGCAATGTCATACTCGATCGTTTCCTAAATACTACTGCGTGTCATCGTCAAGCTTAAAAAGTCAAGAGAATCGACAGAAGTCAAAGTCAACCATCGCACAACTAACTAATAGGTATACGGTTAGACATAAATGCACCTGCATGAAGCACTATAAATTACAGTTATTATTGTATTTTACAAGCACAAACATAGTGGTAACCATAGTCTGATGCAAACGGTACGACCCATACAACACAGTTCCCACTAAGCATGAGGTCGAAGAAGCAGAAAACACTCCCATACCATTACACTATACTCAAATTGCGGGCACACCAACATGTTCAGCATCCCACTAGTGCATTTATGTGAAACTTCAGCAACGTCAAAGGCACCTCATCCAATCATACTGTAGCGTCTTGAGATGAGAAACTTTGAAAGAGCGGCTTGAATGCAGCAGCACAACGCACAAAAATTTAGAAGTAGTCACTTTTTCGGCTGAAATCTCACATATGCAAGAATTCCGGCAGAATTTCCACAGGATCGGTCTAACTTCAAAAGCGGAGTCGGTAGGAATTAATTCAGATAGGAGAGGCTAGCCATCACAATAAGTACTATTTATAGATGTCATCGATGGTAGCATCACTTTAGCCGAAAAGGATTAGCTCATTTCAATTTATTCCTTCATTTTCATAAATTTTTTTCTATGGGGCATTGAGCCAATGAGGGTGAGTGCTTAAAGTTGAATTCTATATACGACCATTCAAACGGAAGATGAATATACCAGTTAGAGGAAATGAATATTTCATGTGTAAGTTTGAGAGAGATTGGGAAACATCGACACTCTAGGGCACAACCTCTCTGTTTACTCAGAGTGATTGGAAAATTTATTCCCACGACAACCGTTGAGAGATAAACGCACCAAGTTGGCAAATATAACCTAAAGTTTTGAATATTTCGTTCGCATCATATTGCATACCTCACTACGCAGAAACTGTCATCTGAGCGCTTTAAGGAGATCATTTTCCCCTTATTTCGCCATTTTCGGCCAAAAATCATAATTTTTGAAAGGTTGTTTCATCAAATTTCTGTACTTGCTAGCATAGTGTGGCGTTAAGCTGAATACACTTATGAGATAAATCTCGAGTAGCGTATCTCGTTCGAGAAAATTTCACAACTTCCCGCATCTCTGTTCTCCAACTCCTTTTGTTGACGACTTGAGTACTTCTTCCCTAACCGTTCCATTCATTAAGGTGTTAGGTCCTCACAGGCCAAGAATTACCTTCGACAACCAAGACGCGTTAAAGGAAGTTTCAATGCAGGTTATACGAGATGCGAAAATATTCCGCATGTCGATATCAAAACAACGACCTTTGAAAAAACACTGCCGTCGTACAGCGGCATGCACGACGGATATACGACCGGTTCTTTAAAACTAAGCCCTCCCCCTCTATAATCGTTAAGGTGGATCTCGATATGAAAGATAAACACATGTGATCCGTAAATGGTGTATTTCGTCATTCCAAGATGAAAAATACTTTCGAGATGCAGAAGAAATCTTCGTTAGAAAATCTGTATCAACAAGAAGGTATATGCATAAGAGGTTAATAAAAGATCTGTACTTATGATATGTACTATCTCGAGGCTAGCGGAAAGACTTCTCAAACGAAAATGCTAATGCAAGGACGAATAGCAAAGAAAACGTCTGAAGAAACTTATCAGAAGAGTTGAGACAATTTGCGCTTCTGTAATTTTATCTTTAAAAGTAGAAGTTCTAACATTGCTAATAAACAATAAAGCATAGCCAATGATGCTTTCTATTTGGGTCCATTAGATTGTGGATTTTGGAAACATTTGAAGATCCTGTAGCAGTAAAATAAAACTTTAAACTCTCGCTACAAACCACGAAGACTTTTCTCTAAGAGATTCTGTTTTCGGCACCCCATAAAATGCGTACGATTTTAAGCATTTTAAGTCGTCTATAACTGCTGTCATAATTGTCGGATCAAGGTAAAAATCTCGAATGAGGCCACCTTATGAGTTTGATTATACCAAAAAATTCCCTAATTGTAGATCCAGTCGTCTCGGAATTTGAAAGTAACATGTGAATAGACGAAAACGCACAAGCACGCATATATGGCCATTGTTCGGAATACTTTGACGCTAGTAATTCAAGCGTCACATGAAGTGCACAATTTGCGCTGGAATGCTTCCGGTAAATGCGTCACTTGCTTTCAGCTATGTCCCTCACCTCTCTGCCCATCCCCTCCCCCACTTCCTCTCACTTTGAGCTATTCAGCATAACGTTGAAGCGTATGCGTAATGTCGACTATTAGTGTGGAAATTGCGGCGCGCTGAAACAGCTAAAAACATCTTTCGTTGAATGGTTCTTTAGTTATGCAGTTGGCGCATTAATGCTCCTGACCTATTAGTAGGCCTCGCCACCAAATACGCCATAGGCAAACGCTTGCGATCGTTAATGGAGTTTCATCGACGTCTAACCGGGAACATCGTTTCACCATTGTTGATCTATCGATGTAAATGAAGTTTGTAGTTTTATGGTGATAATATTGAAACGGATAAAGAGAGAACGGTTCGAAAATACGTCGCTAAGGGAGCAATTAAGTAAAAAAAAGCGGCGGACAATGAATACGAACTTCTTTTTTGTCTAAATAATGATGTGTTTGGACGATATTATTCATTTAAGAAATAAAAACGCTGAAATAATGAAACTTCATAAAAGTTTGGCACTGCAAGAAACTGTACAAGAAAATGGTTTTTTTGTCGACACAAGTGAAGAATAACTTAAAGACTGACGAAGATTAACTACAAAAAAGTTCTTTTCTTTCTCGTCGTTTACTCATTTGAAGATCTATTGATGTGCTCATAAACGTGAATCATTCAAGTTATAGGGTGAGTGGAACACTGTACTCATGAATTTTCTGCACTTAAAACGAAGAAGAGAGGAAAAAAGGAGAAGAGAACTGATTGTAATTATTGTGTAACTGGTAATATGAGGTTAGCAAAACATTAAAAAAAGAGGTATAGGCGCACAAATACGGTCTCCTCAGCTTAATTTTTAAGATGCTGATCATATATATATGATCATGTACATGTATATATTTATTCATATTTACACTTGTATTAATATATTGTTGTAAAAATATCGCTCGTTGAAGTATTTCAATCGCTTGTTTTTATAGCTGAAATGCTTATTCAGGAATGAGTGAAAAATACGAAATTTCAATGAAAAATATTGTGAAATTGACACCTGAACAGCTCCGATATAGGCCAACCAGAAGGAAGCACATCGTTTTTTTGTTCCGATACCTCTAACTTTTACCTGTTCGTCAATTTCATTCAACCTGAAAATAACCAACATGTCTCAATAGCGATATTCTGGAAGTGTTTCGAATACTCCCGAACAGCTTTTTTTTGGTTGCTGCAGTAATGATGCAGTTCCGATACATAAAAATTCATTCAGCATGGATTCTTTACGCATTCTTTCTTCATCAAAAATGATAACACGTTAACTGGTGGTTGACTTTCAAACCCACACCTGTCGACGTGGTGTATCTATTATTGGATTTCATTGCCTCTTAATTACTTTAGCCTCCAACTAATAAGAATGGACGACTCTGTTTGTTTAATTGGCAAAAAATGATGTACTTCTCAGCTGCCAGTTAATGCTCGACGAATGAAAACCTCTGATCTTATCGAGCGAATGCCGCCGTCAGTTGAAGTTATGAAGAAAACCTATATTTGTAATATTGCAGAGGCACTACTGATATCAGTCGGCAGAACGTGCAGCATTTTGCTTCCACTCGAGACGTAGGATGCCGAAGCAGGAAAGAACGGTAGGCTCACTTCGTTGCTGCTGTCCTTTGATGGTAAACAAATCATGTTCTTTAAGTGGGGCTGCAAGCGGATGTTATCCTCTCGATAATTCTACTCATGTGATTTGTTATGCTTTTGCTGTTGCTTTGCAGCGGTACCTGAAATTACTTTTGCATCGATCTCCTCACTTACCAAGATACTTGTCAGTGCTGGCTTTTATTGAAATTGTGACACTGTAAGTGATTTATTTGCATCGATGAATTCTACACTGCTGCATTCGATCTCACCATATCAAGGCAACAGTTGTTTGTGGGAAAGTCGACGAAATGCGCCCATTTTGGATCTTATAAGATGCCCACCTTTGTGGGCATAAGATGTTCGCACAAAAAATGCTTCCGAAGCTTGTCCTCGTTGATTCTTCATCGATGCACTCGAACGACGCTACTGAATGCATCGCGTGCAACACGAGCACGACTTCTAACTCTACTTTGACGTACCTGTTGGTGTGATGATTGGAATCTCTCATGGCATCGACGAATGAACGATGCCCACCCCGAGTGGCATGTTTGGTGATACGACACCAACGATCACGAGCAACACATAGTTATGCGACGTCACCGCACAGTGAGCGGGAGAAACGCATAGACCAAGGCGACGAGAATGAAAGCTGAGACTGGGATCTACGAGGAAAGGTGAGGAATCGAGAGCGGTAATGCGAGACGACGCAAACAACGAGTGTCAGGCATTGAGAGCACTTGAAAGGACCGCGTATGACGTTCTTTGGAAGATAGGGCACGACTTTTTGAGCGCAATGCGGCACTACTGGCGCCTTGTCAAGAGTGTGTTGACATGTTGCTATGGAAACGCTCGCAGTGGCCTGAAGGGGCGGGAAGAGCCGCGCGTCGCACATTCTCAGCAATATGCGGCGCGCCGTATTGTGCATTGCCAGAGCACCGTGCGCGTTATGTCACAACCGGAGAGGTGGGGCTGTCGATGTGTCCGCAGTGTTTGGGAAGTTTGTGTGCGATAAGGGCTTTAGCCTCATTTCCCTCATCAGGTCTAGTGAGCGGTTGCTGTGGTTTTTTTGCTCTCGTCATAAAATGATGTCCAATTGGCGATAAATCAGCGTTTCGACAAATAGCTAAGAAGCACTGTTCTCTTGGTTGCACCACGAAGGGACGGCATTTGCTGTTGCGATGCAAGAGACTGCGCGTCAGGAACGGTGTTCGGTGAAGATGCTTCGCGATGAATTCTTTGCCATATTTTTGGTCATCAAACGACTTACTTGTTTATTGCCGGAAATGGTACACGGTCATTTTCCGCCGACATCCATTCGCATGAAAAAGTATCGGCGACTGCATCGCTTTGCTGAAGAGCCACTGCAGCTTTTGTCATGAATTATATATGATCTTCAATTGCCGTTTGGTGGCACTTCCATGGAGCTAGGTGTAGGTGATGTCAATAGATGCTTCTGTTTTGTGCATCGCAGAAGTTGTTTCTCGCATCTGCTGTCGTCGTTATTACAGGTGAGAAACACCTGTGCAGGGAACATAATTCTTTATTTCCGTGTTACATTCGCTCCTCGTCTTTGATGATTCGTTCCTCGATGAGCTGCCCTACCGCGGCAAACGCAGAGCAGTGCCATTTGCTTCGCCTTTGTTGAGAGCGTTATTAGCTTTTTTACTGCTGTCGTTTCTGATCATCAGATTTCGCTGTTTCCACTTCCAGAATGTTTTCTTGGACATGCTCATGTTCTTTTTAGTTCTTATTTTCAGACACCTTAAGAGGCACATTGTGATATCATATCTGTACCCCATGCCACTAGACAACTCAACATATAAAGCTGAGTTGTCTAGTGGTATGATTATATACATATATATAATCATATATATACACATATATATATATATTTATTTGTGCTGAGCAATTTTAAATACATTGTGAAAGCAACGACGGTGAAATCTAGCTGACTTAATTTAAAATCCAGTTCCGCTCCCACTACTCATTTGCTCATGAGCTGTGGTCATTAGTGGTTCGTTCGGTTGGGAGTGAAAAAAAGCACGCCAACCAGCGTAGTGCGACCACTCCCCCTTACTCCCTCCCCTTGTTTCCATCAGTCTTTGCAAATTGCAGAAGGAATTCCGTGATGTTTTTAAGGACTGTTCAGCAGTCATTTCGTCAGTTGACGTTGTTTATTTCGTTCTCTGATTGAAAATGCTCTCAGGCGTTTTTCTTCGTTTTGCAGTTTTGCCGAGTCGCTGCGCTGCAAAATGCAACTGCGGTTTTGCATCACTCCTAGTAATGTCCCCACAAAAAGAGACTAATGCGTGGTGTAGGTGGTCACTTTAATGTGTATGTGTGCGTGTGTGTGTGTATGCGTGACCATCAGCGGGTCAACTGCGCTACGGCTTTCCGCCTTCCTTGCCTACTGCAAACACCTATCTTCACATCTCCCTAACTGAAAGGGTCTTTAGGCGAAGTTGATCGCGGATTATTTCGAAACCATTTCTCGAACTTACTTCCGCTCTGATTGGTTTCAATTTAGGTGAGCTTTTTTCTTATTACTTCAAGACGCTTATGAAATCTCGTCACTTGTTCTGATTGCCTATCGTGGCAGTTTTCATGCATTCATGCAAGTTTGACGTCTCTATCTTTTTTCCATAACGTGAAATACGCAGCCGCCGAGGCTGAGCCCATGAAATGTGCAGTGTGTCGCTCACCTCGAATTATCCTTTTGACCTCGAAATGAGATGAGGATATTTTAAAGTGACTGAAAATCCGCGTGCATTTTTAAGCCTTCGATTTAAAGTTTTGTACAATCGGGTGGATCGGGTAGAAACGATTGCATTACTGCACACGTTTTATTATCTATTGGCGGTTCATGCAGCATGGAGTGGAATTGCAGAAAACGCGTATTATGCCATCTTGTTTAGTGCACTTATGCATGTTTTTTTTCCTCTTCTTTGTATTCATCTTTAATTTATTTCGATATCGAATCTTTGTAAGCAGTATGAATTTCTTTGACATTCTTCCACCAATTCATTGTTGCACTCTTTAAACGCTCGTAAACTGCACAGTACTCTTCATAGTTTTTATGGGGATTTGAAGTGGTGTTTGTTTTTTCCACGCAGAACGGTGTATTTTATTCTTTTTATTTTAATGTTTATTTTATTGTTTCACGCCCTCTTCCATCTCTTTCATGCATCTATTTTCCCATCGCAAAGCCTAGTTTCTCCTTCATATTTTGGTAAGGGGTTTTTGCCCACACTTCGTTACTGGGGCAAGTGTAAATATTTGCAATGTGCTTCCCGATGTTCTTGTTGAAGGTATATTTGTATATGTGTATGCGTAGTTCATTTGCGGTATTTGTGGAAAGATATATGTAATGCGTCGGAGTGTTATAAACTCGGTTGTAATGCTGTTTAATGGGCATTTGTGCGCCAACCGTCTGGAGTGTTAATCACTTCGCAGTTGTTTGTATACCCATTTGTCGTGATATTACCAACGTTTTCCTTTGTCTCAACGTCCTTTTCGGTGATGTCGGTAGTTTGCCGGAGGGTCTCAGCAAATTTAATTCTTGTCGATGTTGTGTAACGAATGCGACCGGCCATTTTGCTCACTCTTTTGCATTCCCTTTATTAGTCGTGTTGTTGCCATTAAATATGCTCGTTGCATATTGTTCACATTGAAGAATAGAATAATGCAACATTAATGAATGGTATATTCGTATGCAAAAGAATTCACCATTTCGTCGTTATCTAAATATATGAACATTTAGGGGTCGGAATCCGTTGTTTGTGTCATGAATCAATCGATTCGTTCATTGAGCGCTTTTTTTGGCAACATGAGAGTGGGTGGATGTATGAGCTGCTATGTGCACCGGTTTAGGCACTTCTCATTGCTCAAAGAATGACAGTGCTGTAAGCAACCAATTTAGGAAAAGTTTCATCGTATACGTGATAGCGTTAATTGAACTATCGCGATCCAGAAGCAGCAGAAGAAGGGGAGTAGCGAGTAATTGAAAAATGATGAAATCGAGGTCGCGATTGTTTTAGTTTGATTCCAATTCCTCGTTCCAATCTCGTGGAGGTTTTTGCTGCAGTCCTTTCAGAGAATTTTATTGAGTGAGGGTTTGCGTTCGCAACATTTCGATTGGTTCATCTAGTGGCTTACAGATTGATTCATCCGCCGGCTTAACGCACATTCGAGCGAACTGCGTTCGTTGCTTTGGAATTCATTATATAAGTGAGGAGGGAGTTATATAGGTGAAACAAATTAAGGCTGCCTGTGAGGAAAGTGTAAACTCGAGTACTGTAAAATTGTTCCCTTCATTTGTTCTATTATTATGCTTGTTCATTTATTTAAACGTTGATTGCTTTTATCAGTTTTTCGACTTTGCAGAACTTCATAGGAATGATGCGATTATTGCGTCGATGGGAGCATTTTTAGAGTTGTCGTGATGCGATGAACGCGCGATACATTCGAGTGCCGTCAAAAGAGGACGTTTGGCAGAGCGCTTATGGCGAAAGCGCATTCGTTGCGATCATGAAGAGTGCGTGCTTCTCATCTGCCAGCTTCAACAGCGCTAATTAAGCATGTTCCATTAATTGCGCTACTGATCGGTGTTGTGTAATCCGATCTGGTCTGATATCCACAATTTTCAGTCTCATTCGTCGATGTGATGAGCGATTAGTATGACGGCGTCGCAGATCGTAGTAGCTTTCAATTATTGAGAAATTATTTCATCGCGTTTCCCATTCCTTCTTTTCACTGATAGCACCCATGCGTACACAACGTCGTCACTCAACAGCACTAATCGAACTAGTTTTTTCGCCCAGCGGCTAAATTATTTTGTGATGTTTTCTGCCCGCCTATCAATTTTTACACTCTTCACTACCAGTGAAATTGGCATTCACCTAGCCGGATCTTTTATGTTGACGGGGGTCGCAAATTAGACTGCGTTAAGTGGATCGTGCTGTCGTTTTTATGAATGTTAGTAGTGATAGGAGGCATATCTGCTTCGAAATTTTGGTCAAAGGTGCGTCGGAAGGTTGACGCTTAGAGGTTTTGACAGAATTTGGCAGCTTTACCAGCTAAGAGGGAAGGCCGCACTGGAAGGCATTCCTCACTCTATGAACAAATGAGGACCGAAGTTTTGCATTTGATTTTATAAGCATCTTAAAGTGTTTCATGTTCTTAGATTTTTTGAAGGGATTTCATTCAGTCGATGTGTTATTTAGGATCACCTGAAATATTTCTCAATGATCGCTTTCGCAGATTTAGGTGTTGAAAAGCGGGAAGGGGATGAAAGTGAAGAAATAGAAACTTGAAGTGGTCACTGTGCAGCAGCTACAGGTTTTTGTGCATAACTTCCATCTGCCCGGGTTGGAGTGTAGAAAGTCGTCTCGTCTTCGAAACATGCAACTAATCACACATTCTTTAATGAATTCATTGCTTCAATTTTTCATTCTTCAGTGCGATTTCCCACCTAAATCTCCATATTGCCTTTATTTTTCTTCTATGCATCCAAGGTTTTTCCGCCTTGTGCTCTTGTATCGGCTGATTCTATCTATTCGTCTGTGCCTTCTGAGGTCATGATTGATAAGGATAGTAGAGAATGCGATGTATAACTGTTGTGTTCGCCCACTCTTCAGTATATTTATTTATTTTTTTCTGTTGTAGGTCACCCCCTGAGATCACGTTATTGTTGTTTATTTCTTCTCCGACATCTTTTATTAATTGATCTTATGGAGAATAGACCATTAACATTCACAACTAGCCTTGCTTAGATGTGGAACAGTTGCCCTCAGGCGATATTATGTCAGGTCAGCTTCCCTTTGAAATTGCAACAGTATTCCAGAAATTGTCCCACATGTTTCTTTCTGAAGGCCGCGAAAATTGATGGCGGCTACGGCATCTTTAATGATGCACCACCAGACATTTCTGCATGTTTTGATGTTGTCCTTTTTGTTGTTTAGAGCATTTGCAGCTATGTTTCGTGTGACATTCTCGCATACTAGGGGAAAACGCTTTCGTACAAAAAACGGGACTCTGCTGTTTTCGATGGGCGCCGTAGATTTCGGTTATTTTCAGTATTCTCGTTAGTTTTATGAAAGTTATCTTTTATTCATTTCTTACTTGAAGCGTTTATGCCTGTAAATTTGGTATATATCGTTATCTCCCCATTTCTATTGACAGACTTTGGAAATTGCCTCTAATCATTCACTTGCACAATTTAAAGCCATAGTTCAACACTTGAAAGGTTGTGCGAATGAACTGCACCACCCTGCTTCAATTATTTTTTGTGCTCTTATGTGGAATTTAAAAGCAAGAAAGATCACCTAATTCGTCCACAGCATCCGTGTTTGAAAGTCATGAATCAGGCGCATGATTTTTACCTCGGGATTTTCCACAAGTCTGCTTTCTGACTCATTAAATGCAAGGCTATTTCTGAATGTTCTTATCATGGTATATTTCGAGGCTGGGATGGCAAGATAAAGTGATAAGACGGAGTAGGTTTGCTTATCTGATTAGAGCTACTAATGGCTTGGGTTTTAATGCAATTATGTTTTGATAGAACTGAAAAATGCATCATTCTGTAAATATAAACAAGCGAGATTTTAAATGAAGTTGCACACACTGTAGCGCTTTAGCAGTGATGCTTGAAAGGTTGTGTGAATGAACTGCACCACTTGGAGAGATGAACAGTTAAGGTCGAATAAGATTCAGTTATGTCCATAAGGCGCACTTCTATGATCGGAAGTTCTGTGGAAGTATTCGAGCGCCAACCAGAACATTCTTTGGGGACGTATACCTGTTTTGCTTCAGAAGTCGAGAAGTGGTGCGCTCTCGTGGCTCATTGGAGTGACTCAGTCGCTCCTTGTGTTGTACTCACAGTGTCTACGGTATTGTTGACTGCTGAGGCAACGTTCGTTATATAGATCGGCGGGAGTGTAAGCAGTGAGTTCGTCGTACCTTATAGCCATTCCGTATCTAGGTACTATCGTCACTTCATGGCTTAACTTGATCTTGAGAGGATGCTCGCGAAAGTTCTTACTAAAATCGTGTTATGTTCTTATTCGATTTGTGTAGCTTTGTGTTTCTGATAGTTTTGTGGAATCGTTGTTGGAGATTGACGTTAATTTTTGAAGAAAGATTTTGATCAGTGCTTTTTGTATTCTTGTGAAGAAACGTTTTATATTGCCTCCATTACTTTTTGTTGTTAATGAAGGCAGTAACGTAATTTTCGGGCCAAATACTCTAATTTGCCAAGTCCGCCGTTGATAAACTTTCTTGAATGTTGCACTATTCGTTTCCGTGATGCGTTTATTTGCAGGTCTGTGTTCCTGCGAGGACACGAAAAATTTTGGTCTCCCGAACAACGCTACCGAGCAAATATTAGGCTGAAGCGATCACGATCTCGAAGCCCGCCTCCCATGATGGAGAACGGCAAGCTGACGGCGGCTCAGTCAATGGAATCTATCGACAACATGAGCACAACCTCAGCTGTGCCGCCGGCGCAAGTGCGAACTCTATTCGTCTCGGGTCTTCCGATGGACGCAAAACCCCGAGAACTGTATTTGCTTTTCCGAGCTTATTCCGGCTACGAGAGTTCTCTGCTCAAGATTACTTCCAAGAACGGAAAGACGGCTTCCCCAGTTGGCTTTGTGACGTTTTCAACGAAGGCTGAAGCCGATGAGGCACGCAAAGCTTTGCAGGGAGTACGATTCGATCCGGACAACGCACAAACAATTCGCCTTGAATTGGCACGAAGCAACACAAAGGTCTCGAAACCGAAGCAAATTTCACCGCCTGTGATTCCTAACGGGCCATCAAGCTTACCACAAGCTATGTTGCAGTCGGCCGCCGCCGCGCCACATCAGTTTGTTGCACCTTTGCCTACCTCGCACGCGCATGATCTTGCCACAGCGGCCGCATGTCTGGATCCTCACATGGCGCCCTTCCTCACCGAGCATCAGCTTCTTGCGCTTTCGACCTTACCACAGTTTGCACAGACACCATTGCTGTTCCCGACAGCGGCTGGCATCCAAATTCCGTCAGTGGCATCAAGTGCGGCCGCGGCTATGTTTCAGCCGAACGCGGCTGCACTGGCTCAGCTAACGGCAGCGTCACAAGCCGCAGCGCAATTGTCCGCCGTATCACAAGCTGCTATTGCCGCAACCGCATCTACTGCAGCTTGTTCCACATTGTTTGTCGCTAATCTGGGGCAGTCAGTGAACGAGGAAGAACTGAAGCAGGTTGACCATGCTTTCTATTCTTCGTTCTTTCATCTCATTCACATCTTGATGTTTAGTTCAACTGACGTTTACTTATTCAATGAAGCTGGTTGATCGTTATGTTTAGCTTATAGAACCAGCAGTGGGAAGGCAGCGTATTAAATTAATCCGTTTTTTCACAGTGGTGCAGAATTTAAGGAGCGGAAGTCCTCCGTGCGCATGTCCTTCAAATATTTGAGCCTTCCTTCTCTTTTAAATTTGTTGATCCATGGTCACTTTCTTAAATATATTCCGTACGGTTTTCGTTTCTCATGGTTTTGGCATATTCCAAGAATGTGGGAATGCTTTCACGCGGAATCGACATTTAACGTGGGACAGTTAAACCTTTGCACGACGTTGATGCGTTATGCTTTCTAATGCGCGCTGCATGCACTTTTATGCCTCCCGGTACTTTGTTGCCACCCGACACTTCTTCATTCAATATTTGTATAATGGCGTCTCCATGTCTCTTGTCGTTTAACGACATGCGTATTCTGTGAAAGGTAGCCCTCGCGCTGGGCGTCTCGCGATCCTCAGTTGGACGTAGTGATGCCATTAAAACAGCATCCACAAAGACACACAATTGGTTGAGTATAGCAAGTCACAATTTTCGAATATTTGAGAGACGGAATTGTAACTGTTGAATGATGGCGAGGGAGGATGGAATCAGAAGATTATTGAAGGAAAGGAGACACTGATGCGACCTTGTCGTAATTCGACAATTCAATCTGTTGTGGCCTACGAAAAATCCCTCAAAGCAGCATTTAGTGTCTTCCAACCTTTTCATTTCCTATGAAGCGACAGGCTTGTTTCGTATTTTAGCAATCAATTCATCGATCCTTTCATTAATACGACCAGCGAAACCGGACGCGAAAACATTTCCACGAGATATTCCTTTCGCAGTTAATTTTTAGAGTCGGAAAATTACGAATTTCACTTGCCGAATCTCGGTTCGGCGTTATCTGTAGGGAGATCTCGGAGGGGCTTCGACGAGTTTGATTTCGCTAGTGGCGATGTCTCGGCGACATTCCCAGAGATCTTTTTGGCTGGTGCATTCGAGTCTGGAAATGCATAGCTCATTAGTAGTGTTTGTGTACTTCTTTATTCAGCTTTTGATGCTGAGTTCAGCGAAGTACACTGCAACTTGTTTAGTCCATCTTTTGCGAAGATGCATCATTATTTATGTAGGAGATTCATATCGTCGAAAATTCAACGAAAGGAGCTACCGTTTCTCAAAGAAATATTGCCTTAAAGACGCCTTAATTTAGATATGGAAGGGATTCTTTCTACGAATTTTTGTTCGGTTCACTAGGAGTTACGAAGATCAAAAGACCTCAGCCCTTTCAAACTGTGTAGAAGGGACCTGCTGCGCACATCGAACTTTCGATACAAACGTAGGCAAAGATCGATAATGAGAACGCTGCAAAATTTCTGCTTCGAATCGCCCATCTTGACGGTGTTTTTCTCCACTTTAAGTCCTACAAAACGGAATGCAAAACCTCTGGCTTTGTTTTTTGCGAAGTGCACATTATATACAAGAGAGATCTACTTGGTGGTTAGAAAGAGATCATACGATGTGTATCCGCGGGACCTAGCTATCGGAAAACTATTCAATGGTCCGCAACTAAGGCATGAAAGCGGGCACAATATTCAAGTTCATCTTTGCTATTTTTCAAATTCCAATCAAATTCCTTTATGTGCGATTACGACAGCTGCAATTTGTTGAAAAATTTCATCCACCAGCCGAAGAGCTCTTTTACGTTGTGTGTTTTTGCAATAGTTTCTTGAGGGAATGTCCCGATTGAGCCATTTTACGCAGAAATTCTATGAATTTCAACTGTTTTCATGTTTCTAATTGACTTGTCGACAAAATCCAACTTAATTGGATACTCAACAAGTGTTCATCGCTTTTATTCAACATACAGAATATTCATCGCTGTAAAATGCCAACAGTTTATAGTGATACCCTTCACGAAGCAAACGGTCAAGAAAGAATTCTAATAGTATTAGAATATATGCATTCAGCAATGTATGTATGTATTCGAATCATCGCTTCCATTATGAGTAGGATTTTCCTATTCATTCGCTTCTTATTGCGTTATATATGCGGTGTTGCTAGTAAGCTGCGTAACAAGAACCTATTAATGTTATGCGGAATGCGTGATGCGCCGAGAGACTTTTATTTATTTGCTTTATTTTTTGATTTTCTGTTCATTGAAGCGCCTCATTGTTTCATTTTCATACCAGATTTCCCACATTTTGCACCTGTAATTCATAGCTAAATGATTGATGTATTCGTCACCTTTATTTTGTTTAAAGAAAGAAAAAACTACCCTTCGATTTGCTGTTGAATAGAAAATGCCTTAAGATTAGGTTGATGATTAATGATCATTCGGCAGTTACATACTATTTCGCTTGACGTTTGCTTATCTCGTTCAACATTCTTCGGTGCTTTTTTGCTTTGATGGCTAAATGGATTGTTTTAGGAGGGAGTGGTGTGCATGGCTTTTGCAACGCATTCGCAACTCGTCCTCATTTTATATTCTCATTTTACGTTTAGAGCTTCTACTGGAGGCTGAATAAGTTCGGCTTTGTTTATCTCTTCTAGGCAGACTGCTTTCCGAGAAACTCTTTTTTGATGATGGGCAAGTAACCCTCACTGTATGAGGTAACTGTTTGTTATGCAGCTTCCCGTCGCGTTAGGCAGTTTTTGTTCGAGTAGAATTGTCTTTTTTCTCAGTATGGCGCCCTTTGTGAATGAGGCAGAAAATAGAGTTGTCTGCACCATGCATATAATGCAAGAGTGAGGTTGAGAACGTGTGGTCAGGCAGTTTAAGGTAAGCGGAAGACGAGATCGATATGATGAAACATCACAGGGTATTGTTTAGCTTGTTATCTTTCCATCATATAATGATTGACTCCCAAAGGCAACACTTATCAGTGTGCATTTGAATGTTGACCTTATAGTAACTTCCGAGAACCATTTGCCGTTTCTCTTTGTAGGATGCGTGATAATGGCTTCATTGTTGCCAAGCTGCACGATGTGTAGATGGTAGAATGCAAGAGTGATGCGAAATTTATAGGTCCTCTTAACTTTTCTCTCATCCTATTTTTTCCGGTTATTTCCACGTCAGCAGCAGCAGGGCGTACAATTGTTTGTTGTTGGTATAAGTTGAGATGTGACAGAGGTTACTTTTCGTATGAGTTGATATGATACAAGTTGTATTCGATCGTAATTTCATCGCTGTGAACGCCTGCTCACATACATCTGATAATGTTCGGAAAGCAAAATTTTGGAAATTGTTTCGTAAGTCGGTGGATTTACCACTGCGTTTCCGTGGTATATAACACGATGGAATTGGCGTCGCGGGACATGTTGCCCTTGGCATATGCAGTCGCTGCGTATTTGGGTTGTTCGTTTTGCTCGGTGGTTCCCAGTTCGTATCGATTAACTGCAAGAGTGTGATAGAGCTTGAGCTCGAACAGGACGATGTTTACGTAGCTGGGGCTCGCTTTAAGGGATGAGAGATTAGAGTCTGTTTATGGTTGTTTGTTGGTTGTATACCCAACGAGTTCGTTGGAAAACTTGGATCTCCTTATCAGACGGAGATCACCTTCTCTCTTAACATTTAGGCTCAAATTTTTCTCAAGCTTTTTAGCGGCTTTTTTTGAAGTTTTTCTTATTAATCCTTTTCTTTGATAACAAATACTTATGCGTGCTAAATGGAAAGAAGCGTTACTTCAAGTGTGATTTCAAAAAGTTGTCGCGGAAAAACCAACGGTAAGTGCTATTTGTGATTTGTCAACATATCAGCTGTGCACTAGGATCTTAAAAATGCCGCTGGAATCAGAGCGGTTCAATGTGGTAACGTTTAAGCAGTAAACATATGGCACGTCGAACAAATGTCGCTAAACTCTTATCACTGAATTTGTTATTATGTTGCAGGTGTTTCGCTCATTCCCCGGCTTCTGTCGTCTGCGGATGCATACGAAGGGCGGTACATCGGTTGCGTTCGTCGAATATTTGGATGTGCGACAAGCAACACAGGCAATGACTAGCTTGCAAGGCTTTCAGATATCCAGCTCTGAGCGAGGTGGCATGCGCATTGAATATGCAAAGAACAAGATGGGTGACGTTAGCGGTTAAAGGTGAGTGTTTCGATTCTTTTTTGTTTCCTCTTGCTTTAAAAAGAAAAAATAAATTAGATGCTATGCATATAAAAAGCGTCGAAGATTGTTTTTAATTGTTTTTTCACAGTTTGCGAGATTTCCGAAGTCACAATGCATGATTTGAAATCGAGCAGTCGCACACGTTTATACGAAATACTATTAAGCAAGATCCGTGAAGCCAAACTTCTCGTCATTTTTGCACACCTCATTTCTCCTATATCCGAATGCTTTGTCTCCCCACTAGGCAGATACACTCTCACAAATTTTCCATTGTCATTTTGTTCTTCGCAATGAATGAAATGCAAATTGTGAGGTTCGTGTTCCTATTTTTAGTAATGATGTGATGCATTGTCCTGAGTTTGCTTACGTCAGTCGCGTGCTAAATAAGAGCGGAAGCAGTACAATGGTGATATCAAGTCGTGTCGGGTTGGCCCGTGACCTTTTCATGCGCTTAGATTAGTTTTAATGCGAGTTCGTCCAGTCAAGCTTGATGGTCAGGCGAAAAATGTGTTTGTGTTATGTTTACTAGGGAAAGAAATCTGTGTCGTATTTACGTTATCCAGTAGTATCCGTTACGATGCCTAGTAACTGCTATGCTCGTCTCGGCTCTGTCTTATTTCTTCGATTTCACGCATTCGCCTTTTCATTTGAACGACCCGAAATTTGCTCATTGGGCTAGAATTGAGTTGAATGCTGCAAGGACCTCGCACAAGACTAAGCTTAAAGCGGTAAAATTTATTTTTATGTTGCCTTTGTTCTTACGTTAACACTTGCCTGGAATGTACATAGGATGCTTCTAATAGAATCAAGAAATAGTCTGCTGACTTCGCGAACTTGAAGTTCGTGTTGTTTCCTGTTTTCTTCCCCAGTGTGCTCTTCAGGCGTCTATTTCGCGTCTTTTTCAAACACTTTCAGTTATTGATTTCGTGGTCATGGAAGATATTCGTTCCGCGGTGATGCCGAACATGCGAAGTGCCTTGAGTATTTGAGGCGAGCAGTCGGAAACCATCATTGTCCGTCCTTTACAAGATAGAAATTGTGGCCTTGCAAAGAATAACTAGCAGCTGCGATAGCTGTGATAGTCTCCCACGTACAGATCTCATCACCTCTTTCATTAGGTCTTTTTTCTCTTACCACTCACAACACGCTATCATTTCTTTCCTTTTCGTTTCTTTTCTTAACAGTATGAAACGTATCGTTCTCGCAGCGCTGTACGATCCACGACATTCCTAATATTGAAGTATTGATATGACATTTAGGTGTCTGTTAGTCACGTAATGCGTTTTGTTCATGTCATCTTGTTTTGCGTGCTTTCTGTTATACAATCTTTTGGTCCACGTCATTCCTTCTTCAGTTCTGTCCCCCATGTTCTGTGATCCTTTTCTGCTGTGCAGTCTCCATCCTGCTGCCGTCTTTGTCATTAACAGCGCCGTCGATCTTTATTCGTGTGAGCGCTAATTTTACTGTTGTGTTTAGTGTCACTGAAAATACTAGAAGGGAGGTGATCATATCATAAATTTCTCGTTGCCTTGAGAAATTCGTTCACTGATCTGTATGCTCACCTTCAGGTTTTATTTTTTCTGTCGTTTTATTTGTCTATATTAATTGCACATGTACATGTTTCGCAGGTAAAAGAAATGCCAAACCTCTCCGGAAACTGATAGCCTTCTTTGAGCATTCATGTCCATCGTTTTCAAAATCCATCCCGATTTTTCCTCACTTTCAACTTCATTTACAGCAGTTTATTTCATAAGAGAATCCGAGTTTTTAAGAAAGCAGTGAATCGAAATTCCGATGTTATTTAGCTGCAATGAACATATTCTAGAAGTGTTGCTTTGTTTCCGTCGAATGAGCTCGGCAGTTATTCACGTGGATATTGTCCGAAATCCGTTTGCTTTAGTGCTTACTGCGAGTCCAACGATTGCGCGTTGTTTTCGATGTGAAATTGCCGCAATACTGTTGTTGTTTCAGATTCTTTTAGCAGCTAACGTGATTTTTTCCTGTAATCCGGCGCAATTTGTCTCGACAGTTCTTCTTTACGAACAAATTTTTGAGGAATTCGTTATCACTTTATAACTTCCATGACCACCCACGAAGTTCTCATGAACATGATTTATTGTAATTACTGGCGTTTAGAGATTATTTATAGACTATCGGAATTAGAGTTTTTGAACTGTTATAATTTGCGTTAAGCATTTTAAGTCGTGAAAACCGGTTGCTTAGACGTTAGCAGAAGGCTCGTGGGTGCTTCAGACCGATCGATGAAGCAAGCAGTTGTTTTCTTAACTCTAGGGGGACCGAAAAAGAATCTGAGTTGTGATTTCTTTGGGGGCAGACAGACACTTGTGAGGTGGATTTGCGAACTGTGCGTATTCTGTGATCGTTTCTTTGCACATTCATTGGAGCGTGTCGTTACTTTCAGCTAATCGAGTGCATTCTAACGGCGAATTCACGCGACTATGATTTGCTGGCAAGATAACTTCAAGAGAGGCACGCCCACTTCAAGCTTGCAGAAGACAGCTGGTATGTCTCTGTGTGGATTTTCTGCATTTTTTCGCATTTAACACACGTCATTTGCACATAAATTCCATATTTTCAGAGACTTTTCCCTGTTTATTGGCTTGTTGGGATATATTTACATTGGTACCCACTTGCGTAGTTTTATCGAGCACTTCTGGGCATTTGTTGCATTCGACGCCCCACCTTATTTTCTGTTGAAGTTTTGCTGGTCAAGGAAATGCTCCTATCCCGATTTCAAGGGTGGATATAGTAATTGGAGATCATTGTGCTCTGGACACACGCTCCGTGCTTCTGCCACCTTGTCTAAGGCGTCGCATGTAATAGAGCCGAGGAGTGATTCATGCAGTTAGGCGACACATCTGATTGTGTTTTTTTTGCATAGATGAATTCACCACTAGCTGCTTTCTTGCCTTGGGGTATCCTCTTGATCGATTGTTTTTGTTTATTCTTTTGTTTTATCTCTACAGACTTCATAGACCAAATAATGTGCATTCCTCGTATTCGTTTTTAGCACCTTTGAGGGTGCGAACTACTTGTAATGCTTACTTCATTTTTTCTTTCAACGGGTTTCTTCGAGCCACATATTTCTCACCGGAATTGTTAGAACCTTTTCTTCGCAAATCCTTGACCGCTACTTGATTGACTTCCTTTGTTTTCATTCGAAGATAAAAACTTTAGCGTTATCGTTTTATCAGGTATTCAGCACGAACTAAAAGATTTACGACCATATTTGGTGTAGACGTTGGCTCGTTGATCCCGTTGACATCTTGAGACAAGTTTTACGATGCTGTCCCTGTTGTCAGCCTCTGTGATATGCACACAACGCATTTTATAGTGATGACCACGTTTTATTTGCGTTGTTTTCCATTGCTACATTTCCCCTTTCACTTGTTTATCTGATCACCACCAAATTGCTCTCATTTTTTGATGTTGACGTTATCATATTTGTGTGTTTTTATTTATTTTGCTGGCCGCTGCTCGAAGTGGACCATGTTCACGTCTGCACTTGGGTTGCTTCAATCACTTATTAACTGGGATACTAGTCAATCCTTTGGGGTTTGAGTTCTTTTTGCTCAATAGATTTATAAGTGAAGGAAGGTGCAGTCATTATTAGTGTAATTATTAGTGGACGATGCACTTATGTAATCCCGAATTGTGTCTTCAGTGTCTTTAAGAAAAAGGTTGCAAAGTGGTTCTTTGCATAAGATTCCCTAACGGCTCCCACATAATTATAGAGGAAGCATTTTGCTACAAGGTATTGCTACCTGCAGTTTATGCACTTAAACAAACTCAAATATTAAGTGGGAGGAGGTATCTATTGGCCATTGAACTCTTGGAGCAGCAAGGAGATCATATCAGAGGCTAGTTGCACTCAGACGCACTCCTTTTCACCTGTTGTCCGTTTGGCTAAACCGTCTCTTTCACCTACACACAGCGGGCACCCTTGTTCAGACGGCACGTGATCCTTCTCAGCTCTACGCGGTTTCTCGTGTTTTTGTGGCGCTCGTAGTCCTCTCTGTATGTGTTGTTCACATCACATTTGCCTAGCGGGTGCATGTTGGAAGCTTGTTGCTAAAGGAATGGTTCTGGCTTGAAAATGGGATGGGCAGGACATTTGACTAGCCCGCATGCGGCAGGCGCGGGCAGATATTTCACATCTCGCGAAACGAGCGCGATCCGCGATTCACTGACGCTTCTTGCCATGTTCGTTTCGGAATTATGTGGCGCGCACTCGGTAGAGCTTAGTTTTTGTGAGCGCCCGATGTTGTGGATGTTTTGTACTTTGTATGGCTTTCCTCTTTGCTCCTTATCTGTGCGTATTCTTTGTAATAACTTGCGTTTCCCTTTTCTTTTGTTATGCTCCGTGCGCTTGATTTTGTCAAATGCAATAATCATGTTCGTTTGGTAACAGCTCCTTACCGCATCGCATCGGTCGCTATCATCTACACACACGGCAACATTCACACACCAACCGAATGCTGATTCGGAACCCAGGAAGTGACTTTAGTTTGCACGTGTAGACCGTTACCCGTTTGATGCGAGCCAAGAGCACTCGAAACATAAGTAAGCACCCCAGTGGCATTCGGGAGGCGTTGAGACCGTGCTGCCATGGGCGAGCCGCAGTCTTTCCTCCCCCACCCCCACTGCTCACTTCAACACACCTGCTATCGCTATGCGCTGCTCGTTTTACACCTACACGCGACCGACTGCAACGAACACTGCAAACCATCGCTCGTTGGTGCGCCACTTTGTTTTCCAACCAGTTGAGATCTCACAGTCCTCACTTAGTTCAGCGTGCTTCCAACGTACAGGCGCTTGATCCCTGTTCTGGCACGAACCAGAATCTTTGGGTGCTCTTTTGTACCTCCGTTCCCGGGTATTGTTTAGTTTCGATCTGCTTTCAGTTGCGTGCTGAGTGTGGACCACTTTGGTCCTCATCGCGGTGTCATGTGTTAGGGGATGAACTGAGACACTGGTGGATTATTGTGCGTCCATAGGGTTTTCAAACGAGGAGGTAAAACCTTTCAGGCATTGAGTTTCACGTGAAGAGGCAAGTGGTGGATTATTTGATCTGCGTTCTCATATCTACTCCGGCTTACAGGGCATTATGTCGCTCAACTCTCAGATTAATTAGCTGAACCAAGGATTTGAAGAAATGAACAAACGCGAGTCAGATGCATTCCAGCCTCATGATCCAACAGTTCAACGGCGCATCCAATTTTTTTGCAAAACTAGGTCTCCGCTAGGTGGTCATTTGCGGCAGTTTAGTTCTTGAGATGTCATGTGTCACAGAGGCACTGCGTGTACGTAGATTTGACAACGAAACGTCGTAGTGTTGATGTTTTAGTACAACAGGTGATTTAAGAGAAAAAGCAGTGAGTTAACTGATGAAACAGGGCGCTGGTGGGCAGACAGGATATGCAAATCACTCACTAGTATATTCGCACATGGCCTCATCGATGCGTTCGCACTGTCGGGTCTCTTATAAGTGGTTGTTTTGACGAAGTATCGTGCCCACTGGGACAGTGAATTTCAAGATTGTTCGCTGCGTAGCTTACATAAATGACTATCTATGCGATAGGTTTGACTCACGAATAATGATTGCTGTGGGTTCTCATTTCATGTAGTGGTGTGTGCTACGTAATACCTTTGAAATTGAAATTTAACAATTCTAGGAAGTTGTCGGTAAGTCCAGTCTCCGTCCTTTTCATTTTCAGTAAGCATTTTATTCCTTTCGAAACGCTTACAAAATTCCGGATCGTGCTATGCAAGTAGGCTGTGAAAATCAGGCAGCTCTACAGCCGTGCTGATAAATGTTCCCATAGGGCAAGTCGAGGCATCTATGCTAAATCGCTGAGATAATTGACCCTAACAATAATGTTGGCATTGATGGCTTAAACAGTTTACTTCGAGTCGTTTGAAAAACAGCGCTTGGTACCTTCTCGTCCCCTCCTTTCCCACTCATCCCAAAAAAGCCATGTTCTCATAAAGGTGTAGTACACGCATCCACAGCAAGCCACATATACTGTTCATAAAATCTGACTGTTGTAACCTTACGAGGTAATCTTCATAACCTTCATTCAGCATTTGGAAAGCGTTACGAGTGTGCGGGAATTCCAAGTCATTGTTGAAGAATTGAAAGGTTCGTGGTGTGAGCGGAGTATGAACCCGTTTAAAATGGTGAAAGAACTACCCTTTCCAGATTTTGTAAATATGTAGTCGAGGTTAGGAAGTCTGTCAGTTTATTATCACAAGCATCGGTGTTTTCATGGGCGCCTAATGTATAAATCACTGGCTTTATAGCGCTTAGCGCTGTGGTTGAACAAATCAGCATGAAGCACTGTCACACGCTAGACCAGAATAGATTTGGTGCTTGTGTGATGAGTGAGGCGATACTGCTGTGGGATACACCATTCTGTGATAAGACGGCATGTGAAGCCAGTTGCATCGAAAATTCCACATGGTGTTCTCAATAATTCTAAATATGCGATAAACAACTATGGAGAAAATCGGATGCTTTTTTTGTTCGTGGAATGCTTACGAAATGGCTGAAATTGGTCAGCCGATCGTTGATAAGAGACAAAAAGTAACCAAAAATAGGGGCGATAAAGTAGTACATGGGCAGTATAAGACGATGATGTCGAACGCTTCCATTCCGGTGTCCAAACAAATGAGAAAGCGTGATAAGCATTGTGTACAGTTTCGCAGCTGCAGATCAGTGTTTTTTATTGTGTCCGGAAGAACGAAACAAGATTACTTGTGAATGAGTTTATTGTATCAGCTGAACGGTTATGCAGTTGCAACAAATACGGCAGGGGATTCTGGAGCATCGAATATTCAATATCGATTTAACGCGCTCTTGTGTAATTATCAGAGGCGCTGTTCAAATTCCCGCAAACCGATTGCGGAGACCTTCTACTCTAACTGAAATCCTTCTAGACCCTTCGCTTGGCACTATGATTCCATTTGGTCTCACTTCGGAATCTCAAATCGCTTCCCGCATATCTCTTGGATAAGTAGAGTCAGCGGAATGCGCTGTTTTTTCAGCATTGAATAATAAAGCTCGTTTTTTTGCTGCATAATCTACTTGTTCCCATTGATGTGGCATTGCAAAAGAAGATGACAAATATGACAAGCTGCACTGTTTTGCACTTCCCTAATGTCGCACGATCATATTATGATGCATTTATATTCTCTTTAAAGATTATCAGACATCACTACCAGTTTTTCTTGTAGTCCACCGACATCTCTGGTTAAGAAAAATCTGGCGCAGTTCTAGTCGATTTTTGCATTAAAAGTGTCGCCTGAAGAAAGACTTGGAGGGGCACTGTCACGCTTGATGGCGCGTTTCTGGAATGGTTTCAGAAAATTTACTTGCTTCACCGCGAAAACACCTCCAGAGATCAGATAAAGGCAGTCGAACATTGGCAATGAAAAACAACGCATAATTACAGATGAACTCTGAATGTCTTCTTGTTTACGAAATTATTTTGTATTTGGAATGCCACATTCGCACACTAAAAAGATGAGCAGAATTGATAAGTAGCAAGTCACATGTGAACAAGCGCCGTTCTTTTCGACAAGAGGCCAGCGAGATTCAAAAAACCCATCGTAAACGCCAGGATGACCAATAATTTTGGTGATATCGCATACGGCTGAGGAATCCAGGAAAAGCGTCAAGAACATGGAGATCTCCATTTTTCTAATATCAGCAAATTGTGCAACATGCTTAGATCGAATGGCAATGTTTATGACATCGCTTCATCAGTGTCGAAGCTTATATGCAGGACACCATCATGGCAAACTGTATTAGATTCTTTAATGGAAATATGGGAGGTCTTTAATGGAAATTCTTTAATGGAAAATCATTTACGGTGCTTATAGACGACGGTATCTCGCAGTAGGTGAATTGCACACTTCACATTTCGACACCCACCATTCATCCGAACATAAATTTGTCCCCACCTGCTATCACTGTTGCGCCTTTTATTGCGATGATCTTGTTCTCTGCTCGTGAATGCAGTTGCACTACTGGTATGTTTATCTGCTTGCATAGCTCGTTTAATAGCTGCTGTTTACATTGCTTCATGCCACCGCTGTATGCCGATGAAAGTAAATGACGTTATCAGTTAGCTGACGCGTTATCGGATTGCCTCCTATCATCCGCACACTTATAATCCATACTTAACCGGAAGAGTGCTTTGAGGCAAACGACGCCTTATTGTCACGGGCTTATTTGTGGTCGTCAAGTGTCTTTAAGCATGGAATATCCGTTGCCCTTGGACGCCGTTAATTACCGTCTTGCATGTCAAGAAGCCTGTGACAGTGAGAATGGATGAGAAGCCGGTCTTCATGGCGGATGCTTCCTTCCTAATGACACTCCAAATCACGCGCGAGTATTGTCGGTGAAGTTAACTCTATAAAAGTATTAGTGTCTGTTTTCAGTGTTGGATGAAGTGCTTACACTGCATCTTCGTCACAACCTGAAGCGTCTTCGATTCCAGAGAAACGAAATAAAGCACAACACTCATCTGCTGGCAGTTAGCAGCACCTCGACATGTCAATGGCACTATCATGCTTGCTGGAAATGTGGCCATGTGACACTTCTCACATTATCACGCTTTCGTAATGGTCTTGGTAGCACTGATATGAGCGCACTTAGCTTGGGCAGTGCCAACAAGTGGTTCTTTTTGTCGCTGTGTTGTTGCTATTCAGCTAGGTGATTGTGTGTGAATGAGCCGGCGGGTTTATATGCTTCGACGGTGATTGCACGGGCAGGCGTATGGCGATTTGAGTGTGACGAAAAGGTGCGTTGTGATACACACTGGATGAGTGGTTGTTTGTGAGACGGGGCGAACACGCAAAACCCTACAAAAGCGCGACAGGTTTTTTGTTGGTCGGCTGCCACTCATCGGGCACTTTTTGTGCGCACACTTACGTATTTCATTGTTGCCCACCGCAAATGGAGCATGCGCGATGCGTTATTTGAATTCATCTTTTACACACTTTCCTAGCATTTTCAGCGTGTCTCACCATGCAATCTACGAGCCCGTGACGCCCATCAAGAGACATACTGTTTCTTTCTCATTGGCCCCATTTACTCATTGCAGAATCTTCAGAAACACATCACTTTTGACTTGTTTTTTTTTTTTTTTTTAAGTCCTACAATCCACAATATAACCTCAAAACCAAGTGAAAAATGCACTGGATTCCCCGATTGACATCTACACTGATCTTAAGAGTAGTCTTTCTCGGAGCCCATCGGGCACAAATAAGGTAGTTTTATTAGGAGAAGTTTTAACAAGCAATCGTTTTGTATTATGACTTGATAGTTAAGCCAATAATATTTTTCACTTAGATCCCATTAATCATATGCCTCAGATAAAGTTTAGGAATTATGGGATGGTTGCTAAACACTATTTTCCTTCAATGCCGCACGCTGGACCCGGTTTATGCTATGTTCAGTGAAATATTGCTTTCAGACGTTAAAAATACTATATGCGTGAAGGACGGACGACAGCATTGGTGGAGCAGTCTTGTCGGGGATCAGCGGCCTTTTAGCAAAAGAAGGCATTGGCTGCGTCCTTGACGCGCACCTTGATACGTTACTCCGAATACCATGACGACGAAACCAACGCACGGAACATCGGCTTAGGCCAGTGGGCAGCATGTTGCGTTTATATCACGTTCGTTAGAGGATGAAGTTGCCTCACACGGCAAGCGCTTCATACAGGCAAATGTTGAGGGGGATCGGCACCGATTCATTCCTCTTTATTTCAACAGCTGTGAAACACAAATGTGCCATTGGTTTTAAGGCATAATGCATTTATTTTAACCTTGCGATTCCTCTTGCTCTCAGCTCAATTCGATACAATGAATACGCGCAATTTTAGTTTCAAATCGAGCACACCTTCCTTACAATCCCGTCACTCCTCCCCCCACCCACAATGTGGGAACTGAGAATCACAAAAAATTTCTTAATTAGGAAACTGGTCAAAGGTGGACGGCTAAGAATTTCAGTGTATCACTTGAGTCCTTATGCGCTATGTTAGGAACATCCTCAACGGCTTCAGTGTTGGAAATAAGCTTATGAAGTGGTTCATGTTTTTATCGCAGCTCTCTTTTGGATTGCTGAATTGATGGTCGCAAGTGAATGCCTAAGGAATGATGTGAAAAATTACTTCCCGACATGCGAACTCCTTTTGTCTCATTTCTGAGCAATGCATATGCATGTGCTCCATCCACACTTTATAATACTCAGTAGCCACATTGTCATTCGGCTTGTTCAACCTTGTCTATACTGGTAGCAAATTATATATGCATATTTTTTAGTTTTCGTCCACCTTCTGCTGTTTAATGAAAATTAGCTGTCTGTATATCTGAAGAAGAAGTTTTTGAAAGCTTTTGCATTACCTTGTTTCCATCGACAAGCATTTCATCGTACTCTATTCCAAGCCACCCCCGTATAAGTTGCCATGAAATTTGTGGGCAATTGCCGATGCTCTTAAGAATAGAATGAAAAGAAGGAATGGACTGCGATTTGCGAAGAAAATTCGATGTATGCATTTTTTGTGGAAAAAGCACTAAAAAGTGCAGTTTTTTAGTTGGACATCACGCTATTATGTAAAGCCCCCAAAATGTTCTGTACAACATCGTCTTTTTATCGTAGATTATCAGAAGAATGTTTGTGTTCGCAAAAATCTTTCGAGTTCGAGTTATTTTAACATATTCAACCAGTTATGGATTTAATTATTTCCGGTCGTTCCGCACTTCACTAGTGTGTTAGTTAGCGGAAACAAGCGCAAGGGCGAATGAGTGCAAACCAATGTTGAGATCAGTCAGTGAAGCTATTAGTGTTGTGCCATCGGAGGCACACCTTCAAAGAATATCAACAACCTAAAATAATCAATAAGTGCTTCTCTATTGTATCCGATAGACATGAATGTCATTTTCGATCTTTTTATTGCACAGTTACCATTGTTGGATGAAAAACGTTTGCAACGAGATAAATAACACATATTTCTGGCTAAAAAATCTGTTGCGAAAACAAATAAAGATGAATTCTAAGATTCCTTGAACATACCTACTCTATTGTTCATTGAACGTCGCAATTCACCCACTTTCTATTGGTATGTTGGGAATTTTACTATAGGCGCAGTCGTGCTTCATAAATTTCTTCAGATATTTTCCGATTGTTATGACAGTAGGGTGGGAAGTTTTAGATACTGAAAGATTCTCTGTTGGAATTTTAAGTAGTATTTCCAAAATGAGTAATAGTACTACAGCTCAGTCTCCAGCCCTACCTTTTGGAGCTTCATTTCATTCACATCGTTTCTACTACATCCTAACGATTACGCATTACATGTAACCAGTGACCCTGCGAATGAGTAATCTGAATCCGCTTACGAGCCAGTTTACGCAGATACGGAACCCAGTGAGATCATTCAGGGCCCCGCCACTTTGATTTAAGGAGCTTGATTCAGGAGGTTGTATATGATGGACAGATTTGTATTTCTGATCCCCGTTATTTAAAAAAAAAAGAGTAGTGGCTTTGCCTTTACTGTAGCAATGCGAGTGCTACATCTTGCTCTATGATATGGATGAGCATTAATGTTGCGATTTCAAATAGAAGCGAGTCATTCTTACGTCTTTGGAGCGTCGCACAATGACTACGCTTAGTGGACTAGCAAAGCCTTGATCATGAACTAACGACAGTCGTAATGAGCCCCGTAATGGAAGATTCCCGAGAAACTGACGCCTTCACCTTGAATGTATTTTGCAACAAAAAAACATGGAATCCTTTAACATTGAATGACGTAAATGAAAACGACTTCATTTAACTGAATGGTCGAGCGAAACGATGCAAAATGAGTCTGAATGTTGGAAGACGTTTGTTCTCGAGAAAAAGTCGACTGTAGAAAAAGTGAATAAATGAAAGCTGACGTGTTGCTTCGCACGCAGAAAGATGTTTTTTGAAGTCCGACTACACTGATTACATGTGATGTGTTGAACGCTTAGCCAAAAAGCCGATAAAAATTTCTGAGGGATAATAGTTTCCGCACCACCCTCATGTCTTCATCGAATACAGCCCATCTCATCACCATGGTAACAGTGCCGTCTATGAAATGGTGCTACGCACTTGGTCCCCATACATAAACGACTCTGGCATTCGCTTGTCATACGTCTTCGAAGCATCCTTTCATCCATTTGTGATGATGCACTAGTATAATATGTCTACCTCCAGAGGGGAAAGACATTGAATGGAGTGAAACTGAACACTGCATTCACGTTCACACTGCATTTCATATATTCCTCAGCGACCAATGGAGATGTTTATATTACCTTGTGTTTACACTTTTAAACGTTGATACGTGCCTAGACAGTGGTACTTTCCATCTTAATGCATAAACTGATGAGCGAGGCACTTAGCAACATTTCAAGTTTATAGCTGTGTATTCGTTTTAACATCGGATGCCCATTCTCACAGAAGCAGATAGAGCCGAGATCGAAAATTCATTGGTATAACCTTGAAGAGTTTCCTTCGCTCGTTCGGTTCAAGAAGAGCATTCATTTAGAGACGAGTGGTGTCGAGTGGGCCATGTTACTGTGCTGAGGCGAAAACGTTTCGCTTGTTTGCATCCTTGCAGAGCGTACATAACAAGAGGAGAGGGTGCGGCTGTGTCTTGGCAACAACGCATGAATAGGAAGACGGTCGCTCTATGCACGAAAACGGTGCTTTAAAATGGTCCCGAAGAGACTTTTGGCCCTGAACAATGAGAGGTGACCACGTCATTCCTTTGCTGAGTGCCGAAAAGATATTTCCGTCCCTCCCTCCCTCACCCCTTCCATCCATATCCTCATTATCTTTCTTGTTTAAAGTCAGCAAAGCCCGTGAGTGCTTAATATGGAATAGACAAGAATCATCTCTTAGACAAGCACCTATGTATTTCATGCTCCACTAGATACGACAATGCATAAAGGCCCTAAACGGCCGCCAAATAATTAGCTTACCTTGTCGTGTTTGCAACCGCTGTTAGTCAGGCTCCTTCTTAATTTGGACATTAATGTAAGCAACAATTGCAAATTGGATTTTGCATTCTACAGTGCACAAGAGATACTTTTTCGGACGCAATTCCGCACCCTATGTTTCTCGGGATTTCTAAAACACCATGAAGGAGTAGTCAACTCGATGAAACTGAAAACGTATTCGATCATTGGTCACAAACTAGTCATTATCACTAATTAAATGAGTGCGAAGGCATCGAAAGGATGGAGATGTGCTCTTCGAACAACGAAATAATATAAAGTATTTTTAACGTATCAGTGCGTCTACTTGCTCAGTAAAAATCACAGGTCGCTGATTATTAGAGCACTTCACTACGAAACTTTATTCCCGCATTGTAATGAGTTAGGAGATTGAGTTAATAGTAATCTCGCTGCTACTTGTAAAAGGTTGGATTTAACTTGACGTGGCTAGCGATAAAAAGAGGATTGAGGATTCAGTTATACACTTCCGTTCACTAAAATGGATAGAGGTTACTTTAAGTAGAGCATTCGTGAGAAACATCGATATTTTCTTGCATCTGGATTGATGCGAAGGCGGAAAAGTGGAAATGTTCCTATATTGTTTGCATTCATTCACAATCACTGTGTGTGGTGCGTGGTGTGTATGTACATGTATGTGTGTATGCGTACGAGTGTATGTGTGTGTATGTGTGTGTGTATGCGTGCACTATTGCAAGTTTATGGTATTGCTTCCACTGTCGGTGTGGAGCAATAGGTTTTTAATCAAGTGATATTTGTGGTGTGGTACTGATTATGGGTAAGCGGGCTGATAAAAAAGCCATTTAGAAATGAAAAGCAACAAAGCTAGGCCGACATTCAGTGATGCGCTCGTAAAGTGCATCTTCTCACTGGGGACCGCTGAGAGAATTTTTGTATAACGATAACGTTCTCAGCATAGATTCACTCTATTCTATAAATCAGTCTCTACGCGAAGTTCTTTTCTAGAACGCAAAATGAAAGATTCAAAATGTAGAAATCACTAGAAAGTAGAAATGAAGGAAATATCCATCGCACTACCATATAATATCACCCAAGTCCAACAATATAGAGGCAATACGTTCGTTATTATCGTATTTTTTCGCAGTTTTGCGCTTATAAAACGTCATGTCGATGGTGTATGTGGATGAGTGTTTGTCCATCTACCTTCATAATTTCGTCAAGGGAGCTACTGAAAATGGAGTTGGAGATTTTTCAGCTTCAAATGTAAACGCAAGATCACTTGTCCACACCACTTTTCACTTTAGTTCATCTCTTCGAAGGAGCTGTAAGCACTTGGGGGTACACAAATCATTTCAAAGCAGTATGGTGGGCGTCAGTTGATGGAAGAATTATATCGCCGATCGGACTCTTTGAAATAGTGTTGCAATAATCCATATATTTCATTGTATTTTGATAATTTATAAAACCGGTTGTGCAGATGAGCGGAATGCAAAAGCGCATACCGTACTAATTGCACTGTTACGGTCTCTATTTGTTTGCCTTCACAAGCGGTTTCTGTCTTTCTGCGTATTTTACCGCATAACTACTATGTTTACTTTCAACTGAAAGCCACTGCTTCAGCTTCGCTTGCTAGTGTAAGATTTACATTCAGTATAAGAACTCTATCAAACGAATTGCTCATCACATTTTTCTCATGCCAACAATACAACCTACTTTGTGCGGTAGGTGAGAAATAAAGGAGGAAAAAATAAACCTTACAAGAGAAAGATGAATTTTGAACAGCTGGGCACTCAATAAACATGGATTCTTATTCCAATAAGTGAACAAATAGCCACTGATTTTGTGGTTTCGTTCCTAAATTTCGCCTCTAGGGTGTTATATTTTGCGCTCATTGTGCACATTGAAGTTTTTATCAAAGGCAACACGCTTTACGAAAGGCGCATATTACGCGCGGCTAGTTAGTCGATGAGCAATTCGGTTCAATTGATATTACGCACTCAATTAAGGATGGCGAGAATCACAATAATGTTCATACGAGGAAGGGCAATTTTTATTAGTATTCGCGCGCTCATCCCATCCTAGAATCGTTGAAAATTTGAAGCCTCTCTTTTTTCAATCGCTTCTAAGGTAGCCAGTCTTGTGGACCTTAGTAAGCTTTCCATAGAAGAGGATTTTAGCACTACTGCAATTAACGTCGAAAATATCGTCGCGCAGATAGGAAATAAAATGTTGGTTCATTTAACTTTTAAAGAATAAACTGATTTCTAGTTTCGAGTTCTACATAACGAGTAAAGGCAAATTCTTAAAACTTTTAGCGATAGTCAATAGAAGCACTGGGTACAACTAATTCATCCACTTCACGATCTCTTTTTTGAGTCTATTTTCGGCTAACTTCGAACCATACTTGCAACACAATGCATATGTTAAAGTGTATACGGCATAGACTGGATCCGCTTTTAAAAATGCAGATTATGAAATTGAAAGACCTCATTATCCTTCACCGATGCTTCCCCATCGCTCTCATTAGTTTATTGCTTTTATCTGTGTTCAGTTATCTTTAATCTTGTTGACTTTCTGTCTCGAATACTGTTATCGCTTTGCTGGTGTCAACATCAAAACTCGACACACCATCGCACAACATTTCTCTCAATATAGCTTGTAACAGCGTTTTTGCCGATCTGATTGGTGTTGTTGCGAAGGCGAGAAAAAAACTTCGCCGCATTCTATAATGTGATACACGCCGAACGTTTTATGCAAAGGTACGTTTTTGCCAAAGTATCGCACCATCAATAAGTTCCAACATGCGTGCGAATGCAACATCCTTACCGTGCCTCTCCGTATGCGTTCTTTTAGCGTCTATTTTTTTCGCCCTCTGAATAGCGGAAAAGTGGCGCCGACTGCGGTTGTAACAACGCAAAACGATCATGCGGCGGCGCTTTTTGCAGTGCGCTTTCATAGAGTTCTTGCAGCTTGCATCGCGTATCAGTTGCATCTCTTTGGAGTCCAGAGAAAATTTGATGAGACTCATACAAAAGTTAGCTCTCTTTGGCTCGTTTAATCGTCCAGGTCTGCTTGAGAATCTGCACCTTCTGTCGAAATGCGGCGGAGTAAACTGCGAGAGCGAACAGTGTTTATCACACTTATACAATAACGTGACAAATGAGCAGGAACTCGTTCTCAAGCACAGTTTCGATCATCGGCACGATCCCGTAGTTGCGACCTGTGAACTCCACGGTGACACCGCTCACCTCACGCGTTCCCTTGCGAAAAACCAGCAGGTGAGATGAACGCATCAGCACATCAGCTCCTTTAATATCCTCCCGATTCAGCCACAGGCTAGCCTCACGGCGCTTGATTTATAGGCGATTGTACTACCTTACAATCATTTTTACTTAGAACCTTATTTTTCAAGAAACAGATTTCACGAGCTTTTGCAATTCGCATCACGGTGACCTCGTTCCCATGCCTATGTGTTTTCTGCTTATTTAGAAATTTCAAATCGCCGAATATTGAAATTCACTAGCTATATTAATCCTATAAAGTGACTTCGTGCAGCACTTATCACATCAATCCTTCTGCTCCGTAAAAGTGTGGCTGCAAAAATTAGAGCAATCCAAACAATCTACATACGTTTAACGTCCAGTCGATTTGGTAGCGGTTGGCTCATAAAAAACCTCTTTAGCAGATAATTAGTGAGAGTGGTCAGTTTAGGACATGAATGCGTTATTTCATGTTTTATTGCTTCGTGATAATTTGTACAAAGAAAGTCCGTTCGGGCGGCTGAAATACAGAAGCGCAGATCATGCCAACGTCTCCTGCATGCTTCTTTGATAACGGCTACCATCCATAAGCAGCGTCATCCATACACGTTGACAATTTAAGGTGTCGCATTGTTTTTTTTTCGAATTGCTCTTCAAATCTTCGAAAGCAGATGTTAGTAGTAAATTTTCGACTGGTTCCACTGTTTGCTTGCCCTCTTCAGAAAGTCATAAGAACTTTGGAAGCTGCTCTATTCGTAGACACCACATCAAGGAGATGGAGGGAGGAATGTAGCTAAAATTTCACGTTTATGATGCCACTGCGTAACAAGCAGCTATATAAATGGCTATCTTATGTGGAATTTTTAGCAGCCTTTAAAATTGCTTTAGTAGTAGTTTTTAAGGAAAATGCATTTCAGAAAGGAGTTTCAAAGACTCGGTTAGTTTTGCGTTTACTAGAACGTTAGTCATAGATGGGAAATGATACAACAGTATGCGAACTGTCAGCCTCTAAACTAACGAAATTTATTACAGTACATTCTTAGTAAGAGTATGATAGATCTGGTGTGCATCCATACAGGTTGACCATTCGCTGTTGACGCTATAAAAGCACTCGATGGGCCATCATAACAACGCATCGCCGAGAGATCATATCTAGAGCCGCTGAATGAACCGGCCGCTGTAAAGTTGTGCTCACGCTCGTGATATACCCGTTTTATGAGCACACATTGTAATGCCGTCATCCGTTGTTTTACGAATAACTGTTTCGATTCAAGGGATGTAGCAAAGAATTTCCTGATTATCGGTAACCTAATGCGGGAATTCGGACGTGGCGGAAAAGTTTCAGTAAATGCAAGTCTCCTTTTTGACGAATATAGGCCATTCAACAAGCACTGTATGGGTACTGGTAATTTAAAATGGCATCAGTGTTGTGTTATATACTAATACGAAGCGATCAGATTTACTCTGAAAAATACTAGCAACAAACCCGCTGTGTTCGGAAAACATGGGACTTTCACTGTCGATATGTCTGACTAATGGCCAGTAGGCAGGGGAAATAAGAGTACTCATTTTCTAACCACTGCGTAAACAATGAAGATTTTGTGATGATGAAGTAGTAGGTCATTGGAAATCAAATTTATCCTCACTAAATTCGACGACCAGCCACATCCGCCGAATGAGAAAGAAGCACATGTCAAAAGAATATTGTAACAAACGATCGAAACTATACACTACGAGCTACGAGTATTACGAACTTAACGTGGATTGCCTGCCTCCTGCAAAAGATGACTTCCATTCTTTGATTGGGTAACAGCCCTGGGATCCATCATGTAGGATTCTCTTCCTCTCTTTAGGATTCTCTTCCTCTGGTTTATAAAGTTTAGAAGTATTGCATAGATCTGCTGAGTGTATTTATGAGGCACTGACGACCTCGGCCACAGTCCGAACAATTGATGAACATGGCGACCAATGACGAGATGAGGAGATGCACTGCAACGAAAGCTTTTTCCGTTTCTTAGAGACCAAACCGAATTGAGAGTTCTTCTGCAATCCAAACCGAAAATACTTGCCGTGAGTGGATTTCTATTCAGTGTAAAAGCAAAACGGAATCAAAATTCGCAGTGAAAGTTCAATGACGTCTGTATTAACCAATGGCGCAAAGAACTTGCTTGAAACGCCTACGCGAGACGTAAAGGTGATGGCTGATACCGACGCAAACGACACCCATCGTTTTCACTCATAAATAATAAATAAATATTGGCGCTGTGCGCACATCATTAGCATCGCTAGCCACAGATGTTCGTCATGCATTGGCTCATTTGCGGAGGTGCAATACCCTCCAGCAGAACGCCTCTTCTTATCTATCAAACGCAACCTAGCGCAAAAAGGATGCGAACGTCGCAGATTAATGCTCACAGCGTTAGCTCATTGAGTGGATGCCATCACTAGTCGTTGTGGCACTTCTCTGTGTGCATAAACGTTTAAGATTGTGACCCATCGTACTCGACCTATTGACATAGCATAGCTCAAAATGTTATAAGTTCGACTGTTGATCATCAACTTGCTATTTTATGTTGTGGGACGTCTCGCGTAAAACATATTTGCACTTTTCATTGCAGTAATCCAACTGTACCCTTCAGCGTATCACTATTTCCTTTTATATAAAGTTTTATTCCTCAACGATCGCTGATCAACTCAAAATACAAGCAGAAGAAAAAACAGTAGGGCATAAACTGATAACATCAAATGGAACGTCACTCCAAACCGATATGGCTCTCACAGCAAAGCAGCTCTTCTTTGTATTACTTGTATATTGTATTACTTGTACACACAAAAGTTTTTATGGACCTGCAAGAACACCGGTTTGCAGAGAATCCAAACAAATTTGAGAGATCAACGTTGATAAACCCGTGAATCGTCTCATAAAAAGGCTAATGCCGTTGTAGCCGCCTATCCGCAAATGATTCTAAACAGAAACGAATCGACTTTAAAAGCTACGGCGATCTATTTCACTTCTGAGTTCTTCTGATAAAGTTGCGTTGAAGCGACTCACTTAGTGATACCATCTGAGCATTTATAGTAATTAAATAATCGAGCAGTAATACAGGTGAAAGAGAAACTTATTTTGATGAGAAATTCAAATGTAATGACTTTTAAAATATCGAAGTTCTCTCCTGACAGTCTACATGCAGCTTCAATTGATGCGCAAATGACTATCTACGGCAGCATGCAAATTTCTAATCTCACTGGCCTCATTTAATGCCTTCCTAAGACGGATGTATTAAGATTGGCCTCTGTACTGTAAGCAGACAGCATTCCGATAGGCTGTATCCGATTGAAATACTGTCGAGGGAGGCATGACTTTAATTCTCTTAACCAGCTGCGAGAACAGAATAATTTCCTAGCTGTCAACAGATGGATAATAACGACTCTGATGAACGCTGATTAAAATACAACCATCGAAAATATTTCAAAAAAAGGCTCTAAATGTGGCCTTGAAGCACTCCATAAATCATTGTTCCACCATAAGAATTCGTTCCACTGATCGTTCCACTAGACTTTGAGCGGATTAACAAGTAATCTCTAATTCATGGTAGTATATTATCACGAAACGCTTGATTTTCTCATAGCCAGATGAGTCTACGATGCCAAACTTGAGCGAATGCTTTTTGCAATTTAACGAACTAGACCTTCGTTGCAACCAGCTTCGCGTATGTTCGCGTATGTTCCACGATGAAATTCAGACAGTGTGGATGCCCGGACTTTGCAGATTACCACTTGAATCCCCAAGTCCACTTCGTAATTTAGACACACTGTGGTTGATTTTCGATGGAATCGTTTTTGCCCCTTGTTTTGTCACTATCTCCTTCGGCACTAATGCCATCACAACGCCACCTGCATCGCTTACCCGTTCAGATCAAACTTTTCGGATTGATAAACATGCAAGTAAGTAAAAACATCAACGAGCGATCTACCCTGACCAAATGAGTTCTAATGATCCCTGGGAACCTCACTGATTTAGTAAGTCGTCTTGATATTTATTTTGATCTTGATGGTGACCTCGCCAAATCTGGACCACGCTTTACCTGTGCGAAACGGTCGCAGAAGCTGTGAAAGAACGATCACAAGAAACTAAAGATATGATACTTCCATGCTGCTCACAGAATCCCAGCAGAAATGAAGCCAAGCTGAAGGGTGCCCATCACTCTCTATATGAACATTTACAGCCAATCTGTTGAAACACCTGAAGACCGATATAACGAGTGCTGATTGTAGGATATAAATTCGATAGGATACTGCTCTTGAAGATGTTTTAATCAAGCGTATAACAATTGCTTGGAAGCAATGCTGTTATAAAAAGATTGAGTATTCACACAAAAATTCAAACTGCAAGCTTTCATAGCACAATAAGACGACGGCAATCAATGAAAAGAACTCAACAGGAAGAGTCGAAAAGAAAGAGTCAAAGTATACTCGGATCGTTGTGGATGGCACAGTGCAAAGCAATTAAGACGAAACATCAAACACATAATTAAGCGTTGTAGACGAACCGTAAAGCGTATAGAAACGAAACTCAACGCAAACCTTAGCTGGAACGTTGCACTCCTTTCTAAAATTTGTTTGATTTATCAATTACCAACGCTCAACTTTTCAGAAGTTTCTTCACTGCAATATTTCAAATTAAGTGAAAATTATGTAATCAGATGAATGGGAAACTTTGTATTCCAATACAAAAAATACCTTATCATTATAATACTTCTAAAGAGAACAAAACTGATTGAAAATTCGGTTGAAAAAAAAGTTTAGTGAAACTAATCATTAAAAATGATAAAGATTATATTTAGAGAGTAGCGAGAAATCGAGAACAATAAAGAAAGTAAAGTTTCTTAACTGAATTCTTCGACCTCTACAAATATCAACTGCCGTCGAAAATATTCGGCTATGTTGTTTTGTAGCCTTAAAAAATCAGTAGCCGCAAAATTTCCCCTACTTAAATGATCGAGCAGTAAAGTCTGTTCAATTTCTAGAAGTACGACGAAAATAGCTTAGTCAGATTCGGCCACCATCTAACTACTAGGGCAGATGCCAACAGCGCATGTTTCAGAGCGATACAACAAATGCAGACGAACGAGACACTTCGTCATAGATGAAGGACGTCAAGACAACTGCACCAGGGGACACTTGTCGTAATTATACGGCGACACATATGGCTTTCTTCTCAGAAATGTTTAGCAGAATAAATATCTAGACAATCGCGTCACGGCGCAAATGTCCCACCGTGCAAGTGACCGAGATCATAGCACATCTTGCATAGAAATGAAATGCAAAAACGCTAAGAACAATAATTTCTTCCTAGTAATTGATTATGCGTTCGAAAAGCAAAAAGACGACGACCATACAATTATGCTCGATAAGCAAATAGAGGATTTGCTAATAACGAGTTGAGATGATCAACGTATCAGTTATCAGATTCGCAGAAAGTAACCAACTTACTGATCACATGATATGAAAAAGTGCGCGCACCTTATTTTGCACTTTCGTATTCAAATGATAACCCGAAATATTTTTCTGTTAAATAGGCCACAAAATGCTATCATGCGAATGATCGCTGCATGAAATGCATTAGCAGCAAAATATTTCGCATCTGCAATACTGCATAAAAACTGAAAAAGAAATCTAAAAACTATCACGTTTCTAAGCAACAAGTCAGAAACGCTTAAAACGAAACGATCTTTCACACCCGATCACATAGGACTATGACTAATGCTAGTACGAACACCAAAATGTCATTAGATTGTCACCGCCGTGAACAGTAAGCATACCTGTATAAAGCAAAGCGTTCGATTCTTCTCATATCCCCAAAAAAAAGAACCCCTCAGTTCTTCTACTCAAAAAACTGTGCGTACAAAAGGATATAGCAGAAAGTTATGAGATTTAGCAATTTAGCATAATTACAAGGAAGGCATTGTTTTATGCTGCACTCGATCCGCCTTTTCTATGATGTAATGGAGAGTGGGAAAGGTATAGGGATTAGCAAATGCAATTAGGGAGAATGAGAACAAGTGGAGCGAACGGTATCAAGCTCGGCGAGCTGCGATTGCAGGAATTCGATACGACCGTCCTTCCACTGTATTTCATATCGAAGACTGTCGATATCCTGCTGCAAAATGAAAAAAAAAAAACATTTGCGTGTAAGTCCTTCACCGCTCAAATGAACTAAAGACAGCAGTCATACTGATGTTCACTTCAGAGAATTCTCTCTGCGGGCAACAAATTTCTTAGCTGCGAAAGCAAACGTACATTCTTTTTCACGACTGTAATAATAATTACAGGACTCGTACTGAATACCTAAGAGCAAATGGAACAGTGCACTGGTGTAAGGAATAAATCTAACTAATGGAGAAACATTTCTACCAAAGAATCACAAGAATTGGAATAAAGGTTACTCAAAAGTTGACATAATCACATTTGCCTGTATAGCTTCGATAGTGTTGAAGCTTGTGATAACTTCGACGAAGGTTACACTACTTGTGAAATGTTTAGCACTGTTTTATGCAAGTCTTCTCTTAATCTCATCATTTAGGGTTCATTCACTTAAATAATCAATAAAGAAAAAAAACTTATAACGATATAAGGCCACAATTCTAAGCACTAACTTATTTGCGCTTTTCACGATGGGAAATTCTATTCACGAAGGTTTTCGTGAGCTAATTCGAATGAAACTTTGCCCATTCGAATAACGACACAGCCCTTTTTCATTTCAAGTTTTGACACACCTCATATATAACACATGAAAATGTTTAAACGTACACGTTTTCATGCACTTGTAAACAGTGGACAGTATTTTTAATCTCAAAGATGACAAAATGGGCCTGAAGGAGATGATTCTAATAAAGGAAATGAGAGAAACAAATTTCGCCGCTATGCTATTGTACGAAGATTGTTCGCTAAAAAAAGAAACAAAGACATAGGCACATCCGCACATGAAGATGAACGCAAACCAGAAGCGAGCGAAAACAGAATCATAAAGAACAGCGACAACGAAAACATTGCACAGCTACGAAGCAATTAAGAAAATTTCCATGAATATGGATCATAAAGACGCCTATAAGATGCACAAACTGATATCGACGGTACTACAAGCTTTTGGGCTTTACAGTTCTGAAATGAACTTCAAGTCACTTCACAAAAATCCTGACGGACCTTTCAAGACACCCATCGCGTCTGTCAAGAAATTTGTGACAATAAAACAGTGAGGGTTATTATTCCGGTCTTTGAAATCGGAAAAGGAGAAGGTTGTTATTAACTGGTTTAGTAGGTTGACACCATAAAACGGCCACAAAAACTCATTATTCCCTCAAACGACAAACAGCGAGAGGTGGTAATCGTATCTTTAGCCTCAATAGACTTAAAAACCATTTCCTGGAACGTTAAGGGGTCGCACTGATTTTGATGCTTCCGTTCAACTCTCCGATTTCGTCACCAGCCTCGTTACAGCTAACCCTCAATCCTACGAAAAGATCATCGCCCCTTCATTTCATACGGCTCGTGGTTTCCTCGAACTTTCTTAGTCTACAAATACAACTTATCTTCAAGGATCATCAGGATTGAAACAGTGGGATTCTGAGGTATTTTGGAGACTGCATCATACTTACGTTGTTTCATTTCCTCACACTGAAGCTTCTTTCAACAATTCCTGTCCCTCTATTGCCCTATCTGATGTTCCGAAAACATTCAACAAGAGAACGGAGTGAGCCAAGTCGGCGAACGACCAAGTAATTTCCGCCATCCACATCTCACACAAGCCCACTTTATATAAAGCCGCTTAGTGCATATACCATAACCTTAGGATTTTCCAGTGCATTAGTAGCCATCCTTCTTCAACTCCTCCAAGCTATATATTGCATCCCAAAAAAGACGGTTTCTTTGAAAAATTTCATCTGAAATAAAATGCCGCATCTTCTAGCGTATTAGCTCTGTGGTTTAGAACGTTTGCGATTTTAAAGACCTAAAAACATTCATAAACCACAGTCTAACAAATAGGTGATACAATATACGGATGCAATCTTAGTGGTAACATTATGGGAATGAGTGGTGACTGAGGTAATGAGGTGTCGGTTAAATAAAGTTGTGGATAACTGGCAATAAGAAAAGCCTGTAAACGTGAAAGGAGTTCTTTCAATTAGCAAACTTCAGAAAAATGCAAGCAAGTTAGAGGGGAAAGAGGCGAATGAAACCTGCTGGTTGGCGACTACCCATTCCAGCCGATCGCAACGCACGTACGTTCTCAACAATTCCCTCTCGATCTCAAATCAAATTTAGCCTTCAAACTAATCAACGCAACCATCTGCTTTCAATTCCGTTTTTGCCGCCACCTCTCTACATCTCGCTTAAGTGTACCATATTCTTCAGAAAACAATTCAATGCAAACGAAGCGAAGCCAAAAGAAATAGGTGCCACTCTATGACACATTAACATGAACGTGACTAAATCGTACGATCGGCGAAGTTCCAAAAAAGGTTTTTGAAAACTGAAACTCAATAAGCTCCAATGTATGACACAGAAGCAGAAAGCGGAACTCAGATCTAAGCAAACATCGTATCGCATCACAAAAGCTTATCTCCATTAAAACAAAAACACTGACTAGTAGTATGCAATGCGTCAAGCGAGAACATTGAATGTCAAAATCGTTAAGCCATTCTTCCTGCCTTTCTCCTTCCACCCCTATTTCTTTCAGCGATTGAAGATGCTGCACCAGAAGATAAAACAAAAACGAGCAAAAGCTTTAAGAAGCAACGGTTTAAAAGCGCGATGAAATAACGCGATCGACGTAGAATACAGCCATCAGCGCGTTTATCTAATTTCTTGAATCCTCCCTCATCCAAAATAAACCACGTTTGCAGAAATGGACATGCTCATCATTCATACAATTCAGAACATAACACGGAAATGTTCATACCTGTTGAATATGAACGACATGCTCGAGTTGTTCGCAGCGATTTCGACATTTACACAATTCGTTCTCCAGCTCACGAACAATGCCCATTAGCGACTCCTCCGAAGGACAGCTCCGTGCACTGCAAGCGGTATTTTAACACAAGCACAGCAATTAAGGTGAATTTAACCTGCCACTACTCTCACGTCGACATACAAGAAATAAATCAAATATTACACCCACTTTTTCAGCAACAGAAACGGCGCAAAAAATGCAACCCAACAGAGCAAATGATGCTACCTCAAGATTTTCGTTGCAGACCAATAACAACAGCGACTGCTTGTATACTTGTGGATCGTCAGTTCGGCGCGATAAGCAAATGGAAATGCTAATCTTTCAACTATTTCAAATTTCAATGCAACCTTCATTCACGGCGCTTAAAACGTTATTCGAAATGGATGGGTGACGACAGCTTGATTCATCTCGTAGCAGCAAACCATTTCAGGAAATAGGAGAATCTTGCGCCCGTTCAGTTCTCATTAGCCACCAGTCCCCAGTGGATAAGCATAATAAAGAAATAACATACGCGCTATCAGAAAAGCCCACACTGCTTATTAATTCGTTATCAGAAATCACAGATCGACATCGTGCCCAAATTCCTCTACCTTTCGACCACAAAAGAAATCCTTCATATTCGCCAACTACATATAACTAGAGCAATAGTACAATTGCGTAGTGTCGATAAATCAGCACCTTGTGTTGTCGTCGTTGCGCTGGCGGGCGCCAGTGCTTTTTGCATGCGATCGTATCGAACGTGTAGTTTTATGTCGAGGAGGTACACAAATTGTATTACCACTCTCCACCAACTGCGCTGGAGACCGGTCATTACGGCTTTCGGAAGCAGTTGACGCCACTGTGCCACAGTTCGTTAGCGGAGACGCCCGCCCGTTCGTCGCCGCTGCAAACACGTTCATTCCATTTTGTGGAATTTATCGAATGGAGCAAACTTTTAAGGAATGACCAGATGTCAACTTTTTAATGCAAACTCCAAGCTTTTACTGTATTTGGACATCGTGTCCTTTCTTTGCTTTCCAGCTGTAAAAGCAAGCCAACATCACACTGAAAACATCTTGCAAAACCACGTATTTTTCCCTGTTCCTTTATTAATATCAAATGAAGGATTACTCTATATACATTTGGTGAGTTAAAACGTTCGTAACTCAATTGGAAGGTTGTTTTCTGAAAAATAAATAGATATCGCCCTCGACAAAAACTGCTGAAACGCAATCGAACTGTGACGAAAAGTTGTGCACAAAAACGTGTTCTGCTGAATTATTACTCTTGCCGACAGCAAGCAGATGATCGTCCACAATATGCGTTGGCGATGCGGAAAGGTTCTGAATAGAGCTGTTCTTGCGATTCATGATCGCCACCTCGTCGCTAGCCGTCGGCGGCGACTCGTTCGCGTTATCCTCGCCAATCGGCGCCTTCGTTCCACCTTTATCACTAAACACAAATTTCATGCAAACCGTTTTTTTAAGGTACAACAGTAAGCAAGTGAGCTTAGGTATGACAGAGAGGTAGGGCAGATCCAAAATTAGGACAGACCTTTGATGCTGGCGCTTTAATGAGACATCCCTTGCACGAATTTTGAAGAAGAGCAAAATGTGCACTTAGAATTATAGGAATAAAAGTGTCTGATTAAAGTATCACGCTTAATAAACATTCCGCACTCTCAAAGCGTCTACCTTTACATTAAATCTCACCTTTCGAAGTTAAGCTCGTTTAACAAATCATCAGCCGCTCCCTCAGCAGCTAGCTTTGCCTTGATTCTCTCAATCTTTAGCAATTCATCTCGATCCTCTCGGGCGTCGATTTCACGATAATCGGCTTTGGTTACCTCAAAACTATGTTTCAGATCTTGCTCCAACAATTATCAAACTACAAAACAAAGTTACGAAATTGCTTCTTAAATTTCACCGGTTCACAAACGCTTGAGCGCACGCTTCGTGAACAGCATGTCACATCAAACGAGATAAATGAATAAAATGACAATTCAATGAAGCAATATGGACGAAGTGAGAACAAGTCTAAGCCCAGAACTATTTAAATCAACTGCACCAAAGCGTGTTCATCCAGATACATAAACATATCCCTTCCTCCCCTTTCCCTCGCTCCCACTTTAAAACCAAAAAACTTCCTCAGTCATCGTTTAACGCACTGCTGAAGGGGGATCGGATGTGAAAAGCTATGTTTACCTGCGAAAGGAAGCGGAATTTACGATCGTTATTGATATCGGCAGTGCGGAGTTTTGGTACGCGCTGATTGGATTCCTTGCAGAAAGTGACTGGTTTATTTGTGCAGTTAAGAACGCAATCCTTCAATTCAATAAGGATAGGCTCTCGATCGAGTCCAGCTAACCATTCACGGAATGTTAGCGATGGTGTTGGAGAACGCGTCGATGGGAAGAGATCCGCTTGGAAGCAATCTGCCTATAAGCGTACCCCTCTTTTGATGGCACTTCATGCAAGCAACTATACTATCCAAATGGCACTCTCCTAATCTCTTCTGAACATCATTAGAGATAGTTGTAAAGCAAATAATATTTCGAAGATTTGCATAAGAATGAGAAGAACAAATCTCCTTTGCAAATAATATTTGCTCATTCTGTGATGGATCATCACAACGAAATAAAGATCGTTATTTGTTTCAGCACTCCTTATGACTGCTCAAGGTAACGTTTCAAGAGAAAAGCTTGTCGTATTCGGGGTCGATGAAAATGTAAACCTGGTCTGATGACCGCACCTCTTATTTTGCTCCTGAATGATTTCTACTGTTCAGTTCGAAACTGCTGTCACAGCATTCATATGTCTCATTTCGACCTTAACACTGTTTTCGAGTTCAGTACACTGGCTTCCAAATATTTTTCTTTGTTAAATACTTGTTTCTCGTTTACTAATTGTTTGCCAAATAACGATGATGCAGTCTTGTTTCCATAAGTCGGTTGCATTTTTTACGCTGACAAACTCTTTTAAAATAATAAAAAGACTAATCGATTCAACGGCACAAACAAAAAAGATTACCCTTCTCGGTACAATGAAGGAAAGTGGCTCAATGACTAGTTGCGTGGCATCGACACGGAATATTCGCATTATTTCACACTGCGATACGCTGAGTCCTCGTTTAGGCAATGCGCAGACGGCTGTATGAGCCTTATGACCAGATGATTCGTTTAGATAGCTAATAAATGGCGCCTCATTGCTCAGCTCATAGAACCGGATATTTGCATCGCCCTGAACATGTACTCAGTAAACCTAATGCACAAGTAGCAGGTATATAAATTTAGGGCATTCTACTGCGCTATCCTCATACGATACGATTCGTCCATGTGAATAGGGCATTATATGCAAAATATCGAGAAATTTTAGCTCCAGAATCAGGAAAAAAACGTCTGGAGCTATTTCAATAAAAACACAAGAATAATGAACGAAACTGTTTGCGGAACAAAAGCTTTGCTTCTTGAAACGCACTGATTCGAACTAAAACAATAAGCCGAGAGAGTAATCTAACGGTGCTTATTGAAATAAAGAAACGCATTGGTGTTCATACGTCAACATTGGTCATACGACACATTCAAATTTAATTGAGTGCAAGGACTGGCAGATATTTCATGAGTTATTAACAAAACGAATTACGAAATTTACATACTCCTCCGCAATCAGTTTATCTACCAATATAAACGGTCATAAATTATGCTTTTGGAGTACTCTGGGGAGATAATCAGAGTGTACACTAAGGCTACGGGAGTTGCATAAGTGTACCTTGCCCGCCACGTAAAGCAAGTTGAGATCATTGTCGATGATTGGCATAAGCAGACCCGAACCGCCGTCGACATCCACTACTGTAAGCGGCTTCTCCAACTCAACGCTGTCATAGATCGCAATCTGTCGACGTGTATTGCGGCAAGTGCCTGTCGTTACGAGACGTTCGTTGCGTGCTTCATTGCTGTTATATAGTACTCGAGGTGGCATCGTACCATCGTGAACTAGTTCCGTCTCTCGTTCTTTTGCACCAGTTCGAGCGTTAAAGATTATCAGCTCTCGGGTTCGTGTTGTCACTGCGAATTCGCAACAGTTATAACTGAAATTCAACATATTCTATCGTTTCATCGACTGAAGAAATTCGATGCCAACCTTTCATCTTGTTCATCACATCCCCATTAAATTTTATCTTTACTCTTTCAGAAGTCTACCTTACACTACTACCAGTCTTAGATTATTTAGTCTGATGTCTTAAATTACTGCCCTTCTGCATCATTAGAAACGAGGTGCCACCTTAGTGAGATACACGTTGCATGACAGTCATCGATAACGTAGAGCACTTCGTCGGTTTCAATATTCCATAGTACAATTCGGCCGTCCATAGACGCTGAGAAGATGGCGTTGTCGACTAAGGTGTGCCATTCGATAAAGTTCACTCGACGGCTGTGAATACGAGAAACGCGCAGACATCTGCAATTATTAAGAAGCCACTCTAGCCACTTTAGTCAATGCGCAATTCAAAGCAGCTGTCACAATTTCAAAGTACGTTGACATCGCCTGGCTCTATCTATCAACGTCGCATACAACCGTAGAATCCCAAAATCTAATGCTCCAACCTTATCACGTTCCTCTTCCCATCGTGGAAGATTCAAAAAAGTAGGGTGATTCCTTTCCGTGATGAGGAACGATGAAAAAAGCTCAAGTTGAAGACGAGTTGTAAATACAAAGTGGCGATAATGAGGAATATTGATGAGGATATGTTCTGCTGGGATTTCCACATCTTAGACTGCTTCACAGAGATACAGTAATTTAATCAGGGATTCATAGCAATAACGAGAAATGCAAGCAAGTCTCATGCGGTATAGCGTTCTTTTTAAGCCTCAAAACTCATGCAAAGTCCAAAGTTTCCTCTTAATCAGCAATAAGATAGAAAGAATGCAAATGCAAAAGTGCCATATTGGTGAAAGACGGAAATTATTTAGTAATCTTAGTCGGAAATGAACAAAACGAACCGAATCCTCAGCATATCATCGACATGCCACACACGAACCGACGCATCATGAGAGGCTGTTGCTAGTACATTATCATTGAATGGATTCCATTTTACATTGCAAACCACTCCCTGCAGAACAATCCATGAATCTTTCTCATTTCATCGACGAATTTATTCGATAATGCATATTTTCAATAAGTGTTAAAAAAATTATTACAAAGAAATTTCCAAAGCAGCTGAGATGAATTGAAATTTGAAAAATGCGCAACTTTATATTTCAAAGAAAGAAGTTAATAGGCATAAAAATAAAAGATCCTCGAATATGCTTACAATAAGTTAATAAACATATAAATTTATGCAAAAAATAACACCTATTTATGGAAATATCGAAAGAAATCCCCTTCGAACGAGTTTAGGGTACGTCCCCTTCTACTTGAGCGATTTTCTTCGTATTTTGATATCGAGGTCGAGTATCTCAACGGTTTCCATTTCATTTATGTGCAAATTGTTTCACTTAACATAGGAGTGCAGCATAGAGGTGTCGTGCTCTCATCTAATCTCGCATTCGGCTGAAACAAAAAATCGTACAATAAACAACGCTAATTGCTGACTGAGAAAAATGCTACATCATACTTCGTGATCCTTTATTTTCGCCATCTCCATATGGCCTCGACCCATGGTACATAGCTTGGCTACCTGAACGACACCACCGGCTGGTACATCTATAGCCAAGGCGATCATCTTTGGATTTGCCGCAACTGCAATGCCATGGCCCGGCCCTGTATCGTACCATTCGCTTCGTCGAATACTTTTCGCAAAAACATGTCGGAAGCGCGAATGCTTCAATTTCGGCGCTAGTTCTGAAAAAATCGAATCCCATATCTAGAGGTATAACAAAGAAAGGCATAAGCCTAATCGAGAGCTACAGCTAGAGGATGTTTGAAACATACGATAGGCCCGAAAAAAATGACAAGAAAATTTCTTTCTACCATATGTGGATATGCAAGAAGATGCGTGAATTTAATCAACGCTCATAAACGGCAATAAAAATAAGACAACAAATTTCATTAAAAAGCCTGTAAAGGTGACCACTATAATTAACCATATTTCTCGATGAGGCTCACAATATTTATGGATCTGAAGTTGTGGATTCGTTGTCCCTACTCTCTTTCGTTTCTCTCCTCCTCTCGAAGTGGCAAAAACAAAAACCATTCTGTGATTTGGGCAATGTAAAAAGAAAAACAAATCTCAACAGCGTACCTTGTAGTGCACAATGATTAGCTGAACTGAACAAAAAGTAAGGAAACGAATCGACGGGAGAAAATAAACACTCACCGGACATGGTTAGTTGGAAGCACTGCTATAAGTGGTTGTAGGTACCGTTGGTTTAGACAGTGGCCAACAAGATATGCCACTACTGAAAAACTGAACCACCGTCACTTATAATTTCAATGTTACGGCCTATTATTCCATACTAAGATTAAGGGCATTCGGAGCGGGTGGGGAGGGCAAGAAGGGAAGAGCAGGATGGAAATTACAGATCGAGATCATCGAGATGGCCAAAAAGCAAAGAGGGATTTTTTTCGCGGAAACTTTTACCCCCAATGAACGATGATTTTAGTAAAACCGCTAAATGCATATTTCGCTGAGACGATATTTCCCAATTTATAAAGACAATAGAGAGTAACACTGCGCGAATTGATGCTGCTACTAGCATTTTTTCATGCTAATGAGTTCATGAACTACCTCTTGAACTCTCGAACGTTGAATATTTTTAATTAGCACTAAGATTCCTCACTAATCGGACGACGATCTGGTAAGGCTTAAACTGAATAAGCACGACCGTCAGGAACTAAATCAACTACATCAAATGGAGGATGCATCTTGAGTAGGAATTCGAGCAATTTGATTCGAGCAATGATCGCTGGTGTCACTCGCGCGGTAGCACCACCGTCTTCAGCGAAATAATCACCAAATAAAATGTGTAAATTAAAATATATAAATGTTTTATATGTATATGTAAACATATAAATAAAAAAGAATAAATGAATAAGTAAATATACCCTCAACGACTACATTAAACGAGATGACTAGAACCGATAGGAGGCGCAACGAATGTTTCAGCGGAAATGTGCACTATGTCACAAAAGGAGAAATTACTTATTCGCGCTTTGCTGAGTGTGTCCCGTCACGATCGTCCTCGTCGATTCGAGGATATTTTATCGTTCCTCTGAGAAGCGACGATCCGAATCGCCGATCGTTAACGCATCCGCCTCACTGCGACCGTTGTCGTTCTGAGAGATAAAGTGCCTCATAGTTTCCGCTAAAAAGAAATGTTGCGCTGCTTAAGCATTGCAATTCCAGTTTTTCTGCTGCGTGTAAATTTGGATATGGTCCTAAGAGGACAACATGATTTCCATAGGTCATTAGAGCAGTGATGAGATCGCTTTGCATTGAGGGCGTCGATATTCGAACGTTTTTAGGGCCTAAAGAAATGTGGTGAAACGGTCTAGTGCCCACTAGAGGATGTTGCACATGCTAAGTGCCGATTGATGTTTGCTTTTGGAGTGAGCAGATATCTGCACCATACTAGCCATCTAGGCAAGAAGTTGAGCGGGTATGAAGGGCCTGCCACGCCTGCAATCCCACTTCAATATTCGCCTCGTTTGAGCGGGAAATGCCTTCGGCTTTCAAGTGGTGAGCTGCATATCAGCAAAATCATCGAAGACCACTCGAACTCGAGTTATTTCTCTTTCTTTAGTTGCTTCTTCTCATTTCAAGCTTTTAAGTACGTGATTACAGGCAGTATAAAGAGTATTGGAGATGACGGAGAAGTAGGGCGGCAAGGAATCTGGAAAAAGGTGAACTCCTGCCCCACATGATGCTTGCAGGTACTTGGCAAATCATTTGGATGGTCTTCGGCTTTCTGGGATAAATAAAAACGAGCGGAGATATCTCAAAAGTCGTTGGGGATATCCTCGTTTTCTCGCTACTCTTTTCCAGTCTTAAGCATTCCAACAGTACTGAAATGGTTGGGAAGGAAAGGAACGGAGAAGGGACAGGAAAAGGCATATTTGAAGATTCGAGAAAGTGCATGTTAGAACTAACAGCGGCAATATTTGCAAGATGATATCCCCCACAGTTATATCTGTATAGTTTCTATGTTTTCATTTCTCGTTGAGGCGGCTCTCATTCGTTCTCACCGGAAAGACCGGGTACTATTATACCCGTAAGTGGGATAACTCGAGCGGTGTGGACTGGATGCTGTGAGTGAGCAAAAACGACGGCCGTATTCTCAAACGATTACATTCGCACGGTATACAAGACAGGTTGACGCGAACGAAATAATGACACTAGAGCATCAAACAAAACATCATGCGTAAAAGGCGCAAATGTCCATCATTTTATCTTACTCTCTACATAGAATGTAACCAGTTGCACCTTTAGGCTTATCTCACCTGTAGCGCTTCAATTTTTGAGGCTATAGATGACGGAAATTAGCCAATAAACGTGTTGTGCGCCAAATGACAAGTGATTGGCGACTTGTCGACGACTCTCGCATAAGCGATTGGCGATTATTGACATCGACTCGTGAACAAATCGGCACTTATCCCTTCGGATGCTTTGTGAATGTGGCGCGTTTTTTTTTTTTGTGTTGATGAGATTTTTATTTGTTTACTTTATTTGGTTATTATGTTTCGCTGAAGTGTTCACTTGTTCGGATGAACGAATTGTCTACGCGATGTGCTTAAAGAATGAGAGATTACTTCGATGTGAGAGAGCGCTGAAACCTTTCTTCTTTAATTTCATTTCCGGAATCTCTGTGTAATGCTCGAATTACAGGTTATAGTAGAGGATTCTCATAGTGATGCTATTATTTCATCAAAAGGCAACTCTCATTTTTGCAAATATAAATGCTGAAATAAGTGGTGAATATTTCGGATCGATGAGGGCTGATCCAATGACGACATCATTATGTCATCGATTCACTCTTAAGGTAATCTAAAGGGGCATTGATTCTCCGATGAGAATTTAGCGAACGTATTGCATCATTTTAGATCGTTTCCAAAAGAAAGTTAATTTGATGAAAAGATTGGAAATGAAAAGTCTCTAGCATGGTAGATATTTGAGAAAGTGGGAGAGGATACCTCTCTTCAACGATATCCTCAATTTTGCGCTCATTATATGTTGTTAACCGAATCGATAGTTAAAACTCATATGCGCAATATTAATTAATCTGAAATATTCGTTCATATTTGTTATTGTAGTGGAATATTTCACGGGTAGTGCTTGTTGCTTAATTGCGATTATTGCAGTTGAGTTGAAAAAATCTTTAGGTATCTATGACGATTATTGCTAATTATCGTTTCTCAATAGTGTTCCATTTAGTCGCTGAAAAAGTAGTACTTACTCTAAGTGGGCAGTCATTTCGCGCTTATATAATCGCCGAAACTACCCAAAAGTAGTCCTTCTTAAACCTGGTCCAGATCGTGATCGACGCTGGGACCGAGGCAAGGTACAGCCTATCTTCATTGATGAGTTGGACATGGCGCTACTCCCGAATAGGCAATTTGCCTTGATGGAGCCAAGATCAGTGACTCGATCAGGCTTGGATCCGTCATTTCCTCCAATGGCTGAGGTTTTAAGTCAATCTGATCTAACTTACGCCCCAAACAAACAAGTTTGAATGAAATTTTAAAGCATTTAATGGCATTTTTTTGTGATGGGTTGACGGTACGTGGTGGGAGACAAATGGGGTTGAAGGGAGTTAATTTCCATTTGAGTCGAAGTAACTGTTGAAGGAAGAGGAGAAAAATAGTTGAATTAGGCTGTATTGAGCAATAATAATGCGCTAGGGGGAAGATTCAGAAATTTGGAAATTACTAGCATTCTTATCATCGAGAAGATTATCGAAACGAATAATTGAAAGGGGTGATTCGTTATGCTCAATAAACGAGCGTAGAATTGACATAGAATGAAACAAATGTGAAAGTATCAGATTTTATTTGATATGAAATCGTTTAATGGCTTCTTTATTGATAAATTATATGCATCTGATAGATTTCTGTTATACAAACGCTAATCGTAAGTTAAGTTCCAACTTTGAAGAACACTTTAAAGAATCGACATTGTCAAGGGAGGATTTCTCATCGCTCATTTCTTCACTCGTATTTAGAAAAGATTCGGACAGCACATTGAGTGAAACTCTAACGAGAAGCAAATCTCAGATTCTATAGTATGGATAAATCCGATAATCGTAAGTTGATCGTAACTAGAGTGGAATTTGATAATTTCTTATCTTATCATATCGTTGCGCAACAATTCTGATCAAATTTCTAAGCACTGAATTAATTTTTCTCCGAATAGGGAGGATTGCTTACTTTGAGGCGATATGCTTACATTGATTGCTTACTTGGATATTGATGATCGTTTCTGAATAGATGATTCGAAAAGAATTAAGTTTATTGGGGGGGTTTGTAAGCCAGTTGTATCCCATTTAAGAATTGTACCAAAAAAAACGGCGAAATTGAAAAGAGGCATATCGAATTCTTTGCGGTATAGGAGCATGCGGTACATTGAAACGTTTATTTTGACGAATTATTTCTTTCGATGCAGCAGAAAATATCTTACTATAGACGATAAGTTCACTAGATTTTCACACAAATCGAACGTCGAACTAAATATGATTTGAGAGGAAATGTCACGTTTATATTTGAGAGCGATGGGAGTATCGAATATGGGATGAATTTTGCGTTAGGAGAGCTTTTGTCGAATTAGTTCTCTAGGTTGGAACATCCTGATTCTATTCCTTGCAGCCTCATTCTGTTTCTATCCATACGAATCCGTATTAGATTTCCAAGTTTTGGAGGTGTTCATCAGGAATTTTGTTTTGCATAGTCAATTAGCTAACTGGTTACCTATTTGTAAGATGGAAACTAGAATTTGTATCCATCTGTTGACGTCTTGCACTCATTGATTCATCGACTGGTTAATTGATTAATCGGTTTTTCGTCTCAAGACTAAAAGAAATGAAAGTGTGAAATCGTTGTAACTTAAAATAGCGAGCATAAAATGACACTGGTAGAAGACAAACCACTTTGAAAAGCGATCGGTTATTATTTCCACTGAAATAAATTACTGATAAATATAGAAAGCGGAATTTCCCGATTAGGAGGATTTATTGTTGGACAAAGCAGTAAACGAATGAGAGGAGGATAAAGTTCAAGTGAGGATTCTTATTCTAGTTAGTGATTTGCACATTTCTGGAGTTAATATTGATAAAATTTTCTTTTCAAGTTACAGCTCTTATATTAGGTCTAATTTAATGAAATTGTCGATCTTATACTTTTCTTTTTTGAGATTATTTCGTAGCCGTTTTTCTGGAAATTACCGGTCTTATCTTGTATGTCAGTTTTACTGGAAATAGGCATCGCTTAACTCAGACATCTGATAGGCAGCTTCTAGCCGCTGTCAACTGGATTTTTAGAATTCGTGAGATTTAAAAACCTGGGAAATATGTTGGCTAATGGGGACGCTAGACACTATTGCCATTATTTGATCGCCTATTTTAGCTGACAATATTTGGTCAGCGATTCCTTTTTTTTGTTTTCAAAAGGTGAATTGTTCGTTGAGTGTATGGAATATTGCTGTGTTTCAATTTTCCTTCATTTACGATAGTTTGTTTGTGTATACCGAAGAGAAGGAAGTCATATTCGGAAGAAAAGAAAGCTGTCGTTTTTCGCTAACCAGTTGTGCAAATATAAGTATGGAGTTTCCACAGGTGAGATGGCAGATCCGTCGGGGGAGGATGGCGATCTTCGTCTGGAGGAGGACGACATTCTTGATGGTGGTAGCGATTTGGCGACCTCTGGTGATCATATGAGCGAAGATCCGGTAAGAAAAGTGATCATATTTGTGAATATCTCTTGAAATTGCTGCACTTAGTTCGTGAGCAGCTTCTAGACATGCAGCCGGCTACTGATGCTATTTATTGTGTTAATCTGCTTTATTCTTATAAGTTTGCAAATTCGTATAGTAATTTGACTTAAGAATCGTGCTCTTTTATCGATAGACAATGTTTGAAAGAATATTTCTTGTTGGCAGTTTTTGAAAGTCGTCAGTGCGCGCTCATCTTTACTTGCGCCGAGATGTTAGGCAACATGCTAGTTGATATAATTTTTTTGAATTGGCAGCTTTTCAGAGTTGTAACAACCTAATTTGTGAGCTCCAGGTTGCAGTGGCAAAATTGGTCATGAGAACATTTGCAGAAGGCAGAAAGACTTCAGAGGCACATGTCTTCGCTGGATCTGTCGTACCATATTTAAGGCTGTCTTCTTCAGTAGTATGCCGAAACTACGTCATTCGCTGAATATGGGTTTTGGGGGAATCCGCTGTCATTAGATTAATTTTAGACTAACCATCTTCGGAACGCTGTTCCACTCCCTTCACTTGTGCTGAACTTCTTACCATTCACTCGCTATATCCTGCTTAACTTCGTCCACTTCGATGATAACTACTGGAATTGAAGGAAATTCTGGTGACCGTGTGGATGTGGTAGTAGTGCGATCATCTCGCAGTTTCGCTGCACGTCATTAGTCTTAACTCGGTTGAAATGTTTAGCCATGTAATGAGCTCGATTACTCACCTTTATGTTTCCAGATAGAGTTGACTCCATTCTCGTAATGTTGTGGGAGTACATTCGTACGGCCATAATTACCAAGTTGTTCGTTTTGATGAAGCGCGTATGAGAGTGGAACGTTAGTGGAAGGTATTGTTTGTCAGGTTGTAGCATCTGTTTATTATATGATACGAAATTAAAGCATTGCTTAGGATATGGAAGCGTTGACGAATCGAATGAAAGAAATAGAGGAGGAGGCACAACTAATTCGGCAAATGCAAAACGATGTCGAGAAGCAAATGAACATGAGTTCTAGCAGCTCACTAGCTTCGTCAACACTTGCATCAATGGAAGAAAAAATCGAAGCAGATAGTCGATCGATATACGTCGGCAATGTATGCTTGATGATTTCATCGTTTATTTTTGTTATGCATTCATAATCCTTTCATTTGATCCATGAATGTGGCAAAATCAGCCGCCATGAGACTAATTTTTAGAGCGGGATGATAGAGGTCTGGATGCCTATTCAGCTGCTTCCTTCTTATTTGATAATATGGTGGCGTGAAGTGCAAAGTACTCATTCGAATAAGGAAACGAATGAAGACTTATAGTCGGAAGAACATTCAAGGGTCATAAAGTTACGCGGGAGGAGCATTATACCCCTCGCTTAATATTCTTCCCTTTTATGTGATGAATACTGAATTGGAATGAGTGGGCAGATCTTCATAGTGTACTTTTACGGATGAAAACGACTGCCGATACAGTGGCTTCATTTTTTTCGAAATCAAAACATGCTCATTTGTGCCATGTTGATGCAGTTTAATGCTACGGAAGGTTGAATTCTGAGGCGAATGTCTTCTTTTAGTCTGTTGAAGCTTAGGAATATTTCATTTCTTAGGAGGAATGATGAGGGACATGAAATATATGAATATATTAAACATACATTATATCCCTTGTATTCATAGTAAGTGTTCACATTTATGAAAACGATCTTTATGACCGCGATTTAAGGTGGACTACTGCTCAACCGCAGAAGAGCTAGAAGCGCATTTCCACGGCTGTGGCTCGGTAAACAGAGTGACCATACTCACTGACAAATACACCGGCCATCCGAAAGGGTGAATATTTCGCATTTCGTTTTTTTTTTTCTTTTGCAAGGGGAGGGGGAGGGGAGGGCTGCAGCCTTCGCAGAGGAAGGCTTTGACATGCGGTAGTGAAATTTGCATGAGTTGATATATGATCGTAGCATTATTTTTCTTGAAGGTGCACTTTGCTGCGATGTGGAATGCATTTTTATATTCTGTATGCGACATATGTAGGTAGACGCGTTTGTTATACCCTTACATATTTCATTGGAAACTCTGAGGATATATTTGGTCTGTTCTATTTTTTCGCAGCTCTCTTAATTGATTTTCTTCTAAACCGATTTATAGTTGAAACGTTGCGTATCACTTGGGCGCGATACGGATGCAGCTTTTACTGATTCCTTGTTTTCCTTACATCTCATCTTGTCTTTGCCAACCTCCGCTTATGCCATCCTCCATTTTGGCTGGTTGGTGGAAAGGTGGATTATGCGCATGTCCGATAGATCGCAAATGTTAGTCTAGTATCACTCATATTGTTAAATGAAATTGCGTCAAAGTGGCAGAGAGAGGAATAGTGAGGCATTGGAGGCAACTAGAGTATCGGAGATAGCTGTTGGTAATTAATCGTTAATGAAAAAATATTGAAGACGTTCCTCCGCTTCCCCGTCTTTTCCGCAGTCCTTACTGCTGATTGCATATATGAGCGAGTTTAAGCATGACAGTCGTGCATAAATTCGTTTTATCAAAGCTAGACAAATTTGCTTTTGAAGCAAAATAACAGTGCTCATTGATCGACGTTGTTCAGATTTGCATACATCGAGTTTGCTGACAAGGAGTCTGTGCAGACGGCTATGGCGCTGGACGAGTCCCTCTTTCGTGGGCGTCAGATAAAGGTATGGTGTATTTATGCCAACCACATTGCGCGCTTATCGGGGGGGGGGGGGGGGGGGGTGAAAAGGTACAAGGGATTAGTATCCCTTGTGTACCAGTGTGATGTGTTTGGGTAAGTGCCTAGTTGCATATATGTTTGGTTGTTGGTGCATCTGTGCGTTTCTACAGTAGCCTATATTCGTTTTATTCTTTTTAAATTTGCAAACTACGACAACTGTAAGCGCAATTTCAATGTTCTCTGCTCTAACCTACTCAGTTACTCAGTAGGTCATGCCTTTAGTTGGTATGGATAATGAGTTGTAAGTAGAAGTTTCGTTCTGCAGCAGATTGGATATGGACCGGGAAGAAATCCTGTAAGTAGGGACGTTTGTAGCTAACTTCAGCGGAGACAATTCATTACGTATTTGCTTTTGTTGATTTATCTCTTATCCACGTTCACTCATTTTTTGTTGTATGCTGTCGGAACATTCAGCTCATTGAGCATTTTGTAAAAAGGTCATATCATTTTATACATACACGCATATATATATATGAATTAGGTGGTTGAAAGAAAGGTAGGCGGTATCTGCTGATGACTGCAGCATTATTAATCAGTTATATTCATGCAGTCATTGATCAACGCCCTTCGCAGGTCAGTCATCACCGAAACGTCGTCACTGAATTAGTACATTTGCACCTCGTGGTATTTGTCTTTTACCATAAAATACTCTCATAAAAGACAGCTCTCATTGTTTAACCATACTTGTCAAACCAAGTTATTTGGTTAATAAAGGAATTTCTTAATAACTGAATTGAAGGTTTGTCCGAAGCGGACCAATAGACCCGGAGTCAGTACAACGAATCGACCACCACGCGCTCGCGGCCGTGGCGGCGCTCGCGTCATCGTCAAGTATATCTACGGCGGTGGTTATCGAGGTTCCAGATCGCGCCCTCCAAGGTGGTAAGTTCGCTTTTGATCGGTGTAGCTGCTAAAGTTACTTTGACACGTTTGTAGTTGAGGTTGTCCCATGTCGGTGAAATGATGGTCTCAGTCCATTTGTATTAGATATGAGTCACGTGAAGTAACATTTTTTTATTCGGATTTAATCAGCACGTGGCTGAAAAGACTGTAGAAGATGAGTTTTCAAGCCATAAACGCAAGCTGGTCCAATCATCCACATGAAGAGTAGCAGCTTTTGTTATTATGTTTAGCATTTCTTTGCATGGCGGCACGAGCTCATTCTAACCGTAAATGTAACGTCGCATAATTGTTCATGGGTTTTTGGCTCTCCTATACCGGTTATTGGTTATTGAATATGGTGTTTCCAGGCGCCGTGGAGCGGTATTCTAGGCGTATTATTGCAACGACTGCGAAGCAAGCGTGCAGGCTCGCCTGACGTTGCACGAATGATCGCACATCGTAGTGCGTCGAATGCCTCTGCCAGACTTCAGCGAGCGCGTTTCATTTGCTGTTTTCGTTTACGCTTGAATATGTTGAGATTATGAATGTCCGTAGAAGGAGTGCGTTTATCGTTGGGTGAAAGCCATCTCCTCACATTTATGCGGAACCGAGAGTTTCTTTCTTATTCAACTATTCAGGAGAAAACTCTCTGGAATCATATGAAAGAAACTTTTTTGGGATTAAATTTTAATCACCCATCGTTTGCAGCAAAAGCAACTACTACTTGTTTATTATAATGTACGATGTGTTTATTGTGCTCCTGCAGAATTTGCATTGATTATACGCAGTGGAATCAACAAATTGCTATTGAGCGTGCGGCAGTCGTTGTTGAATATGTCACATGCAACGGTTCTATCCATTTCCATAACGCGTAACAATTGATCGCTATATCCAATACCTAACGGTTATGGAATTTTACTCTTATGTTCTTTATCAGTAATTAATTAGCAGCATTACAAAGTAACGTTTAGGTTTCTCTGCGCTCAAAATTACTTAATACACTATCAACATGTTAGTGCTTGAGAAAATAGGAAAACTTCCAGGTATTTCTTTTAAGAGGTACTTTTTTGATGATGAAGTAGCGAGATAAGTAAAGCACATTGTAGCACCTTTATGAATTATTCGCCAAGATGATGCTTTAATGAGCTATTGTGTTGGTAGCTTGTGTGCACTTCATATCGAGCAACAAACATTGAAGATAGCTTAGCTTCGATCTTTGAGCGGAAGTAAGTATTGGTGCAAAAAGCGTTTCTATTCAACGTATTTATGGACGACTATGAAGATAATACGCTTGATCACTTCGTATCTTTGGAATTTTCCACCACTCCACTGAATTTTCGTTTTACTTAAGGAGGCGGAGAATTGTTCTTTTATGGGATTTAATTTTTTATTTAGATTGCATTCTTTGCGTCCTATAATGTTTCCTTTCGAACAAAGGAATTTCTTATATATTTTCTTCAAAAATTATACTATCGTCGTTATAAATTTTAAGCAATGGAAAGTGTTTAAATAAGATTATTGAGGCAACTAATTTATGGAATATCAGTGGAGATGGCATAAATATCCATAAAAATTTCCATAAACTCCTTAAATCCTTAATGCATTGATATATTTCTGAGGTGTTTAATTTAGCGAAAAAGCAAAGGAGTCGTTATTTTGCATCATTCGTTTTGTTGTCTTATGAATGTTGCTGTGTTTTTTGCTATGTGGTTCATCAGTTGTTCTCAGCATTCGTTTTATAATTATTAATATTATCTCTTTTTTTGCCTCTTTCTCTATATGAATTTGTTATCCTATTGTTTGTTTATGAGAGTGCTGTTTTTTCCCTCTCTCTCTCTCCCCTTCATCTGTCAAATTGAATTGTATCACATATAAGGCGCTGTTAAAGTCGTTGCAAACCCAGCGGTCTTATGTGTTATTCTTTTTGATGATTCGCTGACGAATTACACTATCGTCGAACATTTTTCTCTTAGTTAATGCTTTCGATCGCATTGAATTCGAGTCGTTTTTATTAAGTTCTAATGGAAATGAAAAGCGGAACTTCTTCAGTAATGGGTAGTTTGAGTGCATTTCGCATAGATAAAGTCTATATTTCGATATTTTAGAAGAATATTACACGTATGCCTACTGGAAGTTCATTAAAACGCGGGTGTGTTAAATTTTTCGTCGCATTGGTTGTCTGTTGATGGCTTAGAGGAGAACTTCTAAAACAATAAGGTGGAATGGGAGTTTCAGGTCGCCGACGAGGTGTTGTCGACAGGTAAGTTTTTATGCATCGCATAAAGTCCATTGATCACTCATGTTGAGAAGTAATGGTGACATAGGTTGGATTTATTCGTTCGTTGTTGACGACGTTTATCTCCGATACGATAAGATGGAATGTGGTAGATGTGTTGAGAGTGGATGTTGTTTGGGACATTTGCTGGTTTACCTCGTTCGGAAGTGTTCAAAAATGGGTGAGATGGCAACCCAGGTACCTGCAGGAAGTAGATAAGTAAGCGAAGAGCAGGTACCTATAGACCGGAAGTACATTGTGGGATCATTATACGCTGCACTAATCGTTGAAATGACCAAGATGTTGTATGATAAAGAGAGGAGCCGTTGATTATGACGGGTCAGTTATGATATGAGTTAATTGTCAGTTATCAGTTAAGTGTAGCGAATGGGAAGCAGTTTGGGCTATAAAGATGTCGCATATTGGAATGAACGTTTCGCAAGCGAAGAGAGCTTTGAGTGGTTAGCTAAATGGGACGACTTCTCTCATCTCGTATTACCGCATCTGAAACTCGATGATAGGTAAGTCGTCAATAACAGAGGTTTATTTCCTCGCTATGTAAAATTATAGCGCTAATATGGATGGATTGCTAGCAATTTATAGTGCCGTTGTGAGTTGACTTATTAAAGGGCTTAGCGATAATAGAAATGAAGCTCATTCACTACCACTTGCGTCATTCAATAGTCACGTTGGAATAATCCTTACAGGTTCTGCCTTTTTTTCACCGGGGGGTGGATGTTCAGATGGCTGTGTTTGAGGAATATATTATGGAATGGCTTCTGAGGGATGTCAACGCTAAAGGCGACGCTACAATTTTTGGGATTTATACGTGATAAAATACAAATTGTTACTTTGTAATGTTTTAGCGCTTATATTAGCAATAATCTAATTATTAGTGTACTATTAGACTGAGTGTCGTTGTACTTTGCGCGTACTGTAATGAAGGTGATTGAGGATACTGCATATTGGATGTGGCAACAGTGGTCTTTCGATGATTCTCTATGAGTTAGGCTTCCACAATATAACGAATGTTGACTTTTCGAGTGTTTTGGTCGAGAAATTCTCAACTACGTACCCGCATATGAAGTGGATTTGCGACGATATGCGTGCACTAAAAAGCTTACCCACTTGCTCATTTGATGTGGTAATCGAGAAAGCGAGCATTGACTCGTTGACCGCCGACGAAAAGGTGTCTATGTTAACTTATCGAAAAATTTTGTCATCTAACTGTTTTTCTCTTCTTAACGTGCAGTTAGTATTTGCTATTCTGTTCGTCGATGCAATATTTGTAACTGTGAGCTCTCTGAAAATGAACGAATACATTTTTTAAATGTTTAATTAGAAATAAATGCATTAATTAGCCGGCAATAGATCATAGATCGGTTATACTTGACCTCATAGCTCAAGGATATGGATTACCTTTTTGCGTTAGCTGTATTACGATGATAATAAATTGTTGCCAGTGTTGGCGTAACGTTGAAGATTCGAAGTGGCGCTTATTTGCTCGACGCATAACTTGTGGAATCATTTTTTCATAAATCGATGGAATTTTTTCAAACAATTTTCCAGATATTTTTTTTCCAGAGTCCATGGAATTATTCGGAAAATGCAATCACGGATATCGATGCAGTTTTAAGTGGAATATTTCGAGTGTTATCACAAAATGGAACCTATTTTTCAATATCATTTACACAACCACATTTTCGAGTACCGTTGATTATGAGGTTCATCGTTGTTATTGATGTTGAAAGCTATTTTATGATGTAAAAAGATTATATCTTTTAGATGAAAAAGCTTTTCTTACTTCGTTCAGAGATATTCCAAGCATAGGAAGTGACATGTTCTCAGAAGCATCCATCTTCCGTATTGGTGATTTAGCATCGAAATTAGATCGTCGATTGGCATGTTTTGATTCATAAAGCCAATTATTGTTGCTAAAATCTTATTACAACTCACTGATTGCAACTAAAAGCCATCTGATATTTGTAGCACTTCTCACGTGGAGCCGATTACGCTCATATAATTCCACCTATCTACCGGATGGGGCGTTAAAAGTTCTTATGCATTAACTGCAAAAAAGCGAATAAAAGCAATGTGCCGATAACTTAGAAGGTTTTCAAAACTGCATAAACCCTTGATGGATCGAAAAGAAATCTTTTACCGACTGAGTGAAATACTTTCTCGGAAAATAAACGAAGTTTTTCTGTTAATAAAAATAGAGTTCGCCAAACAAAGAAAAAAGGATTTTCTTACAAATATTTGCTAAAAACTGTGGTAGATGGACGTTCAACTATAGCGGTCAACATGCAAGCGTCTGGTCTAGTTGGTTGCCACTTTAAATATGATTGAGGACATACAGATCGACACAAATTCTACCGTTCAGGAATCGTGAGTGGAGTTGTTGTGTGCAAGAATTCGGCCATTTCTTCCACTATTTCTGCTATCGAATGAGGAAAGGCGAGAAACCAGATTGGAACAATCTGCAACGATATTTTAAAAGTTAGCAGTTTGATGATTCTTTCGGATGATAGAAGTTAAAGAGGTATTCGCTGAATGTCGTTTTCGAAGCAATTTTGCAACGTTACAACATAAACGCCTGAGAAATTCACATCAGCGCTAGTCATCATCTAATTGAGAATTAAAGTGAGGGGCTTAGCAGTTTGTTTAGGTAAACCATTTTCTGCCTCATGTTGTATTCGTTTCATATTCTCATTGGTTTATGAGTTGGTCATCTGCTGCAGTTTTTTTCTTCTTCGTTGTTTCTGAAAGGTTTTTGGTTTCTTGTTAATGGCAGTTAGTCATTTTTTATTCTATCGTTTGATTTTCTACACTTTCTTCTCTCAAGTTATTGTCTATAATCTCTAATAGGCGGTAGTCGGTTCTCGTCGTAGGTAAGATCAGATATGCGGATATTGCCTTTTTTTCATTATAGCATTATGGCACTCTTTTTTGTTCTGTAGAAATAAAACTCCATTAATATGACGTTTTATATTCACAAGTTAATCAAGAATTCCTCGTATGAAGCGTGATTGATATTTTTAATATCTCCTCTATTTCATAGGTCGACATTTGCATTTCTTAAGTTGCGCATTTTGAGGGAGCATGTTAACGTTTGTTAATTTTAATAGATCGCTCTATCCACCGTTTAGAACCTTTATAGACCATAAGCCTTCTCTGAAGTGAATTACACTTAGGGCCGCTTTAATAATTAGTTTACTCTTTTTCACTCTCTTTTATTCCACTATTATTTCATGAACGTTCCGCAGCCACGTTTCCATGTGTCCCGTCTATAAACAAACAATTCCGATCAAATCAGATAGATGAAACTAAAGCAAGGCGCGATAAGGCATACAACTAACGCTGTGGGGTATTTCTTAGTAACATTTCCTTTTTCTCTCATTAAACAACGTATTTTGTAGGTGTATTCAGATTTCTCGATCGCTTAAACGTCTCCCCAGTAAAGTATAGGTTTTTTCTTCGCCTCCCTCCAACCCATTATATCTAAGATCATCTGATGTGGCAGATATGACAGGTGAAAACAGGCGACGTTGCATATTTTTAACCTTTATGAGATATTTCGATTGTTAGGTAATTGATGCTTTAGGTAGTCTGTTAGGTAACCTGTATTTTTTGAAGATCACTCTTTGTTTGGTTGTTTATAAATAGATTCGAACTGTAATGATGCAGTTGAACGAGAAATGCGGATCCAGGGTAATTTTGATCTAGTAATTTCATTTCCATCAAGCTCATCGATGATAATACCGGATCCGAAGATCTTTGCTGATAATGTAAAGTTATTTTGTTCCATTCCACTCTTCAATGGTAAATCCGCCGTTATTGTTTTTTTTGGCAGTATTTTTTTGTATGCTAAGCCGATATTGGTTCTGTTTAACGCTAAATCCGCCAAGGTATGCATAAGAATTTACTTCATTCGCGGCCCTAGTACAAATATTTTTCCTCTTTTTTAATGGTCGCTGAATTGCATTTTGTCTTCTGTGAAGTGTTTTGTCGCTTTTGGTTGATTTTGTAATGGAAATCGCATTTCTGGAAGATCACCGAGCTCCCATGATAATTCTTGCAGGAAAACAGGATAAACATAGGTTTAATGATAGGCGCATATCAAATGATAAGCATAAAACAATTTTTTATTTGCTTTTTTTAAATTCAAAACTTAGTGAAGTGATATCCTTTTGAAGGTTTTTCTCGCAAGTTTGATTATTTATGATTATACAGTTATACAAATGAGTGTATTAGGTACACAGTAGAAAAAAGTTCTCGAAGTGCTCATCATCCTCTCTTTCATTCGTTGCATTCATATTCATTTTCTTTGATGGGCAACGAAAGATCTGCTACTTCGGAAGGGGAATATCCATTCGAGGAAGGTCAGAGTTCCTTGAGAAGTAAAACTCTACACGATAAAATTATTGGAAATACTCGTTTAAGATGCATGTCGACGTGCTTCTCTTAACATGCTGAATAGGGCACAAAAATGAGGGGTATTGCTTTCGGCTTAGACCTTTTGTGTTTATTGGTACAATCATCACTTTTTGTGGATCGCAAATGAGCGTATAGAAAAGGAGGTAATAAAAAAATATTGATGGAATGAAACTCAGTTAGTTAATTCGGTTCCTTTTTTTTGAAGAGATAGAGAGGGAGGAAGAGAATGAGATGAAACACTATCGAGAGAAGGCAGAATAATGTTTTATTCATCCCTCGTAAATATTGGTATAGCGAATATTTGTAGAACTTCGGATTGGCCTTCATAAAAGTTTTTTTCATTTATTTACGAACTCATGTTTTCTCCGTTTTAAAGGATACGAACGCATCCTAGGTGGTTTTGAACCGATGTACACACATTATCAATGTTTTAGCGAAAACTCAAAAAGGAGAAAATGATGAGAGGGGAACATATCCTCGTCGATGCAGTCGATAAGCTGGAAGCCGAAGTCTTCACTCATATCAGACAGTAACTAAGAGTATAGATTGAAAATAGATTTGACTTAATCGCATATATTAATAAATGCCGAATCGAGAATTTTGCATCGAAAATAATGAGTGGAAAAACTGATGTGATGAGACTTTGAAAAGAAGAAAAGGAAGTGTTTGTATTTGCGTTGAGTCGTTGCTGCATAATCTCGTCCCCAAAAAGCACATATTTTCTTGTAAAATTACTGAAAAACGCATTCATTCATGAATACACCTTGAGATGCTAAGTGGAATAGAATTTACAAACACTTAGCAAATATTCGTGCTTCTCAATATGCGATACATCGAATGAAGCGTGGTTTGTCTCCTCTTCAGGTACGACTTGCTGAAGTGAGTGTTATGAACGTCGCCTTGATCGTCCCTTTGCATCCAATAAATTGACTGCAGTATGTCTTACATCTTAAAGAAAAAGAGAAAGAAACAGTTGGGTCGATAGTCGATATAGCTAGCAAGCGACAAAGCTGTTATGAGTGAGTCAGTTGTCGTTAGAGCTCCATATATGTATCGAGCTTTAAGAGGTATTATTCTTTGGTCGCAAGGCTTTTTTTGGTTTCCTTTTATATAGGTACCTACCATTTAGGTTTCCTTTAATTGTTTTCAGTAACAGCAAACGGCGTTAATGATGATGAGTCGATTTGCAAGGAATCCGTCATGGTGAACGAGCAAACATTAGAAGTTTTCAACGGCATTTTCGATGAGAACATTAAAAAGCCGATTGTTTAATTGTTTTATCGTGCCTTTGTATTATATTCATCTGTTGAATTCTTCATAATTAAATTTACTTGTTATGTATCGCATCGTTAATAGATGAGAGTGTTCACTTAAATTTCTTATAAAAGAAGTCACTTTATAGACAATTGTCTCCTTTAGTTTATGCAAATATGATATCTCTCAATAATTAATTCATTTATTTCTCATTTGTTTATTTTTTCCGGTGGGCCTTAGAACTGACTCAGATATGTTCACTTATATGATAAACGTTTGGCATTAAGTGTGTCTTCTTCGGTACAACGATTGTCGTCTTATGGGTTGGTTCTTTTAGGTCTCAACAAGTATATGAGGTTCCCTCTCATCATTCGGGGTGAAGGTCATCAGCCGTGGTCTTGTTGTCGAAGTTTTCAACTTTTAAAGGTCACTTCATATAAAACGATGTATTTTGCCGTCTTCTAAGAACTACTTAGCCTGTTAAAACGTTAATGAGGGTTTCGTTGGATGGATTCGTATTTCATTCTGAAAGAGTATCACGCAGGTAACCGTCCTCCCTCTCTCTGGCACCTTTATAGAGATACACAACGTCGTCAATCAGAAATAGGAGGAGGAATTACCCCTGCTATTTCAACGATCACGTAAGCAAGCAAAGGTGATGCGCGCAACTTACACAGGGCAGTCGCGCGTGAATGACGACGCACTGCGTCAGTGGCAATTGCGAACAGCGTCACGCGTACGTACGTTGTGCGGGTCGATCAGCTGTTTTGGGTCGCGCAGCTGTGGGGCGCGGCTGGCTGTGTGATCTGCAACGCACGAGCGTGGACGTTGGCCGTTGCCAGAGTTGGTTGGCCAGCAGCGAGAAAGATTGGAGCACTCGGCTAGGTTGTATTCAGCTCCTTCGACTGTAACGCTCGCTCGTGTGTTGGATCACATTAAAGAGTTGCATCGATGCCTTTTATCGGCAAGGATTGGCGTGGTCCGGGTGAGGCATGGATTCGTTGCGCTCATACAGATGGCTGGGAACAATTGAAGCTGCGTCCTATTCAGGTAAATTCTTTCAATCATACTTTTATCGTCACACAAAGGCTCCGCTTTCCTTCATTAATACGCAGTATGGAAACGATGATGTGAAAGCAGGCTTAGAGATGCGTTTCATTTACTTAGAGAGGGGTCTTTATATCCGATAGAGGTTGGTTGCAATCGTAGTTCTAAATGGGGCTCTATTGGTGGGTGATGGTCTTAAAAATAATAGAAGAATGGAATAGCGGTAGAGAGACGAATGCGATACGGCATTGAAACAATTTTCTGAGGAATTGGCTGTTGCAGTTAATCAATGGGATGATTGGATGGTTTATCTTTTTTGTTATTTTCCTCTTTGTTTTTCGTCTTCTCAAAAGGCATCTCATAGCTAAATGTGTTGTGATTTTATGCTCATCATGTAAGCAATAAAAATTACACATGTATCTATATGTTAAGGAATAAATATTGCGAATTGATGATAATGATTCGACGAAAATTTAGCTTCCGAATCGAATCGCTTCGTTTTTCTCGTTTTCTCGTTGGGATTTGAAAGCGAGATTGCATCCCGAAAATTGGAAAATTTTAGAGAATAGGGACGAATTTTGATTAGAAAATCCTCTCATGGGTTTTGTGAAAGAGAAATTCTAAATGGAGAAGTTTTTCCGCAGTTCACTTCCATCTTCGTTCCTCCTAATCTCCCCTCCAGCACTCTCCTGTTTTTTCCATTAGCCGTTACACTGTGTCGCTAAAGCGATTGATCGTCTCTTCGCGGCAGAAAATTTGATTGCACAAATGATCACGATTATTGCCACAAGCTTCTCTCTTCTTCGCTCTCTCCTGAAGCTCGTTAAAGGTTTTAGCTTATGCTTCGAGCAAAAATAGACTCTGAGGCAAGCGAATTAATGTCTTAGGCATATCTTTAGGTTTTATGTTGAGCGGTTAATCAGTTTGAAGCGTTTTGATATGAACTGATTCAGGTGTGCTTTTTTTCTCACCAGCAGATTCCATCTTTGTTTTTTCCACTGACCTTTCAGCAACTTTCAATATCGACTGTCTTTTTAATCAAAAGTTTTCTATATAATTTTTTAAATTAAGTTAAATTAATTATTACTCTTAATTAAAGATTTCGTAAGAGAGGAATTTCTAACACTCAGCAATCAATGAACACTTTTTCGGTTGCTTGCGATCGGAAATATTTACCGCTTATAGTTAAGAGACTTCCATAGATCGTTGTGTTGAAGCATTCATTGTCATTTTCGTCGAACGATAAGAAGAAAGCGATTTGTTTGGAATGCGAAGTGAATTTTTCACGTGACGCTCTCTCGGATCGGCAAGTTAACGTTCACGTGAGCATCGATCTCTTTATGAAATGACTCATAGACATCACCAAACGCTTCGCGCTTCGATTAGGCTCATTGAAGCACTATGTCAGCTGTTATGGGTTGATCCTGTGATGTTTCCTGAGTGCAATGATTTGAAACAAAGCACTGTCTAGACGAAAACGTCAAACATCGATCAGCTATATCGCAACATATCATTGATACGTCAGTCGGTAACGTTGACTAAGATACTTAGGTGAAAGCTTATTGCGTTGTCAAATTTGCTTATTGAGGTTATCATTTTAAAGGTAACGGTAGTTGTGAATTTATGGTACCGTATAAGGTCGGATAAAACCCCCTCCTCATTAAGATCTATCGTCTTATCGAAGAAATGATATTTTATTAATCAAGAGGTTAATAAAATATCAGATCTTAAGACTGCTAGATGGAATTTTTTCTAAAAGTTCACTGATTTAATTATTCTATATAGAAGTTTTTCATGGTCGCATATTATTTCCTCTTCTATAAAGAAATTTTTCAAGCATATATTAACGAAAGATCTATTAAATTCTTATAGGTTTATAATTATATCGATTTTATATTCTCAGTAAAATGTGATACTTTTCATTGGCGAGCTTTGAGAGTTGCTTAAATCAATGCTTAGAGATCACTGCAATCAGAGGAATCGTAAAGGGAATTCATCGATGCTTCCACTCGAGATACATTTCCCTCTAAGTGTTTCCTATTGTGCTGCAAATCGGGGGTATTTGTGCTTTCTGCGATATTATTGTTTAATCGTTTCGAAGTGCAACTGTAATTTTAAAAATGTACAAAATATCTCATTCTTTGCATTGTACACTCAGTGATCCATTATGTATCCGCATAGCTGTGGACGTGATGGAGGAGGGCGATTTTTAATAACTGAAGTGAAGTATGAAAGGGAATTTTCGGCTTGGCATCAATTCATATTACTGCACTAATTCCTTCTAAAGTTATCAGATTGCTGACAAATTTAATGGGGATATATCGCGAGACTGGTTAGCTCCAAAAAGGTTATTCTTAAAAAGTTGCAAAGTTGTCTGCAAAATTTCCCATGATAGATCGGTGCTGCGCGATCGCTGAACATGGCGATTTGCTGAACGCGTGATCGGTTGAGATGGAGGAAATGTTTGTGGATGGCAAATAATCACTTTCCGGTTGAAGAATTCGGATAAAGCGCTATATTGCAGTTATAATGCTTATTAAAAGTTACTGTATATTTTTCAGCGGTGTTCTACCAATAAGTGAGAGGCCAAATCGTCCTCACGTAAATTGCATCCTTTCTGTCTTTCGCGGATCTTCTTCCGCCACCTCAAAAAACTTTATCCGCTAGAGCATTCTTTGTATGAAGCTCAAGTCTTTGTGTTTTATTAAATCGTCCTTTGGTTTGATGGGATATGCGACTTGTGGGAACTTTCAGAAATTTTTTCTTACTCTTTATATCTCTGATTTGTCGACAAGTGCTCGAGTACTCTGACCGATTCTGAGCGGAAAGATTCGCACGAGTTACATCCATTTCATCAGGGCATTCTGAAAAAAAGCTTTCATTCACGATATTTTCCACATTTTTATTTTCGAGTCCCACCTAAGTGTAGGAGTTTTTGCGTCAGAACTGTCGGGCCAAGTGACTGCATTTCAATAACATAACCGGAATCGAGACAAGTTGTTGATCTCATATGTTCGTCTGTAAAGTTTTACACGCTCAGCAGTTAAAGCATAAAAAAGTAGCATCATAGAGGGAGCTATGTGATATATGATATATTTTACAGCAAATAAATTTATGTCACCAAAGGGCTCTTTAGTCCTCTATAGCCAGAGGTGAAGTTTATTGCCAAAGAACAGTTGCGGAACGATGTATGAACGTTTTGATATTATAAGTTTCGGTAATTGTTTTCACGCTCGTTTAGCATACTCTTTTTTTTGTTTAAAAAATGATGAGGGAATGAGGTAATCGAATATAACGTCGTTTAGATGAGCTCAGTGGAAGCAATTTCGATACCATCACGGCCATTAAGCTGTTCGTCGCCCGTCAAGTTGCAACGTATCGATTCAACGCTCTCACTTTCCAGTAACGATGAAAATAATTTTTGCCGTTCTGATGCTGATGAATCAGGTAAAAGATGTGATTCTATTCTGGAAATGCACATCACTATGTTTGTAGTATTTATTCGCTTCGTTTCTCGTTATTTTTGAGGTTTTTCACTCCCTTCCCCTCTTTCCCTTTCTCTCTGATCAGTATTTAGGTATTCCTCCGTTCGATAATAACCCTTTCTATAATCCAGATTATGATTGATCATCGAATGACTTTTGTCGATTAGCTTGTTTTGTTCATTGGATGGATTGCTTCTAATATCTCACAAGCGCCTCTTTATGATACTCGATTTTTTAGCACTTGTTTTTTTTACTTACTCAGCAATTACTTTTGGATATCGATATGGGCTTGATTAATTTTGCAGTTATACAATGAGATGAAAGGAGTCACTCAACTAATTCTTCAATGAAGTCAATATTTTGAATGAACTCCGCGAATATCATTTTGCTTTCGGAATTGCAGATGGGTTGCCACTCAATTGATCGTATTTGAAATATCTCTATATTAATGTTAATGACAAATATTAACTACCTATATTGCATATAGTATAAAGTGTATTTATTTTCATCGTGAAATTCTCCAACTGAATTTCCACAGTAATTTAGCCTTGTTTCTTTGGAATGGAACTGATTTTTTCACGGTAGTTGCTTTTAAGGCTCAGAGAGCGACAATTGGATTCCACATTGCTATATCAAGAAGGGTAAATCAAAGGAGGTATGTTTTGTAAGAGTCATCATCCCATGGTATCTTTCCTCTACAAGGGACGACTAGAGGATGAATGTAGGAGTTGTTGTCTCTCATAGGCCAATTCTGAGGTCGAAATATGGTTTTTTTTCCCTCGAAGTCACTATTCTATCAGTAGCCGTCCGCACTAGATATATGTCTTTAAGATTACTGGCCATGAAAATACAACTGCTTCTCTGTAAAACGATATAAATGAACTAAACAAATTGGGCTGTTATTTAACACAATTTTAGAAGTACCATCCAGAACGGGGTTCAGTGGGGAGGATGGGAGGAGAGTTGCAGAGTAGTTGAAGATGGCGTCCGTAGGTTCTTCTGATGTGATTCACTTTGCATTTACTTTAAACCTTCTATTTCTTATTTCCTTGATTGAGAATCACGAATGACAGTGAGTCACGAATCGGAGCACTCAGATAAGCCAAGTACACATATCTTGGTCGGGGGTTTAGAACAATTTTTATTCTTCTCGTGCTCGGAGATTCTTTGCTTGAAGTTTTATTTCGAACTCCTCATTTCTAGATGGGATAAATGCAGCGGCTCATCTACGGCTAAAACGCGGTTTTTCATAAACAGTTATCAAACACTCCATTAACGAAGAGCTCTTTTATGCAGCGGGTCTAATATTAAAATATAGGTGCAATGGTTGTTTGAATTTGCAAGTGGGCTTAATTTTAATCAAAAGAGGCACTTAAAATATGATGTGTTCGGTGATTATTTGTTGGTTTGAGTGCATTCTATGACTTAGTGCGAGTGGGCGATAAGAAGTAGGTAAGAAGTATGAGGATTGTTCTTTGCTCGATCAATGAGGCTATAAGGATTGTTTGTTGTTTGTGTTGTAAGGAAATTCACTTCGAATATAGTGGTTATTTGCATAGAGGTGATAATTGCAGTTCGTTGGTTGTACGAGTATGAGTGAGGCTTTCCACAGACTAAATCTTGCACGTGCTGTAAGAGATATTCGCAAGTTCAATTATATTTCTAAGGTGAGTGTGGGTTTTTTTTGCTTCCTCGAACTCTGGCTTCCTATGATAATGTATGAAAGGCAGGAGATAAAGGAGACTTAAAAGAGTTTTCGCTTAGTTGAGAATGAAAGCTTTGTGGGAGGGTTTTTTCCCTGATTTTTTGCTTTTGTCATTCATAATGGCTGATCAGTAGGAATTTAATGTCACACTGATTGAAAAATAAGTAGCTACCTTTGCGCGGAAAAAGGAGAGTTGGAGAGGGTGTAGCCTATGAAAAGGGTTTAATGGTCGATTATCCTTTTTGAGGGGATTATCTATTGAGAGTAGAGGAAGGTACTTGATATTAACGCAGTTATTTTCTTGTTATGGACATTCGTTAGATCGTCGATCAGTGAATTATATAGAATTATATTGAAGGTTGTGCAAATACTTGTACAAGAAAAACTACACAATCTAAGTGCTACAGCGCGAAAGAGTCTTTTGGCAATCATTCAAGCGATGGTACTTTCGAGTAAGTTCTTTACGAGCAATTTGGTGCTCAATTTGCTAAAATTTTTCCTGTCATTCTCTAAGCAATTTGTTATTTTTCACTTATTCGCATTTCATTTAGGGCATTAACTGAGTAGACATAATGAAGCATTTATAATCATAATGCAAAGCTTCATTTACAAGCACTTATCATGAAAGAGTTCTGTAGGAAGGCATTTATTCGTACATATCGAGTTTCTTTGCCCCTTTGAACGCATTTGAGCCTTGATTGTAATTCAGCCTTAGTTTTAATTCATGCGGTAGTTGTGATGCATGAGCCAATAAAGCAGTGGTCTCAAATGACCTGGAATCTTCCGAAGTCGTAAATTAACTTTTTGCTATACTTTTAACTTCTTATATTATTTTTCAGCAAGATTGTTCAACTGATTGCAACAAATTTCATTAGTGCACACTATCGTTTGTTGAACAATTTCATGATGGGGCAGGGGAGGAGAGAGGGGACAGCGCTTAGTCCCCTCTTTGGTTTCAAAGTCTCTTGGAGTCAAAAACTCATCTTGAGTTTATACGAAGCTATTCATGCGGAAAAGGGTAAGGAAGGGAGGAAAACTTTTAGTCGAACCATTTTTCGTTTTTTCTTTTTTTTTTTTAAACCACCGGCAGCAATGAGGATAAGATATAATGGAATCGTGAATTCTCTAGTAAAATAGAGCTTTCAGTGTTGTTATGCTTTGAAGAATGTCGATTTTAGGCGATCCTTCAAAGCAGAAGAAATTCTTGTTGAAATTTTAATGACCATTTTGTATGAATTCATTTTGTATTGTTTTTTGTGCAAAGTTTTTTTTTTTAAGTTCCTAACGTGTAATTAATCCAAAAATTGTCCTCCGAGAAAAACCTCTCCGACCATTGTTCCCCACTCCGCAATTTTCATCACAAAAAGCGCATATCGGTCTTTGTTTCTATCGTGTTTCGGCATTTGCATCTATTTTTCAATTCATCCTAATCGGCTTCCACGAATTGCACCTTCATGAATATGTCGGATCCTTTTATTTGTCTTTCTTTCTTTCTTTTTATTTTTCATGGGATTTGTTTGTGCCCAAAATCTAACACCGCCATCTTATTGAATCTATGAGGGTAATAAATTTGGTACTTTAACCTCTCGGGAACAATCTCGAGACTAGAACACAACGAGCTTATCAGAACGCATACACATTACGAGCTTTGTTTTCTTCGAATATGAATACTGCAGTTTCGGGTGATATTTCAACGGCACGACGTACTGTAGGCTCATTTAGGTGTCGAAAAAGACGTGCACATATCGACGGCGCGTTCTCTTGTTCGTGATTTCGCGACGGGTCTCGACGGTCATTTGTGCGGATCACCGAAGTTGATTTCGAAGCAAATGGGAACGGCGAGCGACTTACTTGAACTGATCTCAGAAAGCAAACCACGTACGCTTGCAGAGAGTGAAGAGGGATCCACCACTTTCATGGATCTACCCCGCGAACTACTTTCTGTTATCCTCAGGTGTGCGCGTTTATATACTTACTGCCTACTTAACAACGTTGCAATGCTCAACGCAGTCATTGTAATGCTTTAATAATGACGCAGCCCGATCGGTGGGTAATTAAATGTGCTGTGCAATCAATGATTATTGATATTTACTAGTGAGTCGTTAGCGCAGTTGGATGCGTACCTCAAGCGGCACCAAAGCGACCTGATTCGTATGCGAATTTCCAACATCTATTTAATGCACAATATGTGTGAAGGCGCAGCTGTCTATTATTTCGCATGCAATGCGGTTTATTTTCCCATAGCATGATGAGTTGCCTTGTGACGTTTGTTCGAGTTTCCCATGCATCAAAGGCTTTTTGCCAAGGTGCATTCAGCGTTACTTTGTTGATGAGGGAGGACGGTGGATGGGGGAGGCGAATTTATTGAGGCATATGCGGGAGACAAAATAGGGCTTTGTGTGTGGTCTCCGCTACAGCCTTGGTTAATTAGAATCGAAAACAGCAGTTGGTGATCGGTTGCCATAGCAATCCACTAATGAAGTGTTGTTGCATTCTGTGTCATTTGTATTCCAGTGATTGAGGGGAACATCAAAGGTTGGACCTTCTCTTCATTCTTCGGTGTGACACCTTCGTCATTCGGTACCTAAATTTTAGTATATTATCTGAAGTAGATGCATTAATTGATTGAAAGCAACATGCGAAACCAGATGGTGTTGCATTCATTAGAGGCAAGTCCGATCTTCCTTCATATTTGTCTCCTTTCACAAGCCATGTGCAGTCGTGTCATTCCCATCTATGTTCGAAATCCCCTTATTTAGCCACATCAGAGAGTCAGAGGTCAAACTATGCATAACTTTTCTATTCAAATATGAGATACAGTATGAGCGGAAAATCGTTGGTTTACGGACAAGAAAATGGGTGCAACACCTTTTATGGTGATGAAACCATATCCCACGAACAGTTCATTTGTGGACAAAGTAAGTGATCGAAATGAGCATAACAAGTCACCGTCGTCGTCTCAAGGGCGAGGTCTGCTGTGGCTTTGCGTTCGAAAGGTTGAATCATGTTAGGGGAATTGTTTAATATGCGGTATCGCAGTACCACAGCTACATTATATGTTGATTTTGCAAAAGGAAAACATGTTGAATGTCGTTTATTTAATGTCGAGTGCTACATTATATTAATATACATTAATAATGTCTATCGTTGAAGAGTGCCAGTTATGCAGACATCGATTGTTCCAAAGAGGGGTGCATAAAAATGGCTCTTAAATAAAGCATACGTGGCGCTTATCACGGCATCGGAAAGATGTATTGTGGCTGTACGATAACATTTAAACCAGATAGCCGAGTGAGAAGTTTTTATTAGTTTTCCTAACGCATATGGAGTAGGTGTTGCGTTACAGGAAACTGCCCGATCACACGTCGTTATTGGAGGTTGCAGAGGCGCATGAAGCTCTCAAGGCTATTGTACAAGGAGAAAGTAAAGTGTGGTCAACACTGTGCCAGTTCCATTTTTCACAAGAGCAAATCGCAAAGCACCTAAGCAACTCGAACGGCTCATGGAGGCATACGTTCTTTGAACTTAAGAAGTATTACGGGTTGCGAGTCGCCTATGCTGACCTTATTCATCTATGTTGCCATTGCAGAGCAATGTTCTGGAAGGTTCATTTCACTCTTATTCGTGTTTTTCCTTTCTTATTTTTACTCCCATTAGCAGATGCCTATTGCAAGTTCAATAAGAAGCGTTCATGTCTTGTTTGTAATAGAGAAAGAATTTCACCTCTGTATGTGGCAAGTTTCGTATGTGTTTCACGGCTGTTAGAAAAGTACCAGACACCGGTGATAGCACATCAGCTGTTGTGCAACGTTTATCCTCTCATCAGGAAACAGCTGAGCGCCACTTCTTTCATTAAGTTGTGCGCGAAAACACATGCGATGTCAGGTGATTCCTCTATGCACACGTGTTGAAAAAGCAAAGATTAGTGGTTTTTTTTTTAATGATATGCAGTAAGTGATGATCGTAAGAAAAAAAGATGTGATGAGTGGAGCAAATAACTGGTTAAATAATGAGGAGAGGAGAAAAATGTTGATTTCAGCGAAGTGATTGATAGTGGCAGCGGGTCCATATTTGTACATTGAGTGCAGAAAAGCTGTATGGAAGAGTGCGAAACTGGTTGGAAGGCGTAGCGGTATGTAGATGTCCTGAGATTAAGTAATTCGCTTGGTGGGAGGCGGAGGAAATTCTATAGTGCCGTTTTATTCATTGGAAGGTATTCATATCTTGTGGTTTGCTCGTTGTCTGTAAAGATTTCTGTTTGGTGATTAAACAGTTTCTTTGAAAATGTTGAGTATTTGTGGAAGGTATCTCAATGTTACATCGTTGTTCACAAAAGACCGCATGATTATTTTCAATTTGTCATTATTCGCGATGGAATATAGCGTTGCTTAGGCGCAGAATTGACTGTTAATTTTTAAATTCTTCGATCTCTTATATTCATCTTCATCTTTCAACTGGTTGAGTGCAACTTTTCTCAGAGAGTTTCTAAATTTGATATGTTGAATAAAAATTCATCGGGACAGTCACTAGCATAACCTGTTATTTATTTCACTCAAAATTTCTTTGGATATTGTGCTAGACTTGTGGACTTCTTTACGATTAAGAATTTTCAGGATCATGGACATCCATGTGTCTCGGCTGATGCGCCCTCGGTGAGCGTGATGCCGGAGCAGTTTATTGAAATGCTACTCTTTCTCTGAGCGCATTTGAAAAGTCATTGAGCATTCACATTAACCCCAACGTCTTTAATTGGCTTTGTTGCAGCTGCCGCTTCCCATTTCCGAAAATACTTTGGCCGCATAATGTAACAAAACAAAAAGATAGATTTTAATTGGAGAAGTTATTTTTCTACCAGTATAGAACGTTAGAAACTTCTTTTTACTTTAGAATTTTTACGTTTTTCTTCCAGTGGTTGAGGACAGATGCTGTGCCTCTTCCTGAGGAATACTTCCGAGATTTTGGCTGTTTGAATGGCTCATGAGTGAAGGTTGCATCATTTTAAGCAAAGAGCAACGATTCGAAGTGACTGACTATCGAAAATTTCGGAGTCGTTTCTCCTCCTCCCTTCCCATCTTCGACCCCACCGCTGCTCCCCTTCTGGTGGTCATGGTAATCACGCTTATTTGCCCCCCATTTCAAGCCTGAACATTTTAATGACTATTGTAGCATCTTCGGATGAGGAGACACTTATACTTTACTTCATGGTCATCTCACTGTTGGTGTGTACTGATTACTGCTGTTTGTATATGTGTTCCATAATTGTTGGTTTAGCCTATAACTGGGAAATGCTTTATGTGGGAAACGATTTGGTTATGGGTAAATTTATAATTAAAGGAAGCAGGTTTCCTCATTGAGGTCTTTAATCGGTTGAAGAAATATAGGAGAAAATTTTTGCAATCTGGGCGATAGAAAACGACTCCTTCGATTGGGCTTGCTATGGTGATGTTCGTTTTTGCATTATGAACGCCTTTTTGTAGATTTTGTAAAAGTTACGTTATGGCGGTTTTAAATGTGTGCATATGTTGTACTTCCAACGCAGTGATCACTTGAAGCGGTCAATAGAAGAGAACTTCTATAAATGGGCTTGCTAAGTTGCGAATTTAGTGGTAATATACGAAGAATTTTGTCAAGTTTTGGGCAAGTGAAAAACACATTTTGACTTACAATCAGTAGAGGGGGTCGATTCTGTGGGAAATGGTCGAATCTGTGCAGTTTGCTGCTTTCAATGATGCTATTACAAAAAGAAGTGTGCCATATTCCGCTCACTAAGTCCTATACATTAGGAAGTTCATCATTAACTTCTCATCTCCATCCTCCTCTCCACTCCACTTCTCCCAAATTCCCCTCTCCGTTTAAAGTTTCGATGATGTGACAAATGTGGAGAGCTACGAAAATGTTGCTGCGGTTGTGGTTTTGTTTTTCGCTGATTTGTCCATCGAAAAATGCTCTCCTCACCTATAATCATTCTTGCTTGAGACATAGCTAGAGATTTTCTTAAGCCCCTATATTGGGAAAAATTTCAACAACATTCGATTAAACGGAAGATCTTCACTCAATGCGGATGATTCGTTGGATAAAACTGATGGGTTTTTCTCATATTATTTAGCCAAATTGTATGTATTATTTGATGAAATGAAAGCGTCTCATATACAGATTGCATTTCAATGAGTGATTTATGCGAAAATGTATATTATAAATGCTTATAAAACAATATATCGAGGTTTTTCACTTTTCTGAGGGTATTCTATTGATATGATAACGAATAGCGAGGTGATTCTTTGAAAGGATTCAACGACGCATATAACTGAAGGAAGTTTTACGATTAGTTTTACAATGGAGTAAATCTCCCATAGTGAGATGGGGATATGTGTTAGTCAACGCTTACCTGCTTTATTTTCGATCACCGAAAGGCGCACATCACACTTCGAGATAGATGAGATCGCTCCGAAATAGGTCATTTCTCGACTGCATATGGATGGAAATTGGTTTGGGAGAATTGAGATATTGACTGTGTGAGAATATCTTTCGCATACAACGATTTGTTCCGAATTGTAGACGCAAATTTATTAGTCAACCAATGATCGAACAATGAAAGGGTCACTTAAAAGTGCTTCTACACGTATCCTCGAGTTTTGGTAGCTATATCTTTCTGGAAGATAGCGTGAATGGGATTTCTGTGCCTACGGCAAAATAGCAATCCTTGCAATATGTCTAGAGGCGAAATATTTGGCCACGGATCGAGTCAGCCTATCACACCAGACTTCTAGCTGCTCCATACAGTCATCGACGCCTCACTTTCTGTTGAAACTTCTCTGGCGCTTCAAAAAACCGGACAGATGTGGAATGAGCGAGAAGAATGGGTCGTTGGTCAATGGTTTTCTTTAGTAGAAAGTGCACCTGGATGCACTCGCAGTCAGATGAGTCCACAATATTGAGGATATGTGATGGTGTTTTAAAGAAATAAAGGCATCCAGTGAGGCCTAAGGTGTTCGGTATGTTCACCCACGCAGTGTTAAAATTATTGCATATTTGCTTTGTACGAGTCGTTATCACGCAGTTGATATAAGTTCAGCTATTTGCGGTCGATGAATATTCAAAACAAATAAAAAAAGACAGACTTTTATATTCACTTTCAGGTAGGCGATTAATTGTGCTTCTGAAAAATATATTGGCTTCCGAAATTTCGTCGAATAAGAAGCCCTAAGGGGAGAATTATCCTTGCAAACGTCGGAAACCTAGTAAGTTATCAGTCGTAGCAATAAAATCTCCTGCTAAAGAATTGTATATGAGAAGAAAACGTCAAGTTCTATCGATGGATGATATTATCAGGACATAAGGTGTATAAGAGGTATGAGAGCAACAAATAGAGAGTACTAGTTGAAACGTGAAAATGATTACTGCAAGTCTAAACTTACAAAAATTGGAGGATTGATAGGTATATTTCCGATATTGTTGCTTTCAACGTCTCATTTATCTCTTAAGAAGTTGATCACATTAGCACCAATATTGGCTATAACTTAAATGTAGCTGCATCTTTCATTGTTCGCATTATTTTGTTCTCGCTAATTATTTCTGCATGTATTTCATTCCGATAAAGTTAGAAACTTTTATGCATTATCCTCAGGAGGAAGTTCGAGGTGGGGAAACGCATTTGGCGACGCTTTGAATGCAGAGTGGATCTTGAAACGAAAACAAGTGAGCATACACAAAGTGAATGCTTTCTCGTTGAAACCAACACGACGAGGTCAACGACTTGTGGATACTGCTGAAGTTGTCGATGGTGGTATCGTCATTGAAATTGCGCTCCGAGTGAGATGCCGAGTCGTTTATGGTGTTTGGTGCTTTTCGTTTTCTTGTCTTTGTGCTAAAGGAGCGATTCGACGAGGTGTGAGCTATGAGGGGTGACGTTGGAGTCGACTCTTATGCACTTCCATATCGTTTGCTAACGTTTATATAATGGCTTATTTATGCATTTGTTTATTTATTCGCCATATTTTATTGAATAGAAATTGAATTTTATATAAAATTAATATAAATCTCTTTCCACTTTTGAACTCTTTTATCTCACTCTAAACTCAGATGGATAGCCGTTGTTTGTTTACTGATGAGAACGTCGTCGAAAGAACCAACCAATGAGATCCAATCTCCCGCTAAGGAACTCCCTCATTAACATCGAAACCTCTATGTAGATTACGCCTAAGGATGAGAATCCAGAAATGGGCATTCCATTAATACATTAACTTTTGCTTTCTTCCACGAAAAAACACTTTCCTAACATCCTTCCGTCTTTTTTTTTCTTGTACCAGCACAATTGAATTGTACTTTTACACTCAGCCTTGAGTTGTATGACTTTTATATTTGCTTCACTTCGTTGCTTTTGTTTCTCCTCTCTCCCCCGTTCATTCCTCTCTGCATCGTCCTTTCATCATTGCTGTCTTAAGAATGGTAGCACAGGTGGCTGCAGACTACCTCGATCCTCTATGAAGGAGAGGGGTTGTGCATTACGTCGCCATCGTTGAAAACCAACATTCAGATGTTCTTTTGCTATTTTTTGATTTTTGATTCTTCAAGAAGGACGGGAAAATAACCGAGATGAGACCACCCAACTATTTCATCATAGTACCCTCTCGTGCAGCATATTCAGCTAACACATTCACTGAATTTCCTGTCGATATGTATCGGTCAGTCTCGTGTGTGATGGAACGTAGGTCTTATCGGCCGGGCATCGCTTGCAACTTGCTAGAAAATATGGCGAATGCCGTATAGGTAAATGTGGTTGTGGATGAAAGGATGGTTGAGCCAGCTCGCAAAGTGGGAAGTGGGTCGAGGAAAGAAGACGTGATCGTTATCACCGAAAAGAAAATAGCTAGAGATGAAAGCACCTCCATTTTCCACTCAGATTTCTTTCTCCAGAGTGGGTCCATATAGGGCCGCCGTCACCCATCCCCGTTCTCGCTCTCTCTACTCTGTTGTAATTTCTTCTCTGTCTACCGACAATAAAGTTAAATAGTCTTATTATTTGTCCAGTATTGTCAGGTAACATAGAGCGAAGCGATGCAGTTTTAACTACGTCGTGAGCGTTCCTTACCTCATTGTGACGATCCGTTAACGCTTACCTCTTCTGACGAGAGGCATTCGATTTTCAGCTCAACGAAATATCACTGAGAGATGATGGAGTGCTCATCGCTGCTAAGTAGATGCGAGTATAGCAGCTGAAGCATCTTCTATTCTCTCAGCTTCAGTATAGGGTTTGCGTTGTGACAACATTCAGTCAGCACCACCTCGATGATTTTACGGCGCGATCCTTGCGGCGTTCTTTGTGCATTGCTCACCTATGCAGCAATGATCTATGCGGATTATGTGGTCATAAATTGGCTGGTCGCACCGACTTTCTCACAGAGGTGGGCTTCTTTGAAGCAATCACATCTTCTTGAATTTGAGGCGTATTTGGCATTTAACTCTCACATCTCTCTGTTATTGTTGCGGTGAGTTTTAAATCAAACTATTCTCCCCTCCACGATCGGCTTATATTGAGCGGCCGTCATCTAGCGAAGTAACTTACGTATTGCTTCACCTACCGTAAAGCTTTTATTTTCTTGTAGAGGAATGTCCTTGTTAATGAGTACTAAACGAAAATGCGTACAGATATCACGAAAGCGCTGATGTTCTTCTTCTTCAAAGTTCTAACTATAGAAGCGGATTCATTGAAAGCCATTTACAGTTTCGGAGGTTGTGTGAACGTATTTCTGCGCCCGACGTTCGATGAAATCCTGGAACCCAAACTCTTTTGTGTTGCATACTTAAGAAGTTAAGTGCTATATTCTATGGCGAAAGTGATCACCAATAAAAGAGTGTCAGTTAATGTGGCGAAAGATAAACAAGAGAGAAAAGAATAAGAATCCCTCGGTTATATTCTAAGCCATCATTTTATTCGACTAGATTTATCTGTCTATATGTTTGCGGACTTATTGTTTTCAACAAATTTTAACTCGTTAAATGTTTTTTTTTTTCAGCTTATGGGGAGTTACTCACGTGATCCTCTTTAACACAGTACTCTTTCTTGCGTTTATCGCACATTTCCGAGCTATGGTCACTGATCCGGGTATTGTACCGATTAATGCAAATGCGTTAGTTTTGCAACGTTTATTGCTTTATGATTCCTGAAGTACGAGTATTAATGAGGTATGCGAAAGATGAAGTGGGCTAAAAAAATGAAGAAGTCGTCAAGCTGTGTAAGTTGTCATCTTTCGGAATAAAGGTGATCCGATGGGTCGTTTAATGCCGTCTGGTCATGTTTTGTATTTCGTTGAGCTTGAATCTGAGCGTAGATGAGCGTTGCGCTAGACCTTAATGGATTGTGGTTGTTAATGTGAAGATTGTGTGAGATGGAGAGGATTTACTTCATATTGGGATGCTTACAGCACATTTAGATCTATAAGACTTTTCATTGTGATGTGTTTTTCTACGAGAGACAGCTTCACCTGGAAGCTAACGATCTTTGACGAGCATAGCAACTTACACTTTTATTGCAGCACTATCGGTAGCTGCAGGCGACTCGATCCTCGCCTCTATGGTCGACCTGCAGTTTCGGAGTCAGAAAACGATGAATCGGATTCCGGCGCCGATGTCATGATGCTTAAGCCTAAGTTTGTGGTTCGTTTTTTTTTCAGTATTTTCTGACCGATAAAAGGGGTTAATCAAGATGGTTGAAGGAGTAAAAGTACCCATCCTTCTCCTTTTTGTCGTTGTCGACTGAAAAGAAGGAGGAAGAGGCAGTAAGTTTTATCTTTCATTACTCGCGCCGCGCATCGTTGCCTTTAGCGATAAGGGTGATGAATTCGATGCAAGGAAATACTTCTTCCTTATCATCGATGAGTGAAAAGAGAGTAGGGGTTAGTTTGGCTTCAGCGTCAACAAATGTAGATGCCAGAAAAGTTTAAAATTACCTACTGCGCTTTGCTATATTCAATGCCTATTGAATGTGCATCTTTCCAGCATAGGCCCATCTCCAATTCAAATTCAGATCGGTCCTCATAATACATATTTGTTCAAAATTTGCGAGGTTTCAGTTTTTTCTTTTATAATGGTACCAAGTTTGTCCTCGAGGTTGGATTTTTTTTTTTTTGATTGTTTCGCACTGCCTGTATCTTCCACGTGGTCAGGGAATAGTTCAGCCACGCTTCATCAAGATTTGGTGGAACCGTTGTTGCTTGTTCTTGTTTATTTAGTGTCATAGAGTGTGTTTTGAGAAAACGACTGTAAAAGGAAGGTGTTGAGCAAGATGAGTGCTGTTAATATGTCTGAGGTTTAGGGTGAAGATTGGTCGATCTGTACGCGCTGTGAATCCTATCGGCCGCCACGTGCGCATCACTGTCGTGTTTGTCGGCGTTGCGTTCGCAAGATGGACCATCATTGTGAGCATTTTTTTTTTCACCTAATCGTCTTAAGGCATTCTCAGAAAAAATTTCCTGTTATAATTTGTTCAATAACAATCTGCTGATCACTTTCTTCAAGCCTGTGATTACACTTACGGTGTGGTTATTTCGATGTTTTATTGTCATATTACAATATGATAATCATCGTTTTATAGGCCCATGGGTTAATAATTGCGTCGGCGAATTTAATCAGAAATATTTTCTGCAATTTCTTCTCTATGTTGGTCTCTCGTCCAGTTATGCGCTCGGGTAGGTGAATTTTCTAATGAGTTTATCACATGAACTATATTTTTTATCGGGTTTGTTATTGTTGTTTTTTGCAAGCTTTTAACCTCAAATGTGAATAACTTCTTTGTTCAGCAGCCATTAAATAGAAATAGAATTGTCTCTTAGAAGGAGGTTCGTAAATAGAACCACTCTTTGTTTTCACAATCATTTGACAACGGCATTTGTTGATTTTCAAGTAATACAACTGTGATAATGCTCATATTTCGGCAAAGAGCCGATGAAGAGGAATATTTTTCCCATCAAACAGCCTCAGTTTCTTGGTTGAGAATTAAGCAGTAACGAGCTGGGAAATGGAAGTACCTAGAGAAAAAATAATATTTAAATACAAGGGATTCACTGGAGATCGTGAAATGCCAATCAGATCATAGTAGAAAGTCGATTTAAGTTTCACTTCGTTCCGTACAAGTATGTCAGATTTTCTCGCTCATTAATTTTGAGGTTCAACATTTTTACGGGTTTTATTTTTCCAGCCTGGTCGTGGCAGCATGGGTGTACCACGACGATCGTGACTCAGTCGGCATAAATGGACTCTATGGACAAAATGCTCGCCACGCCAGAATGTATCCATTTTAATTTATTTTACTGATAGATGTAGTTAAGGGTGCGACCGAGCAGTCACTATTCTCACTCACTCATTGCTGCGATGGCAGTGTTGATCTTTAGCCGCTTTCAACTATTAGATGGAAAATTTAAAAGTAGTTTTTTGTTCAGCGTTCTTTCATTATCAATATTCACAAATATTTTGCAGATTGCACACTATCTTCCTTTCAATAGAGAGTGCTCTATTCGGTTTATTCGTATCTGCGGTCTCTTGTGACCAGGTAGGTGCTGGTTCTGTTTCGTATATTGCTCTCCTGTATTATTATTACTTATGATGTTGATTATTGCTAAGGAGTGACATCGGTCGAACAACTCAACGAGCAGAAGTGAAAACTGAGGATGAGTGCAAAGGTAAATATCGCTCACGTGCTTCATTAATGAATGCTAATATAAACTCTAATATGCATTGCAAAACGCAAATGAATTTGCCGCGAGCGTGGCGACGAGAATGTGCTCAAAGACACAGCAGCTGTCGCTGACTAACCCACTCATATATATATCCAATAACCTCAAGTGAAGGCCAAGGGCGAAATGAAAGTTTTCGTACTTTGGAGAAACGGGCCTATTGAAAAGATCGTCTTTCTTCGAAATACGAATATGTCTCTTTGGAGCTTTTGGAGCTGTAAAGAGATATATATATATATATATATATATATATATATATATATATATATTCTAAGGAGCTTTTCCAGAGTCATTACAGATGTATTTCTTTCGATAAAAGATAAAAGCTGCAACAAAATACTGTGAGCATTCATCCATATCTGGCGAATTTCATGGGTGTTCTTTTCCAGCTGAAGTTTACGGAGGTTATATTTGACAAAGATTATAAAAGAAGTGAAATTTTACGTTTAAGGTGATATTTTTGAAGTTCTTGGATGTTCAGTTTCACTGGGCGAACTTTTTGTTCAATTCATTTTTGTTTTCTATCGCTTCATTTGGGGATCACCTTCAAATTCTGAAATTTACTTGGTTGCCGCCGTTTAAATGGGATGGTAGTTGCCATTTGTGATGTGAATCTGATCAGCTCACGTGGAGTGGAGGCAAGCTTTCCTTTTTTTCATGCATAGAGTGAAATGTACTATATGAAACGGATCTTCAAATTTCAAATATTACATCTTTAGCTACAAGCAATTTTCAACGACGAAACAGCAGTGGAGGCCGTGCAGCGCGGCAACAACAGACTTGAGAAGGTTGGACGAAGATCAAAGAAGGCGCTCCTACGGGAAGTGTGCGGCACAGGTTTGTTGGATCCAGATATTTGGGAGGACGTGCTGCGGCTCAAAAGTTGAGCAGGAGTCAGATGTCACTAACTAACAACCCTGGCATCCAGTATCGTAAACTTCTTTTGCCAAGAGATGTGACATTCTTTGAGAAGCAGGGCAGACTGTTATTTTCGGTTAAACAGCACTTCAGTCACATCTACCAGTCAGAAGTAGGTCTATACGAAAGTTTGTTCAATCTGTGAAGACCGCATGAAAAGTGATTCAGTTCTCAAGAGATTTCTGTGGCGACGAGTGAACATCCAGGTCATTTCCTATTATAAATGCTTTCAAAGATATTTTATAATGGAGCATGCGTAGGTGGGGGGAGGGGATGGAGGGCAGTTCTGAGCAGGTCGACCTCCGCCCAAGGTCTTGCACGGGGACCTCGAGTTTTTATCGTTCGAAAAGCTTTAGAGTGGAAAACATTAATAGTAATGGTCCAATAAAGTGTTTCATATGGATGCATAAACGCTCAGTAAATTGGCGTTGTCATCGAATAGATATTGGAAATGGATGTGGTTTGGATGCTTCGCGTCTGTGTTCACTAAGCAAATGTTGATTTCAGATTCTATTGTGATGTGGTTCGTGCCATGTTCATCGTTACCGTCAGAGCGCGATGTCGTTCAATTCGCTCATAATTCCCAGTTTGAGGTGTAACTTCGAAGGTCCAACTGAGGAATCACGCGCATATTACCCGCTTTAATGATTGCTATGTGCAAAACGCATTCTTTTTTCCTTTTTTTCTTTTTTTTTGGATCTAGTGGAGCGAATACACTTCACGGTCGTAGGCATCAGTGATATGATTTTTCGGCAGAGGTGGAAGCGATGAAGACTGACTTTAAAACATAGGGCTGACACTTCATGGTAGCAGCACAACCCTTGTTGCACTAAGGGGAGTTCGTTTATGCTACGGGCTCAACTCGATGCATTTAAGCTTTTCGAAGGAGGCTTCAAAGAACGAAGTCGGACTCGTTATTGCGCATGTTTGTCATATGCCTAACCTGTACACTGCACATTCTGAAACTCCATTACTGAGACTTTCAATAAGGAGGTGCAGAAAACGACGTCTTTTGAAAGTGGAAGTGTTCAGTCCCGTGCCTTTGCCGTCATCCATTCTAATTCCTTTCGGTTCCCCTTCAGAGTTTCGTCGGGGAATTTTTTGACCTACTACATTCCCTAACATCTGGCATCGATCTGAGCGCTTCTGAGAAGGAAAAAGAGGCAAATATTTGACATTCCACTGCCTCAACGCGTGATGAGCAATTCTTCAGAAAAGTATGGAGGTAAACAATTCTGTTAAGGTGGACATGCGTTCTTGTGTCTGAAAAAGATCTCCCCTCTTAGTTTGAGTGCTTATTTTCCAATTTAAAAAAAGGTCCGATAATTTTGGCTTCCGAGCGATACAACTCGATCACGTTAGATTGCTAGACAAGCTAGTGATTCATTTCAATTACTCCTCTAAGAGTATTTCTTCTGAGGGAAAACGACTGAGAGAAATTACTTACCGATTTCTTTGTTAAATTTTTTAAAGCCGATTATAACCTCAATGAATCTATAGAAAAGTAAACCAATGTATTGGCTAAAGTAAGTAACGTTGTTATATTGAATTATTTGTAAGATATAATGTAATTTTACACGATTAAACGCCAAATCTGCGTATAGGCGGAAATTTTGCATATTTTCTCGGCTGCGATATTCCACCAATAGTGTCGATTATCCAACGCTTATGTTCACTTTAATAGACTTTTCTGACTTAATGAATTAATAAAATGTACGATGAAATAAGTATTTGTGGTTGGAATGTAGCGATTGTTCCATATGGATGAATATAGCGTATGGACTAATGCATTTACGATGAGACGTTCCCGCATATAGAGATGTTAATTTCAGCGTTGTTCTGAGCTCAAAAATTAACGATATGAAGCAATGTTAAAATGCTGATCCATTTTTGGGGAATACAACAATATCAGAAAGAAAGAAATGGTGTCACTCTAAGGGAGAACGAAACTTGGATTCTTTATTGCTAGTTCTATAGATCAGCTCGTTTAATTTATTTCCTAACATTCCTATTACCTTATCGATTGCATCGTTTTGTGACGATTAGTGGTACAACTTTGAATTTCTCATCGAAATAAATTTCTCTCGTAGGCGAGAATCTCGAATTGTTATCATCACTTTATCGTATCGTTTGCGCTTATTCGCTTAATATGTGGCTTGAGTGAATTTCTCGCGAATATTTCGTTGTCTCATAGTACTAATATTAATTAAAAGATTAATATTTCAGTGATAAAGTGAATCGTATATCGATGACTATTAATAATAACGTTTCGCTTTTGCAAAGTTCTTTTTAAGGGGTTTTTTTTTCTCGTAGAATTACGATTCAATTGCCTAGTTATACGGCAGAATCGTCGCAATATCATAATTGATGCCGACGATTTCGAAAACGCTTTTGCTAAGAATCCTCTGAAGGTATTTTGAAGCTCACGTTCATATAGGTAAATAGAAGTAATTTCATATCATTTATGTTAGTATTTAAATGACGCTAATTTTTAATTAATTATGATTAAAGTAATTGTCACCTTTGAGGTATGGATCAGGCAAAATGGCATCTCTTAGCTAAAAAGGAAATTACAATTGAAATAACAAAAAATGAACGAAGAGCTTCAAATATATGCTAATGAGGTCACTGATGAACGTATTGTGGATGGTTTTTCTTCTGTGGGATTTATCCTGGTGGAATTTCGCTGAGAATCTTGCCAGTTAATTTTTTTATTAATTATATGTGAAGTGCTTTCTTGGTCGGTTATGTTATTCGTAGTTCGTCGGTTTGTTTATTGCATAATTCTAGCTTTTTTTCTTGTTGTTGTTGTTGTTATAGCCATGAAAGGAAGGGATATTCCCTTTACTAATAATGCGGTGCTGAAACAAAAAAAAGCGTCGGATTGAAGAATTGCTAACGATGACCGTTATATCATCTACGAACACCTTCCTTCCCCTTCCGCTTCGCTTCCCACTTTTCAAAGTTCTCTTAGCAAAGCGGCACTACCCGGTGGATGGATCGTTTTAACTGTTTGCCGAAGGTATATTGTTTCCGTTATGGCGGATTCGCGGTAATAGGTGAAATAACCGATCAAATGGCCTGGCGTTTTATCGCCGCAATAAAATGAGAGGTACCCTGGGAATATTTTGTTTGTTTGTTTGTTCTTTCGATCTTGTCCTTCGTCTTTATGAAGTGATCGGAATGCTGCGATTTAAGGTACACTGACGCATATCTCTAATTAAATGATGTTTTTCTTGTGGCAATGCTTCTGCTCGCTGTACATATGTGATATGTGAAAATTAGTCTTAGCTATGTGCATCGCAAATGTTTCAATGAATAAATTATATTCGTGTACTTATATCCAATGTGTTGTTTCCACGCGACATGGCGCAAGTGTCCTGTCACTTTTCCTATTCGAGTGAAGATGATCAAAGTCTATAGCTTATGGGTCGACAACGTTGCAATTAATGAAACCAGTGCGCAGCAGGATCAAACAAAAAATGGAGAGAACTCAGTTGAGTTGTGCTTTTCCGCGACTTGGGGGAAATTTTGGAAATGTCATACTCATTTTTGGAGCTCAAACAACGAGCCCATTCGGTAGATGAGAGGGGTGACATAGATGCGTTACGAAATCTTAGCGTCGATACGTTAGAGCTACCACTGCGAATATAGACGATGAGTGAGAAATGAAAGTGACGAAATGATTGCCAATTTCGCCGACTCTTCCGAACTCTCCTTCACATATATCGTCAACATTGTGCGCAACTTGCTGTTGTTACTACTTGCAAAGATTGGTGTTTTCGCCGAGTTGCTTTTTCGAAAAGGTTGCCTCATTTTATTCGGAACTCGGAGTTATCCTTACAAATCCGTACTGAAATGTTGGATCGGGTTATGAGGTAAGATTGAGCGGCAGTCATCTTCATCTAAACAACGATAGGGAAATGTATTCGGTGGAAACCCTCACGATGGATAAATTCAATGGGTTCATCTTGCGATTATTCACCGAAGTTGCCGCTTAACTTAATTCGTGTATAAATTTGTGGCCGACAATCCCCCAATAGTTTTCGCTACGATAATGGAGCACATCTGGGACTTTCCAACGAGGTGAGAGAAAAACCGCTTCCATGAATACCTCGGTGGAAGCGTCTGTGATTCGGCATGGCTAGAAATTCATATTGTTATCACGCTATCTGGAAGGAGATACTTAGATATGTGATAATTTCAAGTTCGGATCAGTGAACGAATGGGTGGTACTGATAGTAGTGAGCTATTCAAAGACCATATCAAACAGAAGAGCAATATTGTTTGATAGACAACATTATTTGGCAATAATCAAATCGAAATAAAAGCTGCAGTACTTGCGATGCTTCTAAACACGGAATATGCGCATTTTTAAAGCAGTTATTAGCCGAGAAAGTTGATAGGTTCAACTTTATGAGCGGCGTCCAGCTTCGTCCTTCAAAATACTTCAATGCTTTGGTTTCATTGAACATCCGTCTCTGACGTATTGCTTTCGTGTGCTAAACATCAAAAATGCTTTCGATTGCTGTGTAACATCTTATCGTCTAGTAGTGGCTTAGTGACCGGTTGATAAAGTTATCGTAATTCCATCGTTTATTGGCAGCAGTGAACTTAATGATAGATTGATTGATTGCATAAGCGAAATATGGAAGATGAATTTGATGATGAAGTTATTTCTCGCAATTAAATAAAGAAATATTGAAGGAGACAATCAAATCGAACGAAAATACGAGTGGCGGCGGTTGATTGCTGCAATGCCCTCATAGGACTGATGCTTGTCGAGTGCTATTTCCGCAGAAGAATTTTTGCTCTTAATATATCCAGAAAATTTTTTTTTTTTGTAATAATTATCTTTGGAAATGTGAAATTTTCTTGGAATTTTGATTTATTAGATCTACATTTGAAGCAATTTCTCTCTTCACGTATATTTAATGTGTTTATGTGTCTTCCAACTCGGTAATCATTTCATCGATACGTTGTATAGTATTGTATAACTTCTTGTACTAGCATTGTCAATGGATTTGTCAAGTGGGAAAGAGGTTATTGACGCTAAACAGAGCGATATAATTCGTATGAATTTTCAAGCATTTTCATTTTCATGCAACGAACGAAATGCAGCGATCATTCATTCGTGAGTGATTTGAATGAACGATCGAACCGCATAGAATGTGGATCGTTTTTAATGGCTAGAATGCACCTAGAAATTATTACAGGTATTTTATATTTGTTGATAATACATGCACCTAGTTCACGTAATAAGCGGGACTGCAGGAACACATATCGTCATATCTTCTCAGATACGCATCTTTAATTGCTTGAATTCTTCGTTGTTCGAATGAAACTTTCATTAAAGGGAAATCAAGAATCTCAAAAGCATCGATGTCGAAAACAGACGAGTTACGTCGACGAAAAGTCACCTCGGAGGATAAGCGATCGTCGAAGAAAGAGGCGCAGGAAGGAGCGAGCGCGCAACCGATACCTCCAAGCGAGTCACCTGATGGATGGACTTTGTGAGTATTTTCTTGATGCTTAGAATGAGATTGTAATTATTAATTTCGGCAATTTTTCGTTCCTCTTAAGTTTTTTGTGCATTTTGCATAAAGCATGCAATTAAGCAACCGTCGATTAGAATTTCCGCTTATTTTTCCTCGCCTTCTTCCGACTCATTTCCCTCTCTCGTCTCATTCCCGTAGGGCTCTGTCAATTTCAGTTCTGCCATATCTTCTTAACGTTTTTCGCAAACATAGAGTCATTGCCGAGGTGTTTACTAGCTTCCCTTATCAGTTTTCATTTTGGGAAACAACCGCTCTATTCAGATTCGTTTAATAGGCGTTTTTTTTTCGGGTGTCGAACGTGCACACTGTATATGTCGATGACATTGATGTGTTTTCTTGTGGTGATTACGTTGACGTATTGCTTTACCGATGGACCAATTAACTCGGTGAGTTTCAGGTTAGTTGTTCGTTTCGTTCGATGAAATTTTTCAACAGAAAACTTGATTTTCATTCGATCGCCATCACACTTCTGTTTTATTGTTATATTCACCTCTCTAACGTGTCGATTTTCGTAGAATAATAATAATTAAATTGATCGGGAAATGAAGTGATAATATACAAAGTTATATGCCATGTTTGGACGGATCGGAAATGTTTTTGAATATTTTTCACACAGTTATTGTCATTTTTTGTCGATTAACCGATAGATTCGTCTATAAACCTACTCGTGAAAATAGCGAATTCCAAACTTTGTGCTGAAAAGCAAATTTTAAGATTGGATCCGATTTTGAGGCAGAGAACAAATCAGTTGGTAGATTTTTTGTGTTTATTCCGCTTTTGACCACTTTTTTGCGAATATTTTTTGAGAACAGACGGCAAATGAAGATATATGATTGTTCTTTTATTCAAATTTTAGTTTACCTGCACCACGATCGTTGGAAGGTGCATTATCACCGAATCGTGTACTTTCATCCGGCGAGCGTCTACTGCAAAATCTCATTTATGGACCAGAATCGTTTGCAATGCACTCATTTTCGAACGCTATCTATAGTGGACTCAAAACGGGTCATATTATCGAAATGCAAGCCGATCAAAACACCGGGGTAACTAGATCCGCTTTATTAGCTGTTTGCGTTTACTCGTTTCTTTGTATGTTGAGGTAATTAAATCTTCCGAATGAGATGCATCAAATAGAATCACTTCAGCACATTTGTGTATATTTCTTTAGATATATGCGTACTTTGCAGTAGTGAAATCCCATAAACATTCAGTAGCTAGGTTTTTCAAACGATTATGCAATTTTTTTGTCGTATAACTTATGCGAAAAGTTATAATAAAATGATAACTCATTAATTTTCCTTCAATAATTAGGACCACTATTTAATTCATTCCTGTGATTTGTATGCAAATGGCGGCTGCCTTGTTGTGCTCAATTCTACGTTCGGTGCGATATTGGTAATTGCACTTGGTGATTTAGAGAGGTGAAAATGTTAGTGCTGATCCGGGAGGAAGGGGAATGGGTGGGAGGGAGAGTTTCAAGGAGAAAATGCGTCTCGCTATATTTTTGCCACCCATCGCTGAGAAAAAACAGGTGACCGCAGGGTAATTTTAGCGACAAAAGGTGTGTGGGAAATTCATTTTGTACTGTAAGCACACTGCAATCTTGTTTTAAAGCTTTGTGAAATACATCAGCATAATCAGCTCAGCTTGCCAGACATATGTATTTCGCAGAATACCTTGTAATGGTTCTTTTTTTGGGGGGAAGGAGGAGGATGATCAGAAGGAGGAGAGGGAGATGGTCTTAGGGGTTTATTTAGTCTTCCTTTTCAGCGTTCTGTTTTTAGCTGTTACGGAACTATAAATAAAATTTATCTGCATCATTGTGACCATATAAAAGGAATGAAGACATTAACTAGTGAAGAAATGAACTAATGGTTGAGAATTTCTATAGGATTCTTCCGTCAGGAAATCGTGAGACTTACGGATGGTCACAACGAAATATATCTCTCAGGGAATTGAGAAGGAGGATAGCGAGCGGAGAATTTGTTAGGTTGTCGATGTACGTCACTCACTTGTTCCGCGAAGAATGTCACATAGCCTAAAGAAACGAAAAGTGCTTTGCAGTTGCGCATCTCTCGATGGTTTCATCCTCGTGCCGATCGCATCAATATTTCTTTATGTGATGGATCTTATTCAATGCAACCAATATGTGGACGTCCACTAGGAATGAGATTTCACAAACTCAACCCCGATTTATTGTTAGTGGCCGACAGCTATTTTGGCATCTATGAAATCGATGTCATTAGTGGTTAGCATATTTATACGTTTCATTCTTATCGTTTATGGCCGTTTTTATCGTTTTATTACAAACGTTCATTATTGAACTATAATAATGAATTGACCTAGGAATGAAGTCGTTGTATGAGGTTATACTTTAGCGTAGAAATTTTGCTTACTAATAAAGTAAAGGAGAAGTGATAATAAGTCTGGATATGAATCGAATTTGTCTGGATTCGAATTTGATGTTTGTGGGAAACATCCTTCGGCGCATAGCGACAGCAATAAAACGAAGGAGTTCATCGCAGATACAATTGAAATAACAATTTATTTATTGTACAATGAGCGGACGTCTTAATATCGGCAATAATGTGAGTTCACTGGATACTGATTAGTATGCGTAGTACTGCAAAATCTCTGTTGTATTTCTCGGGAACCCGAAGTGCGCTCATTTTTTGAAATATTTTCTCATAGTTTAAAAAAGAAAGTTCATTACTTCAAATAAGTAGAGAAATATCGCAAACAAAGAATGTAAAGTAAGAGTAAATCGAATATTATCCCAAGTAAAAGAATAAGAAGGAGGACAGCAGTAATCGATCGGTTATAAAGTTGCAAATCATTGTTTCGCAGATACCAAAGGATTTTTCAAACCAGTTCTATCACCTTTGGATATTGCTATTCAGTTGTAAAGCGGAAACGACAATAAACTGGATCGCTGCTATGTCGGTGAACTTTGACCTCTGCAGTTTGTGGTTGTTAAATCTCATAGCCATAGCAGTTACTTCTTATGCATAGCGATATGATCAGACATTTGATTAATAGTATGGGGTACCAACGTTAGGTGCATATTCATACCCGCAACTTATTTTAGTGTTAACTCGGTTCCTTTTTTTTGAATTCGAGGCTGAATGTGATCTCAGCAATGATAGTTGAAACAGCGGAAATTTACCACGTTCGTTTGTTGTTAGTTGTTAGTGCAGTCTGTTCCATTATCTGCTTGAGAGCGCCTAAATTTTTGCCACCATTGCTGTAGAGGTAATTGTTGTTGTTGTTGTTGTTGTTGTTGTTGATCGCCATGTAGATATTTCGATTGTCGAAGTTTCAGGTGAGTCGAAATTAATACTAAAGGGAGGCACAGAAATAAACAATAGTCCAGATGCAGTGCCTCTTCGACATCTAAATGATTTGGACGTTATGGACGATGGGAAAGTCATTTTCTCAGAGCCATCTTCAAAATTCGCTGATCGAGATTGCTTATACGCAATGACGGAACATGGAGGTGATGGAAGGTATGATACCTTTATCGGCCTGTGTTTGTACTTTACGTGCTTCGTCCCACGGCAGAAGAAGTTTTATGTTGAAATTTAATGCATTTAAAGGTTGTTGTGAGGTGTTTCTTGCTATTGGGTGTATGGTATCAGTGTTTACACATTCTGTAGGGAGAGAGAGAAAGCTGAAATTAGGTTTGATATCTCACTCATTATTTATCATTGCCCTGCAGAGCTCAATTAGGCCTAGATCAAAAGCAGTGAAATAATAGAAAGCACTATACTTGATCTAGTACCATTGCGTTGCGGTATTTCGACTCAACGCAGATCACACGTTCTTAATCTTATAAACTTTTTTTGCATAGCAAAAACATTTGGAGTCCGTCAGTCCAGCTGCCTAATATATTCCAATTTCGAGGTCGCTTGCGCTGATTCGATCAAAATTTACAAGGTTCACATTACAGACTATTTTGGGTTCATGCTCTAAGAATCACCCTGGATTTCCTTATGCTGAACCCTTAAGACATTTCAAATACCAGAAGTTTTCTTAAGGTTAGTGCTATCGATGATGCATCGATAAAGTAATCTGACCTGAGACGAACATGAGCAATATTCATAAAGGCGTGAAGGCGTATGAATGAATGAAAATCGTGCTCGAAATTTGAAACATACAGGATCCAATGGGCTTATATTTATAATAGTTGCAGGAATGTTTGCGTTCCTTTCGAAAATATTCGTTAGTCTCATCTCATTTTTATTTCGGAGAGAAGTCGTTTTGTAGCATCTCAGTAGATTCTCTGATATGAAGAGATTTTACCTTAAGATGCTGAGGTAAGCAACATGATTGCCGTTTTTCTCCATTATTCTGTAGATTGTTTCCGATTTATGATATGAGTCGAAAAGCTTTCAAAGGGTAATTCGATGAAATCAATCGAAGTTTCTTTTTGGTTTATTTCGGGGTGGAAAAAGTCAAGGCAATATGCACGAGCAAACGAAACAAACCATGATGTAAAGAAGTTGTGCTTAGAAGCTCTACCGAAGAAAGCAATTTTTTTAAATGAGCCTTCTATTTTCCGATATTTACAGCGTAATCACTCATTAAGAGTTGCCCACTCAATATAAGCTTTATGGGATTTAATTAATGCACACGAAATGAAATCAACCGAAATTAATTTTCTTATAATAATTTTACGAATAACTCTCTATCGTGCAAATTATTTGCAGATTAAGCACGATTCCAAGCGTTTATAGCGGCCATTATTCACTTACGCCATTTTGTATCTAACACAGCACTTCTTAATATGTTTTCTTATTGTTCATCTTGCAGATTATTGTCATTCGATCGGAACAAACAGGAACTTCAAGTACTCGTAGATCACTTGCAGTATCCCAACGGTGTTCAGATTGTCGATGATGGCAGATGTGTCCTCTTTGCTGAGATGGGAAATCTCAGAATACTAAGGCAGGAGTTCGTGAACTTTTCACTAACTGTGATATGAAACATTGGGAAAGCGGATAATGGAATTTTAGTTTATCTGAAGCGTCTTATAGGAAACTAACCTTTAGGTATTTCTTTCTCGGAGATCTCCATTGAATGGGATAACCTAGGCGAAACCATTCGGACTTTAATTCTGACACTGTCGGCTAGTGAAAACCGAGTAGCATGAAGCTGCAACCTATTAAGTGGAAATGTGTTGTGTTTATTTGGCGTGCTGAACCTCGGAAAGCATGTTCATCACGGGATGATTAGGTAGTTGAAGCATAGTAGTTCGTGGGTTCACTAAATAATTGATGTGCACTTACGATTGGGCATCGTTTTAGGCAAATGTGATCGTTCAGCGAATATGAGTCGCAGTGGAAGCTTACAAGTTTTATTTACTAATCTGCCGAACTTCGTGACCAACTTTCATGCAGCTTCATTCGTATGCTGCTTACCTGCTATTGTTGGTGTTCTTTGTTTGGCGTAAAATTTAAAGGATAGTTCGGTTAATTTGAATCATCCTCTAAGGGTTGAATTCGCCTCAGTTCTATTTGTGAGTGCATTTGTGATTAATAGTAGGTGAAATTCCGTTGATATTCGATTGTCTTGATCTGTATGGTAACAACACTTCAAGAGCATCTGCTAATTTTATATTATTGTACATAAGTTGTGTTGTTTCAGACATTGTTTCGGGGACGGCTTCTCTCGTTATAGTATTGTTGTGGACAATCTACCAGGCTATCCGGATAATATACGTTTGTCGAGAAATGGTTTATTGTGGGTACCACTGGGAGAAGTACGTCTAGAAGATGACCACTGGATTACAACACATGGTTGGTTCAGAGATCTCATCGCAAAGGTCAGAGTTTATGGAGCTTATGCATAAGAAAGGCGTATTGGGAGTATGCATGTGTGACATAATAGGAGGGAAACAGAAGTAAAAATATAAGTTTTAGTTGAGTAAGGGAACATTAATGGAGATGTTGAAGTTGTGAGTTTAATGTGCTAAGGAATCGATTGTCTTTTTCAAATAGAGCGTAACATTTGAGTGTTCATTTTCTAAATTTAAATACTAAACAAAAATGTGACATACTATTGTTGTAGACTTGCTCATAAAGTTTTTCCTAGTACTTGAGCTATTAAGTAGCAAAGCGCTTCAAGCAAGGTGTGCAATGTTTTAATTGGCGAGAGCTGTAACTTCAACAAGTAATGCGATATGAAGCTCGCTTCATAGATATGTGCCATAAGAATCTAGGAATACTGCTACGGAATTACTCCTATGGCTTAAAGCTATTTGAGCTCTGAATAAATATCGTTGGAATCCATGCACCATAAAAACGAAGTTCGGGATGTGATGAAGCAGTGCAATAGGGAATATGGGATGATTTTTTGGGTATTTAGCGAAATTGGAATCACTATTTGAGTCTGTACTGTAAATTCCACTCGGATCGATTGTTTAACAACCGGCTGAAATATATGAATAGGGGGACGCATAGGTAAACATATGATTTCCTTCTTTGCTAATAAGAAGGGAGATGTATTTGAATGATCGTAATGAAATACTTACAGCGTTGCAGTTTCATTATCAGGCGTACTAGAAGCTGCTATATTGTCTAGTTCGGCAGTGAGAAGCAGTGAACTTATTTTCAGATGACTTCTATTTGGTCATTTTCCGCGTTGGTTGAGTGGATGAGTGGGAAACATGGTATCGTTATTGTGGTTGATCCGAACAATGGCACAATTATAAGCAGTTTGCACGACCCATCTGGCGAAACGATCAGCTCAATTTCGCAAGTAAGGAGTGAATTGTTGATTGCGTTTTAATGGAACAGTTTTTAGAGCTACTGGGTAGCGCTCTTCCCGCAATGCTTTATTTAGGTATTCAATTTGTTATATACGATATGAGGTGAGGTTTTAGGCTATTGAACGTTATATGAGACTGTTGATCGCTTAAGGACTGAACGAAGAATTCGCATTTCAGCACAATGCGAGAAATTTTAGTTATCCATCACATTCGTTGAGGATAGAATGAGTGTTAACAAATAAGTGAGGAGCTATCCCCGCAGAAATAAATCAGTCATTGCTATTTATGGCAATAAAGGTTTAGATGTTAAAAAGGCTCCTCGTGGGCGGCCTGTTATCGTATCAGTTGAAAATTCCACAGCAGTACATCTAAAAGACGGCGACGTCAGATAAATTGTGTGACTAACGAAATGATCGAAGCAATGAAAAAGCGCCAAGTAAAATATAAAAGGGGTTCAGTTGGGGCATATTCTCGTGGGCGATTTCATCCTCTCTCAGTTCTACAGGTTGAGTTGCAGTTGTCATGGATAAAGTGGTTTCTCAATTTTTCCTTCTTTTTTCACTCCGCATTATTCGTCGAGATAAGCCTCCAGTATTGGCTGATAAGAAATTAATCAAGTACGATATTTAGAAAATCTCGAGAAATGCAAATATATTTGTATTTTATATATTCTTCTAATTAGTGTAATTTTTATTGTTCGAATATCGTAATCTGAATGAAAAATTTCGGTGTCACTTATTTTTCATTGTGGTAAATGAATTCTCTAGTGGATTTACTATCAGTCGATATTGTTTGACTAAATGCCACATATATTATATTTATTTCCGGTCGGCAATAATTAACCCAGAACGTAAATAAGAAGCGAATGTTTCAAACCTCAATAGGAGTATATCGTTGGCAGTATCGGAAGATGTTCATGACATTTGGATGAATTACGATGATTTCTATGAATTTCATCTTTTTGAACAATTTTAGGTGATCGATATTGACAACGGAACATTGCTGTTAGGAGGTGACAGTAACGCGTTTGTGCTAAGAGTACAATATTGAGTAAATTGCTGCACTCCTCGTATTTCATATTTGATGATGCTATGGGATCATATCGCCTCTTCTCGTCGCTTATTGATCTTTTTCGTTTGATTTCTACTGTTGTCGTTATTATCTCCGCATCACTTAGAAGTATTTTCATCTTTAATTATAATTCTCTGATGGTAGGGAGAGAGTAGACTAGGCGGAAAGAGGGCGAGACGGCGGAAATAAGAAAGGGACTATTTTTCAGTTAGCTTTTGCTAGTTTTTCCACGGCTTTCGAGCGTTTCTTAGTTGTCCAAATCCTTTTATTATTATTCCATCATTAAGATTTCATGTACGATAATAGTGGTATTTAATCAAGCACATTTGTTCTGCTTCGTAGGAGGGAGTATGTGGAAAAGGTTACACTCGTCGCTAACCAGTAGCTCCGAAATAAAGAGGAGGAGAAACGAAACTTATAGAAACTTTTTTCAAATACTACGAAATATTGTTCTGGGATAAGGCATAGCCCGTTAACTAAATCCAGATGTGTTAAGCCATCAGGGAATCGTGGATTTTCATATTCGACGGCATGCGGTCGCTTCAAAGAGGTTCTTTTCCTACTTAGCTTACACGTTTTTTTTTATTAGACCACGCAGTACGCATTAACTGAAAGTTTCGAAGAATATACGTCAGCGGTTGGGGGAAGGCTGAGAAATTGCATATCTCGGATTTTCTTATTTTCTCATGGGGGAGTGATTATCGCCGGTAGTCGAGCGGATAGATTTGATAGCTTTAAAGAAGTGCCGTTTTTAGAGAGGGTACGGATTTTCCTCAAGATAAACTTTATATGTATGGAAGGAGAAAACACAATTTTCTTGACAGAAAAGAAAAATTAAGGTTTTTTAAGAACTTGGAAGCTTTTCTTCAACGGTGTGGAGAGGGAAATTTCGTTGAGAGGATTCTGACCTCTTCAATCGTCTTCTTTTCCTCTCTTCTTCAATGTGTCATAACGTTCGTAGTTTCTAGTGAGGAGATGTTTAATGACAATATCAATGCGAATAATTGTTCGAATTTATTGCGATTGTTTCGCTTCACATAAAGAAATGCCCCATATGCGCATGAGGATATATCGCAAATATGATTAGCAGCGATGAAATACGCGAACATCTACTGAAACGAGAGTTATATTTCCGATCATCTCTTACATCGTTTTCGTTTCTATTCATATCGTTGGTTAAATAAGAGCTTAGAATAGCTATCTATATCTCTCTTATTGTATAAATTATTCATCTTTCATAATGCAAAATAAGTGCTAAAGTTTATGGATTATATCGTCGATTTCGGCGAACGCTAAATCGATATTAGCTGATGAATTTTTTGTCTCTATATATATATCGAATTTCATAGCCTTCGCTCAAATGAGGTAAAATTTGCTATCGAGATTGCTAAATGATAGCGATCCGAAATTCGTTTTCTTGGATTATCTCTGGAGAGTTCATTTATTTCCATATATTTCATTACAAAGAGCGAAAAGCGTTAATAAAATTAGCGCATCAATTATGGCCTATGAGCATTTTTCTTGATTCAAGGAATTTCTTCAAGTGAGTGGTGAAGCACTCCTCGATGAAGGCGGCAATACCCGAACTTTTGCACTTCTATATACGTAAAGCAATTACCCCCACGATTTCTAGCTGATATATAATTTAAGCAATAATGCATTCATATCTTAACTCAGTCGATCGCTTGTGCGAATCAAACAAAAGGTGTTTTCTTTTTTGTGATTTGGACGGTGCGAAAAGGTATCCCGTCAGGATCCACGTTGTCGTCCACAATCCATTCACTAGAGTTGAATGGGATAGGAATTCCTCAGCCTGGAAGTTCGAGACCTCTCCGAAACTCCACGAAGCGCCCTGATTATTGGATCACTTTGACTATCAAGAGCTTCCAAAGAATCCCAGCTATCTCTAACCTCAGAGCTGTTCTGAAAATCCCTGAAGTACTCCACTTGCCGTACAGAATCCCCAGGATCACATCTTTGAGAGGGATTTTGCACGTTTCTCCGATTACTCCGACGACAAGTTTAACGTCGCCATTGCAATTCGAACACGGGGGCAGAGAAATGGGCGTAATACAATAGAGCATGGAAAAACAGATATCACTGAGAGATGTGTAAAAAAGGAATCACTGCGTGGTCGCTTCATAGAGCGGCAAAAAATAGATTGGGACCGGAGTATTATGCTGCTAAAACGGTAGACATTAAGCGTATGATGTTCGGCAATTTCGAATACTTCAGGTGCGGAAACTTGGGCAGCCTCAATTTATAATTCGTGAGCTCCCGACGATTGCCGGAAGACACTTGATGTTGTTCGATGAAAGAAGCAACAATTCCCTTAAGAGTCTTGCAAACATATCTTGGCTGCAGGATGTTGACCGTGTTGGAATGCTGTAAGGGCCATCAAAGAGGGAGATGGAGCCCTGTAGCCGTCGTCCTTCGTAACCGTTGTTAACTTAAGTGGTTCGGAAGCTGAAACTGTTGAGCGGAAAGGGAGGGCATTACAAATGTTTTCTGATGCGAATTAACAGGAAAATGGATGTTAACTTGATGACACAAGTTAACATCCGTGTGAGGACCTGTCATTTTAACACTAAAGTGTACACCGGTGTGGGGAAGTGGTAACGTTTTTGACGAAATTCGGCTTTGGCGTTATCCGGAATGTCTTCGTCAGAAGTCCGAAAACCCGAACTCGGACTCCATTTCTGGGTATCATTACTTTACAGACATCAGTGGGACGAACGCAAATTTCTCAGCCGAGATTAAAAGATTTGAAATATTCAGCCTCTTCCTCAACGCTCGACGGTAAGAGTTCTGGGACCGCTGTAGAGCTAATAAAATTTAGGTTTGATCTTAAGGCGAAAGTCAAGATTCAATAATAATAAAACTGCGCAGTTGTGATTTGAAGGTGGGACATTTTATCGTTTGTTTAGCGAAGTTTATGTGGGTGGTTTTGTGTCACCTGGTCGGTTGTGTGTTGCTTAGATAGGTATTGTTGGCTTACAGGTCAATGTACGATTTTTCTGAGCCGCCAAGAGGTTGACTTGGCTGTGTGTACTCTGACTCTACGTCCGAGTGTGATACGGCTAAGTGTGGCGCATTTGTCGGAGAGCGTGACGTCGGAGCATTTCTTTTCGGAACTCAGTTGACCCACCGAAAAGGCGACTATTTCATTGCCTAGTTATCCTTAAGTTCAAAATATTTATTGTCGTGGAAAATAGGGGTGTAATATAATAGCAGCTGGCAGTAACAACAGTAATAAACAATATGAAATATGAGTAAACGGTATTGGTAACGATTACGGAAGCTAATGTAAAAACAGGTGACAGCCGGTAATTACAGTTAGGTATAGCACTAAGTATAACTTGTTTAGAATCATTGGATGCAGTGAAAAATTGAGATTGTAAGCGGTTCTGCAGTCATAATAAGAAAATTAATGATCAGTTGTTCTGGTTATTTGCCCAATATACATATGTATATCTATGACTCTGGAATACTATTTTCGAAAGAGCGAAAATCTTAACGTTCAAGGTGAGCAGTGGATGAACTTGAAATGTCATGTTGGTTGATTAAAACCTTTTCTGTCGAGACGCATGAAGTGTCTAATAAGAGTTTGGGAGGTCGACACTAAATAGATGAGACTATGATCCGATCATGTGAGTCGTCCGTCGATCGCAAGTCCATAAATTTCATTTTTTTTTGCCAACTTGCTCATCATTGCGCGCAATTCGTGTGATGTACGTTTCTTCAATTTTTTTTTTACATTGTGACGTCTTTGAAACGATATTGTGGCTTTAAGCGTATTCAGATATTACGGCACCCATTTGTGACGCAAAAACCTTCCACTTATATATTGAAAGACATTTGCATTATAAGTATTCTAGGGAGCAAATGAATTTGCGCATCATTAAGAAGCGCAAATGTCCAAGTGTGCCTTGAATGAATCAGTACGATCAGTCGTTTCTACGTCAACGTTTCTTTTTTTTTGTTTTTAGCGAGGAGGGTGCCAGCGATTCGGTGGCATCAACAAGCCCACGAAAGCGGGCATTTGACAGTCACTCTAGCGGTTAAACTAGCAACGAACCCGTTGCGTGCGTGCTGTTAGCGTTTTTTGGAGGCGCATCACGTTCAGCCCTCCAGCCACCTTCACCGAGGTTGGCAGCAATGGTAGTTCGACGAAATCAGCGATTTTGGCTTCTGAATTGTTGTGTGTCTCCTCAATCAGAGGTATGTTGTCATTGTTGCTTGGTATATATTTACGTTCATTGTTGCTTTTATGCAGGAATTCGAAGAGGTTTTTATCGGTTAATGCGTGCTGATGAATTTGCTTGCTTGATCGAATAATTGAAAAGGTTTTTATGAAGTCATCGCTGTTTGAAGATTTTTGAAAAAGAGCGTTGTGCTGAAGTTAATTGTCGGTTTCCTTTTTTTCCCCTCCCCCAAAGTTATTTTCCGAAGAATCAAATAAAAGACGTTCGTACTTAATAGCTGCCAAGTGATATTTTATTCCTCTGAACGTCGATATGCTAATCTTTTGGGTTACTTCCTAAGTTTGTTATTGTTAAACTGTGAACATCTATGAGGCATCTTCTTCTATACCCTTTCTTCTTTGCATTGGGAAAAAGCATTAACCTGCAGCAATGTTTCCAACAACTAAGCTCTTCAGTCACCAAAGCATCATTTGAACAGTGAATAATAGCCGATCGTTGAATGCGTAACTAACTCTTGCAGTAAAATTCTGCATTTCATGCCATTGATGCACTTTACCTCAAAGAGTCGCACTATGAGGCGTTGATGAACATTTTCAGAACCCTCGAATACAAGTTTCTCTTGCATTGTTTAAGCAGTCTTAGCAGGTGGGGGAGAGGGGGGGGGGGGGAATGTCTGTCCTTTTTCTGGAGATATGCAGGAACGAATTCGGAAAAGAGCTATGCGCTGCTTTCCCTCTCCCACCCTCTCTCTCCACGCTTTCTGCCTTTTCTCTCATCTCTCCGTAGCAGGTATTATTCTCTGATCAGTAGAGCCGTTGTCATTGTGGCATTCGAAATCAAAGAAATTTCGCTTCCGCAGTCTTCTTTCAACGATGATGTTGAGATTGTTTCAGATCGCAAAAGTACGAATAGACCGCTCAATGATTGGCCGGCCAACCGATTTTCGGCATATTGGCCACATGGGCGCAAATGATCTCAATTCATCCTATAACGTAAATCTTTTTTATAGCAGCATAGTTTTTCTCGTTATTTTCATTTTTCATTTATGAAGTCGATTTCCATTTTATAGTCATCGAAGATTTGCTTCTGTTCGCAGTTTAACCATTTGTATTCCTCGGGAGTTTGAATTCGCTGTTTTCTGAAGAACCACTTTCCCCATATTAAAACTGCTCTAATAAAATTTGAAAATTCATCGGAATCTTACAATATTGACTATGAGTGCATTCGTATTACAAAGACAACTGGGCCGAAAGGGGAGATCGAGATTAGGGAAATGGCATCGATATCGAGCTTTGGCCGTCGCATATTCGTGGTGTACAACCGCATATGTCGAACACTGATATATGATTAGGTCGTTTCGGTCCCCTCTTCCTCTGATCATTCGCTTCATTCGTCGTTTGGTATTGCTTACTGCGCGGTCGGTTTGAAGAGAGCTTCGACCAGACCATTTGGCTTCGTCGTACCTGTTCACACCAACCACGGGCCTCATAGGGACAAGGGTGGTAGAGCAAGTCAGAACTCACCTTTTGAGTGGAACAATGATGAATCGACTCATCGGTATGCGGCGGGCAGGACACGAGCCTGAATTCTAACCTTCACGCTACCTTGCATCTTCACATAAGCGGAAGCATAGGCGAAATAAAGGGATAATTATAATGGATGCTTCGTCGATTAAAGTAAATAAGTAAATAAAGTCATAATATATGCATCTAACATCATGAGGAAGTTATTCCAGATCACTAAGTGTGTGTTAACGGTGTTTCCTTAGAAAGCTTCTTTAATATAATTTTTAATGTAAGGAATAAAAAGATTCGACGAGACGTACATTGCAATCTGCCTTTTTCATTGTTTCATTTCTCCTTCTTTGTTTGATATAATTTTTTTGTTCCGACACGTCAGATGAGCTTTCGTGTAAATATTTGACTTAGCAGAGTTTATGCTCAGTAATTCTCTACTCGTTCATTTGCCGTTAAGTAAATGATTTCGCATCACAACAGTGTGGAAATGATTTATTACAGATGATCGAGGAGCAAATTCTTTATGATATACGTGTGGAACATCTCGTAGTAAATGTTATCACCTACGTACGGGATTTTGCTTGTTGTTACAACATTGTGGACGGATCCGTGTTGTGTGCGCATTTCTGAATCATGCTAATGCGCGGACGTGACTAGCAAGTGCTATGTTTATGCTGTTTGACTTGGTTGAAGACGCTATTGTTGAAGGCTGCTATAACAAGAAGTTGTTATTGTTCTAGACTGCCAAAACAAGAAGTCAATTTCTTGTGAAGAATTTAATCAAGCCTTTGGGATCACTGCAGCTTTTGTAGAGGCTAGGATTGGCATTCTTTGATGAAGTTCCTAATGTTTCCTGCTAACTCTATCATAACTTCGTATATTTTGAATCTACTCGCATTCTACTTCGAGCTTTCTCATCTTTGTCCATCCCATTAGCCTAATTTGTCCCCACGGTGATTCACTGAAATAGTGGATAACTTTTTCGAAATCTTATTCAAGTTCCATGTGGCGTTTACATTCTCTATCTCAATTATTCGAAGGAAATGGATCGGCGGTAAAAAGAAATTATTGTTGCCGGAGTTCCACCGATTTCCGCTGTGACACCTCAACGTGGCAGATTCAGTGTTTTCGATGAGGCTTCTTATGCAGTGCAATACGGTGGTGATGAACTTGCGTGGCATTACATTAATATATATAGGTTTTTAATTAAAATTAACGTAACTGTTTAGCGGATAATGGCGTCATTTATTCGCCTGTATTGGAAACTTCATTCACTCGGGAACTTTCTTCCTAAAAAATGCCTTTAGCAGTTTACTTCAATTACCAATTGGTGAATCCATGATTGGCGATTGCATATTAAATCCGGTATAAACTGGAATATTTGTCGTTTGAGAACGATATTTGTGTTGAGAGAACGGCGCTGTTTTTTTTTCTAAACGATTACATCTGCCGTCGATGCGCTTGTAGGATCCTTCGATGGGAATGTTTACAAACGATTACTTGTGTGATTTTTAGTCAGATCGTAGAAGCGTTTTTTTCTTCGAGTGATGTTCACTGTTGTGTTTGGTGTCGAAATCGGCGAATATTTCATCAGCTTCGTTGTTCGTTGTTTGCTGTTTGTTGACTGATTCGGTTGCTTACGGATTGTATATCGATAGATACATCTTTGTATTTTATTCTACGAGAAGAAATTGTGTTGATTTCTTATCGATTTGCACTATGGAAGGATATTTTTTCTCAGTGAGAGTTTCAGATGAGCGGTGATGACCTAAGATGATTTGTCTATTTTATTTACTGGTAATTTCAGTTTTTTCGTCAGTTATCTTGTAGATGTTTGCTTCTTCATGAAAGGAGCTTAGATGTTTCTTTCTAAGCGTTTCTTTGTGAAATTTGTTTCACCATACTTCTATGACGATACGAAATGTGGACATTTCTTGCAGGTAGAGGCAGTTAGTTGTCTTCTCAGGTCGAAAGGAGACGATGTTCACTCCCTACCTGTTCCACATCATTTGCGTGCGAACGATATCCCCATTAGAGGTATTTTCCTCACCTATTACATTAAAGGTGCAAATTCATTCTTGAAAGCGGTATAGCTCCCCACTTTTCCATTCATGTTGCCGGCTTCTGCATGATGGGGAGGTACGCTGTTTCGCTTTCCTTTCGTATCGGAGCTCTCCTTATCCACATCAACATGTCATACAGTGTATATCACCACTTTTTGAAAAAAAGAAACTGTGAGTAACCTCTGAGGCATGGTAATAATATTTCTTTGCAAGAGGGCCTTCTTGAGACGATCTTTTGTACCATGTTGTTTCCTCATGCTGTTCACGTCCTTCGGAAAAAAGAAAATTTATTCCATTCGCATTACGTATTTACTCGCCTTACCCGCCCACTTCTTCGCACTGCCTCAGCTCTCCCTCTACCTTTTAATTCACCTCGTTTTCCCGTTTCGCTTAGTTCTGAGACCTAAGAGGGTGTATGCTGTCGTTTGACACTCGTAGAGGTTAAGGAGTCAAATTGGACACCAGTCTGGTAATGAAAGCCATATTTCTTAAGCAGGGTAACCCGAATTTCTACCGTTGTACTTAACCTATTTTCTATAGCTATAAATTGTTTAGCAGTCAGCGAGAATCGGTTATGGTTGAAATATTAACCAGTGAATGTTTATCGATTGTTGTGAAGGGAAAGGGAAAGGTTTGGGATGGGGTTTATCTTAATGCGCTAATGCATATAATTTAATTTAAGTGATTGTTAACGTTTGATGAGTGTCTCTTGCAGCTTCTTGAATAATCATTTTCTGTGGATGGTAATTGATTCGAAGAGCGAGCTGACTAGAAACGTCCGATACGATACTGGTGATATATATGCAGTTACCTTTGCGATATATGTGCTTTTCAGTGCAGCAAAATGCGATGCTACGTATGCGTTGACGCTTCTCGTCGACATTCGTCCATTCATGTTCGTTAGGAAAGCGCATTTTTTATTTTATGAGGAACATCATCAACTTGCAACGCCTAGCAAGACTAGGCATCGTTTTTTTCTCTCTCCTTTATGGGCAACGAACGCTTGACGCCATTCTCACCTGCGTTACGCAGCTTGAATGATGCATTCTAGTAAGGATGTCGTTTTAATTCCTATCTTAAATCTGAAAACGCCTGTATAAAATCTGTTCGACTTTAATTCAGTCATATTGAGTCACTGATCTTGAGTACCACTTTGCTCATGACGGGAAGTCTCGTTCAGTGTAAGGAGGCTACTGAATATATTTGTTTTCAGTGGGAGGGAGGAGATTTCATATTGCATTGGTGGTCGTCCTACGTTTTGATCGTATTTGCTCTTCATTGAAACTGTCTCCGTAGATGAGTGTGGCGCAACGCGTTTTTTAGCAGGGTACGTTTTTAGAGGTCGCCTTTCATCTGTTTGTTCAGCTATTGTGTTTATGTGTTATTCAATTCGTCTATATAATATATGTGTCATGCGTCTTCCTATTCAATGTTCACTTCGTTGTCATACAGGTTCGTTTTCATTTCATCTTTCTGTTATAGCGGTTGTAATTCCCCTCTTCGAGGTCCTGTGTAGCTGAACAGCTTTGCGTGGCTATCTGTGCTGTATTGAGAAGAAATATGAATGGAAGAATTCTTTTATTGTATTTTCCGCAGGCGGTTTTCTATTCTGCCCTGTACAACGAATCAGAGGTCCGGTCTGTGGATGCAGGGTTATACTATGCATTGTAAACTGCAGAATGATTCCGCCAATCGTTTATGCGTGGATTCGTGGAGAACTGCTTTGCCGCTCCTAACTAAAGTGCAAAAATTGTTCTTCCTCGATACTCGTGGAAGCTTTATCGTGTAGATGAGATGTGTTAGCTTCTTTAGTAATTCTAATGAATGAGAGAGAATGAAAGAAAAAACATGAAGAAAGTGATTTCTGAATCCCGAATTGCCATACTTTGCACCGTGGGGAAGGGGACGGTATAGTTATTAGAGCAACTGTTTAAACGAGTGGGGAAGGGGAAGGTTGGGAGACCGACTCATTTTTGATTCTGAATGCTTCACTACCTATTTTCATTGGTTGTAATTAATTCCTTAAAAGGCTTGAAATTCACTGCGTCTTTGAATAAGAAGAGGACTGCAATTGCGATTATATTTGAATTTTGAGGGACTTTTGCATATTGTTTATTTGAAACGCAGCAACATTCTTCACCACATTTCGTATTTTATTCAGGTGAATATCATATTTCTTCACACTTATTAAAAGTTACGTTCGTACGCTTCTTTTTCATTCGCACCTTTCACTTTATACTTTTTTTCAACCTCATTTTCAACTGTGTTATTGATGTTTTTGCGGTTATTTCCATTCATTCTTGAGTTGGAACTTAAATTCTTTGGCGTTGGTTTTTTTTTTTCGCTGCGACGTACTTCATTTTAGTCGACATTTTTTGATTGGGCCGTAAAGGAACTTAATCGCTGAGAAATTATGTGATAGGGATGAAATTTTACTGATCTGTTGCCATCGATCAGTTGATTAATCGATTGATCAGTCGATTGATTGATTGATTTGATTGTCTGATCATCGCATGAATGCTTTTGTTTTACTGGATTTTTTTCGCAGCTATATAATGAACAATTGGTGTGGAATATTTTAGTAATTTATGGAAAGATGGTCGATATTGCATTAGGAAAGGAATCAGCTATTTATTGTCATATGATAGATGTACTGAGTTGAACAATATTGTGCACTTATTATGCTCACTATGAAATTTGCATCGAATCGTCATTTTTGCATATTTATTTGGGAAATCATTTGCATATTTGCGCCGAATTATTTTTATTTCTCAATATTATATCGTTGTATAGAGTGTATATTATATTTCTATGAATAAAGTTTGACAAGCTTAACGCCAATAATCAATGATCTTTTGCATTACTTCGCATTGGAAACATACGGCGTATTGCGTACACTGAGATGAGCGCCGGTCGATAATTAGTGTTTGTTTCTGGAATCATTCGCGAGCAGTGTTCATGGATTGGCTTTTTCGAAAGAGAGATGGATGACATCGTTTAGGTGGGAAGAGTACTTGTATTGCATTGAGAGGATGTTCCGGGAAGGATACGCTCTGTTGGCTATGAAAACACGCTCTGTTGGCTATCCGTCCTAGTCGTACTCTGACATTTTTTTTTTTGGAGTGTGGTGGTGGAAAATAGGCTGGGAATGACAATGGAAGCTCCGATAAAGTGTTTTTTGGGCTCGAATTTATCGGAGAAATCCAGGACGAACCGAATCCTGAAACGTTTCTATTTGGCGAGCCACAAAAAATGGCCAGAATTGTTCAAATTGCATACGTGAGTCCGTAAATTCGACGAAAACGTCCAAAACGTCCAAGGTTGTGATGAGGAAGGAAAGTTTAAGGTGTTTTTTTTTTCAGCCAAGAAGTTCTGAACTTAAAGAGTCAAATTTATTCGAGAGGTTGAACAACGGTAATAACCATCCATTAATTAAGTGGTTCTTCATCTTACAGTGGTGCAAATGAAGAAGGCAGCTAAATAGGACAAAGTTCTTAACGAACGGTAAGCAAAGGAGAGCTGAGTAGGTGAATCTTCACTAAGAAGTTTCATTAACCTCGTCATTCTGTGAAGGTCATATGAAAGAAACCTGTGGGAAGCTCATTGGCGTTTAAAGGGTTTTGCCATCGACGGATCGGAAAAAGGACGGTGATGCTGAAAAACCTTCTTTCTCACCCTGCCTATACAGAATTCCCGCATATTTTGCCTTCAGCCATGCCTCACTTCTGAAGCTTTTCGCTCACCTATACATTCAATGAGAGTAGTGACACTAGGCTAAATTAAAATACTTTAAATTGTCGCAATTGATTCAATGAGTGTGCATTTTAATGTGCTTTGATAGGGTTTTCGTGGCACTTTTCCTACGCTTAAATAGAATGTCCGTAGAATGGGGCATAGGAGAGAATAAAAAGAAAGAAAGGGAATTGAAACTAAGCGTTTCTGAACGCTTTCACGAATCGATTTCCCATATTTAATTCTTCATAACTAGGAAACCATTGTTTAAGCTTATCCAAGACGTTCGTTCAAGCTTATCCAAGACGTTCGTTCAAGATTATCCAAGACGTTCGTTCAAGCCGTATCCATGATCAAACACTCATCGCTAGCCACTGAAGTGTTCCGTTGATGGAATTTCATATAATTGTTCATCGTCAATATTTGGGGGAGGGGAGTCTACTTCACGTTGGCAAGATTCCAATCGTATAAGACGCATCACATCACCTCAACGCTAACGCATTCTAAAGCGCACGTTTTCTATAGCATTCATGCCTATCTGTCTTCTCGGTTTGCTTGAATGGTATAGCAATGCGGATGTAGAAGGCCTATATTCTTTATCGCTGAATGGGAATGGGGGAGATGGGAGGTTATATTCATAAAATTATGCTCATTCCTAGTTAATGTCAAGCGGTGAGCTTAATTTCCAATTGATTATAGAATCTTCACAGAGGTTATGCATATGTATGTGGTGGTGGTGCTATTGATTGAATACTATGCGGTATTGAATGACATATTTTTTATTGCCTCTTCTCATATATATATATATATATATATATTGTCGTTTAACTTTTATTAACGTCCTTAAGTACCACAAATTTTTTTCTTTAGTCTCAATTGCTCGTCATGAATCGTAACGAGAAGTTCATTTGCTCGACTAGTCGCTTGTTTAGGAAAAGATCGGTGAGAAGAATGAAACAAAAAATGCTTTCCTATTATGTTATATTTCCGTTAATATCATTGAACGACAAGAGGCTATCATAGCTGAACGTAGAACTTGAGAAGTAAGAGGTAAGGGCGATGGTGCAAGGCTTACAAGTTCAAATGGAGGACGACGGTGTCGATGGAATCTTTATCGTGGGCAAAAATATCGCCGTACGTAGTGATCGACCGGCACTTACAGACGCCGAAAAAGAGGCGAAAAAATTACGCTGGAAGCAAAAACTACAAAATGTGAGATGTGTTGTGGCACCAATGGTCGATCAAAGGTACTATTCCACAGTTGAATTGTCATAAATATTAGCATTATATTGCAGCATTATGATTCATTATGCGTTATCGTAAATAGTAATGAATAGGATCTACAAGATTATCGATCATATCGTAGAAATTTTCCATCGTTCAGCAGTTATTAGCTGAAAGCCCACTAAATTATCTCCTTATATGGAAATGAGCCAAGCTAACAAGAAATAAAGAAAGAAATTCGAAGCAAATCGACCGGAAACTCTAAAAAAGTGGGAATTTTTTTCATTTATAGGCTTAAATACGCACACTATGGCATCATTTAAAAACATTATCATATAGCAATTGTAACGATTGGAATTGCTCCCGCATAGTTATATAACTATGAGGGTACGAAGAGAACGCTTGAGAGCTCATAACGACTTTAATCTAGAGGAGAACTTGGAACTTCACATAGTTGACCAACTTAACTCTGCTTAGACGAATGTAATGCACGAATGAGTGAGCCGACGACTGATGTGATGTTGATCTGACGACGTTTATAAATGAGTAGTTTGGGAAACTTGATATTAATACTGTGTTGACCAATAGGGAGAGGAAATTCAGCAGTGGAGATAAGGCACCGCAAAGTGTTGCTCATTACAGAGAGAGAGAAGTTCACGATATGAAAGCTTAGTACGTCGTGTGTGCAAAACTGCTTTTCTTCAAGATCACGTTCTAGATGACGAAAGTACCTACGACGAGAAGTGGGACCATGAAACTTGAGGACTTTTTCCACTAAACTTGAGGTGCTTTTCATGGAACTTGAGGTACTTCTTCATCTTTTTTTTTCCAGCGAACTAGCTTTTCGAATGATGATGAGGCAACATGGAGCTGACCTTTGCTTTTCGCCAATGATACACGCTCAGCTTTTCGTGAAAGATCTCACCTATCGACGTTCGGCGCTATCGTCGTGCCCATCGGATCGGCCATTGGTAGTGCAATTTTGCGCGAACGAGCCACATATGCTGCTGACGGCGTGCTTGCTAGTCGAGGACATTTGTGATGGTGTTGACCTCAATCTTGGCTGCCCACAACTCATTGCTAAACGCGGCCATTACGGCGCTTACTTAGAGGTTATTGTTGCCTAACTTCCCGTTGTTCCGTCCATTCGGATGAGCAGCAAATTATGCTTATTCAGAGTAAACCCCGGGCAATCCCTGTCCACTCTCACCACCTTTCTTCGTTGAAGATGGTTCTAAGCAGAATTATACATTTACTTGAAAACTCAGTAAAACGAAGAAGGCAAGCGAAAAAAAAGAAGGAAAATAAAGGTCGGATGAGAATTTCTGAACAAATACAAAGAATAAAGCAAAATTATTTTATCGGAATAGATATTTTGATTGGGTGCATTTCTTGAAGTAACTTGACATCGTTAAGTGCAAATAAAGGAATTAATTATCTCATAGAAATCTGAAGAGTTGTATATCTACGAAAAATCGATCGTTTAAAATGAATGTAGATTTCAAGAGAAGGAACTTTTTTTTAAATCATAGTTTCGGAAAAGATCTGCTCATAAATGAGCATATTTCATCTCAAATGTGAATAAAATCACGCCGATAAAATGCATCCGTCTAAGGTAATAAGTTTCACTTGATTAATTAAATCTACAACCACAATAAAAGTGGAGAATCATTTATCACATAATTTCACTCGTCAATATTCTCGAGATCATTATAATGCTTCCTCGAAGTGAGACATTTGAAAAGCATTTTCTCTTCTCAATGAAAAATAAGATCCTAGCCTCCGGAAATTCTCATTTAGCTATTTCAATTATATTTTTCGCCTAAACGATTATCAGAAGGAATTCGTCTTAGTTTGAAATTTTGCCGATTTAGTTTGAGATAGATAATTCAAAAAGTCAACGCCATGAATTTTCTTCAAAAAAAAAAAAAAAAATTGAGAGATCACTATTTATGCATGGGAAAACACATATTCCTCATAGATAATGAGAAAAGGATTTTTTTCTTTTTTTGTTATTCAGAGCAGCTAGAAACGTTCGTTGGGAATTGTTAAATTTGCCGGAAAAATTCTCCGATTTCCGTCGTGAAATATTTGGAAGTTTAATTTTTTAAGTTGTTCTACAATGGCGTTAATCGGTCGACGAGACTGATTATCAATTAAATCTTTAGATATTTCCGCAATCCTAAATAATCACTCGTTTTCTCTCTCGGTAAAGCCTGTCGACATCTGAAATCTTTAGGAGTTTGTAATATTGCCTTTAGTGCTCGTGGAGGGGGGGGGGGGGGGGGGGGAGGGGAGGGGGAGTATTCAATTTAAGTTGTTAAATGTACATGCACGATGAGCGTATCTAGACTTTTCTTCCTTAATTCATCTCTCAAATTTTAGGTATCTTTGAGAAGTGGCACATTTTATATAGGCTCTCCGTTTGTCAGTTGTCCAGAATTAATACGCAAAAGAAAATTACCTTGACATTTTGTTTGATTTGAGCAACAATGTTGGCTTCAAAAATTTTCCAGCATTAACAAGACCAACAATATTTTTTTTATTGTGAAAGTCGATTGAGCTCGCTTTACACTGCACTCCGGCTCTCATTAATGTCAAACTATATCCCACTGAGAAACCTTACTTAGGTTTCAATGTTTCATTCACGTCAAGCGCTTCAGTCTGCTATTTTCTTGTGAAGAGGGAGGGAGGGGGAGGAGAAGACAAAGGTGATATCTGATTTTGCACATGTCATATTTAAAATCCAGTATATTTTTCTTATCAGGAGGATTTGGATTTGGTATGTGAGATGGTTTCATTGGTTCATTCGCACTGTCGAGTACCACTGTCATGCAAAATTCGCATATTGGAGGAAATCGGCAAAACAGTCAGCTATGCTAGGTTGGATTTGTTCATTTGCTGTAATGTTCTTTTTTTGCCTCATGTTAAAGCTTTTGTTAACTCTGGGTTGGAGTCAAGTTTCCTTGATAACCAACAATGAGTTGACGTGACTTAGACCCCATCTTATCACAAGGTAGCCTACCCAACTTTTAATCTTTCACTCTTAAGAGTCGCTCTAAGATGTGCTAGGAAGATGTGCTAGGACTGGAGTATCGAGCAATAGATACATACACATCGTTTTTAAATGCTAATGGATGCAGGTATTTGCAAGTATACATGCGCATACTTGTGCTGGAGACACATATACAGTAGAACCAATATGAATAAAAACTAGATCATTTCGCGTTATGGCAAATTGAAGTATAAGGAAGTGATGCTGCTACTATAAGCAGATCAACTTGCTTAAACGAATGGTCTGTCCTCATGCTTGCGGGTCTACGGTTCCCATCAAAATAACGAGTTACAGTGTGAACGAGATTGCTTTGTGGATGTAAGTAAGTAGGATCACTTCGAGGATTATGGAGCGATGAGCGCTGAGTAGGGAAAGAGGCTAATCGGATGGTAGAACATTGCATAAATTCAGTTGCAAAAAATCTGTTTAGATTGCTTAAAGTTGCGCTTCGTCACAATAATAAATTTATTGTGTATACGTAATGTGTCACTTCCATTTTTATATGTTTATCTCTATACAGCAGAAAAAAAAGCCGGAGAGGCGAATGATGAGAACATTAGAACAAGCCGTTCGACCTTCCGTAGATATATCTGTGGAATGGAAAACGTTATTGTTTGCGAATAGGAGGTAGAGTGCAAAGATAAAAGCTTTATGCCGCTTGGTCTGCGATCACTTCAGTTATCGCTATTCTGCATCTGCAGTAGTAGTTGTTTTTAAATGATGAATACAACTAGGAGGACGTGAAGGGCGGTATAGGAGGTGCATCAACTTGTAAGTTTCTACTGCTAATTTTTCAAAGCATTTGCAGAGCGCTAGAAAAGGCGGGCGCATGTATGTTGACTGTTCATGGGCGAACCCGACAGCAAAGAGGAGCAAGTACAGGGCTCGCAGATTGGGATGCAATTCGAATCGTTAAACGCGCAATTAGTATTCCATTGCTAGCAAACGGAAGTATTCAGGTTCATTGTCACTTTATGCGCATACGTGAATGGTTTTTTTTTCTTTTTCTTCACAGCGATAGTTTATGATATGTCAGAGTTTTTTGCCTATGAAATAACCATCGAAATTACATTTAGAGGCGTCGTTTCTTAAAAATATATTCTTGCCTTATGAAAGTACGATGAAGAATTTCTTTTCCTTTTTAAATTCATATTTATACATTTTCCCGCTAACGGATATTACAACATTGAAAGAAAAGGCGAACAAATACGCTTATACATAACTATCTACATGAAAAGCCTTTATTTTCATTCAGATTGTTCAAAGAAATATAAGTTCACCTTACATAGGAGATAGTTTTTTTTTCCAGAAGGTTTCAGTTATTCTATCACACCTCACGGAAGTTCTATTTTTAAGTGAAAGTGAATTCAGAAGTATACCGGAAAAGCTGAATTTCTGTCTCTAATGATATATGTGATTTGTTTGAGTGAAAAAATGAAAGTCATGGGGATCCCTAGCGCTGATTCCAGGAAGGGGATGGAGGGGATCAATTGATTCTCGGCGGATTTCAGTTTCGGGAAACTTTTTTCATACTATTGAAATTAGTTGTTGCTGTTACCTCGTTCTGATTATCCACACCAAACTGAAACCCTATAAAGTGAAATGAGAGAATTTATAGCGAGGATGAAAGTGCAAATTTGGTTGAAGAGAAAATATACGGCAATGCTTTGCAATTTCAAAATTCTCTTCATTATTTCAGAAATTGTCTGTTACAGATGCCTGATGATGTGGAGCGATGCTTGAAGATGACTGGAGCGAACGCCGTTATGAGTGCTGAAGGTGTCCTATCGAATCCGCTTCTCTTCGAGGGGCGACATGAGCCAAATTGGGTCGTTGCTAGAGAATATTTGCAGTATGCGCTTCAATACAAAGCCAGTGTAAGCTCAATACGGGCACATCTATTTCGGATATGCCATCACAGGTCAGAACCAAAATATATAAGTGCGCTCTTTTCGCCTTCACTCACCTAACTTCATGACCTCGAAAATGAACCCCTTCCTCGTGGATGTTGTTTTAAATGAAAGGTTTCTTTAGCGCGAAAACGCACACGTCACCGTTCCTTTGCTCATATCTGTGCAATATCGTAAGGTTGTTGTGAAGGAATCGAGCAATAAGCTGAGTCTTGTAATATGGAGAATAATTTTGTCGAACTGTTACTAAATTTGTGCGGAAGCAGAAGCAAGGAGCTGTACGCAATAAAGTAGTGGCACTTCTTGTGCTGCACCGAATAATTCCATCTGGACAGCTCTAAAATACGAAAGAAATCCGTTCACTTGAAGTGCTCTAATGATGGTTGCAATATGAAATTTGATACTCTTATTGTTCAGCATTATAAATGGTATATCCTGGAGAGGGGAAGAGGAGAAATGAATTTGATGAGGAAGAAGATGAGGCTTAAACTATAGAATCTGCTGTGGTGGATGAATTTTAGCATTGATAATATCTGTGACTTTATATTATCCAATTATGTAATTGATCATCCTTTCACGACGAATATAAGTGCAGATTTCATCGATAATATTTCCAGGGGTGTGATTTTTTTGTGATTTCAGCTTACTGGAATATAGCGACTTGCGAGAAAAGATGTCGTACGTTTGCACACAACGTGAATTCCATGAAATACTAAACGAAATCGAGGATAGAGTCAGGGATATTTTGAATATAGAGGATCTTGATCCTCACAGTGATACTTTCGGTTGGTCATTTTCTTTTCATTTCCACTTATTTATTTGCCAAAAAAAAGTTGCTATACTGTGATGACCGCATTACTTATCTTTGAACATATTTAAATTCATATGTTACCATTTAAAATCGAGTAAAATTTCAAAGTGGAAAGCAAAGTGCCCTAAGGTTTAATGTGAAGAGCTAAATTTTCATTCAGGAAATGCATCGTTTCATACTCACTTAAAAATCTATCCCGAACTAGAAATGTTTAATTTTAAAGTGACCGGCGACGTCGTTTTGTTGCATTCGGTACACCTACTGTCTTTCGTCTGCCGTATTTACGATGCATATTCAAGCGGAATCCGGATCAACTGCTTAATTTCAACTCATTAGCTTATATGTAGATGATGTGTCGTGCAAGGGGAAGCGTTTTGGGAGTTAAATCTGAAATTTTTGGTTTTTTTAAAAATTAAACACAAAGTTCACCTAGAAAAGAAAGTGAAAAGACATCTGCAATAAATGCGCTTTCACATTCTACCAAGCCAATCTGAGTAATCGCGTGTCAAATTCGATTTATCCACACTGAAACTGTCTCCTAGTTGAAATGATATCTTGCCCATTCATTTGCTAATGTAAAGGCTGGGGCAAATTTTCCGCCACTATCGTATGCGCATTTTAACTAAAACTTTTCGTTGGCATATAACATAACATTTCATACGAAAGATGTTGTGTACGTAATTTGTAGCCACACATCCAGCAAGTAAAAAAATTATGTAGAACAACCACTCATGAGTCGTATGACCGTAGAATGAATTAGATTTCGATGCGAACCATTTCATCGTCGTTGCCTTTCCTGATATTCGAACTCCTCACGTTTACTTAACTACGACGTTGTATCGTACCGAATCTCAAACGCTTTACTTTGTTGCAAAAAACTTCTACATAGTAGTAGATATTACTGGACATAGTGATGCTTATTGTACTGCTAATGTTCGCCGTTCCATAGCGCATTTGTGCGGTAATCGATTGTTGAAAATATTAAAAAGCCATACCTCCGACGTAACGCATAGAACACTCATATTAGAAAATACATTTTCAAGCGATTTTGAGGATTATCGAAAACGCGAGCTTGTGCACCGTGTCCACCTTACTTAGCGCACTGGATTTGTAAGCCATACTTCCGGCCCGTACGTGACGACTCCGCTTTGTCGAATTCGGCCTATCGCGAACGTCGCAGAGCGGAATTGGATGCGCTCGCAGAGCAAACCGGACTCTCTAGGCGACAAATACGCAAGCGTGAGAAACGCAGGGTAGGCGAAGGATATTGACACCACACATTTAGCCAGGAGTTCCACAACTTTCTCTGGGCAAAGGTCGTTTCGCCTACAGTGGCTACTCTTTGCTTGGGGAAGGAGGGGGAGTGGTCAGAGATGCACTAAACAGCATATAAGAGAGGCATTCGTGACCCAACAAGTAAGTAATTAAATCTTCGGAGTTCGCTCCCAAAATACTCGTCATAGAGTAAATCGCTTAACACATGCAGTGTTAGGCACGCAAGTGTTGCTACCCCGATCGCTCACATTTTCCTTCAAAAGCTTCCCGAGACGTTTATGCAGTTGTCGCCGTTTTGTCCTTTGTGCGAAATTTGGTTTCTTAAAGCTGTCGGAAATTTTCAAAGAGGCGTTGAATTCATTTTTATTCCGTAGGCTTTTGTGGAGTTCATGCTGTCAAATAATAGGTAATTCGGAAGTGCGTGAAAAATCTTCTCATTCTTCTGTTTCCTCTTATTCTCTCCTTTTTGAATAAATTGTCGGAACTTCCCCAGGTTTTATGCTTCGTGCTTAATTCTTACAAGACACTATCTGAAAAACTTTTCCGTGAAAAGTTTGATTGGTAATCATTGCATTCAACCAGGTTTGTCATAAAAGCTGATGCATACAAGATCTAGCTGGGTGCGCATGATTGTTTTGAATAGTGAGCATTCACTTTGCCGTCCCGTTGATTGTTACGGAGCTCGAAGGTGACGCTCTCAATTTGAGAATCCTTTGCCCTTCATGTCCCCATATCCTATTAATTCAGAGTAAATACTCATTTACAGCATTGTACTCAGTTATTCTAAAGAAAAGGTTTGGCAGCAGAGAACATTGCTGTTGGGAATATTCTACTAATTTATTATTTAATTGGCTGTGTGAATTCCCTTAGTTGTTAAGGATTTCATATTTGAAAGAGGAGTTGTGCGTAATTCGGATATCATCGTTTCAGATCGGAGATCGTAAAGAAAGAAGCAAAAAGCAATCGTATCCGAAATGTGTTCGTTGCTCCTTACCTGCTAGTCAAGGATGTATATTTTTATTCTGCAAGAATTGCTGTCGTTATAAAACCACTCATGAGCGTCTAGATTGTAAAGGTAATACATTGAATTTAATTAATTATGCTTAGTGATACTTGACCTGGAACCAAAAAAAAATTGTGGTTCTTCTTGGTAGCGTCAAGTTCCTCTACGATCAATGTAATACTTGTGGTCACATTTTCAATTAGTGTGCAATTTCGTTTCAGAAATATTTTGTGATTCTTTTTCATTTCTCAATGTATCTCATTTTCTTTGCAAAAAAAAAACGAAACGGTAACCGACTATGGTGAAGATGGCGTAAACATGCATTTATTATTTCATTACTCGTTTGTTTTTCAGATTTTAAAGGACAGCAATTTCAACTTCTGTATATTGATTAATGATGAATCATTTGTTAGTTAGTTTCAAAGCCTTAGGTGCCCATCATTTTGGGACAGGTTGATGGGGTTGATGAGATCATTGAAATAATCCATCCTCTTCTGATCTTATATTGTTGCGGTAAGCTTCATATAGCATAAGTATGCGGTGATAAAAAGTTCATCCTTTTTGAAATTAAAAGGAAACTGTTTCCGAACGATTTTTGCGCCTAGACAAGTGAGCTTTATTTTAGCGCATAATTTTCACTTCACGGTTAAAGTACCGTTGTGCTTTCGAGAAGCGACGACTTCGGTACTGTTACAATTGGATGGTTGATGCACTCGCAAAGGTGCACTCAATTCAGACGTCAGAGACTGTGCTGCACGAACGACGAGGACACTCTTTGGAAGGGGCAGTAAACAGCTTGATAATGAAAAGTTCGGTTGCCCACATGATTATTGCATATCGCCCATTTTTTTACAAGTATGAAGATCGGTTTTTGTGTACTTAACAATTGTACTGTGATAAATTGCTTCAGAATGTTGCATTATATTGGAGGGTATACCCTACGTATCGTTGTTAAGGGGGAAGGGGGTAGAAGGATGATGTAGTACTCTAAATTGAATTTCACACTATATAGCATTTTAAGCATCGGCGTCTTTACTTGAAGTGAGCGAGAGAGAGAGAGAGAGCGATGTGCGCGTAGACTGCTTTCGTTGGATGGCATTCCTTCCCGTAATCGCGTTTTTGCCGAAGATCTGAATGCTTTGTTTTCTCTCCCTTCACTTTTTCTCATAAAGAAATACAAATATAAAAAGCGCGCTGATACATAGTGCAATTTTTACATTCAGCTCGAGTGATCGACCGCTTATATAAGTTGGCAGTGGTCAGTGAGTTATGCGGAATAATGTCTTTATATTCAAAGTATTGTAATTTCTTATCTAAAACTTCAAGGGAAGTTTCGTCATCTTGTAGCTCGACTGGTATGAAATGCATTCAGTTTGTCTAAAAATCCTTTGGAAATTGATCGAATTTCGTGAAAAGGGATTCACTTTCTAGGCGGACGCTTCACCACCTGACTTACTGAGGGTATCCCTAATATCTCTTATTTGCTGTATACATATCATCAGCTCGTCAATGCACATGATAGCATAGGCCTATTGGGCACACAACTCAAGCAATCAAATTAAAAGTGATATCACTTGGGATAGAATGGTTTATGTATACATGGTTGTCCTATGATAAGGTTTTCTTTATTCAATAAATATTAGTTTTAGTGATAATTAGTGTTTGTTGACGAGTGAAGGCATTGTCTGCACATAGCCGTGAAGTATTGACGTCCAAAAAATTCGGCATTAACTTAAACGGTTAAGTGTTTTTGCTCGAAAAGCGGAACGTTGCTGATTTGGATCCTGCGTATGGTTATTGCTCTCATCCGTCATCGAATAACGGTTATCTTCGAATTGTAAGCCAGAATGGCTACCTTCATGGTAAAGTCTTAACGAGCGAAATTTTTTGTCGGGAAACTAACTTTCTCACCCTTCACTTCGATGATTTTATTTCAAAGATCTCGAGGTGACAACATCGCATATACAGAAGTTACTTCATGTGAGGAACGCGCTTAGTTCATCTTGAAGGAGCGTTCCTTAGAATTGGTCATTTTTTGCTGCATATCAAGAGTATTCCGTCGTATTCCTGTAGCAGGGCCATCAAGGTGATGTTGTAGAGTAGGGATGTATACCGCATTTTTGAAGCAGTGCATACGCTCTGAGAAGGCATTTGAAGGTATTTGAAGAATTTTCGACCTTGACTGCTTTCAAGGAATGTAAGAACGACAAAACTATTGTGGTCAAATCGAATATTTAACTGCAGTTTATTGAGATTTCCAGTTTCTTCAAATTATTTAAGAGGTTTCTGCTATACTATTCAAAGTAGCTTTTAATGGCAAAATATAGCGCATCTGACATTTCCTATTCCATTTCGGCAGTTTCCGAGAATTTTCGGACACCAGTCTGAAGGTAACTTCGAGGAACCTCTCTCAAAGTATAATAAAATTTTTTTGGATGAATTTAAGAATTTTAATTATTTGTATGAAAAGTGTATTAACGCTGGAAAGTGTTATATTTAATTGCAGTGAAATTATGCTGTTCTAAGTTCTTTATAAGCAACCAGCGTTGAGAAATTTCGGTACTCCTGTGCGACTGAGAGCTGCGGTGGGCAAATCCAACAACGTGAGGTGATTCCGGGTTCGCTCAAGCCCGATCGAATGGTCATTTAGGGAAAAGGAAGCAGGATTCTGCTGACTTCGGCTTCAGAACAAGCAGCAGTCACCTGCATAGTTCTTACTCTTTGTGAAACGAGGAGTCAACCCTGACAACTATATGCGAGATGACTCACTTCTAACTTTACTCCTGAAGATCTACCGTTGCGTCTGCTGTTGATATCGTTTGTTCGAAGACTCAAAAAAATGAAACGAAACCTCAGTGCACGAAAACAGGCGTTTGCAGGTGAAACTTCCGAATGAATACCCTCGTACAATAAGCTCCATTCATGTAGTAATCCCATTTTTAGCTCCTGTACTGGTGGAAACCCGAGGCGCTCTTAGCCAAGTATTGTATAAAGTAGTAAATTGTTCGAGGTATTGCTGTCATTCCTTCAAAACTCTAAAATTCCACTGGAAGTGGGAGAGGAAGCGAAATGGGCACCAAGGAACCAAATGTTGCGGGGTCACCTGTAAACCGAGAAGCGAAACGTAGAGATTGAATGACTGGGAGTATAAAATATTGTACCCTACAGAAACATATTATGCCCAAGAATTTCTCCTCTAGGCAGTACCACAGTTGGTGGTATTGCCTCGGAATAATAAACTGGGGGCATTTGGGTCAGATAAATTCGATTTAAGATGTTAATCGAAATTATGCATTAGGCACTGAGGAGGAGTAACAAGTTGTTCTCCGCCTCCAACGTTTTCGCGTATATATATGCGTATGAAAGTGAACAGTTGTAATTACTGTTTATCGGAATCGTTTAACTCGCAGTACAGTTTAATTAGATGCCATAACCAGAAAACCTCGGCAAATATTTCGATCCTCTGTGGAAATAACTTCATAAATTGACACCAATATAATAAAATTCCATTGTAAAGAACCTACGTTTATTTCATCAACATTCGAGATCAAACCGAATGAGAGCTTAACTGATTTGCCACATATAAGGATAACACGACCTGAACTTCAGTTATCGTCTCACCAGCACTGCAACATGTTGCTCGTATTAATCGTCGTGCCCCTGCAACGGAGAAGTGTTCGCTATGTATCATTTGATGCGAAGAAAAAATCGCGTCCACACACCACAGCACTCCACGGTGTGCTGCTATCAATAGAGCTATGCCCCGTAGTGTGAGTGTTGACCTACATGGAATATTTTTTAAAGGTATTTACTTCTGGGGATAGGTCAGTAATTGGTTTCATGTCGGTCCCGATAGGATCGGGAGTCTCGCTTGGCGTGTTTGACGTAGAATTTCCTGGGGAGGGGGGGGGGGGGGGGTGGGAATGAAGGTCTTTGATAGCTTCAAATTTGTCCGATGAATATGCATTTATTCTTTTGTTCACAAGTGCCACTTGTTTAAATTTATACAAGAAGGACTTTGAGGGAGCATGAGAATTGTAAGGCTCGACTGCTTTTAAAGGCTTGTTCCATACTAAATACAAACTAGTGAGTTGCTGACATATTATGCGATCTTCGTAGTAGAACTGTAGAATCGTAGTTGTGGTTCTGCGTAATGGGAAGAAACTGAGTTTTGTGTGAGACGGGAGGAGAACGACTCTTATGTCGTGAACGAGGAACATAAAAGACAAGGGCTGGAGAACATGGCTCCGAGGACCTAATCGGTACCGCAGAAAGTCGAAGGTGGGAACTTGCAGGTTTTTGTTGTTCCTCCTTTCTCCCATGTTCATGCAAAGTCCCCGACTGGATGATTACTATCCCGATGATGGCAGAGATTTTGCCAGTCAAAATGATTTGGCTGGCTTTTTTTAGGGCAGAAGTAGCGACACCTTTCAATATCATTACCTACAAAGTATAATAGAACTTAGGGTGACAATGCTAAACACGACATTTAAAAAGGTGCTGTGGTACTTTCGTTTGTCATAGTTTTTGCATCCTACCAATAATGCTGACCATCACTGAAACGGATAACTTTGATCCGAGTGACTATTAGTTGCTGCCAGCCGCTATTGGGATTACTGTTTATACCAATACTACTATCACTAGGCAGTACTAACTGCAGCAGATAACGTTGCCATTAAGTGCAATAGCTATAACCTGACCAAATGAAAGCAGAAATTATTCGCAAGGTACGGAAATCGTTGAAATTTTTTACTTCACTTTAGAGAGTGGGAAATATTTCTCTAAATAATATTGATAAATAGTCGATGAAATTTCCAACAGAAGCACAGAATTTGCCACTTTCTTGTGAGCAGATGAAGCACCTATGCAGAGGATTCCCTCATCGAGAACAAAATCCTTTACTCTTATTGGTGTCGATTCTATGTTTAAGCGAGGAATATCTGCTCTTCAAAATATCGGAGAACTTCGTCGTATCAAATGCAACCCGTTGAGAGCAGCACAGGAAATAACCATGTTAAACAGCAAGCCTCACTCGAAAAACAGTCGCGTGATGCGACACAGCAAATTTGCTCTATTTTATGCAGGGCAAGTACGTTGCTCTACTGTCAAAATCTCGATACATAATTTGTCGGTTTTTAAGCTAGTATTTAAGCCATGACGTTGTGCATTGAGAAATCGATTTGGAGACGACAGTTGCGCCGCTATTAGCTTAATGTTGGATGAATTTCGCTCAAGGTAATCTCCAACGGTTTGAGTGGATGCTGGGATGGGGGAACATGAGGTCAAAGTGCCAATACACACTGCCATCACGGCTTTTTCTTCGGCCGGTACTCGTTGTTGGTAGAAACGCGCTATATAAACAACTGCAGTGCTTATAATGCATTTATTTATATGCCTGCTCATGTGTGAGGGCACTTTGGTTTCGTTTGCTGGGGTGTTATCATGCGCGTTATTTGTTTGTTAATGCTATCTGCTGATAATTGTTATAGCTCTGTTTTCTTTAGTTGTTTCTCTAAGAGAACCTTTTGAAGGCAGTTTTAGAGACAAGGCCATGATCTTCCGGGTCAAGGGTTAATCCTCTCTGATTTATTAGCGGTCTCCTAGTTTCTGGGGAAGTCATGTCCTATTGGTTAGATCCAGTTTGCAGATTTCTGTAGCGGCGGTTTATCATAAATGATTATTTCATTTTAGAGCTGATCTTTTGCTACATGGTATTTTAGAAGTTTCACTATTTCGTCTCGGAAAGTAAAATGCGGCGGCATTTTTATCCTGGGGAATTTTACCTTTAATAAAGGTTGTGTTGTCATTGCACAAATTCGAAAAGCGAAAAGAAATATTGCCACAAAGAAAGTGGAATTATTTTAATAGAGAAAATGAGGCACGTTGATGTGTAACGCTATTCGGCAAGTGCACTTTTCGAATGCACGTAAAATGTCACATTTGTGAAGAGCTTGTTAGTAACATGTGAAACAAGTTGTGCTTGATTGTCTCTCGAGGAACGAACGTCTCCTGAAAATAGCAACTCTAGGATCAGAAAATAATAAACAAGGAAACGATTCCAAATATGTAAGAGTAGGGTAAATCCCGTCTTATTTTGGGGCTATTTTAACATTGTAGTGATGCACTTCATATTGAAGAAGAAATGAAATTAAGGCGGAAAAAGGCGGAGATGTTTTCCTGAATTTCCTCTAGCAGTTTACTTCGTTAAATGTTTGCTTTGAAAATTTGCTTATTATCCACGATTGTTTTCAAACGAGGATGTTTAATTAAATTAGTCGTTCATTTAGAGCTGATGATGAGAATGACAGCGAGAAGTTATTGTGATTTACTTAAGAAGAGTATAGCGCTGAGAAGTAGCATCAAGTACCCAGCCTTGGCATTCATGCGTTTCGTATAATAGCATTGGTGTTCGCGGTATGCAACATTTATAGGGCAGTTTTCATCCTTTGACGTTTTGTTTTTTTAAATAGTTTTTTTGGTGCTGCACAATATCATTAACATATAGGATGTTATGCTATGTAGAAAGTGATCTTCTGAAACAAACTCTTTGTATTGTATGGTAGAGTATCTGCCAGGAAAATACCGCTCTATCCAAAGATCGGTCTAATTCATAAACTGCTCTTCATAGGTTTTTTTTCCATAGTCAGTAAGTGATTTAATTGAAGTGAAAGCGAGAAAGAGTGCGACCGAACCGAAATAGCGAAAAACCTCTCAACCGTATCTATGAACTTGTCGGAATTCCGAGGATTCAGCTCGGTTTTTCTTTCCACCGCAATATTGGTCGTTTCGTGTCCATCGCCGAATGGAGACAATCTGTTAAATTTATATTTTATTACACCGTCTCTTCCATTTATAATAGAAGCGGAACATGAAATAGCGTTGCGCAGCAAATGCTAAAAATGCAAAAGATTTATCTAAACCGTCATTTCCTTTTCACGTTCTCGCAATGCAGTGTAAAACGTACTATGATCTTGATCGGCCCGTCCGTATATGCGTCTGTGTATTTTTGTCTGTGCGTTTAGTGTTTTTCGTGCTTATCTTTGGGGAGATACATAGATATTGAATAGTGTCCTCGACCAAAAAGAGCTCTATAAATTCGGTCGTATCAGTTTGATCACTAAATGGTTATACTAGGCTAATTCTTATATAAGCAAGGGGGGGGGGGGGACTAATTTTACTTGGGACTAATTCTTTTCTAACCAGGTTCTGAAAATATATCTAAAGATAGGAAATTTGTTCGGCGAAACTTTTAGCCACTTTGGGAAGTCAACTCTGTCAATCGACTTTTCACACAGCTAATTTTTATCAGCTCATTAGTTGATAAGTGGAAAATGTGATATGAAATTTGTTTTTGGTATGATGATTTTTAGTGCTAAAACGATTTCTTCTCAGAAGAAAATCTAACTTTCTCGATTTCTTTCAGTTTATTCATTGGCAAATCGAAGCTTGCTTCGTGATGAATCGTTTTTCGTTAGTCCTATCCAGGCTTTCGTTCATATACCTAAAACAAGTTGGCCATCGACTAGGGCATTATTGCAACGTAAAAAGAGTGGCGGTTGTTGTCCCACTTGAGAACAGGCTCATAATGCTTCCGATTTGTGCAACTCAATATTGATCTTCGTAAATCTGTACTTAATTAGTCTTGAGCTAGCTGTGGGCTGGTGATATACTAAATGGGTGTTACGCTTGTTTCGACTCGAATGTCGTAAGTGATAAAGGCGGAATGCGCACCGCTGCAAACGAACGGACACACCTATATGCACATGCGAGTCGTAGCGTTCTTCTAAGGGGAAAAAATCGTTCGCACATTTTTTCTCGGAATTCCTTAAAAGTTCTTCGATGACTGGATGCCGCACAACTGCAAAGAATGATGAGCACTTAGACTGCGAGAAGTGTCGACCGGATATGCAGTATTCTAGCTAGCGCTGCAAATTGGACGATTTCGGTGCCACGCATTAGCAGTTCCAGTGAAGATAGCTTCAACTACGTTCAGATTTTAATGAATCCATAAAAACTTCACACCACTCGTTAATGTTACATAGGTGATGAAACAACCGATACACGAAGCACTATCTTATTGCTGCAAACTACAACAGGAGTTCGTGTTGATGAGAGCATGCGGAAATTGCTTTTTTATATCATTTCTTATCCAACTCCGATCAAACTTATTGCATTTTTATTGTTTCTTATCACATCCTGATAATTTCATCCGATCTGGCGTCGAGAGAAATGAATGAAGATGTTAATCATTTTAAGGGTGGCGGATTTGGGTATGAAAGATTTTCAAGAAAGCGCTTGAATCTTAACAATTTCAACAATTTTGTTTAGTCATCTGCTTAATCCTTTTTGGACTCCTCTACTTTTATTTCATTGAATGGGTTCGATCTTGAAGTTTCGGCTTGATTGAATTGCTTTGTTGAAATATTCAATACAAAGAAGCAGAAATGTCACTGCAGAAAATACGCATCAGTATGCAAAGATATTTCAGTCTGATATAAATAAGCCATGTACAAACTGTCAAATGCAGCGAAAGGGCAACGAAACGAGCTGTTTTCATTTCTTCATTCCCAGGTCTACAACGCTACCATTAAGCGAATAGGAGTTCATCAAAAAATTGAACTCAATCAAGTTGAAAGCGTGTGCTAACATATGTGACGATGTCGCTATTACCCTTTCACGTTGAGTATTTTGCCTCATTTCTTCGTTTATATAGATTTTACATGATGATCGATCAGCATCACATATTACACTACTTCAGTAGGATTTGAAGAGGAAATTTATTGCAATGAATTATCGGCTACGTAGCATAGCATTGTGGGACATATTCGTTTGCAAGCGTTTAATGATCTGCATTATTATTTCACTATCTGTCTTTGCGTCCGCTACTAAAAGGTGGCCGAAGTTCTATTAGAAAGGTGTCTTCATGACTGCATCCAGCAGTATGCTGTAAATACACACTGTCTTCAGTGACGCTTCACAACCACCACTCGTACAGTAATGCGTTAGGAGTGTTGTAAATTAAATGAAGTATCATCATTTTGCTATGTCGACGAACGGTGCGATTCACCAATACGCACTTCATTTCCTTGATCGCTCGTTGATTTGCTGCACTTCACGATCATCATTGGCATGAGTGTCGAAGTGGAGATTTAGCGCTGAAACTATTAGGCCAGTCAATTGTTATCTAGAGAAGTGTAGTTTAAAGCAGCTCAATGTATCCTGTGGCGCAAGTGCACAAGATGTTTCTGGAGTAATGCGGCGCCACAGCGCTTCGCCGATTTTTCGTCAACAGTAGTCAGCCAACATTTATGAAACACATTAATGTTTATGCGATATCTGCAAGTTATTGCTTTTTTTTCACTGATAGTGCTTTCAATTTTATTCAGGTGACATATATGTAGTGTGAATTTTCGTTTGAAATGTTCGCAGTTTTCCTATTTGGCTATGCAAACGATTTCGTTTGGTTCAGCGGAATGGCACATTGAATTATCATTTGTAATTACAAGTTACTGCGATTATTTCATGAGGCATGAATTGTACGATTACGGAAGTCGATTCTGAGTGCAACTTATGAAGTGTTGAAAAGTTATTCGATTCAATAACTGCGATGCGCTTGTTGTAAAACATCCTGGAGTCCTGGGTTTTCGAAAAATGAGTTTCCTTTCTCGTTTATTGCTGAGTTCCGTTACTTTTTTTGTTGCAAATTCTTTGTCAACTTCCTTATGATTGATGGTGTTTTTCATTAGTCAGTTGCGAATTGCTTTTTCTTAAAATATTACTTTTCAATTCAGAAAGAAGTCTTACTAGGCAAGCACTGTTTATGTTTGTGTGATCATCTGTCCACTGTGATTGATTAAACGGAAGCAGTGTTGTTCAGATTAGCACAGACTTATAAGGTGCTGCAGCGGATAGATTTCAACAAGTCGGCCCTCACTTAAGAAACGAGACAAAGGAAGCAATACTGAAGGACAGGCTGCATTCCGTGTCCACTGCTGATGTGAATAACAAATAAATGCACTAAAGAATCCTATTAGGCAGTGCATTTGATAGCTTATTAGTGCTTGTCCATAATATGTTCGGCTCGATTGGATGTTACCTTCATTAGATACGAATTATTCGTAAATTAGTGCAATTTTTATTTACTAGAAGTTTTCCAATGTTTGTGGCGGCCGAACACGTACAACAGAGCAATATCATTTCCTACAAAGACATCAGACAGTTGTGATGTCTCCTGATGTGATAGATCAGTTTCACTGCAAACCGAGTGACGCCCTTAAAGTGCATTTTTAATTTTTTCTCCTGTAGAAGAGGTTGAGAGTGTGACCAAACAGATAAATGAACGTTTGTTCGTCATAAGCAATAGATGGTATAGAAGTTATATAAAGTATTTTCGTACAATCACATGATTTATAATCTCATTAGCTGTTGATATGTTGATTAATCAAAGTGAAAAATGAAGCCATTAGTGAGTTCTAGTGACCTATGAAAGCATATGAATAAAGCCGAAAGCTGGTGTGTCCTTGTAGCCCTTTTTCGTACCCGCCTTGTTTTCGGAATATTTTGATGCATGCTGTCTTCACAACTTTATTTAAATATGATCATACATTAAGGACGGACGTTGTGAATGTGTGTATGTGCATGTGGTGCGTGTCTGGTGTGTATGTGTGTGCTTGTCTAGTAGTTCCAATTGAGAATCGCTGAAGTTGCAACAAAAAAGTTGGGTGGGTTTAATGCACACCCATAGGATGGCCTCTTATGTCAGTGATTCAAGTTCATCCATCAACTTCAGAAGTGTTTCTAGACGCCTAAAAGCACTAAAAAATTTGCGTTCGTTTTGCAACCGGTCGGGCTGTATTTTACACAGGCTGCGTCACAATAACCGAAACATTTATGAAAGGCTATTGCAAACGATCCGTCAGTAAAAAACGGACTCCTTTCTCGTCATTTTTATGTGCATCTGTGAATTTTTTATCTTTCTTGACCTCGCCTCTGTGCATATCCATTAGTGTTTACGTGTTTATGTGTGTGCTGTTCTCAGTCGTTGTTCTCAATAGCTTTTACTCCGTTGCGAATTAAGGTTGCATAATTTGGCAAGGGTAATATGCAACCTAGCAACACCTGATCTGTTGTCTTTAAAAATGGGTTATATTTTAAGGTGGGGAAAATTCTTACACAATTTCTATCAGTCAGGTTGCAAGAAAACATATCTTTTTGCATATTTGTGCTCAACGCTAAATCAGTGAACGTATGAAGGCATTGTTCTGCTTATTTATTATTCTGCAGCAAGTTATGAATCATGTCGGTCTGGAAGGCAAAATTTAAAAGCGCATATCGTGCCAGCTCCTCTGGTACATGTAGTAAACTTCAACGATAGATAGCATAAGTAGCATAAATGATTCTACTTCAGGGAACACGATGTCTTTAGTGCAGCAGTGTTCCAAAATATGGTCATCTATATATCGTTGCGCAAACCGAAGTAATTTCGCATCTCAGTAGCTCTTTATAATATTATCTGCGTTGTCCCTATTCCTACTTCTGAGTGCGAGGTTGGAAAAATGAAGTGGTCCTCATAAACAGGAGATGCAGTCAGCAATATGTATTTACCGAATACCTTAAGTTCACTTGTCAGTTTGAAATGCAATAAATAACCGTTGCGAACATATTGGTCTCTACAATTCGTTGACAGTCACGCCTAGAAATACTTGCCACTTCAGTTTGGCAGTGATGAGGAAATGTTATTACCAGACATTTTTATGTTTGTTATGATAGCGTGTAAGGTTGTATTCTTTTTACTTTCGATAGCTGATGCCATGATTTCAGACGCAATACAGTCAGTATTTTGCTAGAGTGGAGGTTTCCTGAGCGATGAAGAAGGTAGCGCTGTTGATGAGGAACAGATCAAGTAGTTAGGCGAGGGTAAGATGATGATTTAAGCGAAGATAATATTTTCGCACGTTAAATTTCCCATCTTTTGAGGTGAAAGTAATTCACTTATTTTTGTATACGTTTACGGGATCTTCGTTTCTGTTCCGACTACTGAAAATTTTTTTATTGGTGATATTTGTTACAGTTCAGTCCTTCAGTCAAAAGCTAATCACCGAAATATACATCGGCAAGTCGATAATACCGCCCTCAAATATGACAGCCCTCGTCTGAGCCCCTCTCCACGGCTCTTTAGCCGTTAGGATACGTGAGGAAGGGGAAGTAGCAAGCGTCCAACTCGTTGCAGTGTTGCTGGAACTTAAGATGCAGTGAGAAGAAACGGAAGCACAGTGAACGCTATTTTACGGCTACAAAGAGGTGCGTGAACGCTTTCGAGGGTTCCGATACACTAATATATGAAAACGGCTCATCCATTCTCGTCATTGTCGATTGTTTTTCTTGTTTTCTGCCGTTTTGCGTTTTAACGACGCCTCCCCTAGAAAGATTCATTAGCCACATATTTTGGTAATTCAAAATATCTAAGCACTTTCCAAAATAATGTGCCGAAAACATCGTTAAATTCTTTATAACACCGTTTATTGTACTAAGTGACAGGCGGAGTAGTTACTATATTTTGCGCTGCACGTCTTGACTTGGAGGACAGCTGAGTTCATTTACACATCGGCATAGAGTTGGTGAGCTGCTGTAAATTTTTCTGAAGCCTCGAACCGATGTGCGAGTCTACCAATTCGAGCGTGCACCATTTGCTTGTCAGTTATCAAGTTCAGTACAGCGTAGTACCTGGTCACATTTCAAGTTTGACATTATTGATATATTGCTAATATTTACATATGAGGAATTTCAGCGTTTGCTTTTGGTTCAAGCATGTGGTGAAAGTCTCCACAGTTATTTGAAAAACGTTGTTATAATTGTCTATCACTCACTGTCAAAATTTGCATACTGCGAGGGTGAAAATAGACGTAGCGAAATGAGCGGCAGAAGCCTAGATGCAAATCTTTCTTCGGGTTGTAGCTGCGTGCACAAATATTTTCCTCCGAATGCATCGACATATGAACGTATCGGTCGTGAAGTATGACGTTAATTACAGTGGAACGTTGTACGAAAGTGCGGTGTTTTGTACGTGTGTGGACGTGATTTACTGCATCATGCATGGCTGTCAATTTAGGCGCCCTTTTTTTGTTGTCTGAACCTGTTTCTTCGGTACCGTTAGCGAAAATTTCTCCCCCCTCGTCACCCAGTCTACAGTTATTTGGTCTTCCGTTCCTAGGGTTCATCATCTCCGATAGAATATTTTTAAATACGCAATTGGTCGGAGATTCCTGAACTTTGTTTCTATTAGGAAATTCTGAACAACTGGACAGGTTGTGTTTTTCGAAGCTCGTCGTCTAAATTTGGGACCAAAAATTCTTCCACTCTTCGTATCATCTGAATTTCCATTGATCAGCGTTTTTCCTCATTTTTGCACTACTATTTATTGGTGTATTATGATTTTTATCTGCATTGATATATTTGTGACAGTATTGTTCTTCATTGCAGCTCTCAGAAGGCGTGGGACGGTTGCATTCCATAGACAAGTTCATCTAACAGAATATAGCATTGATTGCTACGACGGAAACAGCAAAAAAAGTGAGAAGCTAGGAAGCTTTTTTTAAATTTCGTTTTCTTATAAAGCCGCATAATCGCACCTTTCCATCAAATGTTCCCATTAGGGATCCACGACTCTCCTTTACATTCATTCCGAACACGCTTGGCGGATCGACCTTCTACCGCCGTGGTTCGTCTATATTCTTGCAACTCTTATTTGACCTTCAACTCTTCGCTGGAGCGGCCACATCAAAGTGGTGATCAGGATTAGGAATGACCGTTGCTCCTTCCTTTTCTACTGGTGAACAGCTCATCAGTTACGGCATGCATTAGTTATCCTTTTGTCAGCCATCATCCAACCATTTGCATCCTCACCTGAAAAGTGTCCCTCCTGCGGCCATCTGTGCTCTCTAGTAGCATCTATGACATCGTTTTGACGGAATGATGCAGGCGTTTGTATCCACAGTCGCAGTTCCAGCATCCTTTAAAATAGAAGTATCGCTTGAGCTGTTGGGAAATGTCATGGCGCGTTCGCTTTCTGATCCCGACAGTAATATCGCCTTTGCGGCATTATGAAAGAGATTTGATGGACTGTCAGAGTTGTTACCATGAAATTGGATAACGTAGCCCAACTTCGATTGTTGCTTTCGAAATGAGATGTTTGATATCTTTCATACGTTTATCACTTTCATACGTTTACGTTCGTCGACATATTCAAAAATTTATTGGAAATGTTCGACCAATGAATGTTTGAATTTAGTGTCCGTTGACTATATTTCTATTGAAACTCATATAGCTAATCTGTGCCGACAGCATTGATTATAAATACGAAATTTTCGGAGTTGGAATGCATGCATAATCAAAGTCGATGATGAAACTGTAATAAGAACACTTCGAGTTGTGTGCAAAAGGCTGAAAAACGAAGCTGCGAAAATAAGGCAACATACCTTGCCCGTTATCGCTCATTTAATACACTTTTGTTGAACCCGCGAAATCAGTGGAAGAAATTGTAGCACCTAGGAGGCAATTGAGAGTGCAGTCAGTGAGGTTTTAAGATTCGATGTCGAACCGCACTACAATGCGCACATCGTCCTTTTAACACGACCAGTGTGAGGACTGAACAGTCGCAGTAAAAAGGGAGGTGCTCTGTCAAGTCATGGTAGATACGCAACAAAACACCTCATCAGCTGAAAAGCTCAAGTGCTTAAGAAGTCGCAGCACCCAAGAGGTAGTTGCTGAGGTCTACCTGGCTAGGCTCTAGCGCGACCAAGATGGCTCCAAGCTCACCATAGGCACGGCGTCTGTCGCCACTGCCATTCAACTGTTTAGCGAAGCAGTTCGGTCACAACGACCAGGCAGAATCGACTCCAGGATTGCAACCAAATGCCAGATCCGCTTTCTATCCAAAATGCCCAGTACCTTAAGGGAAAACAGACGGGTGACAAAGGATTGGAGCAACTGGAATGGTTGTTAATTATCGCCGAAGCAACCTGTTCAGTATGAGCAGCATCCACGTCAACGTGGAAAGATTAATGGGCCATGATTTATCTGCGCTGGTTTCTTGATAAGACTGAGCCGGGTTTTGGACACCGCCAGGATCTTTATCCGCTCTGTGAACGTATTTTCCATGCAGCGGATAGTGAACGTTTTTCTTCTGCTTCTGCGAAGGCATATCTTCAACTGTGCGTCGGTTAATTCACGATTAAAGTCGACTACTTTCTGAGTCACATTCGATACTGAAATCTTCCAACAAATAATGGACTCAATGCCGTCGAGTTCGTTCGTTAATTATTGATGAAATGGAAATTCAGCGCTGCCGAAACTTCTGGTGACGACACATCTTTTTCTCGCGCAGGCGCGTTGCGAAATGTGAACTTCATATATATCAAGCATGTTTACTGGAATTTCATCAGTACGTTCATCCAAACTGAGACAGTTTTGTGAACAGTAGCAGTTACATGTGTCATTTTGCAGAGGTATTTTCCAGGTGTAATCAGCCGCTGTGGAATCTTCAACAAAGGTTTTGCGAGAACTTGGAGCTTTTTCGACGCATTTGTCGAAGAAGCCACCGAACTTTCCTGACTAGCTCAAGGCCACATAACATTTAATATGCAAAGTCCACCTTCTGTCATATCTTTTGCTCATTCATTTCGATCTCTAAGTGAACATTACTTTAGCTGCCGATGCATCAAATCAAAGTCATCGACTGGATCAATCTTCGTCGTTACCTGACTGAACCCCAGAAAGCTCTCTTTCGCCCTTCTGGCGCGCTTAAAACGACAAAAAAGAATTACGGTCAGACTGACAAGAATGCGCTTGGTCTGGTTCTCGTCGTCTGCATGTCTCATTAGACACTGCTTGGCGGCTGCAGATTCATATTGTTGATGGAACACTAACCGCCCGCAGTCGTGGTTTTGAAGCAAAAGAATTCAAGCGTGCACCTAGTAGGCTACATCCGATGACAATAGTGCTTCTTGCATCCAATTTTGCAGACGAATACAGAATCACGAAGTGATCCAGGACTCCACACTCATCATCAAAACTGCTTTTGGCCGCGTCCTGCTCTAAAAGGATGTCGCCCTGATGTTCGCCATGTTTCTGAATTCAATATGTGCTTCTCGATCGCTGCAAAAATGACCGATGAAGCGATCAGAGAGGGCATCGTCTCAGAAAGTCGCCGCATTTCGAGGTTATCTTCGCGGCTATGTATTCGCTATGTAATCGCTCTCTGTGTTTGACCACTGCGTTTTATGTGCAGAACCCGCTCTAGCAGTTTTCGATGACGAATGCCTAGCGTCTTCCAGCAACTTCATTCAGGTTCTCTTGACACAATCTTGATGAAAGATTTTCAGCGCGGTCGCGTAAATGGCTGAGCATCGATATACCGTCGAAGAATTGGTGCGAAGGTACATTGCCGTCTAAACTCTAATGTCGTATTCGTGTTGTTTTTTTTTTTTTTCGATTCATTCGAAGGGAACTATTTTGTCATCATAGTCGATGCTTTCTCGAAGTCATATGAAATCTTTGTGAGCAGTCGTATTTCCACCGTGGTCACAATCGGTTTCGTCATCAGCTGTTTTGAAAGTCTGGAATGCGTGAAGTCTCCTCTTCCTATAATGAAAGGCAGTTTTGCATATCACACTATGAAAAACCCTGTGTAAAGTGGCGTCGTGCATATCACTGTATATCGTTTCGCCTGTTTATTACCGCAGTCGAACAGCTAAGCAGAACGCATCTTCGACATTTCAGGAGAAGCACGCAGAGGATAAAAGAAAAAGGAAAGAAGGAGTAATAACGACCAGAATTCTCTAGCGTTTCTTGCTGGACTATCACTTTTCATCGTATCCGATGCTTGAGTAGGTCGTTTCATCTGCCGAACTCTTCTGATAACAGAGAGTCTGGACTTAGCTGAGGCTCATTCCCATTTCCAAAAATAGCGTATTCAGACGAAAGATTATTAAACGCCTCTATTGAGATAGAGGTCAACAAGCACTGACCTGTATCTCACTGGAAACCTAAAAACGCAGCTTTAGTTCTGGCGATCTTTTCGGAACTGGCGATTAAAATCATGGAACAACCCCTCATGGGTTGCTTTAGAGACGTGTTGTTCATGAAATGTAGATCGGGTCAAATTTCTCAACGCCTCTAATGATGAGGATTACACTGGTTTGGAAGGATCCGGGGATGGAAGCACTGACAAGGCTCTAGACGAGGTTTGAGACGTTTCGTCGAATGCAGCGATACACGTGGGATCCACGTGGGATCCTGTCCACGGGACACTGCGTGATTTTCGCGAAGATGACTATGGTCATGGAGTGAGTGAGGACGGGAACAGATCACTGAGAAGGTTTGGCTTAGCCGCAACACACGTTACGAGGTGGCCGACCACTGCCGTCAACTCCATCTAAGTACATAATGTAAATAATATTTTCGATCATTTTCACCTCAAGGATATTTGAGCTTATCGCCACATTTCCGTCCTACTTCCATGCCCTAACTCACCTTATCATCGTCATTGAAAAGGAGGGTTTTATAGCGGGAGTCTTAAAAATGTCCGAAAACGATATCTCAGAATGTGTCTTGACCATCTTGATTCCGATTTGTAGCAACGGCATGTGACCGCACCTTTTCATCATTAACTTTCCATATAACCACGTCTTCTTACAAATAATTCGAGAATTTTATTAGTTCAAAAATGGGTTGTTCTCTAGTTCTAACAATACCAATTAAAGGCCAGTGATTCTCTAGCATACTCATTCCGATTGAGTTCATTAGGTTGGCCTCTGTTCTCCTAAGTTTTTGCAGCTTATCAGTGAATCTTTCGATCCGTCACTGCTACAAATGTACACATTCTGCTGTCATTGTCGATCGTTCACGAACAAGTCATTTCCTTCCTACTTCCTCCTCTTTTCCATCTCGTCCTCCAGTTCTCTTTAGGCTAGAAAGGGCCCTCTGTTTACAGCTTCATGCAGATTGGTGGAAAGATTCCGTAGAAGAGCAAGAGAATGTGGAGAGAAAGGTAGAAATAGTCTGAAAATTGTAAAAAAAAAATAGTTTCAAGAGTTCGCATTAGGAAAGCTTAAAATCTGAACCTCTACTATTCTGATCAAATTAAGGAAATCAGCGGCCATGCGAAGATCTAAAGCGAAAATTTGTCTGAAATCGGGAGGGGGGAAAGATATGGACAAGGAACGGGAAAAGGAAATGTTACTATTCCTGTTATTTTCGTCAAAGAAACAGATTGCTGAGGCATATCCTCAAGCAGTCTGCTTCATTCGAAATGCATCAAACTACGTATTTGGTATTCCGGTTTAGCACCAGCGTGAAATTTTGTATCAAGCTAGCAGCCATCAGCATCTAAGAACGTCGAAGTGTATTACTGTCGTGTACTTTTTCTTCCGTCCAGAGATATCATGAAAGAGGGATGGCGTCGTAGCAGTGCTGAGTTAAATGTGATCGCGCAGAAATCAGATTTCGCAGTTGGTCGATTGTATGGGAAACGACTATAGCAATCTCTAATGCTCGAGGTATAATTGCTTTGAATTTTTTTGGTACTAATGCGATTTGATTGTCATTCGTTTTGCGATGTCATATGCTATAGTCATGAAAAAAGCGTCTATCATCCTTGATTTAATTGTTTGCCTTTTCTTACCTTCTCCCAACCCAGGATAGTTTTTATGTTGCAACTTCCGAATGAGCGCTACGTGGAATCGCAAGATGTCTTTTTCTTCCTTTAATATTGATAAACGTAAGTAGGATATTTGCCATAGAGCAGATCCCATCCTACTTTCGTCAGCTGTATAGTGTAAATAATATTTTCGATCATTTTCACCTCAAGGATATTCGAGCTTATCGCCACATTTCCGTCCTACTTCCATGCCCTAGGCTCTTTAGAAAATCGAGAAAGTTTATTGTTTTCTTTCTGTTATTACCGTATGTTGTCGTAAAATTTGATGTTTCTTTCTGGAAGTACGATGGAATGAACGGTACGAAGAACCAGTAAGAAGGAGCTATCGAAATGTAGGTGGGATTCACTCGTTGTAACTGGTATCGGTTTGTTTGCACTAGCATCATCACACTGCACTCCCATGCGCACCATAAACGCAGCATATGGGGGGTCTCATTCATGACACTTTCAAGTGGCGCTCCAATTAAGGCAGCAATTCGAGTGCCGTGTTAACACATTTAGCGAACGACATTTTGCAAAGCGTATTATGGCATATGATTTCTGTTTGTGTAAAGAAGAAATAAGAAATATTTTTGTTTATGGCACATTTCTTCGGCCAGTATAGTTCGCCGAGAAAAGCCGTGACGGTAAAGTGTCACTAGTGGTTTGTGTTTAGAACATAGCCTTAATTTCGATCCACACACGTTTTTGATGGAAGGTGATTTCCGTCCAGATAAGTGCTAACGTATGGCGTAATGTAAAACCCCGACGGAAGGTAATGGACACCGTTCCGACGTAAGGAATGTAAGTCATGACTTTCGTGTCAAACATATCAGTAATTTTCTAAGAAGTAGGTGTGCTACATGCGTGCTGGAGTTCTCAAAATGAAGGTTGTGAGTTTCAGGGCAAAGAAAGTTTTAAAAAGAAAATGAGACGAGAATTTGAGAGGCGGAAGTGAACTGAATTGAATTCGTTCAGTTGTACAGAGATCGCAAAAGACTCACTACGAGTGCTGGTTTAAGAACGTTGTTGGATGGGCCAAAGAACTTGAGCTTCGATTACAAAATGCTGTCGTGTGGGGGTATTCCTTTATCTCGTGGCTGAAGAATCACCGTGGTAGAATGTCGAGTACTTCGCACTCATCCATTACGGAGACGCGCAGCCCGGTTTCCCTCCTCTCTCTGGGCAGTTAGTTGTTACAAGGAACCAAGTATAACATCTTAAATGGATGTGAGACACCTGGCGCTTCGTTTTTCTGCAGTGAATAGGTAACAAGGGAGAAAGGGGAATAAAATGTAACAATCTCTGGGTGGAATGAAATTTTCAATTTCGTATTAATAACTGGGGTCCTATCTTATCACGTATTGTTCTGAGTTATGTGGCGATAACAGTATCATTTGGGGAGAGCAGCTAGGGCTTTCAGCAGCGAAGAGATTACGCTCATATTTGGTGCGGTATTTATATTTGGTTTCGAATTACTCAAGGGCGCAGTTAGACTAATCTGTCACATTAGCGCCCGAATAAATTGCGTCGATATCAATAGAACCACTCTGAAGTTAACAATGCGAACTACCATTCTATTAGAACTATCAGATTACATGCTCTCATACCTGTTTTAGCATGAGTGTCACGCGAGAGACTGCCAGCGAGGAGCCAAAGTCTAAAGTAGAAACGTATGGAAGAATGTCAGACACATAGATGAAAAGAATTTTTGTCAACACAATCAGTCGGGACCTGTTTTAGGAAAAATTACTTCTTCATCATTACGATCGGATGTTTATTCAATCAAACTGAGCGTTGACTTTAGGTTAATGAAGTAATTTATAAAATAAGCGTGACGAAAAACAAAGAGGGCAACTAAGCTGAACATTTCGTTAAGACAACCGTATCACATGCAAGTGGTTACGTTAAACTTTATACTTCAGGATTTTTCCGGAATGCCATAGGTCCTGAAGGTTTAAAGTGCAACATTTCTTGGCTTTTAATTCGAATTCGTTTTTGTGCAGTGATCGAGTACTAATATTGTTCCTCATGAAGGGCATTGTGGCAGTAATAAGAAGTCGACAATAGGGCTGACTTCTGGTGCAGAGTACTATTTGAAGAGGGACAGAATTTAGCAGGGTATAATGCCAATTATTTGTTTATTTATTTGTTGCAGGTTTCGTTGATTGATTCTTACTAAAAAGACATCAAAATTTTCCACTAAGCAGCACCAATGTGAGCACAGTTATGCGTCATCACCACTAATAATAACTATAGAAATGCGAAAGACAACGCTTGCATGATTGAGAAAAGCAGCCAACAGTCAACCTGTAGAAGGCCTAATTGACTTGTGTTTTCTCTTAAAATCCCATTGAAATAGGCCATGGTTATATATTATCAGGTGATATTCGTCGTATGAAAACTCAAGCTTATCTCGGGAATAGCGCTTGCTGGGTTTTCGAATTTTCAGCAAAACTTCAACTCAACGATCAAATCGTGAGTATTATGTTTCTATTTGGGAAAATTTATCTGGTTAGCGAGGGTTTCCTTCGCTCAAAGTACATATATACCTATACCTAGGTATAAACGGTGTGAAGTTAGGTTTCATTGCCACGCTTTTATCATCGCCGTAATACATTAGTCGGTAATTTTTTTTAAATCTTTAACTTTTCATCGAATCGGTTCTTTTATCTTAACTGAATTCGTTGTTTTATTGAAGCGTAGTGAAATGTAGCCTGATTAACGGGGATCAATTAGTAACCAGGGAGCAGTTAGCCAAGAAGAAGATCAAGCATTACTTGTTGTTTCCACTTGCATACGCGTTCCATTCTCTCTTCCAGGACATTACCTCGACCTTCCTACTGCATGACTCTATCAGCGATTGACGTTTGTTGGTTAGGGCATTACTTATATGGCGGACATTTTGAATTTATAGACACTTGGAGAGGTGCGGGAGCGCGTAGAACTAGTTTATGGTAGATGTGCGGAATGCTGAGGAGGGATAGATGCGTTAGTGGCGGGAGGGGGGGGAGGGGGTTGCGGGTTGAAGAAGACCGAGCAAGTTGCGACAAGTTGCGAGATGCGCGCTTCGCTGAGAGCACACTTCGAGATGTCGACTACAAAGCGACGCTTCGTGTTTTTTGATGGAAAAACGAACGAGATTTATTCGTATGTGTTTGCGTATGTCAACACCTACTTGTGGTTGATGTCGTTGAGGTGTATGAACGATGATGACGCGAACTTACCATCTTATAAAATTGCCGCTAGACAAGAGGTGCGCAGTGGTGCGCCTTTTATGTAATCAACGGGCTATCACGAAGCGACGCCGCGCGAAACACGACAATCGCTTGTTGATCATGATGGTTCATCTTGCGTATTGTTCGCTGGCCATCGGCTACCAACCGGAGATGCCCGCTGGCAATCGGGATCCGAATAGCCCGCGGCGATCCGACGTAACACTACTTAGATGGGCCCTGTTTGCACGGCAACGTCACTGCTCGTCAACGTATGAAGGGCGTCTGCATGTTGCCTGTGCTGGAATGCAGCAATGTGCTTGAGTGAGTTGTGCTCTTTGGGCACCCAATTTCTTAGCTTCTTGCTTGAGCCTGTTTACAGCAGCTGACCTGGTTGCTGCAACTGTTGCGGCTATTGCGATTCACTGCTGCACTTTGAGTGTACGACACAGTCAGGTCGAGCCGTCTGCATTATTCGGAAGCAGCAAACGGCAATATTGCACTCGTCCCGGCCTGAGTGCGCGTTCAACTCTTCTTCCTCAGATCGATTCTGTCTGCTTTTGCTATGCTTATGGGCGGTGCTGCTCATCGAAATATGAACACTATATGGCGAGCTGTTTCAAAATTATATGCATTTTCAAATTTCCCAATATCAGACCGCAGAAATCATCCATTTCACATATCCTTTGGAAATTTTTTTTCGACTGCATTTTTGTTCTATTGCTTTTCGCTTCCTTCAGTTGCTGCTAAGGCTTCCTTGAAAGCTGTCTAGAAATGCTTGCTTAAAACCACTGCATTTGGTGCTTTCCGATGACTATAAATTATATGCGGAATGTAACGGAGAACAATTTCTTCGACTTATTTCATCTCCAGTTTCCTGTATATGCCCCTCCGTGCTATAGCGAATTTCCACTTATCTTTCTTGAAAGCTAACCTTTTGAGTAATATTAATGAATGTTTTTTACATCTCTTTATGAGGTATAGTATACTTATTGCAAACGCGAATACAACCTGAAAAATAGCTGGGAAGGAATATTCTGCAGCGACCATTATGAAGATAAAAATAGCTTCGATGGATTTCGACGGCCCAGCCTTATATATGATTATAGCAATTATCGTGCGAATTACGGCATTCTGCAGAGTGGCCATCGGAGTGATTGATGCAGTGTGTGTCTTTTTTTCTCTCTAAATAGCGAAAGTGAGTAAAGTCGTTTTACTGGCAATCAACAACGGGACAGTCGGGTAGCCTCCACAGCTCATTTGATTTGCCACATAGATCCGTATAATCGTGGACTTGTGATAATCGTCCTACAGCTTGGTGGTCACCGCTCTTATCACCGCGATTACTTTGCGGTGTCGGTCGAAGCCAGCCACCGATGATCACCGGGTTTCAATGGTTTTCGCTTAAACTCTTCAAGAAAATAAATTAATTAAATAAATAAATAAATACTTTATTGATCATACATTTTCTTTCGAGGAAATTTGAAGTTACTAGACGTCCTCCTCTATAAAACGTCGTTCTCTCTTTTACAGTGAAATCAGGAAATTAATAGGTGTTTTTAGGCAGAACTGATATGAGTATGAGTAATAAATTAATGAAAACTGTTTATACGTTTCAGCTTTCCTACGAAAACAGTGAGAAGTGGAAAAATTCCCGCGATAAACGGACAGAAGAGTTTCTCTTCATCATATTTCATTCCTAAGAGATTAGAAAATTAGAAGCACCCTAAAATACAGCTTGACGTCGCGTCGCTTTCCTTCATGTTTCGTCGTCCTCCTCTCCCCGTCGTCAGAAAATAATTGGGAGACCTGGAAGTCGGAAAAACATGACGTCCGTCGATTTCATTGAATGCATTATTTTACAGCGCATTTGTTTTAAAAATAATTTATGGACTCGATCGGTTCACTTCTTCTTTCGTTATCTTCTTCTTGCGGCAGTTTTTCATGTATGAAACTAAGGGATACTTTTTGCAGTTGGATCTCCTTGTTTATAGTGTTTAATGAAAGCGAAATCAGTGATAAGGTTAGACTCTCTAGATATGTTCTAATACTAATCCTCATGTTGCCTGAAGTGAAGGATTTCTGAATTTGCGGTTGAAGATCAGTGCCGATAGTTCGCCCCTGTTTGTCTTCTCTGGAATTGTAATTTCCTCCTCACTGTTCTCAATTCAGAACGTTGTCAGTTTAGCAGAATCATTTCGCAGTTCTGCTTTTGCTAAAATTGAGATACTTTTAGTAATATCAAGGTTGTGTTAATTGTTTCATTGCTTTTCTTTTATAACTTATTGGAGCGAATGCTGTGATGAACGAATGCATTTTCAGCGTTGTTTTACAAATGTGTGCTCACCCATAGAAATGATCAAATAACAGGCAAGCTTCAAGTTTACAGCTGGGGTTTTCAATACATATACTGAAAACCCCTGCTGTGAACTTTAGTGGGAGCAAAACAATCTGAAAGATTCATATTCGCTTATAAAATAATACCGAAGTCTCTTCCCATTTCTCTACCTTACTTTTCATTCATTATTAATGAGCAGACACTGCTTAGCTTTTAATTCAAAAAAACTTTGTTCAGTATGAGTCTCTTTTTCGCCTATGTTTTGCCTAAAGTCCTCACTATAAATCAATCTCAGCTCCATTCCCTTTAAACCTGAAGTATTGCAACTACAACTGCAAGCCGCAACTCTGTTCCACAAGCGAAGAAATATTCTTTACCTGCCCGGTGCTTTTTTGAGCGCCCCTTTTCATTCTTTCCTTCTCCTAACATTCTTAAGCGGCATTTTGTTGATTTCATTTAGGGTGTAAATTCATGTAATTCCTTCCCGCTTCTTCCATCCTCCTCTTCAGCGTAGTCCCCTTATTTGCGAGGCATTTTGAGCCCGAGGATTTCTCTCCTCCAATACATAGGTCAGAGTTCCTTCTCGAAAAAGCTGCGAGCCACCTGTACTCTCAAATGTGTGCTTTAGGCAAGACTGAGGAATTTTGAAATTCTTGTAGTTGGTTGCGAAATCAAAGCGGGCTATTTGCGTCAGATCAAGGCCGGTTATCTGCGTCAAATTACGGCCTATTGTCTACACGACTTGTGAGTTTTGCTACTACAGTGGTGTAACGTTCATCAGTATTAAAGCCAAAAAATGCGTTCTTTATTATAATTTATGTTAAAAGAGGAAAATGTTGCAAATTCTTTGCACCAGTAACCATTCTTATTATACAATCATTTATGACGCATTAGGAGATGTACAGGTCGTAAACCTTGGAGTGAGGGTTTTATGGCATTTGTAAGCTCACATTTGTATGTGCTCTTTCTAAATTGATGTACTTTCCAGACTAGCGGAGTTGCGCTGTGAGCTAGAAACTCGGTCTTCGGCGATATTGTAAAATGCTTATTCGACAACGATCATGGGAATGTTTAACGCAGTCAACGCTCCCTAGTAGCTTGAACGACATATCAGTTCATCTCTGCACCCCAGTATTGAAAAACTTACAATGCTTTGCGAATGGTCCAAAGGGAACGTGGAGAATGAACCGGCGAGAGGTACGCAACTGGGGATGAGGAGGGGATGGTCTTTGCAACAGAACATCGACCTTCGTAAGTTTCACGAGGGAGTTTTCGGTATATTTATATGAAATTGCTGTTGAAGCTCAGTTATTAGAAATGAAATGGTCGTCGCGGAAATGTGCTGTCAGGAATGAAAGCTCCAACAACTCAGTGATCATACCAAGCATCCAGCGTTGTAGTATCTCTGTGATGTGATCGCCTTTAAATCGCTCCCTCCGGTCCTTACTCTCTAACGGAGCAATTATCCACGACACCAGCATTCTGAAATTAATTGGCAGCACTGAGATATCCATTAATGACTCGTCAGTATCGCGACTTCCTTATTCTCGAAAGAGCCTCAAATTTGAACGTTCGTCGCATGTCATTCGCAGAAGATCAACAGTGGTTGTTATCTCGGGCAGTTTCTTAAACCTACTTGACGTTCCAATACCAAATTCACTTCACAGTTTGTGTGAGAGATCACCTTCCTTTGCATATATGGTACTGCGCTCATCTGCTTTCATTACCTCATATTTTATACGCATTTACTTTGCATTTATCACTTGTGATCATATTTAATTACAAGGTTAGGAACTAAACTCCGATTACTGTGCAATAGCGAAATCATAGATGCGATATGCCACAGAATGAATGTGGCAGGGATCAGTGGAAACAGTGCTTTATTATTAGCGACGAGGAGCACCACGGTGGCCGTCCGCATTTTAAGGCACTCAGGAATATGCTAGACCCATCCTTATTCCGCCACACACATTGTCCATTTTCTCGCCCTTTTTTCTCTCCTACTTTGTGTTGAGCCATCTCAGTGTTAACCACTTACCCGACAGTCGTATCTCGTCAAAATAACTTCGTTGCCTAATTATATTATTGAGGAGGGGGAGATGGGTAAGAGATCAAATATTTCCCCACCTACGCAAGTGGACGAATATCGACATGTTGTGAAGCTGAAGAGTTATGATGATTAAGGTATACAGAGATGGATAGCCTGTTTCGAACAATGTTCCCCTTCGAAATTTTAACAAATGCTCCTCTTCTCATAAAGCGCCTTTAGTTTACTACGAATTCTTTACTTGAAATGGAATTTTAATTGAGCTGATTCTTCAATTTAGTAACTGGATGGGAATATTGGTCGATGCTCGTTTACTATTGAAGTCAATTAATAATGAAGTTTTTTTTAAACACTTTTATTTTACTGTTGAAATTATTATTATTTTTACTACTGAAGTTTTTTTTTCATTATTTTTTAATAAATAACCGTTAATAATTAAGATGATATCTGTTACAGAAATTAAACATACTCTAATAGATGGAGAAGATTCGCCAAATAATTTCAATGGACTACAAGAAGGAAAGTGACTCGAAGTCGAACTAGAAGCAAGAAAACGAGTCCCAAATCAATAACTCTCTGGTTTTCCCGCAAGTTTTTCTCCTTGAAACTTTCATAATAAAGCGAACATCGAAATGAAAAAAAGGTGGGATTGTTTGAATACAGTAAACCGATAAATAGAAAGACTGTTATATTTGTATGTATGTTTTAACTATGAGTTGCAGGTCATCGTTGAAGCGGTGACTGTTTTAGAAGTGAAGATTTTATTGTGCGAATACTAAGCCACATGGAATGTTGATCGCTGAAGTAGACGTCTAGAATATCTTTGAACTATACCACATCTATACGCCCATCAGTTCTCATTCTCTTATCCCTCCCCATCTGTTCTCCCAACTCCTTTCATCGTTACCGTTATCAATGCGTCAAAACTGAAATAAAGCTCATTGAATTAAAAACTTTTCTAATTGATAAAATTGTGTTTTATTGTTTTTCATATGAAAGCACTAATTATGTTGGAAGAATCGAGGTTGGCAGACTTTTACCGATGTCATCCGATTATGATTATGTTAGCAATAGTATTAACGAGCCCTACTGAAGTTAGAGTTCATCAAATATAAATGGTTGTGCAGTTCATAAACGTGTTACGCTCCTCCATCCTCCAACCTCTCGCACCATTGTAGTAACATGGATATGTTGTAATCCTGACAGTGATAGCGTCAGTTTAGGCACAATTGTTGCAATACGGATCACTTGATGATATAAGTGAAATGTTGCGCCTCATCTAGAGCGCTTCTTCGCAGGGTTGGGAGCATACTTGCAACATTGTTGTTTTTGTATTTGTTGTTTTGGTGCTTGGACCGTTAAGTGAGAGTGTTCAGTCAGAAAGCCAGTTAAGACGCTATTTCCCTGCCCAAGTTTGCTGAGCTATCCCACTTTGTTACTCGTACTTTCAACAATCTGTTGAGCAATAGGTGCTTTCGAAAAAAATATTGGTTTATTTAGCATTTTAGCTACCTTATTTGCGATTTGTAATTTAGTTTATAGCAAACCTAGTAACAGTTTCCGGTCATCCGTCTATAAGATTGCACAAGGTGGGTCATCTGAAATTAGCACACGTCTGATTTAATTAATTGCAGTGATTATCCTATGTGCCTCCCCGGATACGGTCCGCGAGATTATGCTGGCAGCGCACGATTTGGGTATGGCGACGTCTGGTGAATACGTTTTTATTAACATCGACGTTTCAACCGGGTATGTTCAGTTGATGTTATGAAGATACTTCAGCAGTTTGTGTGACATCTTTTATTTCCTCAAAAGCAGTTACCTTTTTCGACGTTCCCGACTTGTGCAATGCATCGCTGATCGACTTGGCGCCCCAACAATTCAGCTTCACTGATCAAAAGAACTCACATCCGGACAAATTTTGTAATGCGCTCCATAACGAATCCATAGTGCGTTCTACTGCAGTAGGAAAAACAAACGGCATATTCTTTGCCAAATCGGTGTGATTTTTTCTGTTCAGTTGTTACGCGAATGCCGAAGAGCCATGTTGTTGAGCTCATTCATCAGTGCTCGAGTATTATCTGCCAGCTGGTTGAAATCTTGAAGTCTTTCAGTGGTGACTATCTGTAAGCGGATTTTACCTGAGGTCTCTCTCTTTCCCATTTCCCTTTACGATTGTGGTGCATTTTGCTGCAAACTTCCGGCAACTGGTTCAGTTGCATCAATGAGCATTTGCATTAATATATTTAAATGCATAATGAATGAGTAAGAAAGGATAAATTAACTTCCGAATCACTCTCATCTTTTGAGATACTCGATAGAGCCGAGTCAAAAGCGCGAAATCGAGATATCAGTTCGTAAATGGCGGCCTTTTCACGGGTACACTGATAATGCGATGTAGATTTTGATAGTGAATTACTGTATGGATTGGAAAAAAATAGCTTGAGAGAGGTGGCAGATAAATCACCCTGACCAATGTCTATGTGAATCATTTTAAAGTTCCCTGCTACGCACACGAATGCATGCCGATTCCAGTTTTGCTTGCGTGGAAGCTCTATCGATAGTGCTGTTTCGCCTTTTTTTTTCTTTTCAAGGAAACGTCCGTTGAGGATTTTTATGACAATTGGAGCTCTGAGATGTCACCTTAGGAAAGTAGATTAACCTGTTTGGGTAATACCCGCATAAACGTGCTTCCACTTGTTTATACGTTATCTTGGAGCATGTTGCAATCTTTATCCTTTTATGTTTTCATTTTTACCTTCTCGTTCTGTCTTCCTTTACTATAGTTGTTACTGCACTTTTGGGGAAGGAGGAACTAAACAACTTTTCCTACCAGTGCTACTATTTATGTTTGCACTCTCGGCTTTTCTTCTTTAAATATGGGAAAAGAGATTCTGCGATATTCTCTCTGCGATACTAAAGAGATCCTCTCCCCTCCTCATTCTCTCCTCCGTTTCATCGCACTAGTCTGTTTTCTGCAGTCGTCTCCTGATATTCACTCGCTGCTCGTTCATATCTCCCACCTTCCCCGTTCTACATCGTAACCCGAACTTTTCATACCATATATTGCCCATTTTCCTCTGCTCCGATCGCTAATGTTGTTTTTGAATCTCTCATATAGTGGCTTTCTGTTCTCCCTCACCTTTGCAGCCCCTTGTACCCTCTTCATTCGGTCCTCACTGCTTCAATACAACGATCTCGGCCATTCCTGCGTCCTTAACCCCTAACGCTGTTTTTTGTCATATCAATTCGACGGTGATCGATAAACCACTTGCGAAATACGTTAGCTTCAATATCTTATATATCCTTACTGCGCACAAATTAAGCTCCCCGATGATTTCAGCATAATGTTTACTTATGTTCTCTCAGTCAGTTTATTCCCTTCAATAAAACTAACTAAAAATAGCGGCTAGAGTGGAGTAGAGGAGGGTTTTTGTCATCGGCGTTTGTGTCGGCTGCGCGCATTTAGGAACAGTTAGTTTTTCTCACGCCTTTTAATGCTTTCCAACGAATTTTACACCATTGCCGATGTTTTCTTCAAATGCATATGCTTGCACGAACAAACGCGCATCGCATACATGCGAAGGATAGATATATTTGGGCACTCGTTACTATCTGATTTCCTTGCACATGTAAAAGGGTCAGCGCTCCTCGGTTCGTTTACTCGTCCAGCTCTCCTTGAGGATCCAATACCTCTATCGAGCTGCGATCGAGTAAGCTGCGAAACGGCAGAGATCTAAGCGGCGTACAGTGAGTGTATCACGCTTGTGCACTGTGACAAATAGGAAGGGACATTCGGATAACTTTAATCGCCGACACGATCCCATAGGCGAATTCCTTGCTGCCGCCAATCGCTTCGCGCATTCCAAAGGCTACATGTAGGTCCACTTGGTCTTAAACCCCGTTTGTACTCTCCCAATTCTTCCTCAGGTTAGCTTCACAACCCATACTCGCTAGTCGTTTGATTTTCTTGTTTGCATTTGACCTTGTCTGATTTACTTTCAAGGGCGCAATGTTCACGCTTGATCTATAACCAGCCGACTGGTTTACTGTACGTATCAAGCCGTCTTCTTGATTCATTTCATGAAACTTTTCAAGCAGGGAAATTCGAAAACATTTTTTAGACGGCATAGTCTCATGATAGAAATATGACGTTGATTGCTGCTCTAATTTAGAGTTGAAGCTCAGTGTATGCCTAAACGGATATTCCTGCAGATCACATGCCGAGAAACCGTGGATCCGTGCCAATGAAACGAATTCACCGGAGAATGAGAAAGCGAAACAAGCCTATCGTGCATTAAAGACAGTTTCGTTGCGCCGTAGCGATCTCGACGAATATAAAAATTTCGAGTCACGTGTTAAAGAACGCGCTGAAAAGAAATATAATTATTCAGCCAAAACGGGTAAAGAATATGAGGTGAGTTTTACTTGAATGACGCTTAGCTCTTGTCTTATAAGCTCAAGCAAAGAGTTGTACGTGAATTTGTTTGCAACTATAGTGTTATTTTTAGCGTTATGACGCAAACGTTCACTTAGGATATTCTATTTATATAGGTGACATAGAAATCCACTGCTGAACTCCTTTTTTGATATGTTTATTGGCATTTCATGACATTTTGTCAACATAGGTGGAACGTTTTTTTGGACATTTCGAGGTTTTTTCCCTAATACTTTACCTTATTTCTGAACTTATGGAGAGGAACTTGTAGATGAACAACTTCATCAGCGCGTTCTACGATGCAGTCTTATTATACGCAATAGCGTTGAACGAGACGCTTACGGAAGGGTTGGATCCCCGTAACGGACACAACATAACGAGTAAAATGTGGAGCAGAACTTTCGTAGGCACGTTTTCTTATAATGGCATAACTTAGCTTCATCTTTGCTAATCCATTGGAAATTTATAATCCACTTTGTTTCATTTGTGTCTCATTCCCTGAATTTCACTTTGTGTGTGTCGTTTTCATGTCTTTTATCAACATCTTTTTGAATTCCTTTGATCGAGGAGATAACGAGATCTTCATTGCATTTTTAAACTGTTTCATCCGATGAGTGTGTGAACTTATTTACTTATTTGTGCGCATGTTTGTTTTTTTTTTTTATTGTTTATTCGCTAGTGATCCCTTTTTTATATCGATCCATATTGTTGACCTGAAATAATATACAACGTATTACGAAACATATCAGCCTAAATTCTTAGCTCGTTTATATTTTATAGCACCGTTTTTAGGCTACAACCTGATCGAAACTCTTGCCCTCCATTGTCGCACTCTTTGGTGTTGAATCGTTTGCATTCATCAGATGGTACTCCACTCTTAAATATTTTCCACATGGAGGCTAAACAACAACTACATATCGCTAATCAAACACAACAACATACATAGGAAACGGCGCGTGTACACTACACATTCCATACTGTTGTTTCCGTGCTAAAGATACTAGAGCGAAAAAAAAACAACAACAACAATAATGGGACTTGACATGAACAACAGCCATTCATTTAAAACCTCCAACATTTCCCCTCTTTCAAAGCCAACTTCGACGTTCTTCTATAGCACGAGCGCTCGTATACAAAATTCTATAAGTTTCACCACACCCGTCCTCAATTTTCAACTTCGTGGAATTGCCCACAGACCTCTACTATAGGCAGCCTATGGAGATTCGCAGTCATCCCAAATTCCGTTCAGTCTCCGGCCAATCCATCTCTGAGTCTCGACCAAGTGATGCCAATACAAGCAAACATAGATCACTGGCATAAAAATTTTGCAATAATCATGTTTTGTTTTACTGATAACGTTTATACAATTAGGATTCCCTGTATTGTAATTTGGTGACTTATTCCACTCATTCTTGGTCGACCGAGGATACGGTAGCGGATCGGATCTGAACGGAGTTGCAAGAATATGTCACAACTGCTCTCATCTCTACCCGTCCCCACTTATTCTAACTCTCACACTTCGGTTTTTAGCGGCGTCCGCGGTCTTTTTTTCAACATTGCAGGACGAAAGGTTAGTGCACAAACAAAAAACGCCAAATTATACCACAAACATGAAAAAATTTGTTCTGATGCCCACACGATCCGTCATCACCCTATCATGGAACTAATCTAAGTGATTTCTGCGCCCTACCACACCTTCGCGCTGATATTTCCCACAAGTTTTTTGGACGCAGCATTCGGCGAATTTGTAGTTACTCATTTTCCAGATTGTTCAGTCGAATCAATCCTAGCTTCTGTTCCAATACTTGGAGTGTTTCTATGAGTCCTGCAGTTCTAGTTCTCGTCTCTCAAAAAATACCCTTCGAGCAAAGTCTTCATGGTGGCCAAGGATTCATTTTAACAAGCCAAGGTCCCGCTGGCTCAAGATTGCTGTAGCGAAGGAATGGAAACCATGATTCTATCCACGATCATTCCACGATTCTATCCAGCAAGGACTTCAGCAAACGTTTCAAAAAATGGAAAGTTTGGCGACATTTTCAATTTTATTGAGCGGTGAAAGACACTCCTCGAAGGTAAAATACATCTCATTTCGACATCGGCTCTGTAACTGCGACTAATGGGGAAAAAACTTGCTTCTTGATTTGAAAAAAAAAGTTGAATATGGAACTGATCGCAGAAATTTTGCTGGTGAGCCGATAAACGTCCAAATGTTAGCACCAATTTATATATAAGCACCAAACTGCATCATTCACTCGTTTTCGAACTGATATATTATAGCGAAGAATCTAAGGCGAAGAAGTCTACAACTGTGTTGTTAGCGCACATCTCCTCTCTTCTTAAAGAAATGGCAGTAGAAAATGCAACGAACCAATAGATATGAAAATGACGGTAGAGGGCACACAGTGAGAGTGTCCCTCATAAACAAAGTAACATATGAAAACATCGACGAGGATTAACCGGAAGGCACAACAAAAAACCGCTTTTAACCCAGTTATATGGATGCCACGAAACGCGGGATATAAACTGAGGAAGAAGGTGGCGAGCAAGATGAGCAAAGAAAATAGAAAAAAAGGAATAGATTAGAGCGAGAGTGGGAGAAAGTGAGTGAACAAAACATCAAGCTAGAAGAATCAATCCCATCCGGCAGGCAATGAGCCCCTTAAAGTTTCAGAGAAATTTGTGCAAAGCGAAATAAAACTTTCAAAGAATACTACAACCAAACAATTTATATTATTTCATCAATTTTTTGTTATTTAGAAGCTGAGACTTGTGCACCTTAGGTGGCGCTAGATAAGAAGAACAACGACGACAATATTACTAATCTATGAGTAGAGAGAAAGACACGAAGAACGGATTTCCTCTCTTGCTAACGCCGCCCTCTTCCACTCATAGCGAGATGCTTTCAGTGCCTGCGATTAGCAATGAGAGTTTTTCTATTTCACACAAAGTGGCAGTAGACTAGGCATATGGGCTAATGAGATACAATCATCATTACGTAAAATTTAGAGAAAAATAAACGAATGGATGAAGCCAAAATTGAATGAAACAAACAGATGCAAACAACAAGTGCTACAAAAGCCGATGAACCGTTAACGTGAACAGTGACCTCAACTGCTTCACTACTGAAGAATTATACCATTACACAAACTGGGCTAATCATCGGCCCGAAAATATACATTATGAGCTAGAATTCTAACCGACTCGTTAAAAAATCAAAAATATTGTACCTCGTATGATCACAGCTCGGGTATAGAAGCATTTGAAATTCGTTATTCAGATCCACGATGCAAAAGCCACACAACCGAAACAGGCGAAATTTAACGGTCTCGATCCAACTGACACAGAGCCAGTTCTACTAAATGATCCCTCACGCTATCACCGTTTGGGAATTTGCTAGCCTGAAACAAATCTTTATCACATTATTGGATGCGGAAGTGGATGTGCTGCTGTGTGATGACTAACTTTTGCATTAAAGGCAAAAGATGGCAAAAATGTAAGTGCCGGAAAAGAAACCTGATGATACCATACCTCAAAAAAAAAAGGCAGGAGGATTACACTACCCAGAAGATTGACGATGAGAGCTCAAATTGGCAATAGCATCAGCAAGAGTCTCCACTAACATCCTCATACGGAGATTTAAAACGTAAAAAGAAAAAAATTCACGATGCAGATTAACGTAAAAAGCAGCCTCCCTCCCTCGTCTTCCTCGCCTTCCTAAATGCAAATCATTCGCAATTTTTGCTGTTTACTCCTCACCCTCTCTACCACAAACTAAAAAAGGAAATCAAATGCTCCCAGTAAAACTACACTGTAATTAGATGTAAAACAGACACTCATTTAATCCTTACTCTCCGAAAACGTTTACAGTTCATTTTTTGATAGATGGGAACGAATGTTCGTTCTATTCTTTTCTTATCTGTTCCACTTTTCCGACAAGATGAATTTAAAAAACCCAAAGAGAAAGGATACCTTCAGCTACTTAACAAAATATCGTTTAGTACGCACGACTAAAAAATTTCAAATGAACAGTCAGTCATGCATAATACTCAATGGTATATATAGGTACGAGTGGGATGGAAGAGACAGGAGAAACGTGTGCCACTCTCTCCATAAAACTTTGCATTCCTTCTCTAGAGCTGCAGGGGGTTTTAATAAAAACGCCGCAGACCTCGTTAGAGGCATTAAAGATTAAATATTTCTCCAATGGTCATGGACGGATGCGACATGGTAACTGGTCACGAAATTGTTAAATAACCATTTTGGCCGCACGATATGCGTGACCACGTGCCATATTACGTGTCATCTCGACACCGCTACTGTTGGCGACCATTTCCCATGCGATATTCACATCACCATCCTTCGAGAAGCGTCGCGAAATGAGGCGATTAAGCTCCGGATGCTCTTGTGCAGCGAACAAGACCGGCGCTGTTGCCAACCCTTCCAAATTAACATTTCAATTAAAAACGTTGACCACGGTGCAGGAGCCAAAATTTTTGCATAACGCCTTTGTTCTTCAAATAGAAAAATTAAGATATCACTACTCATGCTGAACGTCTTACTTCTGCTGGAAGTTTTACCCGTTACAATGCGTTAACCAGATTTCCAGTTTTGCTTGCGCGGAAGCTCTATCGATAGTGCTGTTTCGCCTTTTTTTTTCTTTTCAAGGAAACGTCCGTTGAGGATTTTTATGACAATTGGAGCTCTGAGATGTCACCTTAGGAAAGTAGATTAACCTGTTTGGGTAATACCCGCATAAACGTGCTTCCACTTGTTTATACGTTATCTTGGAGCATGTTGCAATCTTTATCCTTTTATGTTTTCATTTTTACCTTCTCGTTCTGTCTTCCTTTACTATAGTTGTTACTGCACTTTTGGGGAAGGAGGAACTAAACAACTTTTCCTACCAGTGCTACTATTTATGTTTGCACTCTCGGCTTTTCTTCTTTAAATATGGGAAAAGAGATTCTGCGATATTCTCTCTGCGATACTAAAGAGATCCTCTCCCCTCCTCATTCTCTCCTCCGTTTCATCGCACTAGTCTGTTTTCTGCAGTCGTCTCCTGATATTCACTCGCTGCTCGTTCATATCTCCCACCTTCCCCGTTCTACATCGTAACCCGAACTTTTCATACCATATATTGCCCATTTTCCTCTGCTCCGATCGCTAATGTTGTTTTTGAATCTCTCATATAGTGGCTTTCTGTTCTCCCTCACCTTTGCAGCCCCTTGTACCCTCTTCATTCGGTCCTCACTGCTTCAATACAACGATCTCGGCCATTCCTGCGTCCTTAACCCCTAACGCTGTTTTTTGTCATATCAATTCGACGGTGATCGATAAACCACTTGCGAAATACGTTAGCTTCAATATCTTATATATCCTTACTGCGCACAAATTAAGCTCCCCGATGATTTCAGCATAATGTTTACTTATGTTCTCTCAGTCAGTTTATTCCCTTCAATAAAACTAACTAAAAATAGCGGCTAGAGTGGAGTAGAGGAGGGTTTTTGTCATCGGCGTTTGTGTCGGCTGCGCGCATTTAGGAACAGTTAGTTTTTCTCACGCCTTTTAATGCTTTCCAACGAATTTTACACCATTGCCGATGTTTTCTTCAAATGCATATGCTTGCACGAACAAACGCGCATCGCATACATGCGAAGGATAGATATATTTGGGCACTCGTTACTATCTGATTTCCTTGCACATGTAAAAGGGTCAGCGCTCCTCGGTTCGTTTACTCGTCCAGCTCTCCTTGAGGATCCAATACCTCTATCGAGCTGCGATCGAGTAAGCTGCGAAACGGCAGAGATCTAAGCGGCGTACAGTGAGTGTATCACGCTTGTGCACTGTGACAAATAGGAAGGGACATTCGGATAACTTTAATCGCCGACACGATCCCATAGGCGAATTCCTTGCTGCCGCCAATCGCTTCGCGCATTCCAAAGGCTACATGTAGGTCCACTTGGTCTTAAACCCCGTTTGTACTCTCCCAATTCTTCCTCAGGTTAGCTTCACAACCCATACTCGCTAGTCGTTTGATTTTCTTGTTTGCATTTGACCTTGTCTGATTTACTTTCAAGGGCGCAATGTTCACGCTTGATCTATAACCAGCCGACTGGTTTACTGTACGTATCAAGCCGTCTTCTTGATTCATTTCATGAAACTTTTCAAGCAGGGAAATTCGAAAACATTTTTTAGACGGCATAGTCTCATGATAGAAATATGACGTTGATTGCTGCTCTAATTTAGAGTTGAAGCTCAGTGTATGCCTAAACGGATATTCCTGCAGATCACATGCCGAGAAACCGTGGATCCGTGCCAATGAAACGAATTCACCGGAGAATGAGAAAGCGAAACAAGCCTATCGTGCATTAAAGACAGTTTCGTTGCGCCGTAGCGATCTCGACGAATATAAAAATTTCGAGTCACGTGTTAAAGAACGCGCTGAAAAGAAATATAATTATTCAGCCAAAACGGGTAAAGAATATGAGGTGAGTTTTACTTGAATGACGCTTAGCTCTTGTCTTATAAGCTCAAGCAAAGAGTTGTACGTGAATTTGTTTGCAACTATAGTGTTATTTTTAGCGTTATGACGCAAACGTTCACTTAGGATATTCTATTTATATAGGTGACATAGAAATCCACTGCTGAACTCCTTTTTTGATATGTTTATTGGCATTTCATGACATTTTGTCAACATAGGTGGAACGTTTTTTTGGACATTTCGAGGTTTTTTCCCTAATACTTTACCTTATTTCTGAACTTATGGAGAGGAACTTGTAGATGAACAACTTCATCAGCGCGTTCTACGATGCAGTCTTATTATACGCAATAGCGTTGAACGAGACGCTTACGGAAGGGTTGGATCCCCGTAACGGACACAACATAACGAGTAAAATGTGGAGCAGAACTTTCGTAGGCACGTTTTCTTATAATGGCATAACTTAGCTTCATCTTTGCTAATCCATTGGAAATTTATAATCCACTTTGTTTCATTTGTGTCTCATTCCCTGAATTTCACTTTGTGTGTGTCGTTTTCATGTCTTTTATCAACATCTTTTTGAATTCCTTTGATCGAGGAGATAACGAGATCTTCATTGCATTTTTAAACTGTTTCATCCGATGAGTGTGTGAACTTATTTACTTATTTGTGCGCATGTTTGTTTTTTTTTTTATTGTTTATTCGCTAGTGATCCCTTTTTTATATCGATCCATATTGTTGACCTGAAATAATATACAACGTATTACGAAACATATCAGCCTAAATTCTTAGCTCGTTTATATTTTATAGCACCGTTTTTAGGCTACAACCTGATCGAAACTCTTGCCCTCCATTGTCGCACTCTTTGGTGTTGAATCGTTTGCATTCATCAGATGGTACTCCACTCTTAAATATTTTCCACATGGAGGCTAAACAACAACTACATATCGCTAATCAAACACAACAACATACATAGGAAACGGCGCGTGTACACTACACATTCCATACTGTTGTTTCCGTGCTAAAGATACTAGAGCGAAAAAAAAACAACAACAACAATAATGGGACTTGACATGAACAACAGCCATTCATTTAAAACCTCCAACATTTCCCCTCTTTCAAAGCCAACTTCGACGTTCTTCTATAGCACGAGCGCTCGTATACAAAATTCTATAAGTTTCACCACACCCGTCCTCAATTTTCAACTTCGTGGAATTGCCCACAGACCTCTACTATAGGCAGCCTATGGAGATTCGCAGTCATCCCAAATTCCGTTCAGTCTCCGGCCAATCCATCTCTGAGTCTCGACCAAGTGATGCCAATACAAGCAAACATAGATCACTGGCATAAAAATTTTGCAATAATCATGTTTTGTTTTACTGATAACGTTTATACAATTAGGATTCCCTGTATTGTAATTTGGTGACTTATTCCACTCATTCTTGGTCGACCGAGGATACGGTAGCGGATCGGATCTGAACGGAGTTGCAAGAATATGTCACAACTGCTCTCATCTCTACCCGTCCCCACTTATTCTAACTCTCACACTTCGGTTTTTAGCGGCGTCCGCGGTCTTTTTTTCAACATTGCAGGACGAAAGGTTAGTGCACAAACAAAAAACGCCAAATTATACCACAAACATGAAAAAATTTGTTCTGATGCCCACACGATCCGTCATCACCCTATCATGGAACTAATCTAAGTGATTTCTGCGCCCTACCACACCTTCGCGCTGATATTTCCCACAAGTTTTTTGGACGCAGCATTCGGCGAATTTGTAGTTACTCATTTTCCAGATTGTTCAGTCGAATCAATCCTAGCTTCTGTTCCAATACTTGGAGTGTTTCTATGAGTCCTGCAGTTCTAGTTCTCGTCTCTCAAAAAATACCCTTCGAGCAAAGTCTTCATGGTGGCCAAGGATTCATTTTAACAAGCCAAGGTCCCGCTGGCTCAAGATTGCTGTAGCGAAGGAATGGAAACCATGATTCTATCCACGATCATTCCACGATTCTATCCAGCAAGGACTTCAGCAAACGTTTCAAAAAATGGAAAGTTTGGCGACATTTTCAATTTTATTGAGCGGTGAAAGACACTCCTCGAAGGTAAAATACATCTCATTTCGACATCGGCTCTGTAACTGCGACTAATGGGGAAAAAACTTGCTTCTTGATTTGAAAAAAAAAGTTGAATATGGAACTGATCGCAGAAATTTTGCTGGTGAGCCGATAAACGTCCAAATGTTAGCACCAATTTATATATAAGCACCAAACTGCATCATTCACTCGTTTTCGAACTGATATATTATAGCGAAGAATCTAAGGCGAAGAAGTCTACAACTGTGTTGTTAGCGCACATCTCCTCTCTTCTTAAAGAAATGGCAGTAGAAAATGCAACGAACCAATAGATATGAAAATGACGGTAGAGGGCACACAGTGAGAGTGTCCCTCATAAACAAAGTAACATATGAAAACATCGACGAGGATTAACCGGAAGGCACAACAAAAAACCGCTTTTAACCCAGTTATATGGATGCCACGAAACGCGGGATATAAACTGAGGAAGAAGGTGGCGAGCAAGATGAGCAAAGAAAATAGAAAAAAAGGAATAGATTAGAGCGAGAGTGGGAGAAAGTGAGTGAACAAAACATCAAGCTAGAAGAATCAATCCCATCCGGCAGGCAATGAGCCCCTTAAAGTTTCAGAGAAATTTGTGCAAAGCGAAATAAAACTTTCAAAGAATACTACAACCAAACAATTTATATTATTTCATCAATTTTTTGTTATTTAGAAGCTGAGACTTGTGCACCTTAGGTGGCGCTAGATAAGAAGAACAACGACGACAATATTACTAATCTATGAGTAGAGAGAAAGACACGAAGAACGGATTTCCTCTCTTGCTAACGCCGCCCTCTTCCACTCATAGCGAGATGCTTTCAGTGCCTGCGATTAGCAATGAGAGTTTTTCTATTTCACACAAAGTGGCAGTAGACTAGGCATATGGGCTAATGAGATACAATCATCATTACGTAAAATTTAGAGAAAAATAAACGAATGGATGAAGCCAAAATTGAATGAAACAAACAGATGCAAACAACAAGTGCTACAAAAGCCGATGAACCGTTAACGTGAACAGTGACCTCAACTGCTTCACTACTGAAGAATTATACCATTACACAAACTGGGCTAATCATCGGCCCGAAAATATACATTATGAGCTAGAATTCTAACCGACTCGTTAAAAAATCAAAAATATTGTACCTCGTATGATCACAGCTCGGGTATAGAAGCATTTGAAATTCGTTATTCAGATCCACGATGCAAAAGCCACACAACCGAAACAGGCGAAATTTAACGGTCTCGATCCAACTGACACAGAGCCAGTTCTACTAAATGATCCCTCACGCTATCACCGTTTGGGAATTTGCTAGCCTGAAACAAATCTTTATCACATTATTGGATGCGGAAGTGGATGTGCTGCTGTGTGATGACTAACTTTTGCATTAAAGGCAAAAGATGGCAAAAATGTAAGTGCCGGAAAAGAAACCTGATGATACCATACCTCAAAAAAAAAAGGCAGGAGGATTACACTACCCAGAAGATTGACGATGAGAGCTCAAATTGGCAATAGCATCAGCAAGAGTCTCCACTAACATCCTCATACGGAGATTTAAAACGTAAAAAGAAAAAAATTCACGATGCAGATTAACGTAAAAAGCAGCCTCCCTCCCTCGTCTTCCTCGCCTTCCTAAATGCAAATCATTCGCAATTTTTGCTGTTTACTCCTCACCCTCTCTACCACAAACTAAAAAAGGAAATCAAATGCTCCCAGTAAAACTACACTGTAATTAGATGTAAAACAGACACTCATTTAATCCTTACTCTCCGAAAACGTTTACAGTTCATTTTTTGATAGATGGGAACGAATGTTCGTTCTATTCTTTTCTTATCTGTTCCACTTTTCCGACAAGATGAATTTAAAAAACCCAAAGAGAAAGGATACCTTCAGCTACTTAACAAAATATCGTTTAGTACGCACGACTAAAAAATTTCAAATGAACAGTCAGTCATGCATAATACTCAATGGTATATATAGGTACGAGTGGGATGGAAGAGACAGGAGAAACGTGTGCCACTCTCTCCATAAAACTTTGCATTCCTTCTCTAGAGCTGCAGGGGGTTTTAATAAAAACGCCGCAGACCTCGTTAGAGGCATTAAAGATTAAATATTTCTCCAATGGTCATGGACGGATGCGACATGGTAACTGGTCACGAAATTGTTAAATAACCATTTTGGCCGCACGATATGCGTGACCACGTGCCATATTACGTGTCATCTCGACACCGCTACTGTTGGCGACCATTTCCCATGCGATATTCACATCACCATCCTTCGAGAAGCGTCGCGAAATGAGGCGATTAAGTTCCGGATGCTCTTGTGCAGCGAACAAGACCGGCGCTGTTGCCAACCCTTCCAAATTAACATTTCAATTAAAAACGTTGACCACGGTGCAGGAGCCAAAATTTTTGCATAACGCCTTTGTTCTTCAAATAGAAAAATTAAGATATCACTACTCATGCTGAACGTCTTACTTCTGCTGGAAGTTTTACCCGTTACAATGCGTTAACCAGATTTCCAGTTTTGCTTGCGCGGAAGCTCTATCGATAGTGCTGTTTCGCCTTTTTTTTTCTTTTCAAGGAAACGTCCGTTGAGGATTTTTATGACAATTGGAGCTCTGAGATGTCACCTTAGGAAAGTAGATTAACCTGTTTGGGTAATACCCGCATAAACGTGCTTCCACTTGTTTATACGTTATCTTGGAGCATGTTGCAATCTTTATCCTTTTATGTTTTCATTTTTACCTTCTCGTTCTGTCTTCCTTTACTATAGTTGTTACTGCACTTTTGGGGAAGGAGGAACTAAACAACTTTTCCTACCAGTGCTACTATTTATGTTTGCACTCTCGGCTTTTCTTCTTTAAATATGGGAAAAGAGATTCTGCGATATTCTCTCTGCGATACTAAAGAGATCCTCTCCCCTCCTCATTCTCTCCTCCGTTTCATCGCACTAGTCTGTTTTCTGCAGTCGTCTCCTGATATTCACTCGCTGCTCGTTCATATCTCCCACCTTCCCCGTTCTACATCGTAACCCGAACTTTTCATACCATATATTGCCCATTTTCCTCTGCTCCGATCGCTAATGTTGTTTTTGAATCTCTCATATAGTGGCTTTCTGTTCTCCCTCACCTTTGCAGCCCCTTGTACCCTCTTCATTCGGTCCTCACTGCTTCAATACAACGATCTCGGCCATTCCTGCGTCCTTAACCCCTAACGCTGTTTTTTGTCATATCAATTCGACGGTGATCGATAAACCACTTGCGAAATACGTTAGCTTCAATATCTTATATATCCTTACTGCGCACAAATTAAGCTCCCCGATGATTTCAGCATAATGTTTACTTATGTTCTCTCAGTCAGTTTATTCCCTTCAATAAAACTAACTAAAAATAGCGGCTAGAGTGGAGTAGAGGAGGGTTTTTGTCATCGGCGTTTGTGTCGGCTGCGCGCATTTAGGAACAGTTAGTTTTTCTCACGCCTTTTAATGCTTTCCAACGAATTTTACACCATTGCCGATGTTTTCTTCAAATGCATATGCTTGCACGAACAAACGCGCATCGCATACATGCGAAGGATAGATATATTTGGGCACTCGTTACTATCTGATTTCCTTGCACATGTAAAAGGGTCAGCGCTCCTCGGTTCGTTTACTCGTCCAGCTCTCCTTGAGGATCCAATACCTCTATCGAGCTGCGATCGAGTAAGCTGCGAAACGGCAGAGATCTAAGCGGCGTACAGTGAGTGTATCACGCTTGTGCACTGTGACAAATAGGAAGGGACATTCGGATAACTTTAATCGCCGACACGATCCCATAGGCGAATTCCTTGCTGCCGCCAATCGCTTCGCGCATTCCAAAGGCTACATGTAGGTCCACTTGGTCTTAAACCCCGTTTGTACTCTCCCAATTCTTCCTCAGGTTAGCTTCACAACCCATACTCGCTAGTCGTTTGATTTTCTTGTTTGCATTTGACCTTGTCTGATTTACTTTCAAGGGCGCAATGTTCACGCTTGATCTATAACCAGCCGACTGGTTTACTGTACGTATCAAGCCGTCTTCTTGATTCATTTCATGAAACTTTTCAAGCAGGGAAATTCGAAAACATTTTTTAGACGGCATAGTCTCATGATAGAAATATGACGTTGATTGCTGCTCTAATTTAGAGTTGAAGCTCAGTGTATGCCTAAACGGATATTCCTGCAGATCACATGCCGAGAAACCGTGGATCCGTGCCAATGAAACGAATTCACCGGAGAATGAGAAAGCGAAACAAGCCTATCGTGCATTAAAGACAGTTTCGTTGCGCCGTAGCGATCTCGACGAATATAAAAATTTCGAGTCACGTGTTAAAGAACGCGCTGAAAAGAAATATAATTATTCAGCCAAAACGGGTAAAGAATATGAGGTGAGTTTTACTTGAATGACGCTTAGCTCTTGTCTTATAAGCTCAAGCAAAGAGTTGTACGTGAATTTGTTTGCAACTATAGTGTTATTTTTAGCGTTATGACGCAAACGTTCACTTAGGATATTCTATTTATATAGGTGACATAGAAATCCACTGCTGAACTCCTTTTTTGATATGTTTATTGGCATTTCATGACATTTTGTCAACATAGGTGGAACTTTTTTTGGACATTTCGAGGTTTTTTCCCTAATACTTTACCTTATTTCTGAACTTATGGAGAGGAACTTGTAGATGAACAACTTCATCAGCGCGTTCTACGATGCAGTCTTATTATACGCAATAGCGTTGAACGAGACGCTTACGGAAGGGTTGGATCCCCGTAACGGACACAACATAACGAGTAAAATGTGGAGCAGAACTTTCGTAGGCACGTTTTCTTATAATGGCATAACTTAGCTTCATCTTTGCTAATCCATTGGAAATTTATAATCCACTTTGTTTCATTTGTGTCTCATTCCCTGAATTTCACTTTGTGTGTGTCGTTTTCATGTCTTTTATCAACATCTTTTTGAATTCCTTTGATCGAGGAGATAACGAGATCTTCATTGCATTTTTAAACTGTTTCATCCGATGAGTGTGTGAACTTATTTACTTATTTGTGCGCATGTTTGTTTTTTTTTTTTATTGTTTATTCGCTAGTGATCCCTTTTTTATATCGATCCATATTGTTGACCTGAAATAATATACAACGTATTACGAAACATATCAGCCTAAATTCTTAGCTCGTTTATATTTTATAGCACCGTTTTTAGGCTACAACCTGATCGAAACTCTTGCCCTCCATTGTCGCACTCTTTGGTGTTGAATCGTTTGCATTCATCAGATGGTACTCCACTCTTAAATATTTTCCACATGGAGGCTAAACAACAACTACATATCGCTAATCAAACACAACAACATACATAGGAAACGGCGCGTGTACACTACACATTCCATACTGTTGTTTCCGTGCTAAAGATACTAGAGCGAAAAAAAAACAACAACAACAATAATGGGACTTGACATGAACAACAGCCATTCATTTAAAACCTCCAACATTTCCCCTCTTTCAAAGCCAACTTCGACGTTCTTCTATAGCACGAGCGCTCGTATACAAAATTCTATAAGTTTCACCACACCCGTCCTCAATTTTCAACTTCGTGGAATTGCCCACAGACCTCTACTATAGGCAGCCTATGGAGATTCGCAGTCATCCCAAATTCCGTTCAGTCTCCGGCCAATCCATCTCTGAGTCTCGACCAAGTGATGCCAATACAAGCAAACATAGATCACTGGCATAAAAATTTTGCAATAATCATGTTTTGTTTTACTGATAACGTTTATACAATTAGGATTCCCTGTATTGTAATTTGGTGACTTATTCCACTCATTCTTGGTCGACCGAGGATACGGTAGCGGATCGGATCTGAACGGAGTTGCAAGAATATGTCACAACTGCTCTCATCTCTACCCGTCCCCACTTATTCTAACTCTCACACTTCGGTTTTTAGCGGCGTCCGCGGTCTTTTTTTCAACATTGCAGGACGAAAGGTTAGTGCACAAACAAAAAACGCCAAATTATACCACAAACATGAAAAAATTTGTTCTGATGCCCACACGATCCGTCATCACCCTATCATGGAACTAATCTAAGTGATTTCTGCGCCCTACCACACCTTCGCGCTGATATTTCCCACAAGTTTTTTGGACGCAGCATTCGGCGAATTTGTAGTTACTCATTTTCCAGATTGTTCAGTCGAATCAATCCTAGCTTCTGTTCCAATACTTGGAGTGTTTCTATGAGTCCTGCAGTTCTAGTTCTCGTCTCTCAAAAAATACCCTTCGAGCAAAGTCTTCATGGTGGCCAAGGATTCATTTTAACAAGCCAAGGTCCCGCTGGCTCAAGATTGCTGTAGCGAAGGAATGGAAACCATGATTCTATCCACGATCATTCCACGATTCTATCCAGCAAGGACTTCAGCAAACGTTTCAAAAAATGGAAAGTTTGGCGACATTTTCAATTTTATTGAGCGGTGAAAGACACTCCTCGAAGGTAAAATACATCTCATTTCGACATCGGCTCTGTAACTGCGACTAATGGGGAAAAAACTTGCTTCTTGATTTGAAAAAAAAAGTTGAATATGGAACTGATCGCAGAAATTTTGCTGGTGAGCCGATAAACGTCCAAATGTTAGCACCAATTTATATATAAGCACCAAACTGCATCATTCACTCGTTTTCGAACTGATATATTATAGCGAAGAATCTAAGGCGAAGAAGTCTACAACTGTGTTGTTAGCGCACATCTCCTCTCTTCTTAAAGAAATGGCAGTAGAAAATGCAACGAACCAATAGATATGAAAATGACGGTAGAGGGCACACAGTGAGAGTGTCCCTCATAAACAAAGTAACATATGAAAACATCGACGAGGATTAACCGGAAGGCACAACAAAAAACCGCTTTTAACCCAGTTATATGGATGCCACGAAACGCGGGATATAAACTGAGGAAGAAGGTGGCGAGCAAGATGAGCAAAGAAAATAGAAAAAAAGGAATAGATTAGAGCGAGAGTGGGAGAAAGTGAGTGAACAAAACATCAAGCTAGAAGAATCAATCCCATCCGGCAGGCAATGAGCCCCTTAAAGTTTCAGAGAAATTTGTGCAAAGCGAAATAAAACTTTCAAAGAATACTACAACCAAACAATTTATATTATTTCATCAATTTTTTGTTATTTAGAAGCTGAGACTTGTGCACCTTAGGTGGCGCTAGATAAGAAGAACAACGACGACAATATTACTAATCTATGAGTAGAGAGAAAGACACGAAGAACGGATTTCCTCTCTTGCTAACGCCGCCCTCTTCCACTCATAGCGAGATGCTTTCAGTGCCTGCGATTAGCAATGAGAGTTTTTCTATTTCACACAAAGTGGCAGTAGACTAGGCATATGGGCTAATGAGATACAATCATCATTACGTAAAATTTAGAGAAAAATAAACGAATGGATGAAGCCAAAATTGAATGAAACAAACAGATGCAAACAACAAGTGCTACAAAAGCCGATGAACCGTTAACGTGAACAGTGACCTCAACTGCTTCACTACTGAAGAATTATACCATTACACAAACTGGGCTAATCATCGGCCCGAAAATATACATTATGAGCTAGAATTCTAACCGACTCGTTAAAAAATCAAAAATATTGTACCTCGTATGATCACAGCTCGGGTATAGAAGCATTTGAAATTCGTTATTCAGATCCACGATGCAAAAGCCACACAACCGAAACAGGCGAAATTTAACGGTCTCGATCCAACTGACACAGAGCCAGTTCTACTAAATGATCCCTCACGCTATCACCGTTTGGGAATTTGCTAGCCTGAAACAAATCTTTATCACATTATTGGATGCGGAAGTGGATGTGCTGCTGTGTGATGACTAACTTTTGCATTAAAGGCAAAAGATGGCAAAAATGTAAGTGCCGGAAAAGAAACCTGATGATACCATACCTCAAAAAAAAAAGGCAGGAGGATTACACTACCCAGAAGATTGACGATGAGAGCTCAAATTGGCAATAGCATCAGCAAGAGTCTCCACTAACATCCTCATACGGAGATTTAAAACGTAAAAAGAAAAAAATTCACGATGCAGATTAACGTAAAAAGCAGCCTCCCTCCCTCGTCTTCCTCGCCTTCCTAAATGCAAATCATTCGCAATTTTTGCTGTTTACTCCTCACCCTCTCTACCACAAACTAAAAAAGGAAATCAAATGCTCCCAGTAAAACTACACTGTAATTAGATGTAAAACAGACACTCATTTAATCCTTACTCTCCGAAAACGTTTACAGTTCATTTTTTGATAGATGGGAACGAATGTTCGTTCTATTCTTTTCTTATCTGTTCCACTTTTCCGACAAGATGAATTTAAAAAACCCAAAGAGAAAGGATACCTTCAGCTACTTAACAAAATATCGTTTAGTACGCACGACTAAAAAATTTCAAATGAACAGTCAGTCATGCATAATACTCAATGGTATATATAGGTACGAGTGGGATGGAAGAGACAGGAGAAACGTGTGCCACTCTCTCCATAAAACTTTGCATTCCTTCTCTAGAGCTGCAGGGGGTTTTAATAAAAACGCCGCAGACCTCGTTAGAGGCATTAAAGATTAAATATTTCTCCAATGGTCATGGACGGATGCGACATGGTAACTGGTCACGAAATTGTTAAATAACCATTTTGGCCGCACGATATGCGTGACCACGTGCCATATTACGTGTCATCTCGACACCGCTACTGTTGGCGACCATTTCCCATGCGATATTCACATCACCATCCTTCGAGAAGCGTCGCGAAATGAGGCGATTAAGCTCCGGATGCTCTTGTGCAGCGAACAAGACCGGCGCTGTTGCCAACCCTTCCAAATTAACATTTCAATTAAAAACGTTGACCACGGTGCAGGAGCCAAAATTTTTGCATAACGCCTTTGTTCTTCAAATAGAAAAATTAAGATATCACTACTCATGCTGAACGTCTTACTTCTGCTGGAAGTTTTATCCGTTACAAGCGTTAACCAGATTTCACAGTCCCAAATTTTAGATGCTTATCACCGACTGCTTTTTTGTGAGAACTTCTCATCTCAAAGCGATCCTTCTCTGCTAGCGCTTGGTCTCTACTCAACCTATGCTCAAAGATCCAGCCAGCACATCCTGTTCAGTTCCAATGATACCCATCACACTGGTCACATTCGCAACAAAAAGCTTGAGAGAAATTACAGATACAATTCTTTCGATGCTCTTCTCCAACTTCTTGCATCTTTTTTTATTTTGTTAACGGCACCTTGCAAAACTCATAATTGATGACAGTGCAGGTAAACAAAACATGTTGGTTCTTTATTAACTGATCAGTGCTTGCTTTTCGATTCATGCGTGCCTTTAACATACCTTTTCTTAGATGATTCTCAGTCTCTCCAGCCATCTCAAAAAAAAAAAACTGAGCCACCTGAATTTCCCAAGAACGACGCATACTTAGGAGAATCTGCGCGGAGTTAGAGAATCAACGAAACTAATAACATTCAAAGACGAATCCATGTCCCCCCCCCCCCCTAAAAAAAAAATCGTTTTGAAAGAAAAGAATTGAAATTGTGAGCATTCTCTCCTTCTCTTCTTTCTTGCAGCCCAAATTGCAGATTCGGCTTGTACCAAAAGTACCACATAGCTGCTAATAATTAATGGAATTCTTTTAATCAATTAATGGAAAATTTTAACCTTCCCAAACGTATCGCACGTTGGATTTGAAGTACACGTTTAGCACTTTCAATGACATGTACCACGACTAGCTTCAAATTCTCTCCTGTTTTTTAATTCTTCTGAGAAGAACATCAAATTTTCGATTATAGCCAGCCAAATGTAATCCATCTAGAGGTCTGATCTTTCCCAATGACCGCTTTATATCCTTTTTTTGGCTGCGATCTTGTAAAAATGAATCAACGATATAACCAGAAGATATTACTTTAGTTTTAAGTGAACAAGTCCGACATAAAGATGAATCTCTGCTAACCAAGTTTGAGGTCATTAGCAGTCGGTTTTCCCATCGCAGCCGATGTAGATACAAAATCGAGTAAATCGTCGATTAACTGGAACGCTAAACCTAACGAGCGCCCATACTCGAAAGCGATCTCTTCATTCGCCTCTGGTATATCTGAAATAGACATACATCTCCCCTGAGCTAAATTCAGTTGGCTAATACACCATATCGTGCTCATACTTTCATATCATTGAAGTTTTTTTAAACACAGGAGCAGTGAAATGATATATCTTCAATAAGAAATCGCTTAAAAATCGACTTCATCAAAACTTCTTTAAAATCATTTCCTTAAAGAAATACATAGCAAAACGAAAGATAATAAGCACAACATCTACTCATAAAAGCAGCGGCTCGATGCAACTGGTAGAGAGTGAAAACTGCTTCGAGTTTCGAGAAAACAAGCAGCGATAAATGGGTTTTTAATGAAGTTTAACACCTGAACATTAAAAATGATCCGTTTGTTCTTTGTGAAAATAAGAGGGAGAGATGTTGAAACATTCCTCACTATTTTAAAGAACTGCTTCAAAATTAATAAGCGGTGCAGCTTTAGTATGATAAAGAAAGTTTACTCATAAATGCTTCAGACCGCAAACACAACGTTGCTGTGCTGTGTTTCGATAAATTACAATGTAGTAATGACGGTAATGACGGCCTCACTAATACGGGTTTACCTACAATTCATATTATGCTTATCACATGAGAAAACGACAGGCTCCATCTTCCCTTCCCTACTATACAAAAATGCCACTTTCGTAACGCGCGTCAATTCCGCTGTGCCATCAAGCTCACAGAAACTACTGCCATCGATCAAAAACATTCATAATATCACCTACACGGCATGTACCACTTGTCTTCATGAACCAGTCCTCACCAACAGGTTTTCATACATAAAAGAAGGTTGATGAAAGAGACAAACTCGGCTTTATGAAGCTGCGAATATTGCCCCGACTTTGCGAGTAAAAAATTAAGATGTGTGTGATGACAGGCAAAAAAAGCATACTAGAAAATTAAAAAAGCACACGAAAAATAGAGAGAGCTGGAAAGAAACGTTGACTAGGGGCACTGAATGAACAGGCAAAATAAGCAAAAAGGAAGCGCTAACCAGCAAGCATAGCTGCTGACTTGCAACTGTTGGCAAAGAGAGATGCGGTCTTCGAATACGTTTTCGCCATATATTTATCGAACCTTAACGTCGCATCGGTCTCTGAGCCAGTGGTCATCTGCATGAATTCACCTCTGACGAGATCCTCAATTATAGTGGCCATCACTGAGATTACGTTCGGACGGGCGATGCTGCACAGCACTTGTGTGGCTCGAGCCAGAATGAAATCACCCACAAGAACAGCCTGAAAATCCTCTTTTAGAGCCCACATGAAGGACGACTGTATTCATGAACGATGCTCTTTGGAGGATATTCAAGAACGATTAGAATTTGAGTGCAGATTCTTCTTCTAAGCAGTCGACAACGAACATAAAAGATTCCTATGAATTTGTATCGATAACGCCATATTTTCAATTCTCATAATTTCTAGATAGATATAAAAAAATGCCGAAAAATCTGGACTTTTTTTAGTCCTAGCAGATTATCTCACAAAAGGAAAATGGAAAATTTTTAGCCATCACAAATCGTATTCATAGATAGCACCGATGAAATTTGCCAAAACAACAACAACTAAATAAGAATTCCTCCCAAAATTCTCGCAAAAAGTGCCGAGATTTATACTCTTGTGAATTAAACAAATATTGAATAATAAAGTGAGACCGACTCGAAACGTGAATAACTCACAAGGTTATAAAATTCCAACTCTATGCTTCGTATAACACAACGACCTTTTAAAAACAAAAGACTAAATCAAAGAAAACTATCTCTAGAGTGACGAAGAAGCCAACCATTTTATTGCCCCATATTGCGTTCACTGTTGGACTCCCTCTTCGAACGTCCGATTCGTCGATGACGTCATCGTGCACGAGCGACGCCGTATGTATCATCTCAGAAATTACTGCTATTTTATATTGATTGGCTGTCACCGTTTCACGCCCTGATTCCACCACCGGTCTGAAGTAGCGCGCACATCAATATATCCCATCGGTCTAAAGAAAGATGAAGAGGCTGGATTCCAGAGCAATCAACTCTCACCTTCTTACCCTCATCAGCTCCTTCAGCGGCCGTAAACTCTAACATGAGAAATTTTCAGAAACCTATATAAAAACCCTGAAAAAAATACAACTTTACTTCTTTCAACTAATCTTTCATTGATTTACACAAAGAGTTAAACTTTCCTAAGGAATTCCCGCTGGGTTATAACATGGAAGAAGGTAACTTCCTCCCCCTATTTAAGACAACCTGGACATGTAATTTTATCCGTGAAGTGCTGCGAAGCTCAAAGTTGATTGTTAAAAAAAAAAAAGAAAGAAAAGATTGGCAGAACCTTTCCAGGAATGAGGAGCTCCTGGCATTATCAATCGCTACGACCACAAACGGAGGTACAAAAATAACGTTCAAGGCAGGTGGCGTCTAATAACTGAGGCTAGAAAATCAAAGTTCCGAACTGTCAGCCAACACTAGGGGTACTGCGGATTTGTTCATTTCGATGTCGTGGTTCCATAAAGAGATCTGCATTAAAAACTGTAGATATGTGTGTTCATGAAAGCATTGAAGTAATTCTCGGCAGAAGTGCACCGTGGCAAACTATTTCAGAATTTTGGTGGCGTCCGCAACAGAGACTGCGGGAGTGGAAAGGAGGGAGGGGAGAGGACGAAGTGTAGGCCAGCAGTAAAGAGGAAGATGATTACGATACGAGACTTCAAATATTGCCTGAGTTGCTCAAAGACGACAGAATGTAACGAACGTTTTCGGCTTGATCTGATTACAAGCATGAGCCATCAGCAACGATACCGTCGGCCTAAAGAGTTTGCCTCCTTGATCAAAATAATATTTGGCCATCTTCTGCAGATTTTGCGTAAACTTCGACGAAGAGGGTGTGTCACACGAGTCGGCCGTCGTTTCTAGCGATGATTGATCGAGCAGCGATTGTACTACTTCATACTGAAAACTGATAGTTCAGAATGTGGCAAAAGATCCCCAAAAGATGCACTGTATAAAACGGTATCATGAAAGACTCGTATCAACACTTTTATTGACAAAGAATAATAAAACTGCGCTCGGTGTAATCCATTTCTATAGCTTGACGAAGATTAGTCCATCTCGTGCTTTAAGGCTTTATAAACGTCAGAAGTAAATTTCTTCTAGCATTATTAGCTCACATTCACCGCAATTCATGCTCTTCGATATAATCCAAAAAAAAGCCAAATGAAAACTACCATGACACAAAAATAATTTTTATTTTTAAATACCGTGAAAATAAAGCGACTATGCTGGAAATGAAAAAAATATCGGCTAAAATGTAATAATGCACATGAAAATACCATTATTCCTCAACTTACCCTGTGCGGTGTCACTGCCTAAGTGAGAGTTTGGCTGAGAAAAAGGATCGGAAAACTCTGACTACACTACACTTTTTATAATGAAACCACCGGGCATCACTATACCTTTGCGACAGAACTCGCATTTAATAAGAACTAAAGGCAAGACCAAAAAGATTTTCCAAGTGAGACCCACGCCATCGGGTATGGAGCATCCCCTACTGCTTTTTCATTTCCTCTTTCCGACCGAATGGATCTCTTCTTCCTTCTTATGGTTACACCCGTATAGATAACAACGGTTGGAATGTCACTGCAGCACCATTCAGATGATGACCGCTTACCGGTTGATAATATCTCGGATCTAACAACAGCCTTAGTGCTACTGTAATGTATCTGTTTACTATTATTGGCAATAATATTGCTACTCATACTATAATTGGTATTACTTAACACTACTAGCAGTACCTTGATTCGCATAAATGCAGCCTAATGCCAAATACCCCTACTATTCTGCTGTTAGGAGCATTAGAGGGAATCGTCAATACTGATGGCACTATCACCAATAATAGCATCACTGACTCTAACTGTTAGTAATATTTACGGATATTACTATTTGCAGACGATGCTGCAACAAAAACAATGTTAATAGCAACGGCCGATATAATTTGTACCTGTACTAGTAAAGTGGCGTTAGTAACTCAACAAAGTACTGCCAGCCCCGAAGAAAACTTGTTTTAAAGATGTTTAAAAGGGTTCTAGCTCAATGTGAGTCAGAATTGAACATCCAACAAAAAGTGAGCAAAACAGTCACATTTAACCGACGGCAAGTGCCTGTATCCAAATTCATGAAGATACCTGTAACTTGCGAAGCTTCTCACTGATGAACTCTGGCAATCGCAAAGAACGCCTTTTGAATGTTTCTTCAGGATTGAGTGCCGGAAATGAAATATAGCGAGTGCTCTCAAAGAGACATGGTCTAACAGCACGCAGCCGTGCATGCGTACTCAATGGTCTGATCAACACTCCCCCCTGAAAGTTAGCATAGTACTTCAAGGAACGAATCAAATAACAATAAAGCAATTCCATTATGTAAGAGTAACGAATGCACTTTCCCTGGACTCCGTTAAGTGCAATTTACATTTCCGTTCGGGATCATCGGAAAATGCATTTTCAAAAATGTATTTATGAACTGTGTATAGGAAACGGATGTTCTGGCTTCTAAATATCATTTCATCCTTATTCAGCTTGATTTGAGAATGGAAAATTTTTAATGAAAAATAGCAAAACTTGATAAAATAGTGGCAAAAACAAAACACTTCTCTGAAATATCCACTAAAATTTATAGAAAAAAAAAACTTCGGAAGTATATTAAAAAAAGAGGCAACAAAAAAACTAGATCGAAACTTCGGAAAAAACGATGAAATTCGGTAATTCTGACGATGAAATCACCTCTAAAAACATCTTGTTCGTAAAAAGACACCAAATTTAGTGCATGTTGCAGTGAAGTGTTGTCGGAAGAGTTTGTAGCGTGAGCAAAGTAGCCCCTAAATGCCCCATTATCCCATTTGCTAAAAACAACGACTAGCTTGTAGAGTTCTCCTTTGAAATAAAAAGCGAAAGCTTTGTCCTTGCATAGCTTGCAATTCTGCACATATTTGGCCAAGAACAGAGCTTCAGTTGAGCCTGTGAAAGAATCATGAAAACGTTAAAAATTTTCGTTGAAAAAGTTCCTCTTTCCTAAACGAATTTTAATCGCGGGTCGAATCATTTTGGGAAAAAGAACTGAATGAGGATGCAAATATTGAGACATATGCAGATGATGTGGGGAAGAAAGTCGAAAGAGAGTGCTCTCAACGATAAGAATAGAGAGGGTGAAAGAAAAAATGGTCTCTCGTCACTCCCTACGGAACACCGCCGAGCCATGGAATAGAGGAAATGCTAATCCAAACAAAGAATATAATAAGCATTGTGCATTATTAGATCATATCAAACAATTTCATTGCCACGATTCCATTTTGCTACGTTCTACGCTCTGTTCATTCCTGTAGATTTGACGGTTAGCGTTCCCAGAGATTCCCAGTTAAAACAATTCGTATCCTCATGACGGTTGCAATAGTTCAGGAATCTGTATGATGATCAATGATGCATCCACCATCGGAATGGTATTCCTTCTAGATTACTACCAAGAAAAACCAAGAAGTTTTGAACGAATAAAATTCTAACCTTGTGTGAGAAGGTCGCTCTAACACGATGGATGAAAGACCCTGCCGTACGCAAGTGTTGATTGAAAAAAACAGCCCGATATGTGCAATGACATCGTTGTTTCATCAGATCCATCCACGTAATTCGTCCACTGCTTTAATTTATTTCTTTCATCCAATAATTCTATAACATATTCTCCTCAGTCTTTAAATAAAAATAAGAACGTAAATGTTAAAATTAAAGAAATTTTCTAAAAAATACGCATTAATTAAAATGTCACACCAAACAATTTCGACGAGAAAAGCGAAAGTACAGAAAATAAGAGAGTAGACGAAAGTAGCTCGATGAGATTTCCAACATGGCTATCTTAAATAAACTTCTGAAACATTACTACGCTCATATTGAAAAACCGGCAACGAGACTGAGATAGACGAGTACAGATTATAACTTTCGATATCCCACAAGTAGCATCTTCATGATACGAGAAAGATCCACTTGGTAAAATTCAAGAGACGCTCTAAAAAGATATAATGCACGTGTTCAATTGTCTATAGAACAAAAAATGTGAAATTTCTCGAAAATATTCCCGGATACACTATAGAGCATCTGACAAGCGTTCGACAATCTCATCCCTAGAATTGATATCGCTTCGTTAACCTTTAGCCAAGAATATATCACCGGCATCTTTGGGTGATCTTTTCTCAACTTTTCCCCATGTTAGCAAACACTCTCGCATGAAGCACTAATGAAGTTCCACATTGATTTCACTACTTTTGCTATTATTTAGATCGTTTCCACTAATTATTTCACCTTTCAAAGAGCTAAAAAAGCAAAAAATTCCAGCGATAATCACTTCAAAATACAACGAAAAGATTAGAGTAAACGACGTCTATCACGAGTACTACAATTTCTCATTCTACTCTATACGATTGCTATAGCTAACAAATATTCACAAAATCTAGCTACCTTTAAAATATGAAAGACTTCTATATGTTCGATGAAGCAAAGTTAGTGATAACGATATCATAATAGCTGATAACCTTAGTATCACGACGGTCGAATAGTGTGGGTGTTGGTTTGTGCATATTTTAAAACAGTGCTATAGTCTTTCTTCGTGGGACCAACCGAATTATAAAGTTAGTAATCACTCATTTCGATATCAAAGCGTTGGGCATTTGAACTATAAATTTCGAGTATATTGGATGAATGTCGCTCGATGAAAACGATCGGTATCGATATTCAATTGAAATCTTTATTAAAAGATTTTATGTATAGAATAATTCAGTAAGTTATAATTTAGGCACAATTTTATTTTCATTCATTTCGTTGAAATATCCATAGAGGATAAATTTAATGCTCTATTTATAGTCTTATCATCTCATAAAATAATTTCTCGCAATAATCGTATTTTAAATATTAAAATTTTTTTTTTTCACAATTATTCACTTGGAAATGATTTGTCGCAAAATGATATTTCTCTTTCAAAGAGTCGGAATATTTTTTTTTTTTGAATTTCAACATAACTCGTCAATAATCTTCACACATATTATACGATACGTTATCTCTATTTCTTGAGAATCTTATAGTATTAATTCTTTTTTTTTTTTTAATCTCTTCTTTCATTTTCCACCTCTCTAAAGACAATTCAACGCTTTTAGTGTTCTCATTTATTCGCCGATATTTCTGAGAATATTTCGAGTGATACCACAGATTACATATTCGATATCAACGGCTTCCATATTCCGCAAAAATGACCTCGATGCATTTGCCGTTCGGTTCGTCCTATCAACATCTTTAATGCAGCCTGTGCACCCACCTCAAATTTCACATCACGGCTGGGTTGTTTCGACGTCCACACTATCGCTGCGTTTCTTTAGTGAACAATTCTGCGACGTCGGATGTATGTCGATCTTGAATGATGCTTTAAGGACGTTTTCATTTCTTTCTACTGTTGCTGTCTCTCAGCGTTTGTCTTAATTATCTCCAAGTCTCTTTGTGGCTTCGAGGCATTGTGATAAATGTGAGAAGTAAAATAAACAACTTTAGAGACGCTTAAAGAAATCCGATGTTGAGCAATTAAGGGGAAAAAAGAGGAGAAACAAATATGTTTACAGATATGAAAGTAATGCTAGAAAGTATTCGTGAAATACATCGTTCCTTCAATAATAGCACTCTAACAACCGAAACAATAATACAGCGATATGAATTCGTTGTTTCTCCGGTATGCTACACAGTAGAGAGCAAAAGAGAGGGGTGGGGGGGACGCGTAAGCAGCAATAAAATCAGAGCACTAGGAAATCGCTGAACGGAATTATTATTGAGAACAAGAAGCCGATATCAACAAGAACTTGTTTCAAAAGAAGGTACTTGCCGCAGTAGCATTAAACCTGATAGGATAGATGGCCGGTGGAGGAAGGGTAGGGAGGATCTATGGCCAAGTATTTTGTGACTACAAATAGAAATGTCAGTTCTGGCCAATTAAAAAAAAAATTTCGATGAGGATAATTTCTTCAGAACATCTGATGGGGATAACTTCTTCAGAACATCTACGTTCAGGACTAAATGATATTCTCTAAGACTTTCTTGGGCAACAACCAACAGCAATCTGCAGCTGCAATTCAAAGTGGCTTAAATGTATTAATACCTCAAATTATGTGTAGCATTTGAATATCAGCCACATATAGCGCGATCTAACTAACTGGCACCCACAAAGGCATTGCCACAACGTTAGAAGCATAAGAAGGAGTTATGTGAAAATGAAACGATTCAGTAGAAGTGAGGCTTGAATTGTAGAAATTGGAGGAAGACGAAGAAGAAACGAGAGAGAACTATGTTTATGTTGGAGGAAATAAGCTACAGAGGTGTTTTGAAGCTACCTTTCATGTAATTATCAGCGGGAACCTGTGAAAGTTGAACGACACTTCAAAGCACGATTTAAAGGAATTCCTCATTGCGAAAACACCTTCATGCGTTCCCATAGGTAGGTAAATAAGCGACAAACTTGTAAGTCGAAAATCCCCACAACCGCAAATTACTTCAACATATAGCGGGTACTGAAGAAACACACACAGTCCCTTGAAACGAAAAGTTTGCTAGACGCAAGCGTATGAGAGAGACGGAGAGAGTAGGTGCTGCGTTGTTGGTGGCGAGCAATGCGGCTGGAGTAGTTCGGTGATAAAATCATCGCAATAGCCCGGGAACGTTCGGCTAAGCACATTTTGAGGGGCATTAGAAGCTCTAGCGGAATATACCTGAAATGTGATGAGTGATTGTTGAAACAAAACAGAAACACCCTCTCTTTCTTGCATGAGGCGTAAATGATATCTATGGCGATATATCTAAACATAGTGATAGAAGATTTCGCAAAAAAAATTTATCTCAACGCAACGGAAATCTTCTTTAGAGTCGACTCATGCCTTTTACAGGTGATTCAAAAGCCAGGTAACATGGAGGTGTCTGCAATTCGTGGTGAGTGCAATTGCTTGTAAAGGTTATTATGTGTACGCAATTTCTTGTCTCTGAATGGTTTCGAGAGCGGAAAATACTGCTCAAAAGCTCCTTACGTTTGACAACGATACATCGAAAAATCTCGCAAAGTAGAACAAAGCATCTCTCATCGCTTCTCCAATAAGTCATCAATTTCGATAGCACTAAACTTATGTAGATTAAGCGATAACGGAGAATTAATCTTTGATTCGAGCATCAACGAAAACTTTCGAAAGTTCACTTCATTGCATAATTTATACCTTTTTACTAGTCATGTAGTACTTTTCAGCATTTTACGCCTGAAACATCGCAGATCTCTTCTACATTTATGGTAAAAATCGACTAATTTGCGCCGAGATGACATAGACAATTAGGGGTCTTTTGTGTGGATATTCGATCAGTGCTTTTCTTTTCTTCGTAGGGCAAATTTGTCTTGCGCTTCATGCTTTTTTCAATGCATTAAAACTACTTCCAAATGTCGCATATTTCAATTAGTGCGGCCTATAGGCGAGAGACTAGGAATAATGTCTTTTCGATTTGTCCGTTATCAACTGCTATCGTTATTGTTGATTTTATCGTTGAACTACTTCCGGCTGGTTAGAATGCCACCGAATGTAATTTGTTATCCCGTTATTTTGTGATGCTCCTTCATCCGTTATTGCTTCATTTACGTAGAAAATTTCCTGTTATTGTTCTTCTTGGGTGGCCATTAGCTGAACTACACCGTCTATAGGCGAAAGTGCAATTCATATCAACTAACGAAGGATTTGCTCGTTAGAGAAGTTTCCATTTACCCTCTAGGTAATGGGTGAAATTGACAGTCGAGAATTTAATGCTCTTCATAATAAGCTTAACCGTACTTATCAAATTTTGCTTATTAATGATATATTATTAGTTCTATGTTGGCACTGAATTACCTCAGCCGCTTCGCTGGCCACTCGTAGTCCCTCTCGTGCGCATACGAGTATATAATAATTAGCGAGGTGGAATAGGGAACGAGACATCGATCACGAGTATAATGACTCAGTGAACATAAAGAAACAAGAAATGACCCAAAACCAGATGTTTCTCTACACGTACACGAAGTAAGAGTGCACAATTCGCAGTGAGACAAACAAAAGATGAGTGCATAGTTCACAGAGTGATGAGAAACAGGGAGAAAAAAAGATGGGCATACACAGCGACAGAGTTGATAATAGGACAAGTTGTTGAGTGCAGTCCCTTAGGTGAATTCTTATCAAATTCGATCGTCTCAACGATGCTCTATTCACCATTACGTTTAAGTGAATTAGCCGTTTCAATTCTATTACTTGTAAATGCGACCATACAATATGCGGTAAGATCATTTTTTTTAATGAATGAAAAGAGCCATTAAAGAGCAGTGAATATTTAGCAAATATGATGTATTTGTTGAATATTTCGATATTATTGATAGCATATTGATGATTGTCTTTCCTGAGGGCGAGAGAATCCTCGTTTTGTTGGCAATTCTTTCTATTGGCATTTTTATGTCTTCTTTCTTTCGTTGGCTTTTTTATTGCTTAAACTTGAGTGCCGAGCTTATTGCGATCAGCTAAGAAGCCTTTAAAATGAAATGAATGATCGGAAGTACCGCGCATTGCATAAACTGAGCAGGAAATTATGATGTAAATACTCACCTCTCTATTTCTTTCCCGTTCCCACCCCCTACCATTCGACCCTCACCTATCTCTTCATATATAAGCCTCACTAAATCAAATATGCTAGGCCGTATATGTATTAGATTGCAGCGAAATAAGAGGTGTTGTGAGTAGAGTTCAGTGTACCACATTCCGCTACGAATAATCCATCCGATTGTGTAAATTTGAACAACTTGAAGATAAGCTGCATATGCACAAAGGGGAAAGATTGCTGGTGGAAACAGACCAGCCTAAACCACATGTTGAATTTTGAAGGCATCCAATTTCAGTGGGATCCAGATTGGTGGATTTACGTTCCGCTTTATGCACTTGGAGCGGCACTGTGCATAGTTCAAGTGCCCAAAAGTGGAATCTGGAGATTGCTTAGTGCAATCGTCATTGTGCTTGGCGGTTTGCATGTCGCATTCATAGCATGGTCAATTAGACATGCATCACGTGCCGTCCTCGCCGAACGGTTCTATGAGGTTTGCTGTCGTCTTATCTTTTACCATTCTGAGGTGAACTATGCTATTCTATCCGGTTGTACTGCGCTCTACTACACTAAACATGGTACACCACCATATACTATACCTGCTAAAGGGGAGATGTTGCTTTAAAAGAGAACAGCTATATCCTGATGTGGGTGGATTTGTCCTGCATTTTCCTGTGGGCTCGTTGTGTGATGCTGAGGTCCAATTGAATCTTTTTTTTTCCAAGTTGGTGCACCTAGTGCACGATGCTATGCGTAGTGCAACATGATATTCTCAATCAGATACCACGTTTACTGTATGGGAAACACTGATCGTGGCAAGCAAACATTTCTCTCCAGAGATAAAAACTGCTACGAACTGGGAGCGTGAGACCGCTCTGGAAGGATAGCGCCTGAAGGAAAAATCCACTTTATGAAATGCTTTTCACTAACGTTGACTAAGTGATATAACAGTGAGGTCGGAAGAATAGTCCGTGCAATTTTTTTTTCTACTTATTCCGCTGAATCAATATACTTTGTTTCGTTCACTTCACCTACGTCGATCAGGTATGAGTTGAGTCATCGTTTAGTGGATGCGATCAAGTTTTGCTTGCGGTCTTCGTTCATTTCCGGACAACGCTTTTTGATGCGGACATGCTTTGTTACCGAGTGTTGAGGATGATAAATAAATCAACGACAACGGCAGCATTTGAAAATGTCTGTTCCACAGTGTCGACGCAACATAACGTCTCATTTGGACAGAAACTGATAGTGAAATGTTAATAAAAACTGCCCTCCCAGTTGCCGTTTTTGACTATACGTCCTCTTTCTGTCAGAAAACTGAGAAGTAAAATTCAACATCGATGGACGTTCACAGGAGCCGAAAAAAATCTTACATTGCAGAATCTTCAGTGAGAACCAGAGGTAGCTTTTGTTTTCAGGCACGCTATATAGCTCTATGTGCGACATCAGTGGCGATGGTAACTAGTGCGCGTCTTCGTACGGGCGAATACAAGAACATACTTGCCTACCTAAGAACAATGATATTGCTTGTAGTACTTCTTTCTACTATTCCAGCTTTATTGTTTTCTACGTGCTTTTATGTTGGAAAGCTACCGTATTGTTCTTATATGTATTGAGTGTCACCTCCATGTCAATGAGATTAAAAAGAAAGAGAGAAACATATGATCGTTTGGGAAAACGAGTGCTTCCAAGTTAGGCAATCAATCAACCATCAACCTTCGTCACTAGCATCAGTCGTCGTCCATTCACGCAGAAAAGTAGCACCAAACAACCCGAACCATGTGCAAGAGTACGCATCAAACCGATCTTTTTTTATCAATGGAGGAATACAAAAATGCTGCTGAAATATTCTGCGAAGTTTCGATGAATTCTATCAAAATTAAAATGAATAAAAATTCTGTTTGAAGGTTATTTCCACTCAACTATGCAATCTAATATCATATATTAATCCTTGAAATTTTATAAGAAATGCTTAATGTGCTGATACAAGAAAACTGTTCAAGTATCATGTCATTTCATACGGAATATCCAGGCCTGAAATACCCAAATTCGATGTCTAAAATGTCTCGTTAACGAGGGGAGATGGTGGAGGAGGAGGAATGCCGGACAGGACCGACCTTGCACATATTTTAACTTCCTGAAGGGAGAGTTTTGGCGGTGGAAATCAGGTCCCATTTGAAAAACTGAGAAGTAAAATTCAACATCGATGGACGTTCACAAGAACGGAAAAAAATCTTACACTGCAGAATCTTCAGTGAGTACCAGAGCTCTTTCCGACTTAGTGAGAAGTCAACAGTAGGTATTTGATTCATACCAAACTTTAATGCTACTCTTTTGTTCATGTTTACCTCATCCAATATACAACTGATAAAAAGAACAGATGACCGCCAATCGTTATAATTGATGCGTGCACAAACAATATTTTAGTGGATATCATATGTGCTTTATGCGATAATGCCACTACTTCAAGTGAATTTTGGCTTTAATATCCCGAAATCACACTTCCGAATGTCGTTAACTTGACGATGACAAAAAGAAGTAACAACGTTTGCCGATCCATCTGCCACGGCCAAAGCTTGCTCCATTCATCTCACAACGTGTTCTTCCCTCTCAAGCCCTTTCAGCCTCTGGTCGATATGCTGTCCCTCTAGTCAGCAATGAAACAATAAGGCGCTAATGAATGTCAACATGAGTCTTCGGAGAGCAAACAGATAAAGGAGTCCTCTTGACCTGACTGAGTACAAATTTAGAAAAATGTTTTACTTGCGCAATTTTCAGCAATTCCTTTCTGTTGCTGCAACCACAACGTGATTCAATTCAAAATAAAGTGCTAGATTGGCCACCATTCATTCCTTCTACTGAAGTCTCTACTTCCCTAATCATAAATGCAACGCGATCATACCTGACCCAAGATATGAGTCGATAGTCGGGCCGGGACTCGGTTTATTTCATACCAATAAAATATCCAACAACCTCACCAAGCACTAAAAACAAAGAACGAATATGGTGTAATATGTAAGCACACTAGGAAAAATTGGCGTACTGATCGTCACTGAGTATCGCCGATCACTTGATTTTTATCTAACCAAGCTCGATGGCGCATACCTATGCGCAGCAGGTATCCGCTGTTGTTTTAAGATATATACAAATACCGAAAGCCAAAATATCGGCTAAATGCAATATCTTCAGTCACTGAATCATAGGCGAAATTCGATAAGTATAATCTGGTTGCGAAATACTATGAACATAAAAAATTCTCTGTAATTAAAGAAATACTCAACCGCTATGCATTAGTTTTTTTTTTTCTACGTGTCTCTTAGCTGAACTTTCGAATTCACTACGGAAAGTGGATAAAGATCTTGCAGGTATACGACGAACATACCTAGCTACACGCTATAAACGACGGAATGATTTGCTGAACAAGCGTCAAGATCAACCGCAAAATAACCGTATTTCCTTCAATAAATATCCCACTTTGTGTGCTTCAAACGGTGATCACTGATATCCCTTTAAATAATTTCGACAGTTTCTGCGAATTTTCTCAGAATTTTCCTCCTTTGTTGGCATTTGTTCTACTGAGTGTATGACAAAAAAACCTTGCACCTTGTTGGCAATGAAGATGTCGTTGTAATTATATAAGTGGTAAGAATCTGAATTTAATTTCAGGTCAAGTGAGAAAAGATTCAGAACAGAACAGCATCAGGTGGACGAAAAAACTAATCTTTGAAGTCATCAACAATCATAATCGAATTTCATGTAATCAGAGTCGAACTCTTGAATCCGGATGTAGCCATCTTCACCACCCGACACCACAGAGTTACCACTTGGATGAAAAGCGAGTGTATTGATCGGACCGAAATGACCTTTGAAGCGAGCGAATTCTTCCTCAAACACCTGTAAGAGCACGGTAAAACTATGAACAGCTCAGAAGAAAGCTGAACAATACAACAAACTGAGACAGTTCCCAGGGGTTTCCAGTGGATTCGTTGTGCGGGATTTTCCGCTCATCCACGACTCCACAGCATTTCAAACAGTTGATGAAAACTGTTAACATACCGTCATTATTCAGCAAAGCAGAAACAACACGCATACTGCCGTCAAACTCCATTAATATACGCACGCCAAAGGCGCCATCAAACAACTGACGAACAACACTTCCGATAATTAAAGCAGGAAAAATGAGGGGGATGCCTGTTTCCCCTAAACCACCTTTCCCTTCTATCGTTTCCCCCATAAGGTCAGCCCTATCTATCAGTTCTCTTTAACCCATCGGTGATGTGTACCCATCGCTTTAGTTCTATTACTGAGACACGAATGCTTTATTTACATGAAAAACTAATATATTTTCGGATTAGAATATTGCATAGGAAAAACCGAAAATGATCGCCGAAAAACTAGGCGCTTCGAAATAATGATTCAGAAACGAAGAATCGAAAGAACCTTTTAAAAGATGCTCATAACTTTCTACGATGATACAGAGTCATAATCTGTTCCCCCCCCCCCCCCCCCCCCTTACACACAAAAACCACTTCCTATTGAAATTATGCTTGCACCCTCACTATATCTGAGGCAATGAAAGGTTGCCCTACATTTTTTTAATGATAAAGTACACCTTGTTTGCAGTGGTGTGCAGGCTGGTTATAACACGGTTATCGATCAATTAAGCAATTTCAACGTACCAAATGATAGAGTTTTGCTTCAAAATGACCCGATGAAAGCGCCGTCTGCGTCACATTCATCGCTTCTTCACCACCTCCAAGAACAATATGATCACGGGTTGGTGATATTGTTGCCGAGTTTACCGGTCGTTCTGCCCTGAAAATATTTCGAAGATCACACTTGATTAGTTAGTTCATACTCCATACGGCGCAGCTTTACGTACCTCTATTCAATACACAGGAGAAAATACGGTCCCCTCTGCAACCACTTTAACTTGCAAAAGCGGTTACTATTTGCAGCTTCGTACGCGTAGCAAATCGAAAAGTGTTTGAGACAGATTAATGTACCCTAATCAATAGTTGCAAACTGAAGAGGCACAAATTGACTGATTCATTTCGAATTGACATAATGATCGATTTTCTTCTCTAATTTTACTTCAACACACCCGTTCGCTACTACCTCTAATTATAAATGACCTTCGAGAGTGTTCATGTTCATCAATTTTCCCTTCTCTCAAATTCATCACTTCATTTAGCACGTAATGGATAGGCAATGGTGTGACATTAGTATTCGTTAAAACAAACTATTGGCCGCATTTCACTATTCCCGATATAACCACCGGTGTAATCAACATAAAAATTATAAATCTCAACGATAACGTCGTCATCATAACAAACATTCGCGAAGGGCGAATAATCGTTTGCGCCAAATAGGAGAAGTGAGTACACTCTGAAATGATTTGATGGAAAGAAAAACGATAGGATAAAACTAACTTATAAGTCTTTAAAAGATCGAGCGTACGCGCATCGAATAGTTTCGCCGTTTTATCTTTCGAAGCCGTTATTAGGAAATTTTGATCGACGCTCATCTGCATATCGTGGATTTGGAATTTATGCGCGTTATTATTAAAATTCGATACTTCACCTCCACGCATATCATACTGATGTAGATTCCCCTTCTCATTTCCTGCAAACATCAAAAATAGCAAAATGAGCACAACATATTCCGTTTCTGTTTCACATCTGTTCTACATATTTTTAAGAACGAATGAGGTGCTGCTTGCGTCGAAACTTAACTCTTCTGCCATGATACTATGTAAGCTTGCAATGCTTGCCAAGATCATGCATTGATTCCGGAATTACGATATAGCACGCCGCACTCCTCACCATACTTTCTCCCGTTTCAGTTTGCTTCATCAGATGCAATCATTTGCACTTTTGCCGCCTAGAACGTCTTCACACTTATCACGACGATTTACCTTCAGCAGCCGATAATTACCCACCGTTTTGACGCAACATAAATCACCCAACAAATTACCTGTTTACTGCAAATACCTTAAAGATATCTACGGCAAAACATTCATTTTGTTCGATGGTAATCGATGATTTACAGAAGACGAATGTACTATGAAGGTCATGCATTGCTTTATACATGCGGTATGTTCAGTTTTCCATTTCAACTCAGTTATGATGTGAAACAATACACCAAAAACCGATTCTTTTGATGCGCTGCCACAAGATGTGCAAACCCCCACTTGCATAATCAAATTCGAAAATATTCTGTTGTGACAGCCAATCGGCCTTCTAACACTAGACAGAGCAACTTGAAATCTGGTTGCAGTATTCTTCCCACCAAGGTTCGGACTGGCTACCACCCTTGTGAAGAGTGGCAGTAGTCTGAGGAGAGGTTTTCAACTTCGCATCGGTTTTCACCTTTGTTGTCGCTCTTTTCGTACTGGCGTTTCAGTCAAAATGCGCCAACCTATGACTAATGGCCTTAAAATTAGAGGTTGGATGAATGAAAATGACCGTTTATCGACATAAAAAACCGGAATCGTTACTCTCAATTATAGCACAAGAAAATTCATTTTTCATCACCCGAATGGAATAAAGCACAAGCAAAATTTTAGAAAAATCCATCTAATACGACTTTTATGGGGAGAATTGATAGGCATAGGGCTACTCCTTCCAAGCAACGAATTAATCTCTCAATTTGAATAGAAAACGACTGGGAAGCAGATTTGATCTCCTATCTGCACTTCGTTGCACTGGCCTTCTCAACTTAGTGGACTACCTCGCCGCAGGCTTCCCTCCTCAACTGAAAATCAATTTTACCAATTCAGTCGTATAGGACCGAGGAAAAAGTGAGATAACAAATGGCTAAAGGAACAGCCGATGAAGAGGGAAATAAACCGAATGACACCTGGGCGAAAGCATAAACCTTAACAGAATCGAGGTGTCAAATAATGTATAGTGTTCAATCGCGTTAAGCAATACCTATGCATACGGTGTCATCGAGATGCGTCCAGACACATGCATTTGCCTGATTATTTAACGTATGCTTGAGTGCAGGAGGAACATCTCCACTCATCTGTGAGCCATCTCGAATATCGTAAACACATAATAAGGCCTTAATTGAAACATATAGTCAACCCGGCAAAGATGAGGCAGAAAAAAAAGTGAAAATAAGAAATTATACAAGTCTTTGTCTTCTCTTATACTACTACAAACGAAGAAGGATGAAAAATCTACAACCATCTAATATGCCATGCCAGACAATACTACAGACTCTCAGATATGGCAGATCTTATAGATCAGGTCTAACACAGATCAGCAACCTTTTCTATCTTATAATAACACGGTGATATTTTTTGGTTAAAAAAATGCATTTGGCGGCTTTGTACTTTGCGCTTTTCGAGAACCGTGCTTAACGCAACACAGCAAACCATGCCATCCTGATGTTACCTTCATACTGATGGATCGCGAGAGAAGTGTTATGGATGGATTCCACTTAGAAGAAGAGCTGTTTAGAAAAGGCCAGGAAAAGGAGCTCTAGAAGAGAGGGGAGAGAACATTAATTGGGTGATGGTCGGCAAACTCAGCGTTCCGTTCGTAAACGGAAAACCATTAGAGCATTGACGCGCAATACACAACATCATACGATTCAGGTCCGCCAAAGCATCATATCAACAAAATTTATGCCCCCTCTTTCCCTAGTGCACAATAAGTTTAGCGTTAAATGGTCATCTAATGCTGCCCTTTGAGCATACACCTTATAAGATGTTCATAAGTTTCACATAACTTCTAACGCACCATATTTTGTGTCATTTTGATTGTCGTGAACGCAACCAAGTTCCCACTATAAGACATGCTGATTGACCTCGCAACTGTGGGTGTCGTTAGTGAATTCAGAATTTCGCCACGCTCGCAGTTCCATAACTGAAAACGTTAAAGTTTGGAATGCAAAGACAACAAATGCAGCATGTGTTCTTTTTTTTTTCGAAAACAAAAGCAAAAACCTCCTTTCAGGTAAAAAGGGATGCCAACAGACGCGCCCACAACAAATGTGCTGGAACTTTACAAAGGCGAACCCTTGGCTCATTCTGTGTTTTCGACTGCAAAATGCTACCGCTAAGCACAGTGGTCAACCACTTCCAACGCATCATCATAACACCGGAAACGATCCAAGGTTGTCTATGTATAACACGCCAACAGATATTCCAGTGGACAAACTACTAGCGCCCATCACATTCAAGAAAATTACGTTACTCATAGAAAAAGCGCACATTTAGCTTAAATTTAATCAAACTTATGGCAATAAACTTACATACGCATTGTTGTGGTGAATATAAAACGAAGCTCTAAAAGGGAATCAGTCGAAAAAAAAAACCCTCCACACTGCATTCAAAAGCGCTGATGACTGCTGCACAATGAAGGAAAAACATGCTAGCCTATAAAATATTGCACATGAAATAGAAAATTTCTAGCCATCGCCTCTCGTTCCCTCCTCCCAGCCCCTTAAACCTTCCAGGTTCAATATGCTTTGACCTTTTTCGAGAAACGCTAGATTCTCAAGTTTATTAGCAAGTACACATGTTTATGGAACGTAAAGCTCTCTTTTGATTGCAAATTTAGCACACAATACGGGATTCCGCACCGATCTTTTTTTCTTATTTATCACTTCCATAAATTTCTCATCAACTTTCGAATTCCATCAGCTATTTTCCCTCCTTCATATTTTCCTTTACCTACCGAGGATAGAACGACCGCTTTTGAAAATAAAACTAGTCCAACCTTAACAGAACCATCACCGGATGCAGAGCAGAGATGCTTAGTGTCCCAAGAAACATCAATATCCCAAATGACACCACTGTGTCCGTCGTAGGTACCGATCCTTTCACCATTCTCCGTGTACCAAACGCATGGCGATTTATCCTTACCGGCCGAGAAGAGTAGATCACCATCACGATTCACTCGCACACGAGTGAGCGCCCTGTCGTGCCCTTTTAAAGACAATGGCCTCATTATCTATAACAAGACGGTCTCCACAATGCGCCTCTATAATATAATAACCAATAAAAACACAAAAACATTGGATAACAAACGCCAAAAACCGGCTGTACAACTCAGTGCGAATGTAATACACAATATGCCACTTAAGAGAAAAGAGACGACAATAAACTTTGTGCGACCATAAGATGTGCTGCAAATGCCACCTTCAAGAATAGAACTTCCCCTTTGGAAATTCCATTCATTATTTCGAAGCGAACTATTTTGATGGAAGTAAAGCATCGAAAATGACCTCACGTCACCTACTGCAATCGACGACGTGACGAGGAAATACGATGTACACTGGAAGGAAAAGTTAGCATCAGTGAAGTTCCGAGGATGCAACACGAACATTTCCCGCCGCAAGCGAAGTGTATTTGTCCAAAGCCTATCGATTCATACTACTTTTGCATTGTCACCACTCCAATCATCCCTACCTCTTCGCCGCATTAGCTCTTCTGCCTTCCGCCTTTCTTAAAAGATCTGCTCAAATGATTCAACGTGATAACATAAGCAGCCGCTGGTTCAACCTGTTCATAAAGCAAAGCACCTGTTCGTCACTAATACACCTCCACATGCAAACGAACGAAATGACGATATCGAAAGGATGTGGAAATGGATGACAAAATTGGGGAAACGAGAGCCTATCTTCGTTTATACGGCTTGCCGTGGCGTTTAGAGGCTATCTCAAGAACGAGACATTAGAGAACTACAAAAACGAACACCCTCTAACAGGTATAAATGAACGGAATCGAAACGAATCATCAGGTGAGGTGATAAAAAGCTTAAGAATGCGCCAAAAAGTTCAATTAACCTTATAAAATTGCTAATTTGAATTGATAATATCAAGATTAAAATTAATTATATTAGTTGAGAAAATATCCTAAGAACGATCTATCGATGAGTTAAAGACAACCAATTGAAATATGGAAACTGAAAGCATGAAAAATTACTTAGAAAAAAAAAACAAGGATGCATCCGGAAACGGTTGGAAATACGCTGAAATGTTATTTCATGTTGAACCTCAACGTGAGATATCTCAAATTCAGATAACAGATGAGATAAAATGGTCTCGACTTATGGGGGGAAAATATCCTAACTAGGATATCCTAACTCGCTTAAAACATCCCAGCCTAAGAGTTCTTATAGTCGCATTCAGCCACCATAAAATACAAGTAACTTGCTCAACTTCTAGCGAATTATCCCTCCGACCACCTCGTTGCGTACGACCTGCACCAATGAACTCGCATCAAACACGATCATTTATGTCGATGAAATACCGGCGGAAGAATTCCGACCTCATTAGCCTCGTTAGGCGCTACTTTTGCCTTGAAAATAACACAAAGTTCATCAATTCGTTCATGCAGGCTAATATGTTCGCAGCACAGTAAAGAAATGTTAGATGATATCACGGTCGTCCGACATGTGAGAGGCGTAAGTGTTAGATGATATAATGAATAGAAGGTGGGGTTGAGTTGTCAACTCACAAGCTGGGCTTCAGGTAACAGAGGGAGGGGTTACAGGTAATGCGTCGCATTATTGCACCACCTATTATTTATAATAGCAGACGAGTTACTGCTGAACGAATCTAAATGATTATCTAAAGGGTAGGGGGTTGTGGTTTTGAAGATCCACTGATCGCCTATTCACCTTTGTCCTGCAGTTATTACTGCATTTCTCAGAGGCAATCATGCCCTCTTCATTGAAAATCCAAATAAGGCGTCAACTCCCTTTTCGTATTTTTAACGTCGACTCTTTGAAGCTTAAAGTCACACCTCTTCCCAGTGGGAGTATTTCGTTTGCCTAAAAATCTGATATTTCCCAACCACTTAGCCGGCACAGTGTCTAGACTCTCGCCTCTCCTGCGAAAATAATCTCCCATTCCCGGCGCTTCCTCTCCTCTTCCACCTCTCTCTATTTCTATCATTTAACGCATATTTCCTAGTTTTCAAGTATTAATATCAGGAACTGTGATAGAATTTCAAGAATTATCTTTTTATTCAGCAGGCATTTTGAGCGTTTTCAAAAAGCAAGCATAAAATTAACACCTCTATTTATTATTTCGTCTATTGTCGACAATAATAGTTGAGTCCTTCACAATGGATACCTTTTCAATTGCGGTACCATTGAACTTTAAGGATTATTCACTGGGCATTGTTGTGAATATGATCAGTTGTTTCCAGGATGACGATACTTTTCTTGCAACCGACTCTAGAATGCAGATATCAATTGTGATATATTACACGAACTGCTTGAAATATCGGAAACCTATCTCAGCTTCAGATCACTTGGATGGAGAAATAATCGAGTAGTGGATATGGCTATCATCCGTCACGCAGGAAGTTCGCAAAAGAAAACGGCAAATAAAAAAGAAAAAAAAGCATTATTTACGGATATATCCGTAGCACACTTCCCTCCCTCCTATCCCGACGAGTTTCCATCGGCCAGAAAATAAAGAGCATTTTGAAAACTTTTACATTTCTTCCATCGTTTTAACACCAGAATTATCTTTGCTGAGAGCGCTGAGCGGTTCACATCGTACCGATTTTCCCCGTAGAGTGAAGCTCTTTTGCGTAGTTTTTTAGTTAGTTCAATAGGTATCGAACTGCTTATAATATAATAGATTCTCAGAGAGAAAGAAATAATCTCTGTAATTAGAATCCTTGGCATTTTTAATGTAGAGAAATACTTTGAAATTGCGAAAAATATTTGTTTCTTTAATATCTTTAATTTGCTTTAATTGTGCTTTACTTCAGCATCAACCGTACTTTCCACCGATTCATTAAGTAATATTATGGTATCGTACTCTTTGGTATAACTATTGAGGTATCGTACTCTTTCTTTCATCGTAACCCCTAAATCCATTAGTCAATAGTTGCGCTGATACTCGATGATTTCAGCGATATTCGATGATTCAATCAAGTGTCGTTGTGGATACACAATTGATCAACACGAGAGTATATTGTCTTTATCGACCGATCGAAGCACCACTCATCATACATTGTCGATAGTAAAATTCGCCAACACGCCCGCTCAACTATGATCTTCTCGATCGTTGAATTAATTCATTAAATAAAATGAACGGAAATCGATAACTTAGTATTTCATTCAAAAGTAATTCATTGGAGGGAGGATGGGGAGGGAGGAAATACTTTACTGTCTCTCAATAAATCGGTTAAAAACAGCCTAACATTGATAATAAATGAGAATTTTTTTCTTATCATTATTGTTTTTATCATATCAAATTTTATCATTTCTTTATCGTTATCATTTGAGAGAACGTTTATTTTTGTTTTTATTATCGTCGTTGTTAAATAAAGATCGATTTCAGTTGCACAACGCTATCATTTCAATACTAATATGGTGTATATTCGGAGAAATCGTATGTTCCTCGTTTACCGAATTGTAGTGGTCGATAGCTCTTCTTACCGAATTGTAATGGTCGATAGCCATCACGTTTTCCGAACTGAAATCGATATTTTCGATTAATCTATAAGATTAATAGCAAAAAATAATTATTTAATCATTGCTAAGATTTATTTTTATGGATATTTATTAATTAAGAAGTCACTTTCCTCATTGAAAGATGATTTCTCTTCCTTTATCTTACGTAGCACCTATTTTCATCATCTAGAAATATATTGATTTCTTCATTAAAATGCTCATTTATCGTCTATTCTATAGATTAAAGTGTCTTGCTGAGCGATAGCTTCCAGCCTACAGATACGCGAATTCCTCCCTTTCGAGTGCTTCCTTGGAAGTGGTCCTTGACGACTTCCATAATAGGTGCACTTTTCGGAGTTAACAATCAGAAATTATTTAAAAAATATCACAAAGTTAACATGAAATTTGTTTTTTCTTCTCTCCTTCGCTTTTCATCATCAAAGGCAACAACGAGCATATTACTGAAGGAGAGATTAGGGAAGTTGGCGGGGCTGGACGAAATGGGCAACTATCGAGACAAAATGTAACGTTTGTGAATTCATTGCACTATTGTTTAGAAAGGCGTTCTGATATAATTAGTAAAACCATGGCAGTTAACTATACTTTATTAGTTCAAAAGCCAAGCATAAACATCGCGAATGCCAACTCTTCCTATTTCAACCACTCTTCCTGAAATGGAATATGAGGATGATTTGTTCTTAAAACGGAAAAATGTTGCAAAGTCCATAGCACTCATCAATATTTTAAGGATTAGGGCGAAGTTTAATCTTATAGTGATTTTTTTTTTTTGGCTTAATCATTATAGTCAGTATCAATAATTCGCACCTTTTGTTAACCTGGAAGGTGCTTAGGAAAGCATCGAAGATAGAGATGCATATGTAGACTAGGGAAAACGGACAACGGCCACAATGCACCCTATATTGCAAGTGAAAAGGAAAATTCGTCGAGGATTTTGCATAGTTTGGTGCTCATATACGGAAGCATTTTATTATCGGATATTTGAATGCATTTGAGAGATGAAGATCACCAACAGATTTTCTGCCAGGCTGCAAAAAAGCACAAATCGTTTCACTTCTTCTGCTACGCTTCCCCAACTTGTCATTTCCACGAAGATCGCCTATATCAATGTTAAGAAGAACATTTAAAAAAAGTCATTCCCGTTGGATTTTTGCTTTTATGGTTTTCATACACTTCGCATAATTGTTCAAATTGGCCACTGCAGGTCATTTTCCATTCGTAAAGTCAGTGTCGCTTTCATTTGTCAGGAGTAGCGCCACGGGTCGGACGATTCAACGACAGGACACGACGTACTTAGTCGCACTATCAACCGCAAAACTTCTTGTAAAGCAGTTACATAATAATGAGTGAGAAATTCTAGACTGTATACAGAGTATTTTGCGAATAAGTTCATTTCATTCCCTAGCTGTTATACTGAGTTTATCACACTCTAACAACGTTTATTTACTTTAATGCAACTCTTAATGCCTTACCTCATTTCAATATTTATTGTATATACCCGAAGTCTTTTCTGGAGAGTAGAACCTGTTCATTGTGGACTTTTATAGTACCATCAAATGGCAACGACGTAAGGGCTCAACAGTATAGAGCGATTAATTTAAGCCCTTCATTAACGCATAATACACTCGCTTAAAGGTCCCATTCATCCAAAGAAAGCATATGGCCTAGATCTTTAACCAAAGCCTTTATGAGCATAAATCATTTAAAGAGCATTCTTGGAATAGAAAAGGGTGCAGGGAGAAAGGAAACATCTTTAGATGTCCTACAAAAAATGGTGCAAATATAGTTCAATTAAAAATCCTCCTCTCAAATAAGAACATCAGATAAGTTTTACTTATTGGATTAAATTAAAAGAAGAAAATTTTATATATAACACACGAACATGGGGAGAGCTCCGTCGAATTAAAGAGCAAAAAAATGTATCATAAATGATTCAACTGACGAAATGTTTATCCCACTAGCAAATTGGCCAATGACTCTACTAGTCAAATGTTGAACGAATAGATCGTGGTAATGCAAATACGATCCACTAGCAATTGCTAATAGTTGAAGTAAGCAGTATGATTCTGCAGAGCTCAAAAGCTTTGCCGCATTTGCGTTCACAAAAATCACTCAGCAGTTTAGAGTTGTCGTTTAAAGAGGGACCTAAAGAAACTCTTTCAGAAGGCCTATTGATCCGGACAATAGCCATTCACTGAGATGTGAGCGCTAGCAGGTGATATCAGTTATGTAGCCACCTTCTGAACTGTAGTACCTATCACTACTACTGACATTTTTACTGCATATTGGAAGTTGTTAGTCACAAGTAAAAGTAATGAAAAACGTCGAAGATGAGGAGAAGGACAGGTGCCACTGAAAAACTATCTCCACCAAACGAGCGCAAAAAATTTAAACTCCAGCATTCAAATATGAGACCTGCCGTTCCAATTGTTCAGTAGTAAGGAAGGGCTTTCCTCAACTGAATTCTGTCTTTTGATAATTGCACGAAGAAATGTCAGCCTGCATAACATGAGCGAAACGCTAATACACCTATATTATGAGGCCATTTTAACGAATAGAAAGTGATTTAAACCTGGTTCCTTCTATGAAAACAAATGGTATCTTTCCACTGAAGTCGGTATCTTTCCACTAATCTCTGTAACGATACCCTCAACCCCTCAGCCCCCAAATAAAAGCAACTAATGCCTAAACCTATCAATGCAGCTGCGATGCAGATTGTTCAAACGAAATTAAGATTTTCGGCGAATATCTCATTAGCGACTATTTCTTGCAAAGTTCTTTCGGCTACACACAATGGAATTGTTTTCCGATCTCTTTCATGCCTAACTGTCGTCCTCTTTGGTCTCTTTAGGTGTTTCGATGTCTCATCCATGTTGCGCCGTTATGCGTTATCCCATGGTTATCCCATAACAGCCCGTATAGGTAATAGTGCACCTCTATAAGGACCGATCATTGTTATATTCTGATCGTGCTATTTTGACCTCTGCAATCAATTAACGAAACCGATGAATAAAATAAAATTATTTGTGTTATTGCGTAAGTTATCAGTTGGCTACGCTCAACTTCATATTACAGGCAACGAAACGTCAACTCAACGAAAATGCGATGGCAAACGGATAGCAATGATAGGTAAGTATAACCCATCATTCAAATTGGTCTGTTGATGAAATTTTCCTACACAGATATCTCATCCTTTCACTCTCATACAGTCTCGTCCTCTATCCGCTCTTATTGCGGTAGCTGCACATTAATTTCTCAAATACACTCTCGTTTGGGAATGTTTCTTTACTGCTTATGATAATTTCATTGAAAGGTGCAATATCAAAGGCAAATTTCTTGCAACTGTTTGCTCTTTGTATCATTACTGCTCGTTAGGCATTATATTAAAAAAAAAAAATGATATGAAACAACTGAAGATAAAAGAATGAATTCGATGTATTTTATATGATTCGTCAAAAAAGCAGAAAAGATCATAAGTGCTATCAACACCTAAAGCTTGAATTGTACAAAATAACTCTTTCGGTAAGTATACTTGTTAGCTTTTTTCTTTAGTTCGTATGAGTTATTTATGATTGCGATTCCTCCTAAGTGCTATAGAAAATTGCAAAAAAAAGCAACGTTCGTTCTTTTTCAGCTGAATAAATGGTTTATTGTAGGGTGGCTATTGATGATGAAGCCGTCCAACATAAAATCATAATAAAATTATCTGAATGTTATTTGAATAATTTGAGATTCAGCTAACTCAATAGTGCTTTTAATCGTTATTATTGTTCCAAATGTGCTTACAGTCTTGCAATATTTGGAAAATATATGAGTGGGAGAAATTGAATCGTATTATCGATAAGGCCGATATACCGATATATGAAACGCCTCTCAGAGTTTAAATATTGCTCTGATCAATTCATAATGAATTGTATTCAATAGAAAGAAAAACAACATTGTAAAAAAAATTCCATCGAAACTAAAGTATTAGGCATTTTGATATTCAGTGAATGATATCTGCAAATTGCAGTTTACTTGTGAGATGAATAAATCTTGAACGAAAGAGATTCGACTATCATAGCTAGTGATAGTCGAATCATGCGCTATCATCCTGTCCGAAAAAAAGAAACTATCCTATAGAATGATTTGTCGCTTTCCAGCCGTAAGTTTTCAATTAATGAGAGGCATATAATGAAGGTATCTGTTAATAGGATTTTCGGGATCACTGCTTATCCACCATTCACCGGTTGAATTAATCAGTAGTGTGGAAATGATCAGCCAACTTTGATCGATCAATCGGATTTGCAGAATGCCTATCGGTAAAGCGGCATTTTTTTTGCTGCGTAGCTGAAGTGTGAACAACCAATAGGTGTTGTTGCAAGAGGTCATTTTAGGTCTTAAAGCAGCTTGTGTTAATCATAAAATTTCAACTAATCTTGAGAGTTTACTTCAACATGAAATCAAAGTAGAGAAATAATTGAGCAATTTATTCAATAAGTAATGCTGAAATTTCTATTCTCTATTTCAGATGAAGAACTATCGCTATCGAATTTCTATGACCATATCTTTCATAGAAGTTGTTATGAAGGCTCAAACTGATAAAAATATGCGCAGGCTAATGGATTTTATGCAGATTAGAATGCGGAAAATGCGAAAAAATGCAGAAATTGCAAAAAATATGCGGCAATTCGCGGCACCACTTTTGAATCACTGTGAATATGCAATGATTAGTTGTGATCATATAGACTTGCTACGTACGCAATTAGCAGATTTGCATCTCTGGTAGGCATGCCAATGCCTGATTGAAGGAATTACTCTTGTTGGACACTCCTCTCGGGCAAAAAAATTAAACTTTAATTTCATAATAAGTCGTAGTATTCACTATCAAACTTAACATCATTACTTCACTTTAGAGATTCATAGTGGACGCTGTGCAAAATGAGAATCTGAGATCCTCGGTGGACATTCCCAAAAATTCTGGCCAACCTACTAAGGAATCGGGCACGACGCTATATTGGCTAATAGACGAGTAAGGAAGGCGAAACCCAGTGGGGACACACCTGTAAGGGTCGGTAGTCTCGGTCTTGCCGATCAAAACGTGTTGGCGTCAGATCGCAGTGTATGGAGCTCGTGATGCACAAAAAAAGCAGCAAGTAAATCCAGCTGAACATCGCGGTACTAAGGTTCGCTTCGGTGACGGGGCTTCTGGCTCCGAGTTTGCAACGACTCCGCGCGGGCCTTCCACTCTCGCTCAACCTCAGCAACTGCGAATGAGCTTGAACGACACGGTTGGTTATTCAAACCGGAGGCTGACGTCTCCCCCGCTTGAAACCCCGCCCTCTCTTATCTATGTTAACATCCTAAAAAAGCACAAGCCGTGTTTTCGGTGGCTGGATGACGCCTTTTATGAACCCCACGGGGTTTGAACACTGATTATTAGACAACATATGGGCGCACTACCAAACACGCACGCACGCACGCACGTACACACACGCACACACCAAACGCACACAGACACAGATACATACCCACAAATTCCGAGTCCCATAATTAACATGCAACCGGGTTGACTCACGTCATCTCACTTCAGTTAAGCAATTTGAACTCTCGATGCGTTAGAAATTTCGATTAGCGTTCTTCAGTATGAAGTGTTTCAAAAAGCTTGAACTAAACATGCTTGTAGCTTGTATTTCTTAAATTCATCGTATAAATATTTTATTCTATAGCTTCGATCCTCATGCAAAGAATGCGCTATTGTAACGATACAACCACCTAGTCCATTATCAGATTCTTCACCATACAAATAGCAGTACCGAAACATGCGCCTATATTATTTCCATCCCCTTCGCCGTTCTCCCTTTCATTGCTCAATCCCGCTTCTCCTCCTCTCCCTACTCTTCCCAAAAAAAGAACGAGCAGTATTCTTATTTGAGAAAATACCCCTGAGTGATACTAACGGGTACTACGTATTGAGTAATATTAATTAAAAGGAGATGCGAAGAAATTCCCACTAAACTCATAAACAATTTAAAAGATTCGATTGTATTTTCTTAACGAATTCAGTGAACTTAAAATGAGAAATTGAACGTTTGAATGCGTTGAAGGAAACGAGAAATGCAGATAACAAATACATGTATATACGAATGGGACAACGCACAAAACAATTACGAATAAAACGTCGACCATATGTGTTGCAATGCATTCGTTAGATTCTCTTAGGGATTTCAATTTACTTTAATCGTCGAAGCAATTGCAAATTATAGCAAGAAATTAGTGATTAGGAGAACGCAGAGAATGGCTAGTAAGCTATGTTCTTTTTCTTTGCAATTCCACTCATAATATCAACCAATCTAAAGAAATGAACTACTAATGCCCAATAAATCGTCAATCTTCGCTCATTAAATCGAACTGAATTCTGATTTTTTTTTGTATGTGCTCATTGTAAAAAGAAGAGGTTAGGAAATAGGAAGAAAGGAGGTTAAGGAAGAAGGCAATCCTCAGCAAATAGACTTCAAAAATTTCCCCGCTTAAGTCGTCGATAGATCAATTATAATGGGATTGTCCGGATTGGCACCTAAAATTACATAATCCCTCGTCTTTAAACGGTGATTAATCAAACTCATCTGGACAAAAAAAAGAGTTCCGCATTCGTTACAGTGGATCTCAAACCTCAGTCCATTCGCTTAGCTGATTTGTGCTGGCAACGTTTTTTGTTCAACATCAATGTGTTGTGGTCAGTGGAAGAGTTTATGCAATACAATTGCAATAATTACTTTTTAATTCTCTGCTAATACAACAACTGAAGATTAAGTGGGATTTTCTTTATCGCTTCCCCAGTTGATTCATCTCTATCCTCAAAGCTGTTTATCTATTTCATTCTTTCATTTGTTGAGACTTGCACTTAATCGTTTTAATTGTGCGAAATATTGCATATTCAGAGGTTTCATATCTCCATTTTGTTTGCGAATGAAGCATCCTGAATTCCATATTTAGTCATCATTTGTTCTAATTTGTTCGACTTACTTAGATTTCAGGCCAGAGACAAGTGTTACGCTTGGAACATCTTATGATAGGAGAATTTTATGCAAAAGAGGTGGATAGAGAAGTGTTCCCAGTTCAGTGAAATTACGACATGTTGCAAAATTGTTCTTCTTTCTTCACCTTTACTAATTTTACCTTTATATTTACAATCACCTTATGGGAACACATTTGAACGGGACCGAATATTCGCTTAAGTATCGAATAAACTGGATGCAAACCATTTTCTTATCGATCCTAAGAATCTATTCTCTGTCGGCTTCTTGTCTTGTGTATATTTCTTTTTATTAAGGCTTTATTTCCCCTTTCGATTTCAGGCAAACATTTGTGTCTGACCACGTTTTCCTCCTCTAATTCTCAAAACGATGACTTATTCAACGCCATGTAGATGAGGAAACGATATTCGCATAAAATGAGTATAAAATGAAATCATTTAACTGACTATAATTCGAAATATCACAAAATTACAATTAATCTTTACTCATATGAGGAGGTCTCTTCGAATATCGTTTATTTTTGCAGCTTTTTGAGGCGTAATGAGAATTCATTAACACCTTTTTCACTTTTACATTGCTGAATTCATTTCGACGATGTTAGCACAAAAAGGTATCATAATTTGCAAGAAATGTATTGCTTATGATATCATTTCTGGAAAAAAAACTTTTTTGTTTTCCATGTAAAAGCAAAATTTCCATCCTCAAATGAAAGAGATTCGCCGAAAACAAAAGACCTTAGGTCCGAATTTATGACGACAACGGTTATATTCGCCTATAATTTAAAGTAGGCAGAAGAATTTGTCTCCTTTTTAACTATCAAATTTGCCATTTTACTACTTTGAAGAATATTATTTTGAATTGTTAAGTAAATTTATGCCTCTTTTTCGCAGTAAGCTCGACGCAACGGTTCGATAGATAGATGGATTTTTAGGGCAATTGAATTGAACAACAGAGAACCTGGTGCACGATCAGTTTCCCAGACAAATGCGCTTAAGGATAATGGACGAAAAAGGCATATAACGTTTACACAAAAACAGTACTGAATGTTATTTTCGACAATTATTCCATTTAAGCTAGATTGATGAGGAATTTTATCGACGTTCAGCAAGAAATGATGAAATTCCCCACTCGGGAAACGAGACGATCACATTAAATTCGCTTGAAGTGCAAAAGAAATGTCGAGACGCCCACGTGAAATTCTCTAACGGTATTCGCCCGCTAATTGTTGCTGCCTTCGACTATAGTGAGCAATTATGCGCTGTTTATTTGTGTATGCAAGCTCTTTATTTCTTACCCGTTACTCTTTACCAGTTACCGATCATTTTCTTTGTTCTCGATTCATTCAATATAGGTGTACGTAAAACATTTGGGACTCTATTTGGACTTTTGGGGTGTTAATACACAGGATATATCTGGACTCCGAATAATTGAAGCTGATGTGATATTGCGCAATTTCATCACGAATATATCGCTTCAAAGATCTCAGTACTAAAGTTTTGGCATTTTGCATTATCGAATGCAATAAATTGCTGGAGAAAACTGCAGTGTTCGTCAATATGTTCCGCTGAAGAAGATTATCGAAATTCGCATCAAATGCACACTAGAACTGCAATTAATTGAAGTATAGCGGAATGGCACTCGAAATTAACAGCTGGGCCCCCCTATCGTAAGTAGCAATATCTCTCATTCGGATCCCAGCAAAGGTGACGGAGGAACTTGCTTCTAAATCAAAATATACAAATAGATAAATAAATGAATAAAAACAATAACGAATAAGTAAATAAATATATACATATATAATATATAAATATATAACTTTTTAACAAATTGTATGCTGAAGTCCAAATATTTTTTACTGCGAAATTCGTTGAATGTAATTGCATGTTCTTTGTTTCCATTTCCTCTAATGGACTAAAAAATCAAATTTGCTTCTATAGCCGATCGGCTGACAGTTCCCTTGAGTGAAATGCTCTTATCGACTCCTTAGAAGGTAATGAGCTGAGTCGATCGAAATAGTTCTGTTGTGGTGATTGAGGGAATGCTTATTACAGTGGCATACGACGATAAACTACTTGGTCTATTGTAGAATGATCACTCACTATTCGGAAAAGGTCGCACATTCTTTATGGCATTATTTGAAAAATCCATACAACGTGGTTTATACCCTAGCAGTAGATCAACGTGGATAGCTGTACAACGATAAGGTGAGACGAAATTCAGCTCTTTATTTGCCCTATAATTAAACTGTAATCAGTAAGGAAGAAAATATACTACTGAAAAGTAAAGCGAACATATCGCTATGCTCACGTGGGTGTAGAAAGTAAAACTGACCTTTCCAGAGGATTTTGCAATTAAATGTAAAATCTTGACGAATAAAAATATAGAAGCATTGAAAGCTTATACTATTGCTTCTGATACGAACTAGCAAATACCAAAATTCACCGAAAATACTGAAGGATAGAAAAGCGCTTCATTGGAGGGATAATCAAAAGTCTTTTAAATCATAAACTAACCGAATCTTATCGAGAATGGGAGTCAGTTCAAATCATACATCAAATTATGGATGGGCAACGTGGTTGCTAAGGACAAATGTACAGTGATCAGATTTGGTGGAGTCATGACTTGGTTCTCAAATGGGTGAAGCTATCATATATTTTATATGAATTCCATAATAAATAAAATGAATCTTATTTTTAGGTTTCATTTTAACGTTCTTGAGGGCAGATGTGAAACTTAGATTTCTTGTAAAAACTCTCAACTATCTTGTTGCAAACATAGCTAAGATGTTCTCGTGGTTAACGCAAAAGCGATACTTTCTCCCACTCCACCCCCAATGAACGGCCGAAACGGGATGTATTTAGTGCAAATTAAGCGATCACTGCGATCTGATACAACAAGCTCGATGAGGGCCAATAAAATGAGTTAATTTAAAGACAGAAAGTTCGAGTTTGGGTGTTTATCACCTCAGTTTTACGAGTTTCATTGAAGAGTGATTGCATTATAGGTGATGATGACGTGGCTTTAATCATGAATCCGTTAAGAAAGATATACCTTAGTAACGCAAAAAAAGAGAAAATTAACCTCAATAATCCACAATAAACAGTGTCGTAACAGGAATGTTCAAATTTAATGCTAATGCCTCCTTAATCAAAGGATCTCGTCATGGAAGAATTCAGCTTGTGATATTTAAGACTGTAAGCTGTTAGTGATTAAGATAGCTTCAAATTTACCTTTTCCTGTGATTTTTAGAGCTCAGAAATAAAAAATGCAAAATGCAAACGAATTATAAACAAGTGAGCGAGTGAGCGAAAATCACCAACGAAAACAATTACAAAGAGAAGTTTGGAAGGCAAGATAAAAAAGAGTATTGCATAGAAAGGTGAATAGCATGAAGAGTAAGAATGGCCTAAAAGTACAGGTGGCAAAACAATTGCAAGAGCAGAAAAACTTTTCGACGCTAAGTGCTGAAGCTTTTTTTATGCTTAATTGCTGGTGGACCTCCTTAGAAGTACTCTACAAATGTTGGCCAATATAAACGAGGTGAAGTGCCTCAATTAATTGGCCTGTTTATTGTAATGGACGCAATGAAGTGACCGTCATAAGAAGAACAAAAACGCTGCAGGATGAATATAGATGGCACCTAAAAATATAAAAAAAGGAGAACAGAGAAGAACAGCGTGGTTGCACTGAAATAATTTGGAGGCTAAAAAGTCAATATTTATTTATATTTTAAGCAGTTTAAATGAAGTCAAGAATTTTCATCGAAAATGGGTGGCTATGAGAGGCAAAAAGAGCATCCTATGAAACCGAGGAGCGATTTTATGGGCGCACATTCTAAAAACGAACTGATTAGGTGGGTTAGGAATGGCAAAGAGGAGTGTTGAAGTAGGTGTGCAAAAGGTACGAAGGTGAGTAGCGAAGCTGTACACGCTACATTAATCAGCCTCAATTTCACTGAGCGCGAAGAAAGAGTATATGGCGCCGCAGTATCGAGTAACTCTCAGTCCTGCTTTATGGCGCTTAATTGGAAGGAAACCTCACAAGAAGAGGACCGGAGAAATCGCTTCATTGGCCTCTTCGGCCTTCCTAGATGGTCTTGTCTCTCAGAGATCCACTGCACGAGGGAAAAGCTGAAGCTGTATACATTTGCTCCTCTATATCCTTATTGATGGGCAATTTGTCCACTGATCTTGCAAGAGCTTACTCCTAATATGGACATTGATCTGCGAACATCAGAAGCGCCCGTCGCGCTGCATTCTCTCGGCGATGCATTTAACATCATTTTGTTTCGACGTCAAAGACCGTCCCTCTCCATCGTCCCACTTCTTACCGCTTTAAATCTGATCCTTTTGTTAACGTACAAGATTGCCGTTTCAAAATTCCCGTGACAGTTCCCTAACGGCCATCTTATTCTGGTAGATCGCTTTGCACCGTATGACGTCATGCACGCCCGCATTCTCAAACGAGCAGTGGTCACATGATCGTTATGGGTCCGGTAAGCGCTATATGACTTAATAAGCCCTATCTCCTTTCATGCATGTAGTGATGCTATAGAAAAAGAAACCAGTGAAGAGGATTAGGTTGACGAGCTAAATTTCACAAATTATTACAATAAATTTCCACAGATGATCGTTTAGATGAAACAATGAAGTTTTAATGGAAAAGAAGTTTCATTTACGATAGAATAAAATTGTTTGAATCCGTTTTTTTGATTTACTCATCAAATCATCGAAGAAAGAGAGAATTAAAAACATTTCAGATTTCTAAAAGAATTAATAATTAAAAATGAAATTCGGATCGAATCGAGAGAATTGGTTATTTTTCAACGACGAAAAAGCCTATAGCGAATTTCTGCGTTGTTGAAACTCAGCTTTTAATCTAATTTTACATTTCGTATATAATTTTTGCTTAAATTTCAGCTTATATATTATCAAGTTTTGTTTCGACGCCAAAGACCGCCCATCTCCATCGCCTCACTTCTTTCCGCTACACTAGAAGAAAGTATCGGCAACGATTAACTCAAAAAGATATCTGCTCTTGTTAAGCGCATTTCTGTGCATTTTAGCAGATTCTATAGACAAAAATTACGAATGATTCTGAAATGTATAATCCGAGCTGTTCCAGAAAATTTCCAAGTGCATTCTCGTTGAAACTTTGAAACTCCAACAAATATTACTATGAATTCTTTCTTCAATGTTTGTGTAAATTGTTGCCATCCATAAATGTTTCTTCTAATGTCGCCTCTCTAAGAGGAAAAAGGTGTTGATGTAATTTTGGAATAAAGAATTGCATAATAGACTAAATTTTATGAAATAAAAATTAGGCACTTTATTTTCAGTCTCATTGGAGAGGATACCAATTAGGAAGGAAGAAGAAAATGACGGGAAAAACTCGTAATTTCCATGAGGAGGTCATTTTGAATAAACGTACGAATTTGATTACCATCAGTAATAAAACATAACAAAAACTTATTGAAGCTTTATAGCATATTGTCGATTTCATCTCTTCTATAGTCTTATAGAGCATAAAGTAAGTAACAAAACATTGGAATTTTTTCTTATAGGACACAAAGTAAGCATAAAATGTCGAAATCTTTGCGATTATAGTCTGCATTCTGAACTAGTCTATACGTTAGAATCCTCGAATCCATCATAGCCATAATGTGAGATCAAATTTGAATATGTAAATATTCAAATTGCCTAATCACCTTCCTTCACTAAATATAAGCCGATGAAAGAGCGATTTTGTGATGTCGATTTCTATATGCATATTCTCTTTGATATGAAAATAGTGCTGTATCCTTATTTTTATTGGAGATGGTTAGTATGAGAGAAGTGCGTTAATAAACATCGCGTCGAGCTTCCAAATGTGCTTTCCCACTTTTATGAGATGAAAAAAATATCGATAGAGAAGTTGAAACAGCGGATCGAAATGCATAATTTTAGCAACCGTTAGCCGCTAATGTCACTCTTAAAATTCCCTTGAGAATGACCTCATTTTCTCGAGTTACCGAAAATTATGTTCAAGAAGCATTTTCTATGTGTTTCTCCCAACTCTCCCTTCCAGTGTTCTTTTTCAACGAATGAAGAGACTAACGACCGTACGAAATACTGTGATGAAAAGAAAGTGTTCACTACAGTTAATTCATTTTTTTGCGTGTACTGCAGTAGAGTTCGGCAAAGGAATTGCAGTCTCGACGTTATGCAATTCATAGAGTTGGGAAATCTTGTCTTCTGCTTAAACGGTACTCACTGATTTACTTCTCATTCCTCATCCTTCTTCTTCCTCTCCTTAGCTCTCTCCTCCAAGGGTCTCCGCACCTCGTCGTCCACATATTAAATTGTCATTATCTTCAACGGTTTCTGATGTTAGGGTTTTCAGTTAGGAAACGAGCGGAGGATAATTTTGATAGATATTACGACGATCAGAATATTCATCAGCATTAAAAGCTGATCTCGACGATTAGCCATTTATTTCGTTCTGACATTCACTTTTGAACGATGAAAATTGCTGATTGCGATGGCGAGCGGTGAAAGTTAATAAACGAGGACGGACGTGCAAGAGAGGACGAGAGAGAAAAAGGTAACGTGATCGACGTCTATTTGATGAAGTCAACCCGAAAGTGGTGCCTATCTGTGTACGATGATGCAAGGCAGTTCAGCCGCTCTCGATTACACCGCTCATTTTGATGGCAGTTTTGATACTACCTATAATGAACTCAACAGGTAAACCGAATCGTTGGTCTTTGTCTGCCTTTTTTCCCAAATCTTCCACCGTGTTTTTCATATTTGATATGCTCTCATGAAGTTTTATCTATCGGATCAACGCATACTTAGTAATGCCTTCTAGGGCATTCTATCGATGCAGCTCTGATAAGTTCGTACGATCTTATTTCAGTCAGCAATATTATTCATTAGTGAAAGCGATAAGTGAGACGACACGACTGTGTCAGGTATGATTTATTTCGAGCGAATTTCGCTAAATTCATTTCGTCGAATGCAGGTAAAATTAGCCAGGTGCTTATTTTAGGCATTATGATTGCTGTTATTGCAATGAAGTGCGTATTAAGGGGAACTGAGATCTCAATAATGATCGATAGTTTCGTCGTTGAACACTTCATTTGTCGGAAATAGAAATATACTTAATTGGATTTTTCTTGTCTGATTTGCATCGGTTATTTTACTTTATTTTTTGGAAAATCTCTTAAGTGTCTTTACGTTTGATAGTCGAATGCTGAAAGACAATTCCTTAGCGATAAAAATACACATGAGAACAATCGCCGTTCGCACAGAAAACGCCTCGCAGTCACATCTCTCGTGTGCGAATGCTCGTAAGCAGCAATATGGGACGGAGCCGTCGATCTCCGACGTGGTACCGTCGGGGAATATTCTCCTGACTTCTTTCTCCCTGATTGTTTCGTTGGCGTTTTTGTCGCAACAAATCACTTCCCAGTGAGGTCTCTTTTTTTCCCTCGAAGCGAAAATCTTCCCTTACCATAAACTAACGTGAATATCTTATGGGGAGATTTTTATGTTTATGAAACATTATCTGAGGACAGATGCAAAGAAGTAGGCAACGAGAAAGCGACAGTGATAAGGAATAGTAGCACTAAATGTCAAGATACGTTCAGTTATTAAAAAAACGCCAAATCACCATTCTGTATCACAATTAACCGTCTGCGGCAAACTATTTGGGCAGTTGTTTTTGTTGCCGGCGTAGTTATAAATTCCAAAAATATTTCGGATATCCTGAAATTGTGATGTGATCATGTTGAGGAGCAACAAATTTCCTCCCAGATAAATATTCACGTATAGTTGCGTTGTATTTCGCTAGAACTTTATGCTTATCATTGTTTGGATGGGTAATGATGTTGATCCTATAGGCTCACCAGATATGTACGCTCTGCTTATTTCGTCCTCCCGTTGTGTGACACATTTCCGGTACTTATCCGCGAAAATCTTCCTTATATTTTCGCGCATCTGCACTAATAGAATAATCTCATCTTATATAACGATCTTCTATATATTCGTCGTGATAATACGCCCATTTCGCGTATGATGATGGGATAACAAAGTTCTATCGCATAAGCACTTGTGGTACAATTGCTCCAATAAGCAAGCATCCAGAGAACCTTGAGTAAGCTAATTTGACTGTTGAGGCGAAGTTTTCTTTTCGAGCGTCGTCCTCACTTTAGTTCAGATTTTTCAAAGAAATTGCGGATCGGTCATATTCCTCCATCCAGAATAACCCATCCATATTTTTAAATCGAGCTGGCTTGGGTCACTTTGCAGATGCCCAATAAAGGATAGTACCACACTGTTGGCTCAGCCACCTCTTCCCGATCTTATTCAGCCTCTATCTGCTGTCACCAGTGGGAAGGACGAGAGTTTTTTTTTTGCACTTTTTCAACTATTTTATTAATTCAGACTTGCATTGTTTTGTATTGTTCAATTATCGAAAAGAGGTGTTTTTTATATATTCACCGATATGCTTGCAACCAGTATGCAGCGTAAGGTACTTAATTTGAGACCAGAATAGGGAATCTAATGAAACTAGCAAGTATTGAAGAGTGCTGATCGCATTAACCAATGGTTTTTATTCTCCTTGCTGAAGGAAAGAGGGAGAATATTCTTGCATTTATGACAACTCCTCTAATTTGAGTAGGGAAAGCCAGGACGCTACCCCTCGAAAAAAAACCAAAGTATACTGCTTTTCGTTGTATTTTGGTTTGTAAGGATATAAAGGTGCGATATTAAAGGGCTTCTTGTTGTTAGAGGTTTTGGGAATATGATCTTGATGCCTACCGAGTCTTGGGTAGCCTCGAACATTAGAGTATCTCCAGCTTCTGGATTTTCTGGAAGCCCTGCCGCCTATCTCGAGCCTAGCTCTTTGAACCGTTATGGTGCTCTAGAATTCAGGTTGGACTAACTCTAACTCCGGCTGTCAGCCCTTTCGACAGTGTTTTTTGCTGCTCGATAACTTGAGCTCCGTTCAGCGGTTTGACTTTTTGGCTTCATCTGCACTGAAAACAGAGATGATGTATTGATTAGTATTGATAAGTTTATGCAATAAACGACTGCACTTTCTTGTAGCAGCCGAGAGGACGTGGCGCGTTCCTTTTTTATGAAGTATAAAGGCGCTTCATGTTGATATTGACGCTGAGCCATCGTTTTGCGGTTTCTGCAATATTTGTCCTCCTCGATTTTATTGTGTAGCTGCTCGTTTTTTCAATTTTCTCGGATAGTATGGAAATTGTTAAACTTTCAGACTCAGCGATATTCCTCATCGAATTTCATCCAGACAAAAAAAGAGAAAATCTGAAATTTTTACTTAAAATCCTCTTTTTTTCCGATAAATTTGACTCTTTTCATAAAAAAAAAAAAACGAAGTTATTGAGTCGTTTATTATTGTTATTCTCATTGATATTATAATTTAGAGGTGGAAGTTCAGTGTGCTCATTTCTCTATGCGCCAAGGAATTCAATAAGTGGTCAACAACTTCTCAGCGTTCATTCGAATTTCTCAAACGATATATCGCTACGTAAAATGAAACGAAAACGTTTCGAAAAATCCTCAGAACATCTTGATATTTTTGCTCGTGCTTTAGTAAGCATTTATATTATAATTTTTTCCGCTCAATTCTATTTTATTCGCCGAATTTTGAACAGTTTTTTTCTATGGAATTTCATCCGGAGAGAATATTCTTCTCAACACAAAGGTGGACCCGTTGCAGCCTTCTTCGCTATTCGCTCTTTTATCGTTTTCCCCTCCCTCCCTCTCCTCTCCTACCTTCCCCTCCCCTCTCCCTCCCTCCTTCCCCCATAGTTTTTTTTCAGGAGATTTTTTCTCGTTCAATTGCAAGCTTCATGAATGCAGTATTGTCCGTTCCAAAAATTCATTTGCATCTGAGTGATTCTAAAATGTCGCTATTTTGCGATCTCATTTGATTGCAACGTTCGTCGAATTTTCAAATTTTTCTTAGATCTTCTGACGTATATTCACAAAAATTACAAAATTACTAGTCGACTTGGGATATTAAGTTAACGAATACCTTTAGAGGGCATAGAGTTCATTGATAAAGAAAAGACCTTTTTCAGTCGGAGAAGCTCACGGGTCCATGGATAGAGCAGGTATTTTCGAAGCGTGAGTGTATCAAGTTTATTTCATCAACCGATTCGGACAGGTAAGACTTTGTGTCGTTTATATTTGATAGGATTCGATAAGATGTCTAAGTTCTAGTTCATATTTTTTACAAAAGCTTCCGAATTAAAATAAGTATTTGTATCAGTCTCATACTTTTTATATTAATTTATTTTTGAATTTTTTCCTCATCGTTTTGTAAATTGTGAAGGTTTTGTATATGCTTAACGATGAGTATTTCGTTGAGAAAGCATGAAGAAATTCACTTATACGAGGAAATATTTATTCTAAGGGATATGGTAACGTTGATAATCTATTGTGAAGTGTAAGCAGGTGAAGGCCTCGTAAAGGTGAATGTGTTGGCAAATTGAAACATTCAGTTTCTTCAATGGCAAATAAACCGGCTTTTTTTTCTACCACTACTTCTATCTGTTGCGGTATGTGGCCGCATTTGAATCTTTTTATGATGTTTTTCCACCTTATTGTTTGATAGATGTCAAGTGATCTTACATTGAGGGGCATTTTGTCTTCTTTCTTTCCCTTTTTTTTCTTTTGCAGTTTTAAATGTTTTTCATAGTTGACTAAAGTGACAGAATATTTGAAGAATCAGCGAAATGATCGCTATCATTTTTGTAAGCAAATTGGATAGAAAACAAATGTTTCATCGAAGTCTAATCAGCGTATTATGTAAGACATTTATTTCCTATTATGATGTAATATTTTATGAAAAAAAAGTTTCGAAAGGCGATCACAAACTCTTACTTTCTATCGAGCGTTTCATCTCAGAGATTAGTGAGGAAGAGGATGAGAATGAAATGCTGAGAAGATGGAGGACTCGTGATAGTTTCAATGAGATTACTTGAGATGTGGTTGTGGTAGGACGGCAAGTGCGCATACCCCTGAAGCATTGTCTCGTTTCACGAAAGTTTTTTCAAAATCCGGCAACGATGAGAGCTCAGCACCGGAAATCTCAGCGCGGTGGACAATTGCTGAGCATACCTATGCTTCTAAGACAGATGCGTTCGGCACGCTTGAATTTTTGGTATGTTTTATCGTGATGAAAAATCGCTCAACTTAAGGATTGTCTTCTTGCGATATTGTATCCTCTGCAATCTTTGTGATCTCCTTCCACTCCTATTCCGTTGGGTACGTTCTTCAGGTCACTGGTTCTGTCTTGTTTATCCATTTAGAAGCTCTCAAAATCATTTTTTCGCTCAACATTTGAACATATTTTTTCGTTCATGTTCGATCCCATAAATGCGGTATCCTTTATGCTAAATTGTTATTCCAATATTTTATATCTGAAGAACATTTTGGATTTCATGCTATTTGCATAAATTAGATTATTTACTCTCTGGCGCAGTGGTGAGGAATATTATTTGGTCTGTGGTGACAACCTCATAATCCGGCTTTAGCTGCAACCCATTTGTCGTTATGGTTGCAATTGGTACCTAACCGTTTCGCTTATAAGTTTTCAGAGCTATTCCATAGGTGATTCATTTAAAAAAAAAAGAAATATATATATATCTCTACAGTTTAAGGCGATTCCATATGACATCATTTTTAATGATCAACCCAAAACGAAAAAATCAGGATGGATAAGCAGCGACGTGGACGTAAAGAGCCAATTTAATGCTCCACAATGACCATCTATAACTGAATGAATAGTTTCGGATCAGCTGTACAATGTACCTTTTTTGTTGTATTCATTTTCGTCTCGTTAGGAGATGATTTTCGCACTCATATACGAATAAAATAAATTCCTCATAAAGGCAACCTAGGGATATTTACTGTGAAGAAAATACCGAAAATGAAGAAATTTGTTGCAGTGAACTAATTTTTAAGATTTGAAGCCGATTCGTCTTACTTATTTATTCACAGAATTTGCCCGAAGAAGTGAGCTCAACACGATTTTAATCATTTTAATACCGCAAAAAAATGAACTGAAATATGCTTGATGAAGGCTTCAAGTCAGTATGCACTACGCTTATTCGTTCATTCAGGGACACTAATTTCTCTTTTTTTTTGCAAGGAAAGTTCTAAGGCATAACTGCTGGCACCTTTATAATTATCTGTGAATAAGACAGCGTTTGCAGTATGATAATATTGGCGTAACAGATTTTCGTTTTTATGGGAATATTGGAATATGTACCGAAAAGGAAACGAAGTGGTGTTATTGACCGGCTCGTGTTCACTGCGGTAGGAGCGGCTGGCTGCTGGTGGCGTAGAATTGATGTTGCAATGGCGAAAATCATTATACCGTAGTGTAGAATTGCGCAGTGAAAGTCGGTGAGTAACGGATTTATTGTAGGGTGGTACGCATGCGCACAAAGCACATTACGTTCGCTTAGGATACGATTCCGATCCGGCCGATATAATGTATTTGATGGAAAAAGTATGGCAGCTGGAGCCTCCTCGTCTTGTTATCACTGTTCATGGAGGAATCACCAATTTCGAGTAACGTCTTCGTCATTTGCTTGCATTGATAATGTACACCACGCCACTGATTAATAAAGGAGATGGATGAAGAGAGAGAATTGAAGGGGGTACGAGGGAGAAGGAGGAGACTTTCAGTGTCATTGTTTGCTTATCGTACAAACAAAATTCGATTGTGATAGCATGGCTGTAGCAATTGAAGTTTCGTTGTAAACAGATGTTCTTTATCGGTTATTGGTCAGAGTTTAACGGTTTATTTGGTTTCGTGTGAATTTCTTTCACGGTCGCTTATTTCCAGTCGGTTATGAACGGAATGGATTTCTTTCCTAATTCACCATCGTTATGTTCCACTTTATTGCCAACATATTAAGTTGTGCTGTCGATGCTTAGAAGGTGGATTTTCACGCTATTGACAAAAGTACAGTTGAAGAATTCGTCTTGAAATGATGTCGATTATCCCTGAGGTTATCGTAATATTTCAGTGCGATATTCTAAAAAATCTGTTCAGGGTACAAGATAGACTGGGTCGTGTTTTCCGTGAAGGCTTATTGAAAGCGGCACAAACGACAGATGCATGGATCATAACGGCAGGCATCGATTCAGGTGTTGTACGGCATGTTGCAACAGCGCTTGACGAAGCCGGTATTTCGGCACGGTAAGTTGGAGGAATAGTTTTTATCCATGTTTGATGATTGAGGTTTTGCGTCAAAAATTGAGAGTGTCAGGTAACAAAAATATGAAAGATATTTACTGTTTAGAGGGCATGAAATTGCACAGTGTAAATAACGATTCGTACTTTTCACTGTGCGATATGTTCGGAAAGCTCTTCTTTTGCAAAATTTTGTTATTGAAGGGAAATTTCACTCTGCGAAATATGCAAGTAAATAATCCGCCAAATTGAGCGAAAAGAAAAGACGAGAGAGTTGTTTGAATGAGTGTTAAATAAATAAACTTTGAAACATTATGAAAATATTTTATGATCGATAGGAGTTTACCCGTTTTATCGTTCGACGATTATCGATTTCTCAAAAGTATAGCCGATAATTAAATTTGACGATAAGATTAATTCAGCATTCTATGTGGAGAGTAACACAGCAAACGACAATTTGTCAGTGATTTTTTGAGTTGAATTTCTCCAGAGTATTAAGTGTTAATTTATTGGTAAATATTGCACTCGAGATGAATGATATGCTTGAAGAAAAAAAGAATTCCGCGAGGTGTATGTCATTTTTTTTTACAATAACCTTTGTTGTGTTGACGTTAGATCGTATTCGTATCATTCACGGCGTTTCGCTTGTTGATCGAATTGGGGGTCGAATAATAGATAATAACCGAATAGTTGATCGAATGTTCAGTGGAAGGCTGTTGCTTCCGCTCCTAAAGTTCTTTAAATATTTTTGCTTTGTTAGATGGTTCTTTTCTTTTTATTCCAATCTGTTACCTTAGCAATAGTTGTGTAACTAATAAAAATTTGTTTTCATGTGACCTATAATCGTAGAATCGATTCGAGTAGCGGCAAGTATTCGAAATAGTTAAGTATTCCAGTCTATGTAAACAACTCCCTTGAAATGATAAAAAGTAACAACGAAGCATTTTTCATTTTTCACTTTTTTAGTAAAAGATACTCGCTTGAAATATATCTCGCAACGGTGAGTCGATAAAATTGCTGAATATGGGGGATTTTTTTGCAGGATGCGCTCGAAAATAGTGACCATTGGAATCGCTCCTTGGGGTTTGCTGAAAAAAAGGGAGAAACTGATCGGAAAGGGTATCGTAGTACCATATGATACTCATTCATTCTCGTCTCGAAGCCGACTTGCTCTACTCAACGATCGACACTCATATTTCCTCCTCGTCGATAATGGTACTTCGGGAAGGTGAAAAAATTATGAAATGATAGCAGAAAGGTGATCACTTATGAGATAGGGACTAAGGTTGTAACTATAGAATACAAGGTAATGCAGTTGATTGAAGTTTTTTGATTTGTTTTCTTTGGTTGCCATATTACGCTGAGAACTCGAAATATATCAACATTCTTAACGCCTCAAATAGTTTTCGTTTCGTTTTTTTCCAGTTACTGTAGCTGAAAGTATCTCGTGAAAAAGATATGAGAGAATGTTGAAGGTTAGAGGTCACTGAAGTCAGTATTCCAGTCACGGTCATCATTGTAATATCTGTATGACGATTACTAGAATATCTGTGGTGATTTATTTTAGGCTTAATGCGCACAGTTTTAGACGTTTGCTTATTATAAATCTTTTGTAAGTGAATTTCCGGCAGAATGTGCTATTGTTCACAGAGTCATATTTCCTGCTGCCTTTTTAAAGTTTAGTTTCTTTATCAAGCACGCTTACTAGGAATTCTGGGTAAAAAAAAATGGTGGTCTTGAAATATTTATTTCGATGATTTTTTTAAGACACCTAGCTATAAATTAGAGAAATCAGTCGATAAATTTTGAGATGGATTAATTCACAATTTCTTTCCTCGTTGATTGGCCTCTTAATAATTATTCTATTACAAAGATGCTATTCGCATCACATTGGTATATCGGATCATTACCACCAGTTCACATTACCCGCATGTATAGGTAGTGCAGTGGATGTGGGCCAGGTATGAGTGAAATTAATTTCTGTTCAATATTAAGCAAACGCAATATATACCTTCTTTAGGTATGGGGCGGATATTATTCTACGCAAGAGGTTTGAGGAGTTTATAGCACAGAAACAAACGCTTGGGTGCGGCACAAGTCGAGTGCCAGTCGTCTGTGCTGTTCTCGAGGGCGGAACGTGCACTATACGCGCAGTGCTGCAATATGTAACAAAGTTAGCTCTTGTGGCTGTATTGACAGCATCCGCTGGTAAATGTTAGTTGAGGAGAACACACTTCGGATGAACACAGCCTTCAAGTGGAGAGATTTCAGTGCGAATCTCAAAAATAGGGGAGTCATGAAACTCTCCAACTATATCGTACAGGAGTAGGGGGAGCTGGAAGTGATCGTCAAACCTTGAGGTCATCGAGGCGAAATGAATTGAACATCAAACTTCATGTATATATATAATATGTACGTGTTATTCACACTTGTGTTGTTGTTATTACGGATTTTTTCTTCGCGTAACGTTGTGCCGCCTTACGCTCACATCACCTACGGAATGGGACGTACTACTGTACTGAGCAGTACTTTTTAACTGCATTGTTCTAGTTTCTTAAGAGTGCGATATAGGGCACGAAACGGTCATCAACTCTTGTGGACCCAAAAAGTAGGTGTAAGGTCGAAAACACTTGGAGGGCTGCTGAGCTTTAGGGCATTACATCTGACACTAGTTTATGCTCGACGACCGAAGATGAGGTTTTAATCGCCAGGAAATGTTCGATCCATTCTTATTGCATGTGGGGGATGAGGTAAGACTTAGGCGGTAACGGTACGTTGCGGCTTGCCAGAGTGAACTGAACGTGCGATAACAGAAAAGTGAGTGCCTAGTGGACACATTGTTGGTTAAGCGTGCTGAATTCCCGTGTAGTTTTCCTGTTGCACTTCGCCGTTTCAATAGCTATTCGTCAAATGTTCAGCCGATAAACTATTTACTTCCATATTTTACTTAACAAATAGTGTAATTCTTATCGCAGATATGTGGCAGATATTTTTTCGCAGAAGTGTCCTCTGGTAAAATTTTATATCTGCCATTATTTCGTCGTTCTCTCACTTTCCGATTTTAACTATCCAATTGAGTGAACGAAGCGAGTGGGAAATTAAATTTCTCGTTTTATTCGAAATTATGATAGCAGTTTGTATCATATAATTTCTTCTATTCTAATCCAAGAATAGAATTGAAGCGGATTGAATTGGGTTTGCTTATGGTCACTGTGTTCATATCAGTGTGATTATGCGTCGAAGCAAGAAAGTTATCGATCGCTTTTATTCTTTCATTTCGTTTGCCTTTTGCTTATTGATGATCATGTAATTCCGTAACTCATATCTAAGGGATTCATCACTATAGCTTCTTCGTTGCATCTTTTCAATCCTAGAGTTCACTTTGAATCTTATTTCTGAAAGGCAGATCTTTTAAATTTATATGATAAAAAGGAGTGCATGAATGCTTTCAGTGATCCACCTGTCCCAGTGATCGTTTGTGACGGAAGCGGGCGTGCATCTGATTTGCTGTCGTTTGCTCATCGCTATATCCAACAAGATGGGTAAGTTATAACGGATTATTAATTAGTATACTATGGCCGTGGAATAATGTAGAATATACTCCTCTGTGATTTTTTTTTCTAAGTACAACTCACTTCATCTGTGTGTATTTCAGCTATCTGCTCATATCCACTGTACTCTTCATAGTTTCAGTAGAATCTTCTCTAGGAAGTGATGTAATAATTTAGAGTATTCTCACACTAATGTCTTGTCCACCGTGTGCTGCTTTTCCTGTTTCCATGTTTTCGACTTTTTTTTCCGCAAAAGATTTGCAATTGTTGATTCTTTTATATTAATTTTTCTCCACGTTCTAGTGCTGCTTGGTTAGCCAAACAGGTGATCTTAGGCATTGCTTATGTTGACTGGAACATTTTATAACTGAATTTTAATACATCATTATTTCAGTATGCTACCAACTGAGATTCGTAAACAGTTGCTAACGCTTATTGGAGTTGTATTTCGTTACAGCAATATTTCACCGGAGCAGCTGCTCGACGAAATATTACGGTGTGCTAGACATCGTGATTTGGTTGGTAATCCTCGATTTAAGACTATTTATTGTGTGTTGGAGGCTATTTAAATGACAATAAATTCATTGCGTTGAATTGAGCTTTGTTGGAAAGATCTCAGTGTAGGTGCATCGATCTTGGATTAGGCTCAATAGAGATACTAATCGCCATACGTACGAGGCTATCTTGAATTAATTAGACTCAAAGTGCTATTGCACTTCTTAATGAGAACCACCTTTTGTTATTATTGTTGTTATTGTTGTTCTTTTAAATAGAGCTCCCTTACAAATGTTTTCTATAAAATATATTGAAAATTATTCGTTCCCAGCTAAAAAATAGCTGAAAAAATAGTTGCTACATTCTGTTGCTATAGAGATACATCTGTTTTGAAAGAAGATCATAAACCCAGGTACCGGCCGAGAAAATGTAACTCATTTAATTGTTGCGGTTAAAATTCTTATGAGATGCGTTTTACGTAATTTTGTTAACTATTCGAATGCTATGAAATTCCTCAAGCGAATTCCACGTCTTATGTAGAATTTGTGGTCTTTTTATTATTTTTATTTTATTTTTTACAGTAATTTTACGTTTATGATCGGGAATATTGTTCACTGTCTGTTCACAAGCTTGCTGCTTAATTGTAAAGAACACTGTATAAAACAGTAGGATACACCGAACAAAGATAGATTTAAAGAAGGAATACTTCTTGCATTTTTTCGAAGCATTTCGAAGCTTAATGTTGGCTCATTGATGGCATTCTTCTCTAGCCGCCTATTCCATATTGCGGCTGTGGATACTTGCAATCACGCAGCCATTGCTGAAAATTCGCAAAAAGAAAACGCTCTTTATTAGTTTATAAGAAGAAAACGTTCAGTTTATATGAAAAAAATATATTGATAGAGTCAGCCGCATAGAAGAATCATAGTTTGCAACAGTTTTTTGCCCAAGTTTTTATATTTTTTGGCGCAGTTTTCTATAATTTTCGTTTATAAAGCTTATTCTTTAAGCTGACAATTTTTCGTTTGGGTGAAAAGCAGCAAGATGTGGATCATGCAATTTTGACTGCTCTTCTCAAAGGACAGAATCTTTCACCAGCCGATCAGGTAAGATTTTAACTGTTTTCTACAGACTATTATTCTAAGCGGTATAAAAAAATTTGTTTCTTAATATTTAATTAACTTATCAATGTGATGCGATACTATCGACTAATTAAAAAAAAAGCTCTTTTAGTTGGCACTAACTTTGGCATGGAATCGTGTTGATATTGCACGCTCGGATATTTTTGTTGATGGTCAACAATGGTCAGCGCATGCTCTTCACAATGCTATGATGGAGGCGTTAGCATTGGATCGAGTGGATTTCGTCAAACTGCTTCTAGAGAATGGTGTTTCAATGAAGAAATTCCTCACTATCACACGTCTTGAGCAACTTTATAAAATGGTTTGGTTCCATATTGTTCTTTTGTTGACTACATTTGACTTGATTGCTTAAAATTTAAAATTGAGTTTCACGTGGTCAGTTGAAGACATTAGAGGAGTGGACATCAGATACGTTATTGCTTTTAAATGTCAAGAGTAATGTTGATTTCATTCTAGTTACTTGTTCTCATTCGTCTTTATCGCATTCACTGTTTTTTCCAATTGCTCCATCAGGTCCGATTGCTCTATCAAGTGGACGGTCCTCAAAAAAATTTTCATAATGTACCTTATATTTGAATTTTTCATGCAAACAACCGTCAGTACTTCTTCAGTGCTCAGCCTGTGAGTCGTTCAAAAAATAGGGCATTGCTAGAACGTTGATATATGTGAGATGTAAAAGCACTGAAAAAACATAGGTTAGAGAATAAGGAGTGAGACAGATACAAGCGAGATGCATTATCGTATTTGGGGAATTTATAATTGCAGGAGAAGGATCCAAATACGATTCGTCACTTAATGAGAAACAAATCACTGAAGGCGGATGGCGATTTTGGTCTTCCAGAAATCGGCGCTGCGATTGAAAAACTTATGGGCAATGCTTATAAATGTCATTATACTTCACGACAATTCAAGAATAAATATGAAAAATATAGGAAAAAAGCAATGGTAAAAAATTCGATTGAATGGAACTTCTATACTTTATTCAGCTTTTTTAAGCAAAGTTTCTTATTTGGTTGGATACTGAGGTAGAAAAACAGAGAGAGAAAATAAATGGAGGAAAACACGACAGCGATATTTGAAGTTCTTTCGCATCTTCTTTACACCCTCTTACTGTTGTTTGGTGGAAGAAATTAATGCGGCGGGAATTTTCAAATACCCACAAAATTCTCCCCGTAATGCTGAGCTTTTCTCTGTCGAATATTTAGCTATATTGGGCGAAAAAACTTTTGCACGTTACTGAGTGAGTAAAATCGTTGATCATGCTGCTGAGCAGTATAAGCTTTTCAGTGGCAGATTCGCTTTTCTTTAGTTTCTTTCAGCCGATTCTAAGTCATCATTTCTTTTAGGCATCACGCATTCCCAGTTTTCGGAATCTTCGTGTCTCGTATGGTCGTGACAAAAGCAAGACAGAGGTTAGTAATGCGGCAACTCTGTTGAAATCTTCCGCCATTGGTGTTCAGCTTCGATAATGATACTTGTCTCACAAGCTTCTTTTTTTCGTTTTCTCACTTGCAATCGAGTGTTTTCGCCAAGAAGATCGCGGATAGGGAGTGTGAAAGTACTTTTAGCTGAATTATTCTCCCTGGAAAGCGTTCTGTGATCTCAGAATTTTACTTGCAGTAGTTTTCAGGATTCAAAAAAATCGAAAGCGCAGCAAAAACGGCACAAAGAACATGATGAAGGTTGGCTTTTTTGGTGATTTTGAAATATTTTGACCTCAGAACAGCCGTCCATTGTTTCAGGAAAATAGAGAAATGCTAACTTTGTAATTTTCTAGGTTTACCTATGCTTTTCTTTCTTACGGTGCTGCGACATATGCATTGACGTATGGAGCAGAGGGACGTCTGCAGCGTCATGAGGTGTTAAGCATTGCGCGATGCTGTGCACATCTATTGCAAGGTGTTGATGCATCCTTTTATGGCATCTGTGCGATGAACGTTGAATTTTTCGCTGCTTTTACTAGTTATTGCGCTTTCCACCTGGTGGGTTCTTCTTCCACGATATTTTTCAACATTCACAAAGCAAAAAAGTGATAAAATGGATGGAAATGGAGAATATTCGGGGCGTCTGATTTGGTAATCAGTTAATGCGAAGGTGCGTGTGAGAGAACCGTGCTACCTGTTCTTGTGTTAGATAACGGTATGTGTTACATATTTTTGGCCAAATCGAAGCTCTTTATTGTCCTTCACTTCCCAACAGTCCATCTGATGAGGTTGTGGAAAATGAAATTGCGATGCTTATTGAGTATGCTTACCAGTTGTGGGGCGTACAGCAGCTTCACATACCAGCATCAGATTTTTTGGCCACACTGAACGTTAGATAGATATATTTAGTGGCAGCCGAACTAGGGTCTTAGCTTTAGATGAAGAGCCGGACTTCAAGTATCCGTTCAATGAACTGATGCTTTGGGCGGTGCTGACACGTCGTCGGGCGATGGCACGGTGCATGTGGATGCATGGAGAGGAGCCTATGGCCAAAGCGCTCGTGGCAGTCCGGCTATTCAAGTGCATGAGCAAGGAGGCCGCTAATGACTATCTCGAGGTGGAAATTTCTAATCAACTGCGGGAGTTCGCTGAGTTAGTCCAGCTTTTCCGTTAATCCACAGAATACCTATATCTATCGTGATCATGGTTATTTGCATATTCCTCTGTATAAGAAGTTTGTACTTGATAACTAAATGCTTATTGAAAAGTTTAAAGCTATTTAATGCGCCCACAATTTTTCTTCAAGTTTATGCCTTTCTCATTTTTATAGAACCGCAAAGAAAAGTTCGCCGTGCAGATCTCTTCTATTGAGTTCTTTAAATAAGATCAGTTAAGCGTTAGCGATTCGGTGGTAAGTCCGCCGTCGAATAGCACTGTATTGCTGAGTAATTACCAAAGGCACATATCGTCTTTTTATTCGTTAATTTTTTCGATCACCTGATAGCTAAAATATCATTGGTTCCCTTATCTTTTCAATTCTGTAGCTTTACCAGAATGGATTTTTTAGACTGTTCTTTTTCAGGCTAAATGGTCCTAGTGTTAATTGATTTTGCTCATTAACATATCGCCGTTATTGAATATTTATATAATTTTGAATAATTAAAAGAAACTAAGCACAGTATGAATCTTTCTTTATATAGCAATTAATGAGGATGTATTAGGATATCTGTGTATTCTACCGGCTTCCTTTATAGTAGGAATACATTTTTTATTTCTAGTCGAATGGGAGGGGGGGTGGGGGGAGGAAGGGGGATGATGCAGTTACCATTCATGTTGCTCTTTGATTTTTACAAAGGCAATTTAGAGAATTCAAGGCGGAGAGCTTGCACTTATTGGATCACTGCTATCAACACGATGACACTCAAACTATGCGACTCCTTACCGCTGAACTGCCAGATTGGGGTCATCATACATGTCTCTCATTAGCCGTCATTGCAAACAACAAACAATTCCTTGCACATCCATGGTAAATTTTTATGCCTACTTTGTTTTTCAGCCATCCTTTCTTCCCACTACTAAACGATGTTTTCTTTTTCTTAGGTTGGAACCAAATAACCTTCACCCATGGGCTCCCCGTCAACCAACCTCTTTGAATTATTTTTCAGTTCATTGCAAATATGGGATATTTATTTCTTCGTTAGGTGATACCGCACATCACTTTACATTTAAAATTCGATTCATTGCGTTAAGGTCTTTGCTCAGTGAAGTGTTACTGCAGTGCTTGTAGTTAGTACGAAGGAAAATTCTGCTGGTAACTTGTATTATTATAAAGAGTGCATTCAGGCTTTTATTGGAAGATTGATTATTATGGAAAGCACAAGTAAACTTCGAAAAGACAAACTTTTATTGTTCTCCTTTAGAGGACTCATCAGATCATTGTTTCCTAAGTGATACGTTTTCAAATTTCCGCACTCCGCACATCTCTTTCGACAAATATTTTCGTGATTTTTATCGCTGTTCCACTAAGCAGCTGTTTATCAGCGCCTTTTATTTTCTTTCATCTTTGTGTTTCAGCTTAAAAAACACCATATTCTCCATCACTTGGTCTGTGTTATATTTTCATTTGTGATGCTTTCATAGTAACAGCTTATAAACCTAAAGGCATGCGAGTTAAGGTATAATGCCATACCTGAAAAAAACTCTCATGTTTAAATTTATTCTTATCTATCAATTTTATTGATGTCCACCATTACGAATGAAAGTACTTTGGAAGTTTTATTCAAATGAACTCCCTTCATTAACTTTTGGCAGGAGGGATAGTCTCCCTCTTCCCAACTCGATAATTTCATCCCTTCCACCTATTCTCTTTTTCAAAGTTTGGAAAAAAAGCTTCTGTTTTGTCGGCGTGTACATATATTTGCTCTCGTTATAGCCGCTACACAAAAATGCATGTGTATTATTGTATATAGCATTCATACTTATCGTCATATGTACATAAGCACACGTTGTAACCTGCTGAAATATCTGAAAGAAAATGCCCACCGGCTGAATAAAATTATTCCCGTCAAATTAATCACCACTCAAACTTTGAAAAATCTTCAGCGCGAGAGCTTTATTTGAAATAATATGGCACTTGGTAAGTCATGTAATATTCAATTTTGTTCGACTTTCTGAATTCTTTAAAAAATTTCATAATATCAGATCGACATAAAATGCTGCATTGGTGTTGTTTTTAGATAGCATCGCAATTTTATATCATATTGCGTATAGTCTTGCATTATTTAGCTATCAGTTAGTTACAATATATTGTAAATGTAGGATAATTTTCTGCCTTAAACATTAACCTAATAAGAAAGCTATATTTATTCAACATTTTTATTAAGATATGCGCTTATCGGAGAATAATATCACATTTGCATTTTTGTTTACAGAAAGTGTGCATCGTATCAATGTTACGTGATACACATTTCACCAATTCCCATCTCTTCTTCTCTACGCTATTTTTATGGCATAACGAGTTGGATAAGTTGATGAGAAATTGTTAATGAATGAAATAAGACTAGGGAAAGCAATTTTCAAGCTATAAGTCGACTTATCTTTTATCTTATAGGTGTCGTCCACAAATTCACCCATAGGTTCACTCCAATTTATCTGTCACATTGAATCGACGTTCGTATATTCAATGCTTCCATATATGTTTGCAGAAAAAAGAGAAAATATATTATTTTCAGCTGTCAAATCTTGCTGGCGGATCTTTGGCACGGAGGACTTCTCATCAGAAGGTACTATTGATAACTCTCCTAAAAACCTGTCAGCCAGCCGAACGTTAAAGTGATTTTAGCATTGGCGTTTCCGCCGGGTATCCTGTTACTCGATTTCAAATCTTCTGCATGGCCGATGCATGTGGATGCTGGTCATCAACAACATTTCGCTGGAAGTTCGGATAGTTCGAATGAGGTTTATCATTTCTTCTACCTTCAAATTTATTCGGAAGTTATGATGTTTCTCAGAGATTTTGACAGTGACACACGATTATTCTTCCTAACGACCATCGGTCTAGTGCAAATCAGTTCGGTTATCGTTAATGGATCATGAACTATCTATTTACGTATTTGAAAGCTGGTTTTAGGAACGTAGTAACCAGTTCTTGAAATGAGCGTTTCCAGTGTGCTCACTTCTGTTGAGTTTCGCTTTGGATTCAAATATCGCTAAGAAGGTAGCACAATATGAATATAAGTGCATTGTTGAAGATTATGTACTCTCTCTTTTCAAACTCATACTGTAATTTGATGCTCTTTTTTTTCATGGGATTCGATCAACAGTTTCAGGAAATAGAAGTTGGATGTGATGATGAGGAGCAAAAGCTTGGTCGGCAAAGTGGAAGTAGCACTGTATCCCTTCATATAACATCTGTAGGTGATTTTCTCTTTCATTCTTCCATCGTTTCTTGAAAACGAGTAATCATTGATGGTTGCTCAGTACTGAGCCGAAGAAAGCGACAACTTACAAAAAAATTTCGTCTTGATTTACAAATCTGATGATCACCTTTAAATGGTTTAGGGAGCATAAGCCAATTCTCTAAATTTTTTAGAAATTGAACGTATAAACACTTTTGATTATCCAACAAGGTCATTTATTTCCAGGTATTTTACACGTTTATTTTACGAGGTGTGTCAGCTTTTGCAGAATGTGGGCTTCCTGCTCATAGAAAATTTTCTAACGGTTTTGTGTAAATTCTTTCATCTATGCGCGAGTTTTTGCTGATGGATGAGAAAGACCAGTTCATGGTTCCGGAGCATATCACCTTCCTTGCTGTTGCTCTATCCTGTATATTGAAATGCATTCAGTAAATATAAATATATGACTCTAATTACACAACTACTGATTTTCTTAGCATTTTTAGCCTCATGATGTGCTGACAACCCCATGTGCTGCGGGGTACTTCACTGCGAAGTTGTGAAGTTATGAATGTGACGCACACATAGTCTGCATGCTGTTTCTGATTTTAATTGTCGCCTCAAAACTAAAATTTGCGTCTAATGAGAGAAATGAGGGCAGCGTTTTGCAGCATATCGTTATAAATATTGAGCATCTCATGACAGAAACTGCTGCGGCAGTAGTCCATTCAAGTATAATCCCTACTGGTGCTCAGCCATTTTAATCTCGTCAAGCAGAAAGTGGCCGAAATTTAATAGAAGCTGTACTTGAACGTACTGGGCTTGCATATACATGTGATAGCCAAATAAAATTTGAATCAATGTCCAGTGAACTTATCGGCTCGCATATTCTCATTTTGGGTAATGCCGTTATATTTTCAGGGTATTTATTGAGACAAAAGTTTTCAGCTGTTCAGGTCCAGAAAACATATCTCCAAGAAGCCAAGTCTGTTTTCGATGGGTGGCAGCAAACAAACAACTGATTTAGTGGAGACTGGCAACGTCATAACGAGAGGAAGTACACGCGGCGGATCACTTATGGTGCGGTTTGTCTGCTTGAGGGGTTATGAAGAGGAGGATGGGGGGATGGAGAGAGAATGGTGTAGTTAAACGGTTGTACTGATTAAAGTAATTTATTCCATTTTTGGAATTGGTATTAACTGTAGTAATATTTGATATTTCACTTACTTTTCAATTTATTTTTGATTTCATGGATCATTTCAATTAATTTCGCCAATTTCGGTTCCAATCTTTTTAAATTTATATTTCAAATATCACATTTTTTCAGATTCGTTTATTTCATTTTCATTCTCATAAATAAACAATTAAACAAATGTTTTCATAAACATATTTGGCTTAACCAATTTGATGTCACCAAAAATCCCAAAGAAATTATGAAATTGACGAATAAATCATGCAGCGAACGAATAGTGATCATTGATAGACATTGAGAGTATTTTGAAATTACTAAGAAATACGCGAGTATTTTGTATCTCATGCTGTTGATGGACCATGTTTTAATAGGGGACTGTGTTTTTTCTGACTCAATAGGGAGAGCTCTTCTTTATTTTTTCGTTTTTCATCAGTCTTAGCTTTTGTTTGAGATGAGTAATTCACAGGTTCGTTGTGACAGTAAAGTAGTTGCTCTGAATTTCTTCAAAAGGGAGTAGTACCAATGATATATTGTGAGATCTTCATGTAAACAAATATGAACCGATAATGTTAGGAAACCTTCAAAAAAAAAACATGTATTGCTGTACCTATTATTTTTCACATATATATTTTTGCTAAACTAGGAAGAAATAATTCATGTTAATTACTGTTGGTAATCTTCTAATAATGGAGCGGAATGGAACAGCTAAACGTTGTAGCCGGTTGGCAGCTCGACACGATGGACTTCAAAAGTTGGCGTATTCTATTTGGCACCAATTACAACATTTTGGGCGTGGTCATTGAGTTTCACGTCGTTCCTTTTTGCGATGACCTATGTGTTGCTTATTGAATTCCCAGTGAAGCCACTGAAAGTGGAATGGTTCCTTCTCGCCTATGTAATTGCGTTCGCTATGGAGCATTTTCGTAAGGTTGCAACATTTATATTTTGTAAGCTATATTTCATGCTTATTACATTGACGGGAAGAAACTCTACCTAAAATTTTCCCCATTTACGAATTGTGTCCATGCGAAATAGTAAATCGCCTTCTTAAATATGGCCTCTTTTGGTCTCCCTACTGCAGATGACTTTGTATTCCTATAGTAAACCAACCCGCATTAATATTTCTTGCTTCGTTTATAACTATCTACATCTGATACTTCTCACTGATCTGATCATTAAATTTGGGTACATAGAGGGATCTATTTTGTGAGAGATCACTTCACATCTCCAAAGCTTCAATTTTTTTTTTCTTCAGCTCATTGTCCAGGAAGCCAGCTCATTACTAGAAAAAATTCATGTATTTTTCAATCGACATTGGAACTACCTCACTGTGTTTGCAATTCTATCATTTTTCGTCGGATTCGCATTTCGTTTAAATCCAACTACAAGGCATTCGTATGGACGAGTGATTTTGGCATGCGACTCAGTGCTTTGGTATATTAAAGTACTTGATTTTATGAGTGTTCACCCTCGTCTTGGACCGTATATAACAATGGCTGGCAAAATGGTAAACAGCACTTTTATTTATTTATTTTTTCTTATGTTATAAATGTAATATTCTGAAGCATGAATGTTAAGTAACAGTTTAATTCTCATCACTGAATGAATTTTCGCCCTTGCGAGGAGTCGCATCGCCCTTGCAATGACTTGTTAAATTAGTTCTCTCTGAAAGGATGTATAGATTTCGATTCCTTATGTTGACTGTGGAATTTCCTCATAATGTTTGTCATAAGTGAAGTGATTAAGGGCTTATTTTTGAAGTAAATTAGTACCTCGATTTGATGACTGGAATCTAGAGAAGATAGGAGCAGAATGATTGTCTCGTTACCTGTACTATGCAACAAGGGTTTTCACTATTTTTCCGCTCTTTTTCAACTATTGTTCAAGCAGAAGATTTCACTTCTCTGAAACTGAGTTCTAGCCTAGGTGTTGTCTTCAGCCATTAGTCGGTCAAATAACAAGGGAAGTAATTTAGGTTTTGAATATGTGTTACATCCTTATTTTGCTACTGGTCACTTTAATGGCGTTCGGCGTCTCACGTCAATCGATCACATATCCGCATGAAAAATGGAACTGGCTTTTAGTTCGGAATATTTTTTACAAGCCATATTTTATGCTCTATGGAGAGGTATACGCAGGAGAGATCGATACATGCGGTGATGAAGGTTGATTTTCCTCCTTCTGTGTTGGAAGTTTTCACTCAGTTTGTTTTCATTAGTGCTGAGTTTAAGTGTTGCTATTGACAAGGTAACGGTTGCACTTTTTATGCAAGGTAAGGAGAGTGATAGGAGATATGCAGAGCGAGTGGATGCTCCCCCATCAGCATTTCACTGCTTTTTTCGATGTCACTCTCTATGGTATCCCGCGTTTCGCGCATTTTGCTGTAATCATTTGATAAATTCTTGCACGAGGCGCAGTAATAACAGCCGGACTTCTGTTAGAGGAGGAGGGAGACGCATGAAGAGAGAAAGTGGATATAACTGTTGTATGGCAATCACCACAAAAGTTCACTCTCAGCTGTAATGCCTTTAGGGACGAACTGTGTGCCTGGTGGCTGGATCCCACCAGCTTTAATGACTGTATTTCTCCTCGTTGCGAATATACTACTCATAAACATGCTGATTGCTATTTTCAAGTAAGTTTTCAGCGATCGTTTTTTTTTAATATTCTTTCAGAAGGATATAAACTTATTTGGAGAAGAATTAACGAGTCGAGGAGAAATTCATGAAATTTGTTTTTGTAGACATTCTGTTTCGTAGATAAACCTAAGAAATGACGATACGTCGTAGCTGCGAAATGTCACGACTGGAGGCGTCGTATGAAAAAATTTGTTCTCGAAACATATATCAGTTTCTGCTTGGCTCAGTGATTTTGCACAACTTCTGGATGCACATAACCCTTAATCTGAATTAGGAAACTTCTATTTGGCCAGCCTAGAATTCTTTGTTTATTCTCTCTGTTGCATAGCTGAAGCTGTCAGAAGATAAGCTTCACTACTTAATTAATCATTATCTGTACATGCGTAAAGGATGAGTTAACTCTTTGGAACTGATGTAGTAATATATGCGGGAGTTGGAGAAAGGAAAGGTGAAATGATCAAGCTTTAGCGCAGGATGTGTTTCCCATAGCAGGTGAAAGCACACTGTGCACAGCAATTATAAGTCTTTGAAATTTGAGTTTGCAGAAGTTCCGTTCAAAGCACTAAGTAAAGGCCATGATGAATTGTCGACCAGAATTGCGACAATCCTACAGTTTTAAAATTGAAACCAAATAATCTGCACTAAAGCTCCTGGAAAAACACTATGGGTGGTCACATAAGTGCGACACTTAGAACATTTCGGCGGCGCCTTTAATTTCTAAACGAGGATGTGTAGACTCTAGATATGCATATAGCCCTGTCAACATAGAAGAAGTGCTGCACTTTAATGTCTGATATACCATACTTGCTGTTTCACCACGCTATTTGTGGCGGAAACTCATAAAATACGCGATATTTGCTCATAGGGTCCGGTGATTAGGTCCTGTTTAGTTTAACAATTTATAACACGCATTTTCATTCAGTAACATTTTCAACGAGACGAACGATATGTCACAACAAGTTTGGCTCTTTCAACGTTATGAGCAGGTACGAGAATATGAGAATACGCCACTTCTGCCACCACCACTTACACCAATCGCACATCTTATCTCGCTGATGAAACACATGTTACCGGTGCGTTCTTGTTCTGAAGTTATCTTCGCCCATCGTCCTTTAATTTCAATTCATAGTGGTTCCAATGAGTTCAAGGGCAACCGCATCCGAGTGAGAATCCGACGTCGGATTCGAGAGCGTGCATATAGTGTGGTGCAAATTTTCGGCTAACGGTTATTGAGAATATTTTTTCGGGAAAAGAGAAACAAGAGGGGCGATAAAGAATCGATCTTTGGTTCCTATAGTCTCATTTCGAAAAAGCATATAAAATATTTAAGGCTGTTTTATTCTTTGTTTATTGGCAGAAATTGTTACCGCGAATATTTTAGTTACGCAGATGGGATCGGCGAAGATATAAACAAGGTCAGAGCAACTACGGATCACCCGACTTTGCAATGAGTAAATTATTTTATAAAGAAAATCTTTCTGTTATTTATGAAACAATTAGTTAAGCGCAACGAAGATCACAACAGTGCGTAAAAAGTTGAAAAATAAAAAAGGAAGCAGCTTTGAAAAATATTTCTGAGCTGACGTGATAGCAAAAATATCGCTTACATTTATTGCTTGATATTATAAAAAAATATAACTGAATCGCTGCATCTGATATGATCTCAGTGTGATTCGCAAAAGTAAAGCTTTAAAAAATTGCGTAGAGCGATTCGTTCATGGCACATAGCTGAGAGTTTATGTACTCTTAGTTGGAGTTTCCGAATGCATATTGCAGAAGTGCGTTTGGATGAGGACGAAATGCGCAAGCTACGTGATTTTGAAGAGGACTGCATGGATGACCTCTCAAGGAAGAAACTCATAAGTGAGGTGCTGAATTCTGAAACGCGCCTTCAAACCACCGCTGAAAGGTATGCAGTTAACAAACATATATTTTCAAATTTTTCGATTTGGTTGCGCGATGCCTGCAGAACACAAGGGTGGCCGGTAATATCGAAAGTGCATATGAAGTAATGTTATCGTTGTTGTGAAATGTAGAGTAATGTTTAACTTGGGATACGATTTTATTTTGCTCGCGCATATCCTGCTACGTTTATCAAATATCTCGACTCGGTTCTAGCTCTGTAAATAGCTTCATCCGATGTCACATGTTGTTAACAGCTGTGATTTGGTATTTGAATCACCACTCCTATTGACAAAGGAAGTGTCATTGGAAAATTCCGGACTGGTGAGTCTTTCAGACACGATAAGCTTTCTTGGTAGTCTTACAACAAAAATTGCTGTCAAATTCGGCAAGCACTTTACGTTTTAAAGATCGTCAATCACTGTAAACGACATCTTTCCGGCTGTGGAGGTTGGCGAATCCAAGCAATAAATAAGGATTTTGTTTAACCGGAGAGTTTATTGTTATGACCCCCTCAGGGACTTGTATTACGTGCGTCAAGTCCAATTGGCTCTTTGGAAAAAGGGAATGAGGATCAATCTATTCTCTCTTTTCCATGCGTACAAATATACGATGTTTTTTCACCGTCTCAATTCTGTTTTATTCCATACAGTTTTCAGCAACCAATTTCTATGGTTAATTCTCTCTTATGATCACGCATTATAAAATGGCACGTATCCTGATACCCAAAGCATTTGGGGAAGACACGTCACGTATATGTGACACTTCCTCTATGGTACGTTGGTTGGATCTTTCTGTGTACTTGTTGGATTTTTACTCCTCAGGGCGGAAATAATGTACTCGCGATTGAACGAAATGATGAACGAGGAGTGGAATCTGAAGTCAGCTGTTTGGGAGATCGAATCACGTTTGGAAAACATCGAGAAGAATCAACGTGATATCATAGCGATACTAGGAGCTCGCTCGAAGGTGGAAACGGATGTGGATGCCGTTCGCATCGATCAACAACGCAGTCACTTCACCAGCACACATGCCACAAAACGCCAAAGAGCAACTTCGATAGTGTGCGGCGACACCACGGAGGACGATCTCGAAGCAAGTGGTTATGAGTCACCTGCACCGTTGCCCGAAAAACAGGCCTCTTTCCCGAGGCAAGCCAACCGCTTTATCTGATTCATTGTTTGTTGCCACCTGCTTGATATTTTCAACACCGAAATCTTGAATGCCCTATTTATACGACCTTCTTCAACTATGTTGTATGCTGAGACAAGAAAATACATCGTGAATAACTCTACGAATTTAACGCATGAATTCAGCTCCATGTTGAACATGTGGAGTTATTCACGTAGGTTGTGTTGGTGGTTGCAGGCTTTCCGCTGCAGTTTTTGCTATGATTTAACCACATATTAGTAAAATCTCATAACGAGTAATGCTGGCATTTTGTTCATTTCTTTCAATTAACTTTTGTCCCCGGATTGCCTCGTATCGGCCGATTTTGATATTTGACGCAGTTCTCCTGCATCCGTTCTGTTTATTACCGTTTCTCGTCAAATTCTGAACGATCGTCATTGAAGCTAGTTCACTTTAAAATGACGCACTTGTTTTCAGAAGACGATATATTAGAGGGAATGAAGCCTACACATCTATCACTGATGCGATAAAGTTGCTTCCGCCTGTGCAATCAGATACAGGAGAAAATTTCGAAACGCCATCTGCGAAGCCAAGTTTTGTTCTGCGACAAAACGAAATGCTCAGGAATTACGAAGAGGTTTGTTCGTTTTTTGCTTTTGGCGCTTATTTAATGCAAAATATCCTCACAAATGCTTTCCTAGCTTGAACATGGAACAGAACAGAATGCGTACAACAGACCTGGACCGGCAGAAATTAGTGCTTTAGAGCTTTGGAGGACGTTGAGCTAAAACTGGATAAAAAATTTTCAACCAGTGTTTTATCCGCGTGCTCTGTTGTCGTGTGTATCACGTTCCGACGCCCACCCATTTCAGAAAAGGCTGATTTATTAATTGGTAGTCCTGAAGTGTTGCCTTTTCAAGTGAAATTGAAATGTTCTTATTCCCGCTAGCAAATGCTACTCTTGTTCACGTGCCACACTTTTCCACATCCTGCGTGAAATATTTTGCAAAAACCGGATGAAATTTCATCCATGCGAGGTGGAGGTACCACTTATAAAACAACGTATGCGCCGCCATACGAAACTTGCATCTTCGGCGTTGTATATATGTATAGGGCAGCGTACATTGGTATGTGAGGGTAGGTTTATGAACGCAGGTCGAATTCCGGAGGGATGGGAGTGCAAAGCTAGATCAAGATGTGGGGGTGGTCGGAAAAGTAAGGTAGATCAAAGTGCTAAGGTGGATCAAAACCTGAGGCATATCAAGGTGCTGCGGTATCTCGAAGCAAGAGGTAGGTGGAAGCAGATCGAAACGTGGAGGTGGGTCAAAACGCCAGGGTGGACCAGGTTCGATCAAAACATGAACGAGATCGGGATGGACCAAAAACTAATGCAGATCAAAGTACCAGAGCAAATCATAACGTTGAAACGTCACATTATACTCGTGCTTCCCGCGCTCGCAGAGGCGGAAGACAGAGAAGTGCATAGCAAGTTCACCGCTTCGGCCCTCATAATAACAAAGGACAACGAAATAGATAACCTGCTGCCAAATCCTTGGCACCTAACTCCTTTCCCTATCCCATCTATTCCTTTTTCCTTTTTCCATGTAACACTTTCCAAGCACTTATGACAAAGTTGATATCATTTTAAAAACAAGTGATGGAAAAAGGGACTGTCGCCTCCTTTGAACCTTTTGCTCTCTTCCGCGTCCCATTATGAGCTGTGGAAAAAATAGATCTTAAACTGAGCACCCAAGGTCGTACAGCACCACTGTATTCATTGTTACGGAAGAGAACAGTTCCCCAAAACTCGGAACTGGAAGAGAATCTGACGGCCTATGCGGATTTTTTTTGGCTTCCAGCTACTCTATGTTCCTCAACAACAAATCCTTACAAAACTGCCACGCAGGGCAATGAAAAAATTCCCAAACAACCCCGACTTCCTTGTGTTTACAAGACCAGTAATTGTCATTTGTGATGGAATAGATCTGGAAGGAACAGATAAGTATATAGACTCACATCTTCCGAAAGTATGTCTTCACCTGCCATCTTCGAAATCCCGGTCAGCCAACCTTCGCTTCATTTAGAATACTCTTAAGTATTCACGCGCCTGTCGCCTCAATTCACAGATTGCTGCGAAGCTTTCTGATCGCCGTTTTTGTTCGCTGCCTCCCTTCTGGGCTCGTATGCGTTGACGTGATCTGTTTTGAGGCATCGAGTCTAATCACATCTGAAATCATAGCCGGTCGAAGAAGACGTGACTCATCGACGTTGTCAGCGTGCGAAGACATGCATGAGATGGACAAAGCGACTGGAAGAGCTGGCTCCGAGTCGTCAACCAGTGGTGAGTCCAGTGATTCGCCGCGCCATCGCATATCAAACAGACTTGGAAGATGCTAGTACTGCTCAAGAATGTACAACAAATCTGCTGGCGAATGCTCACTTTATTGCCTGATTTCTACATCCCTGTTTGGAAGTGCTGGTGCAACTTTAGGTCCTCCGCCACGCATTGCATAAATTAAACGAATCACAGGAAATAGACTGGTAACAGAAATACCCAACTGCATTTGCCTCACTGAAATAGGAGCGATTGTCTGACTGCCTCAGTTGGGAGGCGCAACGCCAGAACAGCACAGAAACTTTCGTGGCGATCGACTGTTTCATATTTACGCTTACTGGAAAATGTCACAGAAACATTCAAAAGCTACAAGGGTATAGAGCTGTTCCATGACACACAACAAATGATATACTCTCCAGTCGCTCAGCGTTCGGAGTAGTTCAGATCAACTCGAGTAGCCTAAAACGATCGCCTCCATCCGTCGAAGAATTCAACCTCCTGTTGACCCGCATGTCACTTCACTTCCCCGTTATCAGTTATATAGTGCGAACTTCTTCCTAAGAGGGAGATGACACTTTCTCATACTCTTTTTGCTCCATGTTGCGTTATTCAACTCCAACCTAGTGTTTATATGCGCCCTCGAATAAACAAACTTTATGAAATTAAAGCTGCAGCCGATTCAAATAATACATACAATGAATATCCCTATGTAGGCAATAGTAAATACAGAAAACGACAGGTGAGCTACCTCGTATCCGTTACTATTTGCACAATCCTTTCAGGCTGTCGCAATACCTTCGAACTTCCCAGTTAATTACATATCCTGGGAAATTAGGTAACGCATGACTAGTGCACTAAAATATTGCTTGAGCGTTCCATGAAAACTAAAACGAAGCTCTTGCGGTGTGGCAAATGGCTAGCGTTCAGGAACTGCTTTTTCTGAGGTTACCCGAGAACTAGCGAACATCTGCTGATGGTGAAATGAAGGAATGTCATTTTTGAAGATTTCAAGAACAGCACTTATGAACGTGTTTTATCACAGAAATAAACGAGAGAAATAAAGAACATGATGAGCAATTAGTGAAAGCATGGAGGCAAAACAATGGCCATCACTGGCTGTATGAGTCCTTCAGCGTGAGTGTGCAGCACAGTAATTTGTTCTTAGAGAACTGTGTAAGGAAACCGATATATCTATGCAGCAACCATCACTAGGTCATTTACAAAAGTTCTTCGCTTCTGTGTAACCCTTAAAGAACCTACCAGTCTTCCCGTTTCCTGTCGTGCCTTCTTTTCGGCATATATGAATGTCCCTCATTCTATCCTTTACCCCGCTTTATGAAGTGGTAGCTTAAAGCTAAAATGGTTATGTAAACGAAGGAATCTCGAAGAGGTTACTTTTGGAAATTTGGAAAAACACTAGAGGAACCTTCACATATACACAAAATTATATGTTAATTCATTTTCCTTCTGAGGTTCTTCAGGTTCTTCTAGGGTTATATAGAAGCGAAGAATTTTTGTAAACGACCTAGTGATGGTTGCTGCATAGATGTATCGGTTTCCTTACACAGTTCTCTAAGAACAGCTTACTGTGCTGCACACTCACGCTGAAGGACTCATACAGCCAGTGATGGCCATTGTTTTGCCTCCATGCTTTCACTAATTGCTCATCATGTTCTTCATTTCTCTCGTTTATTTCTGTGATAAGACACGATCATAAGTGCTGTTCTTGAAATCTTCAAAAATGGCATTCCTTCATTTCACCGTCAGCAGATGTTCGGTAGTTCTCGGGGAACATCAAAAAAAGCAGTTCCTGAAAGCTAGCCATTTGCCATTTTAGTGTTCATGTCAAGAAACGGAAGGACTAGCAGGTTCTTCAAAGGTTATATAACGAACTTTTGATAACGACCTAATAATGGTGGTTGCTGCATTTCTTAAATTTATCATCAAGAAGATACATGTTATGATGCTACTGCTAGCAAATCCGTTAAACAGAGTCGAAACACTAGATCTTTTTTTGCGGACAAACATACCTTGCAGAGAAGAAGGGTCCGGAATGATTTGCTCTGAACCGCGTTGACTAACCACTCTTGGAAGCTGATAGGCGTAAAAATGATTTCCATATAACAACGGCATGAATGTTTGAGCTTTATACAAACGTAAGAACTCCAAAATACTCTCAAAATCTACTAAGCGAAGATCGAGGTCCTAACGAGAATTCCTCCTTTTCACTTTCATGAGTTCCCTCTGTCTTATTTCTAGCCAAATCATGAAACCTACAATTAAAAAAATGTTACACTAATCGTTCAAACAGTCAATTCTTATCGAAGATTATAAACTCCCAGAATCGAACCGTGAGGAAATTAAACTCAGCGGTCAAACAGTTCAGTTCAAATTTCGAAACTTCAGCGCAACAGACGATAGCAGATTTCAAGAAACACCTTCGAAATGAGTGGATGGCGGATATGCGGGAATGCTACTGTCGTCATCGATTAATGTGCGATAGACGTCAATCGTTTCTTTATTAAGCCTGCAATCGCACGTTAAAAGTGCAATAGGCGAACGCTCTCTTATACACTTCCGACCAGAATGCAGAAGATTAGTTGACGAGAAGTTCGGATTTATTCGGAAAAGAAACAAGTGTGCTCGAGTTTATCGCATTAGTGCGGTGAAAAACTTGGATATCTGAAGGCCTAGGCCTAAAAAACTCTCTTAGCGTCGCAGTCTTCATAAGGAGCCATGAGCAAATGATATGCCAGAAATTTTTGTTTAGCCACAGCACAACGTTTCTGTTTACTGCAGCATGGACGTACCGACAGATTTCTACTCAGATACAATTAATGACTCTTCATTAGAAGTTGTAGCAATACGCAGAAATACAAAACAGATGTCCAATAATTCTACTGTGATTTTCCTTTGTTACTGAATGTCTTAACAAAGACCGGAACAATGTAAGTAGATATCTACAGCAATAATTACAGCAAAGCCCATTCCGTTTTTGACATGACACAGCCGAAATTATAACGCGACATGCAAAACGCTTAGTAATTTCACAACTTGGGAAATCCCACTCAACAAGTTGGCCGTATCCAGCTATGTCTCGATACTTGCGAACTATAACTTCACTCAGTTTTTTTCAGCTCCAATAATATCAATCAAATTCCCACCGCGATAACGGTTGCCTGATAGGATTGTAGGTGAGTGATAATCCGTGTAACTTCGATGACCTTTGGGAGGCATCTGAAATCTACGCACATTATTGAAATTACTTCACATATTATCATCTCCTTTTCTCGTTTACTGTTTCGATTAATCAACGCAGCACATTTTAGCTTTTTATTATTCCTGTAGATCAGTTCAAAATGGGTTTTGAAAAAAGATAACTCTCTGGTGGTGGTAAGAACATATAGCAAAAGAAAAGCGCTTGTTGCAAGCAAAAAACTGCGATTATGATACTTGCATCACTACGAACGTGTCGACAATGCCAACGCAGGATATGTTGACAATAAAAGCCATGTAAATAAACAAATAAATAAATAAATATATATATATATTTGTATTTATGAATATGAATACAAATACATATATGGAAAGTGATGACGATACCGATTAGGCATGCTGAAGATTTGCCCGGCTTCGGCTCTAAGTAGATGTAACCTCTAAGTTTTAGTAGCTGAGCTTGACCGTCGCCGCTCTTCGTATTGAACGCATCACATGTGGAAATCGACGAATACAACGCCGAAACGCAATAATCTAAGCTGAAATCATATATGTAGAACACCAACAGATCAATCATGCGACAATAGCCTTATTGTAGCGGCCACAATGAATTTTTAACCCACCTGAATCCAGTTCACTTGCAAAGCTTCCTTCCAAGCAAATATGGAAGATATTAAGCATATCATTAAGTATGTCATGCCTTCTCAGCTGAAGCAAAAATATAAACTCTGCGATCCTCCCTGTACCAGTAAACAGCAATTAGAAATATCCATATTACGGCATTCATATGTGAAACTCGAATAAAAGAACATTACAAAAAATGAATTCACATCAAACGTCCTTGGAAACAAAATATGGACGTGTAAAGGGAAAATGAACACGAGCAGTTCTAATACATCACGGAATTCCATAAATAAACTGATTACTCGAAAGATTCACATACGCCTTCGGCGGGTATCATACACAAGGGGCAGTAACTGTTTTCGAAAAACTTCACCAACAAAACCGGAAGATGTTGCGAGAATCGCTTTCAGATTTTGGCTAGCGAATTTTATTTGCCACATATTGAGATCCCAAACACAGACGCACAGTTGTGAACCTTGAATAAAATTATACCTGAGACAGAATTGAGCACACTGAGTCTGCGTTTTGACGATACGCCGCTCAAACGGCGATGCCCCTGTGAGGAAGCGATCTTTTTTGATAACGAAGCATGCATCAACATACCATCGAGACAACTGTAAGGAATACTTGACCACCCCAGCATACGTGACAAACTCTGTTATATTGGATCAACCATGCTTCCCACTTCGAAGGAAAGTTTTCAAGTTACAGCAAAAACCGGCGCACAATTAGAAGCGCTACATTGTGTTAGGTTAACGACGTCGCATATTTCCAAATCTCAGATATGCTCCATGGACAGGCATTAACGGCCATGTGAAGGATTTACAAAACACTGAATTCTACGGGCAGTAAAAGCATGGCGATTTTATTCTAGCAATCCCAAAAATGCTCAGTAAGCCTATGCAGTCTTTTGTTTTCACAGCACCATCCACTTCTGAATATTACATTAATAGATCACAACTCTCAAGCATTTTAGGAGAAAATTATGGGAAACAAAGTATGGCACTCCGAAAAAATTTCGGGCATCATGGACATTCAGTATCGAATTATCAGAAACCTCGTGCTCGGTGTTCGAAGAAGATTGGTGACCATCAATTGAAAATAATTCATCTCCGGTGCTCTCTGAAGGCTGCGAGTCGTACTCTTCGGCGGTATATACATCTGCAGGCACCGTCTTAGAAAACATCACAGTCTTCCTAAGGTACATTCAGCAAGAAATTGCCCATCTGTAACGATGAAAAAAACGCCATGAAAACTCACTTCAGCATGGCTCAGGGTCAGTCGCCTTTCAATCATACTGGCGTGTGCCTAAAACATCGCAACTTTTGATGAACATTTCAAGCCGAAGCCTTCAGCAGTTACTAATTTTTTCCCTAACACTAATGCTCTCAAGTTCTCAAACGGTGTTAAATTGGTGATACAGAAATTAGAAAACGATGCGTTACTCGCTGCGGTCTTCGAGCCTCTCCATTGTTATTTAAACGCTGAAAATTGGTAATGATATAAGATGAGCATAAAAGCAAAGATGGACAAATATCTTAGGTGCCACTCTGATAGAAAACTGAACGTTTATTATTGAGAAACTTTCGAATTTTCAACATTATACAAAAAAATGGCAGAAAGATACAGTACATACCAGTCTCATATCCGCAACACGCCTTCACTGATCCAACATTTATTTCCTCTGATACCAGAGATTCGGCATCTTGCTCTGCAGAGTAAGTGCTAGGTGACAATGACATCTGACTTCGCACTCCGGCAGCACGTTTTCTCCCGCTAACTTTTTCCACTAGCTGTTTTAGGCGCATGCGTTCAGCGTTGTTTCTACCTTGCCCAATGTTGATCACATCCTTCTGTAACGGGCGCAACGAACCATCTATTCTGGATCCTGGATGAGCGATCAGATCAACCCCTGAAAGCTCCTGCAGTGACCATCAAAACTCTCAAAAACAATTTATAAGATCACCGTCCTGATTTACAGGCTAAAAGAAATAGCGTTTTCTCGTATGTATTAAATATCATTCATTAAAACAGGATGAAATAGACTTCTTAACATTATATTATGCGAAAACACTGGAAAAATGATGGAATTGGAGCAAAAAAATTCAGTCAAACAGAGCGCAGAAGTCATCGCAGATATCTGCTGCCTTTTGGCTCTTATACTCTCATTCCCAAATCTCTCACACTAAACAGCAAACAAGACAAACCAATTCAAATGCCTCATCCTACATCTTTTAATGATATCATTGTAAGAACACGATGGGCGCTGCAAAAACGAGCTTTTAGCTCCGAATTGAAATGGGCATTTCTGGGAGCCCGAGAACTAATAAAAGTAAGCAAAGAAGGAAAATTATAAAAAGCCATAATTCGTTCAAGAACAACGGCATTATTATGTCGCTCAAAAGCAGCGTTCACTCCAAACAAGTAATCAAAAAAAGGAGATGTCTAAAAATTCGGAGAAGAGAGTCCAGGATTAAGGGAAGGGAAAATTTTTTCTAGAGCGTTTTTACCGAAGAAAACACAACTACGCTTCTGCCCATCTATCGATCGCCACAATAAATATTATTCGAACTCTTTGGAAACAAAAATTTGAAAGGATCACTCAGCATTGATGGATATAAATGCTTTATGTATTTTACTTATGAAAACAAGTTTTAAAACAAGAAAGGATGGTCAACCATGTAGCTCTGGGTTCCATAACTCGATAGTGATTGGTTTCCCACCATCCAGATGCCTCTGCCTTTCGAGAACACGTCCATTGACTACAAAACGTTCGAATTCGAAGTACGGTGATTCTTCGCTCTAAATGCATCAATTTATGCGGAAGCAACAATATATCTAAGGGTCGACATGATTTTTCTGCATCAGTCTTTTTGAATGTGAAATCTACTAAAACCGATTTAACCGGTTTTGTGAAACTATTGTCTGAAAACTTGCGTTCCGTGTCTGCAGAGCTTGGTAGGTTTAGATGGTACAAAACCGCTTGAAAACGTTCAAGTTTGAGATGTACCGCTGAAAAGAAAAAAATGACCACAGATCCTTAACGTGGATAGGCTAGAAATTTCTTGCAGCTAGCTAAATATTATTCAAAGAAACAACTCAATAAGCATAACTTCGATGGTAATTATATTCAACTAACATCGGCTTATTCCGATGCAATAGCCTTTCTTGCTATACATGTAACACCATTCCTCTTAAGCATCAAAACTTGATGTTTCAGCAATTCAGCAAAACAGAACGAACAAGATTCCTCATTTTTTACTTGCATTAGACCACTTCACCAAGTTGTCATCGCAGTGTAAGCACTATTCATTGAAAGCAATGACTGGCTCTGACACAAAGGAAATAACTTAGTTTTTGCTGATTTCTTCGTGGTGTTATCAGCATGCCATCAAATGTGGTGAATGAAAATGAAGCGATTACCCGTACGGCGTTTATTCCGTGTTGTTTCGGTGGATAATATAAAGGATAAGAATACTTCGGGAGTGATATGCCCATCGTTGCACCGGCCTCGCTACGAGCTGCTTGAGTCTGGCGCTCGATTTGCTTGGCGCCTGCGTACCCTCCATGGAAATGAGCGTGACCGCCTAAAATGAGCTCTATAAGCTATCATATGGGCTTCGATTTCGAAGAGTACCCCACCCCTTGCCTTCCCCACAAAGGGTACAGTACCAACAGTTAAATGACTGCAGACTAGTGGATGAGCTATGCAATGATATCAACAGTGATCACCAATTTCATGGGACTCTTTAGCTTGCAAAATGCAGTCATGTGACCAATGAAGCTGATAAGCTAATGATAAAGAGATAAGTAGAGCAGAAAAAAAGAAACCGTGCACAATGTAAACATAGTGAAGAGCAAGAGGTACATAAACTCAACAATAGGCTATCGCGACAGCCTACTTCAGTAGCTCTGGCGTATGGTGCAAAACATAATGCTTCATTTACACGAAAAAATTCAAAAACAAAGATGCTATCAACGATTCCGAATGCCTTACGAGAGCTCAGTGAGAAATAATAAATTTATTGAGCAAAGTTGGCGCATTTAAGATCTCGCAGGATGGCTACCACTACTATCAACAATCCCAATTAGCAATATCGTTCATATGATCGATGGCAGTTATACTGTGCGCTTCCAACAGTGCGCTATTCTATACAACCTAGAACAGAAATCCGTTGAAAACTTCGTAGCTAACAATTATCCCAACTTATTACCATTTTTTGCCGGCAAAGAGTAGCAAAGAGGAATGGGCGGAGAACATATATAGACCGAAAGTGTCAAATTTCGTAAGCACTTTAAACACTTTCCACCTCACAAAAAAATTCTTCCAAATCCTTAGATGATTGGCTTTGTTTCTTGCATTCGCCTATTAGCATACCATACGAAAACTATATTCCCAATGTAAGCAAGAGAACATTCTTTCTAGGAATCTCTACTCCCAATTTACAGAAGGAACAACAATTACTATTTAAGGACGGTACCACCATAAATATTTACAATAACTTCAGCGCATCGAATAGCTCAGGAAAGCACTGCATCTCCTAACCATGCGTAAAACATTTCACTCGCACACGGAGCCACTGTCACGACGGAAGGAAGAACAAGGAAAGAAATTCCCATAACACTGAATGTTTGGGATGCAGCAGAGTCAACGCTTATATGAACGATTCAGAAGATGCAAAAAAATAGAAATGCTGGGTGTATGCGTCGCATGGTGAGAAGATGCCTAATTGATAGATAAAACGCGGCCCACTTTGCTGACGGACAATTGTACCTGCCTCAGAAACTCAGTTTTCATCGCCCTTTGGATCAAATGTAGCTTGATTTGGATTAGTACGGCAACTGCCACTTTTGAATGATGCACATCCAACCGCATTCACTGAACGGCGACTACTGGTATCTGTGCACTTTATCCTCTAGCTACCGAACATTTATAGCTTTGTTAGACCGCCCTTCATCTATAAAACATTCTTTGCGATAGTCTTTTTGGCTGAAAAGCACCGATCGGAAAACAAAGTGTTTTTTCCTCACTTTCGACTCATCTTTCACTCTTTTTTTTCACTCATCTTTCACTCATTACCTTCGACTCATCTTTCACTCTCTTTTTTTATTGCTTTCTTTCCCGAAAAGTGAGTCTCAACAACAAAAATATGTACAAGACTTTTAGGGAAATAAAACTTTTCCATTCATTAATCCTACAAAAGTCCTATCAAATTCCGAACTAATATTTTACGTAGTAAAATAGCCTGATGGATCAGAATAGTCGTTGCGATGAACAGCTAAAAAATGCAAGAAACCCCCCCACTCGACCATTCAAAATGAAAACAAACGATGCCACTCCCCTCCTAATCAAACGCCTTGAACCGCAACATGAAACTAGGCGCGTATGGGAGCGTGAACCGAGAAGTATACGATCTGCTGTATGAATATTGTGGGCGTACCTTCAGCACGCTTCCGCTTCGGCAGCTTCAGTACATTGGTGTAATAGTTCACAAGTCTGAGCCAATACCACTAACACTGAAACTGCGGCGGCGAGATAAAAAGTTAACAAGCTCTTTTCTTAGAGGAAGGGAATAGGGAGGAGGAATAGATCATTAATCATACTGACGGCTGCATGAAGATTTTCTTTTTTAGAATGAATAATCGAGACGGGAAAAGAGAAAAGCCTGCCATCATCATCAACGAAAGTAGCGTGAATGGAAGAGAAGATCCCTGAAAGTCTCACTTTTGTGATTTTGAGGGCCACCAACATCGGAGTGCCGTTTTTCTCCGATCGAAGCGTGCTTAGCGCTGAGAGCCACTGTGATGCCGTAAGATTTCCGTGAAGGCTTCCAGCTTTCATATGCAACTGACGAGACCCTTCCATCTTCCGAATATGGAATTATTTCGGCATGCGCTTCAGCGCTATCATCGTCGTAGTGCTCAGCTAAATCGGCTTCTCGATAGTTCACTGCATTATCCCGATCCGAGAAGCTAGTAAGGGATTTTCTTCGAGACGTAATCACCGAATATGGTTCGACTATTTTCGTTTTGGCCCAAACTGCTTCATTCTGCGTTGATTTTTCCGATGCAGCAGCCATGTTGGTACTTACAAGAGCTAACCTTCCCTCCAGCCTGAAAATAAAAAAAAACGACGATCAATTTAGAGAAAAACTGGAAAGATTCCGAAGATATCTGCTCGAATTAAGGCTAGGGACACTAACTTGAACGAAAATTCACAATCTGAAAACAAAAGGGTGCTCTCAGCTCATCAGAGGAGACGCACGTATATCAAGACACCAGCGAAAAATATGAAACATTCGAACAATTTCGCATATTTACTATGCTTCCCTATATAAGCGCAAATAATTTTCAACCACCCCATCGGCCTTAAAATTTCCAACTTTGGAAAAATGAGAACAGCAAGAGCAGCCACACTGCTTGTTCCTTATTTGAGCTACACAACGTCATGAGAATTTCCTAACAGTTTCCTAATTTGTTTAAGTAAATAACCAACTGAATTACACATACCATCTTGGTGAATTCTACGGTAACGCCCACTTACCGAATCAGTGAAGTATTATACTGTACATGTCACTTAGTAGGAAAATATATATCAAAGCGCGGTCCAACCTGATCGCACAAGTGATTTTTGCAAAGCCAGCTTGTTGAAGACTGGAGCAGAGGACAAGGAGTTCATCGGAATTCAAGTCCACTCCGCGTCCTTCAGGTCTTTAACTGTTTCAGAGGATCGACTTATACCTTTTTCTACCCTCCAGTTCCATCGCTCTCCGATTCTCTGACTATAATGCTATAGCCCGCTACTCTACTTCTGTGAAAGGATTGATGAGCTGCATCTCTTTATATGCCGTCTATCCTCTATGTTGGTCACCCCAATTTTACAAAAGTGCACCACTGAAAACACAAATATGGTATACCACTCCTCTGAATTTCGTCAATCACTGCAGTACAAATGGAATGCTACCAAAAGCTTATGACATCAAAGTAACACCGAATAATGCGTTGCGTACCGTATACTCGGTATGAGTTGTAAAAGATTTATGCTTCATTAGTGAGCGATAAATAAAGTACCCTTCATCTATAGATAGCGTAGTTCGCGCATCGGACGTTGAAAGTTGGTCAGCATTGCCTTCTCCTGCAAGCGCGATACTATCGTTGTCAATGTCAGTAGCAGATGTTACAGCATTCATGCGACTTGTCAGTGCAGAAGATAGCGAAGCTGTTCGATGCATTTCCCATGGATTCGGTGAAGAGTGTTCCAGCGGGGATATGCCAGTCGCATCGGAAGCGGTACTCCCCGCCTGGTCTTTCTTGAACACTACTGGCGTGCTGTCCACTGTTCCCGCAGTGGTGTCAGCCAGATTTCCGATTCCCAAAGCTGCATCCATTACTGGAGCGCTTCTGTGCATACTGCTTACATCTGAGATAGCTGCGTCCATAGCTAATGCTGGTGGTATCTTTCGGGCACTTTCTGAAAACATACTGCTACCGCTGGCTGCGCGCTGTATATCCACGATTGATGGTATCGTTGACCTTTCTGTACCAGTTTGAAGTTGCCACTTTTCTGGGGAGTAGTCAAATGTGTTCAACGTAGCCAAAAATGGCATCTCACCGAAGTTCTCTGAAACAAGCCCTTAAGAAGAGATATATACTGAAAATTGCCGTCGAATCCAACCATCCACCTCACGTGTAATACAACATCATGATCTGTAGAAACGTCATACTTAAAAGTTCGTCAAAAGGCAGCCAAGTCCAGCAGCAGCAGTTGGAAAGAGTAAATGTTTTCAGCTGAAGAACAATGGTGTGGATTACAGAGGTGCACATATATGCACATACTAAACATACAGTCAATTAAAAATGAAGAAAACAGGTATCAAATAAAAGTGCACACTCTACAATATACCAGAGACAATGATTTTCACCGCTGTCGAAGAGCAATACAGTACTAAAACTGAAGCCGGATGAACAAAGAAACATTAGTAAAAACTAACCATCCTCATCCACGACAAACGTACCGCTCACACTTTCATCAGATATTGTTGCACTTTTGTTATTAGCATCTTGCACTACATTTGATGTACCATCACCTATAAGTGGGGACAGATGTAGTTGAAAACGAAGTGCTCAAATGCTTATATGCATGACAACACACTTCCTATTCCACTGGTGCATAGTGCTCTCAACCTAAAGCACAACAGCTAAGTGTTAACACCTGCTGGATAGTAAACGGCTGCCACTTGGCTGTAAAGTCGTCATAAAAAGTGATTAACTTTTTGTGGTGATAGCTACCACTGTTTCAACATCTATAATTTCAAAGACAAAAAATTCGCACATGGCGGTTAGTAACTTATGAAAAGATTGCTTCTTTCCATAGTTTTCAGCTATTACGTAGAAATCACTGGAAAACAACAATTTGATATCCAGAAACTATCTCCTGAAGTCAGCAGCCACATGAATGAACTCGCGAGAAGTAAATTCTCCCCAGAAAGCAAACGAAAGAGATAAAAAAGAAGCGCATACATAGAATTTTTATTCACAAACACCTCGTAAATGCCTAATTTCTCTACAGCGGTTGAAATTCGGTGCTGCTGCATGAAAATACCGTATTATTGCAAAGTACCTCAAAATACGATATAAAACATGACAAAAAAGCGAAAAATTATTTGCTGCGATGAAGTTCATTTAGTTCTAGGAAATACTTTCAGATTCGCCAGAATTTACTTTTATGCGTACAAGCATTATTAAAATGACATATATCAAACCGTCATGCCTATCAACATGTGGTACAGAACCAATCGGCACTATTTTAAGATTCCGAATTTTTGATCAGATTAGTCTAATTACAAGAATTAGAGGTACAGAATGTGATAGGCGCTTCCATCTCCCCGTTTCTCTTGCAGTTCAGTTCAACTCAAGTTCCTGAGCACTGGTCCAGTTACTTCTTAATTTAATACGCCCGTATGTAAGCCAAGAAAACGAAATAACCATTTTCAATGAAATTCTTTATCGCAGCTAGCGATGTGGGTGATTCTTGTGTCATCATTGTTGCCGCCACATCATTTCCCTGCGCATGTATAGACATGTTTTGATGCAAACCACCGTCTATAATCGTATCATTTCTTCGCGTGAACGTTTTGCCAAATCTGATTGGCTGCAGCTCGTGCTCCACCTGAACCAGCAACTTGTGTATGCACTGATATTATCACAATATTTTGCATCTGACCAACGATATTGCAATAAACTATTAGTACCACACGGTGCGCACCCATTTCTGTAAGATAGTGTGCATCTGCCAAAGTGGACAGCGCATGTAATAACATTCGCATGAGATGTTTTCTGGATTTTCGCACCTGTTACGGTGGGGTCGCCGAGTAACAACCCCCTCCATGCGATGGATAGATATAACATAATTTGACATGGCAACCTACTATCCACAGCAGTAATGGATTCACTCCTCAAGGACACGCAAAGTTTTCGGAAAAGAAGCTTCACTTGTACTACCTTTGGAGTAGGTGGATGTCACTACTCGCCTTTTTCTTCCTGAAAATAGCTGCTGCGATAATGGAATTATGCTTCTTGAAGTATGTCAAAAAAAGGAATCGCTCTTAGTCGACTTTCCTTTTCAGATGGAACATAATATGAATTAGAGGCCAGTTTTACTGAGGTCGTAATCCCGTCGACCTTGATACCAGTCGAGTCGTCCTTCAAAATCCAATCATAAGACCACTTTCAGCCTCTTTCGAGTTTTCTGCTTTTCTCTTCCCTCCACGTAACCCGCTCCACAAAATTTACAATTGCCTCTGAATATAGTACTCCTACCTCAATTGTAGATTAGAAGCTCTCAATTTGTCATATATGCTTGAACATGAGAGCTCGCCCTAATTCTGGCGACCATGTGCCTACTTTTCGATAGATTTTAAATCCCTCATATGTTCCGCACTTCCCTTTATGGCCTAATATTAGGATTCTAATAAAATATTGTCGGTCAGTTTTTCAGCACCCAAACTTGAGTATTGATTGACTGGTTATCATCAGTCGATGCAATAACTGAGCGCCGATCCTATCGACCGATCGCATTCTGAAGGGCTAAATCCTATACGGCTGTAGTGAAATTAAACATTACTCGCTGTTAGCAACATTTGTCATATTTTAGGCACATCACCATATTATTGAAAATTCAACCACAGTTTATCATGATTCTAATGTAATATAATTCAAAATTTAAAGAAAATTTTATTTATTAACTATGATAAACGAATGATTCGCATGGATAAAATTTAAAAACAAAAGTAAAATCGAGTTCCACCTATCGATATGAAAGCATATCAGCACGGTGCAGCAAAAAATATCCTGAAATCCTAAAGAGTCCTATTTTTTCGAGAGATGTCTTTAGGACAAATAATTAATAAATAAAGAAATAACGACGGAAAACGTCGAACGCCTAGACGCATTCCACTTTAGGCAATACCTCGGACGCCCTCTCAGAAGAGAGAAAAAATTTTCTAGTAGAATACTCGCTTTCAAAACTTTTCCAGATACTGCACAAGAATTTAAAGTCGTCATAGACAGCATGATTCTTATCGCAGACGTCCAATCGACACAGAACAAAGCGCTCGCTATTAGGTGTCCCTATGCATGCGAGCCTTTCAGGTTTGCAAGTTGGAAATGCAGCTCCATTCCCATTGTCTGAGCTGCTATTGCATAAAACACAAAGCGGTTCGATGAGAACAAATGATGCAGTTTACCTCACTTTCACTGGTTGCGCGACCCTCTGCGAAGTATGTTTTGTTAACGAGACGGTAATTTTCGCCAAAGTTGTCCTTGCTATCATCCTCTACCGGCGATACGGTGAATGTATTCTGAGGAAGCGAAACACTCCACGTCTCGTCTACAGTTGTTCTCTAAATTTACTGGGTTAGTTATTTCACCGCAACATATTTAACTGGAACACGCATATTCTACGAAAAACAAAAAATCATCAAATGCACCACTGTGGTAGTCGTAATTCTTTACTTCAAGGTCGCCTAATTGTTAATGACATATATATATATATATATATATATATATATATATATATATATATAACAGATGCAGCGCAAAATGGTATGAGAGCAATGAAGCCTCCGCTCGATCTTTTTTTAACCAGCAGCTTCCAGGACGTCATCATATTCATATCTTCAGTATCACTTCTGCATCATCACGCTTGCCATTTGTCTTGTAACCCACCCGTTCGACTAGATCGTCGACGACAGTAATTATCAGATAATGCAGCATTTAAAAATAAAGTTGCCTATTGTTCCCTGGGACAGAAATCAGTTCAATCCCCTAAAATTATTTCACATATAAGTTCAGATGGAAGATTCAAAAATTTTTCACGTCTTATAAATGAACCGCTTGACTTACCTCCAATTTATTAGCTGCTAGGACGCTATTTCTGCCTGGCGATGGCGCGTTACTGAGAGTACTCAAGGATGCAGAAGTTGACGGAATAGTTATGTCATCGACTTCATTTTTAAAAACCACCGATGGTGGTACTGATATTCCCACGGATTCGCCAGCGCTGAAATTAATGAAAACGATCTGTAGGTAACGGAGAAATGCCGCAGTACAAAAAAGTTGTCGAAAATTTCCCACACAGCCTTTACGGTTTCTTATTTTGTATACAGACAATAGATGTGAAACAATCAAGCATGTAAACAACGCTCCATACAGTGGTATAGAATGTTGCCAACAAAACTGACCAATGCCTACGAAAAATGATTCTTGCAGTCAATTTAAAAGTGTCATTCCAAACATCAGACCGTAGTTGACTTTGTCAACGAAACAACTTTTTCAATTAATCTAGCCTTATCAGCTTTCATAGTCACTACATCACAAGAAAGTTGTTGAGCTCCCACCTTCTGGGAACATTCCTAACGTGGTGAACGAGACCTTAGATATCTTCAACGAAAACCATGTCCGTAACGAGAAAGAGGAAGGAAGAGCCTCTTCTCCACCTCCTTCGAAAGATCGAACCTCAGTGACAGCAACCGCAACTCCCCTTCATGACCTTTTCCGAGCTTTTACTACCTTCTTTAAGTTTTTTTTGGCGTCCGTGGTAGTAATTTCTGATTATTAATGACAATAAAACGCCTCTTAAATTAGACAATTATTCTACAGTGTAAAAGTTTATAAGTGGCACTTTTCTGGCAACATTATAAATCAGTTCGACGAAACTGAGGCACCAAAAATACGCCTTCACTGCAGAGGTACTTTATGTATTTTCTGCTTAATTAATGGTAAGAAACCACAAAAATCATGCTTTATGAATTCAAAACTACACTAAACTTTGCTCTGCGAGTGCTGCATCAAAGTTCACTTCGTTTTCATATTTGCGATTTTTTCTTCAAAATTCCTGGATCAATACAAGCCCCTATGATAATGGGCTCAGAAATGTGTTCACTTGCGTTGTACGATGTGTCGCTGGAGTTGTTGAAAAAAAACTGCCAAGTTACAATCATGACTGTCGGTCTTGGGGGGAACACCTGTCAAGTTGCCCGTGGAGAAAAGCTCTAAGGGAACTACCAACTCATTACAACATGAAACTTGAGGCACTGACAATGCTGGAAATGCTCCAACAACGGAAGTGCAGTCTGATTCCGTGAACATGCCTATTTCACCTCCCTAGATAAAGTTTTATGATCGCGTCTTTTGAAGCACAAGCCCGAAGTCAGATCGCAAGTGTGAAAGGCTAGCAAATAAATTTTGGAATCCACGTGCAGATACTTCGACATTAGATTCCATAAATTCCTTTGGAAACGATATGGTGTGCATCGAGCTGAGTAATGAAAACCACTGGAATGACAGTCACGCCAATATAACACACAGAATCGAAGCGCTTAAGAAAAAAAAACGTTCGAAACAGCACGTATTCTCCCAACCTTCTAAAGTTTAACTTTCCCTTCCGCAGTTTTTTAAAACAGTAAGCAGTCCAAGTATATCAAATATATTCTCAGTTCTTGCTGCTGAGAAATTTTCTTGTCGTAGTAAAACAATTAAGGCGCTTACGACTGGATATTAGCATCCCCGTCAAACATGGCGAAACTCCTCATAATAGGATTGGAAGACAGGATTGAGCTGAAGTCCATTGTACCGACATTTGTAGCAGTAGCGATTGTAGCTGTTGTCACTGTTCGATGGACGCTAGCAGAGAATACTGAGGCAGGTGACGGCGAAAGCAATTCACCAGCGACCTCCGCTGAAAGTAAATCACTTCATGCAATGCTTCATCCAGTCGCTTCCCAATGAACTATATTTGTTTACTACTTACAACAAATTAAATTTCCCCATCATTTCCTGATAATTAGTTGGGGGAGGGTGAAGTTATTGAGGACGGCAATCTTCCCAGATCGTCTCCGAGAAATTCCCTTAGTGGCAACTTTGATAACGAGTGGTATCGATGGCAACGACGGCATTTTCAACCTCCTTCCCGCGCCACATTTGCGATCTCCACCCTCTTGGGATCTGATGACTTCCGTTTTCAAGGAACTGCGAGAAAGCACCAACTCATATCGAGAAAAGATCCACGCAAAATTTCATGTAATTTGCTTTCATCATGTTAAAAATCGATGCATTAGACACTGTAGCTTTTCAAGTTGCGTTCGTTATGATGGAGATGAATGAAGAAATCTCTTGAAAGTGAACGAACAACACAACATTCAAAACTCAAGAATCCTTTATAATCACATATCCAATCCCCATTCTTTCTGCCTATACTCAACGGTACTATTCTGAGAACGTTGTACCACTGACATGAAGGCAATAAACTGTTAAGTACATCGGGTTTCCAGCTCATAATAAAATATAAGAATTGAACCTGTGGTTTATTAAAGAACTTAATTTGTCTTTTTTATCAATTCACATAGGCGGGAACTATTTCAGAAAATTTTCAACATGAATTTAAGAAAAGTTGTACGAGTAATTAATCTAGAATCCGGAAATTGGACTTTTTGAGTCTGTATAAAACACAACGATACGAATTGCAGTCATCCATATGACTATTCCGGACGCGAGCATCTCAGAGTTGCTGGCAGCTCTGGCTGACATCAGGATGTGACTGTATAAAAAGTTGAAGCTCAAATATAAGGAAAAGTAAAGCTCACTATGGAAGCTATCCTCATCGTGATCGAGCCATTTATCAGCTATTTCTTGGAGTTGCGCTCTTGACTGCATCACCAGTAAAGATGCGCAAATGGAAAGCACATCGCGCACGTATTTTAAATTCATTCTGGAAGACTTGAATGCAAAAATTTTTAAGTAAACGAAAGTACATTCACCTCAAATTATTGAAAAACAACTGTTCTATCAACAATCCCAAATGCAATTCGCTTCTTGCACATATATTTATCGAGCAAAGAAATCGCAACAAATAGAATCACATATGCGAAGAACGCAAGATGAAATTTTGCTAGCAGCAACAACCAAGTTACAAATTGAAATAAGTAAATAATAAAGGATTACGCAAGAGTCAACTCTCCAGTAAAAGTAATGTACAGAAGGAAGCAGTAAATTAATTATATAATATCTACACAATAAATTAAAGCACAACAAATCAACTTCGCCACATTTCGCTTCAGGTTCCTAGCGAGAATAGGTCACAGGAATTTTCCCAGCATACTTAATAGAAGACGTAAAAAAAAACTTTTCAGGAATTGCGTGGCAATTTAAAGTTGGAGTGCGCATCATCCCTCAAGTCAATAAAATGAACTTCATCAAAGAAATAAATCATCACTTTTTGTTAAAGTCGACAAGTGACTACGGCATGAAGTAAACAGATTATTTAGTCGATAGCGGCATCAGAACGCTAAATTCTATGCACAAAGGAAGATTTGTGTCCTGCATTAGCCCAGATCTATGCGCAACGCGTCGTAACCGCTGTATAGAGGAATGCCAACAATACTCATCTTTTAAACCGCTCTCTCCCTTGTCCGCACAAATAATCTCACATGAGATTCCCTTAGCGATACCATCACTGAAACGGACGTCCAATTCGCAAGCGCCACTATGGAGCGCCTAAATATGCGTGCAACATTTCAGGCGGTCACCTTTGACACGTACTTTCTTTATTTCGTGGAAATGCCGCGTAAAAGAGTCAGAAGTGGTGAAAGGGCACGTACTTTCTTCACTAATGCGCTTTTTCTGCTAATTCAGAGTTCTTCGACCTTCTGACAAAACAAACCCTCAGATGACGTTCAAATTACAGCATGAGACTGTTCGCGAGAACAAACGTCTAAAACGAACGACTGAATTTCATACGTCATGTTTCACCAAGGCTACTTTAATAAAAGCTGTAAACTACAGAAAATTATATGCTTGTGCACATTTCATAGCTGAATAGTATACCGCTCGTAAAAGTTTAAGGTAGCATCGAAAATGTAAAGTTGTATTTGCATAAATGTTAAAATTGCCGCAAAAATTCTCCTGCCACACAAGACTTAGAAGTAGGACAATGAATGAGAATGAGATTTGCTGCCAGTAGCAACTATTTATATCAAGCCAGAACTACATCATTTCTTCCATTTCGTTATGATTTGATATAACTGGATTGTCCTGCTTAAACTATGTAGCCAGACGAAGCCATAACGGAAGTCGTACGGCATCCACATGCGAAGATTCTCTTCTCTGTCCCAATCAAATTTTTACCCTATATGACCTCACTGAGTGCTCATGAATCACTTGCCATATTTTTCGAGTTGGTTCCAAAGTTGTCAAGCCTAAAAAGGGGCACGTAAGGGAACTGGACGAAAACGCTACTTATTCCTTAATAAGTTCAGTACATCAGTACCTCAGGGACGAAAATTTCAGCAGCGTTTGTATTCTTCCGTTCGACGGTCCACTGATCGCAAAACAAATAAAATTAATGGATATCCCACCGGCTCCGAATATCACGATTAAATATAGAAAGTGCACATAAATGCGCAGAGCAAATCCCAGAACTTAATGAAAGATTTATATATAAAAGACGTTAAGAATAAGATGAGAAAGCAAACATGAAGATTGAAAAATAGGCGGAAGACCTCAGCAGGGAAGGAAGTGGTCCAGAAAAACAAAAAAATCTCCTCAGTAACAATACCGAAAATACTCGAAAGGACAGATCGCTGACTTCTTCCCTTTACCAACATCAGCGCTCATCGGTTCATCTGTCTTCAACAGTCTCATCCAGCCGTCAGCAACTCAGAGAATTCATACTGAGTAAAGTTCAAGGAATGCAGCAACAATGCGGGTCGCCTGCAGAGAGAATTGTGTTCTACAATGCTGCGTCACGCAGTGCACTTCCTTCTTCACCTCATTCATATCCTACAGTCATTTATCTCCCTCGCTCGCTCCATAGGACACTTTCCATTCCCCCACTTGCATAATCCACTCCAGTTACCCAATTAACCCTTTGAAGAATCCAACCGAACACCACCGAATGTCCGAAGCCCAATTCCACTTTTAACGACGAAAGAACACCAAATGATATTGCGTAAAGATCCCGGTGCTTAAACAAACCGCCTCGGACCATGCAGTCAATCCAATATAACACAGAGCAATCACAGATACAGAATATATACAGTGAAAATCGGGAATACAAAAGATCGGACTGTGTATTGAACTGTTTGAACTAGGACTGCCATAAAAAGCAAGGCGGTTCCCGAATGCTTGCACATATGTTTATCAGTTTAGCAAGCTGAAAGAAATAAAGCACGTCAGAAAAAAGCGATGTTTCAATTGGCAGAAGAAGGATCAGAGGTCCAGTCAAACGACGAAAGCAAATACACAAAGCGGAGAACAAGAATAACCTTTAACCCGAAATAAACCTCACTGTGGCTCGTTTTCACTACTCTTCTTCTAGAGTGAAAACCAATTCTCCGAAAAGGAGCATCTAAAATTAGGATTTCAGCGACAGAAAGTGAGGCAGTTCTCCAGAAACAGTTAGAGATTATTTTTTTAAAGTGGGGGGAGGATAGGAGGGCGCCCAGCCGCCACACAAGTATCCAACTGTACAAGCCTCCCGCTATCTTCTCTGACTTGGTCAGAAAGGGTAGAAGACTTTACCCCAAAATTTCACAGAAACAGCAAGTGGGTTTCCCTGACTATAGACTCCCGTCCAACTGCTAGTCGCAATGAGATCTAAGTAGGAAGTCGTGCTAATTATACGCATTAAAGCCAAACAAATGGCCTGACAAAAACTTCAGGCATTGCCAAAGCATGCAGAAAATAGGCATTTTAAATAATTAACCAAACACTAAGACAATCAGAAAAAGAGCAGAGTAGCAACTTGACTTCTCTAGCAGCAAACTTAGCGCAGGAGAAAAAGGACCTCCTAGATGCCCTCCAGGTGAGGTTTCAAAAAAGCATGCATAGTATCATGAATTTAATGAGCAATGACCGTCCAAGAATCTCTATTGAATCCCTCAGATGTGGACGAAAGAAGCAAAGAAACGTGGCACCAACGACGAACTAAAACATTTGTTCAGCAGATGTCAAAGACAAAGCTTTTAAGTGTGGATCCGGATAAGATACACACCAATCATCCCGCTTCGGCAATTCTCGCTTGCAGAGCAAAATAACAGTAAGAAGAAATTTTCGTCATCAAATTTATCACTTCAGGCAGGACATTCCCCGTCCCATAAAATATGCTAACGGCGAAAACAAGTTCTTCTGCCGATTTCCTAGACGCTCGCTCAGACATGCTAGCTCTCAAAACCAACTGCTAACCATACTTTTAGCTAGCACATGCACAAATTGGGCACGCGCTCAGCTGACTGCGCTTCCTTTAAAATACGTTAATTGCCGCAAAACCAACACGATGACTTTTTTTGCGCAGACCACCCATGCGCAGCTCTAGGCCCCATTACCACTAACAGCCGCTGATATCTTCATATGTTTACTTGTCTGGGTGTACGTAAAGTTATATATATAACGATGGTATTTTAGTGTGCTCACACAAACAGCACATGAAAACACCGTCAAGAACGCTTTATTCCGAGGATTTGTGGGATAGAAAAACAGAAACAGGAGAGAAGTGCTCCGCAATCCTTGCAAGACACTCTCATCTACCTCTGACTAAGCGAATAGTTTCAAAAGCAGAATTTCTATCACTTCAAGAAGTGTTTTCAATCAATTTTTTGCACCTCAGGTTGGAAAGATAGAAAGAGCAATTTGTCAACAGCTGGTTGCACAAGAACTGACGGAAGAATTAAGCCTTTCACAAGAAAGGCTTGCTGCGCTTCGCTTCACAGCAACTCTCCAGGTCACTTTTCGCTGCACCTCCTCAGATCGTTCCCCTCTTTTTCTGACCACTGCGTTTCATGAATGTGAAGCAGTGCCGAGTGGCGATCTTTGTTGTGCCCTAACGTCGATGCATTTTCCGCATCAATTAATTAGTAAAGAGATCTAACACAACTACGTAAATGGCTTAAAATTTAGATGTGAGAATCACGCATAGGGTAGGATCCACTCAATGCTTTTTTCTTTCATAGTCTCTGAGCACGAATAGATGCAAATGAGATATACCGAAGAAAGGATACTTGAACTGCAAGAGAAAGGACGCCACTGAGCAAAATAGGGTAATAATAGATTGGCTATGGTGAAAGATGCTTCGTTTCCCAGTTGCGGAGTTTGGATGGTGCAGAAGAACAGTGTAGGTTATTATCGAAATGAAACGAACTGCACGGGTGCTGCAAATTGAAATATGTGCAAAACTGTGGCAGTTGTGCACGAAGTGCTTGAAACGTGCATATTATATATAAACTCAGCAAAGAGGTTAACATCTATAAGATGCAACTAATTTACATGATTGATGATGTAAAATTTTGTTGATGATGGATTAAACAAGGTGAAAGGATGGACATCACTTGTAAAAACTGTAGTAAGTTGAAAAGTAAAGACAGGCTGAGATGCGGTTCAAAGAACTTATTACCTTACTAAATGATCGCAGCGAAGGGGCTAAGGCATACCAAATGTACTACCACCCGACAACGTGTTGACTCCTCAACATTTACATATTCGTTTGCTCTTGAACCTCTTAGGAAAGCACACAGTGCAAATAGCTTAAAACGATCAGAATAAATAATGCGCACAACCAGGTTAGAGCCGAAGTCATTAGATTCTCCAGCAGTTTAACTCCATGAAAAAACTTGTGCTAATTTTTTTGATTGTGTAAGTCCGATAAATGTGGGATCCATGCAACCGCAAATGCGAAAAGGAAAAGGAATGAAACAGCGATGCGCAAGTATAAAAATGCAAGAATTTGAACTTATAGGTCAGTTTGCGGTTCCAAAAGAATTTCAACTGCACCGCTTTCAATTGGTAAAGATGCCTCTGACAACCGCAAAACCACGAACAGGACATTCCTGGATATCCTACACCGTTTTCTTCCATCAATACCATGAAAGAAGAAGAACAGAGCAACATTCGCTGTAACATGTCGCTACAACAAAACATCACTGAATAGACAAAAAAATGACTTCAAAAAGAGATTCTGGCATGGATTCTGTTTTTTACAATATGAAATCATGTGGAGGTATGATAGCTTAACAAATGCCTTAGCTATTTTGATAGTGACGCCTGTAAAGGAAGCTGCATAACGCCAATATAAGCGCGAACACTCAAACTGAGCCTCTTCCCCTTCCCGTTGATGAACTCCCTCTTACCATTTACTACCTTGTGCACCTTTGCCCACATAACCTTTTACACAAAAACTGGAGAGCCTTTTATTCACACGTCAATTGCAGAGCAATATGTAGGCATGCGGCTGTTTCAAAAAAAAAAGGTGCAATCAGAGCGAAACAAATGAAAAAAAGTTCTTCAGCAGGTGCGGTAAAAGTCATCCTTTAACAAATAACATGACCAAAAAGTTGTCTACCAGACAAATACTCCTGTATTCAAAGTGCAAAGCACTGTAGTGGCATTTAGCCTTCACTTTGCTGACAGTTATATTTAAAAGCATTTAGATTCATAAACGGATCTATCTTTCGCTGCACAACCAGCTAAATACTCACTGATGCCCCAACCTGCGCATATTTGAGGACCACCTCAGAGACGGGACTGCGTTAGGCGGCGCAGTTTGCCTGCATAATTGTCGGATAAATTGTTGATGACAGCATTTCATGTGCACGTCGGGTCGCTATAATCGTCGCAGTGACTTGAGACGGCGGTCAAAACGCTCGGAAACGGGTCAACACTGATCGTTTCACTCACCGGTGGACCTGCAATTTCATCATAACTGCATCCAAGTTGCCAAGGCTATCCATTTTTTCCCCTTTCAAAGCAATCTATCGGCCATGCAGCAATTCTAAGGGAATACTTTCCTCAGCACAAACCTGCAAGTGTTATTAAAACTTTTTTGCCCATGCTTTTTATCACTGTCGATTTCCACTCGCTGTATTCTACTGATGAAATTCCTAAATTTAAAAACAACTGCGCCTAAATGACAAGGAAGGATCTTAGAAGCTCCGTCCATCTGAACTCTTTCTTCAAGTGAATCTGCTGAAAAACTATCATATTCCTTGAATCCGACTCTTATATCTCCAACTCGTGGTGAAATTAACTATCTCAAGAAGTATCTGTAACTTTTTGTCAACATTAGGAGGTACAGAAGTGCATTAAAATAAAGAGCACGTGCCGCGAAAACAAATGATTTTGCACAATCCCTCACGAATATACTTCAATTGCCGAAAATAAAACGTATCTGCTCTAAAAACGCGATATAATTCGCATTCAGTAAATAAGGCGAAGTGGCAACACTAACGCCAAATAGGTTTGTTTAGTGCACATTGTAAATATAGGTTGCAACAATATAGCAAGCCTCAAATTCTCCGTGCAATCGCTCAAACACCGCATTCATAGTTATGCTCCACGTGTGTCCATTATTATCGGCCACTGCAAACGCGACCATGAGGCAATAAAACGAGAAACACGAAGATATTAGTTCAAACAGAGAAAAATTATGAACGATTTTAAACTTCTTTTGCGTACTATATTTGAAATTTGAACGATCGCATTTAGAACTTTAACAAAATATGTTGCGAAGGATAGTCAAAGAACACTTCGAAGATGTTAGCTTTGATATCATTTGCCGTGCAGTAAGGTCAAAGGTCAGTCATCAGTTCTGAGATGAGATGAACAAATTGGTGAAAAAAGATACACAAAACAGACGATAAATAAGACGGTGTTCACTGCAAAGTTGTTAATTTCACTGTGGAAAACACCAGCACGAGAAAATAACTGTAAGCCAGTGAAATGAAACGGTGCAACAAGCATCATAGAACGGGTCCAGACAAAACTGCGAAGAACATATCAGACGCGGGTCTTTCGTAAAAGGTCACTGGCGCGATTCAACATTGACCAAGAAAATTTCAAGCGATATCCGAACGAAATGAGACCATCCGAACTTAAAAAATTCTGTGGAAGTACTTTCCTTGACCTCTTGGCTTTCATTTCACATGAACTGCACTATAACTGCCGACTTTGAAACCTTTCCAATCAAAAAGTTCATTGGAACCTTTCGACCTCCAAAACTGCCAGCAGAACTTCGTTCGATGCAGACCATCCTTCTGAGTAGAGATTTAGGAGCTGCTTTGCTTCTATCGTGGCGATAGACCACGAAATGTCTTTTATAAACCTTCCGTGTCTTTGTAGGATACAGGTGAACAGTATAAAAATTTCCGAAGCAGATCAAACGAAAACAAGGGGAAAATTTGCTCATGACTTTCGCGGCTTTACAGTGCTTAATGAGTTTTTCGTAGGTGGAGAGGAATGGCGGATGAAGTACTTCAACTCCCAACGCCCTCTTTCATCATACCACTGCTTACAGGCGCTCGGCTAATGAAGTTGGAAAAGTTTTCCAAGGAAGTTTTAAAAAGCATCGAGTTAAGTAACTCTAGGCATAATAGCAATTCTTGCTCTGCTTTATATACTGCTTTAACCACAGTTCACCTAATGTTTAAAATGCAAAAAACTTTATGTGCATTAAGATTTCACTTAAAACGTTAAGAAATCGGCATGTTCACCAATATCATTTTTAGCAATCCTTCGAGAGCTTTTTTACTTTCAATCCTTTAAATCCCACAAAAGTCAATGTATATTAGTCGTGGAAAAACGCACCAGAAATGGGAGTTGCTGACTGCAAAGCGCCAAACCATAAACACGACCCTTCATCAAATTCAACTTCCCTACAGAGTGCCCTTTTGCCACATCTTCAAACAACGCTCGAAGCGTTGGAAAAAATTTTGCACAAATAAAAAGGCTTCTTTATCAAGTTGTTCACAATAGCGAGATCTGCTGTATCACAAGAGAATACAGAGTATGAAGAGTGGCAAATAAAGTATATGACGTGAAGCATGAGCTGGATGCGAATTGCTGACATGCATGAGTGAATTCCGCAAATACTTCATCAAGATGTGAATTACCAGAAAGTAGGATATAGCTCTACCCAAATAAACATACCTCCATCGAGCGAGTTATGAAAGGAAATTCCCCACCAACAGCGACGAACTCACTTTTTGATTTTGGTTGCAGTAGGCTAGAACAATGCAAGACGGACGAGCTTCCGTTTCTCACATTTAAAAGAGCGAGTCAGGTTTAGGAGAACCCAGGTGAAATGTTTTGCAAGTAGGACGGCAGAACCGTAATCCCGTTATCCCAGCAACAGGAGTGAAATGGGTGCGGAAGGTGTTTTTTAAACAGTCAAATCCTAACTTCAACTTCAGCAGCCAATCGGCTCGCAGATAAGGCTATAATTGCGAGTCGTCTTCTTCCGTGCTCTTTGATCTACCGTTTCCTCAGTCAAACTCAAGAGTAGCAAAACCAGTTCCTTACAAGATCGTTGGAAACGAATACGTTCAACCCATTCAATAATCAACCTCACAGCAGTATGAACAAACAACTAGGCAGACTCTGTCTTGCACCTATGCGCGGAATTTCAGCAAATCGTCTACACACGGCTGGAAGAATGGCTATTTCCTTCTTAGTGATGATGAATATTTAGGTCATTCACCGCTGCAGCACTAAATCAAAGAAGCCCTGAGGAAAGTGTGACTGAAGAGGACATCGAAGACTTCACTTTTTTCAAACATTTTAACAAACTTTCTTCGAAATCTGAAGTATCTATGCAGATATACTTCGGGAGGTTTCCTGAGGAGACAAAAGAAAGGGAAGATCTGCCCTTCCTCCTCTCTTTAAGCATGAATGTGGGGGCTAAATAAATTTGGTACAACTATCTTTGGGGACTTTTTGGGAAATATTTTTGTGTTTGGCCAATCCACACACTCGAAGGTTGAATGAGCGTTTAAATAACCTTTGTTTGCAAGATTTATGTAGCGCTAATCGAGCAATTCTGCAGAACAGCAAGCGCAAGACATTCCATTCTTCGTAGTCACCCCAACGAGAAGGGGTAAAGATAGCGCAGACTTTTTCTTTCTACGTACTGTTAAGCAATAACTGCTGCGAACATGGGAAGAGAAAAAGTCGTGACAAACTGCAACAGCGTGCCCTGAACAAATTATGTTAAGTCTCTCACTAAGATATGCTTACGCTGATAGCGAATGAACTAAAAGAATTACACGAAACAACTGGTCCGGGATCATTCGAGTTGATAAAGCAAAAACGCTGAAAATAAATTCCAGCTTAATATAGTTTCCCCACCTTATATTCACGACACCGAAATCTTCCTCGAACCTAACGCTCAACGATACCCCACGAAAAGAACCTGATGCTTTTCATTATCATCCAGGAAAATGATTTTCAAACAAATTGTTCATCTGTAGTCGAAGATCGACTCAGTCTAGCCAATACACTTCGCGAAGAAGTCTGTCCCCCACTGAAAACACTCGCTTCATGAACTGAGTAGATGACACCGAAGAGCTTATTAAGTTGTTACCCGTCTGCGCCTTCGCTGCAATCAGTAGCACTCAAGACAGAATGACGTCCTCCTTCCACAAAATAACTTTCTGCCTTGCCTTACTTGTTTCAACCCAGGATCTCCTCGAACAGTTGAATCACTTACAAAAAACTTCAGAAATTATTATTGGGCTCTGTCACTTCCACAACATCATTTTGAAAATGTTGATTTAAAAAAGCATCTAAACTACCAGTTAAGTTAATCAGTCTTAATCGATTGAACGGATCTTTCATATAGTTCCTTCTTCCACCCTTCCACCCCCCCCCCCCCCATATATTTTTGAATCAGCAAGTTCCATGGACGTTCACTAAAATGTATCCATGTTGGACCTAAAATTCATCCAATGAAATAATGTGAACAGTGATAAAGCGAATTTGGATAATGGATTTCGTTGCGTCCTGTATATGAATCTTACCTATGGCATTAATTTGCAGTAAAATACTCACCGAGTAACCTAGCTCGATAAACGGTGTTGTTTTCAAATAGTCTCATTGCTCATATTGCTTTAGAGATGGTCAACGGTTTTTGAAGTGTCTATCAACACACACAACGCATATATTTGTGTGTTTCTATGAGAAATAATGAATTCTGCATGTCTGCTAGAAAAACAGTTGCCTCACGGAATGTGGAACTTAATGAACCACACCTACATTAGAGCACCACAAGGCAGCACCACTCGACGCTACCGAAAACGGTCGTTACTATGTTGATTTCAAAAAGCATCAGTTGAGTCCGCGATTCATATAATCAGTTGAGTCATCAGCTGAGTCCGCGATTCATATAATTTCTTTAGGTCTGTCGCTAAACCAAGTCTGTGCATTTTGATAATTACTGTGGACTTCCTTAGATCATTGGCCTCAAGCTTGATTGGCGCTTATGACTTCCGTAACTTTTTTTTTGTCTCGAAAGCATCTCGCGGACGCCTTGCATAGTTGATGCTCACTTCGTAGTAGTGCGACTCTTGAATGAGGGCGCCTGTACAGTGATATTCCATGAACGCTGGTTTTGTGGACGAAACCACTCCCTTCAAACTTTTGTTAGCAATCAGTGAAGTAAACTTCACCTCTTCTAGTTTTTCAAAAGTTTCTGAGTTCGAAGTCTTATTCGAGTTAATTCGAGGTAATGGTCCACGTTTATTGTCGGCCACAACCTGCTGCATTAAAGGTCAAATTGTGCAGGTGTAAATATCGAATGTTGGAGAGCTATGAGGGCTAATCGAAAAGTATGCAGTAGTAGACTTTCGACTGCACATATTTCCTTTGAAACATTTAATTAAAAGAAGTAATCTGCAGTCTGCAAGCAATATGACCTCTTACAGTATTCTGAAGAAACATAAGTCCCCCCCCCCCCCCCCCCCAAAGAGAAGCACTCACATCGGTTTCACTCTGATATTCAGTAAGCGGCCGCTGTTCAGGATACTGCGAAAGAATGCACTGATTGCAGTTACGGCACAATTTATCCGTTTTATAACTAAGATATCTCGGAGTACATCGTAATATTGTATATTCGCAATTAAACTGTCAATCGACGAGTGTGCGATGATATTTGCAAACGGTTCATTGAAATGCTATTTTAACGCCGTTTTTTCTCACTTTCCAAATATGAGGAGAACAAATCCCCACTCGAATATTTTCTGGTTTGCAATAAATTTCGATGGGGTTTTGTACACTAGTGAGTTTTGTGCACTATGAATAGATTTTCTTGTGATTTTCCATTCATGCCAGACTTTTGCATTTTATTTGCTCGCCTCGTAAGAAAAAATGTGTTGGTTTTATCAGCCTTGAGTTTCCCTGATATCTAAAAGGATTGCTCCGACTTACTATTGGATATATAAATGCATCTCGCAAATTTCCTGAATTTGTCGGATCGCTTCTGCTGCTCGTCGTGATGCATGCTAATCGACATACTTTACCTTACGCCACATGATTTCGTTAACAAAATAAGCGAACGCCTACAACTCTCACCCATCTAAGGCGCACTCTTAAACGAGGAATGCTTGACGACTTCGTATCAAGTATGCGTACCACTTGTACTGTCTAAGGACGCCTTTGTGAACCAGAAGTACCCAGAAGCAGCGATCTTGAAACAGTATGCGTGAAGAGTAACCTCGAGATTCTTAGTCCACTATTCGAAAATACTGCTGTAATTAAAGGAGCACTGAGCTATTAGAACGGTGTAATGAGCACTTCACAGCTGAGCTTTTCTCTTTTCGAAAAGAAGACCTTTTTTCACATGCAGCATCTACAAACATAAAAATGCTCTAGTGAACTGAAAAATAAAACCTACTTTCGTTGCCCCTCTTTTGCTCTCAGTACTCAGCGAGGAACATATCGATTCCCACCTAAAATGTAATACGGTTGCAGATTGCTTGTGAGTTGATTCATTGAGGACGATGGTGTACTGGATGGTTTTGATGTATATTGCAGTATACACCTGCAGTTTTTCGATGTCAATGTCGGCTCACCTTTAGAGGTCTTCCGTAGACAAAATACAACGTTGCACTTACTCTGAACGGTGTCCTGTCCGCTTTTTTCAGTTGATTTCATGGCCATTTAGGAAAATCCTCCACGTTGCCTCTCTTATTATCTCTTCGTCCTTCTTCGAAATGTCCCTTCATCTCCTCACTGATGAAAAATCAGCGACTATTTCAGCGAAAAAACTATGCGCCCATTAGTCAAACCGTTTTCGTTTATGACGTTTTGACTTTTGTGTAAGAAAGATCGGCTTCCTCTTCTGTTGGTCTGAGATGTCGCTACTTATTTCGTGCTTGGACGACCGGTCGTTTCCGTTGGAAACGGCCCTTCAGACCGGAATTATTTCTACCGGTTATGCGAGGCCTTTGGTGTGATCTCTCAAGAAAATCTCACAAGACTGGAAAAGCGTATCGCCGTCAGCTCTTTCCGAATGTGACTCCGACCGTTTTTCTGTGAGCGAGATTTTCAAATAGGAACTGCATGTAGCACTTACACAGCTTCACACGCAATTTGTAGTGGTGTCCCACATAGAAGTGCCTTTGGTGTCCTGATTTATTAAGGACGTTCCTGAGAACATTTTGAGTAGCACAGACTTTGCTGACAATCCTCAAATTTATTGCCCATTGCATGTCCTATCACTGTCTTCCATATTCTGCAAAAGGACCTTGATGTGGTCGATTTTATCACAGTTAAATGCTTCTCGCGCAAACCGTTGCATGATTTACGTCAACTCTTGATGGGAATTCCTTCACAACTTCAAATGAAAGTCACTTCTTATATAGGTGGCGTTCCTGACCTTGATGCTATCTATGATTAAATTTAGGTTTCATTGGATGTTGCTGTGTTCAGTTGGTGCTGAAAAACCGTGAAAAATTGCTCACCCGTATTATCCGTACTTTGCAGCATGGACATACTAAACGTTACTGAAAGGCCTTCATTACGTATTGCCGACTTGGAACGTATTGCCACTTTGGAATATTTCAGTTTTATGCGTTCTCCTTTACTCCGTTATAGAATTCTCAAAACGTATAAAGTGTTTGCTTTTCATAACGCTTATCGTAACTCAAGCCAACCAATTTTCACTATCACCCTAAAAGTCTGTCCTCTGCAATCACTGGAACAGATGGGGATGTTCTTCGGCTCTTCCTTTACTAAGGATAAACACGACAACCCAAAACTGTTGGCCAATCAATTAATCACTCATTTCATTCACAAATAAATAAACATGCATAAGATCAGTAAAAAAATACATAGAGGGGGAGGGGTATCGTTAACGACCATGTTCAGCTAAAGTTTTTCGATCTTTAAGTTCCATTTTCACGAGAAAATTCCCAGGTAAATGCAAGAATTTTTATGTCATTGAAAACATAAATATATATGTATGACAGTGGCGCACTCGAAAATAAATCTCATAGGCGCTTTAAGATGCAAAATTAAGTCGTGGTAGATTTCTCTTAATCCAAAAATACTGAGGCTGGGATGAGATAATGAGGCGATTGAATTCTTCTGCCCTCTGGTATACTTCGATAACCTAGTAACTTTAAAATGCTATCAGTTGCGGAAAATTAAAATCGTGTTTAAGTCGCACAAATTTCTCCATAACCGAAAAGATGGTGATGATTAATCGAACTGTTAGAAAGGTTTTATTTCTGGTGGATTTGGCATCGATATTCACTAAAGCCACTGGGTTTATATTATGCTAATTTATGATAAAGATAGTTTAATCTTGGTCGAGGTCATAGGTCCTTAAGTATCAAGGTTGTAAAAATGCCACGAAGAGAGCGACTGAAGAAGATTTTTTTGTTTCGACTACAGCTCTGCTCTTCGCTAAACAGCTCTTTTCTAATCCCAAACGAGTAAATAAAATACATGTTAAGAAGAAGGCTACACTAAAGATAGGATAGAATATCTGTTGCAAAAGACAGCAATATTATTTCATAGTAAAATACACCTTGATGAGGTAGGCATATCTGCTAAAACCGAGATCGTCATAGGTCACGGCAATCATGCGAAAATCTCTCCAAACATATCAATCATTTCTTTCATAGCGACGAAATTATAGGAATGCACTTTCACGATGACACAATTTATAGATGTGCGGCTGTTTCCTCTCGATTATTCGGCTGCACTCATCGTTAACTTTATCCTCAATAGTTGGCTGCTAATTGCTGCTGAAATAATATAAAGGAAGCAATCACTTATGACTGTTGGCTGCGTAAGGAAAAGTTAGTTTAACTATGAAACATATCCAGAGCGATTGGTTCATCCATGAATACCCCTTCTTAATATAGATTATCGCTCAAAACTAAACATATAGATTTTTTGTTCAATATTAGGAAAACCTTCCGCTCTAGAACTTTTCCCTCCAATGGATCGGTCAAAAAAGGTCAGCGAAAATGAACTGCGATTGAACGAATGATATGATTATTCGCCAACCACCTCAGGTGCATCCAACCTAATCTCTGCTTATATCAAAAGACACCAACCGCCTCAATGATCCTTATCTAAAGGTAGAAAAATTTTAATGATAAAGTGCAGAAATTTTCTCAACCTTTCCTTCAGTCATATTTTCTACTGATAACACTGCTGTCAATGAGCATCAAAAACGATGTCGTTGAAGTTTTACCTTGAAAGAAAAGCATTTAGCAAAGGCTGTTCAATGCATTTTTGCAATTTCCATATGAAAAGCACTTTTTATATTGTCAGATGACAATATGGCAGAATGTTTGATGCGCAAAAATTGCCTACAACATTTACGGTATCAAAATTACGCCAATGTTCTTCTTTTTAAGCGAATCATTTCAACTGGACGTCCCCTTCCCCCCCCACCAAAAAAAAGAAATTCGGTGGCAGATGCTCACCATCCAAGTGTTCTTTTTTTTACACGAATCAGATGGCATATTTGGTAGACGAGTGACGAACAGTTGCATCTACTAGTATAAATTAATCCCTCACCAACTTCAAGTAGTGACAACACTGAAAAGATGTTTCCCGTCTATTCAGATGAAAACTAAACGCTAGAGCATTCACTCTAAAATTGCGTTTCTAGCGCTATCATAAAACCTCAATTTTCTTTTAGAATGACTCTTTTATGCAGCGAAAAATAAGATACATTCAAATTTCTGACTTAGTGGGTGCCGTTGACAAGAAATTGTTTGTTTTCGAATTGGCACTACTGCCAATCTACGCCGTTCATAAATGCCCATCTCCACGATCTTTCAAATCTACTTCAAATCTGCATGGTCTGTTCTACCTGCAATAGCACAAATCTAAATTCGCCTAAAAGAACAATTTACGCTAGCAGATGACGCGAATTGGCCAACTTGTTGAAACATAAACGAAATTTCTAGAACACATTGGGTGTTATAGATGTTGCAAAACGCTTCGACTACCTAACGATCGCACAAAACGTTGACGTGGAACGATTTAGAAGTCAACTCAATTGCGCAAGACATAGAGAGAAGAAGGGAAGGGACGAGGAATGTTTACTTCACAGCACGTAGAATATATTCTATGACTGCAACGTAAGTAATGCAGTATGAGGGAGCTGGAACAACGAACTTCAGTTAAGAACCTTGTCGTTCGAAAATCAATGAGGAAACAATCAATTGGGAAATGACTGCAAACCATATAAATAAAAATTACTCTAGCTGAAAGAAACTTCAAATACTTACAAAAGACAGTCATACTGAAATACTATCAAGGAACATCTTCAATTCACAGATGGAACTAAAGGCAGCTAAATAAGGACGCGGAGAGAATGGATAAAATGCTACAAATTTAGACTTACAGAACTTTCAAACGGTGCGCTGATTCGAATTTCGCGTTCGCCGCTGCATATCTGACTCAGTCAGCGGTGGACATCCTTGTCCACGAATTATCGTGATGAAATCGCAGTATTTCGGATAGCAGTGAGCGACCGAGATGAGCGCACTCTTCTTCGCGCATTTACTTTTTCCTCATCCCAAGACTGCAATTTAAAGCGATGACGACTTCCGTTCTCGTCTTTCACTCGATATGTATGAATGAATCCAGAGTATGTCACCAATATTGGAATGTAGAGTCTCATGCTGTTGCTTCAAAACTTCCAGGACGGCGTGCACGGTTTCTACTCCCTCCCTCCGTCCATCTCCTTTACTTCCCTCACGCTCTGTTCACAGAAATCCTTCATGAAGACATGCAAATTTTACTCGGAATTAAAGTTACTACCGTTAATTGCTGCAATCTGGTATATCGGCTCATATCGTCCTCTTCATGAAAGCATCAAAAAACTGCCCTGGAATTCTTTTGACGTGTACCAAATTTACAACGACTTCATCAACGAAGAACACCTTTCAGGAAATAAAATGAATGACGGCAATGGAAAAAATGTTCAATATCATCGATAGAACTATAAGGAACTAAACGAAGCTAGTTCCTTTTTTTACCAGATTGCCAGTTACCAGAATTACCAGAAAATGGACCCACACCAGACAAGTAAAGCGCCAACAGACTATTACTTTACTTTCGTAGGGATACTCAGATAATCATTAGAAACAATGTAAGGAACTTATATGAGATGGTCTTATACGAGGTGCCAAAATTTCACAAATATATTGATAGTATTTGCCAAAATTTTACCAATTTGTTGGTAGGATTGCTCCACATAAACGCAAGACGACCATTTACCAGGCTCATTATGGAAAGGGTAAGAGTGTTTCGTTTAATACGCGAAATATCTTGTGAAAAAAGTCACTGGTCCATAAGAGGAAACCACAGGTAACGGCATCTGGAAAATTTAAAAACCCTAAAATCTACGTAATTTTGAAGTACGAGTCTGAAAATATCTTGATGAAGTCATTTCCTGAGAGTCAAGCCAGTTGCTTAAATAACCTTCCGGATCAATCAGTTCATTACAGGACTCACAGAACTCACCAAAAATTAAACCTAAGTGAAGAGAGTGAAAATAATTGTGGCAATAAGCGTTTTAAGCCAACTGGAACTCCAAACCGGCATATCATAATAATACATAACGACTGTAATCGCACAAACGGTGCGCCTATTACGAGAGTTAACAGTTTCCATTTCATTTCATCGATATTCCGAAGTAGGTTACAACGTTTCAAAAAAAAAAAGTCCCAAAAATATATAGCGTTCTCGACGAAAAATGTTGCGCTGTGAGTGCGCACCTCTAATAACGGGAAAATTGTGGGAATTTATTCTATATTAATATATCCGTAAAAGAGGGGAGTAATTTTATGCTGTCAACTGTCATCATCATATATTGTGCGTTCATTTCAGCTGCCCATTTCCGCCTATGTTTTTGATATAATAGGCGTACGCGACGACGAAATCATTTTTGCATTAACAACTGCACAATTTTTTCACCCCATAAATGCCATAGGATTATCGTTATATATTCAGATATGTGTAGAGAACTGAGCCTTAACGCATAACCACTCCAACATGATCCTATTGGGATGCTGATGGAACCGAATTTAGGAGAAAACCTACGCCAACCGCAGATATATTTTGCAGACAATGATAAAGCAATGAGAGAGTAATTTCAGCGTGAACTAAACGAGCACCGCAGACGAGCAAAGATTGAGCGGATTGTCGCAAAACGGTTGCCGCAACGTAAGGATAAACGTTTATAAAATTAGTCCACACGGCATTTTGTAAGCGAGTTCATTTCGGCTGGCGGTTGTGATTCCCTTATAATGCGGCTGTCGTCCAATAGTGTGGCCAGTGGAGGAGCTGTACATGTGCAGCAGTCGTTTCTTCGTTGCGGTTTTTTATCTACGAATTTGATTCATAACATTCTCTAGAACCTGTTTCAAGGCGTATTGAAAAGTTCAATACATTGGAGCCAAAAACTTGAGAACTTACAAGAAATTACTGCCGAAGATATTTAAACGAACGTTATGAATACCTCTCAGGCAACTATTCGGTTAAGTTGTTCGTAGATGTCGTTTACTGAATAATTTCAAATATCCAACGATCCGTGAAAGTTCATTATTGCATTGCGCGCCTGGGAGATAACATAATCTAAGAACAATATAACTGCCTATAAGGATTACTGCTGCGGCACATATTTTGAAATTCTAACACCACTATGCATCTTTCCGGAGAGAAGAGCTTTCAGATTTCTACAAAACAATCCATTTAAAATGGAATGTTCAAAAAAATTGAGCAGATCAATGTGGGGAATTTCGTTTCAATTTGGTTCTTTTATGAGTGTTGAGTGCATTCGATTCATAATGGCGATACTGTCATTCGAATTCTTCAATTTCCTTTTTTTTGGAGAATTTCTGCAATGAAAGATTTCATCGCGGAAATATATTTTTGTTTTATTTTTTCCTAGTTACGAAAAGTGTATTTCAGCGATAAGTTTTCATCACTCTTTTCACTTACGCAACGATTTTAGGACGGGGAATTATCGGCGAGGAATCGGTGAGTCATTACGCTATGCTACAATGTCTTCCTTCAACCGGTCCAATTTCGAAACCTAATCGCGTATTTATCCATAACCGACAATCCCATTTCACGCTCTTTCGCACACATCACCTATGAAATTCGCATTCGTTTGCGGCAGTGTTTTCATTTAAGCACCTCACTCATGAACATTTCAATTTAGTTATATGGGCCCTCTTCAACAAGTAACGTACATTACTAAAAAATATAATGCCCTCCTCATTGTTATCCACGAAAGCAGACTTGTTACCACAAGGAGAAGACGCTATGGATTACCCGTTGTCACTGCTACATTATCTGTTATGAGGCAAACTCAAGCTCAACGGTAGCACATTTATGACTGCTCGGATGAAATGCAAACCTTTCATTTCATAACGAATTCCCCACAGTTCATCACCCCAGGTAAATTAAGACTGAGCAAACATCTCAACAACCTCCCCTAAACATAATAAAACTGCTTTTTACATCGAATTCTGTAAAATATCTCATCAAAAGGTGATTTACTTGTCGTTTTATTGCATTGTATGCCAAAAGCAGTCACTGCATCCCATATCTAAACCACATAGAATTTTGATGGAAATTTATAATTTCAAAGAAAAAAAACTGCCGAAAATACTTTACTACGAATCTTTCAGCTCATGGCTAAATGCGATATATATTTAAGTCGCCTTCAGATCGCGTATGAGGTTATTTGCCACTTTAACGTTGAAGTGGGTAATTTCTGGAGTGATATCCTCATGATTATGGATACAGTTCTCACTGGACGCTCTTGAAATTTAAAAGTGCTTTTTTTGTTTCTTTCATTCCATATGAGCTGAACTGTTCGCTGCATTAACTCAGTGTCACGTATGGCCGGACGATAACCTCAAAAGATTGCATGTCAACGAACACTTTTGATACTCATCGACAAATTGCACGGACGTCCTTTTAGAAAAATTCACTTTCATATTTCTTAAACATCGACGCACCTCAGAAGAATATAAACCACTTCCTCAGTGGAATTTTCTACCACAGCGTTTAACGTTCACTGTATTATTCGAATTCACTTAAAATGATTTTACAATGGCACTCACTGTAGTTCTGCGATCCGGCGGTTTGCTTCACGCTCCACACCGTTTCCTTAATGAAGAGCAAATCTGAATAATTGGGGCGTCAAACTATCTTCATAGCCCAGCTCCCTATAAACTATTACCTGAGGTTTTCTATGACAGAATTCAGCCAATGTGAATGAAGACTACCTCAGATCGTTTTGGCGTGAAAAGCAAATCGTGCAAGAAAACGTGTACGGTTTCGTCTAATTGGGCAATCATTGCCGCATTCGTGAAGAAAGCGCGCAATTATGGTGCACAGTGCACAATGCACAATCCGTTCCCGGTTTCGTTTCGTTTTCGATTTCTTAACCTTTTCCAAGCGATATAAGGCGACATGAAGTCCATTTGCTTTTTTTCTTATTTCGTTTCGTTTTGCCGTTTTTTCGTAGAACTGCGTGGAAAGCTATTTCTCTCGAGAACGTTAACTGAACCTACATTGTTGAACAGATAAGATACATTCGAAAATCTGAATGATGCGGACGACTTAAGTAGCAAATAAAATCGTCCTCTCATCGCTCTCACTCATATGTAGGAGGATATGCCATAAAGTGAGCAAGAGTGGATTGCACGCACATTGTGTTTGAAAGAACTCTTTCGAAATGAATCGACAACTGAGATCACTATATTGTTCAATCCGCATAAAAACTTTTCCAACAAAATTGTCTTTCCATCGAGAAATTATAATGTCAATTGAATTAAAAAGTTGTAATTTCTCGAAGAAATCGAATATTCCTTTATGTTCTGTTTAGATAATCTTTAGTGACATGTTTAAATCACCTGAAAATATAGGAATCATGTACCTTATAAGCTTTACTTGCTGATTTATTTCTGCATTTGTGGCTATATTGCCATTTCACATCTCGCCCATCATGTAAGGATAAAAAAAACCAATATTGACTGCTTCAGTTTTTGCTATCAGCTGCACGCTGCTTTTCCTCTCCCTACGCATTCAAACGGATACTTCAGAGCATTTAGCGCGTTTATACGAATTTTTATATCACTAGTTTGCGCGCAGAGCACTTAAAAATACAAATAAGAATAGCTTCATGAACAATGGTGCCACGTTGAAATCAACGGCACTGTTTATTCGCGTCAGTGAATACACCGTTATCTTTGAGCAATTAATTTATTTCAAAATATGTAGCGTTCAGCGAGTGTCCACCTTGCAATACGTGGAAAAGATATGGCTTCGGAAAAGAGAGGAAGGAGGGGTGGGGAGTGGCTGATACCAGCACTTGACTTATGTAAAAATAATCCCAACCTTGTTCCTCTTTGGGTAATCTTTGAGCATCTTTATCGCTTTATCAGCTGTTCATTACCTCACGTAGTACTCGAAAAACGCTTACGATATATGTTTCAGTGATGATATTCGAAAACATTTGGCTCAGATTACTATCTACTGCACTGATCGCATCGAAAATATCCGGCGAATGGATGCAAAATTGGCAGTCCGTGCCATCAGCGTTATGGTCACTTTCGCGTTCGGACAGCACGCTTTTCAACACTGGTAGCTTTTTTATGCTACACATAGTACGATGCAATGTCAAGAGGCTATTTTCAACATTGCCGTTCATATTCTCTATCTATAGTCATCGCACTTAACTTCCATACTAACGAGACCTTTTAATAAATTAAAATCAAATTTTTTAAACGTTAGCTAATGAATATGATACCCACCGACACTAAGCAGAATACTATGATAAATTTATGCCACTTAAAATATGGGTTAACGTGAGCATTTGTTCGTTTGATGGCAGTAATTCGCAAGGTGAAAGTTCAGAGGCTGCAAAAAACTGTTCTAAGGAATTAAACTTTTTGGCAGCTAAACACCAACGAATGGAGCTGAAAGTTGCTCAATTTCATTCTAGAGAAAAATAGTGGCATAATCTAGCCGGTAAGTTGAGGGGTAATTTGTGGAGAAGTTCGATGAGAAATGCTCCACCTTTCACTCTCCTCCCTCCCGGTTCCCTTCCTCCAGTCCTCCGTCACTGCTGCACCAGAAAGTGGTTATCTTCTAAATCGAAAACTAAGGATCATGTGGTGTATGTTGAGGTGCCACTTGTCGCCAATAACGACTATAAAACTCCTTGCTAAAGTAGTCATATCTTCTGCTGACGTCATGAAATTTAATTCTTTTTCGGTGGGATTTAAAGGCGCGCTGAACGTTTACTCGCTCACTATCCAACTAGGAAGTTAGTGTGCTGGCTATTTGAAAACGGCAGTGAAAGGCACACATAACCACTGATTTTTTCCTATCTATGGAACTTCAGAGATAATAGATCTGAAGCGGAACGATTGAATGATGAGAGCGCATTTCTGCAAACCCTAATGAGCGAAGTGTTTACTGCAGCGTTTCTTTAAAAATGAGCTGCAGGAAATATACGTAATAGCACGTGGCAACGAAGTAATTTTTGAGCGAAAACCAGCGCCAAAATAGTCTTCAGAGAACTCCGATTTTTTGGAATTTTTCGAAAGGACAAAAAATATGCATTGTCATTTTGGCTTCCCATGCCGTTGTGGCGCTTTTTATTAGGTATGAATTCTGTGCTTAAGGAACTCATTCATCAAGTGATGGCGGCTCGATATTACCTGGCACTCAACGAATGCCGCAGACTTTCAGTGGTTTTCTGGCCGGTGGTCGTACTTCAAATGGTTTCGACTTGGAATCATTCACAAAAAACGCTGCCATTGAGACCAATAAGGTAATTTTTCTATGCCCGACGTTATATCCTACAGATTAATGCAAATTTTGTAATGCAATGAAAAAATTCACTAATCGGAAATGCATTCCAAAAAACGGAATGATGCAACATGCAATCTTAAGAGACAATATTCGATATTACAATATCCATCTGCATTTTGTAAATTCAAAATCACTTCCTACTCGAATACATCACTAAAGTGAAGGTTGAATGATTGCAGCAACAGCATGCACTCGCTTCACAACTCAATTTGGCCGCTCTAATTGACCAGCCGCAGCCGCCAAGTACTGCTCATCTACTCTCAGAAAGCACAATGCCAAGGCAGCTTTTGTTGCAGAATAGAGGATTCAACGGCATCATGCCAAGTGCATGGATGCCTTCTTTGCCTTCTTCGGTGTTTCAAATGGCCTTTAATGAAGCCATGCCTAGTACTTTTCTACAGCGATCTTCCAGACCAACTTCATTTAGTCCGATATTCTTCGATGGTGCCCGAAATGGCATTGGTTCTGGCGGTGAAAATTTTGAAGGTATTTTAGTTTTCCGAGCAATTTATTGTGCAAAGAAAAAGTTCTGATGAAAACTAGGCTGCTGACTTTTCGTTGTAGAACGATTAACTATAGCTCTGAATCGTCTGATAACCGCGCTTAGAATTTTGGTGATGAAGAAACTGCAATTTCTGATGCGAAATCTAAGTGCAATATTTCACTCGAAAATTTGCAAGATTTCCCAAGTTTAACAACATTGAAGTTCTTATTTCTTCGGCTAGGACAGAGAAATATTATGAGAGACTGAATTCTCTCCTTCTTCCTCCCCTCTCCAAAGAAAACTGACTACATTTGGCTATAATCGAACTTTGGCTTAAAAATTAAAGTCCTTGAATTTCATATATTATAACTAATGTTGAATTTCTTCGCAGACAAATAAATGACGAAGAGCATCCCTTCAGTTAAAGCAAAAACTCGCGGAAGCAAGACGGAGGAAAGACTTCAGTTTTACATTCCAACTATAACGTATTTGTTCTCATGAAGCATACAACTTTTCAAAGCTTCTAACGGTTTCTAAAGTCTCGATTGCAGATATTTCTTTCGGTGATGGTCGCCTCATAGAGAGCGTCGGTTTCGCAAATTCACGTGGAAATTCTTTGCCGCCGACGCATTTCCGTTCCAGCACAAACAACGATGGACAAACGCCTTTCGCCGTTTTGCCATTTTCGCGAACTTTCCCCTCCGATTTCCAATCTAGTAACTTTGATAGTAAGAGTTGTAGAGGTGTTTCTTTTCTGTTTTCTTTTAAAATATTGAAATTAGGAGAACAACATTCAATAAAAAGGAGTTAAAAACGAAGTAATGAGTGATGGAATCGTCTACGCTATACTAATTAAAAGCAGTGCAATTTTTTAATAAAACACCGTTTTTCTTGAATGCTCACAAGTAAAAATCAGCTAGAACCAAATGTATTCAATCAATCATTATAGCCAATCCAGAATTACTGAAATCACTTCGTCAAAAAAGTCCTGCTGGAATTCCTAATTCTTTTAAATTCCCAAAATTTTTTAATTTCCCCTTTTGTTTAAATCTTCGGAAAACGTAACTGTCACATGTAAAGCACTCACAACATTTAGGCAACCAACGCTCTGCGTTCGGCCTGGTCGAGACGCCTAACGAGCAGCTTTTCGAACGTGGAATGCAACGTGCTCGACCCGTTGGAGGCGTCACAATAAGCCAAAGACCTCTGACGGATGCGGACAAAATTGGTACAAATCTTAATTGAATAAGAAATTATTGTCTACACATATATTTACTGCTATTTCATCACTGCAGTACCCACTGATATCATTATTCCTCCTCTGCAACATCCTCCATGGTCACCTTTGAAGGCATTCCACAGAGGCTGTCAAAATAAAATCAGAAGCAAGTGAGTTTTTTGCAGGAAGAGTTACCAACAGTATGCCATGGTTTCCAGAAACGCCCACCTTCTCCCGAATCGCATCATTCACATCAAACGCAAGGTAATTTTGTTGCACTTTTGTTCATGAACAAACCAATGAAATTATCTTCGTTTCAACAATAATGAAAGCCAAATGTACTTTAGCTCACCTATCGGCACAAATTCCAGTGGCAATAACACCGAGATGATAAAATAACAAAATCAGTAAAACGATAAAACAAAAGAATTCGATGAATTGTGCATGGGAAATAAATATTAGTGACGCTTAAGAATACGTGGCACTCAATATTGGCAACGCTCAGGAATTATGAGAGGTGTGACACTACAGCAAATCAATCAAGAGTAGCCTTTGATTCAATAGGAGAGGTGGGTGGAAGAATCAACAACGTCCAGCATGGTTCAGAACCATATTTGGAGGATTTGTGCACAAACTGAAGTTTGCCACATCCATCTCCAACTGCAAAACAACGACTTCCGGAGCGTGAGGCAGAACGCATGAATGAGAATATGCTGTCAAGAAGGAATACTTTAAAGATTGTTTGCAATCTGCTGAAGAAAAAACTTATCCCTTTTGACGGTAAGTTCTTCGAGAGCAAAACGTAGTGTTTGCTCACAAGCGGGACGAAACGGACTTGGGACTGCTTTGCAGAAAGCTGTCGCATGATCGCCTCGCACATGAATAGTAGGACAATAATTGATTTTTCATACTTTTGAAAAATGGATAGATTAGGAGTGAAAGGCTTGAGATACCAAGCTAATTTTAACGGTAATTAGCTTAGCGCAAAGATCGCACAAATAAAAGGAAATCCACACGAACAACAAGAATATCTTCTGGAAGCATTATGAAGTATAAGAGTTGCTTCTGCAATGAATCACTTGCATTACGCTACAATTTTTCGCAAAAAAAAGTTCTATTCCCTTGTTTTGATTAAACGCAGCATTGCCTTTCAAAAAAGTTGAATTTGCAGTTTATTTAAGGATGCATAAAGACGATTTGTTACAAGAGAGTAATATCGACGAGGATGACAGCAGGAACGACATAAGGACGTCGGCGTAGTTTGCGAAAACTCGGAGTTTCATCAGCGTTGATCACACCAAGTGAAAATCATTGATATTCAACGTCTCGTATGAGTGGAATTTCGTTGTAGCCACTCGTTAAGCTAGGTACTGCTCATAACTTATGATTTAAATGTTTCACTATGAGCTGTCAATATGTATCTCTCCATAGTGTACCATCGACGACCAAATTGGTTTCTCTGCATGCAACTGCCCGTCAAAAAAATAGAAATAGATACTTAAAAAAAAGGAAAAAAGCCTCGTTCACAATGGTTCATTGGTAAATTAAAAGTGATAACATGCTCTTCGATTCATATTTTTCTCATTTAATTACAGCGCAAGTTTGCTTTACATCTTCTTTTGTGCTCATAAATTAAACGCTTTTAGCCAATAGCCGATGGCGAATGGATATTTTTTTCACACACACTTCGTTAACATCTTCAAAAATATGTCTTTCATGTTGTGTGATGTACATTCTACGAGCATCAGAAATAGCTAAATTAACGGATAAAAGTGGACTAAACTAACCCATGGACCACATGCATAAATCAAGCTGCGTTAGTAAAGAGCTCCATCGTTTATCATAGACTTTAGCTTCAGCGATTCATTGCTTGAAAGTTGCGCTAGACAGACAGACGGGCATTTGTACGCACAAATGCCTCTTTATATCCATTTGAAAACTCACAAACGAGAATGAAAACGAACCTTGACATGAAAAAGTGATAGATTAAAGCGTGAGTGATACAAAAGAATGAATTTGAGAGACTATCTCTATTGCTCGGTCTCGAAATCTGAACTACGAAAAAGAAAACTGAGCACTAAAACTGTCGAGGAGAGTCTTAACTGAGGTTGTGAAAGGATTACCACCCTCGGTGGTATTACAAAAGTTCTCGTCTCCGACTTTCACTAGCACCTCGGCGGGATCTGAGTCCTTCAACAGCGACAACTAAATGCTAATATCCGCATCCGTTGGCAATAATAAATGCTGCCAAATCGCACTTCCTCAAGATTGCTGTTAGTGATGAACAAATTGCAGAATAGGTACTTTTGATGCAAAAAATATTGTGAGCACTATTACATACTACTAGATGCGGCAGAAATAGTTCTAGCTACAGTAGCAAACAGTAATTATACGCGCAGTAACCACTAGTACTAAGTGGTGATAGTGATGTCAATCAGTCCAGTAGCACTGAGTGAAAACTAGCACGAGTGGGTGTGAGTACTGCCGGTCCCAACAACGACAATTTTGAATGCGGCGTTGCACAATTCTGCTGCCGTTTCATTTCTTGCGGATGAATCAAAGTGACAGTGGAAATTGAGGTATTAAATGGTAATCTTAACAGTGGCAACGAATACCCCCTTGTAGTAAACAGTTCTGGTGGCAGTAGTGAGAAGAATAGTGTTGTACTAACTGCAGTGGTAATTAGCAACTGCAGAAGTGTTAAGCGGTACTGGCTGTTTGCAGGTAGAACTCTCCCTGTCATTTCTTTTGCTGCAAATGTTAAGTCAAATCACTCTGGCTCATAACCTTTGCGGTTGTTTGGACTACCCTCCGGGAACCCATACAGCGAAGACAAAGAGGATATTCCAAAGGGCCTCCATCTTGGCTTTTCGCGAAATTTGCATCATTTTCGGGAGTCGTTTACCGAACTCCCTTCCTCCCTCGAATTTGGTCACCAATCCTTCGCATCCCGTCCCTAAAAATCGTTCTGTAATAACCCAGTCTTTACCACCCACAACATTTCTTCCAGCACTTCCGTAAGATTACGACAGGTACCTACGACCTTCGTAGTTTTGTTCCACTGCAGCACTACTGAGTGAGAATTTCCTCCTGTACTGATGGACATACCAAGCCGAGATCTTTGCCTTAATTTCCAAAACAGGCGGGAGGGCTGCAAAGCAGAACGAAGAATTCGACTATGCCATCCGCATCGGGAAAGCATCTGTAATTTTCAGAACATAATTTCCGCTAAGAAATACATGAAGTTCTTCTAACCCTCTCTATCCTTCACACTTTCATAGATGGAATCATGGTCGAACCAATTTTGCAACGCTTAGATGGGCTTCGAGTTTTCTTTACAGCACCTCGTTTCCAAATATGACCGTTAAGTAATCGGTTCCGTCCATCCCACCCAGAAATCCTGCATACCGATCGTTCAGCTTGAGTTCATCTGCATTAACCTTTCTGTGATGCCAACGCGAAATGACAGTGACAGAACTGGAGTGTGACGTGTACGATTCGACTGTTTTTTATTTTGTGAAATATCCTGCGGAAATGATTCCGCCATGATTAAGAAGGAAGAAGCTCTTCGTGAATTACGATTTTACTCAGTTGCCAAGCGCTCCTCTCTAAAACTCTTCTTTGAGAATCTTCTTCCTCCAGTTCTTTTTCTAGATCGTTTTCTCTCCCCCTCTCCAGGTTAAGTCTACGTCATGCGTTTTAAGATCAACAGTTCGACAGCAACCACGCACCATAGGAAACACAGCCAATCTTGGCTTAACACGAAGTACAACACCCATCGCGCATGCGTAGGCTTACATTCTCAGCGTTGACCGATCCAGTTCCACCAACGCAAAAGCGGCTTACTACTGCGAAACGAACTGCGATGTGGGGATAAGGACTCGCCGTTGCAAAATTTCTTCAAGGACCCTCTTTTCGAGAATACTCGACTCTCCATCCTGCTTTTGTTGTTCAGCGCTCGCAGTGCGACAATTATGCGCCTATATTGCTCCTCCACACAAAATATTTCTGATGGGGAGCACTGCGCATATTTAAATTCGGCTTGTTCTTCAAACATAACGGCTGTGGTCTTTGTTCTCATTCCTTCATGCGCTAAGTGTTCTCAGTGCCCACTCTGAAATCCGTTGTGGCACATGAACAGTCCACTGCCATCTCAGCTGAATAAACAGCTTTCTGCCACGTTGGTGCAGAGATCATTTGCCTGACTGTATTTGCTTCCGTAGTCTGTTTGTTACCTCTCGAACTTTTCAGGCGTTAGTTCATTCTCGTTCAGGTGAACCGTTCTATCGCCCGAAGGTCGTCTTTCTTGCCTCCTGCATACACAGATCTCATATGCTATTAATTTGTTACAGTCAAAGGCTTGTCAAATTTTAGTTTATTTCTTTGGTTGGTGTGTAGCTTTTATCCGTCTCGACATTTTTCTCGACTTGTTGTGGTCAGCAGATCATTTGTAGGGTAACAGACTGAGGAAGGTGCCACCAACTTTGGTGCTGTGACTAGGAGTGTGGGCTACGTTATCGCTTCTCATCTCACTAAAATCTGAAGAGGCTTAAACTGACCGCATCATCACGTGCTTCTGCGATGTCTCTAGGTTGTTTCCATTTAAAGCTCAATTCTCCAATTTGTACGCATTGGGCGACTCGACCTAGTCCACGTCATCTCCAGCCCAGCATGCCAAGAATGTAATCATTTCTGCATCGAAATGAAGTAAGCGTACCAAAATGCTGCAAAGACGAAGATGAAGCAAGACTGCATCTGGAAGATGGGTGAAATTGTAGCTAGGCCCGGAAGCTGTCGGGACAGCCACAGGCAACGTTTTGTTAATGTCTGGGCAGTTGCCACGTACTTCGCCCACCTCCTCGCATTCGCAACAGTATATTAGCTAGAGGCAGACCACAACATCTCAGCTACCACCCTTCTTGATGTCGACACTGTTCACTTGTCCAGCGTACCGGATCGCACTGGACATTGTCCGCTTCTTCGCTTCAGATTGCGGCATTCCCTTTCTATGCTGCCAAGGCGCTTTGCAAGATAAGCCAGAATGGGACGCGATATGGGACGGTCCGGCTATCGCGCGACTTTTATTTTCGCAAGGAGGAACGCTTGGAAATTCGTTTAAGTGTAGGCAGGACACGGTCGGACGGTGGGATGGGCCCATAAAGTGGCGTTATTGTAGCTTGCCGTCAACGCACCCAAAGAGCTCCAGACAAAGCGGACGATTTGACCCGTCCGTGCATAAATCGATGTGTCCCCATGAAAACTTCCTTTTTGTGAGGGAGGCTGTTTTGGCTATTCCACCACTTAACTTGCCTAACTACAATACTTTTTAGACCGACAAAAGTAATGTTGGAACAGCGCTGAGTCAAGCAACAAAAGTCACAATTAAACAACCTGCCGTCGAATGCTTCTGTGGAGGCAGCCATGTTCTAGTAATGTTGTGCGCTGCAGTGGCGTGCGCACAAAGGAGTCATGCACTACGATGGAAGTTACCTAACGTGGCAAAGCAGATCTGCAGTCAGCGCTGTTGCGTCATCCAACAAATCATCCCCTAACTTTTTGTTAAGTTCTCTCTGCACTGATCTCATGCCTGCAGAAAGAGTGGAAACGGAAGACAACGTCGATAAAGTTGCACGAAAGAAGCTCTGCAGCACTTCGGGTGAGGAATAGTTTCAAAATCGATTTAAAAGTCGACGACTGGCTCAGACGCTTTATTGACAGCTCGCTGTTTTACCCTCACGCCAAACAGTCACCGTGAAAGTATTCATAAACAGGTGCGTAAATCCCAGCATTACGCAAACAGGAGAATCGTTGATAAACAAGATGCGCATACACCACAAGTGTCCGTACCAGCTCCTTAAGCACTTAAACTTCAAGCATTTCCCCAGCGATATGGTCAGCTAACCTAACCTGACCACATGCATAACCTTGTGTACGCGACGAACACTTGTAATGCCCAATTGCCAATACGCGTATATTTGAAACGCTTGCCGTTGGTCGGTCGACTAGCAGCTTGAAAACAATAGCCGGGCAGCACAAAACTGCACATTACATCCATAAGAACGTAACAAGCGTGTCAACTGAGATTCAAGAATTCGCACAGACAAATGCAGTTGGCGCATTGGAGAGACGACGAGAGATCACAAGTTGACTTCAATCATGTGAGTCTCCCTCTTTTATCGTAGGAGGTCAATTTCACGTCCTCTTCGAAATACCTATTCATGGAACTGTCATAAAAATGTTGTGCATCAAACGGATATAACTGAATAACGATTATGATGATGGAAAAACCTCATGAAACTGATGTAAATCCCATCCGCTCTATGCAAAACAGAGGCCATATTATAATGAACAATAATCCCGAAATATGGCTATGAAAGAGGAGCACTCCCCACGCCCTATGCACCATGGTCATACATGTTAGCCATTCGGCGACGCAAACACGAAACGTTCTTGCAGCATGCTCTCACTAAGCAGCAATAGAAGCAGCACCGCTTTATGCGGACTGCCCTCACATCACTGTGACTGAAAGCGAAAAAAAAATATTTGGGGACAGCGTTGCAGCCATTTCCAATAAAAAGCAGCAACACGACAAAAGTCATTGAGAAACAGAAATAACACTGAACCGTAAAAAGAGATCCGCTGAAAAACCGATGTGCAGCAAAAAACATTCATAACAAAAACTATACAAAAGTTACATGTAGCCAATAAGAAAATGTGAACCTGCGAGAAGCACACCTGAAAAGAGAAGCGTTCAACAGCATGTGGCCAGTAAATTGTTAGGAAAATGGAAGCGAACAATGGTCACCAATTTGACCCAGTTCGGTTTTGATTCGCTCAAAGATCCACCTTGTCATCAATTTCTATCAACTGCTGAAATCCGGACGAGCTCACCACAAGCAATTAAAAAAAACCTCTAGGATGAAATATGAGGCTAGAGAAAATGCCCACACATATATTTCGAAAGGATTTTCTTGAGAACCGGAAACACTGCCGGAAAACGCAAAAAAATAACGGATTCCTGGCAACGAAAGCGACCGACAACCTTTTCTCAACAGGTGCCGCTTGCTAAGTGCTAAAGACTCAATGGAAAAGCAAATGAACGTTTCTGGAAGATGAAGCGGCGATGCTCGGCATGACGACGACTGCGGCTAGCAAACAAAGAATGAGAAAGAAAAAAAGAAAGACCGAGAACAATATCATAGGACCGAAGGAACAAGCGCGACGAGTAGATAGAGCGTAAGGGTAAAAATATGGTGCAGCTATCAGCGGTTGCACAGATACGCTGTAATACAGAGCTGTGCGAATGATATCTCCAGTCAGAGGGCCTTTTCCTACACACTGCAGTGACCACTAATTATCCTCTTCGTTTCGTTGTTTGCACAGAGGGTTATCGATGAAGAGGACGAATGGCGAGATCAGCGTGTTAGGTCGATCGCACTGAGGCAGAGTTAGGTGCTGACGGGACGCAAAACTTGCTCGTGTTTGAGAAGCGCAACGAGTCGGCCGATCCCGAAGCGTTCGCCGTTACACTGATCGCAGGCGCGGGTGTGGACGAGGGCGCATTGACACCAGGTCCACCAGCGCTGACTGTCGCGTCAAAAAGCAAATGCTCGCTGCCACTGCCGTGTCCTCCAAACGAATATGGCCTGTAAATCGCGGTTCCTAAAGTACTATCTTGAGCAGGACTTGTCGAACACTACTGCCACTCCATGGACTGTGCAAAGTTGTCCAGTTTAGTAAACTAAAGTTTTCTTGAGGTATCGCCTGCATGCCGATGTTATTCATCTCCATAAACAAGAAACACTCGGTGTTTGCGGAATAAAAAGAATACATCAAATCAGTGCGACCAGTATAAAATACCGCTCTAGAACATAGGCACTGACCATGCTCTCGGTTGCAAGTTGAACACTACTGTGTGATCTCTATGTGCACCCCAAAAAACAGATCGAAACCAATGGCAGCAGCCATCGTGATAGTACGTCATGTTCTTTTCGAGGATGTGAATGGAAGAATTTTGAAAAAATAGTGGGAAATTAAACAGGAAAGCTGATCAAGACAAGAAAATTTCACGTAACCATGAACCACTGAAACGACTTACAAATATGCACTGCTTGCTGCACTTGATAGTGCTGCTGTTAGCAGTTCCATATTCTGCTCGGTGTTAACCGAAGAGGACATTTTCAATGCACCGCCTGCTCCATTGACCACGGGCGATAGCAAACTGCCCCCACCCGACGGTCCTCCGCATCGAACCCCGCTTGATGAATTTAGTGCCTGCACCTAAAAATCATTAGCTTGGAACAGACTTTTGGCTTCATCCCTTACATGATGGTTTGGAGCAAGGACTCAGGAACACATGAAAAAAAGGACAAGAAATCATATACGGCGATGACGAAACAAGCAAGCTGACATACAGTTAAAAAGTCCTAATTGCATGAAGAATTTTTGGTCGAGATTTCGCACGAAGCCTTTAAAGATTGGATTAGTTAGAAAGGTATGGTCCCTAGCTACTTCCGGTGACAGCTATCTGTCACTGAAGATGCACTCGAAAAAATAGGCACATTTCCTATATTCAAAACGAAAACCTCTGCTCCATTCCATATTCAACGCATTGCAGGTACTGCTGGAGAGCCCATGCCTATTATTATTAGGTCGTGTTTTTCCCACCAATTGCATCAGTCTGGTCGAACTGGGCTCACTTAATGCCAAGGATGCAAAACGAAAATTAAGCATTTTTGCTGATGATGGTCTATTCGACTGCATCTGGTCCATGCATTTCCACGAGCAGTTTTTGCAGTGAACTCTACCATCGCCATGCCATGAAAGTAAGGGATTTCGGCTTATCTCCAACCAAAAAAAGAACACCGTACTCTTCAAAATAGGGGGATGTGGGCATTTGCATTTTACCACAGTGGCATGTAAAGAAAGGTGGTGTCGCGAGTAACTGTCTTCCTAATTAGCACATACCTCACAACTGTCTGGTTTGCACAACTATATCAAACACCCGTCCATCACAGAGCAAGTTCGAATCCGGCAACTCGAACTGACAATGTCCGATTGATAAAACTGAGAATCTCATTGAGAAAAGCTTAGTAGGAGACGAAGAATTTGGATTCAGTACTATTCTGCTCAATCACGGCCACTTGTGCCTTACGGCAACCGTTCAAACATTTACACCACAGCTACCTATGTCCGGAATGTATATCCTGAAATGACTTAGGGCAACTCTGAGTCGATTGGGGTGCCAAACAAACATGTCGCAAGTGTCGCAGGCACTTTAAGGTAATTCAAATCAACCACTTTCTTCGATGATCGGATAAAACTTTATCCGCAGAGAATAGGATGCCCACACAATACTTTAGTCCTCAAGCAGAGTATCCGAGCATTCGGTGCAGACATGCAGACAATGTTTTCATCCGTTATCAAAAGCAATGGTTATTACCAAGTCGCAACCAAACTAAGAACTAGCGTCAACACAAAATATGCTGACCAAGTATATCATATGAGCTAAACAATTCAACCACGACGTGAGCGCCTCGTGGTGCGCTCAGTCCGGGAGAAGCCCACAAACAAAAACACTTTATAACCGACATCGTACCAAAATGATAATGCATTTTTTACTGTTGATCAGACTGCCAATAACCCGATCTCGCGCCTGTGCAAAGAAACAAGTGCACCACACCTGAACAGCATGCATGAATCTCCTGTTTCTTAGTTCTCCATCTGTCTTTCAACGTGTAACCAATTGGTCGGTTCACAGAGCTTTAGCATAGCAAAAAAACCAAACAGCCGGATGATTGCAGGAAAACGAAGCACTCTCAAATCGTGCAAGTCGTCCAACCGCTGATCCTTTACACTCGTGCAAAGCTCCATCTACCGACGAACACATTTCATTACTGTAACTGACATTACCGCGCCGCGAGAGTTGCCAGTTGGCGAAATTTTGCACGTGTCGTTAGCTTCGTTCGAAAGGCGCTGACGTAACTCCATCAATTCGAGGTCTTTCGCCCTTAACTGCTCTGAAAAATTCCGCAGTTAAATGCTTCAAAATAACAAAGCCTTCGAAAGACTTCACAAAAGCCTTCGGGCGTCGAAGACAACTCCTCTATCCTCGCTCCCCGTTACTCTTTGCTTGTTACGCATTCCACACTGCTTCGAGTATTCATGTTTAATAACGCTACAGAGATATCACTCTTTCACGCATCGTCAAACTCAAAGTATGTGAGAACGTATCACGAGATCTCGCATGCTGAGGCTCTTTGTAACCCAGCTAAGCAGACAGGCTGCTTATGAGAATATTCAGCGAGTGGGAAAGCCCACCAGATGATCCATTCCGCATAAGCTTCCACATTTCCCCTCCTACGCCACCTCGTTCGTTAGCTCCAACATATGCGACCACAACAATGCATTCATATTTTAACCAAATACGTCACTCTTACAAGTTTTCGTCAAAGCAGTACTGTCCCAACTGCATCTACTGCAAAATGATCCATCACACCGAAATCAGATTTAGAACATGCTATGACAGATGAGTTATGAAGAGCAAATCTCATCGTAGCCCTTCAGGTTCCCCAAATGATGCCAAGGTATAAATGACGCTGGCAGCACGAGACTTTTGCGAACGTCTGTACAAACCATACACGAAGTTCTCATTCCAACGTGCTCAAACTCGAGAAGAATATAACAACTGGCAAAGGCTGTATGCCGACAACAACACTTTACACAGCAACAGATTTTCTTCTCACACTCTATGAAATCTCTTCGGTGCATTCAAAGCTCATTAAAATTAAACTGTCTTCGCTCAGCAATTCATTCACTCTAGAAAGATGGCTTTTAGAGAAGCAAATTTGGGGAAAGGTTTCTATCTCCCTAAAGCTAACGCAGTTTTCCCCTTCTCCCTTCACATTGTAAATTTCGCAAGACAATTCGAAACGATAAAAAAAACATACGTTGCAACATTTCGGTCTGCGATCTAGTTTCAGTTAGTACCCGAAACAGATCCTGCTTAAGACGATTCTCTGCCGACAGCGACTGCTCCAGGTGATGATTCTTATCGCGCAATGATGCCAGCGTCGACTGCAATTCCTGAAAAGAATTTATTTATTCCTTCGCTGTATGACACCAGAACAACCTCCGCGACTTTCACGAATAAAAACCCCTAACGCGAAGCATTCGCGGTTATTCAAACCAGAACTGTTTTCTGCGTTTCTTCAGCATTAACGTGAATAAAATTTCCCAGACCTTTTAAATCATCGAAAAACCCTTCGTTTCGAATGACAACAAAGAAGGAGATCGCCGTTATGGAGCAAACATCCACTCACTGAAGTTTTTATTTTCTGGTAGAACTTTAGATCCGTCCTTTCCATCATATTCAACAACTTTTTCTCGCTCGTTCCAGATAGGCAATAAACAAAGCATATGCCAGGAGTAAACAGTGGTCAAGCAACACTTCGAGGCAGCTGCAAACAGGATACTGGGGCACTTGATGGGATCTAAATGAATCGAGGAAAAACAGCGGAAACGAAAGGGGCAGACTGGGATAGATTCAATGAGGAATCCGACATTGCTAGCTAACCCATTCAATATTAACTGTAAACTGTCTTCAAATCCTTATATAATAGTCAACTTAGTTACTCAGCGCTTATTATTTTATAGGTTCACTTTTAACAAACAAATACTAAAACACATCTTGAAGAGGACAACAACAGCGAGGAAGGATGAAAATAAAAGAATTTCCAACCTGTAGATCATTGTTATCCTTGAATTCTCGTAACTGTCTCAGCTGTTCCTCATATACACTCGTCAGTTCCTCTTTTGCTTTCAGATCACGTCGTGTTGCACGAATTTCTCTCTCCAAATCAGCCTTTCTTGCCTTGCATGCTTCACCGCAATCAACATTCCTTAATTGCTCCCTCATTATCACTACAAACTGTGCAATTCGCTTGTCCTTGTTCTGATCCTATTTCCTTGAAATGGGCGAAATATATGCGGGCTCATAAAAATAAAAAACAACAATATAAATTCACTGCAGCTTAAATACTCCAAAAAGGTATGCATTTTTGCTGGAAGCATTCTCCACCCTCACAAACCTTCCTTGTTTCCACAGTTTATTTCATCAAAATAGGCACTAAATTGAATGCACAATGATAACTGCGCAAAGAAATTAGGGAAAAACGCAGAGCATATAATCAGAAGCATTCAAAATTTATGGGAAAAAGTTAAGCTGTTCCAAGTCTCTTCGGCTAGCTTTTCAAACTACGCACAGTACATCACTGCACAGACAGAAGCTCACTATAGAAGTTCCTACCAATACCGCATAGCATCTGGCTATGCCATACCTCACTGCGAACTGTGACAAACGCCGTTGCGAAGTGGGTACCTTCTTGGAAGCCCAATATTTACAGAAGTAAAAAAAAACCCGAAAACAATCATATACGCAGAGCAAGATGACCCTTAAGTGGTAAATACAAGAAGTCCTTAATTTCAGTGTTCCCACCTCTCCTTTCCTGTCTTATTTCTATGCGTACTTACTTGATCGATTGTGCTGCAGCCAATGCACGTGCGGCTGCATGTTCTTCCTTTAGTTTACTTCTTCTTTCAGCATTCAGCTCCTTCTCCAGCTCATTTTTCTTTGCATGCGCCTCGATCAGCCTCTTCTCCAGTAATTGCATTGAACACTTATCCTGCTCGCGCGCTTTCACCAGGTTCGAAAGCCTGAATAATGCGCTTTCAGAGATCATCACAATGCATCGATGCAGCACACCCGTTCTTACGAATAACTCTTGGAGACGCCTTTGATCTTTGATTTCTATACGCATTATCGAGTTGAATATGCATGCTGTAGGGGATGAAATCAGATATTTGTTACACATATTCGCGCTGCATTTCTTAACAGTGGCACTGAATAAACAAATAAATTCAAAGCACTCCTCCATCTATAAAAGCGAACACAAAGGGCTCATAACACGATAGTGGGGTATTACGAAAAGTGCAAAACGGTGCAGCTTCTCACCGCATTCATTATATCTTTTAAGTGCCATTAAAACCAATGATAAGAAGCCTGACTGAAAGGTTTTTCGCAATATGTAACTTTAAGTTGTTGGTGGGCATCCGCTACAAACCTTCCAATTCCGCACAAAAGAAAAAGGATATGAGGCTGAGAAGGGGAAAGGAGGCAGGTTCCAATAAGGTCTCAGTGAATTAGCAGCTTCGGTGAGCAGGCAACATACTCGCCTATTGACCTCTGGGTATTCAAATCACTTGGCGCGAATACATCCTTAGCATTCCCCTAATGCGACCCCAGTTGGTAGTAATGACTGCTGCAAAACTTCTCGAGGCTAACGAAAACCGCTGAACAATGAGAATCGATGATTTTGAGAACCATCGATTAACCGCAACGCTCATGAAGAACTTCCTTCTAAGTTTACTTCGCTTTCCGTATTATATGAAGTTACATGCGTAAAATATTTTTGAAAGGCATAAGCCAAATTTCTATAAAATTTAGACGACCACTCTGCCCGTTGGACTTTTAGTTTTTGACTCGCAAATGCGATTTCCTTTAACCTATCAGCGCATAATCCCATCCAACGCAACATAGCATTGATTCTATGAGAATGGATGCAGAAAACCTTGACTTCAGGAGAAAAAAGAAACGAATTCTGTGACCACCGCACGCAAAAACTTTCCAAAAAATGTTCTTCGAATTATATTGCACAGTTGCCGGAAATGAAAGATCACACTCCAAACATCAGCCACAAGCGTAAATGAATAGTGTCCACTGGAAACTATAGTCCTCCCTACAAGTTGAAGTCAACGAAGCGTACTTGTTATCGATCTGCTCATGTTTCATCTTAAGTTGTGCCAGTTCGCCTTTCGCTTGTTTCTCAGCATTGATCGCTTGCTGCAACAAATACCGCAAATCGGTTTCCTGACATCGTGCTGCCCGTAGCTCTCCTTTTAATGCTTCCACCTCTTCGAGCGTCCTGGAATCCCTGCCTCAAGTTCATCATCTCAATTAAATTGTCTTTCCAAAAAGCCAAGAGTAAAATCACACCGCCAAACATTGCGTACCTAAGGTTTCCCAATTGTCAGCAATCGATTAGTAAACAAGACAAGACGTATATACCTGGAAAAAGTAGATTTCAAGGTAAAAGCTTATTCAATTACGCAACTCACCAAAGCAAAATGGGGTAAAGACTGCAGAAAGTAGGAAAGCTGTGCGGCATGATGAAAAAGGCAACCAGTCGACGCGACGTGTTAAAGCGATACTCATCGCCAACAAAACAGATCCCCGAAATAATTTTAACATGAACCTCTCGCATAAAAACCGCTTATAAGCAGGAAAAAAGTACTCATGGCTCAAATGAAGCTCCACAAGAAAACAAAAAAAAACTCACACATAATCGTCACCGACTTTACTGGCAATGGGAGCAACTGATTGTGTCGTGCCGATGAAGATGCTGTTGCCAAGCGCACTACCTCCTGAGTTCTGATAATTGTTGGTCGGCGAAAGAGCCGAAGACGGCGAGTACAACTGCTTCTCGTTAGCTGTACCGCCTGTCGTTAAATTTAAAAGATTATTATTTAGCGAACATGAAGCGCTCAAAGACGGAGAAGACAGAGATGGTCCAGTAGGCACAGACCCCAGCACATATTCCGATTGAGTGTGCATGTTGCGCGCACGTGTGCGTCCACCTTTCACGCGTGTGCAGCTACCTGCAAAGAAGCAACTGTGCTGTGACATAATTCAGGTTGAAAAAAATTTTACCCACCTCTGCAGTACACAAAACATCGCCGCCCACTAGCTGTAACCAAACGAAGTGGCATCACTGGACCCGAAGAAATAGTCAAGGGCAGCGGGGAGCAAGTAGAGGAAGATGGGGATTTCTATTTGGAAGCGCAACTAAGTAAATTCGTCTGCCTGACGTTTATAAGCAAAAGTTCTTTCAATTTCTGATCAGTGATTGGTCGATCCCATTAACCTTACAGCTGATGTTGGAAACAAATCCCCTGCATGCGCATTCTTGAGATACGAATGCTTGAAATTTTCAGCTGTGCATCCACGCTGTGATGCTCTCTTCTGTGTACATACTGAGCTTAAACTCAAACTGAAGCAGTGACTTCCGTGGTATATATTCACATCGGTTTGAGGAAAAGTCATTTCGCGTTCTCCACGTCATCTCCATTTCTTTAACTGCACACATTGCATAGATGCACTGACTCAGCAGCTGCTTGGATTTTAAACTCGATAACACCACCAACAACGGCTGCTCTTAACAGATCCATAGCCAAAAGCAAATCAGCGAATTCAATGACCCACAGCCTCCAAACGCTGAATTTTCACACTTATGATGGGATGGAAAGCCAGCTGCGAATCTTTGTTCGCATCTGCGTAGGCCGAGTTTTCCTCTGAAAAGTTAACGGATTAACTTTTTCTCCCGGCATTAAGCTGCACAAAATTATACTTCATAATCTTCGGATGTGATCTTTGCAATCACCTGCCACCATCTGGGTGAATGCACTTCCAACAGTTATCTATCTGTTCTGCTTTTCACTCGGAGCGCCAATTTATACAATCTATTTCCCAGTCAAGTAAACTACTTGCGTCAACAGGGCGTTGCACTGGAATGAAGACAAAAATGATGAGTCAGCGGGCATTTCTCGATGCACGAGCGTAAAGATCCTCTACACTTCGCAAAACTCTGAGAATTTCCGACCTCTTAAAGTTCAGAAAAACGTTTTCAAAAGACTGAACAACATCTGGAATTGTAGAAAACCATGCATCAACACCGAACTTTTCTTTTTTAAAGCAGAACATCTCGGGGAGGAGATTCCAATAGACCTCTACGACTTTTTCTGCCAGAAACATCACTTCAGTAATTAATAAGTAAATATGCAATATGCAGTGACCTTTTCTCCCAGTTATGTGTTGGCAAGTGGCCCAGCCTAGTTTTAATGCTCCCTGTCAGCGAATTTCTGACATATTACTTCCGGAACACCATCCCCACTAAAAAAAAACTTTTATTGAAAAAATCACTCATTAATCCGGGCTACGTTCATCCCCAGAGGTCTTCTGTAGCCGTTCAGTCAGCTATTCACAGAATTCTTAACCACGATGCTGTGTGTGCTCCAAAGAACACTGCGTGCATCGCCTCATCGGATTTGCTCAAGACTGCGTGCGCTCCTCAGCCAAAAAACAACTTCCTAGAGATAAATCCATTATCAA